>JAHSPW020000004.1:33266568-34513996 GCA_019985065.2 Arctostaphylos glauca | reverse complement strand
GATCACAACTTTCGACGCGGGGGCATTTCGGTAAAAACACGACTTTCCCACCCGGAGGACGTGTCGGACGAAACGCGTATGATCTATTTTGGAATTTCACGGAGAACTAGACGTTCAGTGAGTTCGGTATCGAAGTTCGAGAACGTGCCCGAAACATCGCCAGCAAGTTTTGACGCGGCGAGCGTTTCGGTAAAAACACGACTTTCCTGCCCGTAGGACGTTCCGGACCAAACGCGAATGATCTATTTTTGCATTTCGTGCAGAACCGGACGTTCAGTGAGTTCGAGATCCTAATTCGAGTCCGTGCCCGAAAGATCGCAACTTTCGACGCGGGGGGCATTTTGGTAAAAACACGACTTTCCCACCCGGAGGACGTGTCGGACGAAACGCGTATGATCTATTTTTGAATTTCACGCAGAACTAGACGTTCAGTGAGTTCGGTATCGAAGTTCGAGAACGCGCCCGAAACATCGCCAGCAAGTTTCGACGCGGCGAGCGTTTCAATAAAAACACGACATTCCTGCCCGTAGGACGTTCCGGACCAAACGCGAATGATCTATTTTTGCATTTCGTGCAGAACCGGACGTTCGGTGAGTTCGAGATCCAAATTCGAGTCCGTGCCCGAAAGATCGCAACTTTCGACGCGGGTGGCATTTCGGTAAAAACACGACTTTCCCACCCGGAGGACGTGTCGGACGAAACGCGTATGATCTATTTTGGAATTTCACGCAGAACTAGACGTTTAGTGAGTTCGGTATCGAAGTTCGAGAACGTGCCCGAAACATCGCCAGCAAGTTTTGACGCGGCGAGCGTTTCGGTAAAAACACGACTTTCCTGCCCGTAGGACGTTCCGGACCAAACGCGAATGATCTATTTTTGCATTTCGTGCAGAACCGGACGTTCGGTGAGTTCAAGATCCAAATTCGAGTCCATGCCCGAAATATCGCAACTTTCGACGCGGGGGGCATTTCGGTAAAAACACGACTTTCCAGCCCGTAGGACGTTCCGACCAAACGCGAATGATCTATTTTTGCATTTCGTGCAGAACCGGACGTTCGGTGAGTTCGAGATCCAAATTCGAGTCCGTGCCCGAAAGATCGCAACCTTCGACACGGGGGCATTTCGGTAAAAACACGACTTTCCCACCCGGAGGACGTGTCGGACGAAACGCGTATGATCTATTTTTGAATTTCACTCAGAACTAGACGTTCAGTGAGTTCTGTATCGAAGTTCGAGAACACGCCCGAAACATCGCCAGCAAGTTTCGACGTGGCGAGCGTTTCAATAAAAACACGACATTCCTGCCCGTAGGACGTTCCGGACCAAACGCGAATGATCTATTTTTGCATTTCGTGCAGAACCGGACGTTCGGTGAGTTCGAGATCCAAATTCGAGTCCGTGCCCGAAAGATCACAACTTTCGACGCGGGGGCATTTCGGTAAAAACACGACTTTCCCACCCGGAGGACGTGTCGGACGAAACGCGTATGATCTATTTTGGAATTTCACGGAGAACTAGACGTTCAGTGAGTTCGGTATCGAAGTTCGAGAACGTGCCCGAAACATCGCCAGCAAGTTTTAACGCGGCGAGCGTTTCGGTAAAAACACGACTTTCCTGCCCGTAGGACGTTCCGGACCTAACGCGAATGATCTATTTTTGCATTTCGTGCAGAACCGGACGTTCAGTGAGTTCGAGATCCTAATTCGAGTCCGTGCCCGAAAGATCGCAACTTTCGACGCGGGGGGCATTTTGGTAAAAACACGACTTTCCCACCCGGAGGACGTGTCGGACGAAACGCGTATGATCTATTTTTTAATTTCACGCAGAACTAGACGTTCAGTGAGTTCGGTATCGAAGTTCGAGAACGCGCCCGAAACATCGCCAGCAAGTTTCGACGCGGCGAGCGTTTCAATAAAAACACGACATTCCTGCCCGTAGGACGTTCCGGACCAAACGCGAATGATCTATTTTTGCATTTCGTGCAGAACCGGACGTTCGGTGAGTTCGAGATCCAAATTCGAGTCCGTGCCCGAAAGATCACAACTTTCGACGCGGGGGCATTTCGGTAAAAACACGACTTTCCCACCCGGAGGACGTGTCGGACGAAACGCGTATGATCTATTTTGGAATTTCACGGAGAACTAGACGTTCAGTGAGTTCGGTATCGAAGTTCGAGAACACGCCCGAAACATCGCCAGCAAGTTTCGACGCGGCTATCGTTTCGGTAAAAACACGACTTTCCTGCCCGTAGGACGTTCCGGACCAAACGCGAATGATCTATTTTTGCATTTCGTGCAGAACCGGACGTTCGGTGAGTTCGAGATCCAAATTCGAGTCCGTGCCCGAAAGATCGCAACTTTCGACGCGAGGGGCATTTCGGTAAAAACACGACTTTCCCACCCGGAGGACGTGTCGGACGAAACGCGTATGATCTATTTTGGAATTTCGTGCAGAACCGGATGTTCGGTGAGTTCGAGATCCAAATTCGAGTCCGTGCCCGAAAGATCGCAACTTTCGACGCGGGGGGCATTTCGATAAAAAACACGACTTTCCCACCCGGAGGACGTGTCGGACGAAACGCGTATGATCTATTTTGAAATTTCACGCAGAACTAGACGTTCAGTGAGTTCGGTATCGAAGTTCGAGAACGTGCCCGAAACATCGCCAGCAAGTTTCGACGCGGCGAGCGTTTCGGTAAAAACACGACTTTCCTGCCCGTAGGACGTTCCGGACCAAACGCGAATGATCTATTTTTGCATTTCGTGCAGAATCGGACGTTCGGTGAGTTCGAGATCCAAATTCGAGTCCGTGCCCGAAAGATCGCAACCTTCGACGCGGGGGGCATTTCGGTAAAAACACGACTTTCCCACCCGGAGGACGTGTCGGACGAAACGCGTATGATCTATTTTTGAATTTCACTCAGAACTAGGCGTTCAGTGAGTTCGGTATCGAAGTTCGAGAACGCGCCCGAAACATCGCCAGCAAGTTTCGACGCGGCGAGCGTTTCAATAAAAACACGACATTCCTGCCCGTAGGACGTTCCGGACCAAACGCGAATGATCTATTTTTGCATTTCGTGCAGAACCGGACGTTCGGTGAGTTCGAGATCCAAATTCGAGTCCGTGCCCGAAAGATCGCAACTTTCGACGCGAGGGGCATTTCGGTAAAAACACGACTTTCCCACCCGGAGGACGTGTCGGACGAAACGCGTATGATCTATTTTGGAATTTCGTGCAGAACCGGATGTTCGGTGAGTTCGAGATCCAAATTCGAGTCCGTGCCCGAAAGATCGCAACTTTCGACGCGGGGGGCATTTCGATAAAAAACACGACTTTCCCACCCGGAGGACGTGTCGGACGAAACGCGTATGATCTATTTTGAAATTTCACGCAGAACTAGACGTTCAGTGAGTTCGGTATCGAAGTTCGAGAACGTGCCCGAAACATCGCCAGCAAGTTTTGACGCGGCGAGCGTTTCGGTAAAAACACGACTTTCCTGCCCGTAGGACGTTCCGGACCAAACGCGAATGATCTATTTTTGCATTTCGTGCAGAATCGGACGTTCGGTGAGTTCGAGATCCAAATTCGAGTCCGTGCCCGAAAGATCGCAACCTTCGACGCGGGGGGCATTTCGGTAAAAACACGACTTTCCCACCCGGAGGACGTGTCGGACGAAACGCGTATGATCTATTTTTGAATTTCACTCAGAACTAGGCGTTCAGTGAGTTCGGTATCGAAGTTCGAGAACGCGCCCGAAACATCGCCAGCAAGTTTCGACGCGGCGAGCGTTTCAATAAAAACACGACATTCCTGCCCGTAGGACGTTCCGGACCAAACGCGAATGATCTATTTTTGCATTTCGTGCAGAACCGGACGTTCGGTGAGTTCGAGATCCAAATTCGAGTCCGTGCCCGAAAGATCGCAACTTTCGACGCGGGTGGCATTTCGGTAAAAACACGACTTTCCCACCCGGAGGACGTGTCGGACGAAACGCGTATGATCTATTTTGGAATTTCACGCAGAACTAGACGTTTAGTGAGTTCGGTATCGAAGTTCGAGAACGTGCCCGAAACATCGCCAGCAAGTTTTGACGCGGCGAGCGTTTCGGTAAAAACACGACTTTCCTGCCCGTAGGACGTTCCGGACCAAACGCGAATGATCTATTTTTGCATTTCGTGCAGAACCGGACGTTCGGTGAGTTCAAGATCCAAATTCGAGTCCATGCCCGAAATATCGCAACTTTCGACGCGGGGGGCATTTCGGTAAAAACACGACTTTCCAGCCCGTAGGACGTTCCGACCAAACGCGAATGATCTATTTTTGCATTTCGTGCAGAACCGGACGTTCGGTGAGTTCGAGATCCAAATTCGAGTCCGTGCCCGAAAGATCGCAACCTTCGACACGGGGGCATTTCGGTAAAAACACGACTTTCCCACCCGGAGGACGTGTCGGACGAAACGCGTATGATCTATTTTTGAATTTCACTCAGAACTAGACGTTCAGTGAGTTCGGTATCGAAGTTCGAGAACACGCCCGAAACATCGCCAGCAAGTTTCGACGTGGCGAGCGTTTCAATAAAAACACGACATTCCTGCCCGTAGGACGTTCCGGACCAAACGCGAATGATCTATTTTTGCATTTCGTGCAGAATCGGACGTTCGGTGAGTTCGAGATCCAAATTCGAGTCCGTGCCCGAAAGATCACAACTTTCGACGCGGGGGCATTTCGGTAAAAACACGACTTTCCCACCCGGAGGACGTGTCGGACGAAACGCGTATGATCTATTTTGGAATTTCACGGAGAACTAGACGTTCAGTGAGTTCGGTATCGAAGTTCGAGAACGTGCCCGAAACATCGCCAGCAAGTTTTGACGCGGCGAGCGTTTCGGTAAAAACACGACTTTCCTGCCCGTAGGACGTTCCGGACCAAACGCGAATGATCTATTTTTGCATTTCGTGCAGAACCGGACGTTCAGTGAGTTCGAGATCCTAATTCGAGTCCGTGCCCGAAAGATCGCAACTTTCGACGCGGGGGGCATTTTGGTAAAAACACGACTTTCCCACCCGGAGGACGTGTCGGACGAAACGCGTATGATCTATTTTTTAATTTCACGCAGAACTAGACGTTCAGTGAGTTCGGTATCGAAGTTCGAGAACGCGCCCGAAACATCGCCAGCAAGTTTCGACGCGGCGAGCGTTTCAATAAAAACACGACATTCCTGCCCGTAGGACGTTCCGGACCAAACGCGAATGATCTATTTTTGCATTTCGTGCAGAACCGGACGTTCGGTGAGTTCGAGATCCAAATTCGAGTCCGTGCCCGAAAGATCACAACTTTCGACGCGGGGGCATTTCGGTAAAAACACGACTTTCCCACCCGGAGGACGTGTCGGACGAAACGCGTATGATCTATTTTGGAATTTCACGGAGAACTAGACGTTCAGTGAGTTCGGTATCGAAGTTCGAGAACACGCCCGAAACATCGCCAGCAAGTTTCGACGCGGCTATCGTTTCGGTAAAAACACGACTTTCCTGCCCGTAGGACGTTCCGGACCAAACGCGAATGATCTATTTTTGCATTTCGTGCAGAACCGGACGTTCGGTGAGTTCGAGATCCAAATTCGAGTCCGTGCCCGAAAGATCGCAACTTTCGACGCGAGGGGCATTTCGGTAAAAACACGACTTTCCCACCCGGAGGACGTGTCGGACGAAACGCGTATGATCTATTTTGGAATTTCGTGCAGAACCGGATGTTCGGTGAGTTCGAGATCCAAATTCGAGTCCGTGCCCGAAAGATCGCAACTTTCGACGCGGGGGGCATTTCGATAAAAAACACGACTTTCCCACCCGGAGGACGTGTCGGACGAAACGCGTATGATCTATTTTGAAATTTCACGCAGAACTAGACGTTCAGTGAGTTCGGTATCGAAGTTCGAGAACGTGCCCGAAACATCGCCAGCAAGTTTTGACGCGGCGAGCGTTTCGGTAAAAACACGACTTTCCTGCCCGTAGGACGTTCCGGACCAAACGCGAATGATCTATTTTTGCATTTCGTGCAGAATCGGACGTTCGGTGAGTTCGAGATCCAAATTCGAGTCCGTGCCCGAAAGATCGCAACCTTCGACGCGGGGGGCATTTCGGTAAAAACACGACTTTCCCACCCGGAGGACGTGTCGGACGAAACGCGTATGATCTATTTTTGAATTTCACTCAGAACTAGGCGTTCAGTGAGTTCGGTATCGAAGTTCGAGAACGCGCCCGAAACATCGCCAGCAAGTTTCGACGCGGCGAGCGTTTCAATAAAAACACGACATTCCTGCCCGTAGGACGTTCCGGACCAAACGCGAATGATCTATTTTTGCATTTCGTGCAGAACCGGACGTTCGGTGAGTTCGAGATCCAAATTCGAGTCCGTGCCCGAAAGATCGCAACTTTCGACGCGGGGGGCATTTCGGTAAAAACACGACTTTCCCACCCGGAGGACGTGTCGGACGAAACGCGTATGATCTATTTTGGATTTCACGCAGAACTACGCGTTCAGTGAGTTCGGTATCGAAGTTCGAGAACGTGCCCGAAACATCGCCAGCATGTTTTGACGCGGCGAGCGTTTCGGTAAAAACACGACTTTCCTGCCCGTAGGAAGTTCCGGACCAAACGCGAATGATCTATTTTTGCATTTCGTGCAGAACCGGACGTTCAGTGAGTTCGAGATCCTAATTCGAGTCCGTGCCCGAAAGATCGCAACTTTCGACGCGGGGGGCATTTTGGTAAAAACACGACTTTCCCACCCGGAGGACGTGTCGGACGAAACGCGTATGATCTATTTTGGATTTCACGCAGAACTACGCGTTCAGTGAGTTCGGTATCGAAGTTCGAGAACGTGCCCGAAACATCGCCAGCATGTTTTGACGCGGCGAGCGTTTCGGTAAAAACACGACTTTCCTGCCCGTAGGAAGTTCCGGACCAAACGCGAATGATCTATTTTTGCATTTCGTGCAGAACCGGACGTTCAGTGAGTTCGAGATCCAAATTCGAGTCCGTGCCCGAAAGATCACAACTTTCGACGCGGGGGCATTTCGGTAAAAACACGACTTTCCCACCCGGAGGACGTGTCGGACGAAACGCGTATGATCTATTTTGGAATTTCACGGAGAACTAGACGTTCAGTGAGTTCGGTATTGAAGTTCGAGAACACGCCCGAAACATCGCCAGCAAGTTTCGACGCGGCTATCGTTTCGGTAAAAACACGACTTTCCTGCCCGTAGGACGTTCCGGACCAAACGCGAATGATCTATTTTTGCATTTCGTGCAGAACCGGACGTTCGGTGAGTTCGAGATCCAAATTCGAGTCCGTGCCCGAAAGATCGCAACTTTCGACGCGAGGGGCATTTCGGTAAAAACACGACTTTCCCACCCGGAGGACGTGTCGGACGAAACGCGTATGATCTATTTTGGAATTTCGTGCAGAACCGGATGTTCGGTGAGTTCGAGATCCAAATTCGAGTCCGTGCCCGAAAGATCGCAACTTTCGACGCGGGGGGCATTTCGATAAAAAACACGACTTTCCCACCCGGAGGACGTGTCGGACGAAACGCGTATGATCTATTTTGAAATTTCACGCAGAACTAGACGTTCAGTGAGTTCGGTATCGAAGTTCGAGAACGTGCCCGAAACATCGCCAGCAAGTTTTGACGCGGCGAGCGTTTCGGTAAAAACACGACTTTCCTGCCCGTAGGACGTTCCGGACCAAACGCGAATGATCTATTTTTGCATTTCGTGCAGAATCGGACGTTCGGTGAGTTCGAGATCCAAATTCGAGTCCGTGCCCGAAAGATCGCAACCTTCGACGCGGGGGGCATTTCGGTAAAAACACGACTTTCCCACCCGGAGGACGTGTCGGACGAAACGCGTATGATCTATTTTTGAATTTCACTCAGAACTAGGCGTTCAGTGAGTTCGGTATCGAAGTTCGAGAACGCGCCCGAAACATCGCCAGCAAGTTTCGACGCGGCGAGCGTTTCAATAAAAACACGACATTCCTGCCCGTAGGACGTTCCGGACCAAACGCGAATGATCTATTTTTGCATTTCGTGCAGAACCGGACGTTCGGTGAGTTCGAGATCCAAATTCGAGTCCGTGCCCGAAAGATCGCAACTTTCGACGCGGGGGGCATTTCGGTAAAAACACGACTTTCCCACCCGGAGGACGTGTCGGACGAAACGCGTATGATCTATTTTGGATTTCACGCAGAACTACGCGTTCAGTGAGTTCGGTATCGAAGTTCGAGAACGTGCCCGAAACATCGCCAGCATGTTTTGACGCGGCGAGCGTTTCGGTAAAAACACGACTTTCCTGCCCGTAGGAAGTTCCGGACCAAACGCGAATGATCTATTTTTGCATTTCGTGCAGAACCGGACGTTCAGTGAGTTCGAGATCCTAATTCGAGTCCGTGCCCGAAAGATCGCAACTTTCGACGCGGGGGGCATTTTGGTAAAAACACGACTTTCCCACCCGGAGGACGTGTCGGACGAAACGCGTATGATCTATTTTTGAATTTCACGCAGAACTAGACGTTCAGTGAGTTCGGTATCGAAGTTCGAGAACGCGCCCGAAACATCGCCAGCAAGTTTCGACGCGGCGAGCGTTTCAATAAAAACACGACATTCCTGCCCGTAGGACGTTCCGGACCAAACGCGAATGATCTATTTTTGCATTTCGTGCAGAACCGGACGTTCAGTGAGTTCGAGATCCTAATTCGAGTCCGTGCCCGAAAGATCGCAACTTTCGACGCGGGGGGCATTTTGGTAAAAACACGACTTTCCCACCCGGAGGACGTGTCGGACGAAACGCGTATGATCTATTTTTTAATTTCACGCAGAACTAGACGTTCAGTGAGTTCGGTATCGAAGTTCGAGAACGCGCCCGAAACATCGCCAGCAAGTTTCGACGCGGCGAGCGTTTCAATAAAAACACGACATTCCTGCCAGTAGGACGTTCCGGACCAAACGCGAATGATCTATTTTTGCATTTCGTGCAGAACCGGACGTTCGGTGAGTTCGAGATCCAAATTCGAGTCCGTGCCCGAAAGATCACAACTTTCGACGCGGGGGCATTTCGGTAAAAACACGACTTTCCCACCCGGAGGACGTGTCGGACGAAACGCGTATGATCTATTTTGGAATTTCACGTAGAACTAGACGTTCAGTGAGTTCGGTATCGAAGTTCGAGAACACGCCCGAAACATCGCCAGCAAGTTTCGACGCGGCTATCGTTTCGGTAAAAACACGACTTTCCTGCCCGTAGGACGTTCCGGACCAAACGCGAATGATCTATTTTTGCATTTCGTGCAGAACCGGACGTTCGGTGAGTTCGAGATCCAAATTCGAGTCCGTGCCCGAAAGATCGCAACTTTCGACGCGAGGGGCATTTCGGTAAAAACACGACTTTCCCACCCGGAGGACGTGTCGGACGAAACGCGTATGATCTATTTTGGAATTTCGTGCAGAACCGGATGTTCGGTGAGTTCGAGATCCAAATTCGAGTCCGTGCCCGAAAGATCGCAACTTTCGACGCGGGGGGCATTTCGATAAAAAACACGACTTTCCCACCCGGAGGACGTGTCGGACGAAACGCGTATGATCTATTTTGAAATTTCACGCAGAACTAGACGTTCAGTGAGTTCGGTATCGAAGTTCGAGAACGTGCCCGAAACATCGCCAGCAAGTTTTGACGCGGCGAGCGTTTCGGTAAAAACACGACTTTCCTGCCCGTAGGACGTTCCGGACCAAACGCGAATGATCTATTTTTGCATTTCGTGCAGAATCGGACGTTCGGTGAGTTCGAGATCCAAATTCGAGTCCGTGCCCGAAAGATCGCAACCTTCGACGCGGGGGGCATTTCGGTAAAAACACGACTTTCCCACCCGGAGGACGTGTCGGACGAAACGCGTATGATCTATTTTTGAATTTCACTCAGAACTAGGCGTTCAGTGAGTTCGGTATCGAAGTTCGAGAACGCGCCCGAAACATCGCCAGCAAGTTTCGACGCGGCGAGCGTTTCAATAAAAACACGACATTCCTGCCCGTAGGACGTTCCGGACCAAACGCGAATGATCTATTTTTGCATTTCGTGCAGAACCGGACGTTCGGTGAGTTCGAGATCCAAATTCGAGTCCGTGCCCGAAAGATCGCAACTTTCGACGCGGGGGGCATTTCGGTAAAAACACGACTTTCCCACCCGGAGGACGTGTCGGACGAAACGCGTATGATCTATTTTGGATTTCACGCAGAACTACGCGTTCAGTGAGTTCGGTATCGAAGTTCGAGAACGTGCCCGAAACATCGCCAGCATGTTTTGACGCGGCGAGCGTTTCGGTAAAAACACGACTTTCCTGCCCGTAGGAAGTTCCGGACCAAACGCGAATGATCTATTTTTGCATTTCGTGCAGAACCGGACGTTCAGTGAGTTCGAGATCCTAATTCGAGTCCGTGCCCGAAAGATCGCAACTTTCGACGCGGGGGGCATTTTGGTAAAAACACGACTTTCCCACCCGGAGGACGTGTCGGACGAAACGCGTATGATCTATTTTTGAATTTCACGCAGAACTAGACGTTCAGTGAGTTCGGTATCGAAGTTCGAGAACGCGCCCGAAACATCGCCAGCAAGTTTCGACGCGGCGAGCGTTTCAATAAAAACACGACATTCCTGCCCGTAGGACGTTCCGGACCAAACGCGAATGATCTATTTTTGCATTTCGTGCAGAACCGGACGTTCGGTGAGTTCGAGATCCAAATTCGAGTCCGTGCCCGAAAGATCGCAACTTTCGACGCGGGGGGCATTTCGGTAAAAACACGACTTTCCCACCCGGAGGACGTGTCGGACGAAACGCGTATGATCTATTTCGGAATTTCACGCAGAACTAGACGTTTAGTGAGTTCGGTATCGAAGTTCGAGAACGTGCCCGAAACATCGCCAGCAAGTTTTGACGCGGCGAGCGTTTCGGTAAAAACACGACTTTCCTGCCCGTAGGACGTTCCGGACCAAACGCGAGTGATCTATTTTTGCATTTCGTGTAGAACCGGACGTTCGGTGAGTTCAAGATCCAAATTCGAGTCCATGCCCGAAATATCGCAACTTTCGACGCGGGGGGCATTTCGGTAAAAACACGACTTTCCAGCCCGTAGGACGTTCCGACCAAACGCGAATGATCTATTTTTGCATTTCGTGCAGAACCGGACGTTCGGTGAGTTCGAGATCCAAATTCGAGTCTGTGCCCGAAAGATCGCAACCTTCGACACGGGGGGCATTTCGGTAAAAACACGACTTTCCCACCCGGAGGACGTGTCGGACGAAACGCGTATGATCTATTTTTGAATTTCACTCAGAACTAGACGTTCAGTGAGTTCGGTATCGAAGTTCGAGAACACGCCCGAAACATCGCCAGCAAGTTTCGACGTGGCGAGCGTTTCAATAAAAACACGACATTCCTGCCCGTAGGACGTTCCGGACCAAACGCGAATGATCTATTTTTGCATTTCGTGCAGAACCGGACGTTCGGTGAGTTCGAGATCCAAATTCGAGTCCGTGCCCGAAAGATCACTACTTTCGACGCGGGGGGCATTTCGTTAAAAACACGACTTTCCCACCCGGAGGACGTGTCGGACGAAACGCGTATGATCTATTTTGGAATTTCACGCAGAACTAGACGTTCAGTGAGTTCGGTATCGAAGTTCGAGAACACGCCCGAAACATCGCCAGCAAGTTTCGACGCGGCTAGCGTTTCAGTAAAAACACGACTTTCCTGCCCGTAGGACGTTCCGGACCAAACGCGAATGATCTATTTTTGCATTTCGTGCAGAACCGGACGTTCGGTGAGTTCGAGATCCAAATTCGAGTCCGTGCCCGAAAGATCGCAATTTTCGACGCGAGGGGCATTTCGGTAAAAACACGACTTTCCCACCCGGAGGACGTGTCGGACGAAACGCGTATGATCTATTTTGGAATTTCGTGCAGAACCGGATGTTCGGTGAGTTCGAGATCCAAATTCGAGTCCGTGCCCGAAAGATCGCAACTTTCGACGCGGGGGGCATTTCGATAAAAAACACGACTTTCCCACCCGGAGGACGTGTCGGACGAAACGCGTATGATCTATTTTGAAATTTCAAGCAGAACTAGACGTTCAGTGAGTTCGGTATCGAAGTTCGAGAACGTGCCCGAAACATCGCCAGCATGTTTTGACGCGGCGAGCGTTTCGGTAAAAACACGACTTTCCTGCCCGTAGGACGTTCCGGACCAAACGCGAATGATCTATTTTTGCATTTCGTGCAGAATCGGACGTTCGGTGAGTTCGAGATCCAAATTCGAGTCCGTGCCCGAAAGATCGCAACCTTCGACGCGGGGGGCATTTCGGTAAAAACACGACTTTCCCACCCGGAGGACGTGTCGGACGAAACGCGTATGATCTATTTTTGAATTTCACTCAGAACTAGGCGTTCAGTGAGTTCGGTATCGAAGTTCGAGAACGCGCCCGAAACATCGCCAGCAAGTTTCGACGCGGCGAGCGTTTCAATAAAAACACGACATTCCTGCCCGTAGGACGTTCCGGACCAAACGCGAATGATCTATTTTTGCATTTCATGCAGAACCGGACGTTCGGTGAGTTCGAGATCCAAATTCGAGTCCGTGCCCGAAAGATCGCAACTTTCGACGCGGGGGGCATTTCGGTAAAAACACGACTTTCCCACCCGGAGGACGTGTCGGACGAAACGCGTATGATCTATTTTGGATTTCACGCAGAACTACGCGTTCAGTGAGTTCGGTATCGAAGTTCGAGAACGTGCCCGAAACATCGCCAGCATGTTTTGACGCGGCGAGCGTTTCGGTAAAAACACGACTTTCCTGCCCGTAGGACGTTCCGGACCAAACGCGAATGATCTATTTTTGCATTTCGTGCAGAACCGGACGTTCAGTGAGTTCGAGATCCTAATTCGAGTCCGTGCCCGAAAGATCGCAACTTTCGACGCGGGGGGCATTTTGGTAAAAACACGACTTTCCCACCCGGAGGACGTGTCGGACGAAACGCGTATGATCTATTTTTGAATTTCACGCAGAACTAGACGTTCAGTGAGTTCGGTATCGAAGTTCGAGAACGCGCCCGAAACATCGCCAGCAAGTTTCGACGCGGCGAGCGTTTCAATAAAAACACGACATTCCTGCCCGTAGGACGTTCCGGACCAAACGCGAATGATCTATTTTTGCATTTCGTGCAGAACCGGACGTTCGCTGAGTTCGAGATCCAAATTCGAGTCCGTGCCCGAAAGATCGCAACTTTCGACGCGGGGGGCATTTCGGTAAAAACACGACTTTCCCACCCGGAGGACGTGTCGGACGAAACGCGTATGATCTATTTTTGAATTTCACGCAGAACAAGACGTTCAGTCAGTTCGGTATCGAAGTTCGAGAACGTGCCCGAAACATCGCCAGCAAGTTTTGACGCGGCGAGCGTTTCGGTAAAAACACGACTTTCCTGCCCGTAGGACGTTCCGGACCAAACGCGAATGATCTATTTTTGCATTTCGTGCAGAACCGGACGTTCGGTGAGTTCAAGATCCAAATTCGAGTCCATGCCCGAAATATCGCAACTTTCGACGCGGGGGGCATTTCGGTAAAAACACGACTTTCCAGCCCGTACGACGTTCCGACGAAACGCGAATGATCTATTTTTGCATTTCGTGCAGAACCGGACGTTCGGTGAGTTCGAGATCCAAATTCGGTTCCGTGCCCGAAAGATCGCAACTTTTGACGCGGGGGGCATTTCGGTAAAAACACGACTTTCCCACCCGGAGGACGTGTCGGACGAAACGCGTATGATCTATTTTGAAATTTCACGCAGAACTAGACGTTCAGTGAGTTCGGTATCGAAGTTCGAGAACGTGCCCGAAACATCGCCAGCAAGTTTTGACGCGGCGAGCGTTTCGGTAAAAACACGACTTTCCTGCCCGTAGGACGTTCCGGACCAAACGCGAATGATCTATTTTTGCATTCCGTGCAGAACCGGACGTTCGGTGAGTTCGAGATCCAAATTCGAGTCCGTGCCCGAAAGATCGCAACCTTCGACGCGGGGGGCATTTCGATAAAAACACGACTTTCCCACCCGGAGGACGTGTCGGACGAAACGCGTATGATCTATTTTTGAATTTCACTCAGAACTAGACGTTCAGTGAGTTCGGTATCGAAGTTCGAGAACGCGCCCGAAACATCGCCAGCAAGTTTCGACGCGGCGAGCGTTTCAGTAAAAACACGACATTCCTGCCCGTAGGACGTTCCGGACCAAACGCGAATGATCTATTTTTGCATTTCATGCAGAACCGGACGTTCGGTGAGTTCGAGATCCAAATTCGAGTCCGTGCCCGAAAGATCGCAACTTTCGACGCGGGGGGCATTTCGGTAAAAACACGACTTTCCCACCCGGAGGACGTGTCGGACGAAACGCGTATGATCTATTTTGGATTTCACGCAGAACTACGCGTTCAGTGAGTTCGGTATCGAAGTTCGAGAACGTGCCCGAAACATCGCCAGCATGTTTTGACGCGGCGAGCGTTTCGGTAAAAACACGACTTTCCTGCCCGTAGGACGTTCCGGACCAAACGCGAATGATCTATTTTTGCATTTCGTGCAGAACCGGACGTTCAGTGAGTTCGAGATCCTAATTCGAGTCCGTGCCCGAAAGATCGCAACTTTCGACGCGGGGGGCATTTTGGTAAAAACACGACTTTCCCACCCGGAGGACGTGTCGGACGAAACGCGTATGATCTATTTTTGAATTTCACGCAGAACTAGACGTTCAGTGAGTTCGGTATCGAAGTTCGAGAACGCGCCCGAAACATCGCCAGCAAGTTTCGACGCGGCGAGCGTTTCAATAAAAACACGACATTCCTGCCCGTAGGACGTTCCGGACCAAACGCGAATGATCTATTTTTGCATTTCGTGCAGAACCGGACGTTCGCTGAGTTCGAGATCCAAATTCGAGTCCGTGCCCGAAAGATCGCAACTTTCGACGCGGGGGGCATTTCGGTAAAAACACGACTTTCCCACCCGGAGGACGTGTCGGACGAAACGCGTATGATCTATTTTTGAATTTCACGCAGAACAAGACGTTCAGTCAGTTCGGTATCGAAGTTCGAGAACGTGCCCGAAACATCGCCAGCAAGTTTTGACGCGGCGAGCGTTTCGGTAAAAACACGACTTTCCTGCCCGTAGGACGTTCCGGACCAAACGCGAATGATCTATTTTTGCATTTCGTGCAGAACCGGACGTTCGGTGAGTTCAAGATCCAAATTCGAGTCCATGCCCGAAATATCGCAACTTTCGACGCGGGGGGCATTTCGGTAAAAACACGACTTTCCAGCCCGTACGACGTTCCGACGAAACGCGAATGATCTATTTTTGCATTTCGTGCAGAACCGGACGTTCGGTGAGTTCGAGATCCAAATTCGGTTCCGTGCCCGAAAGATCGCAACTTTTGACGCGGGGGGCATTTCGGTAAAAACACGACTTTCCCACCCGGAGGACGTGTCGGACGAAACGCGTATGATCTATTTTGAAATTTCACGCAGAACTAGACGTTCAGTGAGTTCGGTATCGAAGTTCGAGAACGTGCCCGAAACATCGCCAGCAAGTTTTGACGCGGCGAGCGTTTCGGTAAAAACACGACTTTCCTGCCCGTAGGACGTTCCGGACCAAACGCGAATGATCTATTTTTGCATTCCGTGCAGAACCGGACGTTCGGTGAGTTCGAGATCCAAATTCGAGTCCGTGCCCGAAAGATCGCAACCTTCGACGCGGGGGGCATTTCGATAAAAACACGACTTTCCCACCCGGAGGACGTGTCGGACGAAACGCGTATGATCTATTTTTGAATTTCACTCAGAACTAGACGTTCAGTGAGTTCGGTATCGAAGTTCGAGAACGCGCCCGAAACATCGCCAGCAAGTTTCGACGCGGCGAGCGTTTCAGTAAAAACACGACATTCCTGCCCGTAGGACGTTCCGGACCAAACGCGAATGATCTATTTTTGCATTTCGTGCAGAACCGGACGTTCGGTGAGTTCGAGATCCAAATTCGAGTCCGTGCCCGAAAGATCGCAACTTTCGACGCTGGGGGCATTTCGGTAAAAACACGACTTTCCCACCCGGAGGACGTGTCGGACGAAACGCGTATGATCTATTTTGGAATTTCACGCAGAACTAGACGTTCAGTGAGTTCGGTATCGAAGTTTGAGAACGTGCCCGAAACATCGCCAGCAAGTTTTGACGCGGCGAGCGTTTCGGTAAAATCACGACTTTCCTGCCCGTAGGACGTTCCGGACCAAATGCGAATGATCTATTTTTGCATTTCGTGCAGAACCGGACGTTCGGTGAGTTCGAGATCCAAATTCGAGTCCGTACCCGAAAGATCGCAACTTTCGACGCGGGGGGCATTTCGGTAAAAACACGACTTTCCCACCCGGAGGACGTGTCGGACGAAACGCGTATGATCTATTTTTGAATTTCACGCAGAACTAGACGTTCAGTGAGTTCGGTATCGAAGTTCGAGAACGCGCCCGAAACATCGCAAGCAAGTTCCGACGCGGCGAGCGTTTCGGTAAAAACACGACTTTCCTGCCCGTAGGACGTTCCGGACCAAACGCGAATGATCTATTTTTGCATTTCGTGCAGAACCGGACGTTCGGTGAGTTCGAGATCCAAATTCGAGTCCGTGCCCGAAAGATCGCAACCTTCGACGCGGGGGGCATTTCGGTAAAAACACGACTTTCCCACCCGGAGGACGTGTCGGACGAAACGCGTATGATCTATTTTTGAATTTCACTCAGAACTCGACGTTCAGTCAGTTCGGTATCGAAGTTCGAGAACGTGCCCGAAACATCGCCAGCAAGTTTCGACGCGGCGAGCGTTTCAGTAAAAACACGACATTCCTGCCCGTAGGACGTTCCGGACCAAACGCGAATGATCTATTTTTGCATTTCGTGCAGAACCGGACGTTCGGTGAGTTCGAGATCCAAATTCGAGTCCGTGCCCGAAAGATCGCAACTTTCGACGCGGGGGGCATTTCGGTAAAAACACGACTTTCCCACCCGGAGGACGTGTCGGACGAAACGCGTATGATCTATTTTGGAATTTCACGCAGAACTAGACGTTCAGTGAGTTCGGTATCGAAGTTTGAGAACGTGCCCGAAACATCGCCAGCAAGTTTTGACGCGGCGAGCGTTTCGGTAAAATCACGACTTTCCTGCCCGTAGGACGTTCCGGACCAAATGCGAATGATCTATTTTTGCATTTCGTGCAGAACCGGACGTTCGGTGAGTTCGAGATCCAAATTCGAGTCCGTGCCCGAAAGATCGCAACTTTCGACGCGGGGGGCATTTCGGTAAAAACACGACTTTCCCACCCGGAGGACGTGTCGGACGAAACGCGTATGATCTATTTTCGAATTTCACGCAGAACTAGACGTTCAGTGACTTCGGTATCGAAGTTCGAGAACGCGCCCGAAACATCGCAAGCAAGTTCCGACGCGGCGAGTGTTTCGGTAAAAACACGACTTTCCTGCCCGTAGGACGTTCCGGACCAAACGCGAATGATCTATTTTTGCATTTCGTGCAGAACCGGACGTTCGGTGAGTTCAAGATCCAAATTCGAGTCCGTGCCCGAAAGATCGCAACTTTCGACGCGGGGGGCATTTCGGTAAAAACACGACTTTCCAGCCCGTAGGACGTTCCGGACCAAACGCGAATGATCTATTTTTGCATTTCGTGCAGAACCGGACGTTCGGTGAGTTCGAGATCCAAATTCGAGTCCGTGCCCGAAAGATCGCAACTTTCGACGCGGGGGGCATTTCTGTAAAAACACGACTTTCCTGCCCGTAGGACGTTCCGGACCAAACGCGAATGATCTATTTTTGCATTTCGTGCAGAACCGGACGTTCGGTGAGTTCGAGATCCAAATTCGAGTCCGTGCCCGAAAGATCGCAACTTTCGACGCGGGGGGCATTTCGGTAAAAACACGACTTTCCCACCCGGAGGACGTGTCGGACGAAACGCGTATGATCTATTTTGAAATTTCACGCAGAACTAGACGTTCAGTGAGTTCGGTATCGAAGTTCGAGAACGTGCCCGAAACATCGCCAGCAAGTTTTGACGCGGCGAGCGTTTCGGTAAAAACACGACTTTCCTGCCCGTAGGACGTTCCGGACCAAACGCGAATGATCTATTTTTGCATTCCGTGCAGAACCGGACGTTCGGTGAGTTCGAGATCCAAATTCGAGTCCGTGCCCGAAAGATCGCAACCTTCGACGCGGGGGGCATTTCGATAAAAACACGACTTTCCCACCCGGAGGACGTGTCGGACGAAACGCGTATGATCTATTTTTGAATTTCACTCAGAACTAGACGTTCAGTGAGTTCGGTATCGAAGTTCGAGAACGCGCCCGAAACATCGCCAGCAAGTTTCGACGCGGCGAGCGTTTCAGTAAAAACACGACATTCCTGCCCGTAGGACGTTCCGGACCAAACGCGAATGATCTATTTTTGCATTTCGTGCAGAACCGGACGTTCGGTGAGTTCGAGATCCAAATTCGAGTCCGTGCCCGAAAGATCGCAACTTTCGACGCTGGGGGCATTTCGGTAAAAACACGACTTTCCCACCCGGAGGACGTGTCGGACGAAACGCGTATGATCTATTTTGGAATTTCACGCAGAACTAGACGTTCAGTGAGTTCGGTATCGAAGTTTGAGAACGTGCCCGAAACATCGCCAGCAAGTTTTGACGCGGCGAGCGTTTCGGTAAAATCACGACTTTCCTGCCCGTAGGACGTTCCGGACCAAATGCGAATGATCTATTTTTGCATTTCGTGCAGAACCGGACGTTCGGTGAGTTCGAGATCCAAATTCGAGTCCGTACCCGAAAGATCGCAACTTTCGACGCGGGGGGCATTTCGGTAAAAACACGACTTTCCCACCCGGAGGACGTGTCGGACGAAACGCGTATGATCTATTTTTGAATTTCACGCAGAACTAGACGTTCAGTGAGTTCGGTATCGAAGTTCGAGAACGCGCCCGAAACATCGCAAGCAAGTTCCGACGCGGCGAGCGTTTCGGTAAAAACACGACTTTCCTGCCCGTAGGACGTTCCGGACCAAACGCGAATGATCTATTTTTGCATTTCGTGCAGAACCGGACGTTCGGTGAGTTCGAGATCCAAATTCGAGTCCGTGCCCGAAAGATCGCAACCTTCGACGCGGGGGGCATTTCGGTAAAAACACGACTTTCCCACCCGGAGGACGTGTCGGACGAAACGCGTATGATCTATTTTTGAATTTCACTCAGAACTCGACGTTCAGTCAGTTCGGTATCGAAGTTCGAGAACGTGCCCGAAACATCGCCAGCAAGTTTCGACGCGGCGAGCGTTTCAGTAAAAACACGACATTCCTGCCCGTAGGACGTTCCGGACCAAACGCGAATGATCTATTTTTGCATTTCGTGCAGAACCGGACGTTCGGTGAGTTCGAGATCCAAATTCGAGTCCGTGCCCGAAAGATCGCAACTTTCGACGCGGGGGGCATTTCGGTAAAAACACGACTTTCCCACCCGGAGGACGTGTCGGACGAAACGCGTATGATCTATTTTGGAATTTCACGCAGAACTAGACGTTCAGTGAGTTCGGTATCGAAGTTTGAGAACGTGCCCGAAACATCGCCAGCAAGTTTTGACGCGGCGAGCGTTTCGGTAAAATCACGACTTTCCTGCCCGTAGGACGTTCCGGACCAAATGCGAATGATCTATTTTTGCATTTCGTGCAGAACCGGACGTTCGGTGAGTTCGAGATCCAAATTCGAGTCCGTGCCCGAAAGATCGCAACTTTCGACGCGGGGGGCATTTCGGTAAAAACACGACTTTCCCACCCGGAGGACGTGTCGGACGAAACGCGTATGATCTATTTTCGAATTTCACGCAGAACTAGACGTTCAGTGACTTCGGTATCGAAGTTCGAGAACGCGCCCGAAACATCGCAAGCAAGTTCCGACGCGGCGAGTGTTTCGGTAAAAACACGACTTTCCTGCCCGTAGGACGTTCCGGACCAAACGCGAATGATCTATTTTTGCATTTCGTGCAGAACCGGACGTTCGGTGAGTTCAAGATCCAAATTCGAGTCCGTGCCCGAAAGATCGCAACTTTCGACGCGGGGGGCATTTCGGTAAAAACACGACTTTCCAGCCCGTAGGACGTTCCGGACCAAACGCGAATGATCTATTTTTGCATTTCGTGCAGAACCGGACGTTCGGTGAGTTCGAGATCCAAATTCGAGTCCGTGCCCGAAAGATCGCAACTTTCGACGCGGGGGGCATTTCTGTAAAAACACGACTTTCCTGCCCGTAGGACGTTCCGGACCAAACGCGAATGATCTATTTTTGCATTTCGTGCAGAACCGGACGTTCGGTGAGTTCGAGATCCAAATTCGAGTCCGTGCCCGAAAGATCGCAACTTTCGACGCGGGGGGCATTTCGGTAAAAACACGACTTTCCCACCCGGAGGACGTGTCGGACGAAACGCGTATGATCTATTTTGGAATTTCACGCAGAACTAGACGTTCAGTGAGTTCGGTTTCGAAGTTCGAGAACGCGCCCAAAACATCGGAAGCAAGTTTCGATGCGCGCGAGCGTTTCGGTAAAAACACGACTTTCCTGCCCGTAGGACGTTCCGGACCAAACGCGAATGATCTATTTTTGCATTTCGTGCAGAACCGGACGTTCGGTGAGTTCGGATCCAAATTCGAGTCCGTGCCGGAAAGATCGCAACTTTCGACGCGGGGGGCATTTCTGTAAAAACACGACTTTCCTGCCCGTAGGACGTTCCGGACCAAACGCGAATGATCTATTTTTGCATTTCGTGCAGAACCGGACGTTCGGTGAGTTCGGATCCAAATTCGAGTCCGTGCCGGAAAGATCGCAACTTTCGACGCGGGGGGCATTTCTGTAAAAACACGACTTTCCTGCCCGTAGGACGTTCCGGACCAAACGCGAATGATCTATTTTTGCATTTCGTGCAGAACCGGACGTTCGGTGAGTTCGAGATCCAAATTCGAGTCCGTGCCCGAAAGATCGCAACTTTCAACGCGGGGGCATTTCGGTAAAAACACGACTTTCCCACCCGGAGGACGTGTCGGACGAAACGTGTATGATCTATTTTGGAATTTCACGCAGAACTAGACGTTCAGTGAGTTCGGTATCGAAGTTCGAGAACGCGCCCAAAACATCGGAAGCAAGTTTCGATGCGGCGAGCGTTTTGGTAAAAACACGACTTTCCTGCCCGTAGGACGTTCCGGACCAAATGCGAATGATCTATTTTTGCATTTCGTGCAGAACCGGACGTTCGGTGAGTTCGAGATCCAAATTCGAGTCCGTGCCCGAAAGATCGCAACTTTCGACGCGGGGGGCATTTCTGTAAAAACACGACTTTCCTGCCCGTAGGACGTTCCGGACCAAACGGGAATGATCTATTTTTGCATTTTGTGCAGAACCGGACGTTCGGTGAGTTCGAGATCCAAATTCGAGTCCGTGCCCGAAAGATCGCAACTTTCGACGCGGGGGCATTTCGGTAAAAACACGACTTTCCCACCCGGAGGACGTGTCAGACGAAACGCGTCTGATCTATTTTGGAATTTCACGCAGAACTAGACGTTCAGTGAGTTCGGTATCGAAGTTCGAGAACGCGCCCGAAACATCGCCAACAAGTTTCGACGCGGCGAGCGTTTCGGTAAAAACACGACTTTCCTGCCCGTAGGACATTCCGGACCAAACGCGAATGATCTATTTTTGCATTTCGTGCAGAACCGGACGTTCAGTGAGTTCGAGATCCAAATTCGAGTCCGTGCCCGAAAGATCGCAACTTTCGACGCGGGGGCATTTCGGTAAAAACTTGACTTTCCCACCCGAAGGACGTGTCGGACGAAACGCGTATGATCTATTTTGGAATTTCACGTAGAACTAGATGTTCAGTGAGTTCGGTATCGAAGTTCGAGAACGCGCCCGAAACATCGCAAGCAAGTTCCGATGCGGCGAGCGTTTCGGTAAAAACACGACTTTCCTGCCCGTAGGACGTTCCGGACCAAACGCGAATGATCTATTTTTGCATTTCGTGCAGAACCGGACGTTCGGTGAGTTCGAGATCCAAATTCGAGTCCGTGCCCGAAAGATCGCAACTTTCAACGCGGGGGCATTTCGGTAAAAACACGACTTTCCCACCTGGAGGACGTGTCGGACGAAACGTGTATGATCTATTTTGGAATTTCACGCAGAACTAGACGTTCAGTGAGTTCGGTATCGAAGTTCGAGAACGCGCCCAAAACATCGGAAGCAAGTTTCGATGCGGCGAGCGTTTTGGTAAAAACACGACTTTCCTGCCCGTAGGACGTTCCGGACCAAATGCGAATGATCTATTTTTGCATTTCGTGCAGAACCGGACGTTCGGTGAGTTCGAGATCCAAATTCGAGTCCGTGCCCGAAAGATCGCAACTTTCGACGCGGGGGGCATTTCTGTAAAAACACGACTTTCCTGCCCGTAGGACGTTCCGGACCAAACGGGAATGATCTATTTTTGCATTTCGTGCAGAACCGGACGTTCGGTGAGTTCGAGATCCAAATTCGAGTCCGTGCCCGAAAGATCGCAACCTTCGACGCGGGGGGCATTTCGGTAAAAACACGACTTTCCCACCCGGAGGACGTGTCGGACGAAACGCGTATGATCTATTTTTGAATTTCACTCAGAACTAGGCGTTCAGTGAGTTCGGTATCGAAGTTCGAGAACGCGCCCGAAACATCGCCAGCAAGTTTCGACGCGGCGAGCGTTTCAATAAAAACACGACATTCCTGCCCGTAGGACGTTCCGGACCAAACGCGAATGATCTATTTTTGCATTTCGTGCAGAACCGGACGTTCGGTGAGTTCGAGATCCAAATTCGAGTCCGTGCCCGAAAGATCGCAACTTTCGACGCGGGGGGCATTTCGGTAAAAACACGACTTTCCCACCCGGAGGACGTGTCGGACGAAACGCGTATGATCTATTTTGGATTTCACGCAGAACTACGCGTTCAGTGAGTTCGGTATCGAAGTTCGAGAACGTGCCCGAAACATCGCCAGCATGTTTTGACGCGGCGAGCGTTTCGGTAAAAACACGACTTTCCTGCCCGTAGGAAGTTCCGGACCAAACGCGAATGATCTATTTTTGCATTTCGTGCAGAACCGGACGTTCAGTGAGTTCGAGATCCTAATTCGAGTCCGTGCCCGAAAGATCGCAACTTTCGACGCGGGGGGCATTTTGGTAAAAACACGACTTTCCCACCCGGAGGACGTGTCGGACGAAACGCGTATGATCTATTTTTGAATTTCACGCAGAACTAGACGTTCAGTGAGTTCGGTATCGAAGTTCGAGAACGCGCCCGAAACATCGCCAGCAAGTTTCGACGCGGCGAGCGTTTCAATAAAAACACGA
Source organism: Arctostaphylos glauca (assembly GCA_019985065.2). Classification (NCBI taxonomy): domain Eukaryota; kingdom Viridiplantae; phylum Streptophyta; class Magnoliopsida; order Ericales; family Ericaceae; genus Arctostaphylos; species Arctostaphylos glauca. Next base: position 34,490,459 of record JAHSPW020000004.1, on the reverse strand, counting down.
CATTCCTGCCCGTAGGACGTTCCGGACCAAACGCGAATGATCTATTTTTGCATTTCGTGCAGAACCGGACGTTCGGTGAGTTCGAGATCCAAATTCGAGTCCGTGCCCGAAAGATCGCAACTTTCGACGCGGGGGGCATTTCGGTAAAAACACGACTTTCCCACCCGGAGGACGTGTCGGACGAAACGCGTATGATCTATTTCGGAATTTCACGCAGAACTAGACGTTTAGTGAGTTCGGTATCGAAGTTCGAGAACGTGCCCGAAACATCGCCAGCAAGTTTTGACGCGGCGAGCGTTTCGGTAAAAACACGACTTTCCTGCCCGTAGGACGTTCCGGACCAAACGCGAGTGATCTATTTTTGCATTTCGTGTAGAACCGGACGTTCGGTGAGTTCAAGATCCAAATTCGAGTCCATGCCCGAAATATCGCAACTTTCGACGCGGGGGGCATTTCGGTAAAAACACGACTTTCCAGCCCGTAGGACGTTCCGACCAAACGCGAATGATCTATTTTTGCATTTCGTGCAGAACCGGACGTTCGGTGAGTTCGAGATCCAAATTCGAGTCTGTGCCCGAAAGATCGCAACCTTCGACACGGGGGGCATTTCGGTAAAAACACGACTTTCCCACCCGGAGGACGTGTCGGACGAAACGCGTATGATCTATTTTTGAATTTCACTCAGAACTAGACGTTCAGTGAGTTCGGTATCGAAGTTCGAGAACACGCCCGAAACATCGCCAGCAAGTTTCGACGTGGCGAGCGTTTCAATAAAAACACGACATTCCTGCCCGTAGGACGTTCCGGACCAAACGCGAATGATCTATTTTTGCATTTCGTGCAGAACCGGACGTTCGGTGAGTTCGAGATCCAAATTCGAGTCCGTGCCCGAAAGATCACTACTTTCGACGCGGGGGGCATTTCGTTAAAAACACGACTTTCCCACCCGGAGGACGTGTCGGACGAAACGCGTATGATCTATTTTGGAATTTCACGCAGAACTAGACGTTCAGTGAGTTCGGTATCGAAGTTCGAGAACACGCCCGAAACATCGCCAGCAAGTTTCGACGCGGCTAGCGTTTCAGTAAAAACACGACTTTCCTGCCCGTAGGACGTTCCGGACCAAACGCGAATGATCTATTTTTGCATTTCGTGCAGAACCGGACGTTCGGTGAGTTCGAGATCCAAATTCGAGTCCGTGCCCGAAAGATCGCAATTTTCGACGCGAGGGGCATTTCGGTAAAAACACGACTTTCCCACCCGGAGGACGTGTCGGACGAAACGCGTATGATCTATTTTGGAATTTCGTGCAGAACCGGATGTTCGGTGAGTTCGAGATCCAAATTCGAGTCCGTGCCCGAAAGATCGCAACTTTCGACGCGGGGGGCATTTCGATAAAAAACACGACTTTCCCACCCGGAGGACGTGTCGGACGAAACGCGTATGATCTATTTTGAAATTTCAAGCAGAACTAGACGTTCAGTGAGTTCGGTATCGAAGTTCGAGAACGTGCCCGAAACATCGCCAGCAAGTTTTGACGCGGCGAGCGTTTCGGTAAAAACACGACTTTCCTGCCCGTAGGACGTTCCGGACCAAACGCGAATGATCTATTTTTGCATTTCGTGCAGAATCGGACGTTCGGTGAGTTCGAGATCCAAATTCGAGTCCGTGCCCGAAAGATCGCAACCTTCGACGCGGGGGGCATTTCGGTAAAAACACGACTTTCCCACCCGGAGGACGTGTCGGACGAAACGCGTATGATCTATTTTTGAATTTCACTCAGAACTAGGCGTTCAGTGAGTTCGGTATCGAAGTTCGAGAACGCGCCCGAAACATCGCCAGCAAGTTTCGACGCGGCGAGCGTTTCAATAAAAACACGACATTCCTGCCCGTAGGACGTTCCGGACCAAACGCGAATGATCTATTTTTGCATTTCGTGCAGAACCGGACGTTCGGTGAGTTCGAGATCCAAATTCGAGTCCGTGCCCGAAAGATCGCAACTTTCGACGCGGGGGGCATTTCGGTAAAAACACGACTTTCCCACCCGGAGGACGTGTCGGACGAAACGCGTATGATCTATTTTGGATTTCACGCAGAACTACGCGTTCAGTGAGTTCGGTATCGAAGTTCGAGAACGTGCCCGAAACATCGCCAGCATGTTTTGACGCGGCGAGCGTTTCGGTAAAAACACGACTTTCCTGCCCGTAGGAAGTTCCGGACCAAACGCGAATGATCTATTTTTGCATTTCGTGCAGAACCGGACGTTCAGTGAGTTCGAGATCCTAATTCGAGTCCGTGCCCGAAAGATCGCAACTTTCGACGCGGGGGGCATTTTGGTAAAAACACGACTTTCCCACCCGGAGGACGTGTCGGACGAAACGCGTATGATCTATTTTTGAATTTCACGCAGAACTAGACGTTCAGTGAGTTCGGTATCGAAGTTCGAGAACGCGCCCGAAACATCGCCAGCAAGTTTCGACGCGGCGAGCGTTTCAATAAAAACACGACATTCCTGCCCGTAGGACGTTCCGGACCAAACGCGAATGATCTATTTTTGCATTTCGTGCAGAACCGGACGTTCGGTGAGTTCGAGATCCAAATTCGAGTCCGTGCCCGAAAGATCGCAACTTTCGACGCGGGGGGCATTTCGGTAAAAACACGACTTTCCCACCCGGAGGACGTGTCGGACGAAACGCGTATGATCTATTTCGGAATTTCACGCAGAACTAGACGTTTAGTGAGTTCGGTATCGAAGTTCGAGAACGTGCCCGAAACATCGCCAGCAAGTTTTGACGCGGCGAGCGTTTCGGTAAAAACACGACTTTCCTGCCCGTAGGACGTTCCGGACCAAACGCGAGTGATCTATTTTTGCATTTCGTGTAGAACCGGACGTTCGGTGAGTTCAAGATCCAAATTCGAGTCCATGCCCGAAATATCGCAACTTTCGACGCGGGGGGCATTTCGGTAAAAACACGACTTTCCAGCCCGTAGGACGTTCCGACCAAACGCGAATGATCTATTTTTGCATTTCGTGCAGAACCGGACGTTCGGTGAGTTCGAGATCCAAATTCGAGTCTGTGCCCGAAAGATCGCAACCTTCGACACGGGGGGCATTTCGGTAAAAACACGACTTTCCCACCCGGAGGACGTGTCGGACGAAACGCGTATGATCTATTTTTGAATTTCACTCAGAACTAGACGTTCAGTGAGTTCGGTATCGAAGTTCGAGAACACGCCCGAAACATCGCCAGCAAGTTTCGACGTGGCGAGCGTTTCAATAAAAACACGACATTCCTGCCCGTAGGACGTTCCGGACCAAACGCGAATGATCTATTTTTGCATTTCGTGCAGAACCGGACGTTCGGTGAGTTCGAGATCCAAATTCGAGTCCGTGCCCGAAAGATCACTACTTTCGACGCGGGGGGCATTTCGTTAAAAACACGACTTTCCCACCCGGAGGACGTGTCGGACGAAACGCGTATGATCTATTTTGGAATTTCACGCAGAACTAGACGTTCAGTGAGTTCGGTATCGAAGTTCGAGAACACGCCCGAAACATCGCCAGCAAGTTTCGACGCGGCTAGCGTTTCAGTAAAAACACGACTTTCCTGCCCGTAGGACGTTCCGGACCAAACGCGAATGATCTATTTTTGCATTTCGTGCAGAACCGGACGTTCGGTGAGTTCGAGATCCAAATTCGAGTCCGTGCCCGAAAGATCGCAATTTTCGACGCGAGGGGCATTTCGGTAAAAACACGACTTTCCCACCCGGAGGACGTGTCGGACGAAACGCGTATGATCTATTTTGGAATTTCGTGCAGAACCGGATGTTCGGTGAGTTCGAGATCCAAATTCGAGTCCGTGCCCGAAAGATCGCAACTTTCGACGCGGGGGGCATTTCGATAAAAAACACGACTTTCCCACCCGGAGGACGTGTCGGACGAAACGCGTATGATCTATTTTGAAATTTCAAGCAGAACTAGACGTTCAGTGAGTTCGGTATCGAAGTTCGAGAACGTGCCCGAAACATCGCCAACAAGTTTTGACGCGGCGAGCGTTTCGGTAAAAACACGACTTTCCTGCCCGTAGGACGTTCCGGACCAAACGCGAATGATCTATTTTTGCATTTCGTGCAGAATCGGACGTTCGGTGAGTTCGAGATCCAAATTCGAGTCCGTGCCCGAAAGATCGCAACCTTCGACGCGGGGGGCATTTCGGTAAAAACACGACTTTCCCACCCGGAGGACGTGTCGGACGAAACGCGTATGATCTATTTTTGAATTTCACTCAGAACTAGGCGTTCAGTGAGTTCGGTATCGAAGTTCGAGAACGCGCCCGAAACATCGCCAGCAAGTTTCGACGCGGCGAGCGTTTCAATAAAAACACGACATTCCTGCCCGTAGGACGTTCCGGACCAAACGCGAATGATCTATTTTTGCATTTCCTGCAGAACCGGACGTTCGGTGAGTTCGAGATCCAAATTCGAGTCCGTGCCCGAAAGATCGCAACTTTCGACGCGGGGGGCATTTCGGTAAAAACACGACTTTCCCACCCGGAGGACGTGTCGGACGAAACGCGTATGATCTATTTTGGATTTCACGCAGAACTACGCGTTCAGTGAGTTCGGTATCGAAGTTCGAGAACGTGCCCGAAACATCGCCAGCATGTTTTGACGCGGCGAGCGTTTCGGTAAAAACACGACTTTCCTGCCCGTAGGACGTTCCGGACCAAACGCGAATGATCTATTTTTGCATTTCGTGCAGAACCGGACGTTCAGTGAGTTCGAGATCCTAATTCGAGTCCGTGCCCGAAAGATCGCAACTTTCGACGCGGGGGGCATTTTGGTAAAAACACGACTTTCCCACCCGGAGGACGTGTCGGACGAAACGCGTATGATCTATTTTTGAATTTCACGCAGAACTAGACGTTCAGTGAGTTCGGTATCGAAGTTCGAGAACGCGCCCGAAACATCGCCAGCAAGTTTCGACGCGGCGAGCGTTTCAATAAAAACACGACATTCCTGCCCGTAGGACGTTCCGGACCAAACGCGAATGATCTATTTTTGCATTTCGTGCAGAACCGGACGTTCGCTGAGTTCGAGATCCAAATTCGAGTCCGTGCCCGAAAGATCGCAACTTTCGACGCGGGGGGCATTTCGGTAAAAACACGACTTTCCCACCCGGAGGACGTGTCGGACGAAACGCGTATGATCTATTTTTGAATTTCACGCAGAACAAGACGTTCAGTCAGTTCGGTATCGAAGTTCGAGAACGTGCCCGAAACATCGCCAGCAAGTTTTGACGCGGCGAGCGTTTCGGTAAAAACACGACTTTCCTGCCCGTAGGACGTTCCGGACCAAACGCGAATGATCTATTTTTGCATTTCGTGCAGAACCGGACGTTCGGTGAGTTCAAGATCCAAATTCGAGTCCATGCCCGAAATATCGCAACTTTCGACGCGGGGGGCATTTCGGTAAAAACACGACTTTCCAGCCCGTACGACGTTCCGACGAAACGCGAATGATCTATTTTTGCATTTCGTGCAGAACCGGACGTTCGGTGAGTTCGAGATCCAAATTCGGTTCCGTGCCCGAAAGATCGCAACTTTTGACGCGGGGGGCATTTCGGTAAAAACACGACTTTCCCACCCGGAGGACGTGTCGGACGAAACGCGTATGATCTATTTTGAAATTTCACGCAGAACTAGATGTTCAGTGAGTTCGGTATCGAAGTTCGAGAACGTGCCCGAAACATCGCCAGCAAGTTTTGACGCGGCGAGCGTTTCGGTAAAAACACGACTCTCCTGCCCGTAGGACGTTCCGGACCAAACGCGAATGATCTATTTTTGCATTCCGTGCAGAACCGGACGTTCGGTGAGTTCGAGATCCAAATTCGAGTCCGTGCCCGAAAGATCGCAACCTTCGACGCGGGGGGCATTTCGATAAAAACACGACTTTCCCACCCGGAGGACGTGTCGGACGAAACGCGTATGATCTATTTTTGAATTTCACTCAGAACTAGACGTTCAGTGAGTTCGGTATCGAAGTTCGAGAACGCGCCCGAAACATCGCCAGCAAGTTTCGACGCGGCGAGCGTTTCAGTAAAAACACGACATTCCTGCCCGTAGGACGTTCCGGACCAAACGCGAATGATCTATTTTTGCATTTCGTGCAGAACCGGACGTTCGGTGAGTTCGAGATCCAAATTCGAGTCCGTGCCCGAAAGATCGCAACTTTCGACGCTGGGGGCATTTCGGTAAAAACACGACTTTCCCACCCGGAGGACGTGTCGGACGAAACGCGTATGATCTATTTTGGAATTTCACGCAGAACTAGACGTTCAGTGAGTTCGGTATCGAAGTTTGAGAACGTGCCCGAAACATCGCCAGCAAGTTTTGACGCGGCGAGCGTTTCGGTAAAATCACGACTTTCCTGCCCGTAGGACGTTCCGGACCAAATGCGAATGATCTATTTTTGCATTTCGTGCAGAACCGGACGTTCGGTGAGTTCGAGATCCAAATTCGAGTCCGTGCCCGAAAGATCGCAACTTTCGACGCGGGGGGCATTTCGGTAAAAACACGACTTTCCCACCCGGAGGACGTGTCGGACGAAACGCGTATGATCTATTTTCGAATTTCACGCAGAACTAGACGTTCAGTGAGTTCGGTATCGAAGTTCGAGAACGCGCCCGAAACATCGCAAGCAAGTTCCGACGCGGCGAGCGTTTCGGTAAAAACACGACTTTCCTGCCCGTAGGACGTTCCGGACCAAACGCGAATGATCTATTTTTGCATTTCGTGCAGAACCGGACGTTCGGTGAGTTCGAGATCCAAATTCGAGTCCGTGCCCGAAAGATCGCAACCTTCGACGCGGGGGGCATTTCGGTAAAAACACGACTTTCCCACCCGGAGGACGTGTCGGACGAAACGCGTATGATCTATTTTTGAATTTCACTCAGAACTCGACGTTCAGTCAGTTCGGTATCGAAGTTCGAGAACGTGCCCGAAACATCGCCAGCAAGTTTCGACGCGGCGAGCGTTTCAGTAAAAACACGACATTCCTGCCCGTAGGACGTTCCGGACCAAACGCGAATGATCTATTTTTGCATTTCGTGCAGAACCGGACGTTCGGTGAGTTCGAGATCCAAATTCGAGTCCGTGCCCGAAAGATCGCAACTTTCGACGCGGGGGGCATTTCGGTAAAAACACGACTTTCCCACCCGGAGGACGTGTCGGACGAAACGCGTATGATCTATTTTGGAATTTCACGCAGAACTAGACGTTCAGTGAGTTCGGTATCGAAGTTTGAGAACGTGCCCGAAACATCGCCAGCAAGTTTTGACGCGGCGAGCGTTTCGGTAAAATCACGACTTTCCTGCCCGTAGGACGTTCCGGACCAAATGCGAATGATCTATTTTTGCATTTCGTGCAGAACCGGACGTTCGGTGAGTTCGAGATCCAAATTCGAGTCCGTGCCCGAAAGATCGCAACTTTCGACGCGGGGGGCATTTCGGTAAAAACACGACTTTCCCACCCGGAGGACGTGTCGGACGAAACGCGTATGATCTATTTTCGAATTTCACGCAGAACTAGACGTTCAGTGACTTCGGTATCGAAGTTCGAGAACGCGCCCGAAACATCGCAAGCAAGTTCCGACGCGGCGAGTGTTTCGGTAAAAACACGACTTTCCTGCCCGTAGGACGTTCCGGACCAAACGCGAATGATCTATTTTTGCATTTCGTGCAGAACCGGACGTTCGGTGAGTTCAAGATCCAAATTCGAGTCCGTGCCCGAAAGATCGCAACTTTCGACGCGGGGGGCATTTCGGTAAAAACACGACTTTCCAGCCCGTAGGACGTTCCGGACCAAACGCGAATGATCTATTTTTGCATTTCGTGCAGAACCGGACGTTCGGTGAGTTCGAGATCCAAATTCGAGTCCGTGCCCGAAAGATCGCAACTTTCGACGCGGGGGGCATTTCTGTAAAAACACGACTTTCCTGCCCGTAGGACGTTCCGGACCAAACGCGAATGATCTATTTTTGCATTTCGTGCAGAACCGGACGTTCGGTGAGTTCGAGATCCAAATTCGAGTCCGTGCCCGAAAGATCGCAACTTTCGACGCGGGGGGCATTTCGGTAAAAACACGACTTTCCCACCCGGAGGACGTGTCAGACGAAACGCGTATGATCTATTTTGGAATTTCACGCAGAACTAGACGTTCAGTGAGTTCGGTTTCGAAGTTCGAGAACGCGCCCAAAACATCGGAAGCAAGTTTCGATGCGCGCGAGCGTTTCGGTAAAAACACGACTTTCCTGCCCGTAGGACGTTCCGGACCAAACGCGAATGATCTATTTTTGCATTTCGTGCAGAACCGGACGTTCGGTGAGTTCGGATCCAAATTCGAGTCCGTGCCGGAAAGATCGCAACTTTCGACGCGGGGGGCATTTCTGTAAAAACACGACTTTCCTGCCCGTAGGACGTTCCGGACCAAACGCGAATGATCTATTTTTGCATTTCGTGCAGAACCGGACGTTCGGTGAGTTCAGATCCAAATTCGAGTCCGTGCCGGAAAGATCGCAACTTTCGACGCGGGGGGCATTTCTGTAAAAACACGACTTTCCTGCCCGTAGGACGTTCCGGACCAAACGCGAATGATCTATTTTTGCATTTCGTGCAGAACCGGACGTTCGGTGAGTTCGAGATCCAAATTCGAGTCCGTGCCCGAAAGATCGCAACTTTCAACGCGGGGGCATTTCGGTAAAAACACGACTTTCCCACCCGGAGGACGTGTCGGACGAAACGTGTATGATCTATTTTGGAATTTCACGCAGAACTAGACGTTCAGTGAGTTCGGTATCGAAGTTCGAGAACGCGCCCAAAACATCGGAAGCAAGTTTCGATGCGGCGAGCGTTTTGGTAAAAACACGACTTTCCTGCCCGTAGGACGTTCCGGACCAAATGCGAATGATCTATTTTTGAATTTCGTGCAGAACCGGACGTTCGGTGAGTTCGAGATCCAAATTCGAGTCCGTGCCCGAAAGATCGCAACTTTCGACGCGGGGGGCATTTCTGTAAAAACACGACTTTCCTGCCCGTAGGACGTTCCGGACCAAACGGGAATGATCTATTTTTGCATTTTGTGCAGAACCGGACGTTCGGTGAGTTCGAGATCCAAATTCGAGTCCGTGCCCGAAAGATCGCAACTTTCGACGCGGGGGCATTTCGGTCAAAACACGACTTTCCCACCCGGAGGACGTGTCAGACGAAACGCGTCTGATCTATTTTGGAATTTCACGCAGAACTAGACGTTCAGTGAGTTCGGTATCGAAGTTCGAGAACGCGCCCGAAACATCGCCAACAAGTTTCGACGCGGCGAGCGTTTCGGTAAAAACACGACTTTCCTGCCCGTAGGACATTCCGGACCAAACGCGAATGATCTATTTTTGCATTTCGTGCAGAACCGGACGTTCAGTGAGTTCGAGATCCAAATTCGAGTCCGTGCCCGAAAGATCGCAACTTTCGACGCGGGGGCATTTCGGTAAAAACTTGACTTTCCCACCCGAAGGACGTGTCGGACGAAACGCGTATGATCTATTTTGGAATTTCACGTAGAACTAGATGTTCAGTGAGTTCGGTATCGAAGTTCGAGAACGCGCCCGAAACATCGCAAGCAAGTTCCGATGCGGCGAGCGTTTCGGTAAAAACACGACTTTCCTGCCCGTAGGACGTTCCGGACCAAACGCGAATGATCTATTTTTGCATTTCGTGCAGAACCGGACGTTCGGTGAGTTCGAGATCCAAATTCGAGTCCGTGCCCGAAAGATCGCAACTTTCAACGCGGGGGCATTTCGGTAAAAACACGACTTTCCCACCTGGAGGACGTGTCGGACGAAACGTGTATGATCTATTTTGGAATTTCACGCAGAACTAGACGTTCAGTGAGTTCGGTATCGAAGTTCGAGAACGCGCCCAAAACATCGGAAGCAAGTTTCGATGCGGCGAGCGTTTTGGTAAAAACACGACTTTCCGGCCCGTAGGACGTTCCGGACCAAATGCGAATGATCTATTTTTGCATTTCGTGCAGAACCGGACGTTCGGTGAGTTCGAGATCCAAATTCGAGTCCGTGCCCGAAAGATCGCAACTTTCGACGCGGGGGGCATTTCTGTAAAAACACGACTTTCCTGCCCGTAGGACGTTCCGGACCAAACGGGAATGATCTATTTTTGCATTTTGTGCAGAACCGGACGTTCGGTGAGTTCGAGATCCAAATTCGAGTCCGTGCCCGAAAGATCGCAACTTTCGACGCGGGGGCATTTCGGTAAAAACACGACTTTCCCACCCGGAGGACGTGTCAGACGAAACGCGTCTGATCTATTTTGGAATTTCACGCAGAACTAGACGTTCAGTGAGTTCGGTATCGAAGTTCAAGAACGCGCCCGAAACATCGCCAACAAGTTTCGACGCGGCGAGCGTTTCGGTAAAAACACGACTTTCCTGCCCGTAGGACATTCCGGACCAAACGCGAATGATCTATTTTTGCATTTCGTGCAGAACCGGACGTTCAGTGAGTTCGAGATCCAAATTCGAGTCCGTGCCCGAAAGATCGCAACTTTCGACGCGGGGGCATTTCGGTAAAAACACGACTTTCCCACCCGAAGGACGTGTCGGACGAAACGCGTATGATCTATTTTGGAATTTCACGTAGAACTAGATGTTCAGTGAGTTCGGTATCGAAGTTCGAGAACGCACCCGAAACATCGCAAGCAAGTTCCGATGCGGCGAGCGTTTCGGTAAAAACACGACTTTCCTGCCCGTAGGACGTTCCGGACCAAACGGGAATGATCTATTTTTGCATTTCGTGCAGAACCGGACGTTCGGTGAGTTCGAGATCCAAATTCGAGTCCGTGCCCGAAAGATCGCAACTTTCGACGCGGGGGGCATTTCGGTAAAAACACGACTTTCCCACCCGGAGGACGTGTCGGACGAAACGCGTATGATCTATTTTGGAATTTCACGCAGAACTAGACGTTCAGTGAGTTCGGTTTCGAAGTTCGAGAACGCGCCCAAAACATCGGAAGCAAGTTTCGATGCGGCGAGCGTTTCGGTAAAAACACGACTTTCCTGCCCGTAGGACGTTCCGGACCAAACGCGAATGATCTATTTTTGCATTTCGTGCAGAACCGGACGTTCGGTGAGTTCGGATCCAAATTCGAGTCCGTGCCCGAAAGATCGCTACTTTCGACGCGGGGGCATTTCCTTAAAAACACGACTTTCCTGCCCGTAGGACGTGTCGGACGAAACGTGTATGATCTATTTTGGAATTTCACGCAGAACTAGACGTTCAGTGAGTTCGGTATCGAAGTTCGAGAACGCGCCCAAAACATCGGAAGCAAGTTTCGATGCGGCGAGCGTTTTGGTAAAAACACGACTTTCCTGCCCGTAGGACGTTCCGGACCAAATGCGAATGATCTATTTTTGCATTTCGTGCAGAACCGGACGTTCGGTGAGTTCGAGATCCAAATTCGAGTCCGTGCCCGAAAGATCGCAACTTTCGACGCGGGGGGCATTTCTGTAAAAACACGACTTTCCTGCCCGTAGGACGTTCCGGACCAAACGGGAATGATCTATTTTTGCATTTTGTGCAGAACCGGACGTTCGGTGAGTTCGAGATCCAAATTCGAGTCCGTGCCCGAAAGATCGCAACTTTCGACGCGGGGGCATTTCGGTAAAAACACGACTTTCCCACCCGGAGGACGTGTCAGACGAAACGCGTCTGATCTATTTTGGAATTTCACGCAGAACTAGACGTTCAGTGAGTTCGGTATCGAAGTTCAAGAAAGCGCCCGAAACATCGCCAACAAGTTTCGACGCGGCGAGCGTTTCGGTAAAAACACGACTTTCCTGCCCGTAGGACATTCCGGACCAAACGCGAATGATCTATTTTTGCATTTCGTGCAGAACCGGACGTTCAGTGAGTTCGAGATCCAAATTCGAGTCCGTGCCCGAAAGATCGCAACTTTCGACGCGGGGGCATTTCGGTAAAAACACGACTTTCCCACCCGAAGGACGTGTCGGACGAAACGCGTATGATCTATTTTGGAATTTCACGTAGAACTAGATGTTCAGTGAGTTCGGTATCGAAGTTCGAGAACGCGCCCGAAACATCGCAAGCAAGTTCCGATGCGGCGAGCGTTTCGGTAAAAACACGACTTTCCTGCCCGTAGGACGTTCCGGACCAAACGGGAATGATCTATTTTTGCATTTCGTGCAGAACCGGACGTTCAGTGAGTTCGAGATCCAAATTCGAGTCCGTGCCCGAAAGATCGCAACTTTCGACGCTGGGGCATTTCGGTAAAAACACGACTTTCCCACCCGAAGGACGTGTCGGACGAAACGCGTATGATCTATTTTGGAATTTCACGTAGAACTAGATGTTCAGTGAGTTCGGTATCGAAGTTCGAGAACGCGCCCGAAACATCGCAAGCAAGTTCCGATGCGGCGAGCGTTTCGGTAAAAACACGACTTTCCTGCCCGTAGGACGTTCCGGACCAAACGGGAATGATCTATTTTTGCATTTCGTGCAGAACCGGACGTTCGGTGAGTTCGAGATCCAAATTCGAGTCCGTGCCCGAAAGATCGCAACTTTCGACGAGGGGGCATTTCGGTAAAAACACGACTTTCCCACCCGGAGGACGTGTCGGACGAAACGCGTATGATCTATTTTGGAATTTCACGCAGAACTAGACGTTCAGTGAGTTCGGTTTCGAAGTTCGAGAACGCGCCCAAAACATCGGAAGCAAGTTTCGATGCGGCGAGCGTTTCGGTAAAAACACGATTCCTGCCCGTAGGACGTTCCGGACCAAACGCGAATGATCTATTTTTGCATTTCGTGCAGAACCGGACGTTCGGTGAGTTCGAGATCCAAATTCGAGTCCGTGCCCGAAAGATCGCAACTTTCAACGCGGGGGCATTTCGGTAAAAACACGACTTTCCCACCCGGAGGACGTGTCGGACGAAACGTGTATGATCTATTTTGGAATTTCACGCAGAACTAGACGTTCAGTGAGTTCGGTATCGAAGTTCGAGAACGCGCCCAAAACATCGGAAGCAAGTTTCGATGCGGCGAGCGTTTTGGTAAAAACACGACTTTCCTGCCCGTAGGACGTTCCGGACCAAATGCGAATGATCTATTTTTGCATTTCGTGCAGAACCGGACGTTCGGTGAGTTCGAGATCCAAATTCGAGTCCGTGCCCGAAAGATCGCAACTTTCGACGCGGGGGGCATTTCTGTAAAAACACGACTTTCCTGCCCGTAGGACGTTCCGGACCAAACGGGAATGATCTATTTTTGCATTTTGTGCAGAACCGGACGTTCGGTGAGTTCGAGATCCAAATTCGAGTCCGTGCCCGAAAGATCGCAACTTTCGACGCGGGGGCATTTCGGTAAAAACACGACTTTCCCACCCGGAGGACGTGTCAGACGAAACGCGTCTGATCTATTTTGGAATTTCACGCAGAACTAGACGTTCAGTGAGTTCGGTATCGAAGTTCAAGAACGCGCCCGAAACATCGCCAACAAGTTTCGACGCGGCGAGCGTTTCGGTAAAAACACGACTTTCCTGCCCGTAGGACATTCCGGACCAAACGCGAATGATCTATTTTTGCATTTCGTGCAGAACCGGACGTTCAGTGAGTTCGAGATCCAAATTCGAGTCCGTGCCCGAAAGATCGCAACTTTCGACGCGGGGGCATTTCGGTAAAAACACGACTTTCCCACCCGAAGGACGTGTCGGACGAAACGCGTATGATCTATTTTGGAATTTCACGTAGAACTAGATGTTCAGTGAGTTCGGTATCGAAGTTCGAGAACGCGCCCGAAACATCGCAAGCAAGTTCCGATGCGGCGAGCGTTTCGGTAAAAACACGACTTTCCTGCCCGTAGGACGTTCCGGACCAAACGCGAATGATCTATTTTTGCATTTCGTGCAGAACCGGACGTTCGGTGAGTTCGAGATCCAAATTCGAGTCCGTGCCCGAAAGATCGCAACTTTCGACGCGGGGGGCATTTCGGTAAAAACACGACTTTCCCACCCGGAGGACGTGTCGGACGAAACGCGTATGATCTATTTTGGAATTTCACGCAGAACTAGACGTTCAGTGAGTTCGGTTTCGAAGTTCAAGAACGCGCCCAAAACATCGGAAGCAAGTTTCGATGCGGCGAGCGTTTCGGTAAAAACACGACTTTCCTGCCCGTAGGACGTTCCGGACCAAACGCGAATGATCTATTTTTGCATTTCGTGCAGAACCGGACGTTCGGTGAGTTCGGATCCAAATTCGAGTCCGTGCCGGAAAGATCGCTACTTTCGACGCGGGGGGCATTTCTGTAAAAACACGACTTTCCTGCCCGTAGGACGTTCCGGACCAAACGCGAATGATCTATTTTTGCATTTCGTGCAGAACCGGACGTTCGGTGAGTTCGGATCCAAATTCGAGTCCGTGCCGGAAAGATCGCAACTTTCGACGCGGGGGGCATTTCTGTAAAAACACGACTTTCCTGCCCGTAGGACGTTCCGGACCAAACGCGAATGATCTATTTTTGCATTTCGTGCAGAACCGGACGTTCGGTGAGTTCGAGATCCAAATTCGAGTCCGTGCCCGAAAGATCGCAACTTTCAACGCGGGGGCATTTCGGTAAAAACACGACTTTCCCACCCGGAGGACGTGTCGGACGAAACGTGTATGATCTATTTTGGAATTTCACGCAGAACTAGACGTTCATTGAGTTCGGCATCGAAGTTCGAGAACGCGCCCAAAACATCGGAAGCAAGTTTCGATGCGGCGAGCGTTTCGGTAAAAACACGACTTTCCTGCCCGTAGGACGTTCCGGACCAAATGCGAATGATCTATTTTTGCATTTCGTGCAGAACCGGACGTTCGGTGAGTTCGAGATCCAAATTCGAGTCCGTGCCCGAAAGATCGCAACTTTCGACGCGGGGGGCATTTCTGTAAAAACACGACTTTCCTGCCCGTAGGACGTTCCGGACCAAACGCGAATGATCTATTTTTGCATTTCGTGCAGAACCGGACGTTCGGTGAGTTCGAGATCCAAATTCGAGTCCGTGCCCGAAAGATCGCAACTTTCGACGCGGGGGCATTTCGGTAAAAACACGACTTTCCCACCCGGAGGACGTGTCGGACGAAACGCGTCTGATCTATTTTGGAATTTCACGCAGAACTAGACGTTCAGTGAGTTCGGTATCGAAGTTCAAGAACGCGCCCGAAATATCGCCAACAAGTTTCGACGCGGCGAGCGTTTCGGTAAAAACACGACTTTCCTGCCCGTAGGACATTCCGGACCAAACGCGAATGATCTATTTTTGCATTTCGTGCAGAACCGGACGTTCAGTGAGTTCGAGATCCAAATTCGAGTCCGTGCCCGAAAGATCGCAACTTTCGACGCGGGGGCATTTCGGTAAAAACACGACTTTCCCACCCGAAGGACGTGTCGGACGAAACGCGTATGATCTATTTTGGAATTTCACGTAGAACTAGATGTTCAGTGAGTTCGGTATCGAAGTTCGAGAACGCGCCCGAAACATCGCAAGCAAGTTCCGATGCGGCGAGCGTTTCGGTAAAAACACGACTTTCCTGCCCGTAGGACGTTCCGGACCAAACGGGAATGATCTATTTTTGCATTTCGTGCAGAACCGGACGTTCGGTGAGTTCGAGATCCAAATTCGAGTCCGTGCCCGAAAGATCGCAACTTTCGACGCGGGGGGCATTTCGGTAAAAACACGACTTTCCCACCCGGAGGACGTGTCGGACGAAACGCGTATGATCTATTTTGGAATTTCACGCAGAACTAGACGTTCAGTGAGTTCGGTTTCGAAGTTCGAGAACGCGCCCAAAACATCGGAAGCAAGTTTCGATGCGGCGAGCGTTTCGGTAAAAACTCGACTTTCCTGCCCGTAGGACGTTCCGGACCAAACGCGAATGATCTATTTTTGCATTTCGTGCAGAACCGGACGTTCGGTGAGTTCGAGATCCAAATTCGAGTCCGTGCCCGAAAGATCGCTACTTTCGACGCGGGGGCATTTCCTTAAAAACACGACTTTCCTGCCCGGAGGACGTGTCGGACGAAACGTGTATGATCTATTTTGGAATTTCACGCAGAACTAGACGTTCAGTGAGTTCGGTATCGAAGTTCGAGAACGCGCCCAAAACATCGGAAGCAAGTTTCGATGCGGCGAGCGTTTTGGTAAAAACACGACTTTCCTGCCCGTAGGACGTTCCGGACCAAATGCGAATGATCTATTTTTGCATTTCGTGCAGAACCGGACGTTCGGTGAGTTCGAGATCCAAATTCGAGTCCGTGCCCGAAAGATCGCAACTTTCGACGCGGGGGGCATTTCTGTAAAAACACGACTTTCCTGCCCGTAGGACGTTCCGGACCAAACGGGAATGATCTATTTTTGCATTTTGTGCAGAACCGGACGTTCGGTGAGTTCGAGATCCAAATTCGAGTCCGTGCCCGAAAGATCGCAACTTTCGACGCGGGGGCATTTCGGTAAAAACACGACTTTCCCACCCGAAGGACGTGTCGGACGAAACGCGTATGATCTATTTTGGAATTTCACGTAGAACTAGATGTTCAGTGAGTTCGGTATCGAAGTTCGAGAACGCGCCCGAAACATCGCAAGCAAGTTCCGATGCGGCGAGCGTTTCGGTAAAAACACGACTTTCCTGCCCGTAGGACGTTCCGGACCAAACGGGAATGATCTATTTTTGCATTTCGTGCAGAACCGGACGTTCGGTGAGTTCGAGATCCAAATTCGAGTCCGTGCCCGAAAGATCGCAACTTTCGACGCGGGGGGCATTTCGGTAAAAACACGACTTTCCCACCCGGAGGACGTGTCGGACGAAACGCGTATGATCTATTTTGGAATTTCACGCAGAACTAGACGTTCAGTGAGTTCGGTTTCGAAGTTCGAGAACGCGCCCAAAACATCGGAAGCAAGTTTCGATGCGGCGAGCGTTTCGGTAAAAACACGACTTTCCTGCCCGTAGGACGTTCCGGACCAAACGCGAATGATCTATTTTTGCATTTCGTGCAGAACCGGACGTTCGGTGAGTTCGAGATCCAAATTCGAGTCCGTGCCCGAAAGATCGCAACTTTCAACGCGGGGGCATTTCGGTAAAAACACGACTTTCCCACCCGGAGGACGTGTCGGACGAAACGTGTATGATCTATTTTGGAATTTCACGCAGAACTAGACGTTCAGTGAGTTCGGTATCGAAGTTCGAGAACGCGCCCAAAACATCGGAAGCAAGTTTCGATGCGGCGAGCGTTTTGGTAAAAACACGACTTTCCTGCCCGTAGGACGTTCCGGACCAAATGCGAATGATCTATTTTTGCATTTCGTGCAGAACCGGACGTTCGGTGAGTTCGAGATCCAAATTCGAGTCCGTGCCCGAAAGATCGCAACTTTCGACGCGGGGGGCATTTCTGTAAAAACACGACTTTCCTGCCCGTAGGACGTTCCGGACCAAACGGGAATGATCTATTTTTGCATTTTGTGCAGAACCGGACGTTCGGTGAGTTCGAGATCCAAATTCGAGTCCGTGCCCGAAAGATCGCAACTTTCGACGCGGGGGCATTTCGGTAAAAACACGACTTTCCCACCCGGAGGACGTGTCAGACGAAACGCGTCTGATCTATTTTGGAATTTCACGCAGAACTAGACGTTCAGTGAGTTCGGTATCGAAGTTCAAGAAAGCGCCCGAAACATCGCCAACAAGTTTCGACGCGGCGAGCGTTTCGGTAAAAACACGACTTTCCTGCCCGTAGGACATTCCGGACCAAACGCGAATGATCTATTTTTGCATTTCGTGCAGAACCGGACGTTCAGTGAGTTCGAGATCCAAATTCGAGTCCGTGCCCGAAAGATCGCAACTTTCGACGCGGGGGCATTTCGGTAAAAACACGACTTTCCCACCCGAAGGACGTGTCGGACGAAACGCGTATGATCTATTTTGGAATTTCACGTAGAACTAGATGTTCAGTGAGTTCGGTATCGAAGTTCGAGAACGCGCCCGAAACATCGCAAGCAAGTTCCGATGCGGCGAGCGTTTCGGTAAAAACACGACTTTCCTGCCCGTAGGACGTTCCGGACCAAACGCGAATGATCTATTTTTGCATTTCGTGCAGAACCGGACGTTCGGTGAGTTCGAGATCCAAATTCGAGTCCGTGCCCGAAAGATCGCAACTTTCGACGCGGGGGCATTTCGGTAAAAACACGACTTTCCCACCCGAAGGACGTGTCGGACGAAACGCGTATGATCTATTTTGGAATTTCACGTAGAACTAGATGTTCAGTGAGTTCGGTATCGAAGTTCGAGAACGCGCCCGAAACATCGCAAGCAAGTTCCGATGCGGCGAGCGTTTCGGTAAAAACACGACTTTCCTGCCCGTAGGACGTTCCGGACCAAACGGGAATGATCTATTTTTGCATTTCGTGCAGAACCGGACGTTCGGTGAGTTCGAGATCCAAATTCGAGTCCGTGCCCGAAAGATCGCAACTTTCGACGCGGGGGGCATTTCGGTAAAAACACGACTTTCCCACCCGGAGGACGTGTCGGACGAAACGCGTATGATCTATTTTGGAATTTCACGCAGAACTAGACGTTCAGTGAGTTCGGTTTCGAAGTTCGAGAACGCGCCCAAAACATCGGAAGCAAGTTTCGATGCGGCGAGCGTTTCGGTAAAAACTCGACTTTCCTGCCCGTAGGACGTTCCGGACCAAACGCGAATGATCTATTTTTGCATTTCGTGCAGAACCGGACGTTCGGTGAGTTCGAGATCCAAATTCGAGTCCGTGCCCGAAAGATCGCTACTTTCGACGCGGGGGCATTTCCTTAAAAACACGACTTTCCTGCCCGGAGGACGTGTCGGACGAAACGTGTATGATCTATTTTGGAATTTCACGCAGAACTAGACGTTCAGTGAGTTCGGTATCGAAGTTCGAGAACGCGCCCAAAACATCGGAAGCAAGTTTCGATGCGGCGAGCGTTTTGGTAAAAACACGACTTTCCTGCCCGTAGGACGTTCCGGACCAAATGCGAATGATCTATTTTTGCATTTCGTGCAGAACCGGACGTTCGGTGAGTTCGAGATCCAAATTCGAGTCCGTGCCCGAAAGATCGCAACTTTCGACGCGGGGGGCATTTCTGTAAAAACACGACTTTCCTGCCCGTAGGACGTTCCGGACCAAACGGGAATGATCTATTTTTGCATTTTGTGCAGAACCGGACGTTCGGTGAGTTCGAGATCCAAATTCGAGTCCGTGCCCGAAAGATCGCAACTTTCGACGCGGGGGCATTTCGGTAAAAACACGACTTTCCCACCCGAAGGACGTGTCGGACGAAACGCGTATGATCTATTTTGGAATTTCACGTAGAACTAGATGTTCAGTGAGTTCGGTATCGAAGTTCGAGAACGCGCCCGAAACATCGCAAGCAAGTTCCGATGCGGCGAGCGTTTCGGTAAAAACACGACTTTCCTGCCCGTAGGACGTTCCGGACCAAACGGGAATGATCTATTTTTGCATTTCGTGCAGAACCGGACGTTCGGTGAGTTCGAGATCCAAATTCGAGTCCGTGCCCGAAAGATCGCAACTTTCGACGCGGGGGGCATTTCGGTAAAAACACGACTTTCCCACCCGGAGGACGTGTCGGACGAAACGCGTATGATCTATTTTGGAATTTCACGCAGAACTAGACGTTCAGTGAGTTCGGTTTCGAAGTTCGAGAACGCGCCCAAAACATCGGAAGCAAGTTTCGATGCGGCGAGCGTTTCGGTAAAAACACGACTTTCCTGCCCGTAGGACGTTCCGGACCAAACGCGAATGATCTATTTTTGCATTTCGTGCAGAACCGGACGTTCGGTGAGTTCGAGATCCAAATTCGAGTCCGTGCCCGAAAGATCGCAACTTTCAACGCGGGGGCATTTCGGTAAAAACACGACTTTCCCACCCGGAGGACGTGTCGGACGAAACGTGTATGATCTATTTTGGAATTTCACGCAGAACTAGACGTTCAGTGAGTTCGGTATCGAAGTTCGAGAACGCGCCCAAAACATCGGAAGCAAGTTTCGATGCGGCGAGCGTTTTGGTAAAAACACGACTTTCCTGCCCGTAGGACGTTCCGGACCAAATGCGAATGATCTATTTTTGCATTTCGTGCAGAACCGGACGTTCGGTGAGTTCGAGATCCAAATTCGAGTCCGTGCCCGAAAGATCGCAACTTTCGACGCGGGGGGCATTTCTGTAAAAACACGACTTTCCTGCCCGTAGGACGTTCCGGACCAAACGGGAATGATCTATTTTTGCATTTTGTGCAGAACCGGACGTTCGGTGAGTTCGAGATCCAAATTCGAGTCCGTGCCCGAAAGATCGCAACTTTCGACGCGGGGGCATTTCGGTAAAAACACGACTTTCCCACCCGGAGGACGTGTCAGACGAAACGCGTCTGATCTATTTTGGAATTTCACGCAGAACTAGACGTTCAGTGAGTTCGGTATCGAAGTTCAAGAAAGCGCCCGAAACATCGCCAACAAGTTTCGACGCGGCGAGCGTTTCGGTAAAAACACGACTTTCCTGCCCGTAGGACATTCCGGACCAAACGCGAATGATCTATTTTTGCATTTCGTGCAGAACCGGACGTTCAGTGAGTTCGAGATCCAAATTCGAGTCCGTGCCCGAAAGATCGCAACTTTCGACGCGGGGGCATTTCGGTAAAAACACGACTTTCCCACCCGAAGGACGTGTCGGACGAAACGCGTATGATCTATTTTGGAATTTCACGTAGAACTAGATGTTCAGTGAGTTCGGTATCGAAGTTCGAGAACGCGCCCGAAACATCGCAAGCAAGTTCCGATGCGGCGAGCGTTTCGGTAAAAACACGACTTTCCTGCCCGTAGGACGTTCCGGACCAAACGCGAATGATCTATTTTTGCATTTCGTGCAGAACCGGACGTTCGGTGAGTTCGAGATCCAAATTCGAGTCCGTGCCCGAAAGATCGCAACTTTCGACGCGGGGGCATTTCGGTAAAAACACGACTTTCCCACCCGGAGGACGTGTCAGACGAAACGCGTCTGATCTATTTTGGAATTTCACGCAGAACTAGACGTTCAGTGAGTTCGGTATCGAAGTTCAAGAAAGCGCCCGAAACATCGCCAACAAGTTTCGACGCGGCGAGCGTTTCGGTAAAAACACGACTTTCCTGCCCGTAGGACATTCCGGACCAAACGCGAATGATCTATTTTTGCATTTCGTGCAGAACCGGACGTTCAGTGAGTTCGAGATCCAAATTCGAGTCCGTGCCCGAAAGATCGCAACTTTCGACGCGGGGGCATTTCGGTAAAAACACGACTTTCCCACCCGAAGGACGTGTCGGACGAAACGCGTATGATCTATTTTGGAATTTCACGTAGAACTAGATGTTCAGTGAGTTCGGTATCGAAGTTCGAGAACGCGCCCGAAACATCGCAAGCAAGTTCCGATGCGGCGAGCGTTTCGGTAAAAACACGACTTTCCTGCCCGTAGGACGTTCTGGACCAAACGCGAATGATCTATTTTTGCATTTCGTGCAGAACCGGACGTTCGGTGAGTTCGAGATCCAAATTCGAGTCCGTGCCCGAAAGATCGCAACTTTCGACGCGGGGGGCATTTCGGTAAAAACACGACTTTCCCACCCGGAGGACGTGTCGGACGAAACGCGTTTGATCTATTTTGGAATTTCACGCAGAACTAGACGTTCAGTGAGTTCGGTTTCGAAGTTCGAGAACGCGCCCAAAACATCGGAAGCAAGTTTCGATGCGGCGAGCGTTTCGGTAAAAACACGACTTTCCTGCCCGTAGGACGTTCCGGACCAAACGCGAATGATCTATTTTTGCATTTCGTGCAGAACCGGACGTTCGGTGAGTTCGGATCCAAATTCGAGTCCGTGCCGGAAAGATCGCTACTTTCGACGCAGGGGGCATTTCTGTAAAAACACGACTTTCCTGCCCGTAGGACGTTCCGGACCAAACGCGAATGATCTATTTTTGCATTTCGTGCAGAACCGGACGTTCGGTGAGTTCGGATCCAAATTCGAGTCCGTGCCGGAAAGATCGCAACTTTCGACGCGGGGGGCATTTCTGTAAAAACACGACTTTCCTGCCCGTAGGACGTTCCGGACCAAACGCGAATGATCTATTTTTGCATTTCGTGCAGAACCGGACGTTCGGTGAGTTCGAGATCCAAATTCGAGTCCGTGCCCGAAAGATCGCAACTTTCAACGCGGGGGCATTTCGGTAAAAACACGACTTTCCCACCCGGAGGACGTGTCGGACGAAACGTGTATGATCTATTTTGGAATTTCACGCAGAACTAGACGTTCAGTGAGTTCGGTATCGAAGTTCGAGAACGCGCCCAAAACATCGGAAGCAAGTTTCGATGCGGCGAGCGTTTCGGTAAAAACACGACTTTCCTGCCCGTAGGACGTTCCGGACCAAATGCGAATGATCTATTTTTGCATTTCGTGCAGAACCGGACGTTCGGTGAGTTCGAGATCCAAATTCGAGTCCGTGCCCGAAAGATCGCAACTTTCGACGCGGGGGGCATTTCTGTAAAAACACGACTTTCCTGCCCGTAGGACGTTCCGGACCAAACGCGAATGATCTATTTTTGCATTTCGTGCAGAACCGGACGTTCGGTGAGTTCGAGATCCAAATTCGAGTCCGTGCCCGAAAGATCGCAACTTTCGACGCGGGGGCATTTCGGTAAAAACACGACTTTCCCACCCGGAGGACGTGTCGGACGAAACGCGTCTGATCTATTTTGGAATTTCACGCAGAACTAGACGTTCAGTGAGTTCGGTATCGAAGTTCAAGAACGCGCCCGAAACATCGCCAACAAGTTTCGACGCGGCGAGCGTTTCGGTAAAAACACGACTTTCCTGCCCGTAGGACATTCCGGACCAAACGCGAATGATCTATTTTTGCATTTCGTGCAGAACCGGACGTTCAGTGAGTTCGAGATCCAAATTCGAGTCCGTGCCCGAAAGATCGCAACTTTCGACGCGGGGGCATTTCGGTAAAAACACGACTTTCCCACCCGAAGGACGTGTCGGACGAAACGCGTATGATCTATTTTGGAATTTCACGTAGAACTAGACGTTCAGTGAGTTCGGTTTCGAAGTTCGAGAACGCGCCCAAAACATCGGAAGCAAGTTTCGATGCGGCGAGCGTTTCGGTAAAAACACGACTTTCCTGCCCGTAGGACGTTCCGGACCAAACGCGAATGATCTATTTTTGCATTTCGTGCAGAACCGGACGTTCGGTGAGTTCGAGATCCAAATTCGAGTCCGTGCCCGAAAGATCGCAACTTTCGACGCGGGGGGCATTTCGGTAAAAACACGACTTTCCCACCCGGAGGACGTGTCGGACGAAACGCGTTTGATCTATTTTGGAATTTCACGCAGAACTAGACGTTCAGTGAGTTCGGTTTCGAAGTTCGAGAACGCGCCCAAAACATCGGAAGCAAGTTTCGATGCGGCGAGCGTTTCGGTAAAAACACGACTTTCCTGCCCGTTGGACGTTCCGGACCAAACGCGAATGATCTATTTTTGCATTTCGTGCAGAACCGGACATTCGGTGAGTTCGGATCCAAATTCGAGTCCGTGCCGGAAAGATCGCTACTTTCGACGCGGGGGGCATTTCTGTAAAAACACGACTTTCCTGCCCGTAGGACGTTCCGGACCAAACGCGAATGATCTATTTTTGCATTTCGTGCAGAACCGGACGTTCGGTGAGTTCGAGATCCAAATTCGAGTCCGTGCCCGAAAGATCGCAACTTTCAACGCGGGGGCATTTCGGTAAAAACACGACTTTCCCACCCGGAGGACGTGTCGGACGAAACGTGTATGATCTATTTTGGAATTTCACGCAGAACTAGACGTTCAGTGAGTTCGGTATCGAAGTTCGAGAACGCGCCCAAAACATCGGAAGCATGTTTCGATGCGGCGAGCGTTTCGGTAAAAACACGACTTTCCTGCCCGTAGGACGTTCCGGACCAAATGCGAATGATCTATTTTTGCATTTCGTGCAGAACCGGACGTTCGGTGAGTTCGAGATCCAAATTCGAGTCCGTGCCCGAAAGATCGCAACTTTCGACGCGGGGGGCATTTCTGTAAAAACACGACTTTCCTGCCCGTAGGACGTTCCGGACCAAACGCGAATGATCTATTTTTGCATTTCGTGCAGAACCGGACGTTCGGTGAGTTCGAGATCCAAATTCGAGTCCGTGCCCGAAAGATCGCAACTTTCGACGCGGGGGCATTTCGGTAAAAACACGACTTTCCCACCCGGAGGACGTGTCGGACGAAACGCGTCTGATCTATTTTGGAATTTCACGCAGAACTAGACGTTCAGTGAGTTCGGTATCGAAGTTCAAGAACGCGCCCGAAACATCGCCAACAAGTTTCGACGCGGCGAGCGTTTCGGTAAAAACACGACTTTCCTGCCCGTAGGACATTCCGGACCAAACGCGAATGATCTATTTTTGCATTTCGTGCAGAACCGGACGTTCAGTGAGTTCGAGATCCAAATTCGAGTCCGTGCCCGAAAGATCGCAACTTTCGACGCGGGGGCATTTCGGTAAAAACACGACTTTCCCACCCGAAGGACGTGTCGGACGAAACGCGTATGATCTATTTTGGAATTTCACGTAGAACTAGACGTTCAGTGAGTTCGGTTTCGAAGTTCGAGAACGCGCCCAAAACATCGGAAGCAAGTTTCGATGCGGCGAGCGTTTCGGTAAAAACACGACTTTCCTGCCCGTAGGACGTTCCGGACCAAACGCGAATGATCTATTTTTGCATTTCGTGCAGAACCGGACGTTCGGTGAGTTCGAGATCCAAATTCGAGTCCGTGCCCGAAAGATCGCAACTTTCGACGCGGGGGGCATTTCGGTAAAAACACGACTTTCCCACCCGGAGGACGTGTCGGACGAAACGCGTTTGATCTATTTTGGAATTTCACGCAGAACTAGACGTTCAGTGAGTTCGGTTTCGAAGTTCGAGAACGCGCCCAAAACATCGGAAGCAAGTTTCGATGCGGCGAGCGTTTCGGTAAAAACACGACTTTCCTGCCCGTTGGACGTTCCGGACCAAACGCGAATGATCTATTTTTGCATTTCGTGCAGAACCGGACGTTCGGTGAGTTCGGATCCAAATTCGAGTCCGTGCCGGAAAGATCGCTACTTTCAACGCGGGGGGCATTTCTGTAAAAACACGACTTTCCTGCCCGTAGGACGTTCCGGACCAAACGCGAATGATCTATTTTTGCATTTCGTGCAGAACCGGACGTTCGGTGAGTTCGGATCCAAATTCGAGTCCGTGCCGGAAAGATCGCAACTTTCGACGCGGGGGGCATTTCTGTAAAAACACGACTTTCCTGCCCGTAGGACGTTCCGGACCAAACGCGAATGATCTATTTTTGCATTTCGTGCAGAACCGGACGTTCGGTGAGTTCGAGATCCAAATTCGAGTCCGTGCCCGAAAGATCGCAACTTTCAACGCGGGGGCATTTCGGTAAAAACACGACTTTCCCACCCGGAGGACGTGTCGGACGAAACGTGTATGATCTATTTTGGAATTTCACGCAGAACTAGACGTTCAGTGAGTTCGGTATCGAAGTTCGAGAACGCGCCCAAAACATCGGAAGCAAGTTTCGATGCGGCGAGCGTTTCGGTAAAAACACGACTTTCCTGCCCGTAGGACGTTCCGGACCAAATGCGAATGATCTATTTTGCATTTCGTGCAGAACCGGACGTTCGGTGAGTTCGAGATCCAAATTCGAGTCCGTGCCCGAAAGATCGCAACTTTCGACGCGGGGGGCATTTCTGTAAAAACACGACTTTCCTGCCCGTAGGACGTTCCGGACCAAACGCGAATGATCTATTTTTGCATTTCGTGCAGAACCGGACGTTCGGTGAGTTCGAGATCCAAATTCGAGTCCGTGCCCGAAAGATCGCAACTTTCGACGCGGGGGCATTTCGGTAAAAACACGACTTTCCCACCCGGAGGACGTGTCGGACGAAACGCGTCTGATCTATTTTGGAATTTCACGCAGAACTAGACGTTCAGTGAGTTCGGTATCGAAGTTCAAGAACGCGCCCGAAACATCGCCAACAAGTTTCGACGCGGCGAGCGTTTCGGTAAAAACACGACTTTCCTGCCCGTAGGACATTCCGGACCAAACGCGAATGATCTATTTTTGCATTTCGTGCAGAACCGGACGTTCAGTGAGTTCGAGATCCAAATTCGAGTCCGTGCCCGAAAGATCGCAACTTTCGACGCGGGGGCATTTCGGTAAAAACACGACTTTCCCACCCGAAGGACGTGTCGGACGAAACGCGTATGATCTATTTTGGAATTTCACGTAGAACTAGATGTTCAGTGAGTTCGGTATCGAAGTTCGAGAATGCGCCCGAAACATCGCAAGCAAGTTCCGATGCGGCGAGCGTTTCGGTAAAAACACGACTTTCCTGCCCGTAGGACGTTCCGGACCAAACGCGAATGATCTATTTTTGCATTTCGTGCAGAACCGGACGTTCGGTGAGTTCGAGATCCAAATTCGAGTCCGTGCCCGAAAGATCGCAACTTTCGACGCGGGGGGCATTTCGATAAAAACACGACTTTCCCACCCGGAGGACGTGTCGGACGAAACGCGTATGATCTATTTTGGAATTTCACGCAGAACTAGACGTTCAGTGAGTTCGGTTTCGAAGTTCGAGAACGCGCCCAAAACATCGGAAGCAAGTTTCGATGCGGCGAGCGTTTCGGTAAAAACACGACTTTCCTGCCCGTAGGACGTTCCGGACCAAATGCGAATGATCTATTTTTGCATTTCGTGCAGAACCGGACGTTCGGTGAGTTCGAGATCCAAATTCGAGTCCGTGCCCGAAAGATCGCAACTTTCGACGCGGGGGGCATTTCTGTAAAAACACGACTTTCCTGCCCGTAGGACGTTCCGGACCAAACGCGAATGATCTATTTTTGCATTTCGTGCAGAACCGGACGTTCGGTGAGTTCGAGATCCAAATTCGAGTCCGTGCCCGAAAGATCGCAACTTTCGACGCGGGGGCATTTCGGTAAAAACACGACTTTCCCACCCGGAGGACGTGTCGGACGAAACGCGTCTGATCTATTTTGGAATTTCACGCAGAACTAGACGTTCAGTGAGTTCGGTATCGAAGTTCAAGAACGCGCCCGAAACATCGCCAACAAGTTTCGACGCGGCGAGCGTTTCGGTAAAAACACGACTTTCCTGCCCGTAGGACATTCCGGACCAAACGCGAATGATCTATTTTTGCATTTCGTTCAGAACCGGACGTTCAGTGAGTTCGAGATCCAAATTCGAGTCCGTGCCCGAAAGATCGGAACTTTCGACGCGGGGGCATTTCGGTAAAAACACGACTTTCCCACCCGAAGGACGTGTCGGACGAAACGCGTATGATCTATTTTGGAATTTCACGTAGAACTAGACGTTCAGTGAGTTCGGTTTCGAAGTTCGAGAACGCGCCCAAAACATCGGAAGCAAGTTTCGATGTGGCGAGCGTTTCGGTAAAAACACGACTTTCCTGCCCGTAGGACGTTCCGGACCAAACGCGAATGATCTATTTTTGCATTTCGTGCAGAACCGGACGTTCGGTGAGTTCGAGATCCAAATTCGAGTCCGTGCCCGAAAGATCGCAACTTTCGACGCGGGGGGCATTTCGGTAAAAACACGACTTTCCCACCCGGAGGACGTGTCGGACGAAACGCGTTTGATCTATTTTGGAATTTCACGCAGAACTAGACGTTCAGTGAGTTCGGTTTCGAAGTTCGAGAACGCGCCCAAAACATCGGAAGCAAGTTTCGATGCGGCGAGCGTTTCGGTAAAAACACGACTTTCCTGCCCGTAGGACGTTCCGGACCAAACGCGAATGATCTATTTTTGCATTTCGTGCAGAACCGGACGTTCGGTGAGTTCGGATCCAAATTCGAGTCCGTGCCGGAAAGATCGCTACTTTCGACGCGGGGGGCATTTCTGTAAAAACACGACTTTCCTGCCCGTAGGACGTTCCGGACCAAACGCGAATGATCTATTTTTGCATTTCGTGCAGAACCGGACGTTCGGTGAGTTCGGATCCAAATTCGAGTCCGTGCCGGAAAGATCGCAACTTTCGACGCGGGGGGCATTTCTGTAAAAACACGACTTTCCTGCCCGTAGGACGTTCCGGACCAAACGCGAATGATCTATTTTTGCATTTCGTGCAGAACCGGACGTTCGGTGAGTTCGAGATCCAAATTCGAGTCCGTGCCCGAAAGATCGCAACTTTCAACGCGGGGGCATTTCGGTAAAAACACGACTTTCCCACCCGGAGGACGTGTCGGACGAAACGTGTATGATCTATTTTGGAATTTCACGCAGAACTAGACGTTCAGTGAGTTCGGTATCGAAGTTCGAGAACGCGCCCAAAACATCGGAAGCAAGTTTCGATGCGGCGAGCGTTTCGGTAAAAACACGACTTTCCTGCCCGTAGGACGTTCCGGACCAAATGCGAATGATCTATTTTTGCATTTCGTGCAGAACCGGACGTTCGGTGAGTTCGAGATCCAAATTCGAGTCCGTGCCCGAAAGATCGCAACTTTCGACGCGGGGGGCATTTCTGTAAAAACACGACTTTCCTGCCCGTAGGACGTTCCGGACCAAACGCGAATGATCTATTTTTGCATTTCGTGCAGAACCGGACGTTCGGTGAGTTCGAGATCCAAATTCGAGTCCGTGCCCAAAAGATCGCAACTTTCGACGCGGGGGCATTTCGGTAAAAACACGACTTTCCCACCCGGAGGACGTGTCGGACGAAACGCGTCTGATCTATTTTGGAATTTCACGCAGAACTAGACGTTCAGTGAGTTCGGTATCGAAGTTCAAGAACGCGCCCGAAACATCGCCAACAAGTTTCGACGCGGCGAGCGTTTCGGTAAAAACACGACTTTCCTGCCCGTAGGACATTCCGGACCAAACGCGAATGATCTATTTTTGTATTTCGTGCAGAACCGGACGTTCAGTGAGTTCGAGATCCAAATTCGAGTCCGTGCCCGAAAGATCGCAACTTTCGACGCGGGGGCATTTCGGTAAAAACACGACTTTCCCACCCGAAGGACGTGTCGGACGAAACGCGTATGATCTATTTTGGAATTTCACGTAGAACTAGATGTTCAGTGAGTTCGGTATCGAAGTTCGAGAATGCGCCCGAAACATCGCAAGCAAGTTCCGATGCGGCGAGCGTTTCGGTAAAAACACGACTTTCCTGCCCGTAGGACGTTCCGGACCAAACGCGAATGATCTATTTTTGCATTTCGTGCAGAACCGGACGTTCGGTGAGTTCGAGATCCAAATTCGAGTCCGTGCCCGAAAGATCGCAACTTTCGACGCGGGGGGCATTTCGATAAAAACACGACTTTCCCACCCGGAGGACGTGTCGGACGAAACGCGTATGATCTATTTTGGAATTTCACGCAGAACTAGACGTTCAGTGAGTTCGGTTTCGAAGTTCGAGAACGCGCCCAAAACATCGGAAGCAAGTTTCGATGCGGCGAGCGTTTCGGTAAAAACACGACTTTCCTGCCCGTAGGACGTTCCGGACCAAATGCGAATGATCTATTTTTGCATTTCGTGCAGAACCGGACGTTCGGTGAGTTCGAGATCCAAATTCGAGTCCGTGCCCGAAAGATCGCAACTTTCGACGCGGGGGGCATTTCTGTAAAAACACGACTTTCCTGCCCGTAGGACGTTCCGGACCAAACGCGAATGATCTATTTTTGCATTTCGTGCAGAACCGGACGTTCGGTGAGTTCGAGATCCAAATTCGAGTCCGTGCCCGAAAGATCGCAACTTTCGACGCGGGGGCATTTCGGTAAAAACACGACTTTCCCACCCGGAGGACGTGTCGGACGAAACGCGTCTGATCTATTTTGGAATTTCACGCAGAACTAGACGTTCAGTGAGTTCGGTATCGAAGTTCAAGAACGCGCCCGAAACATCGCCAACAAGTTTCGACGCGGCGAGCGTTTCGGTAAAAACACGACTTTCCTGCCCGTAGGACATTCCGGACCAAACGCGAATGATCTATTTTTGCATTTCGTTCAGAACCGGACGTTCAGTGAGTTCGAGATCCAAATTCGAGTCCGTGCCCGAAAGATCGGAACTTTCGACGCGGGGGCATTTCGGTAAAAACACGACTTTCCCACCCGAAGGACGTGTCGGACGAAACGCGTATGATCTATTTTGGAATTTCACGTAGAACTAGACGTTCAGTGAGTTCGGTTTCGAAGTTCGAGAACGCGCCCAAAACATCGGAAGCAAGTTTCGATGTGGCGAGCGTTTCGGTAAAAACACGACTTTCCTGCCCGTAGGACGTTCCGGACCAAACGCGAATGATCTATTTTTGCATTTCGTGCAGAACCGGACGTTCGGTGAGTTCGAGATCCAAATTCGAGTCCGTGCCCGAAAGATCGCAACTTTCGACGCGGGGGGCATTTCGGTAAAAACACGACTTTCCCACCCGGAGGACGT
Organism: Arctostaphylos glauca; assembly: GCA_019985065.2. Lineage (NCBI taxonomy): Eukaryota > Viridiplantae > Streptophyta > Magnoliopsida > Ericales > Ericaceae > Arctostaphylos > Arctostaphylos glauca. Next base: position 34,459,798 of record JAHSPW020000004.1, on the reverse strand, counting down.
GTCGGACGAAACGCGTTTGATCTATTTTGGAATTTCACGCAGAACTAGACGTTCAGTGAGTTCGGTTTCGAAGTTCGAGAACGCGCCCAAAACATCGGAAGCAAGTTTCGATGCGGCGAGCGTTTCGGTAAAAACACGACTTTCCTGCCCGTAGGACGTTCCGGACCAAACGCGAATGATCTATTTTTGCATTTCGTGCAGAACCGGACGTTCGGTGAGTTCGGATCCAAATTCGAGTCCGTGCCGGAAAGATCGCTACTTTCGACGCGGGGGGCATTTCTGTAAAAACACGACTTTCCTGCCCGTAGGACGTTCCGGACCAAACGCGAATGATCTATTTTTGCATTTCGTGCAGAACCGGACGTTCGGTGAGTTCGGATCCAAATTCGAGTCCGTGCCGGAAAGATCGCAACTTTCGACGCGGGGGGCATTTCTGTAAAAACACGACTTTCCTGCCCGTAGGACGTTCCGGACCAAACGCGAATGATCTATTTTTGCATTTCGTGCAGAACCGGACGTTCGGTGAGTTCGAGATCCAAATTCGAGTCCGTGCCCGAAAGATCGCAACTTTCAACGCGGGGGCATTTCGGTAAAAACACGACTTTCCCACCCGGAGGACGTGTCGGACGAAACGTGTATGATCTATTTTGGAATTTCACGCAGAACTAGACGTTCAGTGAGTTCGGTATCGAAGTTCGAGAACGCGCCCAAAACATCGGAAGCAAGTTTCGATGCGGCGAGCGTTTCGGTAAAAACACGACTTTCCTGCCCGTAGGACGTTCCGGACCAAATGCGAATGATCTATTTTTGCATTTCGTGCAGAACCGGACGTTCGGTGAGTTCGAGATCCAAATTCGAGTCCGTGCCCGAAAGATCGCAACTTTCGACGCGGGGGGCATTTCTGTAAAAACACGACTTTCCTGCCCGTAGGACGTTCCGGACCAAACGCGAATGATCTATTTTTGCATTTCGTGCAGAACCGGACGTTCGGTGAGTTCGAGATCCAAATTCGAGTCCGTGCCCGAAAGATCGCAACTTTCGACGCGGGGGCATTTCGGTAAAAACACGACTTTCCCACCCGGAGGACGTGTCGGACGAAACGCGTCTGATCTATTTTGGAATTTCACGCAGAACTAGACGTTCAGTGAGTTCGGTATCGAAGTTCAAGAACGCGCCCGAAACATCGCCAACAAGTTTCGACGCGGCGAGCGTTTCGGTAAAAACACGACTTTCCTGCCCGTAGGACATTCCGGACCAAACGCGAATGATCTATTTTTGTATTTCGTGCAGAACCGGACGTTCAGTGAGTTCGAGATCCAAATTCGAGTCCGTGCCCGAAAGATCGCAACTTTCGACGCGGGGGCATTTCGGTAAAAACACGACTTTCCCACCCGAAGGACGTGTCGGACGAAACGCGTATGATCTATTTTGGAATTTCACGTAGAACTAGATGTTCAGTGAGTTCGGTATCGAAGTTCGAGAATGCGCCCGAAACATCGCAAGCAAGTTCCGATGCGGCGAGCGTTTCGGTAAAAACACGACTTTCCTGCCCGTAGGACGTTCCGGACCAAACGCGAATGATCTATTTTTGCATTTCGTGCAGAACCGGACGTTCGGTGAGTTCGAGATCCAAATTCGAGTCCGTGCCCGAAAGATCGCAACTTTCGACGCGGGGGGCATTTCGATAAAAACACGACTTTCCCACCCGGAGGACGTGTCGGACGAAACGCGTATGATCTATTTTGGAATTTCACGCAGAACTAGACGTTCAGTGAGTTCGGTTTCGAAGTTCGAGAACGCGCCCAAAACATCGGAAGCAAGTTTCGATGCGGCGAGCGTTTCGGTAAAAACACGACTTTCCTGCCCGTAGGACGTTCCGGACCAAATGCGAATGATCTATTTTTGCATTTCGTGCAGAACCGGACGTTCGGTGAGTTCGAGATCCAAATTCGAGTCCGTGCCCGAAAGATCGCAACTTTCGACGCGGGGGGCATTTCTGTAAAAACACGACTTTCCTGCCCGTAGGACGTTCCGGACCAAACGCGAATGATCTATTTTTGCATTTCGTGCAGAACCGGACGTTCGGTGAGTTCGAGATCCAAATTCGAGTCCGTGCCCGAAAGATCGCAACTTTCGACGCGGGGGCATTTCGGTAAAAACACGACTTTCCCACCCGGAGGACGTGTCGGACGAAACGCGTCTGATCTATTTTGGAATTTCACGCAGAACTAGACGTTCAGTGAGTTCGGTATCGAAGTTCAAGAACGCGCCCGAAACATCGCCAACAAGTTTCGACGCGGCGAGCGTTTCGGTAAAAACACGACTTTCCTGCCCGTAGGACATTCCGGACCAAACGCGAATGATCTATTTTTGCATTTCGTTCAGAACCGGACGTTCAGTGAGTTCGAGATCCAAATTCGAGTCCGTGCCCGAAAGATCGGAACTTTCGACGCGGGGGCATTTCGGTAAAAACACGACTTTCCCACCCGAAGGACGTGTCGGACGAAACGCGTATGATCTATTTTGGAATTTCACGTAGAACTAGACGTTCAGTGAGTTCGGTTTCGAAGTTCGAGAACGCGCCCAAAACATCGGAAGCAAGTTTCGATGTGGCGAGCGTTTCGGTAAAAACACGACTTTCCTGCCCGTAGGACGTTCCGGACCAAACGCGAATGATCTATTTTTGCATTTCGTGCAGAACCGGACGTTCGGTGAGTTCGAGATCCAAATTCGAGTCCGTGCCCGAAAGATCGCAACTTTCGACGCGGGGGGCATTTCGGTAAAAACACGACTTTCCCACCCGGAGGACGTGTCGGACGAAACGCGTTTGATCTATTTTGGAATTTCACGCAGAACTAGACGTTCAGTGAGTTCGGTTTCGAAGTTCGAGAACGCGCCCAAAACATCGGAAGCAAGTTTCGATGCGGCGAGCGTTTCGGTAAAAACACGACTTTCCTGCCCGTAGGACGTTCCGGACCAAACGCGAATGATCTATTTTTGCATTTCGTGCAGAACCGGACGTTCGGTGAGTTCGGATCCAAATTCGAGTCCGTGCCGGAAAGATCGCTACTTTCGACGCGGGGGGCATTTCTGTAAAAACACGACTTTCCTGCCCGTAGGACGTTCCGGACCAAACGCGAATGATCTATTTTTGCATTTCGTGCAGAACCGGACGTTCGGTGAGTTCGGATCCAAATTCGAGTCCGTGCCGGAAAGATCGCAACTTTCGACGCGGGGGGCATTTCTGTAAAAACACGACTTTCCTGCCCGTAGGACGTTCCGGACCAAACGCGAATGATCTATTTTTGCATTTCGTGCAGAACCGGACGTTCGGTGAGTTCGAGATCCAAATTCGAGTCCGTGCCCGAAAGATCGCAACTTTCAACGCGGGGGCATTTCGGTAAAAACACGACTTTCCCACCCGGAGGACGTGTCGGACGAAACGTGTATGATCTATTTTGGAATTTCACGCAGAACTAGACGTTCAGTGAGTTCGGTATCGAAGTTCGAGAACGCGCCCAAAACATCGGAAGCAAGTTTCGATGCGGCGAGCGTTTCGGTAAAAACACGACTTTCCTGCCCGTAGGACGTTCCGGACCAAATGCGAATGATCTATTTTTGCATTTCGTGCAGAACCGGACGTTCGGTGAGTTCGAGATCCAAATTCGAGTCCGTGCCCGAAAGATCGCAACTTTCGACGCGGGGGGCATTTCTGTAAAAACACGACTTTCCTGCCCGTAGGACGTTCCGGACCAAACGCGAATGATCTATTTTTGCATTTCGTGCAGAACCGGACGTTCGGTGAGTTCGAGATCCAAATTCGAGTCCGTGCCCAAAAGATCGCAACTTTCGACGCGGGGGCATTTCGGTAAAAACACGACTTTCCCACCCGGAGGACGTGTCGGACGAAACGCGTCTGATCTATTTTGGAATTTCACGCAGAACTAGACGTTCAGTGAGTTCGGTATCGAAGTTCAAGAACGCGCCCGAAACATCGCCAACAAGTTTCGACGCGGCGAGCGTTTCGGTAAAAACACGACTTTCCTGCCCGTAGGACATTCCGGACCAAACGCGAATGATCTATTTTTGCATTTCGTGCAGAACCGGACGTTCAGTGAGTTCGAGATCCAAATTCGAGTCCGTGCCCGAAAGATCGCAACTTTCGACGCGGGGGCATTTCGGTAAAAACACGACTTTCCCACCCGAAGGACGTGTCGGACGAAACGCGTATGATCTATTTTGGAATTTCACGTAGAACTAGACGTTCAGTGAGTTCGGTTTCGAAGTTCGAGAACGCGCCCAAAACATCGGAAGCAAGTTTCGATGCGGCGAGCGTTTCGGTAAAAACACGACTTTCCTGCCCGTAGGACGTTCCGGACCAAACGCGAATGATCTATTTTTGCATTTCGTGCAGAACCGGACGTTCGGTGAGTTCGGATCCAAATTCGAGTCCGTGCCGGAAAGATCGCTACTTTCGACGCGGGGGGCATTTCTGTAAAAACACGACTTTCCTGCCCGTAGGACGTTCCGGACCAAACGCGAATGATCTATTTTTGCATTTCGTGCAGAACCGGACGTTCGGTGAGTTCGGATCCAAATTCGAGTCCGTGCCGGAAAGATCGCAACTTTCGACGCGGGGGGCATTTCTGTAAAAACACGACTTTCCTGCCCGTAGGATGTTCCGGACCAAACGCGAATGATCTATTTTTGCATTTCGTGCAGAACCGGACGTTCGGTGAGTTCGAGATCCAAATTCGAGTCCGTGCCCGAAAGATCGCAACTTTCAACGCGGGGGCATTTCGGTAAAAACACGACTTTCCCACCCGGAGGACGTGTCGGACGAAACGTGTATGATCTATTTTGGAATTTCACGCAGAACTAGACGTTCAGTGAGTTCGGTATCGAAGTTCGAGAACGCGCCCAAAACATCGGAAGCAAGTTTCGATGCGGCGAGCGTTTCGGTAAAAACACGACTTTCCTGCCCGTAGGACGTTCCGGACCAAATGCGAATGATCTATTTTTGCATTTCGTGCAGAACCGGACGTTCGGTGAGTTCGAGATCCAAATTCGAGTCCGTGCCCGAAAGATCGCAACTTTCGACGCGGGGGGCATTTCTGTAAAAACACGACTTTCCTGCCCGTAGGACGTTCCGGACCAAACGCGAATGATCTATTTTTGCATTTCGTGCAGAACCGGACGTTCGGTGAGTTCGAGATCCAAATTCGAGTCCGTGCCCGAAAGATCGCAACTTTCGACGCGGGGGCATTTCGGTAAAAACACGACTTTCCCACCCGGAGGACGTGTCGGACGAAACGCGTCTGATCTATTTTGGAATTTCACGCAGAACTAGACGTTCAGTGAGTTCGGTATCGAAGTTCAAGAACGCGCCCGAAACATCGCCAACAAGTTTCGACGCGGCGAGCGTTTCGGTAAAAACACGACTTTCCTGCCCGTAGGACATTCCGGACCAAACGCGAATGATCTATTTTTGCATTTCGTGCAGAACCGGACGTTCAGTGAGTTCGAGATCCAAATTCGAGTCCGTGCCCGAAAGATCGCAACTTTCGACGCGGGGGCATTTCGGTAAAAACACGACTTTCCCACCCGAAGGACGTGTCGGACGAAACGCGTATGATCTATTTTGGAATTTCACGTAGAACTAGATGTTCAGTGAGTTCGGTATCGAAGTTCGAGAATGCGCCCGAAACATCGCAAGCAAGTTCCGATGCGGCGAGCGTTTCGGTAAAAACACGACTTTCCTGCCCGTAGGACGTTCCGGACCAAACGCGAATGATCTATTTTTGCATTTCGTGCAGAACCGGACGTTCGGTGAGTTCGAGATCCAAATTCGAGTCCGTGCCCGAAAGATCGCAACTTTCGACGCGGGGGGCATTTCGATAAAAACACGACTTTCCCACCCGGAGGACGTGTCGGACGAAACGCGTATGATCTATTTTGGAATTTCACGCAGAACTAGACGTTCAGTGAGTTCGGTTTCGAAGTTCGAGAACGCGCCCAAAACATCGGAAGCAAGTTTCGATGCGGCGAGCGTTTCGGTAAAAACACGACTTTCCTGCCCGTAGGACGTTCCGGACCAAACGCGAATGATCTATTTTTGCATTTCGTGCAGAACCGGACGTTCGGTGAGTTCGGATCCAAATTCGAGTCCGTGCCGGAAAGATCGCTACTTTCGACGCGGGGGGCATTTCTGTAAAAACACGACTTTCCTGCCCGTAGGACGTTCCGGACCAAACGCGAATGATCTATTTTTGCATTTCGTGCAGAACCGGACGTTCGGTGAGTTCGGATCCAAATTCGAGTCCGTGCCGGAAAGATCGCAACTTTCGACGCGGAGGGCATTTCTGTAAAAACACGACTTTCCTGCCCGTAGGACGTTCCGGACCAAACGCGAATGATCTATTTTTGCATTTCGTGCAGAACCGGACGTTCGGTGAGTTCGAGATCCAAATTCGAGTCCGTGCCCGAAAGATCGCAACTTTCGACGCGGGGGCATTTCGGTAAAAACATGACTTTCCCACCCGGAGGACGTGTCGGACGAAACGCGTATGATCTATTTTGGAATTTCACGCAGAACTAGACGTTCAGTGAGTTCGGTATCGAAGTTCAAGAACGCGCCCGAAACATCGCCAACAAGTTTCGACGCGGCGAGCGTTTCGGTAAAAACACTACTTTCCTGCCCGTAGGACATTCCGGACCAAACGCGAATGATCTATTTTTGCATTTCGTGCAGAACCGGACGTTCAGTGAGTTCGAGATCCAAATTCGAGTCCGTGCCCGAAAGATCGCAACTTTCGACGAGGGGGCATTTCGGTAAAAACACGACTTTCCCACCCGAAGGACGTGTCGGACGAAACGCGTATGATCTATTTTGGAATTTCACGTAGAACTAGATGTTCAGTGAGTTCGGTATCGAAGTTCGAGAACGCGCCCGAAACATCGCAAGCAAGTTCCGATGCGGCGAGCGTTTCGGTAAAAACACGACTTTCCTGCCCGTAGGACGTTCCGGACCAAACGCGAATGATCTATTTTTGCATTTCGTGCAGAACCGGACGTTCGGTGAGTTCGAGATCCAAATTCGAGTCCGTGCCCGAAAGATCGCAACTTTCGACGCGGGGGGCATTTCGGTAAAAACACGACTTTCCCACCCGGAGGACGTGTCGGACGAAACGCGTATGATCTATTTTGGAATTTCACGCAGAACTAGACGTTCAGTGAGTTCGGTTTCGAAGTTCGAGAACGCGCCCAAAACATCGGAAGCAAGTTTCGATGCGGCGAGCGTTTCGGTAAAAACACGACTTTCCTGCCCGTAGGACGTTCCGGACCAAACGCGAATGATCTATTTTTGCATTTCGTGCAGAACCGGACGTTCGGTGAGTTCGGATCCAAATTCGAGTCCGTGCCGGAAAGATCGCTACTTTCGACGCGGGGGGCATTTCTGTAAAAACACGACTTTCCTGCCCGTAGGACGTTCCGGACCGAACGCGAATGATCTATTTTTGCATTTCGTGCAGAACCGGACGTTCGGTGAGTTCGAGATCCAAATTCGAGTCCGTGCCCGAAAGATCGCAACTTTCAACGCGGGGGCATTTCGGTAAAAACACGACTTTCCCACCCGGAGGACGTGTCGGACGAAACGTGTATGATCTATTTTGGAATTTCACGCAGAACTAGACGTTCAGTGAGTTCGGTATCGAAGTTCGAGAACGCGCCCAAAACATCGGAAGCAAGTTTCGATGCGGCGAGCGTTTCGGTAAAAACACGACTTTCCTGCCCGTAGGACGTTCCGGACCAAATGCGAATGATCTATTTTTGCATTTCGTGCAGAACCGGACGTTCGGTGAGTTCGAGATCCAAATTCGAGTCCGTGCCCGAAAGATCGCAACTTTCGACGCGGGGGGCATTTCTGTAAAAACACGACTTTCCTGCCCGTAGGACGTTCCGGACCAAACGCGAATGATCTATTTTTGCATTTCGTGCAGAACCGGACGTTCGGTGAGTTCGGATCCAAATTCGAGTCCGTGCCGGAAAGATCGCAACTTTCGACGCGGAGGGCATTTCTGTAAAAACACGACTTTCCTGCCCGTAGGACGTTCCGGACCAAACGCGAATGATCTATTTTTGCATTTCGTGCAGAACCGGACGTTCGGTGAGTTCGAGATCCAAATTCGAGTCCGTGCCCGAAAGATCGCAACTTTCGACGCGGGGGCATTTCGGTAAAAACACGACTTTCCCACCCGGAGGACGTGTCGGACGAAACGCGTATGATCTATTTTGGAATTTCACGCAGAACTAGACGTTCAGTGAGTTCGGTTTCGAAGTTCGAGAACGCGCCCAAAACATCGGAAGCAAGTTTCGATGCGGCGAGCGTTTCGGTAAAAACACGACTTTCCTGCCCGTAGGACGTTCCGGACCAAACGCGAATGATCTATTTTTGCATTTCGTGCAGAACCGGACGTTCGGTGAGTTCGGATCCAAATTCGAGTCCGTGCCGGAAAGATCGCTACTTTCGACGCGGGGGGCATTTCTGTAAAAACACGACTTTCCTGCCCGTAGGACGTTCCGGACCAAACGCGAATGATCTATTTTTGCATTTCGTGCAGAACCGGACGTTCGGTGAGTTCGGATCCAAATTCGAGTCCGTGCCGGAAAGATCGCAACTTTCGACGCGGAGGGCATTTCTGTAAAAACACGACTTTCCTGCCCGTAGGACGTTCCGGACCAAACGCGAATGATCTATTTTTGCATTTCGTGCAGAACCGGACGTTCGGTGAGTTCGAGATCCAAATTCGAGTCCGTGCCCGAAAGATCGCAACTTTCGACGCGGGGGCATTTCGGTAAAAACACGACTTTCCCACCCGGAGGACGTGTCGGACGAAACGCGTATGATCTATTTTGGAATTTCACGCAGAACTAGACGTTCAGTGAGTTCGGTATCGAAGTTCAAGAACGCGCCCGAAACATCGCCAACAAGTTTCGACGCGGCGAGCGTTTCGGTAAAAACACTACTTTCCTGCCCGTAGGACATTCCGGACCAAACGCGAATGATCTATTTTTGCATTTCATGCAGAACCGGACGTTCAGTGAGTTCGAGATCCAAATTCGAGTCCGTGCCCGAAAGATCGCAACTTTCGACGAGGGGGCATTTCGGTAAAAACACGACTTTCCCACCCGAAGGACGTGTCGGACGAAACGCGTATGATCTATTTTGGAATTTCACGTAGAACTAGATGTTCAGTGAGTTCGGTATCGAAGTTCGAGAACGCGCCCGAAACATCGCAAACAAGTTCCGATGCGGCGAGCGTTTCGGTAAAAACACGACTTTCCTGCCCGTAGGACGTTCCGGACCAAACGCGAATGATCTATTTTTGCATTTCGTGCAGAACCGGACGTTCGGTGAGTTCGAGATCCAAATTCGAGTCCGTGCCCGAAAGATCGCAACTTTCGACGCGGGGGGCATTTCGGTAAAAACACGACTTTCCCACCCGGAGGACGTGTCGGACGAAACGCGTATGATCTATTTTGGAATTTCACGCAGAACTAGACGTTCAGTGAGTTCGGTTTCGAAGTTCGAGAACGCGCCCAAAACATCGGAAGCAAGTTTCGATGCGGCGAGCGTTTCGGTAAAAACACGACTTTCCTGCCCGTAGGACGTTCCGGACCAAACGCGAATGATCTATTTTTGCATTTCGTGCAGAACCGGACGTTCGGTGAGTTCGGATCCAAATTCGAGTCCGTGCCGGAAAGATCGCTACTTTCGACGCGGGGGGCATTTCTGTAAAAACACGACTTTCCTGCCCGTAGGACGTTCCGGACCAAACGCGAATGATCTATTTTTGCATTTCGTGCAGAACCGGACGTTCGGTGAGTTCGGATCCAAATTCGAGTCCGTGCCGGAAAGATCGCAACTTTCGACGCGGAGGGCATTTCTGTAAAAACACGACTTTCCTGCCCGTAGGACGTTCCGGACCAAACGCGAATGATCTATTTTTGCATTTCGTGCAGAACCGGACGTTCGGTGAGTTCGAGATCCAAATTCGAGTCCGTGCCCGAAAGATCGCAACTTTCAACGCGGGGGCATTTCGGTAAAAACACGACTTTCCCACCCGGAGGACGTGTCGGACGAAACGTGTATGATCTATTTTGGAATTTCACGCAGAACTAGACGTTCAGTGAGTTCGGTATCGAAGTTCGAGAACGCGCCCAAAACATCGGAAGCAAGTTTCGATGCGGCGAGCGTTTCGGTAAAAACACGACTTTCCTGCCCGTAGGACGTTCCGGACCAAACGCGAATGATCTATTTTTGCATTTCGTGCAGAACCGGACGTTCGGTGAGTTCGGATCCAAATTCGAGTCCGTGCCGGAAAGATCCCTACTTTCGACGCGGGGGGCATTTCTGTAAAAACACGACTTTCCTGCCCGTAGGACGTTCCGGACCAAACGCGAATGATCTATTTTTGCATTTCGTGCAGAACCGGACGTTCGGTGAGTTCGGATCCAAATTCGAGTCCGTGCCGGAAAGATCGCAACTTTCGACGCGGGGGGCATTTCTGTAAAAACACGACTTTCCTGCCCGTAGGACGTTCCGGACCAAACGCGAATGATCTATTTTTGCATTTCGTGCAGAACCGGACGTTCGGTGAGTTCGAGATCCAAATTCGAGTCCGTGCCCGAAAGATCGCAACTTTCAACGCGGGGGCATTTCGGTAAAAACACGACTTTCCCACCCGGAGGACGTGTCGGACGAAACGTGTATGATCTATTTTGGAATTTCACGCAGAACTAGACGTTCAGTGAGTTCGGTATCGAAGTTCGAGAACGCGCCCAAAACATCGGAAGCAAGTTTCGATGCGGCGAGCGTTTCGGTAAAAACACGACTTTCCTGCCCGTAGGACGTTCCGGACCAAATGCGAATGATCTATTTTTGCATTTCGTGCAGAACCGGACGTTCGGTGAGTTCGAGATCCAAATTCGAGTCCGTGCCCGAAAGATCGCAACTTTCGACGCGGGGGGCATTTCTGTAAAAACACGACTTTCCTGCCCGTAGGACGTTCCGGACCAAACGCGAATGATCTATTTTTGCATTTCGTGCAGAACCGGACGTTCGGTGAGTTCGAGATCCAAATTCGAGTCCGTGCCCGAAAGATCGCAACTTTCGACGCGGGGGCATTTCGGTAAAAACACGACTTTCCCACCCGGAGGACGTGTCGGACGAAACGCGTCTGATCTATTTTGGAATTTCACGCAGAACTAGACGTTCAGTGAGTTCGGTTTCGAAGTTCGAGAACGCGCCCAAAACATCGGAAGCAAGTTTCGATGCGGCGAGCGTTTCGGTAAAAACACGACTTTCCTGCCCGTAGGACGTTCCGGACCAAACGCGAATGATCTATTTTTGCATTTCGTGCAGAACCGGACGTTCGGTGAGTTCGGATCCAAATTCGAGTCCGTGCCGGAAAGATCGCTACTTTCGACGCGGGGGGCATTTCTGTAAAAACACGACTTTCCTGCCCGTAGGACGTTCCGGACCAAACGCGAATGATCTATTTTTGCATTTCGTGCAGAACCGGACGTTCGGTGAGTTCGGATCCAAATTCGAGTCCGTGCCGGAAAGATCGCAACTTTCGACGCGGAGGGCATTTCTGTAAAAACACGACTTTCCTGCCCGTAGGACGTTCCGGACCAAACGCGAATGATCTATTTTTGCATTTCGTGCAGAACCGGACGTTCGGTGAGTTCGAGATCCAAATTCGAGTCCGTGCCCGAAAGATCGCAACTTTCGACGCGGGGGCATTTCGGTAAAAACACGACTTTCCCACCCGGAGGACGTGTCGGACGAAACGCGTCTGATCTATTTTGGAATTTCACGCAGAACTAGACGTTCAGTGAGTTCGGTATCGAAGTTCAAGAACGCGCCCGAAACATCGCCAACAAGTTTCGACGCGGCGAGCGTTTCGGTAAAAACACGACTTTCCTGCCCGTAGGACATTCCGGACCAAACGCGAATGATCTATTTTTGCATTTCGTGCAGAACCGGACGTTCAGTGAGTTCGAGATCCAAATTCGAGTCCGTGCCCGAAAGATCGCAACTTTCGACGAGGGGGCATTTCGGTAAAAACACGACTTTCCCACCCGAAGGACGTGTCGGACGAAACGCGTATGATCTATTTTGGAATTTCACGTAGAACTAGATGTTCAGTGAGTTCGGTATCGAAGTTCGAGAACGCGCCCGAAACATCGCAAGCAAGTTCCGATGCGGCGAGCGTTTCGGTAAAAACACGACTTTCCTGCCCGTAGGACGTTCCGGACCAAACGCGAATGATCTATTTTTGCATTTCGTGCAGAACCGGACGTTCGGTGAGTTCGAGATCCAAATTCGAGTCCGTGCCCGAAAGATCGCAACTTTCGACGCGGGGGGCATTTCGGTAAAAACACGACTTTCCCACCCGGAGGACGTGTCGGACGAAACGCGTATGATCTATTTTGGAATTTCACGCAGAACTAGACGTTCAGTGAGTTCGGTTTCGAAGTTCGAGAACGCGCCCAAAACATCGGAAGCAAGTTTCGATGCGGCGAGCGTTTCGGTAAAAACACGACTTTCCTGCCCGTAGGACGTTCCGGACCAAACGCGAATGATCTATTTTTGCATTTCGTGCAGAACCGGACGTTCGGTGAGTTCGGATCCAAATTCGAGTCCGTGCCGGAAAGATCGCTACTTTCGACGCGGGGGGCATTTCTGTAAAAACACGACTTTCCTGCCCGTAGGACGTTCCGGACCAAACGCGAATGATCTATTTTTGCATTTCGTGCAGAACCGGACGTTCGGTGAGTTCGGATCCAAATTCGAGTCCGTGCCGGAAAGATCGCAACTTTCGACGCGGAGGGCATTTCTGTAAAAACACGACTTTCCTGCCCGTAGGACGTTCCGGACCAAACGCGAATGATCTATTTTTGCATTTCGTGCAGAACCGGACGTTCGGTGAGTTCGAGATCCAAATTCGAGTCCGTGCCCGAAAGATCGCAACTTTCAACGCGGGGGCATTTCGGTAAAAACACGACTTTCCCACCCGGAGGACGTGTCGGACGAAACGTGTATGATCTATTTTGGAATTTCACGCAGAACTAGACGTTCAGTGAGTTCGGTATCGAAGTTCGAGAACACGCCCAAAACATCGGAAGCAAGTTTCGATGCGGCGAGCGTTTCGGTAAAAACACGACTTTCCTGCACGTAGGACGTTCCGGACCAAATGCGAATGATCTATTTTTGCATTTCGTGCAGAACCGGACGTTCGGTGAGTTCGAGATCCAAATTCGAGTCCGTGCCCGAAAGATCGCAACTTTCGACGCGGGGGCATTTCGGTAAAAACACGACTTTCCCACCCGGAGGACGGGTCGGACGAAACGCGTCTGATCTATTTTGGAATTTCACGCAGAACTAGACGTTCAGTGAGTTCGGTATCGAAGTTCAAGAACGCGCCCGAAACATCGCCAACAAGTTTCGACGCGGCGAGCGTTTCGGTAAAAACACGACTTTCCTGCCCGTAGGACATTCCGGACCAAACGCGAATGATCTATTTTTGCATTTCGTGCAGAGCCGGACGTTCGGTGAGTTCGAGATCCAAATTCGAGTCCGTGCCCGAAAGATCGCAACTTTCGACGCGGGGGCATTTCGGTAAAAACACGACTTTCCCAGCCGAAGGACGTGTCGGACGAAACGCGTATGATCTATTTTGGAATTTCACGTAGAACTAGATGTTCAGTGAGTTCGGTATCGAAGTTCGAGAACGCGCCCGAAACATCGCAAGCAAGTTCCGATGCGGCGAGCGTTTCGGTAAAAACACGACTTTCCTGCCCGTAGGACGTTCCGGACCAAACGCGAATGATCTATTTTTGCATTTCGTGCAGAACCGGACGTTCGGTGAGTTCGAGATCCAAATTCGAGTCCGTGCCCGAAAGATCGCAACTTTCGACGCGGGGGGCATTTCGGTAAAAACACGACTTTCCCACCCGGAGGACGTGTCGGACGAAACGCGTATGATCTATTTTGGAATTTCACGCAGAACTAGACGTTCAGTGAGTTCGGTTTCGAAGTTCGAGAACGCGCCCAAAACATCGGAAGCAAGTTTCGATGCGGCGAGCGTTTCGGTAAAAACACGACTTTCCTGCCCGTAGGACGTTCCGGACCAAACGCGAATGATCTATTTTTGCATTTCGTGCAGAACCAGACGTTCGGTGAGTTCGGATCCAAATTCGAGTCCGTGCCGGAAAGATCGCTACTTTCGACGCGGGGGGCATTTCTGTAAAAACATGACTTTCCTGCCCGTAGGACGTTCCGGACCAAATGCGAATGATCTATTTTTGCATTTCGTGCAGAACCGGACGTTCGGTGAGTTCGGATCCAAATTCGAGTCCGTGCCGGAAAGATCGCAACTTTCGACGCGGGGGGCATTTCTGTAAAAACACGACTTTCCTGCCCGTAGGACGTTCCGGACCAAACGCGAATGATCTATTTTTGCATTTCGTGCAGAACCGGACGTTCGGTGAGTTCGAGATCCAAATTCGAGTCCGTGCCCGAAAGATCGCAACTTTCAACGCGGGGGCATTTCGGTAAAAACACGACTTTCCCACCCGGAGGACGTGTCGGACGAAACGTGTATGATCTATTTTGGAATTTCACGCAGAACTAGACGTTCAGTGAGTTCGGTATCGAAGTTCGAGAACGCGCCCAAAACATCGGAAGCAAGTTTCGATGCGGCGAGCGTTTCGGTAAAAACACGACTTTCCTGCCCGTAGGACGTTCCGGACCAAACGCGAATGATCTATTTTTGCATTTCGTGCAGAACCGGACGTTCGGTGAGTTCGAGATCCAAATTCGAGTCCGTGCCCGAAAGATCGCAACTTTCGACGCGGGGGGCATTTCGGTAAAAACACGACTTTCCCACCCGGAGGACGTGTCGGACGAAACGCGTATGATCTATTTTGGAATTTCACGCAGAACTAGACGTTCAGTGAGTTCGGTTTCGAAGTTCGAGAACGCGCCCAAAACATCGGAAGCAAGTTTCGATGCGGCGAGCGTTTCGGTAAAAACACGACTTTCCTGCCCGTAGGACGTTCCGGACCAAACGCGAATGATCTATTTTTGCATTTCGTGCAGAACCAGACGTTCGGTGAGTTCGGATCCAAATTCGAGTCCGTGCCGGAAAGATCGCTACTTTCGACGCGGGGGGCATTTCTGTAAAAACATGACTTTCCTGCCCGTAGGACGTTCCGGACCAAATGCGAATGATCTATTTTTGCATTTCGTGCAGAACCGGACGTTCGGTGAGTTCGGATCCAAATTCGAGTCCGTGCCGGAAAGATCGCAACTTTCGACGCGGGGGGCATTTCTGTAAAAACACGACTTTCCTGCCCGTAGGACGTTCCGGACCAAACGCGAATGATCTATTTTTGCATTTCGTGCAGAACCGGACGTTCGGTGAGTTCGAGATCCAAATTCGAGTCCGTGCCCGAAAGATCGCAACTTTCAACGCGGGGGCATTTCGGTAAAAACACGACTTTCCCACCCGGAGGACGTGTCGGACGAAACGTGTATGATCTATTTTGGAATTTCACGCAGAACTAGACGTTCAGTGAGTTCGGTATCGAAGTTCGAGAACGCGCCCAAAACATCGGAAGCAAGTTTCGATGCGGCGAGCGTTTCGGTAAAAACACGACTTTCCTGCCCGTAGGACGTTCCGGACCAAACGCGAATGATCTATTTTTGCATTTCGTGCAGAACCGGACGTTCGGTGAGTTCGAGATCCAAATTCGAGTCCGTGCCCGAAAGATCGCAACTTTCGACGCGGGGGGCATTTCTGTAAAAACACGACTTTCCTGCCCGTAGGACGTTCCGGACCAAACGCGAATGATCTATTTTTGCATTTCGTGCAGAACCGGACGTTCGGTGAGTTCGAGATCCAAATTCGAGTCCGTGCCCGAAAGATCGCAACTTTCGACGCGGGGGCATTTCGGTAAAAACACGACTTTCCCACCCGGAGGACGTGTCGGACGAAACGCGTCTGATCTATTTTGGAATTTCACGCAGAACTAGACGTTCAGTGAGTTCGGTATCGAAGTTCAAGAACGCGCCCGAAACATCGCCAACAAGTTTCGACGCGGCGACCGTTTCGGTAAAAACACGACTTTCCTGCCCGTAGGACATTCCGGACCAAACGCGAATGATCTATTTTTGCATTTCGTGCAGAACCGGACGTTCAGTGAGTTCGAGATCCAAATTCGAGTCCGTGCCCGAAAGATCGCAACTTTCGACGCGGCGAGCGTTTCGGTAAAAACACGACTTTCCTGCCCGTAGGACGTTCCGGACCAAACGCGAATGATCTATTTTTGCATTTCGTGCAGAACCGGACGTTCGGTGAGTTCGGATCCAAATTCGAGTCCGTGCCGGAAAGATCGCTACTTTCGACGCGGGGGGCATTTCTGTAAAAACACGACTTTCCTGCCCGTAGGACGTTCCGGACCAAACGCGAATGATCTATTTTTGCATTTCGTGCAGAACCGGACGTTCGGTGAGTTCGAGATCCAAATTCGAGTCCGTGCCCGAAAGATCGCAACTTTCGACGCGGGGGCATTTCGGTAAAAACACGACTTTCCCACCCGGAGGACGTGTCAGACGAAACGCGTCTGATCTATTTTGGAATTTCACGCAGAACTAGACGTTCAGTGAGTTCGGTATCGAAGTTCAAGAATGCGCCCGAAACATCGCCAACAAGTTTCGACGCGGCGAGCGTTTCGGTAAAAACACGACTTTCCTGCCCGTAGGACATTCCGGACCAAACGCGAATGATCTATTTTTGTATTTCGTGCAGAACCGGACGTTCAGTGAGTTCGAGATCCAAATTCGAGTCCGTGCCCGAAAGATCGCAACTTTCGACGCGGGGGCATTTTGGTAAAAACACGACTTTCCCACCCGAAGGACGTGTCGGACGAAACGCGTATGATCTATTTTGGAATTTCACGTAGAACTAGATGTTCAGTGAGTTCGGTATCGAAGTTCGAGAACGCGCCCGAAACATCGCAAGCAAGTTCCGATGCGGCGAGCGTTTCGGTAAAAACACGACTTTCCTGCCCGTAGGACGTTCCGGACCAAACGCGAATGATCTATTTTTGCATTTCGTGCAGAACCGGACGTTCGGTGAGTTCGAGATCCAAATTCGAGTCCGTGCCCGAAAGATCGTAACTTTCGACACGGGGGGCATTTCGGTAAAAACACGACTTTCCCACCCGGAGGACGTGTCGGACGAAACGCGTATGATCTATTTTGGAATTTCACGCAGAACTAGACGTTCAGTGAGTTCGGTTTCGAAGTTCGAGAACGCGCCCAAAACATCGGAAGCAAGTTTCGATGCGGCGAGCGTTTCGGTAAAAACACGACTTTCCTGCCCGTAGGACGTTCCGGACCAAACGCGAATGATCTATTTTTGCATTTCGTGCAGAACCGGACGTTCGGTGAGTTCGGATCCAAATTCGAGTCCGTGCCGGAAAGATCGCTACTTTCGACGCGGGGGGCATTTCTGTAAAAACATGACTTTCCTGCCCGTAGGACGTTCCGGACCAAACGCGAATGATCTATTTTTGCATTTCGTGCAGAACCGGACGTTCGGTGAGTTCGGATCCAAATTCGAGTCCGTGCCGGAAAGATCGCAACTTTCGACGCGGGGGGCATTTCTGTAAAAACACGACTTTCCTGCCCGTAGGACGTTCCGGACCAAACGCAAATGATCTATTTTTGCATTTCGTGCAGAACCGGACGTTCGGTGAGTTCGAGATCCAAATTCGAGTCCGTGCCCGAAAGATCGCAACTTTCAACGCGGGGGCATTTCGGTAAAAACACGACTTTCCCACCCGGAGGACGTGTCGGACGAAACGTGTATGATCTATTTTGGAATTTCACGCAGAACTAGACGTTCAGTGAGTTCGGTATCGAAGTTCGAGAACGCGCCCAAAACATCGGAAGCAAGTTTCGATGCGGCGAGCGTTTCGGTAAAAACACGACTTTCCTGCCCGTAGGACGTTCCGGACCAAACGCGAATGATCTATTTTTGCATTTCGTGCAGAACCGGACGTTCGGTGAGTTCGAGATCCAAATTCGAGTCCGTGCCCGAAAGATCGCAACTTTCGACGCGGGGGGCATTTCTGTAAAAACACGACTTTCCTGCCCGTAGGACGTTCCGGACCAAACGCGAATGATCTATTTTTGCATTTCGTGCAGAACCGGACGTTCGGTGAGTTCGAGATCCAAATTCGAGTCCGTGCCCGAAAGATCGCAACTTTCGACGCGGGGGCATTTCGGTAAAAACACGACTTTCCCACCCGGAGGACGTGTCGGACGAAACGCGTCTGATCTATTTTGGAATTTCACGCAGAACTAGACGTTCAGTGAGTTCGGTATCGAAGTTCAAGAACGCGCCCGAAACATCGCCAACAAGTTTCGACGCGGCGAGCGTTTCGGTAAAAACACGACTTTCCTGCCCGTAGGACATTCCGGACCAAACGCGAATGATCTATTTTTGCATTTTGTGCAGAACCGGACGTTCAGTGAGTTCGAGATCCAAATTCGAGTCCGTGCCCGAAAGATCGCAACTTTCGACGCGGGGGCATTTCGGTAAAAACACGACTTTCCCACCTGAAGGACGTGTCGGACGAAACGCGTATGATCTATTTTGGAATTTCACGTAGAACTAGACGTTCAGTGAGTTCGGTATCGAAGTTCGAGAACGCGCCCGAAACATCGCAAGCAAGTTCCGACGCGGCGAGCGTTTCGGTAAAAACACGACTTTCCTGCCCGTAGGACGTTCCGGACCAAACGCGAATGATCTATTTTTGCATTTCGTGCAGAACCGGACGTTCGGTTAGTTCGAGATCCAAATTCGAGTCCGTGCCCGAAAGATCGCAACTTTCGACGCGGGGGGCATTTCGGTAAAAACACGACTTTCCTGCCCGTAGGACGTTCCGGACCAAACGCGAATAATATATTTTTGGATTTCGTGCAGAACCGGACGTTCGGTGAGTTCGAGATCCAAATGCGAGTCCATGCCCGAAAGATCGCAACTTTCGACGCGGGGGCAATTCGGTAAAAACACGACTTTCCCACCCGGAGGACGTGTCGGACGAAACGCGTATGATCTATTTTGGAATTTCACGCAGAACTAGACGTTCAGTGAGTTCGGTATCGAAGTTCTAGAACGCCCCCGAAACATCGCAAGCAAGTTCCGACGCGGCGAGCGTTTCGGTAAAAACACGACTTTCCTGCCCATAGGACGTTCCTGACCAAACGCGAATAATCTATTTTTGCATTTCGTGCAGAACCGGACGTTCGGTGAGTTCAGGATCCAAATTCGAGTCCGTGACCGAAAGATCGCAACTTTCGACGCGGGGGGCATTTCGGTAAAAACACGACTTTCCCACCCGGAGGACGTGTCGGACGAAACGCGTATGATCTATTTTCGAATTTCACGCAGAACTAGACGTTCAGTGAGTTCGGTATCGAAGTTCGAGAACGCGCCCGAAACATCGCAAGCAAGTTCCGACGCGGCGAGCGTTTCGGTAAAAACACGACTTTCCTGCCCGTAGGACGTTCCGGACCAAACGCGAATGATCTATTTTTGCATTTCGTGCAGAACCGGACGTTCGGTGAGTTCGAGATCCAAATTCGAGTCCGTGCCCGAAAGATCGCAACTTTCGACGCGGGGGGCATTTCGGTAAAAACACGACTTTCCCACCCGGAGGACGTGTCGGACGAAACGCGTATGATCTATTTTGGAATTTCACGCAGAACTAGACGTTCAGTGAGTTCTGTTTCGAAGTTCGAGAACGCGCCCAAAACATCGGAAGCAAGTTTCGATGCGGCGAGCGTTTCGGTAAAAACACGACTTTCCTGCCCGTAGGACGTTCCGGACCAAATGCGAATGATCTATTTTTGCATTTCGTGCAGAACCGGATGTTCGGTGAGTTCGAGATCCAAATTCGAGTCCGTGCCCGAAAGATCGCAACTTTCGACGTGGGGGGCATTTCTGTAAAAACACGACTTTCCTGCCCGTAGGACGTTCCGGACCAAACGCGAATGATCTATTTTTGCATTTCGTGCAGAACCGGACGTTCGGTGAGTTCGAGATCCAAATTCGAGTCCGTGCCCGAAAGATCGCAACTTTCGACGCGGGGGCATTTCGGTAAAAACACGACTTTCCCACCCGGAGGACGTGTCGGACGAAACGCGTCTGATCTATTTTGGAATTTCACGCAGAACTAGACGTTCAATGAGTTCGGTATCGAAGTTCAAGAACGCGCCCGAAACATTGCCAACAAGTTTCGACGCGGCGAGCGTTTCGGTAAAAACACGACTTTCCTGCCCGTAGGACATTCCGGACCAAACGCGAATGATCTATTTTTGCATTTCGTGCAGAACCGGACGTTCAGTGAGTTCGAGATCCAAATTCGAGTCCGTGCCCGAAAGATCGCAACTTTCGACGCGGGGGCATTTCGGTAAAAACACGACTTTCCCACCTGAAGGACGTGTCGGACGAAACGCGTATGATCTATTTTGGAATTTCACGTAGAACTAGACATTCAGTGAGTTCGGTATCGAAGTTCGAGAACGCGCCCGAAACATCGCAAGCAAGTTCCGACGCGGCGAGCGTTTCGTAAAAACACGACTTTCCTGCCCGTAGGACGTTCCGGACCAAACGCGAATGATCTATTTTTGCATTTCGTGCAGAACCGGACGTTCGGTGAGTTCAAGATCCAAATTCGAGTCCGTGCCCGAAAGATCGCAACTTTCGACGCGGGGGGCATTTCGGTAAAAACACGACTTTCCTGCCCGTAGGACGTTCCGGACCAAACGCGAATGATATATTTTTGGATTTCGTGCAGAACCGGACGTTCGGTGAGTTCGAGATCCAAATGCGAGTCCATGCCCGAAAGATCGCAACTTTCGACGCGGGGGCATTTCGGTAAAAACACGACTTTCCCACCCGGAGGACGTGTCGGACGAATCGCGTATGATCTATTTTGGAATTTCACGCAGAACTAGACGTTCAGTGAGTTCGGTATCGAAGTTCGAGAACGCCCCCGAAACATCGCAAGCAAGTTCCGACGCGGCGAGCGTTTCGGTAGAAACACGACTTTCCTGCCCATAGGACGTTCCTGACCAAACGCGAATAATCTATTTTTGCATTTCGTGCAGAACCGGACGTTCGGTGAGTTCAGGATCCAAATTCGAGTCCGTGCCCGAAAGATCGCAACTTTCGACGCGGGGGGCATTTCGGTAAAAACACGACTTTCCAGCCCGTAGGGCGTTCCGGACCAAACGCGAATGATATATTTTTGCATTTCGTGCAGAACCGGACGTTCGGTGAGTTCGAGATCCAAATTCGAGTCCCTGCCCGAAAGATCGCAACTTTCGACGCGGGGGCATTTCGGTAAAACCACGACTTTCCCACCCGGAGGACGTGTCGGACGAAACGCCTTTGATCTATTTTGGAATTTCACGCAGAACTAGACGTTCAGTGAGTTCGGTATCGAAGTTCGAGAACGCCCCCGAAACATCGCAAGCAAGTTCCGACGCGGCGAGCGTTTCGGTAAAAACACGACTTTCCTGCCCATAGGACGTTCCGGACCAAACGCGAATAATCTATTTTTGCATTTCGTGCAGAACCGGACGTTCGGTGAGTTCAAGATCCAAATTCGAGTCCGTGCCCGAAAGATCGCAACTTTCGACGCGGGGGGCATTTCGTTAAAAACACGACTTTCCTGCCCGTAGGACGTTCCGGACCAAACGCGAATGATATATTTTTGCATTTCGTGCAGAACCGGACGTTCGGTGAGTTCGAGATCCAAATTCGAGTCCCTGCCCTAAAGATCGCAACTTTCGACGCGGGGGGCATTTCGTTAAAAACACGACTTTCCCACCCGGAGGACGTGTCGGACGAAACGTGTATGATCTATTTTGGAATTTCACGTAGAACTAGACGTTCAGTGAGTTCGGTATCGAAGTTCGAGAACGCGCCCAAAACATCGGAAGCAAGTTTCGACGCGGCGAGCGTTTCGGTAAAAACACGACTTTCCTGCCCGTAAGACGTTCCGGACCAAACGCGAATGATCTATTTTTGCATTTCGTGCAGAACCGGACGTTCGGTGAGTTCGAGATCCAAATTCGAGTCCGTGCCCGAAAGATCGCAACTTTCGACGCGGGGGCCATTTCTGTAAAAACACGACTTTCCTGCCCGTAGGACGTTCCGGACCAAACGCGAATGATCTATTTTTGCATTTCGTGCAGAACCGGACGTTCGGTGAGTTCGAGATCCAAATTCGAGTCCGTGCCCGAAAGATCGCAACTTTCAACGCGGGGGCATTTCGGTAAAAACACGACTTTCCCACCCGGAGGACGTGTCGGACGAAACGTGTATGATCTATTTTGGAATTTCACGCAGAACTAGACGTTCAGTGAGTTCAGTATCGAAGTTCGAGAACGCGCCCAAAACATCGGAAGCAAGTTTCGATGCGGCGAGCGTTTCGGTAAAAACACGACTTTCCTGCCCGTAGGACGTTCCGGACCAAATGCGAATGATCTATTTTTGCATTTCGTGCAGAACCGGACGTTCGGTGAGTTCGAGATCCAAATTCGAGTCCGTGCCCGAAAGATCGCAACTTTCGACGCGGGGGGCATTTCTGTAAAAACACGACTTTCCTGCCCGTAGGACGTTCCGGACCAAACGCGAATGATCTATTTTTGCATTTCGTGCAGAACCGGACGTTCGGTGAGTTCGAGATCCAAATTCGAGTCCGTGCCCGAAAGATCGCAACTTTCGATGCGGGGGCATTTCGGTAAAAACACGACTTTCCAACCCGGAGGACGTGTCGGACGAAATGCGTCTGATCTATTTTGGAATTTCACGCAGAACTAGACGTTCAGTGAGTTCGGTATCGAAGTTCAAGAACGCGCCCGAAACATCGCCAACAAGTTTCGACGCGGCGAGCGTTTCGGTAAAAACACGACTTTCCTGCCCGTAGGACATTCCGGACCAAACGCGAATGATCTATTTTTGCATTTCGTGCAGAACCGGACCTTCAGTGAGTTCGAGATCCAAATTCGAGTCCGTGCCCGAAAGATCGCAACTTTCGACGCGGGGGCATTTCGGTAAAAACACGACTTTCCCACCTGAAGGACGTGTCGGACGAAACGCGTATGATCTATTTTGGAATTTCACGTAGAACTAGACGTTCAGTGAGTTCGGTATCGAAGTTCGAGAACGCGCCCGAAACATCGCAAGCAAGTTCCGACGCGGCGAGCGTTTCGGTAAAAACACGACTTTCCTGCCCGTAGGACGTTCCGGACCAAACGCGAATGATCTATTTTTGCATTTCGTGCAGAACCGGACGTCCGGTGAGTTCGAGATCCAAATTCGAGTCCGTGCCCGAAAGATCGCAACTTTCGACGCGGGGGGCATTTCGGTAAAAACACGACTTTCCTGCCCGTAGGACGTTCCGGACCAAACGCGAATAATATATTTTTGGATTTCGTGCAGAACCGGACGTTCGGTGAGTTCGAGATCCAAATGCGAGTCCATGCCCGAAAGATCGCAACTTTCGACGCGGGGGCATTTCGGTAAAAACACGACTTTCCCACCCGGAGGACGTGTCGGACGAAACGCGTATGATCTATTTTGGAATTTCACGCAGAACTAGACGTTCAGTGAGTTCGGTATCGAAGTTCGAGAACGCCCCCGAAACATCGCAAGCAAGTTCCGACGCGGCGAGCGTTTCGGTAAAAACACGACTTTCCTGCCCATAGGACGTTCCTGACCAAACGCGAATAATCTATTTTTGCATTTCGTGCAGAACCGGACGTTCGGTGAGTTCAGGATCCAAATTCGAGTCCGTGCCCGAAAGATCGCAACTTTCGACGCGGGGGGCATTTCGGTAAAAACACGACTTTCCCACCCGGAGGACGTGTCGGACGAAACGCGTATGATCTATTTTCGAATTTCACGCAGAACTAGACGTTCAGTGAGTTCGGTATCGAAGTTCGAGAACGCGCCCAAAACATCGCAAGCAAGTTCCGACGCGGCGAGCGTTTCGGTAAAAACACGACTTTCCTGCCCGTAGGACGTTCCGGACCAAACGCGAATGATCTATTTTTGCATTTCGTGCAGAACCGGACGTTCGGTGAGTTCAAGATCCAAATTCGAGTCCGTGCCCAAAAGATCGCAACTTTCGACGCGGGGGGCATTTCGGTAAAAACACGACTTTCCAGCCCGTAGGATGTTCCGGACCAAACGCGAATGATCTATTTTTGCATTTCGTGCAGAACCGGACGTTCGGTGAGTTCGAGATCCAAATTCGAGTCCCTGCCCTAAAGATCGCAACTTTCGACGCGGGGGGCATTTCGGTAAAAACACGACTTTCCCACCCGGAGGACGTGTCGGACGAAACGTGTATGATCTATTTTGGAATTTCACGCAGAACTAGACATTCAGTGAGTTCGGTATCGAAGTTCGAGAATGCGCCCAAAACATCGGAAGCAAGTTTCGACGCGGCGAGCGTTTCGGTAAAAACACGACTTTCCTGCCCGTAAGACGTTCCGGACCAAACGCGAATGATCTATTTTTGCATTTTGTGCAGAACCGGACGTTCGGTGAGTTCGAGATCCAAATTCGAGTCCGTGCCCGAAAGATCGCAACTTTCGACGCGGGGGGCATTTCTGTAAAAACACGACTTTCCTGCCCGTAGGACGTTCCGGACCAAACGCGAATGATCTATTTTTGCATTTCGTGCAGAACCGGACGTTCGGTGAGTTCGAGATCCAAATTCGAGTCCGTGCCCGAAAGATCGCAACTTTCGACGCGGGGGGCATTTCGGTAAAAACACGACTTTCCCACCCGGAGGACGTGTCGGACGAAACGCGTATGATCTATTTTCCAATTTCACGCAGAACTAGACGTTCAGTGAGTTCGGTTTCGAAGTTCGAGAACGCGCCCAAAACATCGGAAGCAAGTTTCGATGCGGCGAGCGTTTCGGTAAAAACACGACTTTCCTGCCCGTAGGACGTTCCGGACCAAACGCGAATGATCTATTTTTGCATTTCGTGCAGAACCGGACGTTCGGTGAGTTCGGATCCAAATTCGAGTCCGTGCCGGAAAGATCGCAACTTTCGACGCGGGGGGCATTTCTGTAAAAACACGACTTTCCTGCCCGTAGGACGTTCCGGACCAAACGCGAATGATCTATTTTTGCATTTCTTGCAGAACCGGACGTTCGGTGAGTTCGAGATCCAAATTCGAGTCCGTGCCCGAAAGATCGCAACTTTCAACGCAGGGGCATTTCGGTAAAAACACGACTTTCCCACCCGAAGGACGTGTCGGACGAAACGTGTATGATCTATTTTGGAATTTCACGCAGAACTAGACGTTCAGTGAGTTCGGTATCGAAGTTCGAGAACGCGCCCAAAACATCGGAAGCAAGTTTCGATGCGGCGAGCGTTTCGGTAAAAACACGACTTTCCTGCCCGTAGGACGTTCCGGACCAAACGCGAATGATCTATTTTTGCATTTCGTGCAGAACCGGACGTTCGGTGAGTTCGAGATCCAAATTCGAGTCCGTGCCCGAAAGATCGCAACTTTCGACGCGGGGGGCATTTCTGTAAAAACACGACTTTCCTGCCCGTAGGACGTTCCGGACCAAACGCGAATGATCTATTTTTGCATTTCGTGCAGAACCGGACGTTCGGTGAGTTCGAGATCCAAATTCGAGTCCGTGCCTGAAAGATCGCAACTTTCGACGCGGGGGCATTTCGGTAAAAACACGACTTTCCCACCCGGAGGACGTGTCAGACGAAACGCGTCTGATATATTTTGGAATTTCACGCAGAACTAGACGTTCAGTGAGTTCGGTATCGAAGTTCAAGAACGCGCCCGAAACATCGCCAACAAGTTTCGACGCGGCGAGCGTTTCGGTAAAAACACGACTTTCCTGCCCGTAGGACATTCCGGACCAAACGCGAATGATCTATTTTTGCATTTCGTGCAGAACCGGACGTTCAGTGAGTTCGAGATCCAAATTCGAGTCCGTTCCCGAAAGATCGCAACTTTCGACGCGGGGGCATTTCGGTAAAAACACGACTTTCCCACCCGAAGGACGTGTCGGACGAAACGCGTATGATCTATTTTGGAATTTCACGTAGAACTAGACGTTCAGTGAGTTCGGTATCGAAGTTCGAGAACGCGCCCGAAACATCGCAAGCAAGTTCCGACGCGGCGAGCGTTTCGGTAAAAACACGACTTTCCTGCCCGTAGGACGTTCCGGACCAAACGCGAATGATCTATTTTTGCATTTCGTGCAGAACCGGACGTTCGGTGAGTTCGAGATCCAAATTCGAGTCCGTGACCGAAAGATCGCAACTTTCGACGCGGGGGGCATTTCGGTAAAAACACGACTTTCCCACCCGGAGGACGTGTCGGACGAAACGCGTATGATCTATTTTGGAATTTCACGCAGAACTAGACGTTCAGTGAGTTCGGTTTCGAAGTTCGAGAACGCGCCCAAAACATCGGAAGCAAGTTTCGATGCGGCGAGCGTTTCGGTAAAAACACGACTTTCCTGCCCGTAGGACGTTCCGGACCAAACGCGAATGATCTATTTTTGCATTTCGTGCAGAACCGGACGTTCGGTGAGTTCGGATCCAAATTCGAGTCCGTGCCGGAAAGATCGCAACTTTCGACGCGGGGGGCATTTCTGTAAAAACACGACTTTCCTGCCCGTAGGACGTTCCGGACCAAACGCGAATGATCTATTTTTGCATTTCGTGCAGAACCGGACGTTCGGTGAGTTCGGATCCAAATTCGAGTCCGTGCCGGAAAGATCGCAACTTTCGACGCGGGAGGCATTTCTGTAAAAACACGACTTTCCTGCCCGTAGGACGTTCCGGACCAAACGCGAATGATCTATTTTTGCATTTCGTGCAGAACCGGACGTTCGGTGAGTTCGAGATCCAAATTCGAGTCCGTGCCCGAAAGATCGCAACTTTCAACGCGGGGGCATTTCGGTAAAAACACGACTTTCCCACTCGGAGGACGTGTCGGACGAAACGCGTATGATCTATTTTGGAATTTCACGCAGAACTAGACGTTCAGTGAGTTCGGTTTCGAAGTTCGAGAACGCGCCCAAAACATCGGAAGCAAGTTTCGATGCGGCGAGCGTTTCGGTAAAAACACGACTTTCCTGCCCGTAGGACGTTCCGGACCAAACGCGAATGATCTATTTTTGCATTTCGTGCAGAACCGGACGTTCGGTGAGTTCGAGATCCAAATTCGAGTCCGTGCCCGAAAGATCGCAACTTTCGACGCGGGGGGCATTTCTGTAAAAACACGACTTTCCCACCCGGAGGACGTGTCGGACGAAACGTGTATGATCTATTTTGGAATTTCACGCAGAACTAGACGTTCAGTGAGTTCGGTATCGAAGTTCGAGAACGCGCCCAAAACATCGGAAGCAAGTTTCGATGCGGCGAGCGTTTCGGTAAAAACACGACTTTCCTGCCCGTAGGACGTTCCGGACCAAACGCGAATGATCTATTTTTGCATTTCGTGCAGAACCGGACGTTCAGTGAGTTCGAGATCCAAATTCGAGTCCGTGCCCGAAAGATCGCAACTTTCGACGCGGGGGGCATTTCGGTAAAAACACGACTTTCCCACCCGGAGGACGTGTCGGACGAAACGCGTATGATCTATTTTCCAATTTCACGCAGAACTAGACGTTCAGTGAGTTCGGTTTCGAAGTTCGAGAACGCGCCCAAAACATCGGAAGCAAGTTTCGATGCGGCGAGCGTTTCGGTAAAAACACGACTTTCCTGCCCGTAGGACGTTCCGGACCAAACGCGAATGATCTATTTTTGCATTTCGTGCAGAACCGGACGTTCGGTGAGTTCGAGATCCAAATTCGAGTCCGTGCCCGAAAGATCGCAACTTTCGACGCGGGGGGCATTTCTGTAAAAACACGACTTTCCTGCCCGTAGGACGTTCCGGACCAAACGCGAATGATCTATTTTTGCATTTCGTGCAGAACCGGACGTTCGGTGAGTTCGAGATCCAAATTCGAGTCCGTGCCTGAAAGATCGCAACTTTCGACGCGGGGGCATTTCGGTAAAAACACGACTTTCCCACCCGGAGGACGTGTCGGACGAAACGCGTCTGATCTATTTTGGAATTTCACGCAGAACTAGACGTTCAATGAGTTCGGTATCGAAGTTCAAGAACGCGCCCGAAACATCGCCAACAAGTTTCGACGCGGCGAGCGTTTCGGTAAAAACACGACTTTCCTGCCCGTAGGACGTTCCGGACCAAACGCGAATGATCTATTTTTGCATTTCGTGCAGAACCGGACGTTCAGTGAGTTCGAGATCCAAATTCGAGTCCGTTCCCGAAAGATCGCAACTTTCGACGCGGGGGCATTTCGGTAAAAACACGACTTTCCCACCCGAAGGACGTGTCGGACGAAACGCGTATGATCTATTTTGGAATTTCACGTAGAACTAGACGTTCAGTGAGTTCGGTATCGAAGTTCGAGAACGCGCCCGAAACATCGCAAGCAAGTTCCGACGCGGCGAGCGTTTCGGTAAAAACACGACTTTCCTGCCCGTAGGACGTTCCGGACCAAACGCGAATGATCTATTTTTGCATTTCGTGCAGAACCGGACGTTCGGTGAGTTCGAGATCCAAATTCGAGTCCGTGCCTGAAAGATCGCAACTTTCGACGCGGGGGCATTTCGGTAAAAACACGACTTTCCCACCCGGAGGACGTGTCAGACGAAACGCGTCTGATCTATTTTGGAATTTCACGCAGAACTAGACGTTCAGTGAGTTCGGTATCGAAGTTCAAGAACGCGCCCGAAACATCGCCAACAAGTTTCGACGCGGCGAGCGTTTCGGTAAAAACACGACTTTCCTGCCCGTAGGACATTCCGGACCAAACGCGAATGATCTATTTTTGCATTTCGTGCAGAACCGGACGTTCAGTGAGTTCGAGATCCAAATTCGAGTCCGTTCCCGAAAGATCGCAACTTTCGACGCGGGGGCATTTCGGTAAAAACACGACTTTCCCACCCGAAGGACGTGTCGGACGAAACGCGTATGATCTATTTTGGAATTTCACGTAGAACTAGACGTTCAGTGAGTTCGGTATCGAAGTTCGAGAACGCGCCCGAAACATCGCAAGCAAGTTCCGACGCGGCGAGCGTTTCGGTAAAAACACGACTTTCCTGCCCGTAGGACGTTCCGGACCAAACGCGAATGATCTATTTTTGCATTTCGTGCAGAACCGGACGTTCGGTGAGTTCGAGATCCAAATTCGAGTCCGTGCCCGAAAGATCGCAACTTTCAACGCGGGGGCATTTCGGTAAAAACACGACTTTCCCACTCGGAGGACGTGTCGGACGAAACGCGTATGATCTATTTTGGAATTTCACGCAGAACTAGACGTTCAGTGAGTTCGGTTTCGAAGTTCGAGAACGCGCCCAAAACATCGGAAGCAAGTTTCGATGCGGCGAGCGTTTCGGTAAAAACACGACTTTCCTGCCCGTAGTACGTTCCGGACCAAACGCGAATGATCTATTTTTGCATTTCGTGCAGAACCGGACGTTCGGTGAGTTCGAGATCCAAATTCGAGTCCGTGCCCGAAAGATCGCAACTTTCGACGCGGGGGGCATTTCTGTAAAAACACGACTTTCCCACCCGGAGGACGTGTCGGACGAAACGTGTATGATCTATTTTGGAATTTCACGCAGAACTAGACGTTCAGTGAGTTCGGTATCGAAGTTCGAGAACGCGCCCAAAACATCGGAAGCAAGTTTCGATGCGGCGAGCGTTTCGGTAAAAACACGACTTTCCTGCCCGTAGGACGTTCCGGACCAAACGCGAATGATCTATTTTTGCATTTCGTGCAGAACCGGACGTTCGGTGAGTTCGAGATCCAAATTCGAGTCCGTGCCCGAAAGATCGCAACTTTCGACGCGGGGGGCATTTCGGTAAAAACACGACTTTCCCACCCGGAGGACGTGTCGGACGAAACGCGTATGATCTATTTTCCAATTTCACGCAGAACTAGACGTTTAGTGAGTTCGGTTTCGAAGTTCGAGAACGCGCCCAAAACATCGGAAGCAAGTTTCGATGCGGCGAGCGTTTCGGTAAAAACACGACTTTCCTGCCCGTAGGACGTTCCGGACCAAACGCGAATGATCTATTTTTGCATTTCGTGCAGAACCGGACGTTCGGTGAGTTCGAGATCCAAATTCGAGTCCGTGCCCGAAAGATCGCAACTTTCGACGCGGGGGGCATTTCTGTAAAAACACGACTTTCCTGCCCGTAGGACGTTCCGGACCAAACGCGAATGATCTATTTTTGCATTTCGTGCAGAACCGGACGTTCGGTGAGTTCGAGATCCAAATTCGAGTCCGTGCCTGAAAGATCGCAACTTTCGACGCGGGGGCATTTCGGTAAAAACACGACTTTCCCACCCGGAGGACGTGTCAGACGAAACGCGTCTGATCTATTTTGGAATTTCACGCAGAACTAGACGTTCAGTGAGTTCGGTATCGAAGTTCAAGAACGCGCCCGAAACATCGCCAACAAGTTTCGACGCGGCGAGCGTTTCGGTAAAAACACGACTTTCCTGCCCGTAGGACATTCCGGACCAAACGCGAATGATCTATTTTTGCATTTCGTGCAGAACCGGACGTTCAGTGAGTTCGAGATCCAAATTCGAGTCCGTTCCCGAAAGATCGCAACTTTCGACGCGGGGGCATTTCGGTAAAAACACGACTTTCCCACCCGAAGGACGTGTCGGACGAAACGCGTATGATCTATTTTGGAATTTCACGTAGAACTAGACGTTCAGTGAGTTCGGTATCGAAGTTCGAGAACGCGCCCGAAACATCGCAAGCAAGTTCCGACGCGGCGAGCGTTTCGGTAAAAACACGACTTTCCTGCCCGTAGGACGTTCCGGACCAAACGCGAATGATCTATTTTTGCATTTCGTGCAGAACCGGACGTTCGGTGAGTTCGAGATCCAAATTCGAGTCCGTGACCGAAAGATCGCAACTTTCGACGCGGGGGGCATTTCGGTAAAAACACGACTTTCCCACCCGGAGGACGTGTCGGACGAAACGCGTATGATCTATTTTGGAATTTCACGCAGAACTAGACGTTCAGTGAGTTCGGTTTCGAAGTTCGAGAACGCGCCCAAAACATCGGAAGCAAGTTTCGATGCGGCGAGCGTTTCGGTAAAAACACGACTTTCTTGCCCGTAGGACGTTCCGGACCAAACGCGAATGATCTATTTTTGCATTTCGTGCAGAACCGGACGTTCGGTGAGTTCGGATCCAAATTCGAGTCCGTGCCGGAAAGATCGCAACTTTCGACGCGGGGGGCATTTCTGTAAAAACACGACTTTCCTGCCCGTAGGACGTTCCGAACCAAACGCGAATGATCTATTTTTGCATTTCGTGCAGAACCGGACGTTCGGTGAGTTCGGATCCAAATTCGAGTCCGTGCCGGAAAGATCGCAACTTTCGACGCGGGAGGCATTTCTGTAAAAACACGACTTTCCTGCCCGTAGGACGTTCCGGACCAAACGCGAATGATCTATTTTTGCATTTCGTGCAGAACCGGACGTTCGGTGAGTTCGAGATCCAAATTCGAGTCCGTGCCCGAAAGATCGCAACTTTCAACGCGGGGGCATTTCGGTAAAAACACGACTTTCCCACTCGGAGGACGTGTCGGACGAAACGCGTATGATCTATTTTGGAATTTCACGCAGAACTAGACGTTCAGTGAGTTCGGTTTCGAAGTTCGAGAACGCGCCCAAAACATCGGAAGCAAGTTTCGATGCGGCGAGCGTTTCGGTAAAAACACGACTTTCCTGCCCGTAGGACGTTCCGGACCAAACGCGAATGATCTATTTTTGCATTTCCTGCAGAACCGGACGTTCGGTGAGTTCGAGATCCAAATTCGAGTCCGTGCCCGAAAGATCGCAACTTTCGACGCGGGGGGCATTTCTGTAAAAACACGACTTTCCCACCCGGAGGACGTGTCGGACGAAACGTGTATGATCTATTTTGGAATTTCACGCAGAACTAGACGTTCAGTGAGTTCGGTATCGAAGTTCGAGAACGCGCCCAAAACATCGGAAGCAAGTTTCGATGCGGCGAGCGTTTCGGTAAAAACACGACTTTCCTGCCCGTAGGACGTTCCGGACCAAACGCGAATGATCTATTTTTGCATTTCGTGCAGAACCGGACGTTCGGTGAGTTCGAGATCCAAATTCGAGTCCGTGCCCGAAAGATCGCAACTTTCGACGCGGGGGGCATTTCTGTAAAAACACGACTTTCCTGCCCGTAGGACGTTCCGGACCAAACGCGAATGATCTATTTTTGCATTTCGTGCAGAACCGGACGTTCGGTGAGTTCGAGATCCAAATTCGAGTCCGTGCCAGAAAGATCGCAACTTTCGACGCGGGGGGCATTTCGGTAAAAACACGACTTTCCCACCCGGAGGACGTGTCAGACGAAACGCGTCTGATCTATTTTGGAATTTCACGCAGAACTAGACGTTCAGTGAGTTCGGTATCGAAGTTCAAGAACGCGCCCGAAACATCGCCAACAAGTTTCGACGCGGTGAGCGTTTCGGTAAAAACACGACTTTCCTGCCCGTAGGACATTCCGGACCAAACGAGAATGATCTATTTTTGCATTTCGTGCAGAACCGGAAGTTCAGTGAGTTCGAGATCCAAATTCGAGTCCGTGACCGAAAGATCGCAACTTTCGACGCGGGGGGCATTTCGGTAAAAACACGACTTTCCCACCCGGAGGACGTGTCGGACGAAACGCGTATGATCTATTTTGGAATTTCACGCAGAACTAGACGTTCAGTGAGTTCGGTTTCGAAGTTCGAGAACGCGCCCAAAACATCGGAAGCAAGTTTCGATGCGGCGAGCGTTTCGGTAAAAACACGACTTTCTTGCCCGTAGGACGTTCCGGACCAAACGCGAATGATCTATTTTTGCATTTCGTGCAGAACCGGACGTTCGGTGAGTTCGGATCCAAATTCGAGTCCGTGCCGGAAAGATCGCAACTTTCGACGCGGGGGGCATTTCTGTAAAAACACGACTTTCCTGCCCGTAGGACGTTCCGAACCAAACGCGAATGATCTATTTTTGCATTTCGTGCAGAACCGGACGTTCGGTGAGTTCGGATCCAAATTCGAGTCCGTGCCGGAAAGATCGCAACTTTCGACGCGGGAGGCATTTCTGTAAAAACACGACTTTCCTGCCCGTAGGACGTTCCGGACCAAACGCGAATGATCTATTTTTGCATTTCGTGCAGAACCGGACGTTCGGTGAGTTCGAGATCCAAATTCGAGTCCGTGCCCGAAAGATCGCAACTTTCAACGCGGGGGCATTTCGGTAAAAACACGACTTTCCCACTCGGAGGACGTGTCGGACGAAACGCGTATGATCTATTTTGGAATTTCACGCAGAACTAGACGTTCAGTGAGTTCGGTTTCGAAGTTCGAGAACGCGCCCAAAACATCGGAAGCAAGTTTCGATGCGGCGAGCGTTCCGGTAAAAACACGACTTTCCTGCCCGTAGGACGTTCCGGACCAAACGCGAATGATCTATTTTTGCATTTCGTGCAGAACCGGACGTTCGGTGAGTTCGAGATCCAAATTCGAGTCCGTGCCCGAAAGATCGCAACTTTCAACGCGGGGGCATTTCGGTAAAAACACGACTTTCCCACTCGGAGGACGTGTCGGACGAAACGCGTATGATCTATTTTGGAATTTCACGCAGAACTAGACGTTCAGTGAGTTCGGTTTCGAAGTTCGAGAACGCGCCCAAAACATCGGAAGCAAGTTTCGATGCGGCGAGCGTTTCGGTAAAAACACGACTTTCCTGCCCGTAGGACGTTCCGGACCAAACGCGAATGATCTATTTTTGCATTTCCTGCAGAACCGGACGTTCGGTGAGTTCGAGATCCAAATTCGAGTCCGTGCCCGAAAGATCGCAACTTTCGACGCGGGGGGCATTTCTGTAAAAACACGACTTTCCCACCCGGAGGACGTGTCGGACGAAACGTGTATGATCTATTTTGGAATTTCACGCAGAACTAGACGTTCAGTGAGTTCGGTATCGAAGTTCGAGAACGCGCCCAAAACATCGGAAGCAAGTTTCGATGCGGCGAGCGTTTCGGTAAAAACACGACTTTCCTGCCCGTAGGACGTTCCGGACCAAACGCGAATGATCTATTTTTGCATTTCGTGCAGAACCGGACGTTCGGTGAGTTCGAGATCCAAATTCGAGTCCGTGCCCGAAAGATCGCAACTTTCGACGCGGGGGGCATTTCTGTAAAAACACGACTTTCCTGCCCGTAGGACGTTCCGGACCAAACGCGAATGATCTATTTTTGCATTTCGTGCAGAACCGGACGTTCGGTGAGTTCGAGATCCAAATTCGAGTCCGTGCCAGAAAGATCGCAACTTTCGACGCGGGGGGCATTTCGGTAAAAACACGACTTTCCCACCCGGAGGACGTGTCAGACGAAACGCGTCTGATCTATTTTGGAATTTCACGCAGAACTAGACGTTCAGTGAGTTCGGTATCGAAGTTCAAGAACGCGCCCGAAACATCGCCAACAAGTTTCGACGCGGTGAGCGTTTCGGTAAAAACACGACTTTCCTGCCCGTAGGACATTCCGGACCAAACGAGAATGATCTATTTTTGCATTTCGTGCAGAACCGGAAGTTCAGTGAGTTCGAGATCCAAATTCGAGTCCGTGACCGAAAGATCGCAACTTTCGACGCGGGGGGCATTTCGGTAAAAACACGACTTTCCCACCCGGAGGACGTGTCGGACGAAACGCGTATGATCTATTTTGGAATTTCACGCAGAACTAGACGTTCAGTGAGTTCGGTTTCGAAGTTCGAGAACGCGCCCAAAACATCGGAAGCAAGTTTCGATGCGGCGAGCGTTTCGGTAAAAACACGACTTTCTTGCCCGTAGGACGTTCCGGACCAAACGCGAATGATCTATTTTTGCATTTCGTGCAGAACCGGACGTTCGGTGAGTTCGGATCCAAATTCGAGTCCGTGCCGGAAAGATCGCAACTTTCGACGCGGGGGGCATTTCTGTAAAAACACGACTTTCCTGCCCGTAGGACGTTCCGAACCAAACGCGAATGATCTATTTTTGCATTTCGTGCAGAACCGGACGTTCGGTGAGTTCGGATCCAAATTCGAGTCCGTGCCGGAAAGATCGCAACTTTCGACGCGGGAGGCATTTCTGTAAAAACACGACTTTCCTGCCCGTAGGACGTTCCGGACCAAACGCGAATGATCTATTTTTGCATTTCGTGCAGAACCGGACGTTCGGTGAGTTCGAGATCCAAATTCGAGTCCGTGCCCGAAAGATCGCAACTTTCAACGCGGGGGCATTTCGGTAAAAACACGACTTTCCCACTCGGAGGACGTGTCGGACGAAACGCGTATGATCTATTTTGGAATTTCACGCAGAACTAGACGTTCAGTGAGTTCGGTTTCGAAGTTCGAGAACGCGCCCAAAACATCGGAAGCAAGTTTCGATGCGGCGAGCGTTCCGGTAAAAACACGACTTTCCTGCCCGTAGGACGTTCCGGACCAAACGCGAATGATCTATTTTTGCATTTCCTGCAGAACCGGACGTTCGGTGAGTTCGAGATCCAAATTCGAGTCCGTGCCCGAAAGATCGCAACTTTCGACGCGGGGGGCATTTCTGTAAAAACACGACTTTCCCACCCGGAGGACGTGTCGGACGAAACGTGTATGATCTATTTTGGAATTTCACGCAGAACTAGACGTTCAGTGAGTTCGGTATCGAAGTTCGAGAACGCGCCCAAAACATCGGAAGCAAGTTTCGATGCGGCGAGCGTTTCGGTAAAAACACGACTTTCCTGCCCGTAGGACGTTCCGGACCAAACGCGAATGATCTATTTTTGCATTTCGTGCAGAACCGGACGTTCGGTGAGTTCGAGATCCAAATTCGAGTCCGTGCCCGAAAGATCGCAACTTTCGACGCGGGGGGCATTTCTGTAAAAACACGACTTTCCTGCCCGTAGGACGTTCCGGACCAAACGCGAATGATCTATTTTTGCATTTCGTGCAGAACCGGACGTTCGGTGAGTTCGAGATCCAAATTCGAGTCCGTGCCAGAAAGATCGCAACTTTCGACGCGGGGGGCATTTCGGTAAAAACACGACTTTCCCACCCGGAGGACGTGTCAGACGAAACGCGTCTGATCTATTTTGGAATTTCACGCAGAACTAGACGTTCAGTGAGTTCGGTATTGAAGTTCAAAAACGCGCCCGAAACATCGCCAACAAGTTTCGACGCGGTGAGCGTTTCGGTAAAAACACGACTTTCCTGCCCGTAGGACATTCCGGACCAAACGAGAATGATCTATTTTTGCATTTCGTGCAGAACCGGAAGTTCAGTGAGTTCGAGATCCAAATTCGAGTCCGTGCCCGAAAGATCGCAACTTTCGACGCGGGGGCATTTCGGTAAAAACACGACTTTCCCACCCGAAGGACGTGTCGGACGAAACGCGTATGATCTATTTTGGAATTTCACGCAGAACTAGACGTTCAGTGAGTTCGGTATCGAAGTTCGAGAACGCGCCCAAAACATCGGAAGCAAGTTTCGATGCGGCGAGCGTTTCGGTAAAAACACGACTTTCCTGCCCGTAGGACGTTCCGGACCAAACGCGAATATGATCTATTTTTGCATTTCGTGCAGAACCGGACGATCGGTGAGTTCGAGATCCAAATTCGAGTCCGTGCCCGAAAGATCGCAACTTTCAACGCGGGGGCATTTCGGTAAAAACACGACTTTCCCACCCGGAGGACGTGTCGGACGAAACGCGTCTGATCTATTTTGGAATTTCACGCAGAACTAGACGTTCAATGAGTTCGGTATCGAAGTTCAAGAACGCGCCCGAAACATCGCCAACAAGTTTCGACGCGGCGAGCGTTTCGGTAAAAACACGACTTTCCTGCCCGTAGGACATTCCGGACCAAACGCGAATGATCTATTTTTGCATTTCGTGCAGAACCGGACGTTCAGTGAGTTCGAGATCCAAATTCGAGTCCGTTCCCGAAAGATCGCAACTTTCGACGCGGGGGCATTTCGGTAAAAACACGACTTTCCCACCCGAAGGACGTGTCGGACGAAACGCGTATGATCTATTTTGGAATTTCACGTAGAACTAGACGTTCAGTGAGTTCGGTATCGAAGTTCGAGAACGCGCCCGAAACATCGCAAGCAAGTTCCGACGCGGCGAGCGTTTCGGTAAAAACACGACTTTCCTGCCCGTAGGACGTTCCGGACCAAACGCGAATGATCTATTTTTGCATTTCGTGCAGAACCGGACGTTCGGTGAGTTCGAGATCCAAATTCGAGTCCGTGACCGAAAGATCGCAACTTTCGACGCGGGGGGCATTTCGGTAAAAACACGACTTTCCCACCCGGAGGACGTGTCGGACGAAACGCGTATGATCTATTTTGGAATTTCACGCAGAACTAGACGTTCAGTGAGTTCGGTTTCGAAGCTCGAGAACGCGCCCAAAACATCGGAAGCAAGTTTCGATGCGGCGAGCGTTTCGGTAAAAACACGACTTTCCTGCCCGTAGGACGTTCCGGACCAAACACGAATGATCTATTTTTGCATTTCGTGCAGAACCGGACGTTCGGTGAGTTCGGATCCAAATTCGAGTCCGTGCCGGAAAGATCGCAATTTTCGACGCGGGGGGCATTTCTGTAAAAACACGACTCTCCTGCCCGTAGGACGTTCCGGACCAAACGCGAATGATCTATTTTTGCATTTCGTGCAGAACCGGACGTTCGGTGAGTTCGGATCCAAATTCGAGTCCGTGCCGGAAAGATCGCAACTTTCGACGCGGGGGGCATTTCTGTAAAAACACGACTTTCCTGCCCGTAGGACGTTCCGAACCAAACGCGAATGATCTATTTTTGCATTTCGTGCAGAACCGGACGTTCGGTGAGTTCGGATCCAAATTCGAGTCCGTGCCGGAAAGATCGCAACTTTCGACGCGGGAGGCATTTCTGTAAAAACACGACTTTCCTGCCCGTAGGACGTTCCGGACCAAACGCGAATGATCTATTTTTGCATTTCGTGCAGAACCGGACGTTCGGTGAGTTCGAGATCCAAATTCGAGTCCGTGCCCGAAAGATCGCAACTTTCAACGCGGGGGCATTTCGGTAAAAACACGACTTTCCCACTCGGAGGACGTGTCGGACGAAACGCGTATGATCTATTTTGGAATTTCACGCAGAACTAGACGTTCAGTGAGTTCGGTTTCGAAGTTCGAGAACGCGCCCAAAACATCGGAAGCAAGTTTCGATGCGGCGAGCGTTTCGGTAAAAACACGACTTTCCTGCCCGTAGGACGTTCCGGACCAAACGCGAATGATCTATTTTTGCATTTCGTGCAGAACCGGACGTTCGGTGAGTTCGGATCCAAATTCGAGTCCGTGCCGGAAAGATCGCAACTTTCGACGCGGGGGCATTTCTGTAAAAACACGACTTTCCTGCCCGTAGGACGTTCCGGACCAAACGCGAATGATCTATTTTTGCATTTCGTGCAGAACCGGACGTTCGGTGAGTTCGAGATCCAAATTCGAGTCCGTGCCCGAAAGATCGCAACTTTCAACGCGGGGGCATTTCGGTAAAAACACGACTTTCCCACTCGGAGGACGTGTCGGACGAAACGCGTATGATCTATTTTGGAATTTCACGCAGAACTAGACGTTCAGTGAGTTCGGTTTCGAAGTTCGAGAACGCGCCCAAAACATCGGAAGCAAGTTTCGATGCAGCGAGCGTTTCGGTAAAAACACGACTTTCCTGCCCGTAGGACGTTCCGGACCAAACGCGAATGATCTATTTTTGCATTTCGTGCAGAACCGGACGTTCGGTGAGTTCGAGATCCAAATTCGAGTCCGTGCCCGAAAGATCGCAACTTTCGACGCGGGGGGCATTTCTGTAAAAACACGACTTTCCCACCCGGAGGACGTGTCGGACGAAACGTGTATGATCTATTTTGGAATTTCACGCAGAACTAGACGTTCAGTGAGTTCGGTATCGAAGTTCGAGAACGCGCCCAAAACATCGGAAGCAAGTTTCGATGCGGCGAGCGTTTCGGTAAAAACACGACTTTCCTGCCCGTAGGACGTTCCGGACCAAACGCGAATGATCTATTTTTGCATTTTGTGCAGAACCGGACGTTCAGTGAGTTCGAGATCCAAATTCGAGTCCGTTCCCGAAAGATCGCAACTTTCGACGCGGGGGCATTTCGGTAAAAACACGACTTTCCCACCCGAAGGACGTGTCGGACGAAACGCGTATGATCTATTTTGGAATTTCACGTAGAACTAGACGTTCAGTGAGTTCGGTATCGAAGTTCGAGAACGCGCCCGAAACATCGC
This sequence comes from Arctostaphylos glauca, assembly GCA_019985065.2. NCBI lineage: Eukaryota > Viridiplantae > Streptophyta > Magnoliopsida > Ericales > Ericaceae > Arctostaphylos > Arctostaphylos glauca. The sequence continues at coordinate 34,420,212 of JAHSPW020000004.1, read as the reverse complement.
AAGCAAGTTCCGACGCGGCGAGCGTTTCGGTAAAAACACGACTTTCCTGCCCGTAGGACGTTCCGGACCAAACGCGAATGATCTATTTTTGCATTTCGTGCAGAACCGGACGTTCGGTGAGTTCGAGATCCAAATTCGAGTCCGTGACCGAAAGATCGCAACTTTCGACGCGGGGGGCATTTCGGTAAAAACACGACTTTCCCACCCGGAGGACGTGTCGGACGAAACGCGTATGATCTATTTTGGAATTTCACGCAGAACTAGACGTTCAGTGAGTTCGGTTTCGAAGTTCGAGAACGCGCCCAAAACATCGGAAGCAAGTTTCGATGCGGCGAGCGTTTCGGTAAAAACACGACTTTCCTGCCCGTAGGACGTTCCGGACCAAACACGAATGATCTATTTTTGCATTTCGTGCAGAACCGGACGTTCGGTGAGTTCGGATCCAAATTCGAGTCCGTGCCGGAAAGATCGCAACTTTCGACGCGGGGGGCATTTCTGTAAAAACACGACTTTCCTGCCCGTAGGACGTTCCGGACCAAACGCGAATGATCTATTTTTGCATTTCGTGCAGAACCGGACGTTCGGTGAGTTCGGATCCAAATTCGAGTCCGTGCCGGAAAGATCGCAACTTTCGACGCGGGGGGCATTTCTGTAAAAACACGACTTTCCTGCCCGTAGGACGTTCCGGACCAAACGCGAATGATCTATTTTTGCATTTCGTGCAGAACCGGACGTTCGGTGAGTTCGAGATCCAAATTCGAGTCCGTGCCCGAAAGATCGCAACTTTCAACGCGGGGGCATTTCGGTAAAAACACGACTTTCCCACTCGGAGGACGTGTCGGACGAAACGCGTATGATCTATTTTGGAATTTCACGCAGAACTAGACGTTCAGTGAGTTCGGTTTCGAAGTTCGAGAACGCGCCCAAAACATCGGAAGCAAGTTTCGATGCAGCGAGCGTTTCGGTAAAAACACGACTTTCCTGCCCGTAGGACGTTCCGGACCAAACGCGAATGATCTATTTTTGCATTTCGTGCAGAACCGGACGTTCGGTGAGTTCGAGATCCAAATTCGAGTCCGTGCCCGAAAGATCGCAACTTTCGACGCGGGGGGCATTTCTGTAAAAACACGACTTTCCCACCCGGAGGACGTGTCGGACGAAACGTGTATGATCTATTTTGGAATTTCACGCAGAACTAGACGTTCAGTGAGTTCGGTATCGAAGTTCGAGAACGCGCCCAAAACATCGGAAGCAAGTTTCGATGCGGCGAGCGTTTCGGTAAAAACACGACTTTCCTGCCCGTAGGACGTTCCGGACCAAACGCGAATGATCTATTTTTGCATTTTGTGCAGAACCGGACGTTCAGTGAGTTCGAGATCCAAATTCGAGTCCGTTCCCGAAAGATCGCAACTTTCGACGCGGGGGCATTTCGGTAAAAACACGACTTTCCCACCCGAAGGACGTGTCGGACGAAACGCGTATGATCTATTTTGGAATTTCACGTAGAACTAGACGTTCAGTGAGTTCGGTATCGAAGTTCGAGAACGCGCCCGAAACATCGCAAGCAAGTTCCGACGCGGCGAGCGTTTCGGTAAAAACACGACTTTCCTGCCCGTAGGACGTTCCGGACCAAACGCGAATGATCTATTTTTGCATTTCGTGCAGAACCGGACGTTCGGTGAGTTCGAGATCCAAATTCGAGTCCGTGACCGAAAGATCGCAACTTTCGACGCGGGGGGCATTTCGGTAAAAACACGACTTTCCCACCCGGAGGACGTGTCGGACGAAACGCGTATGATCTATTTTGGAATTTCACGTAGAACTAGACGTTCAGTGAGTTCGGTTTCGAAGTTCGAGAACGCGCCCAAAACATCGGAAGCAAGTTTCGATGCGGCGAGCGTTTCGGTAAAAACACGACTTTCCTGCCCGTAGGACGTTCCGAACCAAACACGAATGATCTATTTTTGCATTTCGTGCAGAACCGGACGTTCGGTGAGTTCGGATCCAAATTCGAGTCCGTGCCGGAAAGATCGCAACTTTCGACGCGGGGGGCATTTCTGTAAAAACACGACTTTCCTGCCCGTAGGACGTTCCGGACCAAACGCGAATGATCTATTTTTGCATTTCGTGCAGAACCGGACGTTCGGTGAGTTCGGATCCAAATTCGAGTCCGTGCCGGAAAGATCGCAACTTTCGACGCGGGGGGCATTTCTGTAAAAACACGACTTTCCTGCCCGTAGGACGTTCCGGACCAAACGCGAATGATCTATTTTTGCATTTCGTGCAGAACCGGACGTTCGGTGAGTTCGAGATCCAAATTCGAGTCCGTGCCCGAAAGATCGCAACTTTCGACGCGGGGGCATTTCGGTAAAAACACGACTTTCCCACCCGAAGGACGTGTCGGACGAAACGCGTATGATCTATTTTGGAATTTCACGTAGAACTAGACGTTCAGTGAGTTCGGTATCGAAGTTCGAGAACGCGCCCGAAACATCGCAAGCAAGTTCCGACGCGGCGAGCGTTTCGGTAAAAACACGACTTTCCTGCCCGTAGGACGTTCCGGACCAAACGCGAATGATCTATTTTTGCATTTCGTGCAGAACCGGACGTTCGGTGAGTTCGAGATCCAAATTCGAGTCCGTGACCGAAAGATCGCAACTTTCGACGCGGGGGCATTTCGGTAAAAACACGACTTTCCCACCTGAAGGACGTGTCGGACGAAACGCGTATGATCTATTTTGGAATTTCACGTAGAACTAGACGTTCAGTGAGTTCGGTATCGAAGTTCGAGAACGCGCCCGAAACATCGCAAGCAAGTTCCGACGCGGCGAGCGTTTCGGTAAAAACACGACTTTCCTGCCCGTAGGACGTTCCGGACCAAACGCGAATGATCTATTTTTGCATTTCGTGCAGAACCGGACGTTCGGTGAGTTCAAGATCCAAATTCGAGTCCGTGCCCGAAAGATCGCAACTTTCGACGCGGGGGGCATTTCGGTAAAAACACGACTTTCCTGCCCGTAGGACGTTCCGGACCAAACGCGAATGATATATTTTTGGATTTCGTGCAGAACCGGACGTTCGGTGAGTTCGAGATCCAAATGCGAGTCCATGCCCGAAAGATCGCAACTTTCGACGCGGGGGCATTTCGGTAAAAACACGACTTTCCCACCCGGAGGACGTGTCGGACGAATCGCGTATGATCTATTTTGGAATTTCACGCAGAACTAGACGTTCAGTGAGTTCGGTATCGAAGTTCGAGAACGCCCCCGAAACATCGCAAGCAAGTTCCGACGCGGCGAGCGTTTCGGTAAAAACACGACTTTCCTGCCCATAGGACGTTCCTGACCAAACGCGAATAATCTATTTTTGCATTTCGTGCAGAACCGGACGTTCGGTGAGTTCAGGATCCAAATTCGAGTCCGTGCCCGAAAGATCACAACTTTCGACGCGGGGGGCATTTCGGTAAAAACACGACTTTCCTGCCCGTAGGGCGTTCCGGACCAAACGCGAATGATGTATTTTTGCATTTCGTGCAGAACCGGACGTTCGGTGAGTTCGAGATCCAAATTCGAGTCCCTGCCCGAAAGATCGCAACTTTCGACGCGGGGGCATTTCGGTAAAAACACGACTTTCGCACCCGGAGGACGTGTCGGACGAAACGCGTATGATCTATTTTGGAATTTCACGCAGAACTAGACGTTCAGTGAGTTCGGTATCGAAGTTCGAGAACGCGCCCAAAACATCGGAAGCAAGTTTCGATGCGGCGAGCGTTTCGGTAAAAACACGACTTTCCTGCCCGTAGGACGTTCCGGACCAAACGCGAATGATCTATTTTTGCATTTCGTGCAGAACCGGACGATCGGTGAGTTCGAGATCCAAATTCGAGTCCGTGCCCGAAAGATCGCAACTTTCAACGCGGGGGCATTTCGGTAAAAACACGACTTTCCCACCCGGAGGACGTGTCGGACGAAACGCGTCTGATCTATTTTGGAATTTCACGCAGAACTAGACGTTCAATGAGTTCGGTATCGAAGTTCAAGAACGCGCCCGAAACATCGCCAACAAGTTTCGACGCGGCGAGCGTTTCGGTAAAAACACGACTTTCCTGCCCGTAGGACATTCCGGACCAAACGCGAATGATCTATTTTTGCATTTCGTGCAGAACCGGACGTTCAGTGAGTTCGAGATCCAAATTCGAGTCCGTTCCCGAAAGATCGCAACTTTCGACGCGGGGGCATTTCGGTAAAAACACGACTTTCCCACCCGAAGGACGTGTCGGACGAAACGCGTATGATCTATTTTGGAATTTCACGTAGAACTAGACGTTCAGTGAGTTCGGTATCGAAGTTCGAGAACGCGCCCGAAACATCGCAAGCAAGTTCCGACGCGGCGAGCGTTTCGGTAAAAACACGACTTTCCTGCCCGTAGGACGTTCCGGACCAAACGCGAATGATCTATTTTTGCATTTCGTGCAGAACCGGACGTTCGGTGAGTTCGAGATCCAAATTCGAGTCCGTGACCGAAAGATCGCAACTTTCGACGCGGGGGGCATTTCGGTAAAAACACGACTTTCCCACCCGGAGGACGTGTCGGACGAAACGCGTATGATCTATTTTGGAATTTCACGCAGAACTAGACGTTCAGTGAGTTCGGTTTCGAAGTTCAAGAACGCGCCCAAAACATCGGAAGCAAGTTTCGATGCGGCGAGCGTTTCGGTAAAAACACGACTTTCCTGCCCGTAGGACGTTCCGGACCAAACACGAATGATCTATTTTTGCATTTCGTGCAGAACCGGACGTTCGGTGAGTTCGGATCCAAATTCGAGTCCGTGCCGGAAAGATCGCAACTTTCGACGCGGGGGGCATTTCTGTAAAAACACGACTTTCCTGCCCGTAGGACGTTCCGGACCAAACGCGAATGATCTATTTTTGCATTTCGTGCAGAACCGGACGTTCGGTGAGTTCGGATCCAAATTCGAGTCCGTGCCGGAAAGATCGCAACTTTCGACGCGGGGGGCATTTCTGTAAAAACACGACTTTCCTGCCCGTAGGACGTTCCGGACCAAACGCGAATGATCTATTTTTGCATTTCGTGCAGAACCGGACGTTCGGTGAGTTCGAGATCCAAATTCGAGTCCGTGCCCGAAAGATCGCAACTTTCAACGCGGGGGCATTTCGGTAAAAACACGACTTTCCCACTCGGAGGATGTGTCGGACGAAACGCGTATGATCTATTTTGGAATTTCACGCAGAACTAGACGTTCAGTGAGTTCGGTTTCGAAGTTCGAGAACGCGCCCAAAACATCGGAAGCAAGTTTCGATGCAGCGAGCGTTTCGGTAAAAACACGACTTTCCTGCCCGTAGGACGTTCCGGACCAAACGCGAATGATCTATTTTTGCATTTCGTGCAGAACCGGACGTTCGGTGAGTTCGAGATCCAAATTCGAGTCCGTGCCCGAAAGATCGCAACTTTCGACGCGGGGGGCATTTCTGTAAAAACACGACTTTCCCACCCGGAGGACGTGTCGGACGAAACGTGTATGATCTATTTTGGAATTTCACGCAGAACTAGACGTTCAGTGAGTTCGGTATCGAAGTTCGAGAACGCGCCCAAAACATCGGAAGCAAGTTTCGATGCGGCGAGCGTTTCGGTAAAAACACGACTTTCCTGCCCGTAGGACGTTCCGGACCAAACGCGAATGATCTATTTTTGCATTTTGTGCAGAACCGGACGTTCAGTGAGTTCGAGATCCAAATTCGAGTCCGTGCCCGAAAGATCGCAACTTTCGACGCGGGGGCATTTCGGTAAAAACACGACTTTCCCACCTGAAGGACGTGTCGGACGAAACGCGTATGATCTATTTTGGAATTTCACGTAGAACTAGACGTTCAGTGAGTTCGGTATCGAAGTTCGAGAACGCGCCCGAAACATCGCAAGCAAGTTCCGACGCGGCGAGCGTTTCGGTAAAAACACGACTTTCCTGCCCGTAGGACGTTCCGGACCAAACGCGAATGATCTATTTTTGCATTTCGTGCAGAACCGGACGTTCGGTGAGTTCAAGATCCAAATTCGAGTCCGTGCCCGAAAGATCGCAACTTTCGACGCGGGGGGCATTTCGGTAAAAACACGACTTTCCTGCCCGTAGGACGTTCCGGACCAAACGCGAATGATATATTTTTGGATTTCGTGCAGAACCGGACGTTCGGTGAGTTCGAGATCCAAATGCGAGTCCATGCCCGAAAGATCGCAACTTTCGACGCGGGGGCATTTCGGTAAAAACACGACTTTCCCACCCGGAGGACGTGTCGGACGAATCGCGTATGATCTATTTTGGAATTTCACGCAGAACTAGACGTTCAGTGAGTTCGGTATCGAAGTTCGAGAACGCCCCCGAAACATCGCAAGCAAGTTCCGACGCGGCGAGCGTTTCGGTAAAAACACGACTTTCCTGCCCATAGGACGTTCCTGACCAAACGCGAATAATCTATTTTTGCATTTCGTGCAGAACCGGACGTTCGGTGAGTTCAGGATCCAAATTCGAGTCCGTGCCCGAAAGATCGCAACTTTCGACGCGGGGGGCATTTCGGTAAAAACACGACTTTCCTGCCCGTAGGGCGTTCCGGACCAAACGCGAATGATCTATTTTTGCATTTCGTGCAGAACCGGACGTTCAGTGAGTTCGAGATCCAAATGCGAGTCCATGCCCGAAAGATCGCAACTTTCGACGCGGGGGCATTTCGGTAAAAACACGACTTTCCCACCCGAAGGACGTGTCGGACGAAACGCGTATGATCTATTTTGGAATTTCACGTAGAACTAGACGTTCAGTGAGTTCGGTATCGAAGTTCGAGAACGCGCCCGAAACATCGCAAGCAAGTTCCGACGCGGCGAGCGTTTCGGTAAAAACACGACTTTCCTGCCCGTAGGACGTTCCGGACCAAACGCGAATGATCTATTTTTGCATTTCGTGCAGAACCGGACGTTCGGTGAGTTCGAGATCCAAATTCGAGTCCGTGACCGAAAGATCGCAACTTTCGACGCGGGGGGCATTTCGGTAAAAACACGACTTTCCCACCCGGAGGACGTGTCGGACGAAACGCGTATGATCTATTTTGGAATTTCACGCAGAACTAGACGTTCAGTGAGTTCGGTTTCGAAGTTCAAGAACGCGCCCAAAACATCGGAAGCAAGTTTCGATGCGGCGAGCGTTTCGGTAAAAACACGACTTTCCTGCCCGTAGGACGTTCCGGACCAAACACGAATGATCTATTTTTGCATTTCGTGCAGAACCGGACGTTCGGTGAGTTCGGATCCAAATTCGAGTCCGTGCCGGAAAGATCGCAACTTTCGACGCGGGGGGCATTTCTGTAAAAACACGACTTTCCTGCCCGTAGGACGTTCCGGACCAAACGCGAATGATCTATTTTTGCATTTCGTGCAGAACCGGACGTTCGGTGAGTTCGGATCCAAATTCGAGTCCGTGCCGGAAAGATCGCAACTTTCGACGCGGGGGGCATTTCTGTAAAAACACGACTTTCCTGCCCGTAGGACGTTCCGGACCAAACGCGAATGATCTATTTTTGCATTTCGTGCAGAACCGGACGTTCGGTGAGTTCGAGATCCAAATTCGAGTCCGTGCCCGAAAGATCGCAACTTTCAACGCGGGGGCATTTCGGTAAAAACACGACTTTCCCACTCGGAGGACGTGTCGGACGAAACGCGTATGATCTATTTTGGAATTTCACGCAGAACTAGACGTTCAGTGAGTTCGGTTTCGAAGTTCGAGAACGCGCCCAAAACATCGGAAGCAAGTTTCGATGCAGCGAGCGTTTCGGTAAAAACACGACTTTCCTGCCCGTAGGACGTTCCGGACCAAACGCGAATGATCTATTTTTGCATTTCGTGCAGAACCGGACGTTCGGTGAGTTCGAGATCCAAATTCGAGTCCGTGCCCGAAAGATCGCAACTTTCGACGCGGGGGGCATTTCTGTAAAAACACGACTTTCCCACCCGGAGGATGTGTCGGACGAAACGTGTATGATCTATTTTGGAATTTCACGCAGAACTAGACGTTCAGTGAGTTCGGTATCGAAGTTCGAGAACGCGCCCAAAACATCGGAAGCAAGTTTCGATGCGGCGAGCGTTTCGGTAAAAACACGACTTTCCTGCCCGTAGGACGTTCCGGACCAAACGCGAATGATCTATTTTTGCATTTTGTGCAGAACCGGACGTTCAGTGAGTTCGAGATCCAAATTCGAGTCCGTGCCCGAAAGATCGCAACTTTCGACGCGGGGGCATTTCGGTAAAAACACGACTTTCCCACCTGAAGGACGTGTCGGACGAAACGCGTATGATCTATTTTGGAATTTCACGTAGAACTAGACGTTCAGTGAGTTCGGTATCGAAGTTCGAGAACGCGCCCGAAACATCGCAAGCAAGTTCCGACGCGGCGAGCGTTTCGGTAAAAACACGACTTTCCTGCCCGTAGGACGTTCCGGACCAAACGCGAATGATCTATTTTTGCATTTCGTGCAGAACCGGACGTTCGGTGAGTTCAAGATCCAAATTCGAGTCCGTGCCCGAAAGATCGCAACTTTCGACGCGGGGGGCATTTCGGTAAAAACACGACTTTCCCACCCGAACGACGTGTCGGACGAAACGCGTATGATCTATTTTGGAATTTCACGTAGAACTAGACGTTCAGTGAGTTCGGTATCGAAGTTCGAGAACGCGCCCGAAACATCGCAAGCAAGTTCCGACGCGGCGAGCGTTTCGGTAAAAACACGACTTTCCTGCCCGTAGGACGTTCCGGACCAAACGCGAATGATCTATTTTTGCATTTCGTGCAGAACCGGACGTTCGGTGAGTTCGAGATCCAAATTCGAGTCCGTGACCGAAAGATCGGAACTTTCGACGCGGGGGGCATTTCGGTAAAAACACGACTTTCCCACCCGGAGGACGTGTCGGACGAAACGCGTATGATCTATTTTGGAATTTCACGCAGAACTAGACGTTCAGTGAGTTCGGTTTCGAAGTTCAAGAACGCGCCCAAAACATCGGAAGCAAGTTTCGATGCGGCGAGCGTTTCGGTAAAAACACGACTTTCCTGCCCGTAGGACGTTCCGGACCAAACACGAATGATCTATTTTTGCATTTCGTGCAGAACCGGACGTTCGGTGAGTTCGGATCCAAATTCGAGTCCGTGCCGGAAAGATCGCAACTTTCGACGCGGGGGGCATTTCTGTAAAAACACGACTTTCCTGCCCGTAGGACGTTCCGGACCAAACGCGAATGATCTATTTTTGCATTTCGTGCAGAACCGGACGTTCGGTGAGTTCGGATCCAAATTCGAGTCCGTGCCGGAAAGATCGCAACTTTCGACGCGGGGGGCATTTCTGTAAAAACACGACTTTCCTGCCCGTAGGACGTTCCGGACCAAACGCGAATGATCTATTTTTGCATTTCGTGCAGAACCGGACGTTCGGTGAGTTCGAGATCCAAATTCGAGTCCGTGCCCGAAAGATCGCAACTTTCAACGCGGGGGCATTTCGGTAAAAACACGACTTTCCCACTCGGAGGACGTGTCGGACGAAACGCGTATGATCTATTTTGGAATTTCACGCAGAACTAGACGTTCAGTGAGTTCGGTTTCGAAGTTCGAGAACGCGCCCAAAACATCGGAAGCAAGTTTCGATGCAGCGAGCGTTTCGGTAAAAACACGACTTTCCTGCCCGTAGGACGTTCCGGACCAAACGCGAATGATCTATTTTTGCATTTCGTGCAGAACCGGACGTTCGGTGAGTTCGAGATCCAAATTCGAGTCCGTGCCCGAAAGATCGCAACTTTCGACGCGGGGGGCATTTCTGTAAAAACACGACTTTCCCACCCGGAGGATGTGTCGGACGAAACGTGTATGATCTATTTTGGAATTTCACGCAGAACTAGACGTTCAGTGAGTTCGGTATCGAAGTTCGAGAACGCGCCCAAAACATCGGAAGCAAGTTTCGATGCGGCGAGCGTTTCGGTAAAAACACGACTTTCCTGCCCGTAGGACGTTCCGGACCAAACGCGAATGATCTATTTTTGCATTTTGTGCAGAACCGGACGTTCAGTGAGTTCGAGATCCAAATTCGAGTCCGTGCCCGAAAGATCGCAACTTTCGACGCGGGGGCATTTCGGTAAAAACACGACTTTCCCACCTGAAGGACGTGTCGGACGAAACGCGTATGATCTATTTTGGAATTTCACGTAGAACTAGACGTTCAGTGAGTTCGGTATCGAAGTTCGAGAACGCGCCCGAAACATCGCAAGCAAGTTCCGACGCGGCGAGCGTTTCGGTAAAAACACGACTTTCCTGCCCGTAGGACGTTCCGGACCAAACGCGAATGATCTATTTTTGCATTTCGTGCAGAACCGGACGTTCGGTGAGTTCAAGATCCAAATTCGAGTCCGTGCCCGAAAGATCGCAACTTTCGACGCGGGGGGCATTTCGGTAAAAACACGACTTTCCTGCCCGTAGGACGTTCCGGACCAAACGCGAATGATATATTTTTGGATTTCGTGCAGAACCGGACGTTCGGTGAGTTCGAGATCCAAATGCGAGTCCATGCCCGAAAGATCGCAACTTTCGACGCGGGGGCATTTCGGTAAAAACACGACTTTCCCACCCGGAGGACGTGTCGGACGAATCGCGTATGATCTATTTTGGAATTTCACGCAGAACTAGACGTTCAGTGAGTTCGGTATCGAAGTTCGAGAACGCCCCCGAAACATCGCAAGCAAGTTCCGACGCGGCGAGCGTTTCGGTAAAAACACGACTTTCCTGCCCATAGGACGTTCCTGACCAAACGCGAATAATCTATTTTTGCATTTCGTGCAGAACCGGACGTTCGGTGAGTTCAGGATCCAAATTCGAGTCCGTGCCCGAAAGATCGCAACTTTCGACGCGGGGGGCATTTCGGTAAAAACACGACTTTCCTGCCCGTAGGGCGTTCCGGACCAAACGCGAATGATGTATTTTTGCATTTCGTGCAGAACCGGACGTTCGGTGAGTTCGAGATCCAAATTCGAGTCCCTGCCCGAAAGATCGCAACTTTCGACGCGGGGGCATTTCGGTAAAAACACGACTTTCGCACCCGGAGGACGTGTCGGACGAAACGCGTATGATCTATTTTGGAATTTCACGCAGAACTAGACGTTCAGTGAGTTCGGTATCGAAGTTCGAGAACGCGCCCAAAACATCGGAAGCAAGTTTCGATGCGGCGAGCGTTTCGGTAAAAACAAGACTTTCCTGCCCGTAGGACGTTCCGGACCAAACGCGAATGATCTATTTTTGCATTTCGTGCAGAACCGGACGTTCGGTGAGTTCGAGATCCAAATTCGAGTCCGTGCCCGAAAGATCGCAACTTTCAACGCGGGGGCATTTCGGTAAAAACACGACTTTCCCACCCGGAGGACGTGTCGGACGAAACGCGTCTGATCTATTTTGGAATTTCACGCAGAACTAGACGTTCAATGAGTTCGGTATCGAAGTTCAAGAACGCGCCCGAAACATCGCCAACAAGTTTCGACGCGGCGAGCGTTTCGGTAAAAACACGACTTTCCTGCCCGTAGGACATTCCGGACCAAACGCGAATGATCTATTTTTGCATTTCGTGCAGAACCGGACGTTCAGTGAGTTCGAGATCCAAATTCGAGTCCGTTCCCGAAAGATCGCAACTTTCGACGCGGGGGCATTTCGGTAAAAACACGACTTTCCCACCCGAAGGACGTGTCGGACGAAACGCGTATGATCTATTTTCGAATTTCACGTAGAACTAGACGTTCAGTGAGTTCGGTATCGAAGTTCGAGAACGCGCCCGAAACATCGCAAGCAAGTTCCGACGCGGCGAGCGTTTCGGTAAAAACACGACTTTCCTGCCCGTAGGACGTTCCGGACCAAACGCGAATGATCTATTTTTGCATTTCGTGCAGAACCGGACGTTCGGTGAGTTCGAGATCCAAATTCGAGTCCGTGACCGAAAGATCGCAACTTTCGACGCGGGGGGCATTTCGGTAAAAACACGACTTTCCCACCCGGAGGACGTGTCGGACGAAACGCGTATGATCTATTTTGGAATTTCACGCAGAACTAGACGTTCAGTGAGTTCGGTTTCGAAGTTCGAGAACGCGCCCAAAACATCGGAAGCAAGTTTCGATGCGGCGAGCGTTTCGGTAAAAACACGACTTTCCTGCCCGTAGGACGTTCCGGACCAAACGCGAATGATCTATTTTTGCATTTCGTGCAGAACCGGACGTTCGGTGAGTTCGGATCCAAATTCGAGTCCGTGCCGGAAAGATCGCAACTTTCGACGCGGGGGGCATTTCTGTAAAAACACGACTTTCCTGCCCGTAGGACGTTCCGGACCAAACGCGAATGATCTATTTTTGCATTTCGTGCAGAACCGGACGTTCGGTGAGTTCGGATCCAAATTCGAGTCCGTGCCGGAAAGATCGCAACTTTTGACGCGGGGGGCATTTCTGTAAAAACACGACTTTCCTGCCCGTAGGACGTTCCGGACCAAACGCGAATGATCTATTTTTGCATTTCGTGCAGAACCGGACGTTCGGTGAGTTCGGATCCAAATTCGAGTCCGTGCCGGAAAGATCGCAACTTTCGACGCGGGGGGCATTTCTGTAAAAACACGACTTTCCTGCCCGTAGGACGTTCCGGACCAAACGCGAATGATCTATTTTTGCATTTCGTGCAGAACCGGACGTTCGGTGAGTTCGGATCCAAATTCGAGTCCGTGCCGGAAAGATCGCAACTTTCGACGCGGGGGGCATTTCTGTAAAAACACGACTTTCCTGCCCGTAGGACGTTCCGGACCAAACGCGAATGATCTATTTTTGCATTTCGTGCAGAACCGGACGTTCGGTGAGTTCGAGATCCAAATTCGAGTCCGTGACCGAAAGATCGCAACTTTCGACGCGGGGGGCATTTCGGTAAAAACACGACTTTCCCACCCGGAGGACGTGTCGGACGAAACGCGTATGATCTATTTTGGAATTTCACGCAGAACTAGACGTTCAGTGAGTTCGGTTTCGAAGTTCGAGAACGCGCCCAAAACATCGGAAGCAAGTTTCGATGCGGCGAGCGTTTCGGTAAAAACACGACTTTCCTGCCCGTAGGACGTTCCGGACCAAACGCGAATGATCTATTTTTGCATTTCGTGCAGAACCGGACGTTCGGTGAGTTCGGATCCAAATTCGAGTCCGTGCCGGAAAGATAGCAACTTTCGACGTGGGGGGCATTTCTGTAAAAACACGACTTTCCTGCCCGTAGGACGTTCCGGACCAAACGCGAATGATCTATTTTTGCATTTCGTGCAGAACCGGACGTTCGGTGAGTTCGGATCCAAATTCGAGTCCGTGCCGGAAAGATCGCAACTTTCGACGCGGGGGGCATTTCTGTAAAAACACGACTTTCCTGCCCGTAGGACGTTCCGGACCAAACGCGAATGATCTATTTTTGCATTTCGTGCAGAACCGGACGTTCGGTGAGTTCGGATCCAAATTCGAGTCCGTGCCGGAAAGATCGCAACTTTCGACGCGGGGGGCATTTCTGTAAAAACACGACTTTCCTGCCCGTAGGACGTTCCGGACCAAACGCGAATGATCTATTTTTGCATTTCGTGCAGAACCGGACGTTCGGTGAGTTCGAGATCCAAACTCGAGTCCGTGACCGAAAGATCGCAACTTTCGACGCGGGGGGCATTTCGGTAAAAACACGACTTTCCCACCCGGAGGACGTGTCGGACGAAACGCGTATGATCTATTTTGGAATTTCACGCAGAACTAGACGTTCAGTGAGTTCGGTTTCGAAGTTCGAGAACGCGCCCAAAACATCGGAAGCAAGTTTCGATGCGGCGAGCGTTTCGGTAAAAACACGACTTTCCTGCCCGTAGGACGTTCCGGACCAAACGCGAATGATCTATTTTTGCATTTCGTGCAGAACCGGACGTTCGGTGAGTTCGGATCCAAATTCGAGTCCGTGCCGGAAAGATCGCAACTTTCGACGCGGGTGGCATTTCTGTAAAAACACGACTTTCCCGCCCGTAGGACGTTCCGGACCAAACGCGAATGATCTATTTTTGCATTTCGTGCAGAACCGGACGTTCGGTGAGTTCGGATCCAAATTCGAGTCCGTGCCGGAAAGATCGCAACTTTCGACGCGGGGGGCATTTCTGTAAAAACACGACTTTCCTGCCCGTAGGACGTTCCGGACCAAACGCGAATGATCTATTTTTGCATTTCGTGCAGAACCGGACGTTCGGTGAGTTCGAGATCCAAATTCGAGTCCGTGCCCGAAAGATCGCAACTTTCAACGCGGGGGCATTTCGGTAAAAACACGACTTTCCCACTCAGAGGACGTGTCGGACGAAACGCGTATGATCTATTTTGGAATTTCACGCAGAACTAGACGTTCAGTGAGTTCGGTTTCGAAGTTCGAGAAGGCGCCCAAAACATCGGAAGCAAGTTTCGATGCGGCGAGCGTTTCGGTAAAAACACGACTTTCCTGCCCGTAGGACGTTCCGGACCAAACGCGAATGATCTATTTTTGCATTTCGTGCAGAACCGGACGTTCGGTGAGTTCGAGATCCAAATTCGAGTCCGTGCCCGAAAGATCGCAACTTTCGACGCGGGGGGCATTTCTGTAAAAACACGACTTTCCCACCCGGAGGACGTGTCGGACGAAACGTGTATGATCTATTTTGGAATTTCACGCAGAACTAGACGTTCAGTGAGTTCGGTATCGAAGTTCGAGAACGCGCCCAAAACATCGGAAGCAAGTTTCGATGCGGCGAGCGTTTCGGTAAAAACACGACTTTCCTGCCCGTAGGGCGTTCCGGACCAAACGCGAATGATCTATTTTTGCATTTCGTGCAGAACCGGACGTTCGGTGAGTTCGAGATCCAAATTCGAGTCCGTGCCCGAAAGATCGCAACTTTCGACGCGGGGGGCATTTCTGTAAAAACACGACTTTCCTGCCCGTAGGACGTTCCGGACCAAACGCGAATGATCTATTTTTGCATTTCGTGCAGAACCGGACGTTCGGTGAGTTCGAGATCCAAATTCGAGTCCGTGCCCGAAAGATCGCAAATTTCGACGCGGGGGCATTTCGGTAAAAACACGACTTTCCCACCCGGAGGACGTGTCAGACGAAACGCGTCTGATCTATTTTGGAATTTCACGCAGAACTAGACGTTCAGTGAGTTCGGTATCGAAGTTCAAGAACGCGCCCGAAACATCGCCAACAAGTTTCGACGCGGCGAGCGTTTCGGTAAAAACACGACTTTCCTGCCCGTAGGACATTCCGGACCAAACGCGAATGATCTATTTTTGCATTTCGTGCAGAACCGGACGTTCAGTGAGTTCGAGATCCAAATTCGAGTCCGTGCCCGAAAGATCGCAACTTTCGACGCGGGGGCATTTCGGTAAAAACACGACTTTCCCACCCGAAGGACGTGTCGGACGAAACGCGTATGATCTATTTTGGAATTTCACGTAGAACTAGACGTTCAGTGAGTTCGGTATCGAAGTTCGAGAACGCGCCCGAAACATCGCAAGCAAGTTCCGACGCGGCGAGCGTTTCGGTAAAAACACGACTTTCCTGCCCGTAGGACGTTCCGGACCAAACGCGAATGATCTATTTTTGCATTTCGTGCAGAACCAGACGTTCGGTGAGTTCGAGATCCAAATTCGAGTCCGTGCCCGAAAGATCGCAACTTTCGACGCGGGGGGCATTTCGGTAAAAACACGACTTTCCCACCTGGAGGACGTGTCGGACGAAACGCGTATGATCTATTTTGGAATTTCACGCAGAACTAGACGTTCAGTGAGTTCGGTTTCGAAGTTCGAGAACGCGCCCAAAACATCGGAAGCAAGTTTCGATGCGGCGAGCGTTTCGGTAAAAACACGACTTTCCTGCCCGTAGGACGTTCCGGACCAAACGCGAATGATCTATTTTTGCATTTCGTGCAGAACCGGACGTTCGGTGAGTTCGGATCCAAATTCGAGTCCGTGCCGGAAAGATCGCAACTTTCGACGCGGGGGGCATTTCTGTAAAAACACGACTTTCCTGCCCGTAGGACGTTCCGGACCAAACGCGAATGATCTATTTTTGCATTTCGTGCAGAACCGGACGTTCGGTGAGTTCGGATCCAAATTCGAGTCCGTGCCGGAAAGATCGCAACTTTCGACGCGGGGGGCATTTCTGTAAAAACACGACTTTCCTGCCCGTAGGACGTTCCGGACCAAACGCGAATGATCTATTTTTGCATTTCGTGCAGAACCGGACGTTCGGTGAGTTCGAGATCCAAATTCGAGTCCGTGCCCGAAAGATCGCAACTTTCAACGCGGGGGCATTTCGGTAAAAACACGACTTTCCCACCCGGAGGACGTGTCGGACGAAACGTGTATGATCTATTTTGGAATTTCACGCAGAACTAGACGTTCAGTGAGTTCGGTATCGAAGTTCGAGAACGTGCCCAAAACATCGGAAGCAAGTTTCGATGCGGCGAGCGTTTCGGTAAAAACACGACTTTCCTGCCCGTAGGACGTTCCGGACCAAATGCGAATGATCTATTTTTGCATTTCGTGCAGAACCGGACGTTCGGTGAGTTCGAGATCCAAATTCGAGTCCGTGCCCGAAAGATCGCAACTTTCGACGCGGGGGGCATTTCTGTAAAAACACGACTTTCCCACCCGGAGGATGTGTCGGACGAAACGTGTATGATCTATTTTGGAATTTCACGCAGAACTAGACGTTCAGTGAGTTCGGTATCGAAGTTCGAGAACGCGCCCAAAACATCGGAAGCAAGTTTCGATGCGGCGAGCGTTTCGGTAAAAACACGACTTTCCTGCCCGTAGGACGTTCCGGACCAAACGCGAATGATCTATTTTTGCATTTTGTGCAGAACCGGACGTTCAGTGAGTTCGAGATCCAAATTCGAGTCCGTGCCCGAAAGATCGCAACTTTCGACGCGGGGGCATTTCGGTAAAAACACGACTTTCCCACCTGAAGGACGTGTCGGACGAAACGCGTATGATCTATTTTGGAATTTCACGTAGAACTAGACGTTCAGTGAGTTCGGTATCGAAGTTCGAGAACGCGCCCGAAACATCGCAAGCAAGTTCCGACGCGGCGAGCGTTTCGGTAAAAACACGACTTTCCTGCCCGTAGGACGTTCCGGACCAAACGCGAATGATCTATTTTTGCATTTCGTGCAGAACCGGACGTTCGGTGAGTTCAAGATCCAAATTCGAGTCCGTGCCCGAAAGATCGCAACTTTCGACGCGGGGGGCATTTCGGTAAAAACACGACTTTCCTGCCCGTAGGACGTTCCGGACCAAACGCGAATGATATATTTTTGGATTTCGTGCAGAACCGGACGTTCGGTGAGTTCGAGATCCAAATGCGAGTCCATGCCCGAAAGATCGCAACTTTCGACGCGGGGGCATTTCGGTAAAAACACGACTTTCCCACCCGGAGGACGTGTCGGACGAATCGCGTATGATCTATTTTGGAATTTCACGCAGAACTAGACGTTCAGTGAGTTCGGTATCGAAGTTCGAGAACGCCCCCGAAACATCGCAAGCAAGTTCCGACGCGGCGAGCGTTTCGGTAAAAACACGACTTTCCTGCCCATAGGACGTTCCTGACCAAACGCGAATAATCTATTTTTGCATTTCGTGCAGAACCGGACGTTCGGTGAGTTCAGGATCCAAATTCGAGTCCGTGCCCGAAAGATCGCAACTTTCGACGCGGGGGGCATTTCGGTAAAAACACGACTTTCCTGCCCGTAGGGCGTTCCGGACCAAACGCGAATGATGTATTTTTGCATTTCGTGCAGAACCGGACGTTCGGTGAGTTCGAGATCCAAATTCGAGTCCCTGCCCGAAAGATCGCAACTTTCGACGCGGGGGCATTTCGGTAAAAACACGAATTTCGCACCCGGAGGACGTGTCGGACGAAACGCGTATGATCTATTTTGGAATTTCACGCAGAACTAGACGTTCAGTGAGTTCGGTATCGAAGTTCGAGAACGCGCCCAAAACATCGGAAGCAAGTTTCGATGCGGCGAGCGTTTCGGTAAAAACAAGACTTTCCTGCCCGTAGGACGTTCCGGACCAAACGCGAATGATCTATTTTTGCATTTCGTGCAGAACCGGACGTTCGGTGAGTTCGAGATCCAAATTCGAGTCCGTGCCCGAAAGATCGCAACTTTCAACGCGGGGGCATTTCGGTAAAAACACGACTTTCCCACCCGGAGGACGTGTCGGACGAAACGCGTCTGATCTATTTTGGAATTTCACGCAGAACTAGACGTTCAATGAGTTCGGTATCGAAGTTCAAGAACGCGCCCGAAACATCGCCAACAAGTTTCGACGCGGCGAGCGTTTCGGTAAAAACACGACTTTCCTGCCCGTAGGACATTCCGGACCAAACGCGAATGATCTATTTTTGCATTTCGTGCAGAACCGGACGTTCAGTGAGTTCGAGATCCAAATTCGAGTCCGTTCCCGAAAGATCGCAACTTTCGACGCGGGGGCATTTCGGTAAAAACACGACTTTCCCACCCGAAGGACGTGTCGGACGAAACGCGTATGATCTATTTTCGAATTTCACGTAGAACTAGACGTTCAGTGAGTTCGGTATCGAAGTTCGAGAACGCGCCCGAAACATCGCAAGCAAGTTCCGACGCGGCGAGCGTTTCGGTAAAAACACGACTTTCCTGCCCGTAGGACGTTCCGGACCAAACGCGAATGATCTATTTTTGCATTTCGTGCAGAACCGGACGTTCGGTGAGTTCGAGATCCAAATTCGAGTCCGTGACCGAAAGATCGCAACTTTCGACGCGGGGGGCATTTCGGTAAAAACACGACTTTCCCACCCGGAGGACGTGTCGGACGAAACGCGTATGATCTATTTTGGAATTTCACGCAGAACTAGACGTTCAGTGAGTTCGGTTTCGAAGTTCGAGAACGCGCCCAAAACATCGGAAGCAAGTTTCGATGCGGCGAGCGTTTCGGTAAAAACACGACTTTCCTGCCCGTAGGACGTTCCGGACCAAACGCGAATGATCTATTTTTGCATTTCGTGCAGAACCGGACGTTCGGTGAGTTCGGATCCAAATTCGAGTCCGTGCCGGAAAGATCGCAACTTTCGACGCGGGGGGCATTTCTGTAAAAACACGACTTTCCTGCCCGTAGGACGTTCCGGACCAAACGCGAATGATCTATTTTTGCATTTCGTGCAGAACCGGACGTTCGGTGAGTTCGGATCCAAATTCGAGTCCGTGCCGGAAAGATCGCAACTTTTGACGCGGGGGGCATTTCTGTAAAAACACGACTTTCCTGCCCGTAGGACGTTCCGGACCAAACGCGAATGATCTATTTTTGCATTTCGTGCAGAACCGGACGTTCGGTGAGTTCGGATCCAAATTCGAGTCCGTGCCGGAAAGATCGCAACTTTCGACGCGGGGGGCATTTCTGTAAAAACACGACTTTCCTGCCCGTAGGACGTTCCGGACCAAACGCGAATGATCTATTTTTGCATTTCGTGCAGAACCGGACGTTCGGTGAGTTCGGATCCAAATTCGAGTCCGTGCCGGAAAGATCGCAACTTTCGACGCGGGGGGCATTTCTGTAAAAACACGACTTTCCTGCCCGTAGGACGTTCCGGACCAAACGCGAATGATCTATTTTTGCATTTCGTGCAGAACCGGACGTTCGGTGAGTTCGAGATCCAAATTCGAGTCCGTGACCGAAAGATCGCAACTTTCGACGCGGGGGGCATTTCGGTAAAAACACGACTTTCCCACCCGGAGGACGTGTCGGACGAAACGCGTATGATCTATTTTGGAATTTCACGCAGAACTAGACGTTCAGTGAGTTCGGTTTCGAAGTTCGAGAACGCGCCCAAAACATCGGAAGCAAGTTTCGATGCGGCGAGCGTTTCGGTAAAAACACGACTTTCCTGCCCGTAGGACGTTCCGGACCAAACGCGAATGATCTATTTTTGCATTTCGTGCAGAACCGGACGTTCGGTGAGTTCGGATCCAAATTCGAGTCCGTGCCGGAAAGATAGCAACTTTCGACGTGGGGGGCATTTCTGTAAAAACACGACTTTCCTGCCCGTAGGACGTTCCGGACCAAACGCGAATGATCTATTTTTGCATTTCGTGCAGAACCGGACGTTCGGTGAGTTCGGATCCAAATTCGAGTCCGTGCCGGAAAGATCGCAACTTTCGACGCGGGGGGCATTTCTGTAAAAACACGACTTTCCTGCCCGTAGGACGTTCCGGACCAAACGCGAATGATCTATTTTTGCATTTCGTGCAGAACCGGACGTTCGGTGAGTTCGGATCCAAATTCGAGTCCGTGCCGGAAAGATCGCAACTTTCGACGCGGGGGGCATTTCTGTAAAAACACGACTTTCCTGCCCGTAGGACGTTCCGGACCAAACGCGAATGATCTATTTTTGCATTTCGTGCAGAACCGGACGTTCGGTGAGTTCGAGATCCAAACTCGAGTCCGTGACCGAAAGATCGCAACTTTCGACGCGGGGGGCATTTCGGTAAAAACACGACTTTCCCACCCGGAGGACGTGTCGGACGAAACGCGTATGATCTATTTTGGAATTTCACGCAGAACTAGACGTTCAGTGAGTTCGGTTTCGAAGTTCGAGAACGCGCCCAAAACATCGGAAGCAAGTTTCGATGCGGCGAGCGTTTCGGTAAAAACACGACTTTCCTGCCCGTAGGACGTTCCGGACCAAACGCGAATGATCTATTTTTGCATTTCGTGCAGAACCGGACGTTCGGTGAGTTCGGATCCAAATTCGAGTCCGTGCCGGAAAGATCGCAACTTTCGACGCGGGTGGCATTTCTGTAAAAACACGACTTTCCCGCCCGTAGGACGTTCCGGACCAAACGCGAATGATCTATTTTTGCATTTCGTGCAGAACCGGACGTTCGGTGAGTTCGGATCCAAATTCGAGTCCGTGCCGGAAAGATCGCAACTTTCGACGCGGGGGGCATTTCTGTAAAAACACGACTTTCCTGCCCGTAGGACGTTCCGGACCAAACGCGAATGATCTATTTTTGCATTTCGTGCAGAACCGGACGTTCGGTGAGTTCGAGATCCAAATTCGAGTCCGTGCCCGAAAGATCGCAACTTTCAACGCGGGGGCATTTCGGTAAAAACACGACTTTCCCACTCAGAGGACGTGTCGGACGAAACGCGTATGATCTATTTTGGAATTTCACGCAGAACTAGACGTTCAGTGAGTTCGGTTTCGAAGTTCGAGAAGGCGCCCAAAACATCGGAAGCAAGTTTCGATGCGGCGAGCGTTTCGGTAAAAACACGACTTTCCTGCCCGTAGGACGTTCCGGACCAAACGCGAATGATCTATTTTTGCATTTCGTGCAGAACCGGACGTTCGGTGAGTTCGAGATCCAAATTCGAGTCCGTGCCCGAAAGATCGCAACTTTCGACGCGGGGGGCATTTCTGTAAAAACACGACTTTCCCACCCGGAGGACGTGTCGGACGAAACGTGTATGATCTATTTTGGAATTTCACGCAGAACTAGACGTTCAGTGAGTTCGGTATCGAAGTTCGAGAACGCGCCCAAAACATCGGAAGCAAGTTTCGATGCGGCGAGCGTTTCGGTAAAAACACTACTTTCCTGCCCGTAGGACGTTCCGGACCAAACGCGAATGATCTATTTTTGCATTTCGTGCAGAACCGGACGTTCGGTGAGTTCGAGATCCAAATTCGAGTCCGTGCCCGAAAGATCGCAACTTTCGACGCGGGGGGCATTTCTGTAAAAACACGACTTTCCTGCCCGTAGGACGTTCCGGACCAAACGCGAATGATCTATTTTTGCATTTCGTGCAGAACCGGACGTTCGGTGAGTTCGAGATCCAAATTCGAGTCCGTGCCCGAAAGATCGCAAATTTCGACGCGGGGGCATTTCGGTAAAAACACGACTTTCCCACCCGGAGGACGTGTCAGACGAAACGCGTCTGATCTATTTTGGAATTTCACGCAGAACTAGACGTTCAGTGAGTTCGGTATCGAAGTTCAAGAACGCGCCCGAAACATCGCCAACAAGTTTCGACGCGGCGAGCGTTTCGGTAAAAACACGACTTTCCTGCCCGTAGGACATTCCGGACCAAACGCGAATGATCTATTTTTGCATTTCGTGCAGAACCGGACGTTCAGTGAGTTCGAGATCCAAATTCGAGTCCGTGCCCGAAAGATCGCAACTTTCGACGCGGGGGCATTTCGGTAAAAACACGACTTTCCCACCCGAAGGACGTGTCGGACGAAACGCGTATGATCTATTTTGGAATTTCACGTAGAACTAGACGTTCAGTGAGTTCGGTATCGAAGTTCGAGAACGCGCCCGAAACATCGCAAGCAAGTTCCGACGCGGCGAGCGTTTCGGTAAAAACACGACTTTCCTGCCCGTAGGACGTTCCGGACCAAACGCGAATGATCTATTTTTGCATTTCGTGCAGAACCAGACGTTCGGTGAGTTCGAGATCCAAATTCGAGTCCGTGCCCGAAAGATCGCAACTTTCGACGCGGGGGGCATTTCGGTAAAAACACGACTTTCCCACCTGGAGGACGTGTCGGACGAAACGCGTATGATCTATTTTGGAATTTCACGCAGAACTAGACGTTCAGTGAGTTCGGTTTCGAAGTTCGAGAACGCGCCCAAAACATCGGAAGCAAGTTTCGATGCGGCGAGCGTTTCGGTAAAAACACGACTTTCCTGCCCGTAGGACGTTCCGGACCAAACGCGAATGATCTATTTTTGCATTTCGTGCAGAACCGGACGTTCGGTGAGTTCGGATCCAAATTCGAGTCCGTGCCGGAAAGATCGCAACTTTCGACGCGGGGGGCATTTCTGTAAAAACACGACTTTCCTGCCCGTAGGACGTTCCGGACCAAACGCGAATGATCTATTTTTGCATTTCGTGCAGAACCGGACGTTCGGTGAGTTCGGATCCAAATTCGAGTCCGTGCCGGAAAGATCGCAACTTTCGACGCGGGGGGCATTTCTGTAAAAACACGACTTTCCTGCCCGTAGGACGTTCCGGACCAAACGCGAATGATCTATTTTTGCATTTCGTGCAGAACCGGACGTTCGGTGAGTTCGAGATCCAAATTCGAGTCCGTGCCCGAAAGATCGCAACTTTCAACGCGGGGGCATTTCGGTAAAAACACGACTTTCCCACCCGGAGGACGTGTCGGACGAAACGTGTATGATCTATTTTGGAATTTCACGCAGAACTAGACGTTCAGTGAGTTCGGTATCGAAGTTCGAGAACGTGCCCAAAACATCGGAAGCAAGTTTCGATGCGGCGAGCGTTTCGGTAAAAACACGACTTTCCTGCCCGTAGGACGTTCCGGACCAAATGCGAATGATCTATTTTTGCATTTCGTGCAGAACCGGACGTTCGGTGAGTTCGAGATCCAAATTCGAGTCCGTGCCCGAAAGATCGCAACTTTCGACGCGGGGGGCATTTCTGTAAAAACACGACTTTCCTGCCCGTAGGACGTTCCGGACCAAACGCGAATGATCTATTTTTGTATTTCGTGCAGAACCGGACGTTCGGTGAGTTCGAGATCCAAATTCGAGTCCGTGCCCGAAAGATCGCAACTTTCGACGCGGGGGCATTTCGGTAAAAACACGACTTTCCCACCCGGAGGACGTGTCGGACGAAACGCGTCTGATCTATTTTGGAATTTCACGCAGAACTAGACGTTCAATGAGTTCGGTATCGAAGTTCAAGAACGCGCCCGAAACATCGCCAACAAGTTTCGACGCGGCGAGCGTTTCGGTAAAACCACGACTTTCCTGCCCGTAGGACATTCCGGACCAAACGAGAATGATCTATTTTTGCATTTCGTGCAGAACCGGACGTTCAGTGAGTTCGAGATCCAAATTCGAGTCCGTGCCCGAAAGATCGCAACTTCCGACGCGGGGGCATTTCGGTAAAAACACGACTTTCCCACCTGAAGGACGTGTCGGACGAAACGCGTATGATCTATTTTGAAATTTCACGTAGAACTAGACGTTCAGTGAGTTCGGTATCGAAGTTCGAGAACGCGCCCGAAACATCGCAAGCAAGTTCCGACGCGGCGAGCGTTTCGGTAAAAACACGACTTTCCTGCCCGTAGGACGTTCCGAACCAAACGCGAATGAGCTATTTTTGCATTTCGTGCAGAACCGGACGTTCGGTGAGTTCAAGATCCAAATTCGAGTCCGTGCCCGAAAGATCGCAACTTTCGACGCGGGGGGCATTTCGGTAAAAACACGACTTTCCTGCCCGTAGGACGTTCCGGACCAAACGCGAATGATATATTTTTGGATTTCGTGCAGAACCGGACGTTCGGTGAGTTCGAGATCCAAATGCGAGTCCATGCCCGAAAGATCGCAACTTTCGACGCGGGGGCATTTCGGTAAAAACACGACTTTCCCACCCGGAGGACGTGTCGGACGAATCGCGTATGATCTATTTTGGAATTTCACGCAGAACTAGACGTTCAGTGAGTTCGGTATCGAAGTTCGAGAACGCCCCCGAAACATCGCAAGCAAGTTCCGACGCGGCGAGCGTTTCGGTAAAAACACGACTTTCCTGCCCATAGGACGTTCCTGACCAAACGCGAATAATCTATTTTTGCATTTCGTGCAGAACCGGACGTTCGGTGAGTTCAGGATCCAAATTCGAGTCCGTGCCCGAAAGATCGCAACTTTCGACGCGGGGGGCATTTCGGTAAAAACACGACTTTCCTGCCCGTAGGGCATTCCGGACCAAACGCGAATGATGTATTTTTGCATTTCGTGCAGAACCGGACGTTCGGTGAGTTCGAGATCCAAATTCGAGTCCCTGCCCGAAAGATCGCAACTTTCGACGCGGGGGCATTTCGGTAAAAACACGACTTTCGCACCCGGAGGACGTGTCGGACGAAACGCGTATGATCTATTTTGGAATTTCACGCAGAACTAGACGTTCAGTGAGTTCGGTATCGAAGTTCGAGAACGCCCCCGAAACATCGCAAGCAAGTTCCGACGCGGCAAGCGTTTCGGTAAAAACACGACTTTCCTGCCCATAGGACGTTCCGGACCAAACGCGAATAATCTATTTTTGCATTTCGTGCAGAACCGGACGTTCGGTGAGTTCAAGATCCAAATTCGAGTCCGTGCCCGAAACATCGCAACTTTCGACGCGGGGGGCATTTCGTTAAAAACACGACTTTCCTGCCCGTAGGACGTTCCGGACCAAACGCGAATGATATATTTTTGCATTTCGTGCAGAACCGGACGTTCGGTGAGTTCGAGATCTAAATTCGAGTCCCTGCCCTAAAGATCGCAACTTTCGACGCGGGGGGCATTTCGGTAAAAACACGACTTTCCCACCCGGAGGACGTGTCGGACGAAACGTGTATGATCTATTTTGGAATTTCACGCAGAACTAGACGTTCAGTGAGTTCGGTATCGAAGTTCGAGAACGCGCCCAAAACATCGGAAGCAAGTTTCGACGCGGCGAGCGTTTCGGTAAAAACACGACTTTCCTGCCCGTAAGACGTTCCGGACCAAACGCGAATGATCTATTTTTGCATTTCGTGCAGAACCGGACGTTCGGTGAGTTCGAGATCCAAATTCGAGTCCGTGCCCGAAAGATCGCAACTTTCGACGCGGGGGGCATTTCTGTAAAAACACGACTTTCCTGCCCGTAGGACGTTCCGGACCAAACGCGAATGATCTATTTTTGCATTTCGTGCAGAACCGGACGTTCGGTGAGTTCAAGATCCAAATTCGAGTCCGTGCCCGAAAGATCGCAACTTTCGACGCGGGGGGCATTTCGGTAAAAACACGACTTTCCTGCCCGTAGGACGTTCCGGACCAAACGCGAATGATATATTTTTGGATTTCGTGCAGAACCGGACGTTCGGTGAGTTCGAGATCCAAATGCGAGTCCATGCCCGAAAGATCGCAACTTTCGACGCGGGGGCATTTCGGTAAAAACACGACTTTCCCACCCGGAGGACGTGTCGGACGAATCGCGTATGATCTATTTTGGAATTTCACGCAGAACTAGACGTTCAGTGAGTTCGGTATCGAAGTTCGAGAACGCCCCCGAAACATCGCAAGCAAGTTCCGACGCGGCGAGCGTTTCGGTAAAAACACGACTTTCCTGCCCATAGGACGTTCCTGACCAAACGCGAATAATCTATTTTTGCATTTCGTGCAGAACCGGACGTTCGGTGAGTTCAGGATCCAAATTCGAGTCCGTGCCCGAAAGATCGCAACTTTCGACGCGGGGGGCATTTCGGTAAAAACACGACTTTCCTGCCCGTAGGGCGTTCCGGACCAAACGCGAATGATGTATTTTTGCATTTCGTGCAGAACCGGATGTTCGGTGAGTTCGAGATCCAAATTCGAGTCCCTGCCCGAAAGATCGCAACTTTCGACGCGGGGGCATTTCGGTAAAAACACGACTTTCGCACCCGGAGGACGTGTCGGACGAAACGCGTATGATCTATTTTGGAATTTCACGCAGAACTAGACGTTCAGTGAGTTCGGTATCGAAGTTCGAGAACGCCCCCGAAACATCGCAAGCAAGTTCCGACGCGGCAAGCGTTTCGGTAAAAACACGACTTTCCTGCCCATAGGACGTTCCGGACCAAACGCGAATAATCTATTTTTGCATTTCGTGCAGAACCGGACGTTCGGTGAGTTCAAGATCCAAATTCGAGTCCGTGCCCGAAAGATCGCAACTTTCGACGCGGGGGGCATTTCGTTAAAAACACGACTTTCCTGCCCGTAGGACGTTCCGGACCAAACGCGAATGATATATTTTTGCATTTCGTGCAGA
Organism: Arctostaphylos glauca; assembly: GCA_019985065.2. NCBI lineage: Eukaryota > Viridiplantae > Streptophyta > Magnoliopsida > Ericales > Ericaceae > Arctostaphylos > Arctostaphylos glauca. The sequence continues at coordinate 34,393,275 of JAHSPW020000004.1, read as the reverse complement.
ACCGGACGTTCGGTGAGTCCGAGATCTAAATTCGAGTCCCTGCCCTAAAGATCGCAACTTTCGACGCGGGGGGCATTTCGGTAAAAACACGACTTTCCCACCCGGAGGACGTGTCGGACGACACGTGTATGATCTATTTTGGAATTTCACGCAGAACTAGACGTTCAGTGAGTTCGGTATCGAAGTTCGAGAACGCGCCCAAAACATCGGAAGCAAGTTTCGACGCGGCGAGCGTTTCGGTAAAAACACGACTTTCCTGCCCGTAAGACGTTCCGGACCAAACGCGAATGATCTATTTTTGCATTTCGTGCAGAACCGGACGTTCGGTGAGTTCGAGATCCAAATTCGAGTCCGTGCCCGAAAGATCGCAACTTTCGACGCAGGGGGCATTTCTGTAAAAACACGACTTTCCTGCCCGTAGGACGTTCCGGACCAAACGCGAATGATCTATTTTTGCATTTCGTGCAGAACCGGACGTTCGGTGAGTTCGAGATCCAAATTCGAGTCCGTGCCCGAAAGATCGCAACTTTCGACGCGGGGGCATTTCGGTAAAAACACGACTTTCCCACCCGGAGGACGTGTCGGACGAAACGCGTCTGATCTATTTTGGAATTTCACGCAGAACTAGACGTTCAGTGAGTTCGGTATCGAAGTTCAAGAACGCGCCCGAAACATCGCCAACAAGTTTCGACGCGGCGAGCGTTTCGGTAAAAACACGACTTTCCTGCCCGTAGGACATTCCGGACCAAACGCGAATGATCTATTTTTGCATTTCGTGCAGAACCGGACGTTCAGTGAGTTTGAGATCCAAATTCGAGTCCGTGCCCGAAAGATCGCAACTTTCGACGCGGGGGCATTTCGGTAAAAACACGACTTTCCCACCTGAAGGACGTGTCGGACGAAACGCGTATGATCTATTTTGGAATTTCACGTAGAACTAGACGTTCAGTGAGTTCGGTATCGAAGTTCGAGAACGCGCCCGAAACATCGCAAGCAAGTTCCGACGCGGGGGCATTTCGGTAAAAACACGACTTTCCCACCCGAAGGACGTGTCGGACGAAACGCGTATGATCTATTTTGGAATTTCACGTAGAACTAGACGTTCAGTGAGTTCGGTATCGAAGTTCGAGAACGCGCCCGAAACATCGCAAGCAAGTTCCGACGCGGCGAGCGTTTCGGTAAAAACACGACTTTCCTGCCCGTAGGACGTTCCGGACCAAACGCGAATGATCTATTTTTGCATTTCGTGCAGAACCGGACGTTCGGTGAATTCGAGATCCAAATTCGAGTCCATGCCCGAAAGATCGCAACTTTCGACGCGGGGGCATTTCGGTAAAAACACGACTTTCCCACCCGGAGGACGTGTCGGACGAAACGCGTATGATCTATTTTGGAATTTCACGCAGAACTAGACGTTCAGTGAGTTCGGTATCGAAGTTCGAGAACGCGCCCGAAACATCGCCAACAAGTTTCGACGCGGCGAGCGTTTCGGTAAAAACACGACTTTCCTGCCCGTAGGACATTCCGGACCAAACGCGAATGATCTATTTTTGCATTTCGTGCAGAACCGGACGTTCAGTGAGTTCGAGATCCAAATTCGAGTCCGTGCCCGAAAGATTGCAACTTTCGACGCGGGGGCATTTCGGTAAAAACACGACTTTCCCACCCGGAGGACGTGTCGGACGAAACGCGTATGATCTATTTTGGAATTTCACGCAGAACTAGACGTTCAGTGAGTTCGGTATCGAAGTTCGAGAACGCGCCCAAAACATCGGAAGCATGTTTCGACGCGGCGAGCGTTTCGGTAAAAACACGACTTTCCTGCCCGTAAGACGTTCCGGACCAAACGCGAATGATCTATTTTTGCATTTCGTGCAGAACCGGACGTTCGGTGAGTTCGAGATCCAAATTCGAGTCCGTGCCCGAAAGATCGCAACTTTCGACGCGGGGGGCATTTCTGTAAAAACACGACTTTCCTGCCCGTAGGACGTTCCGGACCAAACGCGAATGATCTATTTTTGCATTTCGTGCAGAACCGGACGTTCGGTGAGTTCGAGATCCAAATTCGAGTCCGTGCCCGAAAGATCGCAACTTTCGACGCGGGGGGCATTTCGGTAAAAACACGACTTTCCCACCCGGAGGACGTGTCGGACGAAACGCGTATGATCTATTTTGGAATTTCACGCAGAACTAGACGTTCAGTGAGTTCGGTTTCGAAGTTCGAGAACGCGCCCAAAACATCGGAAGCAAGTTTCGATGCGGCGAGCGTTTCGGTAAAAACACGACTTTCCTGCCCGTAGGACGTTCCAGACCAAACGCGAATGATCTATTTTTGCATTTCGTGCAGAACCGGACGTTCGGTGAGTTCGAGATCCAAATTCGAGTCCGTGCCCGAAAGATCGCAACTTTCGACGCGGGGGGCATTTCTGTAAAAACACGACTTTCCTGGCCGTAGGACGTTCCGGACCAAACGCGAATGATCTATTTTTGCATTTCGTGCAGAACCGGACGTTCGGTGAGTTCGAGATCCAAATTCGAGTCCGTGCCCGAAAGATCGCAACTTTCGACGCGGGGGCATTTCGGTAAAAACACGACTTTCCCACCCGGAGGACGTGTCGGACGAAACGCGTATGATCTATTTTGGAATTTCACGCAGAACTAGACGTTCAGTGAGTTCGGTATCGAAGTTCGAGAACGCGCCCGAAACATCGCAAGCAAGTTCCGACGCGGGGGCATTTCGGTAAAAACACGACTTTCCCACCCGAAGGACGTGTCGGACGAAACGCGTATGATCTATTTTGGAATTTCACGTAGAACTAGACGTTCAGTGAGTTCGGTATCGAAGTTCGAGAACGCGCCCGAAACATCGCAAGCAAGTTCCGACGCGGCGAGCGTTTCGGTAAAAACACGACTTTCCTGCCCGTAGGACGTTCCGGACCAAACGCGAATGATCTATTTTTGCATTTCGTGCAGAACCGGACGTTCGGTGAATTCGAGATCCAAATTCGAGTCCATGCCCGAAAGATCGCAACTTTCGACGCGGGGGGCATTTCGGTAAAAACACGACTTTCCTGCCCATAGGACGTTCCGGACCGAACGCGAATGATATATTTTTGCATTTCGTGCAGAACCGGACGTTCGGTGACTTCGAGATCCAAATTCGAGTCCATGCCCGAAAGATCGCAACTTTCGACGCGGGGGCATTTCGGTAAAAACACGACTTTCCCACCCGGAGGACGTGTCGGACGAAACGCGTATGATCTATTTTGGAATTTCACGCAGAACTAGACGTTCAGTGAGTTCGGTATCGAAGTTCGAGAATGCCCCCGAAACATCGCAAGCAAGTTCCGACGCGGCGAGCGTTTCGGTAAAAACACGACTTTCCTGCCCATAGGACGTTCCAGACCAAACGCGAATAATCTATTTTTGCATTTCGTGCAGAACCGGACGTTCGGTGAGTTCAAGATCCAAATTCGAGTCCGTGCCCGAAAGATCGCAACTTTCGACGCGGGGGGCATTTCGGTAAAAACACGACTTTCCTGCCCGTAGGACGTTCCGGACCAAACGCGAATGATATATTTTTGGATTTCGTGCAGAACCGGACGTTCGGTGAGTTCGAGATCCAAATGCGAGTCCATGCCCGAAAGATAGCAACTTTCGACGCGGGGGCATTTCGGTAAAAACACGACTTTCCCACCCGGAGGACGTGTCGGACGAATCGCGTATGATCTATTTTGGAATTTCACGCAGAACTAGACGTTCAGTGAGTTCGGTATCGAAGTTCGAGAACGCCCCCGAAACATCGCAAGCAAGTTCCGACGCGGCGAGCGTTTCGGTAAAAACACGACTTTCCTGCCCATAGGACGTTCCTGACCAAACGCGAATAATCTATTTTTGCATTTCGTGCAGAACCGGACGTTCGGTGAGTTCAGGATCCAAATTCGAGTCCGTGCCCGAAAGATCGCAACTTTCGACGCGGGGGGCATTTCGGTAAAAACACGACTTTCCTGCCCGTAGGGCATTCCGGACCAAACGCGAATGATGTATTTTTGCATTTCGTGCAGAACCGGACGTTCGGTGAGTTCGAGATCCAAATTCGAGTCCCTGCCCGAAAGATCGCAACTTTCGACGCGGGGGCATTTCGGTAAAAACACGACTTTCGCACCCGGAGGACGTGTCGGACGAAACGCGTATGATCTATTTTGGAATTTCACGCAGAACTAGACGTTCAGTGAGTTCGGTATCGAAGTTCGAGAACGCCCCCGAAACATCGCAAGCAAGTTCCGACGCGGCAAGCGTTTCGGTAAAAACACGACTTTCCTGCCCATAGGACGTTCCGGACCAAACGCGAATAATCTATTTTTGCATTTCGTGCAGAACCGGACGTTCGGTGAGTTCAAGATCCAAATTCGAGTCCGTGCCCGAAAGATCGCAACTTTCGACGCGGGGGGCATTTCGTTAAAAACACGACTTTCCTGCCCGTAGGACGTTCCGGACCAAACGCGAATGATATATTTTTGCATTTCGTGCAGAACCGGACGTTCGGTGAGTTCGAGATCTAAATTCGAGTCCCTGCCCTAAAGATCGCAACTTTCGACGCGGGGGGCATTTCGGTAAAAACACGACTTTCCCACCCGGAGGACGTGTCGGACGAAACGTGTATGATCTATTTTGGAATTTCACGCAGAACTAGACGTTCAGTGAGTTCGGTATCGAAGTTCGAGAACGCGCCCAAAACATCGGAAGCAAGTTTCGACGCGGCGAGCGTTTCGGTAAAAACACGACTTTCCTGCCCGTAAGACGTTCCGGACCAAACGCGAATGATCTATTTTTGCATTTCGTGCAGAACCGGACGTTCGGTGAGTTCGAGATCCAAATTCGAGTCCGTGCCCGAAAGATCGCAACTTTCGACGCGGGGGGCATTTCTGTAAAAACACGACTTTCCTGCCCGTAGGACGTTCCGGACCAAACGCGAATGATCTATTTTTGCATTTCGTGCAGAACCGGACGTTCGGTGAGTTCAAGATCCAAATTCGAGTCCGTGCCCGAAAGATCGCAACTTTCGACGCGGGGGGCATTTCGGTAAAAACACGACTTTCCTGCCCGTAGGACGTTCCGGACCAAACGCGAATGATATATTTTTGGATTTCGTGCAGAACCGGACGTTCGGTGAGTTCGAGATCCAAATGCGAGTCCATGCCCGAAAGATCGCAACTTTCGACGCGGGGGCATTTCGGTAAAAACACGACTTTCCCACCCGGAGGACGTGTCGGACGAATCGCGTATGATCTATTTTGGAATTTCACGCAGAACTAGACGTTCAGTGAGTTCGGTATCGAAGTTCGAGAACGCCCCCGAAACATCGCAAGCAAGTTCCGACGCGGCGAGCGTTTCGGTAAAAACACGACTTTCCTGCCCATAGGACGTTCCTGACCAAACGCGAATAATCTATTTTTGCATTTCGTGCAGAACCGGACGTTCGGTGAGTTCAAGATCCAAATTCGAGTCCGTGCCCGAAAGATCGCAACTTTCGACGCGGGGGGCATTTCGTTAAAAACACGACTTTCCTGCCCGTAGGACGTTCCGGACCAAACGCGAATGATATATTTTTGCATTTCGTGCAGAACCGGACGTTCGGTGAGTTCGAGATCTAAATTCGAGTCCCTGCCCTAAAGATCGCAACTTTCGACGCGGGGGGCATTTCGGTAAAAACACGACTTTCCCACCCGGAGGACGTGTCGGACGAAACGTGTATGATCTATTTTGGAATTTCACGCAGAACTAGACGTTCAGTGAGTTCGGTATCGAAGTTCGAGAACGCGCCCAAAACATCGGAAGCAAGTTTCGACGCGGCGAGCGTTTCGGTAAAAACACGACTTTCCTGCCCGTAAGACGTTCCGGACCAAACGCGAATGATCTATTTTTGCATTTCGTGCAGAACCGGACGTTCGGTGAGTTCGAGATCCAAATTCGAGTCCGTGCCCGAAAGATCGCAACTTTCGACGCGGGGGGCATTTCTGTAAAAACACGACTTTCCTGCCCGTAGGACGTTCCGGACCAAACGCGAATGATCTATTTTTGCATTTCGTGCAGAACCGGACGTTCGGTGAGTTCGAGATCCAAATTCGAGTCCGTGCCCGAAAGATCGCAACTTTCAACGCGGGGGCATTTCGGTAAAAACACGACTTTCCCACCCGGAGGACGTGTCGGACGAAACGTGTATGATCTATTTTGGAATTTCACGCAGAACTAGACGTTCAGTGAGTTCGGTATCGAAGTTCGAGAACGCGCCCAAAACATCGGAAGCAAGTTTCGATGCGGCGAGCGTTTCGGTAAAAACACGACTTTCCTGCCCGTAGGACGTTCCGGACCAAATGCGAATGATCTATTTTTGCATTTCGTGCAGAACCGGACGTTCGGTGAGTTCGAGATCCAAATTCGAGTCCGTGCCCGAAAGATCGCAACTTTCGACGCGGGGGGCATTTCGGTAAAAACACGACTTTCCCACCCGGAGGACGTGTCGGACGAAACGCGTATGATCTATTTTGGAATTTCACGCAGAACTAGACGTTCAGTGAGTTCGGTTTCGAAGTTCGAGAACGCGCCCAAAACATCGGAAGCAAGTTTCGATGCGGCGAGCGTTTCGGTAAAAACACGACTTTCCTGCCCGTAGGACGTTCCGGACCAAACGCGAATGATCTATTTTTGCATTTCGTGCAGAACCGGACGTTCGGTGAGTTCGAGATCGAAATTCGAGTCCGTGCCCGAAAAGATCGCAACTTTCGACGCGGGGGGCATTTCTGTAAAAACACGACTTTCCCACCCGGAGGACGTGTCGGACGAAACGTGTATGATCTATTTTGGAATTTCGCGCAGAACTAGTCGTTCAGTGAGTTCGGTATCGAAGTTCGAGAACGCGCCCAAAACATCGGAAGCAAGTTTCGATGCGGCGAGCGTTTCGGTAAAAACACGACTTTCCTGCCCGTAGGACGTTCCGGACCAAACGCGAATGATCTATTTTTGCATTTCGTGCAGAACCGGACGTTCGGTGAGTTCGAGATCCAAATTCGAGTCCGTGCCCGAAAGATCGCAACTTTCGACGCGGGGGGCATTTCTGTAAAAACACGACTTTCCCACCCGGAGGACGTGTCGGACGAAACGCGTATGATCAATTTTGGAATTTCACGCAGAACTAGACGTTCAGTGAGTTCGGTATCGAAGTTCGAGAACGCGCCCGAAACATCGCCAACAAGTTTCGACGCGGCGAGCGTTTCGGTAAAAACACGACTTTCCTGCCCGTAGGACATTCCGGACCAAACGCGAATGATCTATTTTTGCATTTCGTGCAGAACCGGACGTTCAGTGAGTTCGAGATCCAAATTCGAGTCCGTGCCCGAAAGATTGCAACTTTCGACGCGGGGGCATTTCGGTAAAAACACGACTTTCCCACCCGAAGGACGTGTCGGAGGAAACGCGTATGATCTATTTTGGAATTTCACGTAGAACTAGACGTTCAGTGAGTTCGGTATCGAAGTTCGAGAACGCGCCCGAAACATCGCAAGCAAGTTCCAACGCGGCGAGCGTTTCGGTAAAAACACGACTTTCCTGCCCGTAGGACGTTCCGGACCAAACGCGAATGATCTATTTTTGCATTTCGTGCAGTACCGGACGTTCGGTGAGTTCAAGATCCAAATTCGAGTCCGTGCCCGAAAGATCACAACTTTCGACGCGGGGGGCATTTCTGTAAAAACACGACTTTCCTGCCCGTAGGACGTTCCGGACCAAACGCGAATGATATATTTTTGCATTTCGTGCAGAACCGGACGTTCGGTGAGTTCGAGATCCAAATTCGAGCCCCTGCCCGAAAGATCGCAACTTTCGACGCGGGGGGCATTTCGGTAAAAACACGACTTTCCCACCCGGAGGACGTGTCGGACGAAACGTGTATGATCTATTTTGGAATTTCACGCAGAACTAGACGTTCAGTGAGTTCGGTATCGAAGTTCGAGAACGCGCCCAAAACATCGGAAGCAAGTTTCGACGCGGCGAGCGTTTCGGTAAAAACACGACTTTCCTGCCCGTAAGACGTTCCGGACCAAACGCGAATGATCTATTTTTGCATTTCGTGCAGAACCGGACGTTCGGTGAGTTCGAGATCCAAATTCGAATCCGTGCCCGAAAGATCGCAACTTTCGACGCGGGGGGCATTTCTGTAAAAACACGACTTTCCTGCCCGTAGGACGTTCCGGACCAAGCGCGAATGATCTATTTTTGCATTTCGTGCAGAACCGGACGTTCGGTGAGTTCGAGATCCAAATTCGAGTCCGTGCCCGAAAGATCGCAACTTTCGACGCGGGGGGCATTTCGGTAAAAACACGACTTTCCCACCCGGAGGACGTGTCGGACGAAACGCGTATGATCTATTTTGGAATTTCACGCAGAACTAGACGTTCAGTGAGTTCGGTATCGAAGTTCGAGAACGCGCCCGAAACATCGCCAACAAGTTTCGACGCGGCGAGCGTTTCGGTAAAAACACGACTTTCCTGCCCGTAGGACATTCCGGACCAAACGCGAATGATCTATTTTTGCATTTCGTGCAGAACCGGACGTTCAGTGAGTTCGAGATCCAAATTCGAGTCCGTGCCCGAAAGATTGCAACTTTCGACGCGGGGGCATTTCGGTAAAAACACGACTTTCCCACCCGAAGGACGTGTCGGAGGAAACGCGTATGATCTATTTTGGAATTTCACGTAGAACTAGACGTTCAGTGAGTTCGGTATCGAAGTTCGAGAACGCGCCCGAAACATCGCAAGCAAGTTCCAACGCGGCGAGCGTTTCGGTAAAAACACGACTTTCCTGCCCGTAGGACGTTCCGGACCAAACGCGAATGATCTATTTTTGCATTTCGTGCAGTACCGGACGTTCGGTGAGTTCAAGATCCAAATTCGAGTCCGTGCCCGAAAGATCGCAACTTTCGACGCGGGGGGCATTTCTGTAAAAACACGACTTTCCTGCCCGTAGGACGTTCCGGACCAAACGCGAATGATATATTTTTGCATTTCGTGCAGAACCGGACGTTCGGTGAGTTCGAGATCCAAATTCGAGCCCCTGCCCGAAAGATCGCAACTTTCGACGCGGGGGGCATTTCGGTAAAAACACGACTTTCCCACCCGGAGGACGTGTCGGACGAAACGTGTATGATCTATTTTGGAATTTCACGCAGAACTAGACGTTCAGTGAGTTCGGTATCGAAGTTCGAGAACGCGCCCAAAACATCGGAAGCAAGTTTCGACGCGGCGAGCGTTTCGGTAAAAACACGACTTTCCTGCCCGTAAGACGTTCCGGACCAAACGCGAATGATCTATTTTTGCATTTCGTGCAGAACCGGACGTTCGGTGAGTTCGAGATCCAAATTCGAATCCGTGCCCGAAAGATCGCAACTTTCGACGCGGGGGGCATTTCTGTAAAAACACGACTTTCCTGCCCGTAGGACGTTCCGGACCAAGCGCGAATGATCTATTTTTGCATTTCGTGCAGAACCGGACGTTCGGTGAGTTCGAGATCCAAATTCGAGTCCGTGCCCGAAAGATCGCAACTTTCGACGCGGGGGGCATTTCGGTAAAACACGACTTTCCCACCCGGAGGACGTGTCGGACGAAACGCCTATGATCTATTTTGGAATTTCACGCAGAACTAGACGTTCAGTGAGTTCGGTTTCGAAGTTCGAGAACGCGCCCAAAACATCGGAAGCAAGTTTCGATGCGGCGAGCGTTTCGGTAAAAACGCGACTTTCGTGCCCGTAGGACGTTCCGGACCAAACGCGAATGATTGCATTTCGTGCAGAACCGGTCGTTCGGTGAGTTCGAGATCCAAATTCGAGTCCGTGCCCGAAAGATCGCAACTTTCGACGCAGGGGCATTTCGGTAAAAACATGACTTTCCCACCCGGAGGACGTGTCGGACGAAACGTGTATGATCTATTTTGGAATTTCACGCATAACTAGACGTTCAGTGAGTTCGGTATCGAAGTTCGAGAACGCGCCCAAAACATCGGAAGCAAGTTTCGATGCGGCGAGCGTTTCGGTAAAAACACGACTTTCCTGCCCGTAGGACGTTCCGGACCAAACGCGAATGATCTATTTTTGCATTTCGTGCAGAACCGGACGTTCGGTGAGTTCGAGATCCAAATTCGAGTAAGTGCCCGAAAGATCGCAACTTTCGACGCGGGGGGCATTTCTGTAAAAACACGACTTTCCTAGCCGTAGGACGTTCCGGACCAAACGCGAATGATCTATTTTTGCATTTCGTGCAGAACCGGACGTTCGGTGAGTTCGAGATCCAAATTCGAGTCCGTGCCCGAAAGATCGCAACTTTCGACGCGGGGGGCATTTCGGTAAAAACACGACTTTCCCACGCGGAGGACGTGTCAGACAAAACGCGTATGATCTATTTTGGAATTTCACGTAGAACTAGACGTTCGGTGAGTTCGGTATCGAAGTTCGAGAACGCGCACGAAACATTGCAAGCAAGTTCTGACGCGGCGAGCGTTTCGGTAAAAACACGACTTTCCTGCCCGTAGGACGTTCCGGACCAAACGCGAATGATCTATTTTTGCATTTCGTGCAGAACCGGACGTTCGGTGAGTTCAAGATCCAAATTCGAGTCCGTGCCCGAAAGATCGCAATTTTCGACGCGGGGGGCATTTCGGTAAAAACACGACTTTCCTGCCCGTAGGACGTTCCGACCAAACGCGAATGATCTATTTTTGCATTTCGTGCAGAACCGGATGTTCGGTGAGTTCGAGATCCAAATTCGAGTCCGTGCCCGAAAGATCGCAACTTTCGACGCGGGGGCATTTCTGTAAAAACACGACTTTCCCACCCGGAGGACGTGTCGGACGAAACGCGTATGATCTATTTTGGAATTTCACGCAGAACTAGACGTTCAGTGAGTTCGGTATCGAAGTTCGAGAACGTTCCCGAAACATCGCCAGCAAGTTTTGACGCGGCGAGCGTTTCGGTAAAAACACGACTTTCCTGCCCGTAGGACGTTCCGGACCAAACGCGAATGATCTATTTTTGCATTTTGTGCAGAACCGGACGTTCGGTGAGTTCGAGATCCAAATTCGAGCCCCTGCCGCGAAAGATCGCAACTTTCGACGCGGGGGGCATTTCGGTAAAAACACGACTTTCCCACCCGGAGGACGTGTCGGACGAAACGTGTATGATCTATTTTGGAATTTCACGCAGAACTAGACGTTCAGTGAGTTCGGTATCGAAGTTCGAGAACGCGCCCAAAACATCGGAAGCAAGTTTCGACGCGGCGAGCGTTTCGGTAAAAACACGACTTTCCTGCCCGTAAGACGTTCCGGACCAAACGCGAATGATCTATTTTTGCATTTCGTGCAGAACCGGACGTTCGGTGAGTTCGAGATCCAAATTCGAATCCGTGCCCGAAAGATCGCAACTTTCGACGCGGGGGGCATTTCTGTAAAAACACGACTTTCCTGCCCGTAGGACGTTCCGGACCAAGCGCGAATGATCTATTTTTGCATTTCGTGCAGAACCGGACGTTCGGTGAGTTCGAGATCCAAATTCGAGTCCGTGCCCGAAAGATCGCAACTTTCGACGCGGGGGGCATTTCGGTAAAACACGACTTTCCCACCCGGAGGACGTGTCGGACGAAACGCCTATGATCTATTTTGGAATTTCACGCAGAACTAGACGTTCAGTGAGTTCGGTTTCGAAGTTCGAGAACGCGCCCAAAACATCGGAAGCAAGTTTCGATGCGGCGAGCGTTTCGATAAAAACGCGACTTTCGTGCCCGTAGGACGTTCCGGACCAAACGCGAATGATTGCATTTCGTGCAGAACCGGACGTTCGGTGAGTTCGAGATCCAAATTCGAGTCCGTGCCCGAAAGATCGCAAATTTCGACGCAGGGGCATTTCGGTAAAAACATGACTTTCCCACCCGGAGGACGTGTCGGACGAAACGTGTATGATCTATTTTGGAATTTCACGCATAACTAGACGTTCAGTGAGTTCGGTATCGAAGTTCGAGAACGCGCCCAAAACATCGGAAGCAAGTTTCGATGCGGCGAGCGTTTCGGTAAAAACACGACTTTCCTGCCCGTAGGACGTTCCGGACCAAACGCGAATGATCTATTTTTGCATTTCGTGCAGAACCGGACGTTCGGTGAGTTCGAGATCCAAATTCGAGTAAGTGCCCGAAAGATCGCAACTTTCGACGCGGGGGGCATTTCTGTAAAAACACGACTTTCCTAGCCGTAGGACGTTCCGGACCAAACGCGAATGATCTATTTTTGCATTTCGTGCAGAACCGGACGTTCGGTGAGTTCGAGATCCAAATTCGAGTCCGTGCCCGAAAGATCGCAACTTTCGACGCGGGGGGCATTTCGGTAAAAACACGACTTTCCCACGCGGAGGACGTGTCAGACAAAACGCGTATGATCTATTTTGGAATTTCACGTAGAACTAGACGTTCGGTGAGTTCGGTATCGAAGTTCGAGAACGCGCACGAAACATTGCAAGCAAGTTCTGACGCGGCGAGCGTTTCGGTAAAAACACGACTTTCCTGCCCGTAGGACGTTCCGGACCAAACGCGAATGATCTATTTTTGCATTTCGTGCAGAACCGGACGTTCGGTGAGTTCAAGATCCAAATTCGAGTCCGTGCCCGAAAGATCGCAATTTTCGACGCGGGGGGCATTTCGGTAAAAACACGACTTTCCTGCCCGTAGGACGTTCCGACCAAACGCGAATGATCTATTTTTGCATTTCGTGCAGAACCGGATGTTCGGTGAGTTCGAGATCCAAATTCGAGTCCGTGCCCGAAAGATCGCAACTTTCGACGCGGGGGCATTTATGTAAAAACACGACTTTCCCACCCGGAGGACGTGTCGGACGAAACGCGTATGATCTATTTTGGAATTTCACGCAGAACTAGACGTTCAGTGAGTTCGGTATCGAAGTTCGAGAACGTTCCCGAAACATCGCCAGCAAGTTTTGACGCGGCGAGCGTTTCGGTAAAAACACGACTTTCCTGCCCGTAGGACGTTCCGGACCAAACGCGAATGATCTATTTTTGCATTTTGTGCAGAACCGGACGTTCGGTGAGTTCGAGATCCAAATTCGAGTCCGTGCCCGAAAGATTGCAACTTTCGACGCGGGGGGCATTTCGGTAAAAACACGACTTTCCCACCCGGAGGACGTGTCGGACGAAACGCGTATGATCTATTTTGGAATTTCACGCAGAACTAGACGTTCAGTGAGTTCGGTATCGAAGTTCGAGAACGCGCCCAAAACATCGGAAGCAAGTTTCGACGCGGCGAGCGTTTCGGTAAAAACACGACTTTCCTGCCCGTAGGACGTTCCGGACCAAACGCGAATGATCTATTTTTGCATTTCGTGCAGAACCGGACGTTCGGTGAGTTCGAGATCCAAATTCGAGTCCGTGCCCGAAAGATCGCAACTTTCGACGCGGGGGGCATTTCTGTAAAAACATGACTTGCCTGCCCGTAGGACGTTCCGGACCAAACGCGAATGATCTATTTTTGCATTTCGTGCAGAACCAGACGTTCGGTGAGTTCGAGATCCAAATTCGAGTCCGTGCCCGAAAGATCGCAACTTTCGACGCGTGGGGCATTTCGGTAAAAACACGACTTTCCCACCCGGAGGACGTGTCGGACGAAACGCGTATGATCTATTTTGGAATTTCACGCAGAACTAGACGTTCAGTGAGTTCGGTATCGAAGTTCGAGAACGCGCCCGAAACATCGCCAACAAGTTTCGACGCGGCGAGCGTTTCGGTAAAAACACGACTTTCCGGCCCGTAGGACATTTCGGACCAAACGCGAATGATCTATTTTTGCATTTCGTGCAGAACCGGACGTTCAGTGAGTTCGAGATCCAAATTCGAGTCCGTGCCCGAAAGATCGCAACTTTCGACGCGGGGGCATTTCGGTAAAAACACGACTTTCCCACCCGAAGGACGTGTCGGACGAAACGCGTATGATCTATTTTGGAATTTCACGTAGAACTAGACGTTCAGTGAGTTCGGTATCGAAGTTCGAGAACGCGCCCGAAACATCGCAAGCAAGTTCCGACGCGGCGAGCGTTTCGGTAAAAACACGACTTTCCTGCCCGTAGGACGTTCCGGACCAAACGCGAATGATTGCATTTCGTGCAGAACCGGACGTTCGGTGAGTTCAAGATCCAAATTCGAGTCCGTGCCCGAAAGATCGCAACTTTCGACACGGGGGGCATTTCGGTAAAAACACGACTTTCCCACCCGGAGGACGTGTCAGACAAAACGCGTATGATCTATTTTGGAATTTCACGTAGAACTAGACGTTCAGTGAGTTCGGTATCGAAGTTCGAGAACGCGCACGAAACATTGCAAGCAAGTTCTGACGCGGCGAGCGTTTCGGTAAAAACACGACTTTCCTGCCCGTAGAACGTTCCGGACCAAACGCGAATGATCTATTTTTGCATTTCGTGCAGAACCGGACGTTCGGTGAGTTCAAGATCCAAATTCGAGTCCGTGCCCGAAAGATCGCAACTTTCGACGCGTGGGGCATTTCGGTAAAAACACGACTTTCCCACCCGGAGGACGTGTCGGACGAAACGCGTATGATCTATTTTGGAATTTCACGCAGAACTAGACGTTCAGTGAGTTCGGTATCGAAGTTCGAGAACGTTCCCGAAACATCGCCAGCAAGTTTTGACGCGGCGAGCGTTTCGGTAAAAACACGACTTTCCTGCCCGTACGACGTTCCGGACCAAACGCGAATGATCTATTTTTGCATTTCGTGCAGAACCAGACGTTCGGTGAGTTTGAGATCCAAATTCGAGTCCGTGCCCAAAAGATCGCAACTTTCGACGCGGGGGGCATTTCGGTAAAAACACGACTTTCCCACCCGGAGGACGTGTCGGACGAAACGGGTATGATCCATTTCGGAATTTCACGCAGAACTAGACGTTCAGTGAGTTCGGTATCGAAGTTCGAGAACGCGACCGAAACATCGCAAGCAAGTTTCGACGCGGCGAGCGTTTCGGTAAAAACACGACTTTCCTGCCCGTAGAACGTTCCGGACCAAACGCGAATGATCTATTTTTGCATTTCGTGAAGAACCGGACGATCGGTGAGTTCGAGATCCAAATTCGAGTCCGTGCCCGAAAGATCGCAACTTTCGACGCGGGGGGCATTTCGTTAAAAACACGACTTTCCTGCCCGTAGGACGTTCCGGACCAAACGCGAATGATCTATTTTTGCATTTCGTGCAGAACCGGACGTTCGGTGAGTTCGAGATCCAAATTCGAGTCCGTGCCCGAAAGATCACAACTTTTGACGCGGGGGGCATTTCGGTAAAAACACGACTTTCACACCCGGAGGACGTGTCGGACGAAACGCGTATGATCTATTTGGGAATTTCACGCAGAACTAGACGTTCAGTGAGTTCGGTATCGAAGTTCGAGAACGCGCCCGAAACATCGCCAGCAAGTTTCGACGCGGCGAGCGTTTCGGTAAAAACACGACTTTCCTGCCCGTAGGACGTTCCGGACCAAACGCGAATGATCTATTTTTGCATTTCGTGCAGAACCTGACGTTCGGTGAGTTCGAGATCCAAATTCGAGTCCGTGCCCGAAAGATCGCAACTTTCGACGCGGGGGGCATTTCTGTAAAAACACGACTTTCCTGGCCGTAGGACGTTCCGGACCAAACGCGAATGATCTATTTTTGCATTTCGTGCAGAACCGGACGTTCGGTGAGTTCGAGATCCAAATTCGAGTCTGTGCCCGAAAGATCGCAACTTTCGACGCGGGGGCATTTCGGTAAAAACACGACTTTCCCACCCGAAGGACGTGTCGGACGAAACGCGTATGATCTATTTTGGAATTTCACGCAGAACTAGACGTTCAGTGAGTTCGGTATCGAAGTTCGAGAACGCGCCCGAAACATCGCCAACAAGTTTCGACGCGGCGAGCGTTTCGGTAAAAACACGACTTTCCTGCCCGTAGGACATTTCGGACCAAACGCGAATGATCTATTTTTGCATTTCGTGCAGAACCGGACGTTCAGTGAGTTCGAGATCCAAATTCGAGTCCGTGCCCGAAAGATCGCAACTTTCGACGCGGGGGCATTTCGGTAAAAACACGACTTTCCCACCCGAAGGACGTGTCGGACGAAACGCGTATGATCTATTTTGGAATTTCACGTAGAACTAGACGTTCAGTGAGTTCGGTATCGAAGTTCGAGAACGCGCCCGAAACATCGCAAGCAAGTTCCGACGCGGCGAGCGTTTCGGTAAAAACACGACTTTCCTGCCCGTAGGACGTTCCGGACCAAACGCGAATGATCTATTTTTGCATTTCGTGCAGAACCGGACGTTCGGTGAGTTCGAGATCCAAATTCGAGTCCGTGCCCGAAAGATCGCAACTTTCGACGTGGGGGGCATTTCGGTAAAAACACGACTTTCCTGCCCGTAGGACGTTCCGGACCAAACGCGAATGATCTATTTTTGCATTTCGTGCAGAACCAGACGTTCGTGAGTTCGAGATCCAAATTCGAGTCCGTGCCCAAAAGATCGCAACTTTCGACGCGGGGGGCATTTCGGTAAAAACACGACTTTCCCACCCGGAGGACGTGTCGGACGAAACGCGTATGATCCATTTTGGAATTTCACGTAGAACTAGACGTTCAGTGAGTTCGGTATCGAAGTTCGAGAACGCGCCCGAAACATCGCAAGCAAGTTTCGACGCGGCGAGCGTTTCGGTAAAAACACGACTTTCCTGCCCGTAGAACGTTCCGGACCAAACGTGAATGATCTATTTTTGCATTTCGTGCATAACCGGACGTTCGGTGAGTTCGAGATCCAAATTCGAGTCCGTGCCCGAAAGATCGCAACTTTCGACGCGGGGGGCATTTCGGTAAAAACACGACTTTCCTGCCCGTCGGACGAAACGCGTATGATCTATTTTGGAATTTCACGCAGAACTAGACGTTCAGTGAGTTCGGTATCGAAGTTCGAGAACGTGCCCGAAACATCGCCAGCAAGTTTCGGCGCGACGAGCGTTTCGGTAAAAACATGACTTTCCTGCCCGTAGGACGTTCCGGACCAAACGCGAATGATCTATTTTTGTATTTCGTGCAGAACCGGACGTTCGGTGAGTTCAGATCCAAATTCGAGTCCGTGCCCGAAAGATCGCAACTTTCGACGCGGGGGGCATTTCGGTAAAAACACGACTTTCCCACCCGGAGGACGTGTCGGACGAAATGCATATGATCTATTTTGGAATTTCATGCAGAACTAGACGTTCAGTGAGTTCGGTATCGAAGTTCGAGAACGCGCCCGAAACATCGCCAGCAAGTTTCGACACGGCGAGCGTTTCGGTAAAAACACGACTTTCCTGCCCGTAGGACGTTCCGGACCAAGCGCGAATGATCTATTTTTGCATTTTGTGTAGAACCAGACGTTCGGTGAGTTCGAGATCCAAAATCGAGTCCGTGCCCAAAAGATCGCAACTTTCGACGCGGGGGGCATTTCGGTAAAAACACGACTTTCCCACCCGGAGGACGTGTCGGACGAAACGCGTATGATCCATTTTGGAATTTCACGCAGAACTAGACGTTCAGTGAGTTCGGTATCGAAGTACGAGAACGCGCCCGAAACATCGCAAGCAAGTTTCGACGCGGCGAGCGTTTCGGTAAAAACACGACTTTCCTGCCCGTAGGACGTTCCGGACCAAACGCGAATGATCTATTTTTGCATTTCGTGCAGAACCGGACGTTCGGTGAGTTCGAGATCCAAATTCGAGTCCGTGCCCGAAAGATCGCAACTTTCGACGTGGGGGGCATTTCGGTAAAAACACGACTTTCCTGCCCGTAGGACGTTCCGGACCAAACGCGAATGATCTATTTTTGCATTTCGTGCAGAACCAGACGTTCGTGAGTTCGAGATCCAAATTCGAGTCCGTGCCCAAAAGATCGCAACTTTCGACGCGGGGGGCATTTCGGTAAAAACACGACTTTCCCACCCGGAGGACGTGTCGGACGAAACGCGTATGATCCATTTTGGAATTTCACGCAGAACTAGACGTTCAGTGAGTTCGGTATCGAAGTTCGAGAACGCGCCCGAAACATCGCAAGCAAGTTTCGACGCGGCGAGCGTTTCGGTAAAAACACGACTTTCCTGCCCGTAGAACGTTCCGGACCAAACGTGAATGATCCATTTTTGCATTTCGTGCATAACCGGACGTTCGGTGAGTTCGAGATCCAAATTCGAGTCCGTGCCCGAAAGATCGCAACTTTCGACGCGGGGGGCATTTCGGTAAAAACACGACTTTCCTGCCCGTCGGACGAAACGCGTATGATCTATTTTGGAATTTCACGCAGAACTAGACGTTCAGTGAGTTCGGTATCGAAGTTCGAGAACGTGCCCGAAACATCGCCAGCAAGTTTCGGCGCGACGAGCGTTTCGGTAAAAACATGACTTTCCTGCCCGTAGGACGTTCCGGACCAAACGCGAATGATCTATTTTTGTATTTCGTGCAGAACCGGACGTTCGGTGAGTTCAGATCCAAATTCGAGTCCGTGCCCGAAAGATCGCAACTTTCGACGCGGGGGGCATTTCGGTAAAAACACGACTTTCCCACCCGGAGGACGTGTCGGACGAAATGCATATGATCTATTTTGGAATTTCATGCAGAACTAGACGTTCAGTGAGTTCGGTATCGAAGTTCGAGAACTCGCCCGAAACATCGCCAGCAAGTTTCGACGCGGCGAGCGTTTCGGTAAAAACACGACTTTCCTGCCCGTAGGACGTTCCGGACCAAGCGCGAATGATCTATTTTTGCATTTTGTGTAGAACCAGACGTTCGGTGAGTTCGAGATCCAAAATCGAGTCCGTGCCCAAAAGATCGCAACTTTCGACACGGGGGGCATTTCGGTAAAAACACGACTTTCCCACCCGGAGGACGTGTCGGACGAAACGCGTATGATCCATTTCGGAATTTCACGCAGAACTAGACGTTCAGTGAGTTCGGTATCGAAGTTCGAGAACGCGACCGAAACATCGCAAGCAAGTTTCGACGCGGCGAGCGTTTCGGTAAAAACACGACTTTCCTGCCCGTAGAACGTTCCGGACCAAACGCGAATGATCTATTTTTGCATTTCGTGAAGAACCGGACGATCGGTGAGTTCGAGATCCAAATTCGAGTCCGTGCCCGAAAGATCGCAACTTTCGACGCGGGGGGCATTTCGTTAAAAACACGACTTTCCCACCCGGAGGACGTGTCGGACGAAACGCGTATGATCCATTTTGGAATTTCACGCAGAACTAGACGTTCAGTGAGTTCGGTATCGAAGTTCGAGAACGCGCCCGAAACATCGCAAGCAAGTTTCGACGCGGCGAGCGTTTCGGTAAAAACACGACTTTCCTGCCCGTAGAACGTTCCGGACCAAACGTGAATGATCTATTTTTGCATTTCGTGCATAACCGGACGTTCGGTGAGTTCGAGATCCAAATTCGAGTCCGTGCCCGAAAGATCGCAACTTTCGACGCGGGGGGCATTTCGGTAAAAACACGACTTTCCTGCCCGTCGGACGAAACGCGTATCATCTATTTTGGAATTTCACGCAGAACTAGACGTTCAGTGAGTTCGGTATCGAAGTTCGAGAACGTGCCCGAAACATCGCCAGCAAGTTTCGGCGCGACGAGCGTTTCGGTAAAAACATGACTTTCCTGCCCGTAGGACGTTCCGGACCAAACGCGAATGATCTATTTTTGTATTTCGTGCAGAACCGGACGTTCGGTGAGTTCAGATCCAAATTCGAGACCGTGCCCGAAAGATCGCAACTTTCGACGCGGGGGGCATTTCGGTAAAAACACGACTTTCCCACCCGGAGGACGTGTCGGACGAAATGCATATGATCTATTTTGGAATTTCATGCAGAACTAGACGTTCAGTGAGTTCGGTATCGAAGTCCGAGAACTCGCCCGAAACATCGCCAGCAAGTTTCGACGCGGCGAGCGTTTCGGTAAAAACACGACTTTCCTGCCCGTAGGACGTTCCGGACCAAACGCGAATGATCTATTTTTGCATTTCGTGCAGAACCAGACGTTCGTGAGTTCGAGATCCAAATTCGAGTCCGTGCCCAAAAGATCGCAACTTTCGACGCGGGGGGCATTTCGGTAAAAACACGACTTTCCCACCCGGAGGACGTGTCGGACGAAACGCGTATGATCCATTTTGGAATTTCACGCAGAACTAGACGTTCAGTGAGTTCGGTATCGAAGTAGGAGAACGCGCCCGAAACATCGCAAGCAAGTTTCGACGCGGCGAGCGTTTCGGTAAAAACACGACTTTCCTGCCCGTAGAACGTTCCGGACCAAACGTGAATGATCTATTTTTGCATTTCGTGCATAACCGGACGTTCGGTGAGTTCGAGATCCAAATTCGAGTCCGTGCCCGAAAGATCGCAACTTTCGACGCGGGGGGCATTTCGGTAAAAACACGACTTTCCTGCCCGTCGGACGAAACGCGTATCATCTATTTTGGAATTTCACGCAGAACTAGACGTTCAGTGAGTTCGGTATCGAAGTTCGAGAACGTGCCCGAAACATCGCCAGCAAGTTTCGGCGCGACGAGCGTTTCGGTAAAAACATGACTTTCCTGCCCGTAGGACGTTCCGGACCAAACGCGAATGATCTATTTTTGTATTTCGTGCAGAACCGGACGTTCGGTGAGTTCAGATCCAAATTCGAGTCCGTGCCCGAAAGATCGCAACTTTCGACGCGGGGGGCATTTCGGTAAAAACACGACTTTCCCACCCGGAGGACGTGTCGGACGAAATGCATATGATCTATTTTGGAATTTCATGCAGAACTAGACGTTCAGTGAGTTCGGTATCGAAGTCCGAGAACTCGCCCGAAACATCGCCAGCAAGTTTCGACGCGGCGAGCGTTTCGGTAAAAACACGACTTTCCTGCCCGTAGGACGTTCCGGACCAAACGCGAATGATCTATTTTTGCATTTCGTGCAGAACCAGACGTTCGTGAGTTCGAGATCCAAATTCGAGTCCGTGCCCAAAAGATCGCAACTTTCGACGCGGGGGGCATTTCGGTAAAAACACGACTTTCCCACCCGGAGGACGTGTCGGACGAAACGCGTATGATCCATTTTGGAATTTCACGCAGAACTAGACGTTCAGTGAGTTCGGTATCGAAGTAGGAGAACGCGCCCGAAACATCGCAAGCAAGTTTCGACGCGGCGAGCGTTTCGGTAAAAACACGACTTTCCTGCCCGTAGAACGTTCCGGACCAAACGTGAATGATCTATTTTTGCATTTCGTGCATAACCGGACGTTCGGTGAGTTCGAGATCCAAATTCGAGTCCGTGCCCGAAAGATCGCAACTTTCGACGCGGGGGGCATTTCGGTAAAAACACGACTTTCCTGCCCGTCGGACGAAACGCGTATGATCTATTTTGGAATTTCACGCAGAACTAGACGTTCAGTGAGTTCGGTATCGAAGTTGGAGAACGTGCCCGAAACATCGCCAGCAAGTTTCGGCGCGACGAGCGTTTCGGTAAAAACATGACTTTCCTGCCCGTAGGACGTTCCGGACCAAACGCGAATGATCTATTTTTGTATTTCGTGCAGAACCGGACGTTCGGTGAGTTCAGATCCAAATTCGAGTCCGTGCCCGAAAGATCGCAACTTTCGACGCGGGGGGCATTTCGGTAAAAACACGACTTTCCCACCCGGAGGACGTGTCGGATGAAACGCGTATGATCCAATTTGGAATTTCACGCAGAACTAGACGTTCAGTGAGTTCGGTATCGAAGTACGAGAACGCGCCCGAAACATCGCAAGCAAGTTTCGACGCGGCGAGCGTTTCGGTAAAAACACGACTTTCCTGCCCGTAGGACGTTCCGGACCAAACTCGAATGATCTATTTTTGCATTTCGTGCATAACCGGACATTCGGTGAGTTCGAGATCCAAATTCGAGTCCGTGCCCGAAAGATCGCAACTTTCGACGCGGGGGGCATTTCGGTAAAAACACGACTTTCCTGCCCGTAGGACGTTCCGAACCAAACGCGAATGATCTATTTTTGCATTTCGTGCAGAACCAGACGTTCGGTGAGTTCGAGATCCAAATTCGAGTCCGTGCCCAAAAGATCTCAACTTTCGACGCGGGGGGCATTTCGGTAAAAACACGACTTTCCCACCCGGAGGACGTGTCGGACGAAACTCGTATGATCCATTTTGGAATTTCACGCAGAACTAGACGTTCAGTGAGTTCGGTATCGAAGTTCGAGAACGCGACCGAAACATCGCAAGCAAGTTTCGACGCGGCGAGCGTTTCGGTAAAAACACGACTTTCCTGCCCGTAGGACGTTCCGGACCAAACGCGAATGATCTATTTTTGCATTTCGTGCAGAACCGCACGTTCGGTGAGTTCAAGATCCAAATTCGAGTCCGTGCCCGAAAGATCGCAACTTTCGACGTAGGGGGCATTTCGGTAAAAACACGACTTTCCTGCCCGTAGGACGTTCCGGACCAAACGCGAATGATCTATTTTTGCATTTCGTGCAGAACCGGACGTTCGGTGAGTTCGAGATCCAAATTCGAGTCCGTGCCCGAAAGATCGCAACTTTCGACGCGGGGGGCATTTCGGTAAAAACACGACTTTCACACCCGGAGGACGTGTCGGACGAAACGCGTATGATCTATTTTGGAATTTCACGCAGAACTAGACGTTCAGTGAGTTCGGTATCGAAGTTCGAGAACGCGCCCGAAAAATCGCCAGCAAGTTTCGACGCGGCGAGCGTTTCGGTAAAAACACGACTTTCCTGCCCGTAGGACGTTCCGGACCAAACGCGAATGATCTATTTTTGCATTTCGTGCATAACCGGACGTTCGGTGAGTTCGAGATCCAAATTCGAGTCCGTGCCCGAAAGATCGCAACTTTCGACGCGGGGGACATTTCGGTAAAAACACGACTTTCCTGCCCGTAGGACGTTCCGGACCAAACGCGAATGATCTATTTTTGCATTTCGTGCAGAACCGGACGTTCGGTGAGTTCGAGATCCAAATTCGAGTCCGTGCCCGAAAGATCGCAACTTTCGACGCGGGGGGCATTTCGGTAAAAACACGACTTTCACACCCGGAGGACGTGTCGGACGAAACGCGTATGATCTATTTTGGAATTTCACGCAGAACTAGACGTTCAGTGAGTTCGGTATCGAAGTTCGAGAACGCGCCCGAAAAATCGCCAGCAAGTTTCGACGCGGCGAGCGTTTCGGTAAAAACACGACTTTCCTGCCCGTAGGACGTTCCGGACCAAACGCGAATGATCTATTTTTGCATTTCGTGCAGAACCGGACGTTCGGTGAGTTCGAGATCCAAATTCGAGTCCGTGCCCGAAAGATCACAACTTTTGACGCGGGGGGCATTTCGGTAAAAACACGACTTTCACACCCGGAGGACGTGTCGGACGAAACGCGTATGATCTATTTGGGAATTTCACGCAGAACTAGACGTTCAGTGAGTTCGGTATCGAAGTTCGAGAACGCGCCCGAAACATCGCCAGCAAGTTTCGACGCGGCGAGCGTTTCGGTAAAAACACGACTTTCCTGCCCGTAGGACGTTCCGGACCAAACGCGAATGATCTATTTTTGCATTTCGTGCAGAACCGGACGTTCGGTGAGTTCGAGATCCAAATTCGAGTCCGTGCCCGAAAGATCGCAACTTTCGACGTGGGGGGCATTTCGGTAAAAACACGACTTTCCTGCCCGTAGGACGTTCCGGACCAAACGCGAATGATCTATTTTTGCATTTCGTGCAGAACCAGACGTTCGTGAGTTCGAGATCCAAATTCGAGTCCGTGCCCAAAAGATCGCAACTTTCGACGCGGGGGGCATTTCGGTAAAAACACGACTTTCCCACCCGGAGGACGTGTCGGACGAAACGCGTATGATCCATTTTGGAATTTCACGCAGAACTAGACGTTCAGTGAGTTCGGTATCGAAGTTCGAGAACGCGCCCGAAACATCGCAAGCAAGTTTCGACGCGGCGAGCGTTTCGGTAAAAACACGACTTTCCTGCCCGTAGAACGTTCCGGACCAAACGTGAATGATCTATTTTTGCATTTCGTGCATAACCGGACGTTCGGTGAGTTCGAGATCCAAATTCGAGTCCGTGCCCGAAAGATCGCAACTTTCGACGCGGGGGGCATTTCGGTAAAAACACGACTTTCCTGCCCGTCGGACGAAACGCGTATGATCTATTTTGGAATTTCACGCAGAACTAGACGTTCAGTGAGTTCGGTATCGAAGTTCGAGAACGTGCCCGAAACATCGCCAGCAAGTTTCGGCGCGACGAGCGTTTCGGTAAAAACATGACTTTCCTGCCCGTAGGACGTTCCGGACCAAACGCGAATGATCTATTTTTGTATTTCGTGCAGAACCGGACGTTCGGTGAGTTCAGATCCAAATTCGAGTCCGTGCCCGAAAGATCGCAACTTTCGACGCGGGGGGCATTTCGGTTAAAACACGACTTTCCCACCCGGAGGACGTGTCGGACGAAAGGCATATGATCTATTTTGGAATTTCATGCAGAACTAGACGTTCAGTGAGTTCGGTATCGAAGTTCGAGAACGCGCCCGAAACATCGCCAGCAAGTTTCGACGCGGCGAGCGTTTCGGTAAAAACACGACTTTCCTGCCCGTAGGACGTTCCGGACCAAGCGCGAATGATCTATTTTTGCATTTTGTGTAGAACCAGACGTTCGGTGAGTTCGAGATCCAAAATCGAGTCCGTGCCCAAAAGATCGCAACTTTCGACGCGGGGGGCATTTCGGTAAAAACACGACTTTCCCACCCGGAGGACGTGTCGGACGAAACGCGTATGATCCATTTTGGAATTTCACGCAGAACTAGACGTTCAGTGAGTTCGGTATCGAAGTACGAGAACGCGCCCGAAACATCGCAAGCAAGTTTCGACGCGGCGAGCGTTTCGGTAAAAACACGACTTTCCTGCCCGTAGGACGTTCCGGACCAAACGCGAATGATCTATTTTTGCATTTCGTGCAGAACAGGACGTTCGGTGAGTTCGAGATCCAAATTCGAGTCCGTGCCCGAAAGATCGCAACTTTCGACGTGGGGGGCATTTCGGTAAAAACACGACTTTCCTGCCCGTAGGACGTTCCGGACCAAACGCGAATGATCTATTTTTGCATTTCGTGCAGAACCAGACGTTCGTGAGTTCGAGATCCAAATTCGAGTCCGTGCCCAAAAGATCGCAACTTTCGACGCGGGGGGCATTTCGGTAAAAACACGACTTTCCCACCCGGAGGACGTGTCGGACGGAACGCGTATGATCCATTTTGGAATTTCACGCAGAACTAGACGTTCAATGAGTTCGGTATCGAAGTTCGAGAACGCGCCCGAAACATCGCAAGCAAGTTTCGACGCGGCGAGCGTTTCGGTAAAAACACGACTTTCCTGCCCGTAGAACGTTCCGGACCAAACGTGAATGATCTATTTTTGCATTTCGTGCATAACCGGACGTTCGGTGAGTTCGAGATCCAAATTCGAGTCCGTGCCCGAAAGATCGCAACTTTCGACGCGGGGGGCATTTCGGTAAAAACACGACTTTCCTGCCCGTCGGACGAAACGCGTATGATCTATTTTGGAATTTCACGCAGAACTAGACGTTCAGTGAGTTCGGTATCGAAGTTCGAGAACGTGCCCGAAACATCGCCAGCAAGTTTCGGCGCGACGAGCGTTTCGGTAAAAACATGACTTTCCTGCCCGTAGGACGTTCCGGACCAAACGCGAATGATCTATTTTTGTATTTCGTGCAGAACCGGACGTTCGGTGAGTTCAGATCCAAATTCGAGTCCGTGCCCGAAAGATCGCAACTTTCGACGCGGGGGGCATTTCGGTAAAAACACGACTTTCCCACCCGGAGGACGTGTCGGACGAAATGCATATGATCTATTTTGGAATTTCATGCAGAACTAGACGTTCAGTGAGTTCGGTATCGAAGTTCGAGAACGCGCCCGAAACATCGCCAGCAAGTTTCGACGCGGCGAGCGTTTCGGTAAAAACACGACTTTCCTGCCCGTAGGACGTTCCGGACCAAGCGCGAATGATCTATTTTTGCATTTTGTGTAGAACCAGACGTTCGGTGAGTTCGAGATCCAAAATCGAGTCCGTGCCCAAAAGATCGCAACTTTCGACGCGGGGGGCATTTCGGTAAAAACACGACTTTCCCACCCGGAGGACGTGTCGGACGAAACGCGTATGATCCATTTTGGAATTTCACGCAGAACTAGACGTTCAGTGAGTTCGGTATCGAAGTACGAGAACGCGCCCGAAACATCGCAAGCAAGTTTCGACGCGGCGAGCGTTTCGGTAAAAACACGACTTTCCTGCCCGTAGGACGTTCCGGACCAAACTCGAATGATCTATTTTTGCATTTCGTGCATAACCGGACATTCGGTGAGTTCGAGATCCAAATTCGAGACCGTGCCCGAAAGATCGCAACTTTCGACGCGGGGGGCATTTCGGTAAAAACACGACTTTCCTGCCCGTAGGACGTTCCGAACCAAACGCGAATGATCTATTTTTGCATTTCGTGCAGAACCAGACGTTCGGTGAGTTCGAGATCCAAATTCGAGTCCGTGCCCAAAAGATCTCAACTTTCGACGCGGGGGGCATTTCGGTAAAAACACGACTTTCCCACCCGGAGGACGTGTCGGACGAAACTCGTATGATCCATTTTGGAATTTCACGCAGAACTAGACGTTCAGTGAGTTCGGTATCGAAGTTCGAGAACGCGACCGAAACATCGCAAGCAAGTTTCGACGCGGCGAGCGTTTCGGTAAAAACACGACTTTCCTGCCCGTAGAACGTTCCGGACCAAACGCGAATGATCTATTTTTGCATTTCGTGCATAACCGGACGTTCGGTGAGTTCGAGATCCAAATTCGAGTCCGTGCCCGAAAGATCGCAACTTTCGACGCGGGGGGCATTTCGGTAAAAACACGACTTTCCTGCCCGTAGGACGTTCCGGACCAAACGCGAATGATCTATTTTTGCATTTCGTGCAGAACCGGACGTTCGGTGAGTTCGAGATCCAAATTCGAGTCCGTGCCCGAATGATCACAACTTTTGACGCGGGGGGCATTTCGGTAAAAACACGACTTTCACACCCGGAGGATGTGTCGAACGAAACGTGTATGATCTATTTTGGAATTTCACGCAGAACTAGACGTTCAGTGAGTTCGGTATCGAAGTTCGAGAACGCGCCCGAAACATCGCCAGCAAGTTTCGACGCGGCGAGCGTTTCGGTAAAAACACGACTTTCCTGCCCGTAGGACGTTCCGGACCAAACGCGAATGATCTATTTTTGCATTTCGTGCAGAACCGCACGTTCGGTGAGTTCAAGATCCAAATTCGAGTCCGTGCCCGAAAGATCGCAACTTTCGACGTGGGGGGCATTTCGGTAAAAACACGACTTTCCTGCCCGTAGGACGTTCCGGACCAAACGCGAATGATCTATTTTTGCATTTCGTGCAGAACCGGACGTTCGGTGAGTTCGAGATCCAAATTCGAGTCCGTGCCCGAAAGATCGCAACTTTCGACGCGGGGGGCATTTCGGTAAAAACACGACTTTCACACCCGGAGGACGTGTCGGACGAAACGCGTATGATCTATTTTGGAATTTCACGCAGAACTAGACGTTCAGTGAGTTCGGTATCGAAGTTCGAGAACGCGCCCGAAACATCGCAAGCAAGTTTCGACGCGGCGAGCGTTTCGGTAAAAACACGACTTTCCTGCCCGTAGAACGTTCCGGACCAAACGTGAATGATCTATTTTTGCATTTCGTGCATAACCGGACGTTCGGTGAGTTCGAGATCCAAATTCGAGTCCGTGCCCGAAAGATCGCAACTTTCGACGCGGGGGGCATTTCGGTAAAAACACGACTTTCCTGCCCGTAGGACGTTCCGGACCAAACGCGAATGATCTATTTTTGCATTTCGTGCAGAACCGGACGTTCGGTGAGTTCGAGATCCAAATTCGAGTCCGTGCCCGAAAGATCGCAACTTTCGACGCGGGGGGCATTTCGGTAAAAACACGACTTTCACACCCGGAGGACGTGTCGGACGAAACGCGTATGATCTATTTTGGAATTTCACGCAGAACTAGACGTTCAGTGAGTTCGGTATCGAAGTTCGAGAACGCGCCCGAAAAATCGCCAGCAAGTTTCGACGCGGCGAGCGTTTCGGTAAAAACACGACTTTCCTGCCCGTAGGACGTTCCGGACCAAACGCAAATGATCTATTTTTGCATTTCGTGCATAACCGGACGTTCGGTGAGTTCGAGATCCAAATTCGAGTCCGTGCCCGAAAGATCGCAACTTTCGACGCGGGGGGCATTTCGGTAAAAACACGACTTTCACACCCGGAGGACGTGTCGGACGAAACGCGTATGATCTATTTTGGAATTTCACGCAGAACTAGACGTTCAGTGAGTTCGGTATCGAAGTTCGAGAACGCGCCCGAAAAATCGCCAGCAAGTTTCGACGCGGCGAGCGTTTCGGTAAAAACACGACTTTCCTGCCCGTAGGACGTTCCGGACCAAACGCGAATGATCTATTTTTGCATTTCGTGCATAACCGGACGTTCGGTGAGTTCGAGATCCAAATTCGAGTCCGTGCCCGAAAGATCGCAACTTTCGACGCGGGGGGCATTTCGGTAAAAACAAGACTTTCACACCCGGAGGACGTGTCGGACGAAACGCGTATGATCTATTTTGGAATTTCACGCAGAACTAGACGTTCAGTGAGTTCGGTATCGAAGTTCGAGAACGCGACCGAAACATCGCAAGCAAGTTTCGACGCGGCGAGCGTTTCGGTAAAAACACGACTTTCCTGCCCGTAGAACGTTCCGGACCAAACGCGAATGATCTATTTTTGCATTTCATGCATAACCGGACGTTCGGTGAGTTCGAGATCCAAATTCGAGTCCGTGCCCGAAAGATCGCAACTTTCGACGCGGGGGGCATTTCGGTAAAAACACGACTTTCCTGCCCGTAGGACGTTCCGGACCAAACGCGAATGATCTATTTTTGCATTTCGTGCAGAACCGGACGTTCGGTGAGTTCAAGATCCAAATTCGAGTCCGTGCCCGAAAGATCGCAACTTTCGACGCAGGGGGCATTTCGGTAAAAACACGACTTTCACACCCGGAGGACGTGTCGGACGAAACGCGTATGATCTATTTTGGAATTTCACGCAGAACTAGACGTTCAGTGAGTTCGGTATCGAAGTTCGAGAACGCGCCCGAAAAATCGCCAGCAAGTTTCGACGCGGCGAGCGTTTCGGTAAAAACACGACTTTCCTGCCCGTAGGACGTTCCGGACCAAACGCGAATGATCTATTTTTGCATTTCGTGCATAACCGGACGTTCGGTGAGTTCGAGATCCAAATTCGAGTCCGTGCCCGAAAGATCGCAACTTTCGACGCGGGGGGCATTTCGGTAAAAACACGACTTTCACACCCGGAGGACGTGTCGGACGAAACGCGTATGATCTATTTTGGAATTTCACGCAGAACTAGACGTTCAGTGAGTTCGGTATCGAAGTTCGAGAACGCGCCCGAAAAATCGCCAGCAAGTTTCGACGCGGCGAGCGTTTCGGTAAAAACACGACTTTCCTGCCCGTAGGACGTTCCGGACCAAACGCGAATGATCTATTTTTGCATTTCGTGCATAACCGGACGTTCGGTGAGTTCGAGATCCAAATTCGAGTCCGTGCCCGAAAGATCGCAACTTTCGACGCGGGGGGCATTTCGGTAAAAACAAGACTTTCACACCCGGAGGACGTGTCGGACGAAACGCGTATGATCTATTTTGGAATTTCACGCAGAACTAGACGTTCAGTGAGTTCGGTATCGAAGTTCGAGAACGCGACCGAAACATCGCAAGCAAGTTTCGACGCGGCGAGCGTTTCGGTAAAAACACGACTTTCCTGCCCGTAGAACGTTCCGGACCAAACGCGAATGATCTATTTTTGCATTTCGTGCATAACCGGACGTTCGGTGAGTTCGAGATCCAAATTCGAGTCCGTGCCCGAAAGATCGCAACTTTCGACGCGGGGGGCATTTCGGTAAAAACACGACTTTCCTGCCCGTACGACGTTCCGGACCAAACGCGAATGATCTATTTTTGCATTTCGTGCAGAACCGGACGTTCGGTGAGTTCGAGATCCAAATTCGAGTCCGTGCCCGAAAGATCGCAACTTTCGACGCGGGGGGCATTTCGGTAAAAACACGTCTTTCACACCCGGAGGACGTGTCGGACGAAACGCGTATGATCTATTTTGGAATTTCACGCAGAACTAGACGTTCAGTGAGTTCGGTATCGAAGTTCGAGAACGCGCCCGAAAAATCGCCAGCAAGTTTCGACGCGGCGAGCGTTTCGGTAAAAACACGACTTTCCTGCCCGTAGGACGTTCCGGACCAAACGCGAATGATCTATTTTTGCATTTCGTGCATAACCGGACGTTCGGTGAGTTCGAGATCCAAATTCGAGTCCGTGCCCGAAAGATCGCAACTTTCGACGCGGGGGGCATTTCGGTAAAAACACGACTTTCCTGCCCGTACGACGTTCCGGACCAAACGCGAATGATCTATTTTTGCATTTCGTGCAGAACCAGACGTTCGGTGAGTTTGAGATCCAAATTCGAGTCCGTGCCCAAAAGATCGCAACTTTCGACGCGGGGGGCATTTCGGTAAAAACACGACTTTCACACCCGGAGGACGTGTCGGACGAAACGCGTATGATCTATTTTGGAATTTCACGCAGAACTAGACGTTCAGTGAGTTCGGTATCGAAGTTCGAGAACGCGCCCGAAACATCGCAAGCAAGTTTCGACGCGGCGAGCGTTTCGGTAAAAACACGACTTTCCTGCCCGTAGAACGTTCCGGACCAAACGTGAATGATCTATTTTTGCATTTCGTGCATAACCGGACGTTCGGTGAGTTCGAGATCCAAATTCGAGTCCGTGCCCGAAAGATCGCAACTTTCGACGCGGGGGGCATTTCGGTAAAAACACGACTTTCCTGCCCGTAGGACGTTCCGGACCAAACGCGAATGATCTATTTTTGCATTTCGTGCAGAACCGGACGTTCGGTGAGTTCGAGATCCAAATTCGAGTCCGTGCCCGAAAGATCGCAACTTTCGACGCGGGGGGCATTTCGGTAAAAACACGACTTTCACACCCGGAGGACGTGTCGGACGAAACGCGTATGATCTATTTTGGAATTTCACGCAGAACTAGACGTTCAGTGAGTTCGGTATCGAAGTTCGAGAACGCGCCCGAAAAATCGCCAGCAAGTTTCGACGCGGCGAGCGTTTCGGTAAAAACACGACTTTCCTGCCCGTAGGACGTTCCGGACCAAACGCGAATGATCTATTTTTGCATTTCGTGCATAACCGGACGTTCGGTGAGTTCGAGATCCAAATTCGAGTCCGTGCCCGAAAGATCGCAACTTTCGACGCGGGGGGCATTTCGGTAAAAACAAGACTTTCACACCCGGAGGACGTGTCGGACGAAACGCGTATGATCTATTTTGGAATTTCACGCAGAACTAGACGTTCAGTGAGTTCGGTATCGAAGTTCGAGAACGCGACCGAAACATCGCAAGCAAGTTTCGACGCGGCGAGCGTTTCGGTAAAAACACGACTTTCCTGCCCGTAGAACGTTCCGGACCAAACGCGAATGATCTATTTTTGCATTTCGTGCATAACCGGACGTTCGGTGAGTTCGAGATCCAAATTCGAGTCCGTGCCCGAAAGATCGCAACTTTCGACGCGGGGGGCATTTCGGTAAAAACACGACTTTCCTGCCCGTAGGACGTTCCGGACCAAACGCGAATGATCTATTTTTGCATTTCGTGCAGAACCGGACGTTCGGTGAGTTCGAGATCCAAATTCGAGTCCGTGCCCGAAAGATCGCAACTTTCGACGCGGGGGGCATTTCGGTAAAAACACGACTTTCACACCCGGAGGACGTGTCGGACGAAACGCGTATGATCTATTTTGGAATTTCACGCAGAACTAGACGTTCAGTGAGTTCGGTATCGAAGTTCGAGAACGCGCCCGAAAAATCGCCAGCATGTTTCGACGCGGCGAGCGTTTCGGTAAAAACACGACTTTCCTGCCCGTAGGACGTTCCGGACCAAACGCGAATGATCTATTTTTGCATTTCGTGCATAACCGGACGTTCGGTGAGTTCGAGATCCAAATTCGAGTCCGTGCCCGAAAGATCGCAACTTTCGACGCGGGGGGCATTTCGGTAAAAACAAGACTTTCACACCCGGAGGACGTGTCGGACGAAACGCGTATGATCTATTTTGGAATTTCACGCAGAACTAGACGTTCAGTGAGTTCGGTATCGAAGATCGAGAACGCGACCGAAACATCGCAAGCAAGTTTCGACGCGGCGAGCGTTTCGGTAAAAACACGACTTTCCTGCCCGTAGAACGTTCTGGACCAAACGCGAATGATCTATTTTTGCATTTCGTGCATAACCGGACGTTCGGTGAGTTCGAGATCCAAATTCGAGTCCGTGCCCGAAAGATCGCAACTTTCGACGCGGGGGGCATTTCGGTAAAAACACGACTTTCCTGCCCGTAGGACGTTACGGACCAAACGCGAATGATCTATTTTTGCATTTCGTGCAGAACCGGACGTTCGGTGAGTTCGAGATCCAAATTCGAGTCCGTGCCCGAAAGATGGCAACTTTCGACGCGGGGGGCATTTCGGTAAAAACACGACTTTCACACCCGGAGGACGTGTCGGACGAAACGCGTATGATCTATTTTGGAATTTCACGCAGAACTAGACGTTCAGTGAGTTCGGTATCGAAGTTCGAGAACGCGCCCGAAAAATCGCCAGCAAGTTTCGACGCGGCGAGCGTTTCGGTAAAAACACGACTTTCCTGCCCGTAGGACGTTCCGGACCAAACGCGAATGATCTATTTTTGCATTTCGTGCATAACCGGACGTTCGGTGAGTTCGAGATCCAAATTCGAGTCCGTGCCCGAAAGATCGCAACTTTCGACGCGGGGGGCATTTCGGTAAAAACACGACTTTCACACCCGGAGGACGTGTCGGACGAAACGCGTATGATCTATTTTGGAATTTCACGCAGAACTAGACGTTCAGTGAGTTCGGTATCGAAGTTCGAGAACGCGCCCGAAAAATCGCCAACAAGTTTCGACGCGGCGAGCGTTTCGGTAAAAACACGACTTTCCTGCCCGTAGGACGATCCGGACCAAACGCGAATGATCTATTTTTGCATTTCGTGCATAACCGGACGTTCGGTGAGTTCGAGATCCAAATTCGAGTCCGTGCCCGAAAGATCGCAACTTTCGACGCGGGGGGCATTTCGGTAAAAACACGACTTTCCTGCCCGTAGGACGTTCCGGACCAAACGCGAATGATCTATTTTTGCATTTCGTGCAGAACCGGACGTTCGGTGAGTTCGAGATCCAAATTCGAGTCCGTGCCCGAAAGATCACAACTTTTGACGCGGGGGGCATTTCGGTAAAAACACGACTTTCACACCCGGAGGACGTGTCGGACGAAACGCGTATGATCTATTTTGGAATTTCACGCAGAACTAGACGTTCAGTGAGTTCGGTATCGAAGTTCGAGAACGCGACCGAAACATCGCAAGCAAGTTTCGACGCGGCGAGCGTTTCGGTAAAAACACGACTTTCCTGCCCGTAGAACGTTCCGGACCAAACGCGAATGATCTATTTTTGCATTTCGTGCATAACCGGACGTTCGGTGAGTTCGAGATCCAAATTCGAGTCCGTGCCCGAAAGATCGCAACTTTCGACGCGAGGGGCATTTCGGTAAAAACACGACTTTCCTGCCCGTAGGACGTTCCGGACCAAACGCGAATGATCTATTTTTGCATTTCGTGCAGAACCGGACGTTCGGTGAGTTCGAGATCCAAATTCGAGTCCGTGCCCGAAAGATCGCAACTTTCGACGCGGGGGGCATTTCGGTAAAAACACGACTTTCACACCCGGAGGACGTGTCGGACGAAACGCGTATGATCTATTTTGGAATTTCACGCAGAACTAGACGTTCAGTGAGTTCGGTATCGAAGTTCGAGAACGCGCCCGAAAAATCGCCAGCAAGTTTCGACGCGGCGAGCGTTTCGGTAAAAACACGACTTTCCTGCCCGTAGGACGTTCCGGACCAAACGCGAATGATCTATTTTTGCATTTCGTGCATAACCGGACGTTCGGTGAGTTCGAGATCGAAATTCGAGTCCGTGCCCGAAAGATCGCAACTTTCGACGCGGGGGGCATTTCGGTAAAAACACGACTTTCCTGCCCGTACGACGTTCCGGACCAAACGCGAATGATCTATTTTTGCATTTCGTGCAGAACCAGACGTTCAGTGAGTTTGAGATCCAAATTTGAGTCCGTGCCCAAAAGATCGCAACTTTCGACGCGGGGGGCATTTCGGTAAAAACACGACTTTCCCACCCGGAGGACGTGTCGGACGAAACGCGTATGATCTATTTTGGAATTTCACGCAGAACTAGACGTTCAGTGAGTTCGGTATCGAAGTTCGAGAACGCGCCCGAAACATCGCAAGCAAGTTTCGACGCGGCGAGCGTTTCGGTAAAAACACGACTTTCCTGCCCGTAGAACGTTCCGGACCAAACGTGAATGATCTATTTTTGCATTTCGTGCATAACCGGACGTTCGGTGAGTTCGAGATCCAAATTCGAGTCCGTGCCCGAAAGATCGCAACTTTCGACGCGGGGGGCATTTCGGTAAAAACACGACTTTCCTGCCCGTAGGACGTTCCGGACCAAACGCGAATGATCTATTTTTGCATTTCGTGCAGAACCGGACGTTCGGTGAGTTCGAGATCCAAATTCGAGTCCGTGCCCGAAAGATCGCAACTTTCGACGCGAGGGGCATTTCGGTAAAAACACGACTTTCACACCCGGAGGACGTGTCGGACGAAACGCGTATGATCTATTTTGGAATTTCACGCAGAACTAGACGTCCAGTGAGTTCGGTATCGAAGTTCGAGAACGCGCCCGAAAAATTGCCAGCAAGTTTCGACGCGGCGAGCGTTTTGGTAAAAACACGACTTTCCTGCCCGTAGGACGTTCCGGACCAAACGCGAATGATCTATTTTTGCATTTCGTGCATAACCGGACGTTCGGTGAGTTCGAGATCCAAATTCGAGTCCGTGCCCGAAAGATCGCAACTTTCGACGCGGGGGGCATTTCGGTAAAAACACGACTTTCACACCCGGAGGACGTGTCGGACGAAACGCGTATGATCTATTTTG
This sequence comes from Arctostaphylos glauca, assembly GCA_019985065.2. Taxonomy (NCBI): domain Eukaryota; kingdom Viridiplantae; phylum Streptophyta; class Magnoliopsida; order Ericales; family Ericaceae; genus Arctostaphylos; species Arctostaphylos glauca. Next base: position 34,357,856 of record JAHSPW020000004.1, on the reverse strand, counting down.
GAATTTCACGCAGAACTAGACGTTCAGTGAGTTCGGTATCGAAGTTCGAGAACGCGCCCGAAAAATCGCCAGCAAGTTTCGACGCGGCGAGCGTTTCGGTAAAAACACGACTTTCCTGCCCGTAGGACGTTCCGGACCAAACGCGAATGATCTATTTTTGCATTTCGTGCATAACCGGACGTTCGGTGAGTTCGAGATCCAAATTCGAGTCCGTGCCCGAAAGATCGCAACTTTCGACGCGGGGGGCATTTCGGTAAAAACACGACTTTCCTGCCCGTACGACGTTCCGGACCAAACGCGAATGATCTATTTTTGCATTTCGTGCAGAACCAGACGTTCGGTGAGTTTGAGATCCAAATTCGAGTCCGTGCCCAAAAGATCGCAACTTTCGACGCGGGGGGCATTTCGGTAAAAACACGACTTTCCCACCCGGAGGACGTGACGGACGAAACGCGTATGATCTATTTTGGAATTTCACGCAGAACTAGACGTTCAGTGAGTTCGGTATCGAAGTTCGAGAACGCGCCCGAAACATCGCAAGGAAGTTTCGACGCGGCGAGCGTTTCGGTAAAAACACGACTTTCCTGCCCGTAGAACGTTCCGGACCAAACGTGAATGATCTATTTTTGCATTTCGTGCATAACCGGACGTTCGGTGAGTTCGAGATCCAAATTCGAGTCCGTGCCCGAAAGATCGCAACTTTCGACGCGGGGGGCATTTCGGTAAAAACACGACTTTCCTGCCCGTAGGACGTTCCGGACCAAACGCGAATGATCTATTTTTGCATTTCGTGCAGAACCGGACGTTCGGTGAGTTCGAGATCCAAATTCGAGTCCGTGCCCGAAAGATCGCAACTTTCGACGCGGGGGGCATTTCGGTAAAAACACGACTTTCACACCCGGAGGACGTGTCGGACGAAACGCGTATGATCTATTTTGGAATTTCACGCAGAACTAGACGTTCAGTGAGTTCGGTATCGAAGTTCGAGAACGCGCCCGAAAAATCGCCAGCAAGTTTCGACGCGGCGAGCGTTTCGGTAAAAACACGACTTTCCTGCCCGTAGGACGTTCCGGACCAAACGCGAATGATCTATTTTTGCATTTCGTGCATAACCGGACGTTCGGTGAGTTCGAGATCCAAATTCGAGTCCGTGCCCGAAAGATCGCAACTTTCGACGCGGGGGGCATTTCGGTAAAAACACGACTTTCACACCCGGAGGACGTGTCGGACGAAACGCGTATGATCTATTTTGGAATTTCACGCAGAACTAGACGTTCAGTGAGTTCGGTATCGAAGTTCGAGAACGCGCCCGAAAAATCGCCAGCAAGTTTCGACGCGGCGAGCGTTTCGGTAAAAACACGACTTTCCTGCCCGTAGGACGTTCCGGACCAAACGCGAATGATCTATTTTTGCATTTCGTGCATAACCGGACGTTCGGTGAGTTCGAGATCCAAATTCGAGTCCGTGCCCGAAAGATCGCAACTTTCGACGCGGGGGGCATTTCGGTAAAAACAAGACTTTCACACCCGGAGGACGTGTCGGACGAAACGCGTATGATCTATTTTGGAATTTCACGCAGAACTAGACGTTCAGTGAGTTCGGTATCGAAGTTCGAGAACGCGACCGAAACATCGCAAGCAAGTTTCGACGCGGCGAGCGTTTCGGTAAAAACACGACTTTCCTGCCCGTAGAACGTTCCGGACCAAACGCGAATGATCTATTTTTGCATTTCGTGCATAACCGGACGTTCGGTGAGTTCGAGATCCAAATTCGAGTCCGTGCCCGAAAGATCGCAACTTTCGACGCGGGGGGCATTTCGGTAAAAACACGACTTTCCTGCCCGTACGACGTTCCGGACCAAACGCGAATGATCTATTTTTGCATTTCGTGCAGAACCGGACGTTCGGTGAGTTCGAGATCCAAATTCGAGTCCGTGCCCGAAAGATCGCAACTTTCGACGCGGGGGGCATTTCGGTAAAAACACGTCTTTCACACCCGGAGGACGTGTCGGACGAAACGCGTATGATCTATTTTGGAATTTCACGCAGAACTAGACGTTCAGTGAGTTCGGTATCGAAGTTCGAGAACGCGCCCGAAAAATCGCCAGCAAGTTTCGACGCGGCGAGCGTTTCGGTAAAAACACGACTTTCCTGCCCGTAGGACGTTCCGGACCAAACGCGAATGATCTATTTTTGCATTTCGTGCATAACCGGACGTTCGGTGAGTTCGAGATCCAAATTCGAGTCCGTGCCCGAAAGATCGCAACTTTCGACGCGGGGGGCATTTCGGTAAAAACACGACTTTCCTGCCCGTACGACGTTCCGGACCAAACGCGAATGATCTATTTTTTCATTTCGTGCAGAACTAGACGTTCGGTGAGTTTGAGATCCAAATTCGAGTCCGTGCCCAAAAGATCGCAACTTTCGACGCGGGGGGCATTTCGGTAAAAACACGACTTTCACACCCGGAGGACGTGTCGGACGAAACGCGTATGATCTATTTTGGAATTTCACGCAGAACTAGACGTTCAGTGAGTTCGGTATCGAAGTTCGAGAACGCGCCCGAAACATCGCAAGCAAGTTTCGACGCGGCGAGCGTTTCGGTAAAAACACGACTTTCCTGCCCGTAGAACGTTCCGGACCAAACGTGAATGATCTATTTTTGCATTTCGTGCATAACCGGACGTTCGGTGAGTTCGAGATCCAAATTCGAGTCCGTGCCCGAAAGATCGCAACTTTCGACGCGGGGGGCATTTCGGTAAAAACACGACTTTCCTGCCCGTAGGACGTTCCGGACCAAACGCGAATGATCTATTTTTGCATTTCGTGCAGAACCGGACGTTCGGTGAGTTCGAGATCCAAATTCGAGTCCGTGCCCGAAAGATCGCAACTTTCGACGCGGGGGGCATTTCGGTAAAAACACGACTTTCACACCCGAAGGACGTGTCGGACGAAACGCGTATGATCTATTTTGGAATTTCACGCAGAACTAGACGTTCAGTGAGTTCGGTATCGAAGTTCGAGAACGCGCCCGAAAAATCGCCAGCAAGTTTCGACGCGGCGAGCGTTTCGGTAAAAACACGACTTTCCTGCCCGTAGGACGTTCCGGACCAAACGCGAATGATCTATTTTTGCATTTCGTGCATAACCGGACGTTCGGTGAGTTCGAGATCCAAATTCGAGTCCGTGCCCGAAAGATCGCAACTTTCGACGCGGGGGGCATTTCGGTAAAAACAAGACTTTCACACCCGGAGGACGTGTCGGACGAAACGCGTATGATCTATTTTGGAATTTCACGCAGAACTAGACGTTCAGTGAGTTCGGTATCGAAGTTCGAGAACGCGACCGAAACATCGCAAGCAAGTTTCGACGCGGCGAGCGTTTCGGTAAAAACACGACTTTCCTGCCCGTAGAACGTTCCGGACCAAACGCGAATGATCTATTTTTGCATTTCGTGCATAACCGGACGTTCGGTGAGTTCGAGATCCAAATTCGAGTCCGTGCCCGAAAGATCGCAACTTTCGACGCGGGGGGCATTTCGGTAAAAACACGACTTTCCTGCCCGTAGGACGTTCCGGACCAAACGCGAATGATCTATTTTTGCATTTCGTGCAGAACCGGACGTTCGGTGAGTTCGAGATCCAAATTCGAGTCCGTGCCCGAAAGATCGCAACTTTCGACGCGGGGGGCATTTCGGTAAAAACACGACTTTCACACCCGGAGGACGTGTCGGACGAAACGCGTATGATCTATTTTGGAATTTCACGCAGAACTAGACGTTCAGTGAGTTCGGTATCGAAGTTCGAGAACGCGCCCGAAAAATCGCCAGCAAGTTTCGACGCGGCGAGCGTTTCGGTAAAAACACGACTTTCCTGCCCGTAGGACGTTCCGGACCAAACGCGAATGATCTATTTTTGCATTTCGTGCATAACCGGACGTTCGGTGAGTTCGAGATCCAAATTCGAGTCCGTGCCCGAAAGATCGCAACTTTCGACGCGGGGGGCATTTCGGTAAAAACACGACTTTCCTGCCCGTACGACGTTCCGGACCAAACGCGAATGATCTATTTTTGCATTTCGTGCAGAACCAGACGTTCGGTGAGTTTGAGATCCAAATTCGAGTCCGTGCCCAAAAGATCGCAACTTTCGACGCGGGGGGCATTTCGGTAAAAACACGACTTTCCCACCCGGAGGACGTGTCGGACGAAACGCGTATGATCTATTTTGGAATTTCACGCAGAACTAGACGTTCAGTGAGTTCGGTATCGAAGTTCGAGAACGCGCCCGAAACATCGCAAGCAAGTTTCGACGCGGCGAGCGTTTCGGTAAAAACACGACTTTCCTGCCCGTAGAACGTTCCGAACCAAACGGGAATGATCTATTTTTGCATTTCGTGCATAACCGGACGTTCGGTGAGTTCGAGATCCAAATTCGAGTCCGTGCCCGAAAGATCGCAACTTTCGACGCGGGGGGCATTTCGGTAAAAACACGACTTTCCTGCCCGTAGGACGTTCCGGACCAAACGCGAATGATCTATTTTTGCATTTCGTGCAGAACCGGACGTTCGGTGAGTTCGAGATCCAAATTCGAGTCCGTGCCCGAAAGATCGCAACTTTCGACGCGGGGGGCATTTCGGTAAAAACACGACTTTCACACCCGGAGGACGTGTCGGACGAAACGCGTATGATCTATTTTGGAATTTCACGCAGAACTAGACGTTCAGTGAGTTCGGTATCGAAGTTCGAGAACGCGCCCGAAAAATCGCCAGCAAGTTTCGACGCGGCGAGCGTTTCGGTAAAAACACGACTTTCCTGCCCGTAGGACGTTCCGGACCAAACGCGAATGATCTATTTTTGCATTTCGTGCATAACCGGACGTTCGGTGAGTTCGAGATCCAAATTCGAGTCCGTGCCCGAAAGATCGCAACTTTCGACGCGGGGGGCATTTCGGTAAAAACACGACTTTCACACCCGGAGGACGTGTCGGACGAAACGCGTATGATCTATTTTGGAATTTCACGCAGAACTAGACGTTCAGTGAGTTCGGTATCGAAGTTCGAGAACGCGACCGAAACATCGCAAGCAAGTTTCGACGCGGCGAGCGTTTCGGTAAAAACACGACTTTCCTGCCCGTAGGACGTTCCGGACCAAACGCGAATGATCTATTTTTGCATTTCGTGCATAACCGGACGTTCGGTGAGTTCGAGATCCAAATTCGAGTCCGTGCCCGAAAGATCGCAACTTTCGACGCGGGGGGCATTTCGGTAAAAACACGACTTTCACACCCGGAGGACGTGTCGGACGAAACGCGTATGATCTATTTTGGAATTTCACGCAGAACTAGACGTTCAGTGAGTTCGGTATCGAAGTTCGAGAACGCGCCCGAAAAATCGCCAGCAAGTTTCGACGCGGCGAGCGTTTCGGTAAAAACACGACTTTCCTGCCCGTAGGACGTTCCGGACCAAACGCGAATGATCTATTTTTGCATTTCGTGCATAACCGGACGTTCGGTGAGTTCGAGATCCAAATTCGAGTCCGTGCCCGAAAGATCGCAACTTTCGACGCGGGGGGCATTTCGGTAAAAACAAGACTTTCACACCCGGAGGACGTGTCGGACGAAACGCGTATGATCTATTTTGGAATTTCACGCAGAACTAGACGTTCAGTGAGTTCGGTATCGAAGTTCGAGAACGCGACCGAAACATCGCAAGCAAGTTTCGACGCGGCGAGCGTTTCGGTAAAAACACGACTTTCCTGCCCGTAGAACGTTCCGGACCAAACGCGAATGATCTATTTTTGCATTTCGTGCATAACCGGACGTTCGGTGAGTTCGAGATCCAAATTCGAGTCCGTGCCCGAAAGATCGCAACTTTCGACGCGGGGGGCATTTCGGTAAAAACACGACTTTCCTGCCCGTAGGACGTTCCGGACCAAACGCGAATGATCTATTTTTGCATTTCGTGCAGAACCGGACGTTCGGTGAGTTCGAGATCCAAATTCGATTCCGTGCCCGAAAGATCGCAACTTTCGACGCGGGGGGCATTTCGGTAAAAACACGACTTTCACACCCGGAGGACGTGTCGGACGAAACGCGTATGATCTATTTTGGAATTTCACGCAGAACTAGACGTTCAGTGAGTTCGGTATCGAAGTTCGAGAACGCGCCCGAAAAATCGCCAGCAAGTTTCGACGCGGCGAGCGTTTCGGTAAAAACACGACTTTCCTGCCCGTAGGACGTTCCGGACCAAACGCGAATGATCTATTTTTGCATTTCGTGCATAACCGGACGTTCGGTGAGTTCGAGATCCAAATTCGAGTCCGTGCCCGAAAGATCGCAACTTTCGACGCGGGGGGCATTTCGGTAAAAACACGACTTTCCTGCCCGTACGACGTTCTGGACCAAACGCGAATGATCTATTTTTGCATTTCGTGCAGAACCAGACGTTCTGTGAGTTTGAGATCCAAATTCGAGTCCGTGCCCAAAAGATCGCAACTTTCGACGCGGGGGGCATTTCGGTAAAAACACGACTTTCCCACCCGGAGGACGTGTCGGACGAAACGCGTATGATCTATTTTGGAATTTCACGCAGAACTAGACGTTCAGTGAGTTCGGTATCGAAGTTCGAGAACGCGCCCGAAACATCGCAAGCAAGTTTCGACGCAGCGAGCGTTTCGGTAAAAACACGACTTTCCTGCCCGTAGAACGTTCCGAACCAAACGGGAATGATCTATTTTTGCATTTCGTGCATAACGGACGTTCGGTGAGTTCGAGATCCAAATTCGAGTCCGTGCCCGAAAGATCGCAACTTTCGACGCGGGGGGCATTTCGGTAAAAACACGACTTTCCTGCCCGTAGGACGTTCCGGACCAAACGCGAATGATCTATTTTTGCATTTCGTGCAGAACCGGACGTTCGGTGAGTTCGAGATCCAAATTCGAGTCTGTGCCCGAAAGATCGCAACTTTCGACGCGGGGGGCATTTCGGTAAAAACACGACTTTCACACCCGGAGGACGTGTCGGACGAAACGCGTATGATCTATTTTGGAATTTCACGCAGAACTAGACGTTCAGTGAGTTCGGTATCGAAGTTCGAGAACGCGCCCGAAAAATCGCCAGCAAGTTTCGACGCGGCGAGCGTTTCGGTAAAAACACGACTTTCCTGCCCGTAGGACGTTCCGGACCAAACGCGAATGATCTATTTTTGCATTTCGTGCATAACCGGACGTTCGGTGAGTTCGAGATCCAAATTCGAGTCCGTGCCCGAAAGATCGCAACTTTCGACGCGGGGGGCATTTCGGTAAAAACACGACTTTCACACCCGGAGGACGTGTCGGACGAAACGCGTATGATCTATTTTGGAATTTCACGCAGAACTAGACGTTCAGTGAGTTCGGTATCGAAGTTCGAGAACGCGCCCGAAAAATCGCCAGCAAGTTTCGACGCGGCGAGCGTTTCGGTAAAAACACGACTTTCCTGCCCGTAGGACGTTCCTGACCAAACGCGAATGATCTATTTTTGCATTTCGTGCATAACCGGACGTTCGGTGAGTTCGAGATCCAAATTCGAGTCCGTGCCCGAAAGATCGCAAGTTTCGACGCGGGGGGCATTTCGGTAAAAACAAGACTTTCACACCCGGAGGACGTGTCGGACGAAACGCGTATGATCTATTTTGGAATTTCACGCAGAACTAGACGTTCAGTGAGTTCGGTATCGAAGTTCGAGAACGCGACCGAAACATCGCAAGCAAGTTTCGACGCGGCGAGCGTTTCGGTAAAAACACGACTTTCCTGCCCGTAGAACGTTCCGGACCAAACGCGAATGATCTATTTTTGCATTTCGTGCATAACCGGACGTTCGGTGAGTTCGAGATCCAAATTCGAGTCCGTGCCCGAAAGATCGCAACTTTCGACGCGGGGGGCATTTCGGTAAAAACACGACTTTCCTGCCCGTAGGACGTTCCGGACCAAACGCGAATGATCTATTTTTGCATTTCGTGCAGAACCGGACGTTCGGTGAGTTCGAGATCCAAATTCGAGTCCGTGCCCGAAAGATCGCAACTTTCGACGCGGGGGGCATTTCGGTAAAAACACGACTTTCACACCCGGAGGACGTGTCGGACGAAACGCGTATGATCTATTTTGGAATTTCACGCAGAACTAGACGTTCAGTGAGTTCGGTATCGAAGTTCGAGAACGCGCCCGAAAAATCGCCAGCAAGTTTCGACGCGGCGAGCGTTTCGGTAAAAACACGACTTTCCTGCCCGTAGGACGTTCCGGACCAAACGCGAATGATCTATTTTTGCATTTCGTGCATAACCGGACGTTCGGTGAGTTCGAGATCCAAATTCGAGTCCGTGCCCGAAAGATCGCAACTTTCGACGCGGGGGGCATTTCGGTAAAAACACGACTTTCACACCCGGAGGACGTGTCGGACGAAACGCGTATGATCTATTTTGGAATTTCACGCAGAACTAGACGTTCAGTGAGTTCGGTATCGAAGTTCGAGAACGCGCCCGAAAAATCGCCAGCAAGTTTCGAAGCGGCGAGCGTTTCGGTAAAAACACGACTTTCCTGCCCGTAGGACGTTCCGGACCAAACGCGAATGATCTATTTTTGCATTTCGTGCATAACCGGACGTTCGGTGAGTTCGAGATCCAAATTCGAGTCCGTGCCCGAAAGATCGCAACTTTCGACGCGGGGGGCATTTCGGTAAAAACACGACTTTCCTGCCCGTACGACGTTCCGGACCATACGCGAATGATCTATTTTTGCATTTCGTGCAGAACCAGACGTTCGGTGAGTTTGAGATCCAAATTCGAGTCCGTGCCCAAAAGATCGCAACTTTCGACGCGGGGGGCATTTCGGTAAAAACACGACTTTCCCACCCGGAGGACGTGTCGGACGAAACGCGTATGATCTATTTTGGAATTTCACGCAGAACTAGACGTTCAGTGAGTTCGGTATCGAAGTTCGAGAACGCGCCCGAAACATCGCAAGCAAGTTTCGACGCGGCGAGCGTTTCGGTAAAAACACGACTTTCCTGCCCGTAGAACGTTCCGGACCAAACGTGAATGATCTATTTTTGCATTTCGTGCATAACCGGACGTTCGGTGAGTTCGAGATCCAAATTCGAGTCCGTGCCCGAAAGATCGCAACTTTCGACGCGGGGGGCATTTCGGTAAAAACACGACTTTCCTGCCCGTAGGACGTTCCGGACCAAACGCGAATGATCTATTTTTGCATTTCGTGCAGAACCGGACGTTCGGTGAGTTCGAGATCCAAATTCGAGTCCGTGCCCGAAAGATCGCAACTTTCGACGCGGGGGGCATTTCGGTAAAAACACGACTTTCACACCCGGAGGACGTGTCGGACGAAACGCGTATGATCTATTTTGGAATTTCACGCAGAACTAGACGTTCAGTGAGTTCGGTATCGAAGTTCGAGAACGCGCCCGAAAAATCGCCAGCAAGTTTCGACGCGGCGAGCGTTTCGGTAAAAACACGACTTTCCTGCCCGTAGGACGTTCCGGACCAAACGCGAATGATCTATTTTTGCATTTCGTGCATAACCGGACGTTCGGTGAGTTCGAGATCCAAATTCGAGTCCGTGCCCGAAAGATCGCAACTTTCGACGCGGGGGGCATTTCGGTAAAAACACGACTTTCACACCCGGAGGACGTGTCGGACGAAACGCGTATGATCTATTTTGGAATTTCACGCAGAACTAGACGTTCAGTGAGTTCGGTATCGAAGTTCGAGAACGCGCCCGAAAAATCGCCAGCAAGTTTCGACGCGGCGAGCGTTTCGGTAAAAACACGACTTTCCTGCCCGTAGGACGTTCCTGACCAAACGCGAATGATCTATTTTTGCATTTCGTGCATAACCGGACGTTCGGTGAGTTCGAGATCCAAATTCGAGTCCGTGCCCGAAAGATCGCAAGTTTCGACGCGGGGGGCATTTCGGTAAAAACAAGACTTTCACACCCGGAGGACGTGTCGGACGAAACGCGTATGATCTATTTTGGAATTTCACGCAGAACTAGACGTTCAGTGAGTTCGGTATCGAAGTTCGAGAACGCGACCGAAACATCGCAAGCAAGTTTCGACGCGGCGAGCGTTTCGGTAAAAACACGACTTTCCTGCCCGTAGAACGTTCCGGACCAAACGCGAATGATCTATTTTTGCATTTCGTGCATAACCGGACGTTCGGTGAGTTCGAGATCCAAATTCGAGTCCGTGCCCGAAAGATCGCAACTTTCGACGCGGGGGGCATTTCGGTAAAAACACGACTTTCCTGCCCGTAGGACGTTCCGGACCAAACGCGAATGATCTATTTTTGCATTTCGTGCAGAACCGGACGTTCGGTGAGTTCGAGATCCAAATTCGAGTCCGTGCCCGAAAGATCGCAACTTTCGACGCGGGGGGCATTTCGGTAAAAACACGACTTTCACACCCGGAGGACGTGTCGGACGAAACGCGTATGATCTATTTTGGAATTTCACGCAGAACTAGACGTTCAGTGAGTTCGGTATCGAAGTTCGAGAACGCGCCCGAAAAATCGCCAGCAAGTTTCGACGCGGCGAGCGTTTCGGTAAAAACACGACTTTCCTGCCCGTAGGACGTTCCGGACCAAACGCGAATGATCTATTTTTGCATTTCGTGCATAACCGGACGTTCGGTGAGTTCGAGATCCAAATTCGAGTCCGTGCCCGAAAGATCGCAACTTTCGACGCGGGGGGCATTTCGGTAAAAACACGACTTTCACACCCGGAGGACGTGTCGGACGAAACGCGTATGATCTATTTTGGAATTTCACGCAGAACTAGACGTTCAGTGAGTTCGGTATCGAAGTTCGAGAACGCGCCCGAAAAATCGCCAGCAAGTTTCGAAGCGGCGAGCGTTTCGGTAAAAACACGACTTTCCTGCCCGTAGGACGTTCCGGACCAAACGCGAATGATCTATTTTTGCATTTCGTGCATAACCGGACGTTCGGTGAGTTCGAGATCCAAATTCGAGTCCGTGCCCGAAAGATCGCAACTTTCGACGCGGGGGGCATTTCGGTAAAAACACGACTTTCCTGCCCGTACGACGTTCCGGACCATACGCGAATGATCTATTTTTGCATTTCGTGCAGAACCAGACGTTCGGTGAGTTTGAGATCCAAATTCGAGTCCGTGCCCAAAAGATCGCAACTTTCGACGCGGGGGGCATTTCGGTAAAAACACGACTTTCCCACCCGGAGGACGTGTCGGACGAAACGCGTATGATCTATTTTGGAATTTCACGCAGAACTAGACGTTCAGTGAGTTCGGTATCGAAGTTCGAGAACGCGCCCGAAACATCGCAAGCAAGTTTCGACGCGGCGAGCGTTTCGGTAAAAACACGACTTTCCTGCCCGTAGAACGTTCCGGACCAAACGTGAATGATCTATTTTTGCATTTCATGCATAACCGGACGTTCGGTGAGTTCGAGATCCAAATTCGAGTCCGTGCCCGAAAGATCGCAACTTTCGACGCGGGGGGCATTTCGGTAAAAACACGACTTTCCTGCCCGTAGGACGTTCCGGACCAAACGCGAATGATCTATTTTTGCATTTCGTGCAGAACCGGACGTTCGGTGAGTTCGAGATCCAAATTCGAGTCCGTGCCCGAAAGATCGCAACTTTCGACGCGGGGGGCATTTCGGTAAAAACACGACTTTCACACCCGGAGGACGTGTCGGACGAAACGCGTATGATCTATTTTGGAATTTCACGCAGAACTAGACGTTCAGTGAGTTCGGTATCGAAGTTCGAGAACGCGCCCGAAAAATCGCCAGCAAGTTTCGACGCGGCGAGCGTTTCGGTAAAAACACGACTTTCCTGCCCGTAGGACGTTCCGGACCAAACGCGAATGATCTATTTTTGCATTTCGTGCATAACCGGACGTTCGGTGAGTTCGAGATCCAAATTCGAGTCCGTGCCCGAAAGATCGCAACTTTCGACGCGGGGGTCATTTCGGTAAAAACACGACTTTCACACCCGGAGGACGTGTCGGACGAAACGCGTATGATCTATTTTGGAATTTCACGCAGAACTAGACGTTCAGTGAGTTCGGTATCGAAGTTCGAGAACGCGCCCGAAAAATCGCCAGCAAGTTTCGACGCGGCGAGCGTTTCGGTAAAAACACGACTTTCCTGCCCGTAGGACGTTCCGGACCAAACGCGAATGATCTATTTTTGCATTTCGTGCATAACCGGACGTTCGGTGAGTTCGAGATCCAAATTCGAGTCCGTGCCCGAAAGATCGCAAGTTTCGACGCGGGGGGCATTTCGGTAAAAACAAGACTTTCACACCCGGAGGACGTGTCGGACGAAACGCGTATGATCTATTTTGGAATTTCACGCAGAACTAGACGTTCAGTGAGTTCGGTATCGAAGTTCGAGAACGCGACCGAAACATCGCAAGCAAGTTTCGACGCGGCGAGCGTTTCGGTAAAAACACGACTTTCCTGCCCGTAGAACGTTCCGGACCAAACGCGAATGATCTATTTTTGCATTTCGTGCATAACCGGACGTTCGGTGAGTTCGAGATCCAAATTCGAGTCCGTGCCCGAAAGATCGCAACTTTCGACGCGGGGGGCATTTCGGTAAAAACACGACTTTCCTGCCCGTAGGACGTTCCGGACCAAACGCGAATGATCTATTTTTGCATTTCGTGCAGAACCGGACGTTCGGTGAGTTCGAGATCCAAATTCGAGTCCGTGCCCGAAAGATCGCAACTTTCGACGCGGGGGGCATTTCGGTAAAAACACGACTTTCACACCCGGAGGACGTGTCGGACGAAACGCGTATGATCTATTTTGGAATTTCACGCAGAACTAGACGTTCAGTGAGTTCGGTATCGAAGTTCGAGAACGCGCCCGAAAAATCGCCAGCAAGTTTCGACGCGGCGAGCGTTTCGGTAAAAACACGACTTTCCTGCCCGTAGGACGTTCCGGACCAAACGCGAATGATCTATTTTTGCATTTCGTGCATAACCGGACGTTCGGTGAGTTCGAGATCCAAATTCGAGTCCGTGCCCGAAAGATCGCAACTTTCGACGCGGGGGGCATTTCGGTAAAAACACGACTTTCACACCCGGAGGACGTGTCGGACGAAACGCGTATGATCTATTTTGGAATTTCACGCAGAACTAGACGTTCAGTGAGTTCGGTATCGAAGTTCGAGAACGCGCCCGAAAAATCGCCAGCAAGTTTCGAAGCGGCGAGCGTTTCGGTAAAAACACGACTTTCCTGCCCGTAGGACGTTCCGGACCAAACGCGAATGATCTATTTTTGCATTTCGTGCATAACCGGACGTTCGGTGAGTTCGAGATCCAAATTCGAGTCCGTGCCCGAAAGATCGCAACTTTCGACGCGGGGGGCATTTCGGTAAAAACACGACTTTCCTGCCCGTACGACGTTCCGGACCATACGCGAATGATCTATTTTTGCATTTCGTGCAGAACCAGACGTTCGGTGAGTTTGAGATCCAAATTCGAGTCCGTGCCCAAAAGATCGCAACTTTCGACGCGGGGGGCATTTCGGTAAAAACACGACTTTCCCACCCGGAGGACGTGTCGGACGAAACGCGTATGATCTATTTTGGAATTTCACGCAGAACTAGACGTTCAGTGAGTTCGGTATCGAAGTTCGAGAACGCGCCCGAAACATCGCAAGCAAGTTTCGACGCGGCGAGCGTTTCGGTAAAAACACGACTTTCCTGCCCGTAGAACGTTCCGGACCAAACGTGAATGATCTATTTTTGCATTTCATGCATAACCGGACGTTCGGTGAGTTCGAGATCCAAATTCGAGTCCGTGCCCGAAAGATCGCAACTTTCGACGCGGGGGGCATTTCGGTAAAAACACGACTTTCCTGCCCGTAGGACGTTCCGGACCAAACGCGAATGATCTATTTTTGCATTTCGTGCAGAACCGGACGTTCGGTGAGTTCGAGATCCAAATTCGAGTCCGTGCCCGAAAGATCGCAACTTTCGACGCGGGGGGCATTTCGGTAAAAACACGACTTTCACACCCGGAGGACGTGTCGGACGAAACGCGTATGATCTATTTTGGAATTTCACGCAGAACTAGACGTTCAGTGAGTTCGGTATCGAAGTTCGAGAACGCGCCCGAAAAATCGCCAGCAAGTTTCGACGCGGCGAGCGTTTCGGTAAAAACACGACTTTCCTGCCCGTAGGACGTTCCGGACCAAACGCGAATGATCTATTTTTGCATTTCGTGCATAACCGGACGTTCGGTGAGTTCGAGATCCAAATTCGAGTCCGTGCCCGAAAGATCGCAACTTTCGACGCGGGGGGCATTTCGGTAAAAACACGACTTTCACACCCGGAGGACGTGTCGGACGAAACGCGTATGATCTATTTTGGAATTTCACGCAGAACTAGACGTTCAGTGAGTTCGGTATCGAAGTTCGAGAACGCGCCCGAAAAATCGCCAGCAAGTTTCGACGCGGCGAGCGTTTCGGTAAAAACACGACTTTCCTGCCCGTAGGACGTTCCGGACCAAACGCGAATGATCTATTTTTGCATTTCGTGCATAACCGGACGTTCGGTGAGTTCGAGATCCAAATTCGAGTCCGTGCCCGAAAGATCGCAACTTTCGACGCGGGGGGCATTTCGGTAAAAACAAGACTTTCACACCCGGAGGACGTGTCGGACGAAACGCGTATGATCTATTTTGGAATTTCACGCAGAACTAGACGTTCAGTGAGTTCGGTATCGAAGTTCGAGAACGCGACCGAAACATCGCAAGCAAGTTTCGACGCGGCGAGCGTTTCGGTAAAAACACGACTTTCCTGCCCGTAGAACGTTCCGGACCAAACGCGAATGATCTATTTTTGCATTTCGTGCATAACCGGACGTTCGGTGAGTTCGAGATCCAAATTCGAGTCCGTGCCCGAAAGATCGCAACTTTCGACGCGGGGGGCATTTCGGTAAAAACACGACTTTCCTGCCCGTAGGACGTTCCGGACCAAACGCGAATGATCTATTTTTGCATTTCGTGCAGAACCGGACGTTCGGTGAGTTCGAGATCCAAATTCGAGTCCGTGCCCGAAAGATCGCAACTTTCGACGCGGGGGGCATTTCGGTAAAAACACGACTTTCACACCCGGAGGACGTGTCGGACGAAACGCGTATGATCTATTTTGGAATTTCACGCAGAACTAGACGTTCAGTGAGTTCGGTATCGAAGTTCGAGAACGCGCCCGAAAAATCGCCAGCAAGTTTCGACGCGGCGAGCGTTTCGGTAAAAACACGACTTTCCTGCCCGTAGGACGTTCCGGACCAAACGCGAATGATCTATTTTTGCATTTCGTGCATAACCGGACGTTCGGTGAGTTCGAGATCCAAATTCGAGTCCGTGCCCGAAAGATCGCAACTTTCGACGCGGGGGGCATTTCGGTAAAAACACGACTTTCCTGCCCGTACGACGTTCCGGACCAAACGCGAATGATCTATTTTTGCATTTCGTGCAGAACCAGACGTTCGGTGAGTTTGAGATCCAAATTCGAGTCCGTGCCCAAAAGATCGCAACTTTCGACGCGGGGGGCATTTCGGTAAAAACACGACTTTCCCACCCGGAGGACGTGTCGGACGAAACGCGTATGATCTATTTTGGAATTTCACGCAGAACTAGACGTTCAGTGAGTTCGGTATCGAAGTTCGAGAACGCGCCCGAAACATCGCAAGCAAGTTTCGACGCGGCGAGCGTTTCGGTAAAAACACGACTTTCCTGCCCGTAGAACGTTCCGAACCAAACGTGAATGATCTATTTTTGCATTTCGTGCATAACCGGACGTTCGGTGAGTTCGAGATCCAAATTCGAGTCCGTGCCCGAAAGATCGCAACTTTCGACGCGGGGGGCATTTCGGTAAAAACACGACTTTCCTGCCCGTAGGACGTTCCGGACCAAACGCGAATGATCTATTTTTGCATTTCGTGCAGAACCGGACGTTCGGTGAGTTCGAGATCCAAATTCGAGTCCGTGCCCGAAAGATCGCAACTTTCGACGCGGGGGGGATTTCGGTAAAAACACGACTTTCACACCCGGAGGACGTGTCGGACGAAACGCGTATGATCTATTTTGGAATTTCACGCAGAACTAGACGTTCAGTGAGTTCGGTATCGAAATTCGAGAACGCGCCCGAAAAATCGCCAGCAAGTTTCGACGCGGCGAGCGTTTCGGTAAAAACACGACTTTCCTGCCCGTAGGACGTTCCGGACCAAACGCGAATGATCTATTTTTGCATTTCGTGCATAACCGGACGTTCGGTGAGTTCGAGATCCAAATTCGAGTCCGTCCCCGAAAGATCGCAACTTTCGACGCGGGGGGCATTTCGGTAAAAACACGACTTTCACACCCGGAGGACGTGTCGGACGAAACGCGTATGATCTATTTTGGAATTTCACGCAGAACTAGACGTTCAGTGAGTTCGGTATCGAAGTTCGAGAACGCGCCCGAAAAATCGCCAGCAAGTTTCGACGCGGCGAGCGTTTCGGTAAAAACACGACTTTCCTGCCCGTAGGACGTTCCGGACCAAACGCGAATGATCTATTTTTGCATTTCGTGCATAACCGGACGTTCGGTGAGTTCGAGATCCAAATTCGAGTCCGTGCCCGAAAGATCGCAAGTTTCGACGCGGGGGGCATTTCGGTAAAAACAAGACTTTCACACCCGGAGGACGTGTCGGACGAAACGCGTATGATCTATTTTGGAATTTCACGCAGAACTAGACGTTCAGTGAGTTCGGTATCGAAGTTCGAGAACGCGACCGAAACATCGCAAGCAAGTTTCGACGCGGCGAGCGTTTCGGTAAAAACACGACTTTCCTGCCCGTAGAACGTTCCGGACCAAACGCGAATGATCTATTTTTGCATTTCGTGCATAACCGGACGTTCGGTGAGTTCGAGATCCAAATTCGAGTCCGTGCCCGAAAGATCGCAACTTTAGACGCGGGGGGCATTTCGGTAAAAACACGACTTTCCTGCCCGTAGGACGTTCCGGACCAAACGCGAATGATCTATTTTTGCATTTCGTGCAGAACCGGACGTTCGGTGAGTTCGAGATCCAAATTCGAGTCCGTGCCCGAAAGATCGCAACTTTCGACGCGGGGGGGATTTCGGTAAAAACACGACTTTCACACCCGGAGGACGTGTCGGACGAAACGCGTATGATCTATTTTGGAATTTCACGCTGAACTAGACGTTCAGTGAGTTCGGTATCGAAGTTCGAGAACGCGCCCGAAAAATCGCCAGCAAGTTTCGAAGCGGCGAGCGTTTCGGTAAAAACACGACTTTCCTGCCCGTAGGACGTTCCGGACCAAACGCGAATGATCTATTTTTGCATTTCGTGCATAACCGGACGTTCGGTGAGTTCGAGATCCAAATTCGAGTCCGTGCCCAAAAGATCGCAACTTTCGACGCGGGGGGCATTTCGGTAAAAACACGACTTTCCTGCCCGTACGACGTTCCGGACCAAACGCGAATGATCTATTTTTGCATTTCGTGCAGAACCAGACGTTCGGTGAGTTTGAGATCCAAATTCGAGTCCGTGCCCAAAAGATCGCAACTTTCGACGCGGGGGGCATTTCGGTAAAAACACGACTTTCCCACCCGGAGGACGTGTCGGACGAAACGCGTATGATCTATTTTGGAATTTCACGCAGAACTAGACGTTCAGTGAGTTCGGTATCGAAGTTCGAGAACGCGCCCGAAACATCGCAAGCAAGTTTCGACGCGGCGAGCGTTTCGGTAAAAACACGACTTTCCTGCCCGTAGAACGTTCCGGACCAAACGTGAATGATCTATTTTTGCATTTCGTGCATAACCGGACGTTCGGTGAGTTCGAGATCCAAATTCGAGTCCGTGCCCGAAAGATCGCAACTTTCGACGCGGGGGGCATTTCGGTAAAAACACGACTTTCCTGCCCGTAGGACGTTCCGGACCAAACGCGAATGATCTATTTTTGCATTTCGTGCAGAACCGGACGTTCGGTGAGTTCGAGATCCAAATTCGAGTCCGTGCCCGAAAGATCGCAACTTTCGACGCGGGGGGCATTTCGGTAAAAACACGACTTTCACACCCGGAGGACGTGTCGGACGAAACGCGTATGATCTATTTTGGAATTTCACGCAGAACTAGACGTTCAGTGAGTTCGGTATCGAAGTTCGAGAACGCGCCCGAAAAATCGCCAGCAAGTTTCGACGCGGCGAGCGTTTCGGTAAAAACACGACTTTCCTGCCCGTAGGACGTTCCGGACCAAACGCGAATGATCTATTTTTGCATTTCGTGCATAACCGGACGTTCGGTGAGTTCGAGATCCAAATTCGAGTCCGTGCCCGAAAGATCGCAACTTTCGACGCGGGGGGCATTTCGGTAAAAACACGACTTTCACACCCGGAGGACGTGTCGGACGAAACGCGTATGATCTATTTTGGAATTTCACGCAGAACTAGACGTTCAGTGAGTTCGGTATCGAAGTTCGAGAACGCGCCCGAAAAATCGCCAGCAAGTTTCGACGCGGCGAGCGTTTCGGTAAAAACACGACTTTCCTGCCCGTAGGACGTTCCGGACCAAACGCGAATGATCTATTTTTGCATTTCGTGCATAACCGGACGTTCGGTGAGTTCGAGATCCAAATTCGAGTCCGTGCCCGAAAGATCGCAACTTTCGACGCGGGGGGCATTTCGGTAAAAACAAGACTTTCACACCCGGAGGACGTGTCGGACGAAACGCGTATGATCTATTTTGGAATTTCACGCAGAACTAGACGTTCAGTGAGTTCGGTATCGAAGTTCGAGAACGCGACCGAAACATCGCAAGCAAGTTTCGACGCGGCGAGCGTTTCGGTAAAAACACGACTTTCCTGCCCGTAGAACGTTCCGGACCAAACGCGAATGATCTATTTTTGCATTTCGTGCATAACCGGACGTTCGGTGAGTTCGAGATCCAAATTCGAGTCCGTGCCCGAAAGATCGCAACTTTCGACGCGGGGGGCATTTCGGTAAAAACACGACTTTCCTGCCCGTAGGACGTTCCGGACCAAACGCGAATGATCTATTTTTGCATTTCGTGCAGAACCGGACGTTCGGTGAGTTCGAGATCCAAATTCGAGTCCGTGCCCGAAAGATCGCAACTTTCGACGCGGGGGGCATTTCGGTAAAAACACGACTTTCACACCCGGAGGACGTGTCGGACGAAACGCGTATGATCTATTTTGGAATTTCACGCAGAACTAGACGTTCAGTGAGTTCGGTATCGAAGTTCGAGAACGCGCCCGAAAAATCGCCAGCAAGTTTCGAAGCGGCGAGCGTTTCGGTAAAAACACGACTTTCCTGCCCGTAGGACGTTCCGGACCAAACGCGAATGATCTATTTTTGCATTTCGTGCATAACCGGACGTTCGGTGAGTTCGAGATCCAAATTCGAGTCCGTGCCCGAAAGATCGCAACTTTCGACGCGGGGGGCATTTCGGTAAAAACACGACTTTCCTGCCCGTACGACGTTCCGGACCAAACGCGAATGATCTATTTTTGCATTTCGTGCAGAACCAGACGTTCGGTGAGTTTGAGATCCAAATTCGAGTCCGTGCCCAAAAGATCGCAACTTTCGACGCGGGGGGCATTTCGGTAAAAACACGACTTTCCCACCCGGAGGACGTGTCGGACGAAACGCGTATGATCTATTTTGGAATTTCACGCAGAACTAGACGTTCAGTGAGTTCGGTATCGAAGTTCGAGAACGCGCCCGAAACATCGCAAGCAAGTTTCGACGCGGCGAGCGTTTCGGTAAAAACACGACTTTCCTGCCCGTAGAACGTTCCGGACCAAACGTGAATGATCTATTTTTGCATTTCGTGCATAACCGGACGTTCGGTGAGTTCGAGATCCAAATTCGAGTCCGTGCCCGAAAGATCGCAACTTTCGACGCGGGGGGCATTTCGGTAAAAACACGACTTTCCTGCCCGTAGGACGTTCCGGACCAAACGCGAATGATCTATTTTTGCATTTCGTGCAGAACCGGACGTTCGGTGAGTTCGAGATCCAAATTCGAGTCCGTGCCCGAAAGATCGCAACTTTCGACGCGGGGGGCATTTCGGTAAAAACACGACTTTCACACCCGGAGGACGTGTCGGACGAAACGCGTATGATCTATTTTGGAATTTCACGCAGAACTAGACGTTCAGTGAGTTCGGTATCGAAGTTCGAGAACGCGCCCGAAAAATCGCCAGCAAGTTTCGACGCGGCGAGCGTTTCGGTAAAAACACGACTTTCCTGCCCGTAGGACGTTCCGGACCAAACGCGAATGATCTATTTTTGCATTTCGTGCATAACCGGACGTTCGGTGAGTTCGAGATCCAAATTCGAGTCCGTGCCCGAAAGATCGCAACTTTCGACGCGGGGGGCATTTCGGTAAAAACACGACTTTCACACCCGGAGGACGTGTCGGACGAAACGCGTATGATCTATTTTGGAATTTCACGCAGAACTAGACGTTCAGTGAGTTCGGTATCGAAGTTCGAGAACGCGCCCGAAAAATCGCCAGCAAGTTTCGACGCGGCGAGCGTTTCGGTAAAAACACGACTTTCCTGCCCGTAGGACGTTCCGGACCAAACGCGAATGATCTATTTTTGCATTTCGTGCATAACCGGACGTTCGGTGAGTTCGAGATCCAAATTCGAGTCCGTGCCCGAAAGATCGCAACTTTCGACGCGGGGGGCATTTCGGTAAAAACAAGACTTTCACACCCGGAGGACGTGTCGGACGAAACGCGTATGATCTATTTTGGAATTTCACGCAGAACTAGACGTTCAGTGAGTTCGGTATCGAAGTTCGAGAACGCGACCGAAACATCGCAAGCAAGTTTCGACGCGGCGAGCGTTTCGGTAAAAACACGACTTTCCTGCCCGTAGAACGTTCCGGACCAAACGCGAATGATCTATTTTTGCATTTCGTGCATAACCGGACGTTCGGTGAGTTCGAGATCCAAATTCGAGTCCGTGCCCGAAAGATCGCAACTTTCGACGCGGGGGGCATTTCGGTAAAAACACGACTTTCCTGCCCGTAGGACGTTCCGGACCAAACGCGAATGATCTATTTTTGCATTTCGTGCAGAACCGGACGTTCGGTGAGTTCGAGATCCAAATTCGAGTCCGTGCCCGAAAGATCGCAACTTTCGACGCGGGGGGCATTTCGGTAAAAACACGACTTTCACACCCGGAGGACGTGTCGGACGAAACGCGTATGATCTATTTTGGAATTTCACGCAGAACTAGACGTTCAGTGAGTTCGGTATCGAAGTTCGAGAACGCGCCCGAAAAATCGCCAGCAAGTTTCGAAGCGGCGAGCGTTTCGGTAAAAACACGACTTTCCTGCCCGTAGGACGTTCCGGACCAAACGCGAATGATCTATTTTTGCATTTCGTGCATAACCGGACGTTCGGTGAGTTCGAGATCCAAATTCGAGTCCGTGCCCGAAAGATCGCAACTTTCGACGCGGGGGGCATTTCGGTAAAAACACGACTTTCCTGCCCGTACGACGTTCCGGACCAAACGCGAATGATCTATTTTTGCATTTCGTGCAGAACCAGACGTTCGGTGAGTTTGAGATCCAAATTCGAGTCCGTGCCCAAAAGATCGCAACTTTCGACGCGGGGGGCATTTCGGTAAAAACACGACTTTCCCACCCGGAGGACGTGTCGGACGAAACGCGTATGATCTATTTTGGAATTTCACGCAGAACTAGACGTTCAGTGAGTTCGGTATCGAAGTTCGAGAACGCGCCCGAAACATCGCAAGCAAGTTTCGACGCGGCGAGCGTTTCGGTAAAAACACGACTTTCCTGCCCGTAGAACGTTCCGAACCAAACGTGAATGATCTATTTTTGCATTTCGTGCATAACCGGACGTTCGGTGAGTTCGAGATCCAAATTCGAGTCCGTGCCCGAAAGATCGCAACTTTCGACGCGGGGGGCATTTCGGTAAAAACACGACTTTCCTGCCCGTAGGACGTTCCGGACCAAACGCGAATGATCTATTTTTGCATTTCGTGCAGAACCGGACGTTCGGTGAGTTCGAGATCCAAATTCGAGTCCGTGCCCGAAAGATCGCAACTTTCGACGCGGGGGGGATTTCGGTAAAAACACGACTTTCACACCCGGAGGACGTGTCGGACGAAACGCGTATGATCTATTTTGGAATTTCACGCAGAACTAGACGTTCAGTGAGTTCGGTATCGAAATTCGAGAACGCGCCCGAAAAATCGCCAGCAAGTTTCGACGCGGCGAGCGTTTCGGTAAAAACACGACTTTCCTGCCCGTAGGACGTTCCGGACCAAACGCGAATGATCTATTTTTGCATTTCGTGCATAACCGGACGTTCGGTGAGTTCGAGATCCAAATTCGAGTCCGTGCCCGAAAGATCGCAACTTTCGACGCGGGGGGCATTTCGGTAAAAACACGACTTTCACACCCGGAGGACGTGTCGGACGAAACGCGTATGATCTATTTTGGAATTTCACGCAGAACTAGACGTTCAGTGAGTTCGGTATCGAAGTTCGAGAACGCGCCCGAAAAATCGCCAGCAAGTTTCGACGCGGCGAGCGTTTCGGTAAAAACACGACTTTCCTGCCCGTAGGACGTTCCGGACCAAACGCGAATGATCTATTTTTGCATTTCGTGCATAACCGGACGTTCGGTGAGTTCGAGATCCAAATTCGAGTCCGTGCCCGAAAGATCGCAAGTTTCGACGCGGGGGGCATTTCGGTAAAAACAAGACTTTCACACCCGGAGGACGTGTCGGACGAAACGCGTATGATCTATTTTGGAATTTCACGCAGAACTAGACGTTCAGTGAGTTCGGTATCGAAGTTCGAGAACGCGACCGAAACATCGCAAGCAAGTTTCGACGCGGCGAGCGTTTCGGTAAAAACACGACTTTCCTGCCCGTAGAACGTTCCGGACCAAACGCGAATGATCTATTTTTGCATTTCGTGCATAACCGGACGTTCGGTGAGTTCGAGATCCAAATTCGAGTCCGTGCCCGAAAGATCGCAACTTTCGACGCGGGGGGCATTTCGGTAAAAACACGACTTTCCTGCCCGTAGGACGTTCCGGACCAAACGCGAATGATCTATTTTTGCATTTCGTGCAGAACCGGACGTTCGGTGAGTTCGAGATCCAAATTCGAGTCCGTGCCCGAAAGATCGCAACTTTCGACGCGGGGGGGATTTCGGTAAAAACACGACTTTCACACCCGGAGGACGTGTCGGACGAAACGCGTATGATCTATTTTGGAATTTCACGCAGAACTAGACGTTCAGTGAGTTCGGTATTGAAGTTCGAGAACGCGACCGAAACATCGCAAGCAAGTTTCGACGCGGCGAGCGTTTCGGTAAAAACACGACTTTCCTGCCCGTAGAACGTTCCGGACCAAACGCGAATGATCTATTTTTGCATTTCGTGCATAACCGGACGTTCGGTGAGTTCGAGATCCAAATTCGAGTCCGTGCCCGAAAGATCGCAACTTTCGACGCGGGGGGCATTTCGGTAAAAACACGACTTTCCTGCCCGTAGGACGTTCCGGACCAAACGCGAATGATCTATTTTTGCATTTCGTGCAGAACCGGATGTTCGGTGAGTTCGAGATCCAAATTCGAGTCCGTGCCCGAAAGATCGCAACTTTCGACGCGGGGGGCATTTCGGTAAAAACACGACTTTCACACCCGGAGGACGTGTCGGACGAAACGCGTATGATCTATTTTGGAATTTCACGCAGAACTAGACGTTCAGTGAGTTCGGTATCGAAGTTCGAGAACGCGCCCGAAAAATCGCCAGCAAGTTTCGACGCGGCGAGCGTTTCGGTAAAAACACGACTTTCCTGCCCGTAGGACGTTCCGGACCAAACGCGAATGATCTATTTTTGCATTTCGTGCATAACCGGACGTTCGGTGAGTTCGAGATCCAAATTCGAGTCCGTGCCCGAAAGATCGCAACTTTCGACGCGGGGGGCATTTCGGTAAAAACACGACTTTCACACCCGGAGGACGTGTCGGACGAAACGCGTATGATCTATTTTGGAATTTCACGCAGAACTAGACGTTCAGTGAGTTCGGTATCGAAGTTCGAGAACGCGCCCGAAAAATCGCCAGCAAGTTTCGACGCGGCGAGCGTTTCGGTAAAAACACGACTTTCCTGCCCGTAGGACGTTCCGGACCAAACGCGAATGATCTATTTTTGCATTTCGTGCATAACCGGACGTTCGGTGAGTTCGAGATCCAAATTCGAGTCCGTGCCCGAAAGATCGCAACTTTCGACGCGGGGGGCATTTCGGTAAAAACACGACTTTCCTGCCCGTAGGACGTTCCGGACCAAACGCGAATGATCTATTTTTGCATTTCGTGCAGAACCGGACGTTCGGTGAGTTCGAGATCCAAATTCGAGTCCGTGCCCGAAAGATCACAACTTTTGACGCGGGGGGCATTTCGGTAAAAACACGACTTTCACACCCGGAGGACGTGTCGGACGAAACGCGTATGATCTATTTTGGAATTTCACGCAGAACTAGACGTTCAGTGAGTTCGGTATCGAAGTTCGAGAACGCGACCGAAACATCGCAAGCAAGTTTCGACGCGGCGAGCGTTTCGGTAAAAACACGACTTTCCTGCCCGTAGAACGTTCCGGACCAAACGCGAATGATCTATTTTTGCATTTCGTGCATAACCGGACGTTCGGTGAGTTCGAGATCCAAATTCGAGTCCGTGCCCGAAAGATCGCAACTTTCGACGCGGGGGGCATTTCGGTAAAAACAAGACTTTCCTGCCCGTAGGACGTTCCGGACCAAACGCGAATGATCTATTTTTGCATTTCGTGCAGAACCGGACGTTCGGTGAGTTCGAGATCGAAATTCGAGTCCGTGCCCGAAAGATCGCAACTTTCGACGCGGGGGGCATTTCGGTAAAAACACGACTTTCACACCCGGAGGACGTGTCGGACGAAACGCGTATGATCTATTTTGGAATTTCACGCAGAACTAGACGTTCAGTGAGTTCGGTATCGAAGTTCGAGAACGCGCCCGAAAAATCGCCAGCAAGTTTCGACGCGGCGAGCGTTTCGGTAAAAACACGACTTTCCTGCCCGTAGGACGTTCCGGACCAAACGCGAATGATCTATTTTTGCATTTCGTGCATAACCGGACGTTCGGTGAGTTCGAGATCCAAATTCGAGTCCGTGCCCGAAAGATCGCAACTTTCGACGCGGGGGGCATTTCGGTAAAAACACGACTTTCACACCCGGAGGACGTGTCGGACGAAACGCGTATGATCTATTTTGGAATTTCACGCAGAACTAGACGTTCAGTGAGTTCGGTATCGAAGTTCGAGAACGCGCCCGAAAAATCGCCAGCAAGTTTCGACGCGGCGAGCGTTTCGGTAAAAACACGACTTTCCTGCCCGTAGGACGTTCCGGACCAAACGCGAATGATCTATTTTTGCATTTCGTGCATAACCGGACGTTCGGTGAGTTCGAGATCCAAATTCGAGTCCGTGCCCGAAAGATCGCAACTTTCGACGCGGGGGGCATTTCGGTAAAAACACGACTTTCACACCCGGAGGACGTGTCGGACGAAACGCGTATGATCTATTTTGGAATTTCACGCAGAACTAGACGTTCAGTGAGTTCGGTATCGAAGTTCGAGAACGCGCCCGAAAAATCGCCAGCAAGTTTCGACGCGGCGAGCGTTTCGGTAAAAACACGACTTTCCTGCCCGTAGGACGTTCCGGACCAAACGCGAATGATCTATTTTTGCATTTCGTGCATAACCGGACGTTCGGTGAGTTCGAGATCCAAATTCGAGTCCGTGCCCGAAAGATCGCAACTTTCGACGCGGGGGGCATTTCGGTAAAAACACGACTTTCACACCCGGAGGACGTGTCGGACGAAACGCGTATGATCTATTTTGGAATTTCACGCAGAACTAGACGTTCAGTGAGTTCGGTATCGAAGTTCGAGAACGCGCCCGAAAAATCGCCAGCAAGTTTCGACGCGGCGAGCGTTTCGGTAAAAACACGACTTTCCTGCCCGTAGGACGTTCCGGACCAAACGCGAATGATCTATTTTTGCATTTCGTGCATAACCGGACGTTCGGTGAGTTCGAGATCCAAATTCGAGTCCGTGCCCGAAAGATCGCAACTTTCGACGCGGGGGGCATTTCGGTAAAAACACGACTTTCCTGCCCGTAGGACGTTCCGGACCAAACGCGAATGATCTATTTTTGCATTTCGTGCAGAACCGGACGTTCGGTGAGTTCGAGATCCAAATTCGAGTCCGTGCCCGAAAGATCACAACTTTTGACGCGGGGGGCATTTCGGTAAAAACACGACTTTCACACCCGGAGGACGTGTCGGACGAAACGCGTATGATCTATTTTGGAATTTCACGCAGAACTAGACGTTCAGTGAGTTCGGTATCGAAGTTCGAGAACGCGACCGAAACATCGCAAGCAAGTTTCGACGCGGCGAGCGTTTCGGTAAAAACACGACTTTCCTGCCCGTAGAACGTTCCGGACCAAACGCGAATGATCTATTTTTGCATTTCGTGCATAACCGGACGTTCGGTGAGTTCGAGATCCAAATTCGAGTCCGTGCCCGAAAGATCGCAACTTTCGACGCGGGGGGCATTTCGGTAAAAACAAGACTTTCCTGCCCGTAGGACGTTCCGGACCAAACGCGAATGATCTATTTTTGCATTTCGTGCAGAACCGGACGTTCGGTGAGTTCGAGATCCAAATTCGAGTCCGTGCCCGAAAGATCGCAACTTTCGACGCGGGGGGCATTTCGGTAAAAACACGACTTTCACACCCGGAGGACGTGTCGGACGAAACGCGTATGATCTATTTTGGAATTTCACGCAGAACTAGACGTTCAGTGAGTTCGGTATCGAAGTTCGAGAACGCGCCCGAAAAATCGCCAGCAAGTTTCGACGCGGCGAGCGTTTCGGTAAAAACACGACTTTCCTGCCCGTAGGACGTTCCGGACCAAACGCGAATGATCTATTTTTGCATTTCGTGCATAACCGGACGTTCGGTGAGTTCGAGATCCAAATTCGAGTCCGTGCCCGAAAGATCGCAACTTTCGACGCGGGGGGCATTTCGGTAAAAACACGACTTTCACACCCGGAGGACGTGTCGGACGAAACGCGTATGATCTATTTTGGAATTTCACGCAGAACTAGACGTTCAGTGAGTTCGGTATCGAAGTTCGAGAACGCGCCCGAAAAATCGCCAGCAAGTTTCGACGCGGCGAGCGTTTCGGTAAAAACACGACTTTCCTGCCCGTAGGACGTTCCGGACCAAACGCGAATGATCTATTTTTGCATTTCGTGCATAACCGGACGTTCGGTGAGTTCGAGATCCAAATTCGAGTCCGTGCCCGAAAGATCGCAACTTTCGACGCGGGGGGCATTTCGGTAAAAACACGACTTTCACACCCGGAGGACGTGTCGGACGAAACGCGTATGATCTATTTTGGAATTTCACGCAGAACTAGACGTTCAGTGAGTTCGGTATCGAAGTTCGAGAACGCGCCCGAAAAATCGCCAGCAAGTTTCGACGCGGCGAGCGTTTCGGTAAAAACACGACTTTCCTGCCCGTAGGACGTTCCGGACCAAACGCGAATGATCTATTTTTGCATTTCGTGCATAACCGGACGTTCGGTGAGTTCGAGATCCAAATTCGAGTCCGTGCCCGAAAGATCGCAACTTTCGACGCGGGGGGCATTTCGGTAAAAACACGACTTTCCTGCCCGTAGGACGTTCCGGACCAAACGCGAATGATCTATTTTTGCATTTCGTGCAGAACCGGACGTTCGGTGAGTTCGAGATCCAAATTCGAGTCCGTGCCCGAAAGATCACAACTTTTGACGCGGGGGGCATTTCGGTAAAAACACGACTTTCACACCCGGAGGACGTGTCGGACGAAACGCGTATGATCTATTTTGGAATTTCACGCAGAACTAGACGTTCAGTGAGTTCGGTATCGAAGTTCGAGAACGCGACCGAAACATCGCAAGCAAGTTTCGACGCGGCGAGCGTTTCGGTAAAAACACGACTTTCCTGCCCGTAGAACGTTCCGGACCAAACGCGAATGATCTATTTTTGCATTTCGTGCATAACCGGACGTTCGGTGAGTTCGAGATCCAAATTCGAGTCCGTGCCCGAAAGATCGCAACTTTCGACGCGGGGGGCATTTCGGTAAAAACAAGACTTTCCTGCCCGTAGGACGTTCCGGACCAAACGCGAATGATCTATTTTTGCATTTCGTGCAGAACCGGACGTTCGGTGAGTTCGAGATCCAAATTCGAGTCCGTGCCCGAAAGATCGCAACTTTCGACGCGGGGGGCATTTCGGTAAAAACACGACTTTCACACCCGGAGGACGTGTCGGACGAAACGCGTATGATCTATTTTGGAATTTCACGCAGAACTAGACGTTCAGTGAGTTCGGTATCGAAGTTCGAGAACGCGCCCGAAAAATCGCCAGCAAGTTTCGACGCGGCGAGCGTTTCGGTAAAAACACGACTTTCCTGCCCGTAGGACGTTCCGGACCAAACGCGAATGATCTATTTTTGCATTTCGTGCATAACCGGACGTTCGGTGAGTTCGAGATCCAAATTCGAGTCCGTGCCCGAAAGATCGCAACTTTCGACGCGGGGGGCATTTCGGTAAAAACACGACTTTCACACCCGGAGGACGTGTCGGACGAAACGCGTATGATCTATTTTGGAATTTCACGCAGAACTAGACGTTCAGTGAGTTCGGTATCGAAGTTCGAGAACGCGCCCGAAAAATCGCCAGCAAGTTTCGACGCGGCGAGCGTTTCGGTAAAAACACGACTTTCCTGCCCGTAGGACGTTCCGGACCAAACGCGAATGATCTATTTTTGCATTTCGTGCATAACCGGACGTTCGGTGAGTTCGAGATCCAAATTCGAGTCCGTGCCCGAAAGATCGCAACTTTCGACGCGGGGGGCATTTCGGTAAAAACACGACTTTCACACCCGGAGGACGTGTCGGACGAAACGCGTATGATCTATTTTGGAATTTCACGCAGAACTAGACGTTCAGTGAGTTCGGTATCGAAGTTCGAGAACGCGCCCGAAAAATCGCCAGCAAGTTTCGACGCGGCGAGCGTTTCGGTAAAAACACGACTTTCCTGCCCGTAGGACGTTCCGGACCAAACGCGAATGATCTATTTTTGCATTTCGTGCATAACCGGACGTTCGGTGAGTTCGAGATCCAAATTCGAGTCCGTGCCCGAAAGATCGCAACTTTCGACGCGGGGGGCATTTCGGTAAAAACACGACTTTCACACCCGGAGGACGTGTCGGACGAAACGCGTATGATCTATTTTGGAATTTCACGCAGAACTAGACGTTCAGTGAGTTCGGTATCGAAGTTCGAGAACGCGCCCGAAAAATCGCCAGCAAGTTTCGACGCGGCGAGCGTTTCGGTAAAAACACGACTTTCCTGCCCGTAGGACGTTCCGGACCAAACGCGAATGATCTATTTTTGCATTTCGTGCATAACCGGACGTTCGGTGAGTTCGAGATCCAAATTCGAGTCCGTGCCCGAAAGATCGCAAGTTTCGACGCGGGGGGCATTTCGGTAAAAACAAGACTTTCACACCCGGAGGACGTGTCGGACGAAACGCGTATGATCTATTTTGGAATTTCACGCAGAACTAGACGTTCAGTGAGTTCGGTATCGAAGTTCGAGAACGCGACCGAAACATCGCAAGCAAGTTTCGACGCGGCGAGCGTTTCGGTAAAAACACGACTTTCCTGCCCGTAGAACGTTCCGGACCAAACGCGAATGATCTATTTTTGCATTTCGTGCATAACCGGACGTTCGGTGAGTTCGAGATCCAAATTCGAGTCCGTGCCCGAAAGATCGCAACTTTCGACGCGGGGGGCATTTCGGTAAAAACACGACTTTCCTGCCCGTAGGACGTTCCGGACCAAACGCGAATGATCTATTTTTGCATTTCGTGCAGAACCGGACGTTCGGTGAGTTCGAGATCCAAATTCGAGTCCGTGCCCGAAAGATCGCAACTTTCGACGCGGGGGGGATTTCGGTAAAAACACGACTTTCACACCCGGAGGACGTGTCGGACGAAACGCGTATGATCTATTTTGGAATTTCACGCAGAACTAGACGTTCAGTGAGTTCGGTATTGAAGTTCGAGAACGCGACCGAAACATCGCAAGCAAGTTTCGACGCGGCGAGCGTTTCGGTAAAAACACGACTTTCCTGCCCGTAGAACGTTCCGGACCAAACGCGAATGATCTATTTTTGCATTTCGTGCATAACCGGACGTTCGGTGAGTTCGAGATCCAAATTCGAGTCCGTGCCCGAAAGATCGCAACTTTCGACGCGGGGGGCATTTCGGTAAAAACACGACTTTCCTGCCCGTAGGACGTTCCGGACCAAACGCGAATGATCTATTTTTGCATTTCGTGCAGAACCGGATGTTCGGTGAGTTCGAGATCCAAATTCGAGTCCGTGCCCGAAAGATCGCAACTTTCGACGCGGGGGGCATTTCGGTAAAAACACGACTTTCACACCCGGAGGACGTGTCGGACGAAACGCGTATGATCTATTTTGGAATTTCACGCAGAACTAGACGTTCAGTGAGTTCGGTATCGAAGTTCGAGAACGCGCCCGAAAAATCGCCAGCAAGTTTCGACGCGGCGAGCGTTTCGGTAAAAACACGACTTTCCTGCCCGTAGGACGTTCCGGACCAAACGCGAATGATCTATTTTTGCATTTCGTGCATAACCGGACGTTCGGTGAGTTCGAGATCCAAATTCGAGTCCGTGCCCGAAAGATCGCAACTTTCGACGCGGGGGGCATTTCGGTAAAAACACGACTTTCACACCCGGAGGACGTGTCGGACGAAACGCGTATGATCTATTTTGGAATTTCACGCAGAACTAGACGTTCAGTGAGTTCGGTATCGAAGTTCGAGAACGCGCCCGAAAAATCGCCAGCAAGTTTCGACGCGGCGAGCGTTTCGGTAAAAACACGACTTTCCTGCCCGTAGGACGTTCCGGACCAAACGCGAATGATCTATTTTTGCATTTCGTGCATAACCGGACGTTCGGTGAGTTCGAGATCCAAATTCGAGTCCGTGCCCGAAAGATCGCAACTTTCGACGCGGGGGGCATTTCGGTAAAAACACGACTTTCCTGCCCGTAGGACGTTCCGGACCAAACGCGAATGATCTATTTTTGCATTTCGTGCAGAACCGGACGTTCGGTGAGTTCGAGATCCAAATTCGAGTCCGTGCCCGAAAGATCACAACTTTTGACGCGGGGGGCATTTCGGTAAAAACACGACTTTCACACCCGGAGGACGTGTCGGACGAAACGCGTATGATCTATTTTGGAATTTCACGCAGAACTAGACGTTCAGTGAGTTCGGTATCGAAGTTCGAGAACGCGACCGAAACATCGCAAGCAAGTTTCGACGCGGCGAGCGTTTCGGTAAAAACACGACTTTCCTGCCCGTAGAACGTTCCGGACCAAACGCGAATGATCTATTTTTGCATTTCGTGCATAACCGGACGTTCGGTGAGTTCGAGATCCAAATTCGAGTCCGTGCCCGAAAGATCGCAACTTTCGACGCGGGGGGCATTTCGGTAAAAACAAGACTTTCCTGCCCGTAGGACGTTCCGGACCAAACGCGAATGATCTATTTTTGCATTTCGTGCAGAACCGGACGTTCGGTGAGTTCGAGATCCAAATTCGAGTCCGTGCCCGAAAGATCGCAACTTTCGACGCGGGGGGCATTTCGGTAAAAACACGACTTTCACACCCGGAGGACGTGTCGGACGAAACGCGTATGATCTATTTTGGAATTTCACGCAGAACTAGACGTTCAGTGAGTTCGGTATCGAAGTTCGAGAACGCGCCCGAAAAATCGCCAGCAAGTTTCGACGCGGCGAGCGTTTCGGTAAAAACACGACTTTCCTGCCCGTAGGACGTTCCGGACCAAACGCGAATGATCTATTTTTGCATTTCGTGCATAACCGGACGTTCGGTGAGTTCGAGATCCAAATTCGAGTCCGTGCCCGAAAGATCGCAACTTTCGACGCGGGGGGCATTTCGGTAAAAACACGACTTTCACACCCGGAGGACGTGTCGGACGAAACGCGTATGATCTATTTTGGAATTTCACGCAGAACTAGACGTTCAGTGAGTTCGGTATCGAAGTTCGAGAACGCGCCCGAAAAATCGCCAGCAAGTTTCGACGCGGCGAGCGTTTCGGTAAAAACACGACTTTCCTGCCCGTAGGACGTTCCGGACCAAACGCGAATGATCTATTTTTGCATTTCGTGCATAACCGGACGTTCGGTGAGTTCGAGATCCAAATTCGAGTCCGTGCCCGAAAGATCGCAAGTTTCGACGCGGGGGGCATTTCGGTAAAAACAAGACTTTCACACCCGGAGGACGTGTCGGACGAAACGCGTATGATCTATTTTGGAATTTCACGCAGAACTAGACGTTCAGTGAGTTCGGTATCGAAGTTCGAGAACGCGACCGAAACATCGCAAGCAAGTTTCGACGCGGCGAGCGTTTCGGTAAAAACACGACTTTCCTGCCCGTAGAACGTTCCGGACCAAACGCGAATGATCTATTTTTGCATTTCGTGCATAACCGGACGTTCGGTGAGTTCGAGATCCAAATTCGAGTCCGTGCCCGAAAGATCGCAACTTTCGACGCGGGGGGCATTTCGGTAAAAACACGACTTTCCTGCCCGTAGGACGTTCCGGACCAAACGCGAATGATCTATTTTTGCATTTCGTGCAGAACCGGACGTTCGGTGAGTTCGAGATCCAAATTCGAGTCCGTGCCCGAAAGATCGCAACTTTCGACGCGGGGGGGATTTCGGTAAAAACACGACTTTCACACCCGGAGGACGTGTCGGACGAAACGCGTACGATCTATTTTGGAATTTCACGCAGAACTAGACGTTCAGTGAGTTCGGTATTGAAGTTCGAGAACGGGACCGAAACATCGCAAGCAAGTTTCGACGCGGCGAGCGTTTCGGTAAAAACACGACTTTCCTGCCCGTAGAACGTTCCGGACCAAACGCGAATGATCTATTTTTGCATTTCGTGCATAACCGGACGTTCGGTGAGTTCGAGATCCAAATTCGAGTCCGTGCCCGAAAGATCGCAACTTTCGACGCGGGGGGCATTTCGGTAAAAACACGACTTTCCTGCCCGTAGGACGTTCCGGACCAAACGCGAATGATCTATTTTTGCATTTCGTGCAGAACCGGATGTTCGGTGAGTTCGAGATCCAAATTCGAGTCCGTGCCCGAAAGATCGCAACTTTCGACGCGGGGGGCATTTCGGTAAAAACACGACTTTCACACCCGGAGGACGTGTCGGACGAAACGCGTATGATCTATTTTGGAATTTCACGCAGAACTAGACGTTCAGTGAGTTCGGTATCGAAGTTCGAGAACGCGCCCGAAAAATCGCCAGCAAGTTTCGACGCGGCGAGCGTTTCGGTAAAAACACGACTTTCCTGCCCGTAGGACGTTCCGGACCAAACGCGAATGATCTATTTTTGCATTTCGTGCATAACCGGACGTTCGGTGAGTTCGAGATCCAAATTCGAGTCCGTGCCCGAAAGATCGCAACTTTCGACGCGGGGGGCATTTCGGTAAAAACACGACTTTCACACCCGGAGGACGTGTCGGACGAAACGCGTATGATCTATTTTGGAATTTCACGCAGAACTAGACGTTCAGTGAGTTCGGTATCGAAGTTCGAGAACGCGCCCGAAAAATCGCCAGCAAGTTTCGACGCGGCGAGCGTTTCGGTAAAAACACGACTTTCCTGCCCGTAGGACGTTCCGGACCAAACGCGAATGATCTATTTTTGCATTTCGTGCATAACCGGACGTTCGGTGAGTTCGAGATCCAAATTCGAGTCCGTGCCCGAAAGATCGCAACTTTCGACGCGGGGGGCATTTCGGTAAAAACACGACTTTCCTGCCCGTAGGACGTTCCGGACCAAACGCGAATGATCTATTTTTGCATTTCGTGCAGAACCGGACGTTCGGTGAGTTCGAGATCCAAATTCGAGTCCGTGCCCGAAAGATCACAACTTTTGACGCGGGGGGCATTTCGGTAAAAACACGACTTTCACACCCGGAGGACGTGTCGGACGAAACGCGTATGATCTATTTTGGAATTTCACGCAGAACTAGACGTTCAGTGAGTTCGGTATCGAAGTTCGAGAACGCGACCGAAACATCGCAAGCAAGTTTCGACGCGGCGAGCGTTTCGGTAAAAACACGACTTTCCTGCCCGTAGAACGTTCCGGACCAAACGCGAATGATCTATTTTTGCATTTCGTGCATAACCGGACGTTCGGTGAGTTCGAGATCCAAATTCGAGTCCGTGCCCGAAAGATCGCAACTTTCGACGCGGGGGGCATTTCGGTAAAAACAAGACTTTCCTGCCCGTAGGACGTTCCGGACCAAACGCGAATGATCTATTTTTGCATTTCGTGCAGAACCGGACGTTCGGTGAGTTCGAGATCCAAATTCGAGTCCGTGCCCGAAAGATAGCAACTTTCGACGCGGGGGGCATTTCGGTAAAAACACGACTTTCACACCCGGAGGACGTGTCGGACGAAACGCGTATGATCTATTTTGGAATTTCACGCAGAACTAGACGTTCAGTGAGTTCGGTATCGAAGTTCGAGAACGCGCCCGAAAAATCGCCAGCAAGTTTCGACGCGGCGAGCGTTTCGGTAAAAACACGACTTTCCTGCCCGTAGGACGTTCCGGACCAAACGCGAATGATCTATTTTTGCATTTCGTGCATAACCGGACGTTCGGTGAGTTCGAGATCCAAATTCGAGTCCGTGCCCGAAAGATCGCAACTTTCGACGCGGGGGGCATTTCGGTAAAAACACGACTTTCACACCCGGAGGACGTGTCGGACGAAACGCGTATGATCTATTTTGGAATTTCACGCAGAACTAGACGTTCAGTGAGTTCGGTATCGAAGTTCGAGAACGCGCCCGAAAAATCGCCAGCAAGTTTCGACGCGGCGAGCGTTTCGGTAAAAACACGACTTTCCTGCCCGTAGGACGTTCCGGACCAAACGCGAATGATCTATTTTTGCATTTCGTGCATAACCGGACGTTCGGTGAGTTCGAGATCCAAATTCGAGTCCGTGCCCGAAAGATCGCAACTTTCGACGCGGGGGGCATTTCGGTAAAAACACGACTTTCACACCCGGAGGACGTGTCGGACGAAACGCGTATGATCTATTTTGGAATTTCACGCAGAACTAGACGTTCAGTGAGTTCGGTATCGAAGTTCGAGAACGCGCCCGAAAAATCGCCAGCAAGTTTCGACGCGGCGAGCGTTTCGGTAAAAACACGACTTTCCTGCCCGTAGGACGTTCCGGACCAAACGCGAATGATCTATTTTTGCATTTCGTGCAGAACCGGATGTTCGGTGAGTTCGAGATCCAAATTCGAGTCCGTGCCCGAAAGATCGCAACTTTCGACGCGGGGGGCATTTCGGTAAAAACACGACTTTCACACCCGGAGGACGTGTCGGACGAAACGCGTATGATCTATTTTGGAATTTCACGCAGAACTAGACGTTCAGTGAGTTCGGTATCGAAGTTCGAGAACGCGCCCGAAAAATCGCCAGCAAGTTTCGACGCGGCGAGCGTTTCGGTAAAAACACGACTTTCCTGCCCGTAGGACGTTCCGGACCAAACGCGAATGATCTATTTTTGCATTTCGTGCATAACCGGACGTTCGGTGAGTTCGAGATCCAAATTCGAGTCCGTGCCCGAAAGATCGCAACTTTCGACGCGGGGGGCATTTCGGTAAAAACACGACTTTCACACCCGGAGGACGTGTCGGACGAAACGCGTATGATCTATTTTGGAATTTCACGCAGAACTAGACGTTCAGTGAGTTCGGTATCGAAGTTCGAGAACGCGCCCGAAAAATCGCCAGCAAGTTTCGACGCGGCGAGCGTTTCGGTAAAAACACGACTTTCCTGCCCGTAGGACGTTCCGGACCAAACGCGAATGATCTATTTTTGCATTTCGTGCATAACCGGACGTTCGGTGAGTTCGAGATCCAAATTCGAGTCCGTGCCCGAAAGATCGCAACTTTCGACGCGGGGGGCATTTCGGTAAAAACACGACTTTCCTGCCCGTAGGACGTTCCGGACCAAACGCGAATGATCTATTTTTGCATTTCGTGCAGAACCGGACGTTCGGTGTGTTCGAGATCCAAATTCGAGTCCGTGCCCGAAAGATCACAACTTTTGACGCGGGGGGCATTTCGGTAAAAACACGACTTTCACACCCGGAGGACGTGTCGGACGAAACGCGTATGATCTATTTTGGAATTTCACGCAGAACTAGACGTTCAGTGAGTTCGGTATCGAAGTTCGAGAACGCGACCGAAACATCGCAAGCAAGTTTCGACGCGGCGAGCGTTTCGGTAAAAACACGACTTTCCTGCCCGTAGAACGTTCCGGACCAAACGCGAATGATCTATTTTTGCATTTCGTGCATAACCGGACGTTCGGTGAGTTCGAGATCCAAATTCGAGTCCGTGCCCGAAAGATCGCAACTTTCGACGCGGGGGGCATTTCGGTAAAAACACGACTTTCCTGCCCGTAGGACGTTCCGGACCAAACGCGAATGATCTATTTTTGCATTTCGTGCAGAACCGGACGTTCGGTGAGTTCGAGATCCAAATTCGAGTCCGTGCCCGAAAGATCGCAACTTTCGACGCGGGGGGCATTTCGGTAAAAACACGACTTTCACACCCGGAGGACGTGTCGGACGAAACGCGTATGATCTATTTTGGAATTTCACGCAGAACTAGACGTTCAGTGAGTTCGGTATCGAAGTTCGAGAACGCGCCCGAAAAATCGCCAGCAAGTTTCGACGCGGCGAGCGTTTCGGTAAAAACACGACTTTCCTGCCCGTAGGACGTTCCGGACCAAACGCGAATGATCTATTTTTGCATTTCGTGCATAACCGGACGTTCGGTGAGTTCGAGATCCAAATTCGAGTCCGTGCCCGAAAGATCGCAACTTTCGACGCGGGGGGCATTTCGGTAAAAACACGACTTTCACACCCGGAGGACGTGTCGGACGAAACGCGTATGATCTATTTTGGAATTTCACGCAGAACTAGACGTTCAGTGAGTTCGGTATCGAAGTTCGAGAACGCGCCCGAAAAATCGCCAGCAAGTTTCGACGCGGCGAGCGTTTCGGTAAAAACACGACTTTCCTGCCCGTAGGACGTTCCGGACCAAACGCGAATGATCTATTTTTGCATTTCGTGCATAACCGGACGTTCGGTGAGTTCGAGATCCAAATTCGAGTCCGTGCCCGAAAGATCGCAACTTTCGACGCGGGGGGCATTTCGGTAAAAACACGACTTTCACACCCGGAGGACGTGTCGGACGAAACGCGTATGATCTATTTTGGAATTTCACGCAGAACTAGACGTTCAGTGAGTTCGGTATCGAAGTTCGAGAACGCGCCCGAAAAATCGCCAGCAAGTTTCGACGCGGCGAGCGTTTCGGTAAAAACACGACTTTCCTGCCCGTAGGACGTTCCGGACCAAACGCGAATGATCTATTTTTGCATTTCGTGCATAACCGGACGTTCGGTGAGTTCGAGATCCAAATTCGAGTCCGTGCCCGAAAGATCGCAACTTTCGACGCGGGGGGCATTTCGGTAAAAACACGACTTTCCTGCCCGTAGGACGTTCCGGACCAAACGCGAATGATCTATTTTTGCATTTCGTGCAGAACCGGACGTTCGGTGTGTTCGAGATCCAAATTCGAGTCCGTGCCCGAAAGATCACAACTTTTGACGCGGGGGGCATTTCGGTAAAAACACGACTTTCACACCCGGAGGACGTGTCGGACGAAACGCGTATGATCTATTTTGGAATTTCACGCAGAACTAGACGTTCAGTGAGTTCGGTATCGAAGTTCGAGAACGCGACCGAAACATCGCAAGCAAGTTTCGACGCGGCGAGCGTTTCGGTAAAAACACGACTTTCCTGCCCGTAGAACGTTCCGGACCAAACGCGAATGATCTATTTTTGCATTTCGTGCATAACCGGACGTTCGGTGAGTTCGAGATCCAAATTCGAGTCCGTGCCCGAAAGATCGCAACTTTCGACGCGGGGGGCATTTCGGTAAAAACACGACTTTCCTGCCCGTAGGACGTTCCGGACCAAACGCGAATGATCTATTTTTGCATTTCGTGCAGAACCGGACGTTCGGTGAGTTCGAGATCCAAATTCGAGTCCGTGCCCGAAAGATCGCAACTTTCGACGCGGGGGGCATTTCGGTAAAAACACGACTTTCACACCCGGAGGACGTGTCGGACGAAACGCGTATGATCTATTTTGGAATTTCACGCAGAACTAGACGTTCAGTGAGTTCGGTATCGAAGTTCGAGAACGCGCCCGAAAAATCGCCAGCAAGTTTCGACGCGGCGAGCGTTTCGGTAAAAACACGACTTTCCTGCCCGTAGGACGTTCCGGACCAAACGCGAATGATCTATTTTTGCATTTCGTGCATAACCGGACGTTCGGTGAGTTCGAGATCCAAATTCGAGTCCGTGCCCGAAAGATCGCAACTTTCGACGCGGGGGGCATTTCGGTAAAAACACGACTTTCACACCCGGAGGACGTGTCGGACGAAACGCGTATGATCTATTTTGGAATTTCACGCAGAACTAGACGTTCAGTGAGTTCGGTATCGAAGTTCGAGAACGCGCCCGAAAAATCGCCAGCAAGTTTCGACGCGGCGAGCGTTTCGGTAAAAACACGACTTTCCTGCCCGTAGGACGTTCCGGACCAAACGCGAATGATCTATTTTTGCATTTCGTGCATAACCGGACGTTCGGTGAGTTCGAGATCCAAATTCGAGTCCGTGCCCGAAAGATCGCAACTTTCGACGCGGGGGGCATTTCGGTAAAAACACGACTTTCACACCCGGAGGACGTGTCGGACGAAACGCGTATGATCTATTTTGGAATTTCACGCAGAACTAGACGTTCAGTGAGTTCGGTATCGAAGTTCGAGAACGCGCCCGAAAAATCGCCAGCAAGTTTCGACGCGGCGAGCGTTTCGGTAAAAACACGACTTTCCTGCCCGTAGGACGTTCCGGACCAAACGCGAATGATCTATTTTTGCATTTCGTGCATAACCGGACGTTCGGTGAGTTCGAGATCCAAATTCGAGTCCGTGCCCGAAAGATCGCAAGTTTCGACGCGGGGGGCATTTCGGTAAAAACAAGACTTTCACACCCGGAGGACGTGTCGGACGAAACGCGTATGATCTATTTTGGAATTTCACGCAGAACTAGACGTTCAGTGAGTTCGGTATCGAAGTTCGAGAACGCGACCGAAACATCGCAAGCAAGTTTCGACGCGGCGAGCGTTTCGGTAAAAACACGACTTTCCTGCCCGTAGAACGTTCCGGACCAAACGCGAATGATCTATTTTTGCATTTCGTGCAGAACCGGACGTTCGGTGAGTTCGAGATCCAAATTCGAGTCCGTGCCCGAAAGATCGCAACTTTCGACGCGGGGGGCATTTCGGTAAAAACACGACTTTCACACCCGGAGGACGTGTCGGACGAAACGCGTATGATCTATTTTGGAATTTCACGCAGAACTAGACGTTCAGTGAGTTCGGTATCGAAGTTCGAGAACGCGCCCGAAAAATCGCCAGC
Source organism: Arctostaphylos glauca (assembly GCA_019985065.2). Taxonomy (NCBI): domain Eukaryota; kingdom Viridiplantae; phylum Streptophyta; class Magnoliopsida; order Ericales; family Ericaceae; genus Arctostaphylos; species Arctostaphylos glauca. The sequence goes on along the minus strand of JAHSPW020000004.1, from coordinate 34,318,010 downwards.
AAGTTTCGACGCGGCGAGCGTTTCGGTAAAAACACGACTTTCCTGCCCGTAGGACGTTCCGGACCAAACGCGAATGATCTATTTTTGCATTTCGTGCATAACCGGACGTTCGGTGAGTTCGAGATCCAAATTCGAGTCCGTGCCCGAAAGATCGCAACTTTCGACGCGGGGGGCATTTCGGTAAAAACACGACTTTCACACCCGGAGGACGTGTCGGACGAAACGCGTATGATCTATTTTGGAATTTCACGCAGAACTAGACGTTCAGTGAGTTCGGTATCGAAGTTCGAGAACGCGCCCGAAAAATCGCCAGCAAGTTTCGACGCGGCGAGCGTTTCGGTAAAAACACGACTTTCCTGCCCGTAGGACGTTCCGAACCAAACGCGAATGATCTATTTTTGCATTTCGTGCATAACCGGACGTTCGGTGAGTTCGAGATCCAAATTCGAGTCCGTGCCCGAAAGATCGCAACTTTCGACGCGGGGGGCATTTCGGTAAAAACACGACTTTCACACCCGGAGGACGTGTCGGACGAAACGCGTATGATCTATTTTGGAATTCCACGCAGAACTAGACGTTCAGTGAGTTCGGTATCGAAGTTCGAGAACGCGCCCGAAAAATCGCCAGCAAGTTTCGACGCGGCGAGCGTTTCGGTAAAAACACGACTTTCCTGCCCGTAGGACGTTCCGGACCAAACGCGAATGATCTATTTTTGCATTTCGTGCATAACCGGACGTTCGGTGAGTTCGAGATCCAAATTCGAGTCCGTGCCCGAAAGATCGCAACTTTCGACGCGGGGGGCATTTCGGTAAAAACACGACTTTCACACCCGGAGGACGTGTCGGACGAAACGCGTATGATCTATTTTGGAATTTCACGCAGAACTAGACGTTCAGTGAGTTCGGTATCGAAGTTCGAGAACGCGCCCGAAAAATCGCCAGCAAGTTTCGACGCGGCGAGCGTTTCGGTAAAAACACGACTTTCCTGCCCGTAGGACGTTCCGGACCAAACGCGAATGATCTATTTTTGCATTTCGTGCATAACCGGACGTTCGGTGAGTTCGAGATCCAAATTCGAGTCCGTGCCCGAAAGATCGCAACTTTCGACGCGGGGGGCATTTCGGTAAAAGCACGACTTTCCTGCCCGTAGGACGTTCCGGACCAAACGCGAATGATCTATTTTTGCATTTCGTGCAGAACCGGACGTTCGGTGAGTTCGAGATCCAAATTCGAGTCCGTGCCCGAAAGATCACAACTTTTGACGCGGGGGGCATTTCGGTAAAAACACGACTTTCACACCCGGAGGACGTGTCGGACGAAACGCGTATGATCTATTTTGGAATTTCACGCAGAACTAGACGTTCAGTGAGTTCGGTATCGAAGTTCGAGAACGCGACCGAAACATCGCAAGCAAGTTTCGACGCGGCGAGCGTTTCGGTAAAAACACGACTTTCCTGCCCGTAGAACGTTCCGGACCAAACGCGAATGATCTATTTTTGCATTTCGTGCATAACCGGACGTTCGGTGAGTTCGAGATCCAAATTCGAGTCCGTGCCCGAAAGATCGCAACTTTCGACGCGGGGGGCATTTCGGTAAAAACACGACTTTCCTGCCCGTAGGACGTTCCGGACCAAACGCGAATGATCTATTTTTGCATTTCGTGCAGAACCGGACGTTCGGTGAGTTCGAGATCCAAATTCGAGTCCGTGCCCGAAAGATCGCAACTTTCGACGCGGGGGGCATTTCGGTAAAAACACGACTTTCACACCCGGAGGACGTGTCGGACGAAACGCGTATGATCTATTTTGGAATTTCACGCAGAACTAGACGTTCAGTGAGTTCGGTATCGAAGTTCGAGAACGCGCCCGAAAAATCGCCAGCAAGTTTCGACGCGGCGAGCGTTTCGGTAAAAACACGACTTTCCTGCCCGTAGGACGTTCCGGACCAAACGCGAATGATCTATTTTTGCATTTCGTGCATAACCGGACGTTCGGTGAGTTCGAGATCCAAATTCGAGTCCGTGCCCGAAAGATCGCAACTTTCGACGCGGGGGGCATTTCGGTAAAAACACGACTTTCACACCCGGAGGACGTGTCGGACGAAACGCGTATGATCTATTTTGGAATTTCACGCAGAACTAGACGTTCAGTGAGTTCGGTATCGAAGTTCGAGAACGCGCCCGAAAAATCGCCAGCAAGTTTCGACGCGGCGAGCGTTTCGGTAAAAACACGACTTTCCTGCCCGTAGGACGTTCCGGACCAAACGCGAATGATCTATTTTTGCATTTCGTGCATAACCGGACGTTCGGTGAGTTCGAGATCCAAATTCGAGTCCGTGCCCGAAAGATCGCAACTTTCGACGCGGGGGGCATTTCGGTAAAAACACGACTTTCACACCCGGAGGACGTGTCGGACGAAACGCGTATGATCTATTTTGGAATTTCACGCAGAACTAGACGTTCAGTGAGTTCGGTATCGAAGTTCGAGAACGCGCCCGAAAAATCGCCAGCAAGTTTCGACGCGGCGAGCGTTTCGGTAAAAACACGACTTTCCTGCCCGTAGGACGTTCCGGACCAAACGCGAATGATCTATTTTTGCATTTCGTGCATAACCGGACGTTCGGTGAGTTCGAGATCCAAATTCGAGTCCGTGCCCGAAAGATCGCAACTTTCGACGCGGGGGGCATTTCGGTAAAAGCACGACTTTCCTGCCCGTAGGACGTTCCGGACCAAACGCGAATGATCTATTTTTGCATTTCGTGCAGAACCGGACGTTCGGTGTGTTCGAGATCCAAATTCGAGTCCGTGCCCGAAAGATCACAACTTTTGACGCGGGGGGCATTTCGGTAAAAACACGACTTTCACACCCGGAGGACGTGTCGGACGAAACGCGTATGATCTATTTTGGAATTTCACGCAGAACTAGACGTTCAGTGAGTTCGGTATCGAAGTTCGAGAACGCGACCGAAACATCGCAAGCAAGTTTCGACGCGGCGAGCGTTTCGGTAAAAACACGACTTTCCTGCCCGTAGAACGTTCCGGACCAAACGCGAATGATCTATTTTTGCATTTCGTGCATAACCGGACGTTCGGTGAGTTCGAGATCCAAATTCGAGTCCGTGCCCGAAAGATCGCAACTTTCGACGCGGGGGGCATTTCGGTAAAAACACGACTTTCCTGCCCGTAGGACGTTCCGGACCAAACGCGAATGATCTATTTTTGCATTTCGTGCAGAACCGGACGTTCGGTGAGTTCGAGATCCAAATTCGAGTCCGTGCCCGAAAGATCGCAACTTTCGACGCGGGGGGCATTTCGGTAAAAACACGACTTTCACACCCGGAGGACGTGTCGGACGAAACGCGTATGATCTATTTTGGAATTTCACGCAGAACTAGACGTTCAGTGAGTTCGGTATCGAAGTTCGAGAACGCGCCCGAAAAATCGCCAGCAAGTTTCGACGCGGCGAGCGTTTCGGTAAAAACACGACTTTCCTGCCCGTAGGACGTTCCGGACCAAACGCGAATGATCTATTTTTGCATTTCGTGCATAACCGGACGTTCGGTGAGTTCGAGATCCAAATTCGAGTCCGTGCCCGAAAGATCGCAACTTTCGACGCGGGGGGCATTTCGGTAAAAACACGACTTTCACACCCGGAGGACGTGTCGGACGAAACGCGTATGATCTATTTTGGAATTTCACGCAGAACTAGACGTTCAGTGAGTTCGGTATCGAAGTTCGAGAACGCGCCCGAAAAATCGCCAGCAAGTTTCGACGCGGCGAGCGTTTCGGTAAAAACACGACTTTCCTGCCCGTAGGACGTTCCGGACCAAACGCGAATGATCTATTTTTGCATTTCGTGCATAACCGGACGTTCGGTGAGTTCGAGATCCAAATTCGAGTCCGTGCCCGAAAGATCGCAACTTTCGACGCGGGGGGCATTTCGGTAAAAACACGACTTTCACACCCGGAGGACGTGTCGGACGAAACGCGTATGATCTATTTTGGAATTTCACGCAGAACTAGACGTTCAGTGAGTTCGGTATCGAAGTTCGAGAACGCGCCCGAAAAATCGCCAGCAAGTTTCGACGCGGCGAGCGTTTCGGTAAAAACACGACTTTCCTGCCCGTAGGACGTTCCGGACCAAACGCGAATGATCTATTTTTGCATTTCGTGCATAACCGGACGTTCGGTGAGTTCGAGATCCAAATTCGAGTCCGTGCCCGAAAGATCGCAACTTTCGACGCGGGGGGCATTTCGGTAAAAACACGACTTTCCTGCCCGTAGGACGTTCCGGACCAAACGCGAATGATCTATTTTTGCATTTCGTGCAGAACCGGACGTTCGGTGTGTTCGAGATCCAAATTCGAGTCCGTGCCCGAAAGATCACAACTTTTGACGCGGGGGGCATTTCGGTAAAAACACGACTTTCACACCCGGAGGACGTGTCGGACGAAACGCGTATGATCTATTTTGGAATTTCACGCAGAACTAGACGTTCAGTGAGTTCGGTATCGAAGTTCGAGAACGCGACCGAAACATCGCAAGCAAGTTTCGACGCGGCGAGCGTTTCGGTAAAAACACGACTTTCCTGCCCGTAGAACGTTCCGGACCAAACGCGAATGATCTATTTTTGCATTTCGTGCATAACCGGACGTTCGGTGAGTTCGAGATCCAAATTCGAGTCCGTGCCCGAAAGATCGCAACTTTCGACGCGGGGGGCATTTCGGTAAAAACACGACTTTCCTGCCCGTAGGACGTTCCGGACCAAACGCGAATGATCTATTTTTGCATTTCGTGCAGAACCGGACGTTCGGTGAGTTCGAGATCCAAATTCGAGTCCGTGCCCGAAAGATCGCAACTTTCGACGCGGGGGGCATTTCGGTAAAAACACGACTTTCACACCCGGAGGACGTGTCGGACGAAACGCGTATGATCTATTTTGGAATTTCACGCAGAACTAGACGTTCAGTGAGTTCGGTATCGAAGTTCGAGAACGCGCCCGAAAAATCGCCAGCAAGTTTCGACGCGGCGAGCGTTTCGGTAAAAACACGACTTTCCTGCCCGTAGGACGTTCCGGACCAAACGCGAATGATCTATTTTTGCATTTCGTGCATAACCGGACGTTCGGTGAGTTCGAGATCCAAATTCGAGTCCGTGCCCGAAAGATCGCAACTTTCGACGCGGGGGGCATTTCGGTAAAAACACGACTTTCACACCCGGAGGACGTGTCGGACGAAACGCGTATGATCTATTTTGGAATTTCACGCAGAACTAGACGTTCAGTGAGTTCGGTATCGAAGTTCGAGAACGCGCCCGAAAAATCGCCAGCAAGTTTCGACGCGGCGAGCGTTTCGGTAAAAACACGACTTTCCTGCCCGTAGGACGTTCCGAACCAAACGCGAATGATCTATTTTTGCATTTCGTGCATAACCGGACGTTCGGTGAGTTCGAGATCCAAATTCGAGTCCGTGCCCGAAAGATCGCAACTTTCGACGCGGGGGGCATTTCGGTAAAAACACGACTTTCACACCCGGAGGACGTGTCGGACGAAACGCGTATGATCTATTTTGGAATTCCACGCAGAACTAGACGTTCAGTGAGTTCGGTATCGAAGTTCGAGAACGCGCCCGAAAAATCGCCAGCAAGTTTCGACGCGGCGAGCGTTTCGGTAAAAACACGACTTTCCTGCCCGTAGGACGTTCCGGACCAAACGCGAATGATCTATTTTTGCATTTCGTGCATAACCGGACGTTCGGTGAGTTCGAGATCCAAATTCGAGTCCGTGCCCGAAAGATCGCAACTTTCGACGCGGGGGGCATTTCGGTAAAAACACGACTTTCACACCCGGAGGACGTGTCGGACGAAACGCGTATGATCTATTTTGGAATTTCACGCAGAACTAGACGTTCAGTGAGTTCGGTATCGAAGTTCGAGAACGCGCCCGAAAAATCGCCAGCAAGTTTCGACGCGGCGAGCGTTTCGGTAAAAACACGACTTTCCTGCCCGTAGGACGTTCCGGACCAAACGCGAATGATCTATTTTTGCATTTCGTGCATAACCGGACGTTCGGTGAGTTCGAGATCCAAATTCGAGTCCGTGCCCGAAAGATCGCAACTTTCGACGCGGGGGGCATTTCGGTAAAAACACGACTTTCACACCCGGAGGACGTGTCGGACGAAACGCGTATGATCTATTTTGGAATTTCACGCAGAACTAGACGTTCAGTGAGTTCGGTATCGAAGTTCGAGAACGCGCCCGAAAAATCGCCAGCAAGTTTCGACGCGGCGAGCGTTTCGGTAAAAACACGACTTTCCTGCCCGTAGGACGTTCCGGACCAAACGCGAATGATCTATTTTTGCATTTCGTGCATAACCGGACGTTCGGTGAGTTCGAGATCCAAATTCGAGTCCGTGCCCGAAAGATCGCAACTTTCGACGCGGGGGGCATTTCGGTAAAAGCACGACTTTCCTGCCCGTAGGACGTTCCGGACCAAACGCGAATGATCTATTTTTGCATTTCGTGCAGAACCGGACGTTCGGTGAGTTCGAGATCCAAATTCGAGTCCGTGCCCGAAAGATCACAACTTTTGACGCGGGGGGCATTTCGGTAAAAACACGACTTTCACACCCGGAGGACGTGTCGGACGAAACGCGTATGATCTATTTTGGAATTTCACGCAGAACTAGACGTTCAGTGAATTCGGTATCGAAGTTCGAGAACGCGACCGAAACATCGCAAGCAAGTTTCGACGCGGCGAGCGTTTCGGTAAAAACACGACTTTCCTGCCCGTAGAACGTTCCGGACCAAACGCGAATGATCTATTTTTGCATTTCGTGCATAACCGGACGTTCGGTGAGTTCGAGATCCAAATTCGAGTCCGTGCCCGAAAGATCGCAACTTTCGACGCGGGGGGCATTTCGGTAAAAACACGACTTTCCTGCCCGTAGGACGTTCCGGACCAAACGCGAATGATCTATTTTTGCATTTCGTGCAGAACCGGACGTTCGGTGAGTTCGAGATCCAAATTCGAGTCCGTGCCCGAAAGATCGCAACTTTCGACGCGGGGGGCATTTCGGTAAAAACACGACTTTCACACCCGGAGGACGTGTCGGACGAAACGCGTATGATCTATTTTGGAATTTCACGCAGAACTAGACGTTCAGTGAGTTCGGTATCGAAGTTCGAGAACGCGCCCGAAAAATCGCCAGCAAGTTTCGACGCGGCGAGCGTTTCGGTAAAAACACGACTTTCCTGCCCGTAGGACGTTCCGGACCAAACGCGAATGATCTATTTTTGCATTTCGTGCATAACCGGACGTTCGGTGAGTTCGAGATCCAAATTCGAGTCCGTGCCCGAAAGATCGCAACTTTCGACGCGGGGGGCATTTCGGTAAAAACACGACTTTCACACCCGGAGGACGTGTCGGACGAAACGCGTATGATCTATTTTGGAATTCCACGCAGAACTAGACGTTCAGTGAGTTCGGTATCGAAGTTCGAGAACGCGCCCGAAAAATCGCCAGCAAGTTTCGACGCGGCGAGCGTTTCGGTAAAAACACGACTTTCCTGCCCGTAGGACGTTCCGGACCAAACGCGAATGATCTATTTTTGCATTTCGTGCATAACCGGACGTTCGGTGAGTTCGAGATCCAAATTCGAGTCCGTGCCCGAAAGATCGCAACTTTCGACGCGGGGGGCATTTCGGTAAAAACACGACTTTCACACCCGGAGGACGTGTCGGACGAAACGCGTATGATCTATTTTGGAATTTCACGCAGAACTAGACGTTCAGTGAGTTCGGTATCGAAGTTCGAGAACGCGCCCGAAAAATCGCCAGCAAGTTTCGACGCGGCGAGCGTTTCGGTAAAAACACGACTTTCCTGCCCGTAGGACGTTCCGGACCAAACGCGAATGATCTATTTTTGCATTTCGTGCATAACCGGACGTTCGGTGAGTTCGAGATCCAAATTCGAGTCCGTGCCCGAAAGATCGCAACTTTCGACGCGGGGGGCATTTCGGTAAAAACACGACTTTCACACCCGGAGGACGTGTCGGACGAAACGCGTATGATCTATTTTGGAATTTCACGCAGAACTAGACGTTCAGTGAGTTCGGTATCGAAGTTCGAGAACGCGCCCGAAAAATCGCCAGCAAGTTTCGACGCGGCGAGCGTTTCGGTAAAAACACGACTTTCCTGCCCGTAGGACGTTCCGGACCAAACGCGAATGATCTATTTTTGCATTTCGTGCATAACCGGACGTTCGGTGAGTTCGAGATCCAAATTCGAGTCCGTGCCCGAAAGATCGCAACTTTCGACGCGGGGGGCATTTCGGTAAAAACACGACTTTCACACCCGGAGGACGTGTCGGACGAAACGCGTATGATCTATTTTGGAATTTCACGCAGAACTAGACGTTCAGTGAGTTCGGTATCGAAGTTCGAGAACGCGCCCGAAAAATCGCCAGCAAGTTTCGACGCGGCGAGCGTTTCGGTAAAAACACGACTTTCCTGCCCGTAGGACGTTCCGGACCAAACGCGAATGATCTATTTTTGCATTTCGTGCATAACCGGACGTTCGGTGAGTTCGAGATCCAAATTCGAGTCCGTGCCCGAAAGATCGCAACTTTCGACGCGGGGGGCATTTCGGTAAAAGCACGACTTTCCTGCCCGTAGGACGTTCCGGACCAAACGCGAATGATCTATTTTTGCATTTCGTGCAGAACCGGACGTTCGGTGAGTTCGAGATCCAAATTCGAGTCCGTGCCCGAAAGATCACAACTTTTGACGCGGGGGGCATTTCGGTAAAAACACGACTTTCACACCCGGAGGACGTGTCGGACGAAACGCGTATGATCTATTTTGGAATTTCACGCAGAACTAGACGTTCAGTGAGTTCGGTATCGAAGTTCGAGAACGCGACCGAAACATCGCAAGCAAGTTTCGACGCGGCGAGCGTTTCGGTAAAAACACGACTTTCCTGCCCGTAGAACGTTCCGGACCAAACGCGAATGATTTATTTTTGCATTTCGTGCATAACCGGACGTTCGGTGAGTTCGAGATCCAAATTCGAGTCCGTGCCCGAAAGATCGCAACTTTCGACGCGGGGGGCATTTCGGTAAAAACACGACTTTCCTGCCCGTAGGACGTTCCGGACCAAACGCGAATGATCTATTTTTGCATTTCGTGCAGAACCGGACGTTCGGTGAGTTCGAGATCCAAATTCGAGTCCGTGCCCGAAAGATCGCAACTTTCGACGCGGGGGGCATTTCGGTAAAAACACGACTTTCACACCCGGAGGACGTGTCGGACGAAACGCGTATGATCTATTTTGGAATTTCACGCAGAACTAGACGTTCAGTGAGTTCGGTATCGAAGTTCGAGAACGCGCCCGAAAAATCGCCAGCAAGTTTCGACGCGGCGAGCGTTTCGGTAAAAACACGACTTTCCTGCCCGTAGGACGTTCCGGACCAAACGCGAATGATCTATTTTTGCATTTCGTGCATAACCGGACGTTCGGTGAGTTCGAGATCCAAATTCGAGTCCGTGCCCGAAAGATCGCAACTTTCGACGCGGGGGGCATTTCGGTAAAAACACGACTTTCACACCCGGAGGACGTGTCGGACGAAACGCGTATGATCTATTTTGGAATTCCACGCAGAACTAGACGTTCAGTGAGTTCGGTATCGAAGTTCGAGAACGCGCCCGAAAAATCGCCAGCAAGTTTCGACGCGGCGAGCGTTTCGGTAAAAACACGACTTTCCTGCCCGTAGGACGTTCCGGACCAAACGCGAATGATCTATTTTTGCATTTCGTGCATAACCGGACGTTCGGTGAGTTCGAGATCCAAATTCGAGTCCGTGCCCGAAAGATCGCAACTTTCGACGCGGGGGGCATTTCGGTAAAAACACGACTTTCACACCCGGAGGACGTGTCGGACGAAACGCGTATGATCTATTTTGGAATTTCACGCAGAACTAGACGTTCAGTGAGTTCGGTATCGAAGTTCGAGAACGCGCCCGAAAAATCGCCAGCAAGTTTCGACGCGGCGAGCGTTTCGGTAAAAACACGACTTTCCTGCCCGTAGGACGTTCCGGACCAAACGCGAATGATCTATTTTTGCATTTCGTGCATAACCGGACGTTCGGTGAGTTCGAGATCCAAATTCGAGTCCGTGCCCGAAAGATCGCAACTTTCGACGCGGGGGGCATTTCGGTAAAAACACGACTTTCACACCCGGAGGACGTGTCGGACGAAACGCGTATGATCTATTTTGGAATTTCACGCAGAACTAGACGTTCAGTGAGTTCGGTATCGAAGTTCGAGAACGCGCCCGAAAAATCGCCAGCAAGTTTCGACGCGGCGAGCGTTTCGGTAAAAACACGACTTTCCTGCCCGTAGGACGTTCCGAACCAAACGCGAATGATCTATTTTTGCATTTCGTGCATAACCGGACGTTCGGTGAGTTCGAGATCCAAATTCGAGTCCGTGCCCGAAAGATCGCAACTTTCGACGCGGGGGGCATTTCGGTAAAAACACGACTTTCACACCCGGAGGACGTGTCGGACGAAACGCGTATGATCTATTTTGGAATTCCACGCAGAACTAGACGTTCAGTGAGTTCGGTATCGAAGTTCGAGAACGCGCCCGAAAAATCGCCAGCAAGTTTCGACGCGGCGAGCGTTTTGGTAAAAACACGACTTTCCTGCCCGTAGGACGTTCCGGACCAAACGCGAATGATCTATTTTTGCATTTCGTGCATAACCGGACGTTCGGTGAGTTCGAGATCCAAATTCGAGTCCGTGCCCGAAAGATCGCAACTTTCGACGCGGGGGGCATTTCGGTAAAAACACGACTTTCACACCCGGAGGACGTGTCGGACGAAACGCGTATGATCTATTTTGGAATTTCACGCAGAACTAGACGTTCAGTGAGTTCGGTATCGAAGTTCGAGAACGCGCCCGAAAAATCGCCAGCAAGTTTCGACGCGGCGAGCGTTTCGGTAAAAACACGACTTTCCTGCCCGTAGGACGTTCCGGACCAAACGCGAATGATCTATTTTTGCATTTCGTGCATAACCGGACGTTCGGTGAGTTCGAGATCCAAATTCGAGTCCGTGCCCGAAAGATCGCAACTTTCGACGCGGGGGGCATTTCGGTAAAAACACGACTTTCACACCCGGAGGACGTGTCGGACGAAACGCGTATGATCTATTTTGGAATTTCACGCAGAACTAGACGTTCAGTGAGTTCGGTATCGAAGTTCGAGAACGCGCCCGAAAAATCGCCAGCAAGTTTCGACGCGGCGAGCGTTTCGGTAAAAACACGACTTTCCTGCCCGTAGGACGTTCCGGACCAAACGCGAATGATCTATTTTTGCATTTCGTGCATAACCGGACGTTCGGTGAGTTCGAGATCCAAATTCGAGTCCGTGCCCGAAAGATCGCAACTTTCGACGCGGGGGGCATTTCGGTAAAAGCACGACTTTCCTGCCCGTAGGACGTTCCGGACCAAACGCGAATGATCTATTTTTGCATTTCGTGCAGAACCGGACGTTCGGTGAGTTCGAGATCCAAATTCGAGTCCGTGCCCGAAAGATCACAACTTTTGACGCGGGGGGCATTTCGGTAAAAACACGACTTTCACACCCGGAGGACGTGTCGGACGAAACGCGTATGATCTATTTTGGAATTTCACGCAGAACTAGACGTTCAGTGAGTTCGGTATCGAAGTTCGAGAACGCGCCCGAAAAATCGCCAGCAAGTTTCGACGCGGCGAGCGTTTCGGTAAAAACACGACTTTCCTGCCCGTAGGACGTTCCGGACCAAACGCGAATGATCTATTTTTGCATTTCGTGCATAACCGGACGTTCGGTGAGTTCGAGATCCAAATTCGAGTCCGTGCCCGAAAGATCGCAACTTTCGACGCGGGGGGCATTTCGGTAAAAACACGACTTTCACACCCGGAGGACGTGTCGGACGAAACGCGTATGATCTATTTTGGAATTCCACGCAGAACTAGACGTTCAGTGAGTTCGGTATCGAAGTTCGAGAACGCGCCCGAAAAATCCCCAGCAAGTTTCGACGCGGCGAGCGTTTCGGTAAAAACACGACTTTCCTGCCCGTAGGACGTTCCGGACCAAACGCGAATGATCTATTTTTGCATTTCGTGCATAACCGGACGTTCGGTGAGTTCGAGATCCAAATTCGAGTCCGTGCCCGAAAGATCGCAACTTTCGACGCGGGGGGCATTTCGGTAAAAACACGACTTTCACACCCGGAGGACGTGTCGGACGAAACGCGTATGATCTATTTTGGAATTTCACGCAGAACTAGACGTTCAGTGAGTTCGGTATCGAAGTTCGAGAACGCGCCCGAAAAATCGCCAGCAAGTTTCGACGCGGCGAGCGTTTCGGTAAAAACACGACTTTCCTGCCCGTAGGACGTTCCGGACCAAACGCGAATGATCTATTTTTGCATTTCGTGCATAACCGGACGTTCGGTGAGTTCGAGATCCAAATTCGAGTCCGTGCCCGAAAGATCGCAACTTTCGACGCGGGGGGCATTTCGGTAAAAACACGACTTTCACACCCGGAGGACGTGTCGGACGAAACGCGTATGATCTATTTTGGAATTTCACGCAGAACTAGACGTTCAGTGAGTTCGGTATCGAAGTTCGAGAACGCGCCCGAAAAATCGCCAGCAAGTTTCGACGCGGCGAGCGTTTCGGTAAAAACACGACTTTCCTGCCCGTAGGACGTTCCGAACCAAACGCGAATGATCTATTTTTGCATTTCGTGCATAACCGGACGTTCGGTGAGTTCGAGATCCAAATTCGAGTCCGTGCCCGAAAGATCGCAACTTTCGACGCGGGGGGCATTTCGGTAAAAACACGACTTTCACACCCGGAGGACGTGTCGGACGAAACGCGTATGATCTATTTTGGAATTCCACGCAGAACTAGACGTTCAGTGAGTTCGGTATCGAAGTTCGAGAACGCGCCCGAAAAATCGCCAGCAAGTTTCGACGCGGCGAGCGTTTCGGTAAAAACACGACTTTCCTGCCCGTAGGACGTTCCGGACCAAACGCGAATGATCTATTTTTGCATTTCGTGCATAACCGGACGTTCGGTGAGTTCGAGATCCAAATTCGAGTCCGTGCCCGAAAGATCGCAACTTTCGACGCGGGGGGCATTTCGGTAAAAACACGACTTTCACACCCGGAGGACGTGTCGGACGAAACGCGTATGATCTATTTTGGAATTTCACGCAGAACTAGACGTTCAGTGAGTTCGGTATCGAAGTTCGAGAACGCGCCCGAAAAATCGCCAGCAAGTTTCGACGCGGCGAGCGTTTCGGTAAAAACACGACTTTCCTGCCCGTAGGACGTTCCGGACCAAACGCGAATGATCTATTTTTGCATTTCGTGCATAACCGGACGTTCGGTGAGTTCGAGATCCAAATTCGAGTCCGTGCCCGAAAGATCGCAACTTTCGACGCGGGGGGCATTTCGGTAAAAACACGACTTTCACACCCGGAGGACGTGTCGGACGAAACGCGTATGATCTATTTTGGAATTTCACGCAGAACTAGACGTTCAGTGAGTTCGGTATCGAAGTTCGAGAACGCGCCCGAAAAATCGCCAGCAAGTTTCGACGCGGCGAGCGTTTCGGTAAAAACACGACTTTCCTGCCCGTAGGACGTTCCGGACCAAACGCGAATGATCTATTTTTGCATTTCGTGCATAACCGGACGTTCGGTGAGTTCGAGATCCAAATTCGAGTCCGTGCCCGAAAGATCGCAACTTTCGACGCGGGGGGCATTTCGGTAAAAGCACAACTTTCCTGCCCGTAGGACGTTCCGGACCAAACGCGAATGATCTATTTTTGCATTTCGTGCAGAACCGGACGTTCGGTGAGTTCGAGATCCAAATTCGAGTCCGTGCCCGAAAGATCACAACTTTTGACGCGGGGGGCATTTCGGTAAAAACACGACTTTCACACCCGGAGGACGTGTCGGACGAAACGCGTATGATCTATTTTGGAATTTCACGCAGAACTAGACGTTCAGTGAGTTCGGTATCGAAGTTCGAGAACGCGACCGAAACATCGCAAGCAAGTTTCGACGCGGCGAGCGTTTCGGTAAAAACACGACTTTCCTGCCCGTAGAACGTTCCGGACCAAACGCGAATGATCTATTTTTGCATTTCGTGCATAACCGGACGTTCGGTGAGTTCGAGATCCAAATTCGAGTCCGTGCCCGAAAGATCGCAACTTTCGACGCGGGGGGCATTTCGGTAAAAACACGACTTTCCTGCCCGTAGGACGTTCCGGACCAAACGCGAATGATCTATTTTTGCATTTCGTGCAGAACCGGACGTTCGGTGAGTTCGAGATCCAAATTCGAGTCCGTGCCCGAAAGATCGCAACTTTCGACGCGGGGGGCATTTCGGTAAAAACACGACTTTCACACCCGGAGGACGTGTCGGACGAAACGCGTATGATCTATTTTGGAATTTCACGCAGAACTAGACGTTCAGTGAGTTCGGTATCGAAGTTCGAGAACGCGCCCGAAAAATCGCCAGCAAGTTTCGACGCGGCGAGCGTTTCGGTAAAAACACGACTTTCCTGCCCGTAGGACGTTCCGGACCAAACGCGAATGATCTATTTTTGCATTTCGTGCATAACCGGACGTTCGGTGAGTTCGAGATCCAAATTCGAGTCCGTGCCCGAAAGATCGCAACTTTCGACGCGGGGGGCATTTCGGTAAAAACACGACTTTCACACCCGGAGGACGTGTCGGACGAAACGCGTATGATCTATTTTGGAATTCCACGCAGAACTAGACGTTCAGTGAGTTCGGTATCGAAGTTCGAGAACGCGCCCGAAAAATCGCCAGCAAGTTTCGACGCGGCGAGCGTTTCGGTAAAAACACGACTTTCCTGCCCGTAGGACGTTCCGGACCAAACGCGAATGATCTATTTTTGCATTTCGTGCATAACCGGACGTTCGGTGAGTTCGAGATCCAAATTCGAGTCCGTGCCCGAAAGATCGCAACTTTCGACGCGGGGGGCATTTCGGTAAAAACACGACTTTCACACCCGGAGGACGTGTCGGACGAAACGCGTATGATCTATTTTGGAATTTCACGCAGAACTAGACGTTCAGTGAGTTCGGTATCGAAGTTCGAGAACGCGCCCGAAAAATCGCCAGCAAGTTTCGACGCGGCGAGCGTTTCGGTAAAAACACGACTTTCCTGCCCGTAGGACGTTCCGGACCAAACGCGAATGATCTATTTTTGCATTTCGTGCATAACCGGACGTTCGGTGAGTTCGAGATCCAAATTCGAGTCCGTGCCCGAAAGATCGCAACTTTCGACGCGGGGGGCATTTCGGTAAAAACACGACTTTCACACCCGGAGGACGTGTCGGACGAAACGCGTATGATCTATTTTGGAATTTCACGCAGAACTAGACGTTCAGTGAGTTCGGTATCGAAGTTCGAGAACGCGCCCGAAAAATCGCCAGCAAGTTTCGACGCGGCGAGCGTTTCGGTAAAAACACGACTTTCCTGCCCGTAGGACGTTCCGGACCAAACGCGAATGATCTATTTTTGCATTTCGTGCATAACCGGACGTTCGGTGAGTTCGAGATCCAAATTCGAGTCCGTGCCCGAAAGATCGCAACTTTCGACGCGGGGGGCATTTCGGTAAAAGCACGACTTTCCTGCCCGTAGGACGTTCCGGACCAAACGCGAATGATCTATTTTTGCATTTCGTGCAGAACCGGACGTTCGGTGAGTTCGAGATCCAAATTCGAGTCCGTGCCCGAAAGATCACAACTTTTGACGCGGGGGGCATTTCGGTAAAAACACGACTTTCACACCCGGAGGACGTGTCGGACGAAACGCGTATGATCTATTTTGGAATTTCACGCAGAACTAGACGTTCAGTGAGTTCGGTATCGAAGTTCGAGAACGCGACCGAAACATCGCAAGCAAGTTTCGACGCGGCGAGCGTTTCGGTAAAAACACGACTTTCCTGCCGGTAGAACGTTCCGGACCAAACGCGAATGATCTATTTTTGCATTTCGTGCATAACCGGACGTTCGGTGAGTTCGAGATCCAAATTCGAGTCCGTGCCCGAAAGATCGCAACTTTCGACGCGGGGGGCATTTCGGTAAAAACACGACTTTCCTGCCCGTAGGACGTTCCGGACCAAACGCGAATGATCTATTTTTGTATTTCGTGCAGAACCGGACGTTCGGTGAGTTCGAGATCCAAATTCGAGTCCGTGCCCGAAAGATCGCAACTTTCGACGCGGGGGGCATTTCGGTAAAAACACGACTTTCACACCCGGAGGACGTGTCGGACGAAACGCGTATGATCTATTTTGGAATTTCACGCAGA
Source organism: Arctostaphylos glauca (assembly GCA_019985065.2). Lineage (NCBI taxonomy): Eukaryota > Viridiplantae > Streptophyta > Magnoliopsida > Ericales > Ericaceae > Arctostaphylos > Arctostaphylos glauca. Next base: position 34,301,614 of record JAHSPW020000004.1, on the reverse strand, counting down.
ACTAGACGTTCAGTGAGTTCGGTATCGAAGTTCGAGAACGCGCCCGAAAAATCGCCAGCAAGTTTCGACGCGGCGAGCGTTTCGGTAAAAACACGACTTTCCTGCCCGTAGGACGTTCCGGACCAAACGCGAATGATCTATTTTTGCATTTCGTGCATAACCGGACGTTCGGTGAGTTCGAGATCCAAATTCGAGTCCGTGCCCGAAAGATCGCAACTTTCGACGCGGGGGGCATTTCGGTAAAAACACGACTTTCACACCCGGAGGACGTGTCGGACGAAACGCGTATGATCTATTTTGGAATTTCACGCAGAACTAGACGTTCAGTGAGTTCGGTATCGAAGTTCGAGAACGCGCCCGAAAAATCGCCAGCAAGTTTCGACGCGGCGAGCGTTTCGGTAAAAACACGACTTTCCTGCCCGTAGGACGTTCCGGACCAAACGCGAATGATCTATTTTTGCATTTCGTGCATAACCGGACGTTCGGTGAGTTCGAGATCCAAATTCGAGTCCGTGCCCGAAAGATCGCAACTTTCGACGCGGGGGGCATTTCGGTAAAAACACGACTTTCACACCCGGAGGACGTGTCGGACGAAACGCGTATGATCTATTTTGGAATTTCACGCAGAACTAGACGTTCAGTGAGTTCGGTATCGAAGTTCGAGAACGCGCCCGAAAAATCGCCAGCAAGTTTCGACGCGGCGAGCGTTTCGGTAAAAACACGACTTTCCTGCCCGTAGGACGTTCCGGACCAAACGCGAATGATCTATTTTTGCATTTCGTGCATAACCGGACGTTCGGTGAGTTCGAGATCCAAATTCGAGTCCGTGCCCGAAAGATCGCAACTTTCGACGCGGGGGGCATTTCGGTAAAAACACGACTTTCACACCCGGAGGACGTGTCGGACGAAACGCGTATGATCTATTTTGGAATTTCACGCAGAACTAGACGTTCAGTGAGTTCGGTATCGAAGTTCGAGAACGCGCCCGAAAAATCGCCAGCAAGTTTCGACGCGGCGAGCGTTTCGGTAAAAACACGACTTTCCTGCCCGTAGGACGTTCCGGACCAAACGCGAATGATCTATTTTTGCATTTCGTGCATAACCGGACGTTCGGTGAGTTCGAGATCCAAATTCGAGTCCGTGCCCGAAAGATCGCAACTTTCGACGCGGGGGGCATTTCGGTAAAAACACGACTTTCACACCCGGAGGACGTGTCGGACGAAACGCGTATGATCTATTTTGGAATTTCACGCAGAACTAGACGTTCAGTGAGTTCGGTATCGAAGTTCGAGAAAGCGCCCGAAAAATCGCGCAGCAAGTTTCGACGCGGCGAGCGTTTCGGTAAAAACACGACTTTCCTGCCCGTAGGACGTTCCGGACCAAACGCGAATGATCTATTTTTGCATTTCGTGCATAACCGGACGTTCGGTGAGTTCGAGATCCAAATTCGAGTCCGTGCCCGAAAGATCGCAACTTTCGACGCGGGGGGCATTTCGGTAAAAACACGACTTTCCTGCCCGTAGGACGTTCCGGACCAAACGCGAATGATCTATTTTTGCATTTCGTGCAGAACCGGACGTTCGGTGAGTTCGAGATCCAAATTCGAGTCCGTGCCCGAAAGATCACAACTTTTGACGCGGGTTGCATTTCGGTAAAAACACGACTTTCACACCCGGAGGACGTGTTGGACGAAACGCGTATGATCTATTTTGGAATTTCACGCAGAACTAGACGTTCAGTGAGTTCGGTATCGAAGTTCGAGAACGCGACCGAAACATCGCAAGCAAGTTTCGACGCGGCGAGCGTTTCGGTAAAAACACGACTTTCCTGCCCGTAGAACGTTCCGGACCAAACGCGAATGATCTATTTTTGCATTTCGTGCATAACCGGACGTTCGGTGAGTTCGAGATCCAAATTCGAGTCCGTGCCCGAAAGATCGCAACTTTCGACGCGGGGGGCATTTCGGTAAAAACACGACTTTCCTGCCCGTAGGACGTTCCGGACCAAACGCGAATGATCTATTTTTGCATTTCGTGCAGAACCGGACGTTCGGTGAGTTCGAGATCCAAATTCGAGTCCGTGCCCGAAAGATCGCAACTTTCGACGCGGGGGGCATTTCGGTAAAAACACGACTTTCACACCCGGAGGACGTGTCGGACGAAACGCGTATGATCTATTTTGGAATTTCACGCAGAACTAGACGTTCAGTGAGTTCGGTATCGAAGTTCGAGAACGCGCCCGAAAAATCGCCAGCAAGTTTCGACGCGGCGAGCGTTTCGGTAAAAACACGACTTTCCTGCCCGTAGGACGTTCCGGACCAAACGCGAATGATCTATTTTTGCATTTCGTGCATAACCGGACGTTCGGTGAGTTCGAGATCCAAATTCGAGTCCGTGCCCGAAAGATCGCAACTTTCGACGCGGGGGGCATTTCGGTAAAAACACTACTTTCACACCCGGAGGACGTGTCGGACGAAACGCGTATGATCTATTTTGGAATTTCACGCAGAACTAGACGTTCAGTGAGTTCGGTATCGAAGTTCGAGAACGCGCCCGAAAAATCGCCAGCAAGTTTCGACGCGGCGAGCGTTTCGGTAAAAACACGACTTTCCTGCCCGTAGGACGTTCCGGACCAAACGCGAATGATCTATTTTTGCATTTCGTGCATAACCGGACGTTCGGTGAGTTCGAGATCCAAATTCGAGTCCGTGCCCGAAAGATCGCAACTTTCGACGCGGGGGGCATTTCGGTAAAAACACGACTTTCCTGCCCGTAGGACGTTCCGGACCAAACGCGAATGATCTATTTTTGCATTTCGTGCAGAACCGGACGTTCGGTGAGTTCGAGATCCAAATTCGAGTCCGTGCCCGAAAGATCGCAACTTTCGACGCGGGGGGCATTTCGGTAAAAACACGACTTTCACACCCGGAGGACGTGTCGGACGAAACGCGTATGATCTATTTTGGAATTTCACGCAGAACTAGACGTTCAGTGAGTTCGGTATCGAAGTTCGAGAACGCGCCCGAAAAATCGCCAGCAAGTTTCGACGCGGCGAGCGTTTCGGTAAAAACACGACTTTCCTGCCCGTAGGACGTTCCGGACCAAACGCGAATGATCTATTTTTGCATTTCGTGCATAACCGGACGTTCGGTGAGTTCGAGATCCAAATTCGAGTCCGTGCCCGAAAGATCGCAACTTTCGACGCGGGGGGCATTTCGGTAAAAACACGACTTTCACACCCGGAGGACGTGTCGGACGAAACGCGTATGATCTATTTTGGAATTTCACGCAGAACTAGACGTTCAGTGAGTTCGGTATCGAAGTTCGAGAACGCGCCCGAAAAATCGCCAGCAAGTTTCGACGCGGCGAGCGTTTCGGTAAAAACACGACTTTCCTGCCCGTAGGACGTTCCGGACCAAACGCGAATGATCTATTTTTGCATTTCGTGCATAACCGGACGTTCGGTGAGTTCGAGATCCAAATTCGAGTCCGTGCCCGAAAGATCGCAACTTTCGACGCGGGGGGCATTTCGGTAAAAACACGACTTTCACACCCGGAGGACGTGTCGGACGAAACGCGTATGATCTATTTTGGAATTTCACGCAGAACTAGACGTTCAGTGAGTTCGGTATCGAAGTTCGAGAACGCGCCCGAAAAATCGCCAGCAAGTTTCGACGCGGCGAGCGTTTCGGTAAAAACACGACTTTCCTGCCCGTAGGACGTTCCGGACCAAACGCGAATGATCTATTTTTGCATTTCGTGCATAACCGGACGTTCGGTGAGTTCGAGATCCAAATTCGAGTCCGTGCCCGAAAGATCGCAACTTTCGACGCGGGGGGCATTTCGGTAAAAACACGACTTTCACACCCGGAGGACGTGTCGGACGAAACGCGTATGATCTATTTTGGAATTTCACGCAGAACTAGACGTTCAGTGAGTTCGGTATCGAAGTTCGAGAACGCGCCCGAAAAATCGCCAGCAAGTTTCGACGCGGCGAGCGTTTCGGTAAAAACACGACTTTCCTGCCCGTAGGACGTTCCGGACCAAACGCGAATGATCTATTTTTGCATTTCGTGCATAACCGGACGTTCGGTGAGTTCGAGATCCAAATTCGAGTCCGTGCCCGAAAGATCGCAACTTTCGACGCGGGGGGCATTTCGGTAAAAACACGACTTTCCTGCCCGTAGGACGTTCCGGACCAAACGCGAATGATCTATTTTTGCATTTCGTGCAGAACCGGACGTTCGGTGAGTTCGAGATCCAAATTCGAGTCCGTGCCCGAAAGATCACAACTTTTGACGCGGGGGGCATTTCGGTAAAAACACGACTTTCACACCCGGAGGACGTGTCGGACGAAACGCGTATGATCTATTTTGGAATTTCACGCAGAACTAGACGTTCAGTGAGTTCGGTATCGAAGTTCGAGAACGCGACCGAAACATCGCAAGCAAGTTTCGACGCGGCGAGCGTTTCGGTAAAAACATGACTTTCCTGCCCGTAGAACGTTCCGGACCAAACGCGAATGATCTATTTTTGCATTTCGTGCATAACCGGACGTTCGGTGAGTTCGAGATCCAAATTCGAGTCCGTGCCCGAAAGATCGCAACTTTCGACGCGGGGGGCATTTCGGTAAAAACACGACTTTCACACCCGGAGGACGTGTCGGACGAAACGCGTATGATCTATTTTGGAATTTCACGCAGAACTAGACGTTCAGTGAGTTCGGTATCGAAGTTCGAGAACGCGCCCGAAAAATCGCCAGCAAGTTTCGACGCGGCGAGCGTTTCGGTAAAAACACGACTTTCCTGCCCGTAGGACGTTCCGGACCAAACGCGAATGATCTATTTTTGCATTTCGTGCATAACCGGACGTTCGGTGAGTTCGAGATCCAAATTCGAGTCCGTGCCCGAAAGATCGCAACTTTCGACGCGGGGGGCATTTCGGTAAAAACACTACTTTCACACCCGGAGGACGTGTCGGACGAAACGCGTATGATCTATTTTGGAATTTCACGCAGAACTAGACGTTCAGTGAGTTCGGTATCGAAGTTCGAGAACGCGCCCGAAAAATCGCCAGCAAGTTTCGACGCGGCGAGCGTTTCGGTAAAAACACGACTTTCCTGCCCGTAGGACGTTCCGGACCAAACGCGAATGATCTATTTTTGCATTTCGTGCATAACCGGACGTTCGGTGAGTTCGAGATCCAAATTCGAGTCCGTGCCCGAAAGATCGCAACTTTCGACGCGGGGGGCATTTCGGTAAAAACACGACTTTCCTGCCCGTAGGACGTTCCGGACCAAACGCGAATGATCTATTTTTGCATTTCGTGCAGAACCGGACGTTCGGTGAGTTCGAGATCCAAATTCGAGTCCGTGCCCGAAAGATCGCAACTTTCGACGCGGGGGGCATTTCGGTAAAAACACGACTTTCACACCCGGAGGACGTGTCGGACGAAACGCGTATGATCTATTTTGGAATTTCACGCAGAACTAGACGTTCAGTGAGTTCGGTATCGAAGTTCGAGAACGCGCCCGAAAAATCGCCAGCAAGTTTCGACGCGGCGAGCGTTTCGGTAAAAACACGACTTTCCTGCCCGTAGGACGTTCCGGACCAAACGCGAATGATCTATTTTTGCATTTCGTGCATAACCGGACGTTCGGTGAGTTCGAGATCCAAATTCGAGTCCGTGCCCGAAAGATCGCAACTTTCGACGCGGGGGGCATTTCGGTAAAAACACTACTTTCACACCCGGAGGACGTGTCGGACGAAACGCGTATGATCTATTTTGGAATTTCACGCAGAACTAGACGTTCAGTGAGTTCGGTATCGAAGTTCGAGAACGCGCCCGAAAAATCGCCAGCAAGTTTCGACGCGGCGAGCGTTTCGGTAAAAACACGACTTTCCTGCCCGTAGGACGTTCCGGACCAAACGCGAATGATCTATTTTTGCATTTCGTGCATAACCGGACGTTCGGTGAGTTCGAGATCCAAATTCGAGTCCGTGCCCGAAAGATCGCAACTTTCGACGCGGGGGGCATTTCGGTAAAAACACGACTTTCCTGCCCGTAGGACGTTCCGGACCAAACGCGAATGATCTATTTTTGCATTTCGTGCAGAACCGGACGTTCGGTGAGTTCGAGATCCAAATTCGAGTCCGTGCCCGAAAGATCGCAACTTTCGACGCGGGGGGCATTTCGGTAAAAACACGACTTTCACACCCGGAGGACGTGTCGGACGAAACGCGTATGATCTATTTTGGAATTTCACGCAGAACTAGACGTTCAGTGAGTTCGGTATCGAAGTTCGAGAACGCGCCCGAAAAATCGCCAGCAAGTTTCGACGCGGCGAGCGTTTCGGTAAAAACACGACTTTCCTGCCCGTAGGACGTTCCGGACCAAACGCGAATGATCTATTTTTGCATTTCGTGCATAACCGGACGTTCGGTGAGTTCGAGATCCAAATTCGAGTCCGTGCCCGAAAGATCGCAACTTTCGACGCGGGGGGCATTTCGGTAAAAACACGACTTTCACACCCGGAGGACGTGTCGGACGAAACGCGTATGATCTATTTTGGAATTTCACGCAGAACTAGACGTTCAGTGAGTTCGGTATCGAAGTTCGAGAACGCGCCCGAAAAATCGCCAGCAAGTTTCGACGCGGCGAGCGTTTCGGTAAAAACACGACTTTCCTGCCCGTAGGACGTTCCGGACCAAACGCGAATGATCTATTTTTGCATTTCGTGCATAACCGGACGTTCGGTGAGTTCGAGATCCAAATTCGAGTCCGTGCCCGAAAGATCGCAACTTTCGACGCGGGGGGCATTTCGGTAAAAACACGACTTTCACACCCGGAGGACGTGTCGGACGAAACGCGTATGATCTATTTTGGAATTTCACGCAGAACTAGACGTTCAGTGAGTTCGGTATCGAAGTTCGAGAACGCGCCCGAAAAATCGCCAGCAAGTTTCGACGCGGCGAGCGTTTCGGTAAAAACACGACTTTCCTGCCCGTAGGACGTTCCGGACCAAACGCGAATGATCTATTTTTGCATTTCGTGCATAACCGGACGTTCGGTGAGTTCGAGATCCAAATTCGAGTCCGTGCCCGAAAGATCGCAACTTTCGACGCGGGGGGCATTTCGGTAAAAACACGACTTTCACACCCGGAGGACGTGTCGGACGAAACGCGTATGATCTATTTTGGAATTTCACGCAGAACTAGACGTTCAGTGAGTTCGGTATCGAAGTTCGAGAACGCGCCCGAAAAATCGCCAGCAAGTTTCGACGCGGCGAGCGTTTCGGTAAAAACACGACTTTCCTGCCCGTAGGACGTTCCGGACCAAACGCGAATGATCTATTTTTGCATTTCGTGCATAACCGGACGTTCGGTGAGTTCGAGATCCAAATTCGAGTCCGTGCCCGAAAGATCGCAACTTTCGACGCGGGGGGCATTTCGGTAAAAACACGACTTTCCTGCCCGTAGGACGTTCCGGACCAAACGCGAATGATCTATTTTTGCATTTCGTGCAGAACCGGACGTTCGGTGAGTTCGAGATCCAAATTCGAGTCCGTGCCCGAAAGATCACAACTTTTGACGCGGGGGGCATTTCGGTAAAAACACGACTTTCACACCCGGAGGACGTGTCGGACGAAACGCGTATGATCTATTTTGGAATTTCACGCAGAACTAGACGTTCAGTGAGTTCGGTATCGAAGTTCGAGAACGCGACCGAAACATCGCAAGCAAGTTTCGACGCGGCGAGCGTTTCGGTAAAAACATGACTTTCCTGCCCGTAGAACGTTCCGGACCAAACGCGAATGATCTATTTTTGCATTTCGTGCAGAACCGGACGTTCGGTGAGTTCGAGATCCAAATTCGAGTCCGTGCCCGAAAGATCGCAACTTTCGACGCGGGGGGCATTTCGGTAAAAACACGACTTTCACACCCGGAGGACGTGTCGGACGAAACGCGTATGATCTATTTTGGAATTTCACGCAGAACTAGACGTTCAGTGAGTTCGGTATCGAAGTTCGAGAACGCGCCCGAAAAATCGCCAGCAAGTTTCGACGCGGCGAGCGTTTCGGTAAAAACACGACTTTCCTGCCCGTAGGACGTTCCGGACCAAACGCGAATGATCTATTTTTGCATTTCGTGCATAACCGGACGTTCGGTGAGTTCGAGATCCAAATTCGAGTCCGTGCCCGAAAGATCGCAACTTTCGACGCGGGGGGCATTTCGGTAAAAACACGACTTTCACACCCGGAGGACGTGTCGGACGAAACGCGTATGATCTATTTTGGAATTTCACGCAGAACTAGACGTTCAGTGAGTTCGGTATCGAAGTTCGAGAACGCGCCCGAAAAATCGCCAGCAAGTTTCGACGCGGCGAGCGTTTCGGTAAAAACACGACTTTCCTGCCCGTAGGACGTTCCGGACCAAACGCGAATGATCTATTTTTGCATTTCGTGCATAACCGGACGTTCGGTGAGTTCGAGATCCAAATTCGAGTCCGTGCCCGAAAGATCGCAACTTTCGACGCGGGGGGCATTTCGGTAAAAACACGACTTTCACACCCGGAGGACGTGTCGGACGAAACGCGTATGATCTATTTTGGAATTTCACGCAGAACTAGACGTTCAGTGAGTTCGGTATCGAAGTTCGAGAACGCGCCCGAAAAATCGCCAGCAAGTTTCGACGCGGCGAGCGTTTCGGTAAAAACACGACTTTCCTGCCCGTAGGACGTTCCGGACCAAACGCGAATGATCTATTTTTGCATTTCGTGCATAACCGGACGTTCGGTGAGTTCGAGATCCAAATTCGAGTCCGTGCCCGAAAGATCGCAACTTTCGACGCGGGGGGCATTTCGGTAAAAACACGACTTTCACACCCGGAGGACGTGTCGGACGAAACGCGTATGATCTATTTTGGAATTTCACGCAGAACTAGACGTTCAGTGAGTTCGGTATCGAAGTTCGAGAACGCGCCCGAAAAATCGCCAGCAAGTTTCGACGCGGCGAGCGTTTCGGTAAAAACACGACTTTCCTGCCCGTAGGACGTTCCGGACCAAACGCGAATGATCTATTTTTGCATTTCGTGCATAACCGGACGTTCGGTGAGTTCGAGATCCAAATTCGAGTCCGTGCCCGAAAGATCGCAACTTTCGACGCGGGGGGCATTTCGGTAAAAACACGACTTTCCTGCCCGTAGGACGTTCCGGACCAAACGCGAATGATCTATTTTTGCATTTCGTGCAGAACCGGACGTTCGGTGAGTTCGAGATCCAAATTCGAGTCCGTGCCCGAAAGATCACAACTTTTGACGCGGGGGGCATTTCGGTAAAAACACGACTTTCACACCCGGAGGACGTGTCGGACGAAACGCGTATGATCTATTTTGGAATTTCACGCAGAACTAGACGTTCAGTGAGTTCGGTATCGAAGTTCGAGAACGCGACCGAAACATCGCAAGCAAGTTTCGACGCGGCGAGCGTTTCGGTAAAAACATGACTTTCCTGCCCGTAGAACGTTCCGGACCAAACGCGAATGATCTATTTTTGCATTTCGTGCATAACCGGACGTTCGGTGAGTTCGAGATCCAAATTCGAGTCCGTGCCCGAAAGATCGCAACTTTCGACGCGGGGGGCATTTCGGTAAAAACACGACTTTCACACCCGGAGGACGTGTCGGACGAAACGCGTATGATCTATTTTGGAATTTCACGCAGAACTAGACGTTCAGTGAGTTCGGTATCGAAGTTCGAGAACGCGCCCGAAAAATCGCCAGCAAGTTTCGACGCGGCGAGCGTTTCGGTAAAAACACGACTTTCCTGCCCGTAGGACGTTCTGGACCAAACGCGAATGATCTATTTTTGCATTTCGTGCATAACCGGACGTTCGGTGAGTTCGAGATCCAAATTCGAGTCCGTGCCCGAAAGATCGCAACTTTCGACGCGGGGGGCATTTCGGTAAAAACACGACTTTCCTGCCCGTAGGACGTTCCGGACCAAACGCGAATGATCTATTTTTGCATTTCGTGCAGAACCGGACGTTCGGTGAGTTCGAGATCCAAATTCGAGTCCGTGCCCGAAAGATCACAACTTTTGACGCGGGGGGCATTTCGGTAAAAACACGACTTTCACACCCGGAGGACGTGTCGGACGAAACGCGTATGATCTATTTTGGAATTTCACGCAGAACTAGACGTTCAGTGAGTTCGGTATCGAAGTTCGAGAACGCGACCGAAACATCGCAAGCAAGTTTCGACGCGGCGAGCGTTTCGGTAAAAACATGACTTTCCTGCCCGTAGAACGTTCCGGACCAAACGCGAATGATCTATTTTTGCATTTCGTGCATAACCGGACGTTCGGTGAGTTCGAGATCCAAATTCGAGTCCGTGCCCGAAAGATCGCAACTTTCGACGCGGGGGGCATTTCGGTAAAAACACGACTTTCCTGCCCGTAGGACGTTCCGGACCAAACGCGAATGATCTATTTTTGCATTTCGTGCAGAACCGGACGTTCGGTGAGTTCGAGATCCAAATTCGAGTCCGTGCCCGAAAGATCGCAACTTTCGACGCGGGGGGCATTTCGGTAAAAACACGACTTTCACACCCGGAGGACGTGTCGGACGAAACGCGTATGATCTATTTTGGAATTTCACGCAGAACTAGACGTTCAGTGAGTTCGGTATCGAAGTTCGAGAACGCGCCCGAAAAATCGCCAGCAAGTTTCGACGCGGCGAGCGTTTCGGTAAAAACACGACTTTCCTGCCCGTAGGACGTTCCGGACCAAACGCGAATGATCTATTTTTGCATTTCGTGCATAACCGGACATTCGGTGAGTTCGAGATCCAAATTCGAGTCCGTGCCCGAAAGATCGCAACTTTCGACGCGGGGGGCATTTCGGTAAAAACACGACTTTCACACCCGGAGGACGTGTCGGACGAAACGCGTATGATCTATTTTGGAATTTCACGCAGAACTAGACGTTCAGTGAGTTCGGTATCGAAGTTCGAGAACGCGCCCGAAAAATCGCCAGCAAGTTTCGACGCGGCGAGCGTTTCGGTAAAAACACGACTTTCCTGCCCGTAGGACGTTCCGGACCAAACGCGAATGATCTATTTTTGCATTTCGTGCATAACCGGACGTTCGGTGAGTTCGAGATCCAAATTCGAGTCCGTGCCCGAAAGATCGCAACTTTCGACGCGGGGGGCATTTCGGTAAAAACACGACTTTCACACCCGGAGGACGTGTCGGACGAAACGCGTATGATCTATTTTGGAATTTCACGCAGAACTAGACGTTCAGTGAGTTCGGTATCGAAGTTCGAGAACGCGCCCGAAAAATCGCCAGCAAGTTTCGACGCGGCGAGCGTTTCGGTAAAAACACGACTTTCCTGCCCGTAGGACGTTCCGGACCAAACGCGAATGATCTATTTTTGCATTTCGTGCATAACCGGACGTTCGGTGAGTTCGAGATCCAAATTCGAGTCCGTGCCCGAAAGATCGCAACTTTCGACGCGGGGGGCATTTCGGTAAAAACACGACTTTCCTGCCCGTAGGACGTTCCGGACCAAACGCGAATGATCTATTTTTGCATTTCGTGCAGAACCGGACGTTCGGTGAGTTCGAGATCCAAATTCGAGTCCGTGCCCGAAAGATCACAACTTTTGACGCGGGGGGCATTTCGGTAAAAACACGACTTTCACACCCGGAGGACGTGTCGGACGAAACGCGTATGATCTATTTTGGAATTTCACGCAGAACTAGACGTTCAGTGAGTTCGGTATCGAAGTTCGAGAACGCGACCGAAACATCGCAAGCAAGTTTCGACGCGGCGAGCGTTTCGGTAAAAACATGACTTTCCTGCCCGTAGAACGTTCCGGACCAAACGCGAATGATCTATTTTTGCATTTCGTGCATAACCGGACGTTCGGTGAGTTCGAGATCCAAATTCGAGTCCGTGCCCGAAAGATCGCAACTTTCGACGCGGGGGGCATTTCGGTAAAAACACGACTTTCACACCCGGAGGACGTGTCGGACGAAACGCGTATGATCTATTTTGGAATTTCACGCAGAACTAGACGTTCAGTGAGTTCGGTATCGAAGTTCGAGAACGCGCCCGAAAAATCGCCAGCAAGTTTCGACGCGGCGAGCGTTTCGGTAAAAACACGACTTTCCTGCCCGTAGGACGTTCCGGACCAAACGCGAATGATCTATTTTTGCATTTCGTGCATAACCGGACATTCGGTGAGTTCGAGATCCAAATTCGAGTCCGTGCCCGAAAGATCGCAACTTTCGACGCGGGGGGCATTTCGGTAAAAACACGACTTTCACACCCGGAGGACGTGTCGGACGAAACGCGTATGATCTATTTTGGAATTTCACGCAGAACTAGACGTTCAGTGAGTTCGGTATCGAAGTTCGAGAACGCGCCCGAAAAATCGCCAGCAAGTTTCGACGCGGCGAGCGTTTCGGTAAAAACACGACTTTCCTGCCCGTAGGACGTTCCGGACCAAACGCGAATGATCTATTTTTGCATTTCGTGCATAACCGGACGTTCGGTGAGTTCGAGATCCAAATTCGAGTCCGTGCCCGAAAGATCGCAACTTTCGACGCGGGGGGCATTTCGGTAAAAACACGACTTTCACACCCGGAGGACGTGTCGGACGAAACGCGTATGATCTATTTTGGAATTTCACGCAGAACTAGACGTTCAGTGAGTTCGGTATCGAAGTTCGAGAACGCGCCCGAAAAATCGCCAGCAAGTTTCGACGCGGCGAGCGTTTCGGTAAAAACACGACTTTCCTGCCCGTAGGACGTTCCGGACCAAACGCGAATGATCTATTTTTGCATTTCGTGCATAACCGGACGTTCGGTGAGTTCGAGATCCAAATTCGAGTCCGTGCCCGAAAGATCGCAACTTTCGACGCGGGGGGCATTTCGGTAAAAACACGACTTTCCTGCCCGTAGGACGTTCCGGACCAAACGCGAATGATCTATTTTTGCATTTCGTGCAGAACCGGACGTTCGGTGAGTTCGAGATCCAAATTCGAGTCCGTGCCCGAAAGATCACAACTTTTGACGCGGGGGGCATTTCGGTAAAAACACGACTTTCACACCCGGAGGACGTGTCGGACGAAACGCGTATGATCTATTTTGGAATTTCACGCAGAACTAGACGTTCAGTGAGTTCGGTATCGAAGTTCGAGAACGCGACCGAAACATCGCAAGCAAGTTTCGACGCGGCGAGCGTTTCGGTAAAAACATGACTTTCCTGCCCGTAGAACGTTCCGCACCAAACGCGAATGATCTATTTTTGCATTTCGTGCATAACCGGACGTTCGGTGAGTTCGAGATCCAAATTCGAGTCCGTGCCCGAAAGATCGCAACTTTCGACGCGGGGGGCATTTCGGTAAAAACACGACTTTCACACCCGGAGGACGTGTCGGACGAAACGCGTATGATCTATTTTGGAATTTCACGCAGAACTAGACGTTCAGTGAGTTCGGTATCGAAGTTCGAGAACGCGCCCGAAAAATCGCCAGCAAGTTTCGACGCGGCGAGCGTTTCGGTAAAAACACGACTTTCCTGCCCGTAGGACGTTCTGGACCAAACGCGAATGATCTATTTTTGCATTTCGTGCATAACCGGACGTTCGGTGAGTTCGAGATCCAAATTCGAGTCCGTGCCCGAAAGATCGCAACTTTCGACGCGGGGGGCATTTCGGTAAAAACACGACTTTCCTGCCCGTAGGACGTTCCGGACAAAACGCGAATGATCTATTTTTGCATTTCGTGCAGAACCGGACGTTCGGTGAGTTCGAGATCCAAATTCGAGTCCGTGCCCGAAAGATCACAACTTTTGACGCGGGGGGCATTTCGGTAAAAACACGACTTTCACACCCGGAGGACGTGTCGGACGAAACGCGTATGATCTATTTTGGAATTTCACGCAGAACTAGACGTTCAGTGAGTTCGGTATCGAAGTTCGAGAACGCGACCGAAACATCGCAAGCAAGTTTCGACGCGGCGAGCGTTTCGGTAAAAACATGACTTTCCTGCCCGTAGAACGTTCCGGACCAAACGCGAATGATCTATTTTTGCATTTCGTGCATAACCGGACGTTCGGTGAGTTCGAGATCCAAATTCGAGTCCGTGCCCGAAAGATCGCAACTTTCGACGCGGGGGGCATTTCGGTAAAAACACGACTTTCCTGCCCGTAGGACGTTCCGGACCAAACGCGAATGATCTATTTTTGCATTTCGTGCAGAACCGGACGTTCGGTGAGTTCGAGATCCAAATTCGAGTCCGTGCCCGAAAGATCGCAACTTTCGACGCGGGGGGCATTTCGGTAAAAACACGACTTTCCTGCCCGTAGGACGTTCCGGACCAAACGCGAATGATCTATTTTTGCATTTCGTGCATAACCGGACATTCGGTGAGTTCGAGATCCAAATTCGAGTCCGTGCCCGAAAGATCGCAACTTTCGACGCGGGGGGCATTTCGGTAAAAACACGACTTTCACACCCGGAGGACGTGTCGGACGAAACGCGTATGATCTATTTTGGAATTTCACGCAGAACTAGACGTTCAGTGAGTTCGGTATCGAAGTTCGAGAACGCGCCCGAAAAATCGCCAGCAAGTTTCGACGCGGCGAGCGTTTCGGTAAAAACACGACTTTCCTGCCCGTAGGACGTTCCGGACCAAACGCGAATGATCTATTTTTGCATTTCGTGCATAACCGGACGTTCGGTGAGTTCGAGATCCAAATTCGAGTCCGTGCCCGAAAGATCGCAACTTTCGACGCGGGGGGCATTTCGGTAAAAACACGACTTTCACACCCGGAGGACGTGTCGGACGAAACGCGTATGATCTATTTTGGAATTTCACGCAGAACTAGACGTTCAGTGAGTTCGGTATCGAAGTTCGAGAACGCGCCCGAAAAATCGCCAGCAAGTTTCGACGCGGCGAGCGTTTCGGTAAAAACACGACTTTCCTGCCCGTAGGACGTTCCGGACCAAACGCGAATGATCTATTTTTGCATTTCGTGCATAACCGGACGTTCGGTGAGTTCGAGATCCAAATTCGAGTCCGTGCCCGAAAGATCGCAACTTTCGACGCGGGGGGCATTTCGGTAAAAACACGACTTTCACACCCGGAGGACGTGTCGGACGAAACGCGTATGATCTATTTTGGAATTTCACGCAGAACTAGACGTTCAGTGAGTTCGGTATCGAAGTTCGAGAACGCGTCCGAAAAATCGCCAGCAAGTTTCGACGCGGCGAGCGTTTCGGTAAAAACACGACTTTCCTGCCCGTAGGACGTTCCGGACCAAACGCGAATGATCTATTTTTGCATTTCGTGCATAACCGGACGTTCGGTGAGTTCGAGATCCAAATTCGAGTCCGTGCCCGAAAGATCGCAACTTTCGACGCGGGGGGCATTTCGGTAAAAACACGACTTTCACACCCGGAGGACGTGTCGGACGAAACGCGTATGATCTATTTTGGAATTTCACGCAGAACTAGACGTTCAGTGAGTTCGGTATCGAAGTTCGAGAACGCGCCCGAAAAATCGCCAGCAAGTTTCGACGCGGCGAGCGTTTCGGTAAAAACACGACTTTCCTGCCCGTAGGACGTTCCGGACCAAACGCGAATGATCTATTTTTGCATTTCGTGCATAACCGGACGTTCGGTGAGTTCGAGATCCAAATTCGAGTCCGTGCCCGAAAGATCGCAACTTTCGACGCGGGGGGCATTTCGGTAAAAACACGACTTTCCTGCCCGTAGGACGTTCCGGACCAAACGCGAATGATCTATTTTTGCATTTCGTGCAGAACCGGACGTTCGGTGAGTTCGAGATCCAAATTCGAGTCCGTGCCCGAAAGATCACAACTTTTGACGCGGGGGCATTTCGGTAAAAACACGACTTTCACACCCGGAGGACGTGTCGGACGAAACGCGTATGATCTATTTTGGAATTTCACGCAGAACTAGACGTTCAGTGAGTTCGGTATCGAAGTTCGAGAACGCGACCGAAACATCGCAAGCAAGTTTCGACGCGGCGAGCGTTTCGGTAAAAACACGACTTTCCTGCCCGTAGAACGTTCCGGACCAAACGCGAATGATCTATTTTTGCATTTCGTGCATAACCGGACGTTCGGTGAGTTCGAGATCCAAATTCGAGTCCGTGCCCGAAAGATCGCAACTTTCGACGCGGGGGGCATTTCGGTAAAAACACGACTTTCCTGCCCGTAGGACGTTCCGGACCAAACGCGAATGATCTATTTTTGCATTTCGTGCAGAACCGGACGTTCGGTGAGTTCGAGATCCAAATTCGAGTCCGTGCCCGAAAGATCGCAACTTTCGACGCGGGGGGCATTTCGGTAAAAACACGACTTTCACACCCGGAGGACGTGTCGGACGAAACGCGTATGATCTATTTTGGAATTTCACGCAGAACTAGACGTTCAGTGAGTTCGGTATCGAAGTTCGAGAACGCGCCCGAAAAATCGCCAGCAAGTTTCGACGCGGCGAGCGTTTCGGTAAAAACACGACTTTCCTGCCCGTAGGACGTTCCGGACCAAACGCGAATGATCTATTTTTGCATTTCGTGCATAACCGGACGTTCGGTGAGTTCGAGATCCAAATTCGAGTCCGTGCCCGAAAGATCGCAACTTTCGACGCGGGGGGCATTTCGGTAAAAACACGACTTTCACACCCGGAGGACGTGTCGGACGAAACGCGTATGATCTATTTTGGAATTTCACGCAGAACTAGACGTTCAGTGAGTTCGGTATCGAAGTTCGAGAACGCGCCCGAAAAATCGCCAGCAAGTTTCGACGCGGCGAGCGTTTCGGTAAAAACACGACTTTCCTGCCCGTAGGACGTTCCGGACCAAACGCGAATGATCTATTTTTGCATTTCGTGCATAACCGGACGTTCGGTGAGTTCGAGATCCAAATTCGAGTCCGTGCCCGAAAGATCGCAACTTTCGACGCGGGGGGCATTTCGGTAAAAACACGACTTTCACACCCGGAGGACGTGTCGGACGAAACGCGTATGATCTATTTTGGAATTTCACGCAGAACTAGACGTTCAGTGAGTTCGGTATCGAAGTTCGAGAACGCGCCCGAAAAATCGCCAGCAAGTTTCGACGCGGCGAGCGTTTCGGTAAAAACACGACTTTCCTGCCCGTAGAACGTTCCGGACCAAACGCGAATGATCTATTTTTGCATTTCGTGCATAACCGGACGTTCGGTGAGTTCGAGATCCAAATTCGAGTCCGTGCCCGAAAGATCGCAACTTTCGACGCGGGGGGCATTTCGGTAAAAACACGACTTTCCTGCCCGTAGGACATTCCGGACCAAACGCGAATGATCTATTTTTGCATTTCGTGCAGAACCGCACGTTCGGTGAGTTCGAGATCCAAATTCGAGTCCGTGCCCGAAAGATCACAACTTTTGACGCGGGGGCATTTCGGTAAAAACACGACTTTCACACCCGGAGGACGTGTCGGACGAAACGTGTATGATCTATTTTGGAATTTCACGCAGAACTAGACGTTCAGTGAGTTCGGTATCGAAGTTCGAGAACGCGCCCGAAACATCGCCAGCAAGTTTCGACGCGGCGAGCGTTTCGGTAAAAACACGACTTTCCTGCCCGTAGGACGTTCCGGACCAAACGCGAATGATCTATTTTTGCATTTCGTGCAGAACCGCACGTTCGGTGAGTTCAAGATCCAAATTCGAGTCCGTGCCCGAAAGATCGCAACTTTCGACGTGGGGGGCATTTCGGTAAAAACACGACTTTCCTGCCCGTAGGACGTTCCGGACCAAACGCGAATGATCTATTTTTGCATTTCGTGCAGAACCGGACGTTCGGTGAGTTCGAGATCCAAATTCGAGTCCGTGCCCGAAAGATCGCAACTTTCGACGCGGGGGGTATTTCGGTAAAAACACGACTTTCACACCCGGAGGACGTGTCGGACGAAACGCGTATGATCTATTTTGGAATTTCACGCAGAACTAGACGTTCAGTGAGTTCGGTATCGAAGTTCGAGAACGCGCCCGAAAAATCGCCAGCAAGTTTCGACGCGGCGAGCGTTTCGGTAAAAACACGACTTTCCTGCCCGTAGGACGTTCCGGACCAAACGCGAATGATCTATTTTTGCATTTCGTGCATAACCGGACGTTCGGTGAGTTCGAGATCCAAATTCGAGTCTGTGCCCGAAAGATCGCAACTTTCGACGCGGGGGGCATTTCGGTAAAAACACGACTTTCACACCCGGAGGACGTGTCGGACGAAACGCGTATGATCTATTTTGGAATTTCACGCAGAACTAGACGTTCAGTGAGTTCGGTATCGAAGTTCGAGAACGCGCCCGAAAAATCGCCAACAAGTTTCGACGCGGCGAGCGTTTCGGTAAAAACACGACTTTCCTGCCCGTAGAACGTTCCGGACCAAACGCGAATGATCTATTTTTGCATTTCGTGCATAACCGGACGTTCGGTGAGTTCGAGATCCAAATTCGAATCCGTGCCCAAAAGATCGCAACTTTCGACGCGGGGGGCATTTCGGTAAAAACACGACTTTCCTGCCCGTAGGGCGTTCCGGACCAAACGCGAATGATCTATTTTTGCATTTCGTGCAGAACCGGACGTTCGGTGAGTTCAAGATCCAAATTCGAGTCCGTGCCCGAAAGATCGCAACTTTCGACGCGGGGGGCATTTCGGTAAAAACACGACTTTCACACCCTGAGGACGTGTCGGACGAAACGCGTATGATCTATTTTGGAATTTCACGCAGAACTAGACGTTCAGTGAGTTCGGTATCGAAGTTCGAGAACGCGCCCGAAAAATCGCCAGCAAGTTTCGACGCGGCGAGCGTTTCGGTAAAAACACGACTTTCCTGCCCGTAGGACGTTCCGGACCAAACGCGAATGATCTATTTTTGCATTTCGTGCATAACCGGACGTTCGGTGAGTTCGAGATCCAAATTCGAGTCCGTGCCCGAAAGATCGCAACTTTCGACGCGGGGGGCATTTCGGTAAAAACACGACTTTCCTGCCCGTAGGACGTTCCGGACCAAACGCGAATGATCTATTTTTGCATTTCGTGCATAACCGGACGTTCGGTGAGTTCGAGATCCAAATTCGAGTCCGTGCCCGAAAGATCGCAACTTTCGACGCGGGGGGCATTTCGGTAAAAACACGACTTTCCTGCCCGTAGGACGTTCCGGACCAAACGCGAATGATCTATTTTTGCATTTCGTGCATAACCGGACGTTCGGTGAGTTCGAGATCCAAATTCGAGTCCGTGCCCGAAAGATCGCAACTTTCGACGCGGGGGGCATTTCGGTAAAAACACGACTTTCACACCCGGAGGACGTGTCGGACGAAACGCGTATGATCTATTTTGGAATTTCACGCAGAACTAGACGTTCAGTGAGTTCGGTATCGAAGTTCGAGAACGCGCCCGAAAAATCGACAGCAAGTTTCGACGCGGCGAGCGTTTCGGTAAAAACACGACTTTCCTGCCCGTAGGACGTTCCGGACCAAACGCGAATGATCTATTTTTGCATTTCGTGCATAACCGGACGTTCGGTGAGTTCGAGATCCAAATTCGAGTCCGTGCCCGAAAGATCGCAACTTTCGACGCGGGGGGCATTTCGGTAAAAACACGACTTTCACACCCGGAGGACGTTCCGGACCAAACGCGAATGATCTATTTTGGAATTTCACGCAGAACTAGACGTTCAGTGAGTTCGGTATCGAAGTTCGAGAACGCGCCCGAAAAATCGCAACTTTCGACGCGGGGGGCATTTCGGTAAAAACACGACTTTCACACCCGGAGGACGTGTCGGACGAAACGCGTATGATCTATTTTGGAATTTCACGCAGAACTAGATGTTCAGTGAGTTCGGTATCGAAGTTCGGGAACGCGCCCGAAAAATCGCCAGCAAGTTTCGACGCGGCGAGCGTTTCGGTAAAAACACGACTTTCCTGCCCGTAGGACGTTCCGGACCAAACGCGAATGATCTATTTTTGCATTTCGTGCATAACCGGACGTTCGGTGAGTTCGAGATCCAAATTCGAGTCCGTGCCCGAAAGATCGCAACTTTCGACGCGGGGGGCATTTCGGTAAAAACACGACTTTCACACCCGGAGGACGTGTCGGACGAAACGCGTATGATCTATTTTGGAATTTCACGCAGAACTAGACGTTCAGTGAGTTCGGTATCGAAGTTCGAGAACGCGCCCGAAAAATCGACAGCAAGTTTCGACGCGGCGAGCGTTTCGGTAAAAACACGACTTTCCTGCCCGTAGGACGTTCCGGACCAAACGCGAATGATCTATTTTTGCATTTCGTGCATAACCGGACGTTCGGTGAGTTCGAGATCCAAATTCGAGTCCGTGCCCGAAAGATCGCAACTTTCGACGCGGGGGGCATTTCGGTAAAAACACGACTTTCACACCCGGAGGACGTGTCGGACGAAACGCGTATGATCTATTTTGGAATTTCACGCAGAACTAGACGTTCAGTGAGTTCGGTATCGAAGTTCGAGAACGCGCCCGAAAAATCGCCAGCAAGTTTCGACGCGGCGAGCGTTTCGGTAAAAACACGACTTTCCTGCCCGTAGGACATTCCGGACCAAACGCGAATGATCTATTTTTGCATTTCGTGCAGAACCGCACGTTCGGTGAGTTCGAGATCCAAATTCGAGTCCGTGCCCGAAAGATCACAACTTTTGACGCGGGGGGCATTTCGGTAAAAACACGACTTTCACACCCAGAGGACGTGTCGGACGAAACGTGTATGATCTATTTTGGAATTTCACGCAGAACTAGACGTTCAGTGAGTTCGGTATCGAAGTTCGAGAACGCGCCCGAAACATCGCCAGCAAGTTTCGACGCGGCGAGCGTTTCGGTAAAAACACGACTTTCCTGCCCGTAGGACGTTCCGGACCAAATGCGAATGATCTATTTTTGCATTTCGTGCAGAACCGCACGTTCGGTGAGTTCAAGATCCAAATTCGAGTCCGTGCCCGAAAGATCGCAACTTTCGACGTGGGGGGCATTTCGGTAAAAACACGACTTTCCTGCCCGTAGGACGTTCCGGACCAAACGCGAATGATCTATTTTTGCATTTCGTGCAGAACCGGACGTTCGGTGAGTTCGAGATCCAAATTCGAGTCCGTGCCCGAAAGATCGCAACTTTCGACGCGGGGGGCATTTCGGTAAAAACACGACTTTCACACCCGGAGGACGTGTCGGACGAAACGCGTATGATCTATTTTGGAATGTCACGCAGAACTAGACGTTCAGTGAGTTCGGTATCGAAGTTCGAGAACGCGCCCGAAAAATCGCCAGCAAGTTTCGACGCGGCGAGCGTTTCGGTAAAAACACGACTTTCCTGCCCGTAGGACGTTCCGGACCAAATGCGAATGATCTATTTTTGCATTTCGTGCATAACCGGACGTTCGGTGAGTTCGAGATCCAAATTCGAGTCCGTGCCCGAAAGATCGCAACTTTCGACGCGGGGGGCATTTCGGTAAAAACACGACTTTCACACCCGGAGGACGTGTCGGACGAAACGCGTATGATCTATTTTGGAATTTCACGCAGAACTAGACGTTCAGTGAGTTCGGTATCGAAGTTCGAGAACGCGCCCGAAAAATCGCCAACAAGTTTCGACGCGGCGAGCGTTTCGGTAAAAACACGACTTTCCTGCCCGTAGAACGTTCCGGACCAAACGCGAATGATCTATTTTTGCATTTCGTGCATAACCGGACGTTCGGTGAGTTCGAGATCCAAATTCGAGTCCGTGCCCGAAAGATCGCAACTTTCGACGCGGGGGGCATTTCGGTAAAAACACGACTTTCCTGCCCGTAGGACGTTCCGGACCAAACGCGAATGATCTATTTTTGCATTTCGTGCAGAACCGGACGTTCGGTGAGTTCGAGATCCAAATTCGAGTCCGTGCCCGAAAGATCGCAACTTTCGACGCGGGGGGCATTTCGGTAAAAACACGACTTTCACACCCGGAGGACGTGTCGGACGAAACGCGTATGATCTATTTTGGAATTTCACGCAGAACTAGACGTTCAGTGAGTTCGGTATCGAAGTTCGAGAACGCGCCCGAAAAATCGCCAGCAAGTTTCGACGCGGCGAGCGTTTCGGTAAAAACACGACTTTCCTGCCCGTAGAACGTTCCGGACCAAACGCGAATGATCTATTTTTGCATTTCGTGCATAACCGGACGTTCGGTGAGTTCGAGATCCAAATTCGAGTCCGTGCCCGAAAGATCGCAACTTTCGACGCGGGGGGCATTTCGGTAAAAACACGACTTTCCTGCCCGTAGGACATTCCGGACCAAACGCGAATGATCTATTTTTGCATTTCGTGCAGAACCGCACGTTCGGTGAGTTCGAGATCCAAATTCGAGTCCGTGCCCGAAAGATCACAACTTTTGACGCGGGGGCATTTCGGTAAAAACACGACTTTCACACCCGGAGGACGTGTCGGACGAAACGTGTATGATCTATTTTGGAATTTCACGCAGAACTAGACGTTCAGTGAGTTCGGTATCGAAGTTCGAGAACGCGCCCGAAACATCGCCAGCAAGTTTCGACGCGGCGAGCGTTTCGGTAAAAACACGACTTTCCTGCCCGTAGGACGTTCCGGACCAAACGCGAATGATCTATTTTTGCATTTCGTGCAGAACCGCACGTTCGGTGAGTTCAAGATCCAAATTCGAGTCCGTGCCCGAAAGATCGCAACTTTCGACGTGGGGGGCATTTCGGTAAAAACACGACTTTCCTGCCCGTAGGACGTTCCGGACCAAACGCGAATGATCTATTTTTGCATTTCGTGCAGAACCGGACGTTCGGTGAGTTCGAGATCCAAATTCGAGTCCGTGCCCGAAAGATCGCAACTTTCGACGCGGGGGGTATTTCGGTAAAAACACGACTTTCACACCCGGAGGACGTGTCGGACGAAACGCGTATGATCTATTTTGGAATTTCACGCAGAACTAGACGTTCAGTGAGTTCGGTATCGAAGTTCGAGAACGCGCCCGAAAAATCGCCAGCAAGTTTCGACGCGGCGAGCGTTTCGGTAAAAACACGACTTTCCTGCCCGTAGGACGTTCCGGACCAAACGCGAATGATCTATTTTTGCATTTCGTGCATAACCGGACGTTCGGTGAGTTCGAGATCCAAATTCGAGTCTGTGCCCGAAAGATCGCAACTTTCGACGCGGGGGGCATTTCGGTAAAAACACGACTTTCACACCCGGAGGACGTGTCGGACGAAACGCGTATGATCTATTTTGGAATTTCACGCAGAACTAGACGTTCAGTGAGTTCGGTATCGAAGTTCGAGAACGCGCCCGAAAAATCGCCAACAAGTTTCGACGCGGCGAGCGTTTCGGTAAAAACACGACTTTCCTGCCCGTAGAACGTTCCGGACCAAACGCGAATGATCTATTTTTGCATTTCGTGCATAACCGGACGTTCGGTGAGTTCGAGATCCAAATTCGAGTCCGTGCCCGAAAGATCGCAACTTTCGACGCGGGGGGCATTTCGGTAAAAACACGACTTTCCTGCCCGTAGGGCGTTCCGGACCAAACGCGAATGATCTATTTTTGCATTTCGTGCAGAACCGGACGTTCGGTGAGTTCGAGATCCAAATTCGAGTCCGTGCCCGAAAGATCGCAACTTTCGACGCGGGGGGCATTTCGGTAAAAACACGACTTTCCTGCCCGTAGGACGTTCCGGACCAAACGCGAATGATCTATTTTTGCATTTCGTGCAGAACCGGACGTTCGGTGAGTTCGAGATCCAAATTCGAGTCCGTGCCCGAAAGATCGCAACTTTCGACGCGGGGGGCATTTCGGTAAAAACACGACTTTCACACCCGGAGGACGTGTCGGACGAAACGCGTATGATCTATTTTGGAATTTCACGCAGAACTAGACGTTCAGTGAGTTCGGTATCGAAGTTCGAGAACGCGCCCGAAAAATCGCCAGCAAGTTTCGACGCGGCGAGCGTTTCGGTAAAAACACGACTTTCCTGCCCGTAGAACGTTCCGGACCAAACGCGAATGATCTATTTTTGCATTTCGTGCATAACCGGACGTTCGGTGAGTTCGAGATCCAAATTCGAGTCCGTGCCCGAAAGATCGCAACTTTCGACGCGGGGGGCATTTCGGTAAAAACACGACTTTCCTGCCCGTAGGACATTCCGGACCAAACGCGAATGATCTATTTTTGCATTTCGTGCAGAACCGCACGTTCGGTGAGTTCGAGATCCAAATTCGAGTCCGTGCCCGAAAGATCACAACTTTTGACGCGGGGGCATTTCGGTAAAAACACGACTTTCACACCCGGAGGACGTGTCGGACGAAACGTGTATGATCTATTTTGGAATTTCACGCAGAACTAGACGTTCAGTGAGTTCGGTATCGAAGTTCGAGAACGCGCCCGAAACATCGCCAGCAAGTTTCGACGCGGCGAGCGTTTCGGTAAAAACACGACTTTCCTGCCCGTAGGACGTTCCGGACCAAACGCGAATGATCTATTTTTGCATTTCGTGCAGAACCGCACGTTCGGTGAGTTCAAGATCCAAATTCGAGTCCGTGCCCGAAAGATCGCAACTTTCGACGTGGGGGGCATTTCGGTAAAAACACGACTTTCCTGCCCGTAGGACGTTCCGGACCAAACGCGAATGATCTATTTTTGCATTTCGTGCAGAACCGGACGTTCGGTGAGTTCGAGATCCAAATTCGAGTCCGTGCCCGAAAGATCGCAACTTTCGACGCGGGGGGTATTTCGGTAAAAACACGACTTTCACACCCGGAGGACGTGTCGGACGAAACGCGTATGATCTATTTTGGAATTTCACGCAGAACTAGACGTTCAGTGAGTTCGGTATCGAAGTTCGAGAACGCGCCCGAAAAATCGCCAGCAAGTTTCGACGCGGCGAGCGTTTCGGTAAAAACACGACTTTCCTGCCCGTAGGACGTTCCGGACCAAACGCGAATGATCTATTTTTGCATTTCGTGCATAACCGGACGTTCGGTGAGTTCGAGATCCAAATTCGAGTCTGTGCCCGAAAGATCGCAACTTTCGACGCGGGGGGCATTTCGGTAAAAACACGACTTTCACACCCGGAGGACGTGTCGGACGAAACGCGTATGATCTATTTTGGAATTTCACGCAGAACTAGACGTTCAGTGAGTTCGGTATCGAAGTTCGAGAACGCGCCCGAAAAATCGCCAACAAGTTTCGACGCGGCGAGCGTTTCGGTAAAAACACGACTTTCCTGCCCGTAGAACGTTCCGGACCAAACGCGAATGATCTATTTTTGCATTTCGTGCATAACCGGACGTTCGGTGAGTTCGAGATCCAAATTCGAGTCCGTGCCCGAAAGATCGCAACTTTCGACGCGGGGGGCATTTCGGTAAAAACACGACTTTCCTGCCCGTAGGGCGTTCCGGACCAAACGCGAATGATCTATTTTTGCATTTCGTGCAGAACCGGACGTTCGGTGAGTTCGAGATCCAAATTCGAGTCCGTGCCCGAAAGATCGCAACTTTCGACGCGGGGGGCATTTCGGTAAAAACACGACTTTCACACCCGGAGGACGTGTCGGACGAAACGCGTATGATCTATTTTGGAATTTCACGCAGAACTAGACGTTCAGTGAGTTCGGTATCGAAGTTCGAGAACGCGCCCGAAAAATCGCCAGCAAGTTTCGACGCGGCGAGCGTTTCGGTAAAAACACGACTTTCCTGCCCGTAGGACGTTCCGGACCAAACGCGAATGATCTATTTTTGCATTTCGTGCATAACCGGACGTTCGGTGAGTTCGAGATCCAAATTCGAGTCCGTGCCCGAAAGATCGCAACTTTCGACGCGGGGGGCATTTCGGTAAAAACACGACTTTCCTGCCCGTAGGACGTTCCGGACCAAACGCGAATGATCTATTTTTGCATTTCGTGCAGAACCGGACGTTCGGTGAGTTCGAGATCCAAATTCGAGTCCGTGCCCGAAAGATCGCAACTTTCGACGCGGGGGGCATTTCGGTAAAAACACGACTTTCACACCCGGAGGACGTGTCGGACGAAACGCGTATGATCTATTTTGGAATTTCACGCAGAACTAGATGTTCAGTGAGTTCGGTATCGAAGTTCGAGAACGCGCCCGAAAAATCGCCAGCAAGTTTCGACGCGGCGAGCGTTTCGGTAAAAACACGACTTTCCTGCCCGTAGGACGTTCCGGACCAAACGCGAATGATCTATTTTTGCATTTCGTGCATAACCGGACGTTCGGTGAGTTCGAGATCCAAATTCGAGTCCGTGCCCGAAAGATCGCAACTTTCGACGCGGGGGGCATTTCGGTAAAAACACGACTTTCACACCCGGAGGACGTGTCGGACGAAACGCGTATGATCTATTTTGGAATTTCACGCAGAACTAGACGTTCAGTGAGTTCGGTATCGAAGTTCGAGAACGCGCCCGAAAAATCGACAGCAAGTTTCGACGCGGCGAGCGTTTCGGTAAAAACACGACTTTCCTGCCCGTAGGACGTTCCGGACCAAACGCGAATGATCTATTTTTGCATTTCGTGCATAACCGGACGTTCGGTGAGTTCGAGATCCAAATTCGAGTCCGTGCCCGAAAGATCGCAACTTTCGACGCGGGGGGCATTTCGGTAAAAACACGACTTTCACACCCGGAGGACGTTCCGGACCAAACGCGAATGATCTATTTTGGAATTTCACGCAGAACTAGACGTTCAGTGAGTTCGGTATCGAAGTTCGAGAACGCGCCCGAAAAATCGCAACTTTCGACGCGGGGGGCATTTCGGTAAAAACACGACTTTCACACCCGGAGGACGTGTCGGACGAAACGCGTATGATCTATTTTGGAATTTCACGCAGAACTAGATGTTCAGTGAGTTCGGTATCGAAGTTCGAGAACGCGCCCGAAAAATCGCCAGCAAGTTTCGACGCGGCGAGCGTTTCGGTAAAAACACGACTTTCCTGCCCGTAGGACGTTCCGGACCAAACGCGAATGATCTATTTTTGCATTTCGTGCATAACCGGACGTTCGGTGAGTTCGAGATCCAAATTCGAGTCCGTGCCCGAAAGATCGCAACTTTCGACGCGGGGGGCATTTCGGTAAAAACACGACTTTCACACCCGGAGGACGTGTCGGACGAAACGCGTATGATCTATTTTGGAATTTCACGCAGAACTAGACGTTCAGTGAGTTCGGTATCGAAGTTCGAGAACGCGCCCGAAAAATCGACAGCAAGTTTCGACGCGGCGAGCGTTTCGGTAAAAACACGACTTTCCTGCCCGTAGGACGTTCCGGACCAAACGCGAATGATCTATTTTTGCATTTCGTGCATAACCGGACGTTCGGTGAGTTCGAGATCCAAATTCGAGTCCGTGCCCGAAAGATCGCAACTTTCGACGCGGGGGGCATTTCGGTAAAAACACGACTTTCACACCCGGAGGACGTGTCGGACGAAACGCGTATGATCTATTTTGGAATTTCACGCAGAACTAGACGTTCAGTGAGTTCGGTATCGAAGTTCGAGAACGCGCCCGAAAAATCGCCAGCAAGTTTCGACGCGGCGAGCGTTTCGGTAAAAACACGACTTTCCTGCCCGTAGAACGTTCCGGACCAAACGCGAATGATCTATTTTTGCATTTCGTGCATAACCGGACGTTCGGTGAGTTCGAGATCCAAATTCGAGTCCGTGCCCGAAAGATCGCAACTTTCGACGCGGGGGGCATTTCGGTAAAAACACGACTTTCCTGCCCGTAGGACATTCCGGACCAAACGCGAATGATCTATTTTTGCATTTCGTGCAGAACCGCACGTTCGGTGAGTTCGAGATCCAAATTCGAGTCCGTGCCCGAAAGATCACAACTTTTGACGCGGGGGGCATTTCGGTAAAAACACGACTTTCACACCCAGAGGACGTGTCGGACGAAACGTGTATGATCTATTTTGGAATTTCACGCAGAACTAGACGTTCAGTGAGTTCGGTATCGAAGTTCGAGAACGCGCCCGAAACATCGCCAGCAAGTTTCGACGCGGCGAGCGTTTCGGTAAAAACACGACTTTCCTGCCCGTAGGACGTTCCGGACCAAACGCGAATGATCTATTTTTGCATTTCGTGCAGAACCGCACGTTCGGTGAGTTCAAGATCCAAATTCGAGTCCGTGCCCGAAAGATCGCAACTTTCGACGTGGGGGGCATTTCGGTAAAAACACGACTTTCCTGCCCGTAGGACGTTCCGGACCAAACGCGAATGATCTATTTTTGCATTTCGTGCAGAACCGGACGTTCGGTGAGTTCGAGATCCAAATTCGAGTCCGTGCCCGAAAGATCGCAACTTTCGACGCGGGGGGCATTTCGGTAAAAACACGACTTTCACACCCGGAGGACGTGTCGGACGAAACGCGTATGATCTATTTTGGAATGTCACGCAGAACTAGACGTTCAGTGAGTTCGGTATCGAAGTTCGAGAACGCGCCCGAAAAATCGCCAGCAAGTTTCGACGCGGCGAGCGTTTCGGTAAAAACACGACTTTCCTGCCCGTAGGACGTTCCGGACCAAATGCGAATGATCTATTTTTGCATTTCGTGCATAACCGGACGTTCGGTGAGTTCGAGATCCAAATTCGAGTCCGTGCCCGAAAGATCGCAACTTTCGACGCGGGGGGCATTTCGGTAAAAACACGACTTTCACACCCGGAGGACGTGTCGGACGAAACGCGTATGATCTATTTTGGAATTTCACGCAGAACTAGACGTTCAGTGAGTTCGGTATCGAAGTTCGAGAACGCGCCCGAAAAATCGCCAACAAGTTTCGACGCGGCGAGCGTTTCGGTAAAAACACGACTTTCCTGCCCGTAGAACGTTCCGGACCAAACGCGAATGATCTATTTTTGCATTTCGTGCATAACCGGACGTTCGGTGAGTTCGAGATCCAAATTCGAGTCCGTGCCCGAAAGATCGCAACTTTCGACGCGGGGGGCATTTCGGTAAAAACACGACTTTCCTGCCCGTAGGACGTTCCGGACCAAACGCGAATGATCTATTTTTGCATTTCGTGCAGAACCGGACGTTCGGTGAGTTCGAGATCCAAATTCGAGTCCGTGCCCGAAAGATCGCAACTTTCGACGCGGGGGGCATTTCGGTAAAAACACGACTTTCACACCCGGAGGACGTGTCGGACGAAACGCGTATGATCTATTTTGGAATTTCACGCAGAACTAGACGTTCAGTGAGTTCGGTATCGAAGTTCGAGAATGCGCCCGAAAAATCGCCAGCAAGTTTCGACGCGGCGAGCGTTTCGGTAAAAACACGACTTTCCTGCCCGTAGGACGTTCCGGACCAAACGCGAATGATCTATTTTTGCATTTCGTGCATAACCGGACGTTCGGTGAGTTCGAGATCCAAATTCGAGTCCGTGCCCGAAAGATCGCAACTTTCGACGCGGGGGGCATTTCGGTAAAAACACGACTTTCACACCCGGAGGACGTGTCGGACGAAACGCGTATGATCTATTTTGGAATGTCACGCAGAACTAGACGTTCAGTGAGTTCGGT
The DNA here is from genome assembly GCA_019985065.2 of Arctostaphylos glauca. Lineage (NCBI taxonomy): Eukaryota > Viridiplantae > Streptophyta > Magnoliopsida > Ericales > Ericaceae > Arctostaphylos > Arctostaphylos glauca. Next base: position 34,271,995 of record JAHSPW020000004.1, on the reverse strand, counting down.
ATCGAAGTTCGAGAACGCGCCCGAAAAATCGCCAACAAGTTTCGACGCGGCGAGCGTTTCGGTAAAAACACGACTTTCCTGCCCGTAGGACGTTCCGGACCAAACGCGAATGATCTATTTTTGCATTTCGTGCATAACCGGACGTTCGGTGAGTTCGAGATCCAAATTCGAGTCCGTGCCCGAAAGATCGCAACTTTCGACTCGGGGGGCATTTCGGTAAAAACACGACTTTCACACCCGGAGGACGTGTCGGACGAAACGCGTATGATCTATTTTGGAATTTCACGCAGAACTAGACGTTCAGTGAGTTCGGTATCGAAGTTCGAGAACGCGCCCGAAAAATCGACAGCAAGTTTCGACGCGGCGAGCGTTTCGGTAAAAACACGACTTTCCTGCCCGTAGGACGTTCCGGACCAAACGCGAATGATCTATTTTTGCATTTCGTGCATAACCGGACGTTCGGTGAGTTCGAGATCCAAATTCGAGTCCGTGCCCGAAAGATCGCAACTTTCGACGCGGGGGGCATTTCGGTAAAAACACGACTTTCACACCCGGAGGACGTGTCGGACGAAACGCGTATGATCTATTTTGGAATTTCACGCAGAACTAGACGTTCAGTGAGTTCGGTATCGAAGTTCGAGAACGCGCCCGAAAAATCGCCAGCAAGTTTCGACGCGGCGAGCGTTTCGGTAAAAACACGACTTTCCTGCCCGTAGAACGTTCCGGACCAAACGCGAATGATCTATTTTTGCATTTCGTGCATAACCGGACGTTCGGTGAGTTCGAGATCCAAATTCGAGTCCGTGCCCGAAAGATCGCAACTTTCGACGCGGGGGGCATTTCGGTAAAAACACGACTTTCCTGCCCGTAGGACATTCCGGACCAAACGCGAATGATCTATTTTTGCATTTCGTGCAGAACCGCACGTTCGGTGAGTTCGAGATCCAAATTCGAGTCCGTGCCCGAAAGATCACAACTTTTGACGCGGGGGGTATTTCGGTAAAAACACGACTTTCACACCCGGAGGACGTGTCGGACGAAACGTGTATGATCTATTTTGGAATTTCACGCAGAACTAGACGTTCAGTGAGTTCGGTATCGAAGTTCGAGAACGCGCCCGAAACATCGCCAGCAAGTTTCGACGCGGCGAGCGTTTCGGTAAAAACACGACTTTCCTGCCCGTAGGACGTTCCGGACCAAACGCGAATGATCTATTTTTGCATTTCGTGCAGAACCGCACGTTCGGTGAGTTCAAGATCCAAATTCGAGTCCGTGCCCGAAAGATCGCAACTTTCGACGTGGGGGGCATTTCGGTAAAAACACGACTTTCCTGCCCGTAGGACGTTCCGGACCAAACGCGAATGATCTATTTTTGCATTTCGTGCAGAACCGGACGTTCGGTGAGTTCGAGATCCAAATTCGAGTCCGTGCCCGAAAGATCGCAACTTTCGACGCGGGGGGCATTTCGGTAAAAACACGACTTTCACACCCGGAGGACGTGTCGGACGAAACGCGTATGATCTATTTTGGAATGTCACGCAGAACTAGACGTTCAGTGAGTTCGGTATCGAAGTTCGAGAACGCGCCCGAAAAATCGCCAGCAAGTTTCGACGCGGCGAGCGTTTCGGTAAAAACACGACTTTCCTGCCCGTAGGACGTTCCGGACCAAACGCGAATGATCTATTTTTGCATTTCGTGCATAACCGGACGTTCGGTGAGTTCGAGATCCAAATTCGAGTCCGTGCCCGAAAGATCGCAACTTTCGACGCGGGGGGCATTTCGGTAAAAACACGACTTTCACACCCGGAGGACGTGTCGGACGAAACGCGTATGATCTATTTTGGAATTTCACGCAGAACTAGACGTTCAGTGAGTTCGGTATCGAAGTTCGAGAACGCGCCCGAAAAATCGCCAACAAGTTTCGACGCGGCGAGCGTTTCGGTAAAAACACGACTTTCCTGCCCGTAGAACGTTCCGGACCAAACGCGAATGATCTATTTTTGCATTTCGTGCATAACCGGACGTTCGGTGAGTTCGAGATCCAAATTCGAGTCCGTGCCCGAAAGATCGCAACTTTCGACGCGGGGGGCATTTCGGTAAAAACACGACTTTCCTGCCCGTAGGACGTTCCGGACCAAACGCGAATGATCTATTTTTGCATTTCGTGCAGAACCGGACGTTCGGTGAGTTCGAGATCCAAATTCGAGTCCGTGCCCGAAAGATCGCAACTTTCGACGCGGGGGGCATTTCGGTAAAAACACGACTTTCACACCCGGAGGACGTGTCGGACGAAACGCGTATGATCTATTTTGGAATTTCACGCAGAACTAGACGTTCAGTGAGTTCGGTATCGAAGTTCGAGAACGCGCCCGGCAAATCGCCAGCAAGTTTCGACGCGGCGAGCGTTTCGGTAAAAACACGACTTTCCTGCCCGTAGGACGTTCCGGACCAAACGCGAATGATCTATTTTTGCATTTCGTGCATAACCGGACGTTCGGTGAGTTCGAGATCCAAATTCGAGTCCGTGCCCGAAAGATCGCAACTTTCGACGCGGGGGGCATTTCGGTAAAAACACGACTTTCCTGCCCGTAGGACGTTCCGGACCAAACGCGAATGATCTATTTTTGCATTTCGTGCAGAACCGCACGTTCGGTGAGTTCGAGATCCAAATTCGAGTCCGTGCCCGAAAGATCACAACTTTTGACGCGGGGGGCATTTCGGTAAAAACACGACTTTCACACCCGGAGGACGTGTCGGACGAAACGTGTATGATCTATTTTGGAATTTCACGCAGAACTAGACGTTCAGTGAGTTCGATATCGAAGTTCGAGAATGCGCCCGAAACATCGCCAGCAAGTTTCGACGCGGAGAGCGTTTCGGTAAAAACACGACTTTCCTGCCCGTAGGACGTTCCGGACCAAACGCGAATGATCTATTTTTGCATTTCGTGCAGAACCGCACGTTCGGTGAGTTCAAGATCCAAATTCGAGTCCGTGCCCGAAAGATCGCAACTTTCGACGTGGGGGGCATTTCGGTAAAAACACGACTTTCCTGCCCGTAGGACGTTCCGGACCAAACGCGAATGATCTATTTTTGCATTTCGTGCAGAACCGGACGTTCGGTGAGTTCGAGATCCAAATTCGAGTCCGTGCCCGAAAGATCGCAACTTTCGACGCGGGGGGCATTTCGGTAAAAACACGACTTTCACACACGGAGGACGTGTCGGACGAAACGCGTATGATCTATTTTGGAATTTCACACAGAACTAGACGTTCAGTGAGTTCGGTATCGAAGTTCGAGAACGCGCCCGAAAAATCGCCAGCAAGTTTCGACGCGGCGAGCGTTTCGGTAAAAACACGACTTTCCTGCCCGTAGGACGTTCCGGACCAAACGCGAATGATCTATTTTTGCATTTCGTGCATAACCGGACGTTCGGTGAGTTTGAGATCCAAATTCGAGTCCGTGCCCGAAAGATCGCAACTTTCGACGCGGGGGGCATTTCGATAAAAACACGACTTTCCTGCCCGTAGGACGTTCCGGACCAAACGCGAATGATCTATTTTTGCATTTCGTGCAGAACCGGACGTTCGGTGAGTTCGAGATCCAAATTCGAGTCCGTGCCCGAAAGATCACAACTTTTGACGCGGGGGGCATTTCGGTAAAAACACGACTTTCACACCCGGAGGACGTGTCGGACGAAACGTGTATGATCTATTTTGGAATTTCACGCAGAACTAGACGTTCAGTGAGTTCGGTATCGAAGTTCGAGAACGCGCCCGAAACATCGCCAGCAAGTTTCGACGCGGCGAGCGTTTCGGTAAAAACACGACTTTCCTGCCCGTAGGACGTTCCGGACCAAACGCGAATGATCTATTTTTGTATTTCGTGCAGAACCGCACGTTCGGTGAGTTTGAGATCCAAATTCGAGTCCGTGCCCGAAAGATCGCAACTTTCGACGCGGGGGGCATTTCGGTAAAAACACGACTTTCCTGCCCGTAGGACGTTCCGGACCAAACGCGAATGATCTATTTTTGCATTTCGTGCAGAACCGGACGTTCGGTGAGTTCGAGATCCAAATTCGAGTCCGTGCCCGAAAGATCACAACTTTTGACGCGGGGGGCATTTCGGTAAAAACACGACTTTCACACCCGGAGGACGTGTCGGACGAAACGTGTATGATCTATTTTGGAATTTCACGCAGAACTAGACGTTCAGTGAGTTCGGTATCGAAGTTCGAGAACGCGCCCGAAACATCGCCAGCAAGTTTCGACGCGGCGAGCGTTTCGGTAAAAACACGACTTTCCTGCCCGTAGGACGTTCCGGACCAAACGCGAATGATCTATTTTTGCATTTCGTGCAGAACCGCACGTTCGGTGAGTTCCAGATCCAAATTCGAGTCCGTGCCCGAAAGATCGCAACTTTCGACGTGGGGGGCATTTCGGTAAAAACACGACTTTCCTGCCCGTAGGACGTTCCGGACCAAACGCGAATGATCTATTTTTGCATTTCGTGCAGAACCGGACGTTCGGTGAGTTCGAGATCCAAATTCGAGTCCGTGCCCGAAAGATCGCAACTTTCGACGCGGGGGGCATTTCGGTAAAAACACGACTTTCACACCCGGAGGACGTGTCGGACGAAACGCGTATGATCTATTTTGGAATTTCACGCAGAACTAGACGTTCAGTGAGTTCGGTATCGAAGTTCGAGAACGCGCCCGAAAAATCGCCGGCAAGTTTCGACGCGGCGAGTGTTTCGGTAAAAACACGACTTTCCTGCCCGTAGGACGTTCCGGACCAAACGCGAATGATCTATTTTTGCATTTCGTGCATAACCGAACGTTCGGTGAGTTCGAGATCCAAATTCGAGTCCGTGCCCGAAAGATCGCAACGTTCGACGCGGGAGGCATTTCGGTAAAAACACGACTTTCCTGCCCGTAGGACGTTCCGGACCAAACGCGAATGATCTATTTTTGCATTTCGTGCAGAACCGGACGTTCGGTGAGTTCGAGATCCAAATTCGAGTCCGTGCCCGAAAGATCACAACTTTTGACGCGGGGGGCATTTCGGTAAAAACACGACTTTCACACCCGGAGGACGTGTCGGACGAAACGTGTATGATCTATTTTGGAATTTCACGCAGAACTAGACGTTCAGTGAGTTCGGTATCGAAGTTCGAGAACGCGCCCGAAACATCGCCAGCAAGTTTCGACGCGGCGAGCGTTTCGGTAAAAACACGACTTTCCTGCCCGTAGGACGTTCCGGACCAAACGCGAATGATCTATTTTTGCATTTCGTGCAGAACCGCACGTTCGGTGAGTTCAAGATCCAAATTCGAGTCCGTGCCCGAAAGATCGCAACTTTCGACGTGGGGGGCATTTCGGTAAAAACACGACTTTCCTGCCCGTAGGACGTTCCGGACCAAACGCGAATGATCTATTTTTGCATTTCGTGCAGAACCGGACGTTCGGTGAGTTCGAGATCCAAATTCGAGTCCGTGCCCGAAAGATCGCAACTTTCGACGCGGGGGGCATTTCGGTAAAAACACGACTTTCACACCCGGAGGACGTGTCGGACGAAACGCGTATGATCTATTTTGGAATTTCACGCAGAACTAGACGTTCAGTGAGTTCGGTATCGAAGTTCGAGAACGCGCCCGAAAAATCGCCAGCAAGTTTCGACGCAGCGAGCGTTTCGGTAAAAACACGACTTTCCTGCCCGTAGGACGTTCCGGACCAAATGCGAATGATCTATTTTTGCATTTCGTGCATAACCGAACGTTCGGTGAGTTCGAGATCCAAATTCGAGTCCGTGCCCGAAAGATCGCAACTTTCGACGCGGGGGGCATTTCGGTAAAAACACGACTTTCCTGCCCGTAGGACGTTCCGGACCAAACGCGAATGATCTATTTTTGCATTTCGTGCAGAACCGGACGTTCGGTGAGTTCGAGATCCAAATTCGAGTCCGTGCCCGAAAGATCACAACTTTTGACGCGGGGGGCATTTCGGTAAAAACACGACTTTCACACCCGGAGGACGTGTCGGACGAAACGTGTATGATCTATTTTGGAATTTCACGCAGAACTAGACGTTCAGTGAGTTCGGTATCGAAGTTCGAGAACGCGCCCGAAACATCGCCATCAAGTTTCGACGCGGCGAGCGTTTCGGTAAAAACACGACTTTCCTGCCCGTAGGACGTTCCGGACCAAACGCGAATGATCTATTTTTGCATTTCGTGCAGAACCGCACGTTCGGTGAGTTCAAGATCCAAATTCGAGTCCGTGCCCGAAAGATCGCAACTTTCGACGTGGGGGCATTTCGGTAAAAACACGACTTTCCTGCCCGTAGGACGTTCCGGACCAAACGCGAATGATCTATTTTTGCATTTCGTGCAGAACCGGACGTTCGGTGAGTTCGAGATCCAAATTCGAGTCCGTGCCCGAAAGATCGCAACTTTCGACGCGGGGGGCATTTCGGTAAAAACACGACTTTCACACCCGGAGGACGTTTCGGACGAAACGCGTATGATCTATTTTGGAATTTCACGCAGAACTAGACGTTCAGTGAGTTCGGTATCGAAGTTCGAGAACGCGCCCGAAAAATCGCCAGCAAGTTTCGACGCGGCGAGCGTTTCGGTAAAAACACGACTTTCCTGCCCGTAGGACATTCCGGACCAAACGCGAATGATCTATTTTTGCATTTCATGCATAACCGGACGTTCGGTGAGTTCGAGATCCAAATTCGAGTCCGTGCCCGAAAGATCGCAACTTTCGACGCGGGGGGCATTTCGGTAAAAACACGACTTTCCTGCCCGTACGACGTTCCGGACCAAACGCGAATGATCTATTTTTGCATTTCGTGCAGAACCAGGCGTTCGGTGAGTTTGAGATCCAAATTCGAGTCCGTGCCCAAAAGATCGCAACTTTCGACGCGGGGGGCATTTCGGTAAAAACACGACTTTCCCACCCGGAGGACGTGTCGGACGAAACGCGTATGATCCATTTTGGAATTTCACGCAGAACTAGACGTTTAGTGAGTTCGGTATCGAAGTTCGAGAACGCGCCCGAAACATCGCAAGCAAGTTTCGACGCGGCGAGCGTTTCGGTAAAAACACGACTTTCCTGCCCGTAGAACGTTCCGGACCAAACGTGAATGATCTATTTTTGCATTTCGTGCATAACCGGACGTTCGGTGAGTTCGAGATCCAAATTCGAGTCCGTGCCTGAAAGATCGCAACTTTCGACGCGGGGGGCATTTCGGTAAAAACACGACTTTCCTGCCCGTAGGACGTTCCGGACCAAACGCGAATGATCTATTTTTGCATTTCGTGCAGAACCGGACTTTCGGTGAGTTCGAGATCCAAATTCGAGTCCGTGCCCGAAAGATCGCAACTTTCGACGCGGGGGGCATTTCGGTAAAAACACGACTTTCCCACCCGAAGGACGTGTCGGACGAAACGCGTATGATCTATTTTGGAATTTCACGCAAAACTAGACGTTCAGTGAGTTCGGTATCGAAGTTCGAGAACGCGCCGGAAACATCGCCAGCAAGTTTCGACGCGGCGAGCGTTTCGGTAAAAACACGACTTTCCTGCCCGTAGGACGTTCCGGACCAAACGCGAATGATCTATTTTTGCATTTTGTGCAGAACCAGACGTTCGGTGAGTTCGAGATCCAAAATCGAGTCTGTGCCCAAAAGATCGCAACATTCGACGCGGGGGGCATTTCGGTAAAAACACGACTTTCCCACCCGGAGGACGTGTCGGACGAAACGCGTATGATCCATTTTGGAATTTCACGCAGAACTAGACGTTTAGTGAGTTCGGTATCGAAGTTCGAGAACGCGCCCGAAACATCGCAAGCAAGTTTCGACGCGGCGAGCGTTTCGGTAAAAACACGACTTTCCTGCCCGTAGAACGTTCCGGACCAAACGTGAATGATCTATTTTTGCATTTCGTGCATAACCGGACGTTCGGTGAGTTCGAGATCCAAATTCGAGTCCGTGCCTGAAAGATCGCAACTTTCGACGCGGGGGGCATTTCGGTAAAAACACGACTTTCCTGCCCGTAGGACGTTCCGGACCAAACGCGAATGATCTATTTTTGCATTTCGTGCAGAACCGGACTTTCGGTGAGTTCGAGATCCAAATTCGAGTCCGTGCCCGAAAGATCGCAACTTTCGACGCGGGGGGCATTTCGGTAAAAACACGACTTTCCCACCCGAAGGACGTGTCGGACGAAACGCGTATGATCTATTTTGGAATTTCACGCAAAACTAGACGTTCAGTGAGTTCGGTATCGAAGTTCGAGAACGCGCCGGAAACATCGCCAGCAAGTTTCGACGCGGCGAGCGTTTCGGTAAAAACACGACTTTCCTGCCCGTAGGACGTTCCGGACCAAACGCGAATGATCTATTTTTGCATTTTGTGCAGAACCAGACGTTCGGTGAGTTCGAGATCCAAAATCGAGTCTGTGCCCAAAAGATCGCAACATTCGACGCGGGGGGCATTTCGGTAAAAACACGACTTTCCCACCCGGAGGACGTGTCGGACGAAACGCGTATGATCCATTTTGGAATTTCACGCAGAACTAGACCTTCAGTGAGTTCGGTATCGAAGTTCGAGAACGCGCCCGAAACATCGCAAGCAAGTTTCGACGCGGCGAGCGTTTCGGTAAAAACACGACTTTCCTGCCCGTCGGACGTTCCGGACCAAACGCGAATGATCTATTTTTGCATTTCGTGCAGAACCGGACGTTCGGTGAGTTCAAGTTCCAAATTCGAGTCCGTGCCCGAAAGATCGCAACTTTCGACGTGGGGGGCATTTCGGTAAAAACACGACTTTCCTGCCCGTAGGACGTTCCGGACCAAACGCGAATGATCTATTTTTGCATTTCGTGCAGAACCGGACGTTCGGTGTGTTCGAGATCCAAATTCGAGTCCGTGCCCGAAAGATCGCAACTTTCGACGCGGGGGGCATTTCGGTAAAAACACGACTTTCCCACCCGAAGGACGTGTCGGACGAAACGCGTATGATCTATTTTGGAATTTCACGCAGAACTAGACGTTCAGTGAGTTCGGTATCGAAGTTCGAGAACGCGCCCGGAACATCGCCAGCAAGTTTCGACGCGACGAGCGTTTCGGTAAAAACACGACTTTCCTGCCCGTAGGACGTTCCGGAGCAAACGCGAATGATCTATTTTTGCATTTTGTGCAGAACCAGACGTTCGGTGAGTTCGAGATCCAAAATCGAGTCCGTGCCCAAAAGATCGCAACTTTCGACGCGGGGGGCATTTCGGTAAAAACACGACTTTCCCACCCGGAGGACGTGTCGGACGAAACGCGTATGATCCATTTTGGAATTTCACGCAGAACTAGACCTTCAGTGAGTTCGGTATCGAAGTTCGAGAACGCACCCGAAACATCGCAAGCAAGTTTCGACGCGGCGAACGTTTCGGTAAAAACACGACTTTCCTGCCCGTAGGACGTTCCGGACCAAACGCGAATGATCTATTTTTGCATTTCGTGCATAACCGGACGTTCGGTGAGTTCGAGATCCAAATTCGAGTCCGTGCCCGAAAGATCGCAACTTTCGACGCGGGGGGCATTTCGGTAAAAACACGAATTTCCTGCCCGTAGGACGTTCCGGACCAAACGCGAATGATCTATTTTTGCATTTTGTGCAGAACCAGACGTTCGGTGAGTTCGAGATCCAAAATCGAGTCCGTGCCCAAAAGATCGCAACTTTCGACGCGGGGGGCATTTCGGTAAAAACACGACTTTCCCACCCGGAGGACGTGTCGGACGAAACGCGCATGATCCATTTTGGAATTTCACGCAGAACTAGACCTTCAGTGAGTTCGGTATCGAAGTTCGAGAACGCGCCCGAAACATCGCAAGCAAGTTTCGACGCAGCGAGCGTTTCGGTAAAAACACGACTTTCCTACCTGTCGGACGTTCCGGACCAAACGCGAATGATCTATTTTTGCATTTCGTGCAGAACCGGACGTTCGGTGAGTTCAAGTTCCAAATTCGAGTCCGTGCCCGAAAGATCGCAACTTTCGACGTGGGGGGCATTTCGGTAAAAACACGACCAAACGTGAATGATCTATTTTTGCATTTCGTGCAGAACCGGACGTTCGGTGAGTTCGAGATCCAAATTCGAGTCCGTGCCCGAAAGATCGCAACTTTCGACGCGGGGGGCATTTCGGTAAAAACACGACTTTCACACCCGGAGGACGTGTCGGACGAAACGCGTATGATCTATTTTGGAATTTCATGCAGAACTAGACGATCAGTGAGTTCGGTATCGAAGTTCGAGAACGCGCCCGAAACATCGCCAGCAAGTTTCGACGCGGTGAGCGTTTCGGTAAAAACATGACTTTCCTGCCCGTAGGACGTTCCGCACCAAACGCGAATGATCTATTTTTGCATTTCGTGCAGAACCGGACGTTCGGTGAGTTCGAGATCCAAATTCGAGTCCGTGCCCGAAAGATCCCAACTTTCGACGCGGGGGGCATTTCGGTAAAAACACGACTTTCCCACCCGAAGGACGTTTCGGACGAAACGCGTATGAGCTATTTTGGAATTTCACGCAGAACTAGACGTTCAGTGAGTTCGGTATCGAAGTTCGAGAACGCGCCCGAAAAATCGCCAGCAAGTTTCGACGCGGCGAGCGTTTCGGTAAAAACACGACTTTCCTGCCCGTAGGACGTTCCGGACCAAACGCGAATGATCTATTTTTGCATTTCGTGCATAACCGGACGTTCGGTGAGTTCGAGATCCAAATTCGAGTCCGTGCCCGAAAGATCGCAACTTTCGACGCGGGGGGCATTTCGGTAAAAACACGACTTTCACACCCGGAGGACGTGTCGGACGAAACGCGTATGATCTATTTTGGAATTTCACGCAGAACTAGACGTTCAGTGAGTTCGGTATCGAAGTTCGAGAACGCGCCCGAAAAATCGCCAGCAAGTTTCGACGCAGCGAGCGTTTCGGTAAAAACACGACTTTCCTGCCCGTAGGACGTTCCGGACCAAATGCGAATGATCTATTTTTGCATTTCGTGCATAACCGAACGTTCGGTGAGTTCGAGATCCAAATTCGAGTCCGTGCCCGAAAGATCGCAACTTTCGACGCGGGGGGCATTTCGGTAAAAACACGACTTTCCTGCCCGTAGGACGTTCCGGACCAAACGCGAATGATCTATTTTTGCATTTCGTGCAGAACCGGACGTTCGGTGAGTTCGAGATCCAAATTCGAGTCCGTGCCCGAAAGATCACAACTTTTGACGCGGGGGGCATTTCGGTAAAAACACGACTTTCACACCCGGAGGACGTGTCGGACGAAACGTGTATGATCTATTTTGGAATTTCACGCAGAACTAGACGTTCAGTGAGTTCGGTATCGAAGTTCGAGAACGCGCCCGAAACATCGCCATCAAGTTTCGACGCGGCGAGCGTTTCGGTAAAAACACGACTTTCCTGCCCGTAGGACGTTCCGGACCAAACGCGAATGATCTATTTTTGCATTTCGTGCAGAACCGCACGTTCGGTGAGTTCAAGATCCAAATTCGAGTCCGTGCCCGAAAGATCGCAACTTTCGACGTGGGGGCATTTCGGTAAAAACACGACTTTCCTGCCCGTAGGACGTTCCGGACCAAACGCGAATGATCTATTTTTGCATTTCGTGCAGAACCGGACGTTCGGTGAGTTCGAGATCCAAATTCGAGTCCGTGCCCGAAAGATCGCAACTTTCGACGCGGGGGGCATTTCGGTAAAAACACGACTTTCACACCCGGAGGACGTTTCGGACGAAACGCGTATGATCTATTTTGGAATTTCACGCAGAACTAGACGTTCAGTGAGTTCGGTATCGAAGTTCGAGAACGCGCCCGAAAAATCGCCAGCAAGTTTCGACGCGGCGAGCGTTTCGGTAAAAACACGACTTTCCTGCCCGTAGGACATTCCGGACCAAACGCGAATGATCTATTTTTGCATTTCATGCATAACCGGACGTTCGGTGAGTTCGAGATCCAAATTCGAGTCCGTGCCCGAAAGATCGCAACTTTCGACGCGGGGGGCATTTCGGTAAAAACACGACTTTCCTGCCCGTACGACGTTCCGGACCAAACGCGAATGATCTATTTTTGCATTTCGTGCAGAACCAGGCGTTCGGTGAGTTTGAGATCCAAATTCGAGTCCGTGCCCAAAAGATCGCAACTTTCGACGCGGGGGGCATTTCGGTAAAAACACGACTTTCCCACCCGGAGGACGTGTCGGACGAAACGCGTATGATCCATTTTGGAATTTCACGCAGAACTAGACGTTTAGTGAGTTCGGTATCGAAGTTCGAGAACGCGCCCGAAACATCGCAAGCAAGTTTCGACGCGGCGAGCGTTTCGGTAAAAACACGACTTTCCTGCCCGTAGAACGTTCCGGACCAAACGTGAATGATCTATTTTTGCATTTCGTGCATAACCGGACGTTCGGTGAGTTCGAGATCCAAATTCGAGTCCGTGCCTGAAAGATCGCAACTTTCGACGCGGGGGGCATTTCGGTAAAAACACGACTTTCCTGCCCGTAGGACGTTCCGGACCAAACGCGAATGATCTATTTTTGCATTTCGTGCAGAACCGGACTTTCGGTGAGTTCGAGATCCAAATTCGAGTCCGTGCCCGAAAGATCGCAACTTTCGACGCGGGGGGCATTTCGGTAAAAACACGACTTTCCCACCCGAAGGACGTGTCGGACGAAACGCGTATGATCTATTTTGGAATTTCACGCAAAACTAGACGTTCAGTGAGTTCGGTATCGAAGTTCGAGAACGCGCCGGAAACATCGCCAGCAAGTTTCGACGCGGCGAGCGTTTCGGTAAAAACACGACTTTCCTGCCCGTAGGACGTTCCGGACCAAACGCGAATGATCTATTTTTGCATTTTGTGCAGAACCAGACGTTCGGTGAGTTCGAGATCCAAAATCGAGTCTGTGCCCAAAAGATCGCAACATTCGACGCGGGGGGCATTTCGGTAAAAACACGACTTTCCCACCCGGAGGACGTGTCGGACGAAACGCGTATGATCCATTTTGGAATTTCACGCAGAACTAGACCTTCAGTGAGTTCGGTATCGAAGTTCGAGAACGCGCCCGAAACATCGCAAGCAAGTTTCGACGCGGCGAGCGTTTCGGTAAAAACACGACTTTCCTGCCCGTCGGACGTTCCGGACCAAACGCGAATGATCTATTTTTGCATTTCGTGCAGAACCGGACGTTCGGTGAGTTCAAGTTCCAAATTCGAGTCCGTGCCCGAAAGATCGCAACTTTCGACGTGGGGGGCATTTCGGTAAAAACACGACTTTCCTGCCCGTAGGACGTTCCGGACCAAACGCGAATGATCTATTTTTGCATTTCGTGCAGAACCGGACGTTCGGTGTGTTCGAGATCCAAATTCGAGTCCGTGCCCGAAAGATCGCAACTTTCGACGCGGGGGGCATTTCGGTAAAAACACGACTTTCCCACCCGAAGGACGTGTCGGACGAAACGCGTATGATCTATTTTGGAATTTCACGCAGAACTAGACGTTCAGTGAGTTCGGTATCGAAGTTCGAGAACGCGCCCGGAACATCGCCAGCAAGTTTCGACGCGACGAGCGTTTCGGTAAAAACACGACTTTCCTGCCCGTAGGACGTTCCGGAGCAAACGCGAATGATCTATTTTTGCATTTTGTGCAGAACCAGACGTTCGGTGAGTTCGAGATCCAAAATCGAGTCCGTGCCCAAAAGATCGCAACTTTCGACGCGGGGGGCATTTCGGTAAAAACACGACTTTCCCACCCGGAGGACGTGTCGGACGAAACGCGTATGATCCATTTTGGAATTTCACGCAGAACTAGACCTTCAGTGAGTTCGGTATCGAAGTTCGAGAACGCACCCGAAACATCGCAAGCAAGTTTCGACGCGGCGAACGTTTCGGTAAAAACACGACTTTCCTGCCCGTAGGACGTTCCGGACCAAACGCGAATGATCTATTTTTGCATTTCGTGCATAACCGGACGTTCGGTGAGTTCGAGATCCAAATTCGAGTCCGTGCCCGAAAGATCGCAACTTTCGACGCGGGGGGCATTTCGGTAAAAACACGAATTTCCTGCCCGTAGGACGTTCCGGACCAAACGCGAATGATCTATTTTTGCATTTTGTGCAGAACCAGACGTTCGGTGAGTTCGAGATCCAAAATCGAGTCCGTGCCCAAAAGATCGCAACTTTCGACGCGGGGGGCATTTCGGTAAAAACACGACTTTCCCACCCGGAGGACGTGTCGGACGAAACGCGCATGATCCATTTTGGAATTTCACGCAGAACTAGACCTTCAGTGAGTTCGGTATCGAAGTTCGAGAACGCGCCCGAAACATCGCAAGCAAGTTTCGACGCAGCGAGCGTTTCGGTAAAAACACGACTTTCCTACCTGTCGGACGTTCCGGACCAAACGCGAATGATCTATTTTTGCATTTCGTGCAGAACCGGACGTTCGGTGAGTTCAAGTTCCAAATTCGAGTCCGTGCCCGAAAGATCGCAACTTTCGACGTGGGGGGCATTTCGGTAAAAACACGACCAAACGTGAATGATCTATTTTTGCATTTCGTGCAGAACCGGACGTTCGGTGAGTTCGAGATCCAAATTCGAGTCCGTGCCCGAAAGATCGCAACTTTCGACGCGGGGGGCATTTCGGTAAAAACACGACTTTCACACCCGGAGGACGTGTCGGACGAAACGCGTATGATCTATTTTGGAATTTCATGCAGAACTAGACGTTCAGTGAGTTCGGTATCGAAGTTCGAGAACGCGCCCGAAACATCGCCAGCAAGTTTCGACGCGGTGAGCGTTTCGGTAAAAACATGACTTTCCTGCCCGTAGGACGTTCCGCACCAAACGCGAATGATCTATTTTTGCATTTCGTGCAGAACCGGACGTTCGGTGAGTTCGAGATCCAAATTCGAGTCCGTGCCCGAAAGATCCCAACTTTCGACGCGGGGGGCATTTCGGTAAAAACACGACTTTCCCACCCGAAGGACGTTTCGGACGAAACGCGTATGATCTATTTTGGAATTTCACGCAGAACTAGACGTTCAGTGAGTTCGGTATCGAAGTTCGAGAACGCGCCCGAAAAATCGCCAGCAAGTTTCGACGCGGCGAGCGTTTCGGTAAAAACACGACTTTCCTGCCCGTAGGACGTTCCGGACCAAACGCGAATGATCTATTTTTGCATTTCGTGCATAACCGGACGTTCGGTGAGTTCGAGATCCAAATTCGAGTCCGTGCCCGAAAGATCGCAACTTTCGACGCGGGGGGATTTCGGTAAAAACACGACTTTCCTGCCCGTACGACGTTCCGGACCAAACGCGAATGATCTATTTTTGCATTTCGTGCAGAACCAAACGTTCGGTGAGTTTGAGATCCAAATTCGAGTCCGTGCCCAAAAGATCGCAACTTTCGACGCGGGGGGCATTTCGGTAAAAACACGACTTTCCCACCCGGAGGACGTGTCGGACGAAACGCGTATGATCCATTTTGGAATTTCACGCAGAACTAGACGTTCAGTGAGTTCGGTATCGAAGTTCGAGAACGCGCCCGAAACATCGCAAGCAAGTTTCGACGCGGCGAGCGCTTCGGTAAAAACACGACTTTCCTGCCCGTCGGACGTTCCGGACCAAACGCGAATGATCTATTTTTGCATTTCGTGCAGAACCGGACGTTCGGTGAGTTCAAGTTCCAAATTCGAGTCCGTGCCCGAAAGATCGCAACTTTCGACGTGGGGGGCATTTCGGTAAAAACACGACTTTCCTGCCCGTAGGACGTTCCGGACCAAACGCGAATGATCTATTTTTGCATTTCGTGCAGAACCGGACGTTCGGTGAGTTCGAGATCCAAATTCGAGTCCGTGCCCGAAAGATCGCAACTTTCGACGCGGGGGGCATTTCGGTAAAAACACGACTTTCCCACCCGAAGGACGTGTCGGACAAAACGCGTATGATCTATTTTGGAATTTCACGCAGAACTAGACGTTCAGTGAGTTCGGTATCGAAGTTCGAGAACGCGCCCGGAACATCGCCAGCAAGTTTCGACGCGACGAGCGTTTCGGTAAAAACACGACTTTCCTGCCCGTAGGACGTTCCGGAGCAAACGCGAATGATCTATTTTTGCATTTTGTGCAGAACCAGACGTTCGGTGAGTTCGAGATCCAAAATCGAGTCCGTGCCCAAAAGATCGCAACTTTCGACGCGGGCGGCATTTCGGTAAAAACACGACTTTCCCACCCGGAGGACGTGTCGGACGAAACGCGTATGATCCATTTTGGAATTTCACGCAGAACTAGACCTTCAGTGAGTTCGGTATCGAAGTTCGAGAACGCACCCGAAACATCGCAAGCAAGTTTCGACGCGGCGAACGTTTCGGTAAAAACACGACTTTCCTGCCCGTAGGACGTTCCGGACCAAACGCGAATGATCTATTTTTGCATTTCGTGCATAACCGGACGTTCGGTGAGTTCGAGATCCAAATTCGAGTCCGTGCCCGAAAGATCGCAACTTTCGACGCGGGGGGCATTTCGGTAAAAACACGAATTTCCTGCCCGTAGGACGTTCCGGACCAAACGCGAATGATCTATTTTTGCATTTTGTGCAGAACCAGACGTTCGGTGAGTTCGAGATCCAAAATCGAGTCCGTGCCCAAAAGATCGCAACTTTCGACGCGGGGGGCATTTCGGTAAAAACACGACTTTCCCACCCGGAGGACGTGTCGGACGAAACGCGCATGATCCATTTTGGAATTTCACGCAGAACTAGACCTTCAGTGAGTTCGGTATCGAAGTTCGAGAACGCGCCCGAAACATCGCAAGCAAGTTTCGACGCAGCGAGCGTTTCGGTAAAAACACGACTTTCCTACCCGTCGGACGTTCCGGACCAAACGCGAATGATCTATTTTTGCATTTCGTGCAGAACCGGACGTTCGGTGAATTCAAGTTCCAAATTCGAGTCCGTGCCCGAAAGATCGCAACTTTCGACGTGGGGGGCATTTCGGTAAAAACACGACTTTCCTGCCCGTAGAACGTTCCGGACCAAACGTGAATGATCTATTTTTGCATTTCGTGCATAACCGGACGTTCGGTGAGTTCGAGATCCAAATTCGAGTCCGTGCCCGAAAGATCGCAACTTTCGACGCGTGGGGCATTTCGGTAAAAACACGACTTTCCTGCCCGTAGGACGTTCCGGACCAAACGCGAATGATCTATTTTTGCATTTCGTGCAGAACCGGACGTTCGGTGAGTTCAAGTTCCAAATTCGAGTCCGTGCCCGAAAGATCGCAACTTTCGACGTGGGGGGCATTTCGGTAAAAACACGACTTTCCTGCCCGTAGAACGTTCCGGACCAAACGTGAATGATCTATTTTTGCATTTCGTGCATAACCGGACGTTCGGTGAGTTCGAGATCCAAATTCGAGTCCGTGCCCGAAAGATCGCAACTTTCGACGCGTGGGGCATTTCGGTAAAAACACGACTTTCCTGCCCGTAGGACGTTCCGGACCAAACGCGAATGATCTATTTTTGCATTTCGTGCAGAACCGGACGTTCGGTGAGTTCGAGATCCAAATTCGAGTCCGTGCCCGAAAGATCCCAACTTTCGACGCGGGGGGCATTTCGGTAAAAACACGACTTTCCCACCCGAAGGACGTTTCGGACGAAACGCGTATGATCTATTTTGGAATTTCACGCAGAACTAGACGTTCAGTGAGTTCGGTATCGAAGTTCGAGAACGCGCCCGAAAAATCGCCAGCAAGTTTCGACGCGGCGAGCGTTTCGGTAAAAACACGACTTTCCTGCCCGTAGGACGTTCCGGACCAAACGCGAATGATCTATTTTTGCATTTCGTGCATAACCGGACGTTCGGTGAGTTCGAGATCCAAATTCGAGTCCGTGCCCGAAAGATCGCAACTTTCGACGCGGGGGGCATTTCGGTAAAAACACGACTTTCCTGCCCGTACGACGTTCCGGACCAAACGCGAATGATCTATTTTTGCATTTCGTGCAGAACCAGACGTTCGGTGAGTTTGAGATCCAAATTCGAGTCCGTGCCCAAAAGATCGCAACTTTCGACGCGGGGGGCAATTCGGTAAAAACACGACTTTCCCACCCGGAGGACGTGTCGGACGAAACGCGTATGATCCATTTTGGAATTTCACGCAGAACTAGACGTTTAGTGAGTTCGGTATCGAAGTTCGAGAACGCGCCCGAAACATCGCAAGCAAGTTTCGACGCGGCGAGCGTTTCGGTAAAAACACGACTTTCCTGCCCGTAGAACGTTCCGGACCAAACGTGAATGATCTATTTTTGCATTTCGTGCATAACCGGACGTTCGGTGAGTTCGAGATCCAAATTCGAGTCTGTGCCCGAAAGATCGCAACTTTCGACGCGGGGGGCATTTCGGTAAAAACACGACTTTCCTGCCCGTAGGACGTTCCGGACCAAAAGCGAATGATCTATTTTTGCATTTCGTGCAGAACCGGACTTTCGGTGAGTTCGAGATCCAAATTCGAGTCCGTGCCCGAAAGATCGCAACTTTCGACGCGGGGGGCATTTCGGTAAAAACACGACTTTCCCACCCGAAGGACGTGTCGGACGAAACGTGTATGATCTATTTTGGAATTTCACGCAGAACTAGACGTTCAGTGAGTTCGGTATCGAAGTTCGAGAACGCGCCCGAAACATCGCCAGCAAGTTTCGACGCGGCGAGCGTTTCGGTAAAAACACGACTTTCCTGCCCGTAGGACGTTCCGGACCAAACGCGAATGATCTATTTTTGCATTTTGTGCAGAACCAGACGTTCGGTGAGTTCGAGATCCAAAATCGAGTCTGTGCCCAAAAGATCGCAACATTCGACGCGGGGGGCATTTCGGTAAAAACACGACTTTCCCACCCGGAGGACGTGTCGGACGAAACGCGTATGACCCATTTTGGAATTTCACGCAGAACTAGACCTTCAGTGAGTTCGGTATCGAAGTTCGAGAACGCGCCCGAAACATCGCAAGCAAGTTTCGACGCGGCGAGCGTTTCGGTAAAAACACGACTTTCCTGCCCGTCGGACGTTCCGGACCAAACGCGAATGATCTATTTTTGCATTTCATGCAGAACCGGACGTTCGGTGAGTTCAAGTTCCAAATTCGAGTCCGTGCCCGAAAGATCGCAACTTTCGACGTGGGGGGCATTTCGGTAAAAACACGACTTTCCTGCCCGTAGGACGTTCCGGACCAAACGCGAATGATCTATTTTTGCATTTCGTGCAGAACCGGACGTTCGGTGAGTTCGAGATCCAAATTCGAGTCCGTGCCCGAAAGATCGCAACTTTCGACGCGGGGGGCATTTCGGTAAAAACACGACTTTCCCACCCAAAGGACGTGTCGGACGAAACGCGTATGATCTATTTTGGAATTTCACGCAGAACTAGACGTTCAGTGAGTTCGGTATCGAAGTTCGAGAACGCGCCCGGAACATCGCCAGCAAGTTTCGACGCGACGAGCGTTTCGGTAAAAACACGACTTTCCTGCCCGTAGGACGTTCCGGAGCAAACGCGAATGATCTATTTTTGCATTTTGTGCAGAACCAGACGTTCGGTGAGTTCGAGATCCAAAATCGAGTCCGTGCCCAAAAGATCGCAACTTTCGACGCGGGGGGCATTTCGGTAAAAACACGACTTTCCCACCCGGAGGACGTGTCGGACGAAACGCGTATGATCCATTTTGGAATTTCACGCAGAACTAGACCTTCAGTGAGTTCGGTATCGAAGTTCGAGAACGCACCCGAAACATCGCAAGCAAGTTTCGACGCGGCGAACGTTTCGGTAAAAACACGACTTTCCTGCCCGTAGGACGTTCCGGACCAAACGCGAATGATCTATTTTTGCATTTCGTGCATAACCGGACGTTCGGTGAGTTCGAGATCCAAATTCGAGTCTGTGCCCGAAAGATCGCAACTTTCGACGCGGGGGGCATTTCGGTAAAAACACGACTTTCCTGCCCGTACGACGTTCCGGACCAAACGCGAATGATCTATTTTTGCATTTCGTGCAGAACCAGACGTTCGGTGAGTTTGAGATCCAAATTCGAGTCCGTGCCCAAAAGATCGCAACTTTCGACGCGGGGGGCAATTCGGTAAAAACACGACTTTCCCACCCGGAGGACGTGTCGGACGAAACGCGTATGATCCATTTTGGAATTTCATGCAGAACTAGACGTTTAGTGAGTTCGGTATCGAAGTTCGAGAACGCGCCCGAAACATCGCAAGCAAGTTTCGACGCGGCGAGCGTTTCGGTAAAAACACGACTTTCCTGCCCGTAGAACGTTCCGGACCAAACGTGAATGATCTATTTTTGCATTTCGTGCATAACCGGACGTTCGGTGAGTTCGAGATCCAAATTCGAGTCTGTGCCCGAAAGATCGCAACTTTCGACGCGGGGGGCATTTCGGTAAAAACACGACTTTCCTGCCCGTAGGACGTTCCGGACCAAAAGCGAATGATCTATTTTTGCATTTCGTGCAGAACCGGACTTTCGGTGAGTTCGAGATCCAAATTCGAGTCCGTGCCCGAAAGATCGCAACTTTCGACGCGGGGGGCATTTCGGTAAAAACACGACTTTCCCACCCGAAGGACGTGTCGGACGAAACGCGTATGATCTATTTTGGAATTTCACGCAGAACTAGACGTTCAGTGAGTTCGGTATCGAAGTTCGAGAACGCGCCCGAAACATCGCCAGCAAGTTTCGACGCGGCGAGCGTTTCGGTAAAAACACGACTTTCCTGCCCGTAGGACGTTCCGGACCAAACGCGAATGATCTATTTTTGCATTTTGTGCAGAACCAGACGTTCGGTGAGTTCGAGATCCAAAATCGAGTCTGTGCCCAAAAGATCGCAACATTCGACGCGGGGGGCATTTCGGTAAAAACACGACTTTCCCACCCGGAGGACGTGTCGGACGAAACGCGTATGATCCATTTTGGAATTTCACGCAGAACTAGACCTTCAGTGAGTTCGGTATCGAAGTTCGAGAACGCGCCCGAAACATCGCAAGCAAGTTTCGACGCGGCGAGCGTTTCGGTAAAAACACGACTTTCCTGCCCGTCGGACGTTCCGGACCAAACGCGAATGATCTATTTTTGCATTTCATGCAGAACCGGACGTTCGGTGAGTTCAAGTTCCAAATTCGAGTCCGTGCCCGAAAGATCGCAACTTTCGACGTGGGGGGCATTTCGGTAAAAACACGACTTTCCTGCCCGTAGGACGTTCCGGACCAAACGCGAATGATCTATTTTTGCATTTCGTGCAGAACCGGACGTTCGGTGAGTTCGAGATCCAAATTCGAGTCCGTGCCCGAAAGATCGCAACTTTCGACGCGGGGGGCATTTCGGTAAAAACACGACTTTCCCACCCAAAGGACGTGTCGGACGAAACGCGTATGATCTATTTTGGAATTTCACGCAGAACTAGACGTTCAGTGAGTTCGGTATCGAAGTTCGAGAACGCGCCCGGAACATCGCCAGCAAGTTTCGGCGCGACGAGCGTTTCGGTAAAAACACGACTTTCCTGCCCGTAGGACGTTCCGGAGCAAACGCGAATGATCTATTTTTGCATTTTGTGCAGAACCAGACGTTCGGTGAGTTCGAGATCCAAAATCGAGTCCGTGCCCAAAAGATCGCAACTTTCGACGCGGGGGGCATTTCGGTAAAAACACGACTTTCCCACCCGGAGGACGTGTCGGACGAAACGCGTATGATCCATTTTGGAATTTCACGCAGAACTAGACCTTCAGTGAGTTCGGTATCGAAGTTCGAGAACGCACCCGAAACATCGCAAGCAAGTTTCGACGCGGCGAACGTTTCGGTAAAAACACGACTTTCCTGCCCGTAGGACGTTCCGGACCAAACGCGAATGATCTATTTTTGCATTTCGTGCATAACCGGACGTTCGGTGAGTTCGAGATCCAAATTCGAGTCCGTGCCCGAAAGATCGCAAACTTTCGACGCGGGGGGCATTTCGGTAAAAACACGAATTTCCTGCCCGTAGGACGTTCCGGACCAAACGCGAATGATCTATTTTTGCATTTTGTGCAGAACCAGACGTTCGGTGAGTTCGAGATCCAAAATCGAGTCCGTGCCCAAAAGATCGCAACTTTCGAGGCGGGGGGCATTTCGGTAAAAACACGACTTTCCCACCCGGAGGACGTGTCGGACGAAACGCGTATGATCCATTTTGGAATTTCACGCAGAACTAGACCTTCAGTGAGTTCGGTATCGAAGTTCGAGAACGCACCCGAAACATCGCAAGCAAGTTTCGACGCGGCGAACGTTTCGGTAAAAACACGACTTTCCTGCCCGTAGGACGTTCCGGACCAAACGCGAATGATCTATTTTTGCATTTCGTGCATAACCGGACGTTCGGTGAGTTCGAGATCCAAATTCGAGTCTGTGCCCGAAAGATCGCAACTTTCGACGCGGGGGGCATTTCGGTAAAAACACGACTTTCCTGCCCGTACGACGTTCCGGACCAAACGCGAATGATCTATTTTTGCATTTCGTGCAGAACCAGACGTTCGGTGAGTTTGAGATCCAAATTCGAGTCCGTGCCCAAAAGATCGCAACTTTCGACGCGGGGGGCAATTCGGTAAAAACACGACTTTCCCACCCGGAGGACGTGTCGGACGAAACGCGTATGATCCATTTTGGAATTTCACGCAGAACTAGACGTTTAGTGAGTTCGGTATTGAAGTTCGAGAACGCGCCCGAAACATCGCAAGCAAGTTTCGACGCGGCGAGCGTTTCGGTAAAAACACGACTTTCCTGCCCGTAGAACGTTCCGGACCAAACGTGAATGATCTATTTTTGCATTTCGTGCATAACCGGACATTCGGTGAGTTCGAGATCCAAATTCGAGTCTGTGCCCGAAAGATCGCAACTTTCGACGCGGGGGGCATTTCGGTAAAAACACGACTTTCCTGCCCGTAGGACGTTCCGGACCAAAAGCGAATGATCTATTTTTGCATTTCGTGCAGAACCGGACTTTCGGTGAGTTCGAGATCCAAATTCGAGTCCGTGCCCGAAAGATCGCAACTTTCGACGCGGGGGGCATTTCGGTAAAAACACGACTTTCCCACCCGAAGGACGTGTCGGACGAAACGCGTATGATCTATTTTGGAATTTCACGCAGAACTAGACGTTCAGTGAGTTCGGTATCGAAGTTCGAGAACGCGCCCGAAACATCGCCAGCAAGTTTCGACGCGGCGAGCGTTTCGGTAAAAACACGACTTTCCTGCCCGTAGGACGTTCCGGACCAAACGCGAATGATCTATTTTTGCATTTTGTGCAGAACCAGACGTTCGGTGAGTTCGAGATCCAAAATCGAGTCTGTGCCCAAAAGATCGCAACATTCGACGCGGGGGGCATTTCGGTAAAAACACGACTTTCCCACCCGGAGGACGTGTCGGACGAAACGCGTATGATCCATTTTGGAATTTCACGCAGAACTAGACCTTCAGTGAGTTCGGTATCGAAGTTCGAGAACGCGCCCGAAACATCGCAAGCAAGTTTCGACGCGGCGAGCGTTTCGGTAAAAACACGACTTTCCTGCCCGTCGGACGTTCCGGACCAAACGCGAATGATCTATTTTTGCATTTCATGCAGAACCGGACGTTCGGTGAGTTCAAGTTCCAAATTCGAGTCCGTGCCCGAAAGATCGCAACTTTCGACGTGGGGGGCATTTCGGTAAAAACACGACTTTCCTGCCCGTAGGACGTTCCGGACCAAACGCGAATGATCTATTTTTGCATTTCGTGCAGAACCGGACGTTCGGTGAGTTCGAGATCCAAATTCGAGTCCGTGCCCGAAAGATCGCAACTTTCGACGCGGGGGGCATTTCGGTAAAAACACGACTTTCCCACCCAAAGGACGTGTCGGACGAAACGCGTATGATCTATTTTGGAATTTCACGCAGAACTAGACGTTCAGTGAGTTCGGTATCGAAGTTCGAGAACGCGCCCGGAACATCGCCAGCAAGTTTCGACGCGACGAGCGTTTCGGTAAAAACACGACTTTCCTGCCCGTAGGACGTTCCGGAGCAAACGCGAATGATCTATTTTTGCATTTTGTGCAGAACCAGACGTTCGGTGAGTTCGAGATCCAAAATCGAGTCCGTGCCCAAAAGATCGCAACTTTCGACGCGGGGGGCATTTCGGTAAAAACACGACTTTCCCACCCGGAGGACGTGTCGGACGAAACGCGTATGATCCATTTTGGAATTTCACGCAGAACTAGACCTTCAGTGAGTTCGGTATCGAAGTTCGAGAACGCACCCGAAACATCGCAAGCAAGTTTCGACGCGGCGAACGTTTCGGTAAAAACACGACTTTCCTGCCCGTAGGACGTTCCGGACCAAACGCGAATGATCTATTTTTGCATTTCGTGCATAACCGGACGTTCGGTGAGTTCGAGATCCAAATTCGAGTCCGTGCCCGAAAGATCGCAAACTTTCGACGCGGGGGGCATTTCGGTAAAAACACGAATTTCCTGCCCGTAGGACGTTCCGGACCAAACGCGAATGATCTATTTTTGCATTTTGTGCAGAACCAGACGTTCGGTGAGTTCGAGATCCAAAATCGAGTCCGTGCCCAAAAGATCGCAACTTTCGACGCGGGGGGCATTTCGGTAAAAACACGACTTTCCCACCCGGAGGACGTGTCGGACGAAACGCGCATGATCCATTTTGGAATTTCACGCAGAACTAGACCTTCAGTGAGTTCGGTATCGAAGTTCGAGAACGCGCCCGAAACATCGCAAGCAAGTTTCGACGCAGCGAGCGTTTCGGTAAAAACACGACTTTCCTACCCGTCGGACGTTCCGGACCAAACGCGAATGATCTATTTTTGCATTTCGTGCAGAACCGGACGTTCGGTGAGTTCAAGTTCCAAATTCGAGTCCGTGCCCGAAAGATCGCAACTTTCGACGTGGGGGGCATTTCGGTAAAAACACGACTTTCCTGCCCGTAGAACGTTCCGGACCAAACGTGAATGATCTATTTTTGCATTTCGTGCATAACCGGACGTTCGGTGAGTTCGAGATCCAAATTCGAGTCCGTGCCCGAAAGATCGCAACTTTCGACGCGGGGGCATATCGGTAAAAACACGACTTTCACACCCGGAGGACGTGTCGGACGAAACGCGTATGATCTATTTTGGAATTTCATGCAGAACTAGACGTACAGTGAGTTCGGTATCGAAGTTCGAGAACGCGCCCGAAACATCGCCAGCAAGTTTCGACACGGTGAGCGTTTCGGTAAAAACATGACTTTCCTGCCCGTAGGACGTTCCGGACCAAACGCGAATGATCTATTTTTGCATTTCGTGCAGAACCGGACGTTCGGTGAGTTCGAGATCCAAATTCGAGTCCGTGCCCGAAAGATCCCAACTTTCGACGCGGGGGGCATTTCGGTAAAAACACGACTTTCCCACCCGAAGGACGTTCCGGACGAAACGCGTATGATCTATTTTGGAATTTCACGCAGAACTAGACGTTCAGTGAGTTCGGTATCGAAGTTCGAGAACGCGCCCGAAACATCGCCAGCAAGTTTCAACGCGGCGAGCGTTTCGGTAAAAACACGACTTTCCTGCCCGTAGGACGTTCCGGACCAAACGCGAATGATCTATTTTTGCATTTTGTGCAGAACCAGACGTTCGGTGAGTTCGAGATCCAAAATCGAGTCCGTGCCCAAAAGATCGCAACTTTCGACGCGGGGGGCATTTCGGTAAAAACACGACTTTCCCACCCGGAGGACGTGTCGGACGAAACGCGTATGATCCATTTTGGAATTTCACGCAGAACTAGACCTTCAGTGAGTTCGGTATCGAAGTTCGAGAACGCGCCCGAAACATCGCAAGCAAGTTTCGACGCGGCGAGCGTTTCGGTAAAAACACGACTTTCCTGCCCGTCGGACGTTCCGGACCAAACGCGAATGATCTATTTTTGCATTTCGTGCAGAACCGGACGTTCGGTGAGTTCGAGATCCAAATTCGAGTCCGTGCCCGAAAGATCGCAACTTTCGACGCGGGGGGCATTTCGGTAAAAACACGACTTTCCCACCCGAAGGACGTGTCGGACGAAACGCGTATGATCTATTTTGGAATTTCACGCAGAACTAGACGTTCAGTGAGTTCGGTATCGAAGTTCGAGAACGCGCCCGGAACATCGCCAGCAAGTTTCGACGCGGCGAGCGTTTCGGTAAAAACACGACTTTCCTGCCCGTAGGACGTTCCGGACCAAACGCGAATGATCTATTTTTGCATTTTGTGCAGAACCAGACGTTCGGTGAGTTCGAGATCCAAAATCGAGTCCGTGCCCAAAAGATCGCAACTTTCGACGCGGGGGGCATTTCGGTAAAAACACGACTTTCCCAACCGGAGGACGTGTCGGACGAAACGCATATGATCCATTTTGGAATTTCACGCAGAACTAGACCTTCAGTGAGTTCGGTATCGAAGTTCGAGAACGCACCCGAAACATCGCAAGCAAGTTTCGACGCGGCGAGCGTTTCGGTAAAAACACGACTTTCCTGCCCGTAGGACGTTCCGGACCAAACGCGAATGATCTATTTTTGCATTTCGTGCATAACCGGACGTTCGGTGAGTTCGAGATCCAAATTCGAGTCCGTGCCCGAAAGATCGCAACTTTCGACGCGGGGGGCATTTCGGTAAAAACACGACTTTCCTGCCCGTAGGACGTTCCGGACCAAACGCGAATGATCTATTTTTGCATTTTGTGCAGAACCAGACGTTCGGTGAGTTCGAGATCCAAAATCGAGTCCGTGCCCAAAAGATCGCAACTTTCGACGCGGGGGGCATTTCGGTAAAAACACGACTTTCCCACCCGGAGGACGTGTCGGACGAAACGCGTATGATCCATTTTGGAATTTCACGCAGAACTAGACCTTCAGTGAGTTCGGTATCGAAGTTCGAGAACGCGCCCGAAACATCGCAAGCAAGTTTCAACGCAGCGAGCGTTTCGGTAAAAACACGACTTTCCTGCCCGTCGGACGTTCCGGACCAAACGCGAATGATCTATTTTTGCATTTCGGGAAGAACCGGACGTTCGGTGAGTTCAAGTTCCAAATTCGAGTCCGTGCCCGAAAGATCGCAACTTTCGACGTGGGGGGCATTTCGGTAAAAACACGACTTTCCTGCCCGTAGAACGTTCCGGACCAAACGTGAATAATCTATTTTTGCATTTCGTGCATAACCGAACGTTCGGTGAGTTCGAGATCCAAATTCGAGTCCGTGCCCGAAAGATCGCAACTTTCGACGCGGGGGCATTTCGGTAAAAACACGACTTTCCTGCCCGTAGGACGTTCCGGACCAAACGCGAACGATCTATTTTTGCATTTCGTGCAGAACCGGACGTTCGGTGAGTTCGAGATCCAAATTCGAGTCCGTGCCCGAAAGATCGCAACTTTCGACGCGGGGGGCATTTCGGTAAAAACACGACTTTCCCACCCGGAGGACGTGTCGGACGAAACGCGTATGATCCATTTTGGAATTTCACGCAGAACTAGACCTTCAGTGAGTTCGGTATTGAAGTTCGAGAACGCGCCCGAAACATCGCAAGCAAGTTTCGACGCAGCGAGCGTTTCGGTAAAAACACGACTTTCCTGCCCGTCGGACGTTCCGGACCAAACGCGAATGATCTATTTTTGCATTTCGGGAAGAACCGGACGTTCGGTGAGTTCAAGTTCCAAATTCGAGTCCGTGCCCGAAAGATCACAACTTTCGACGTGGGGGGCATTTCGGTAAAAACACGACTTTCCTGCCCGTAGAACGTTCCGGACCAAACGTGAATAATCTATTTTTGCATTTCGTGCATAACCGGACGTTCGGTGAGTTCGAGATCCAAATTCGAGTCCGTGCCCG
This sequence comes from Arctostaphylos glauca, assembly GCA_019985065.2. Classification (NCBI taxonomy): domain Eukaryota; kingdom Viridiplantae; phylum Streptophyta; class Magnoliopsida; order Ericales; family Ericaceae; genus Arctostaphylos; species Arctostaphylos glauca. The sequence continues at coordinate 34,244,018 of JAHSPW020000004.1, read as the reverse complement.
AAAGATCGCAACTTTCGACGCGGGGGGCATTTCGGTAAAAACACGACTTTCCTGCCCGTAGGACGTTCCGGACCAAACGCGAATGATCTATTTTTGCATTTCGTGCAGAACCGGACGTTCGGTGAGTTCGAGATCCAAATTCGAGTCCGTGCCCGAAAGATCGCAACTTTCGACGCGGGGGGCATTTCGGTAAAAACACGACTTTCACACCCGGAGGACGTGTCGGACGAAACGCGTATGATCTATTTTGGAATTTCATGCAGAACTAGACGTTAAGTGAGTTCGGTATCGAAGTTCGAGAACGCGCCCGAAACATCGCCAGCAAATTTCGACGCGGTGAGCGTTTCGGTAAAAACATGACTTTCCTGCCCGTAGGACGTTCCGGACCAAACGCGAATGATCTATTTTTGCATTTCGTGCAGAACCGGACGTTCGGTGAGTTCGAGATCCAAATTCGAGTCCGTGCCCGAAAGATCGCAACTTTCGACGCGGGGGGCATTTCGGTAAAAACACGACTTTCCCACCCGAAGGACGTGTCGGACGAAACGCGTATGATCTATTTTGGAATTTCACGCAGAACTAGACGTTCAGTGAGTTCGGTATCGAAGTTCGAGAACGCGCCCGAAACATCGCCAGCAAGTTTCGACGCGGCGAGCGTTTCGGTAAAAACACGACTTTCCTGCCCGTAGGACGTTCCGGACCAAACGCGAATGATCTATTTTTGCATTTTGTGCAGAACCAGACGTTCGGTGAGTTCGAGATCCAAAATCGAGTCCGTGCCCAAAAGATCGCAACTTTCGACGCGGGGGGCATTTCGGTAAAAACACGACTTTCCCACCCGGAGGACGTGTCGGACGAAACGCGTATGATCCATTTTGGAATTTCACGCAGAACTAGACCTTCAGTGAGTTCGGTATCGAAGTTCGAGAACGCGCCCGAAACATCGCAAGCAAGTTTCGACGCGGCGAGCGTTTCGGTAAAAACACGACTTTCCTGCCCGTCGGACGTTCCGGCCCAAACGCGAATGATCTATTTTTGCATTTCGTGCAGAACCGGACGTTCGGTGAGTTCAAGTTCCAAATTCGAGTCCGTGCCCGAAAGGTCGCAACTTTCGACGTGGGGGGCATTTCGGTAAAAACACGACTTTCCTGCCCGTAGGACGTTCCGGACCAAACGCGAATGATCTATTTTTGCATTTCGTGCAGAACCGGACGTTCGGTGAGTTCGAGATCCAAATTCGAGTCCGTGCCCGAAAGATCGCAACTTTCGACGCGGGGGGCATTTCGGTAAAAACACGACTTTCCCACCCGAAGGACGTGTCGGACGAAACGCGTATGATCTATTTTGGAATTTCACGCAGAACTAGACGTTCAGTGAGTTCGGTATCGAAGTTCGAGAACGCGCCCGAAACATCGCCAGCAAGTTTCGACGCGGCGAGCGTTTCGGTAAAAACACGACTTTCTTGCCCGTAGGACGTTCCGGACCAAACGCGAATGATCTATTTTTGCATTTTGTGCAGAACCAGACGTTCGGTGAGTTCGAGATCCAAAATCGAGTCCGTGCCCAAAAGATCGCAACTTTCGACGCGGGCGGCATTTCGGTAAAAACACGACTTTCCCACCCGGAGGACGTGTCGGACGAAACGCGTATGATCCATTTTGGAATTTCACGCAGAACTAGACCTTCAGTGAGTTCGGTATCGAAGTTCGAGAACGCACCCGAAACATCGCAAGCAAGTTTCGACGCGGCGAGCGTTTCGGTAAAAACACGACTTTCCTGCCCGTAGGACGTTCCGGACCAAACGCGAATGATCTATTTTTGCATTTCGTGCATAACCGGACGTTCGGTGAGTTCGAGATCCAAATTCGAGTCCGTGCCCGAAAGATCGCAACTTTCGACGCGGGGGGCATTTCGGTAAAAACACGACTTTCCTGCCCGTAGGACGTTCCGGACCAAACGCGAATGATCTATTTTTGCATTTTGTGCAGAACTAGACGTTCGGTGAGTTCGAGATCCAAAATCGAGTCCGTGCCCAAAAGATCGCAACTTTCGACGCGGGGGGCATTTCGGTAAAAACACGACTTTCCCACCCGGAGGACGTGTCGGACGAAACGCGTATGATCCATTTTGGAATTTCACGCAGAACTAGACCTTCAGTGAGTTCGGTATCGAAGTTCGAGAACGCGCCCGAAACATCGCAAGCAAGTTTCGACGCAGCGAGCGTTTCGGTAAAAACACGACTTTCCTGCCCGTCGGACGTTCCGGACCAAACGCGAATGATCTATTTTTGCATTTCGGGAAGAACCGGACGTTCGGTGAGTTCAAGTTCCAAATTCGAGTCCGTGCCCGAAAGATCGCAACTTTCGACGTGGGGGGCATTTCGGTAAAAACACGACTTTCCTGCCCGTAGAACGTTCCGGACCAAACGTGAATAATCTATTTTTGCATTTCGTGCATAACCGGACGTTCGGTGAGTTCGAGATCCAAATTCGAGTCCGTGCCCGAAAGATCGCAACTTTCGACGCGGGGGGCATTCCAGTAAAAACACGACTTTCCTGCCCGTAGGACGTTCCGGACCAAACGCGAATGATCTATTTTTGCATTTCGTGCAGAACCGGACGTTCGGTGAGTTCGAGATCCAAATTCGAGTCCGTGCCCGAAAGATGGCAACTTTCGACGCGGGGGGCATTTCGGTAAAAACACGACTTTCACACCCGGAGGACGTGTCGGACGAAACGCGTATGATCTATTTTGGAATTTCATGCAGAACTAGACGTTAAGTGAGTGCGGTATCGAAGTTCGAGAACGCGCCCGAAACATCGCCAGCAAGTTTCGACGCGGTGAGCGTTTCGGTAAAACCATGACTTTCCTGCCCGTAGGACGTTCCGGACCAAACGCGAATGATCTATTTTTGCATTTCGTGCAGAACCGGACGTTCGGTGAGTTCGAGATCCAAATTCGAGTCCGTGCCCGAAAGATCGCAACTTTCGACGCGGGGGGCATTTCGGTAAAAACACGACTTTCCCACCCGAAGGACGTGTCGGACGAAACGCGTATGATCTATTTTGGAATTTCACGCAGAACTAGACGTTCAGTGAGTTCGGTATCGAAGTTCGAGAACGCGCCCGAAACATCGCCAGCAAGTTTCGACGCGGCGAGCGTTTCGGTAAAAACACGACTTTCTTGCCCGTAGGACGTTCCGGACCAAACGCGAATGATCTATTTTTGCATTTTGTGCAGAACCAGACGTTCGGTGAGTTCGAGATCCAAAATCGAGTCCGTGCCCAAAAGATCGCAACTTTCGACGCGGGCGGCATTTCGGTAAAAACACGACTTTCCCACCCGGAGGACGTGTCGGACGAAACGCGTATGATCCATTTTGGAATTTCACGCAGAACTAGACCTTCAGTGAGTTCGGTATCGAAGTTCGAGAACGCACCCGAAACATCGCAAGCAAGTTTCGACGCGGCGAGCGTTTCGGTAAAAACACGACTTTCCTGCCCGTAGGACGTTCCGGACCAAACGCGAATGATCTATTTTTGCATTTCGTGCATAACCGGACGTTCGGTGAGTTCGAGATCCAAATTCGAGTCCGTGCCCGAAAGATCGCAACTTTCGACGCGGGGGGCATTTCGGTAAAAACACGACTTTCCTGCCCGTAGGACGTTCCGGACCAAACGCGAATGATCTATTTTTGCATTTTGTGCAGAACTAGACGTTCGGTGAGTTCGAGATCCAAAATCGAGTCCGTGCCCAAAAGATCGCAACTTTCGACGCGGGGGGCATTTCGGTAAAAACACGACTTTCCCACCCGGAGGACGTGTCGGACGAAACGCGTATGATCCATTTTGGAATTTCACGCAGAACTAGACCTTCAGTGAGTTCGGTATCGAAGTTCGAGAACGCGCCCGAAACATCGCAAGCAAGTTTCGACGCAGCGAGCGTTTCGGTAAAAACACGACTTTCCTGCCCGTCGGACGTTCCGGACCAAACGCGAATGATCTATTTTTGCATTTCGGGAAGAACCGGACGTTCGGTGAGTTCAAGTTCCAAATTCGAGTCCGTGCCCGAAAGATCGCAACTTTCGACGTGGGGGGCATTTCGGTAAAAACACGACTTTCCTGCCCGTAGAACGTTCCGGACCAAACGTGAATAATCTATTTTTGCATTTCGTGCATAACCGGACGTTCGGTGAGTTCGAGATCCAAATTCGAGTCCGTGCCCGAAAGATCGCAACTTTCGACGCGGGGGGCATTCCAGTAAAAACACGACTTTCCTGCCCGTAGGACGTTCCGGACCAAACGCGAATGATCTATTTTTGCATTTCGTGCAGAACCGGACGTTCGGTGAGTTCGAGATCCAAATTCGAGTCCGTGCCCGAAAGATGGCAACTTTCGACGCGGGGGGCATTTCGGTAAAAACACGACTTTCACACCCGGAGGACGTGTCGGACGAAACGCGTATGATCTATTTTGGAATTTCATGCAGAACTAGACGTTAAGTGAGTGCGGTATCGAAGTTCGAGAACGCGCCCGAAACATCGCCAGCAAGTTTCGACGCGGTGAGCGTTTCGGTAAAACCATGACTTTCCTGCCCGTAGGACGTTCCGGACCAAACGCGAATGATCTATTTTTGCATTTCGTGCAGAACCGGACGTTCGGTGAGTTCGAGATCCAAATTCGAGTCCGTGCCCGAAAGATCGCAACTTTCGACGCGGGGGGCATTTCGGTAAAAACACGACTTTCCCACCCGAAGGACGTGTCGGACGAAACGCGTATGATCTATTTTGGAATTTCACGCAGAACTAGACGTTCAGTGAGTTCGGTATCGAAGTTCGAGAACGCGCCCGAAACATCGCCAGCAAGTTTCGACGCGGCGAGCGTTTCGGTAAAAACACGACTTTCCTGCCCGGCGGACGTTCCGGACCAAACGCGAATGATCTATTTTTGCATTTCGTGCAGAACCAGACGTTCGGTGAGTTCGAGATCCAAAATCGAGTCCGTGCCCAAAAGATCGCAACTTTCGACGCGGGGGGCATTTCGGTAAAAACACGACTTTCCCACCCGGAGGACGTGTCGGACGAAACGCGTATGATCCATTTTGGAATTTCACGCAGAACTAGACCTTCAGTGAGTTCGGTATCGAAGTTCGAGAACGCGCCCGAAACATCGCAAGCAAGTTTCGACGCGGCGAGCGTTTCGGTAAAAACACGACTTTCCTGCCCGTCGGACGTTCAGGACCAAACGCGAATGATCTATTTTTGCATTTCGTGCAGAACCGGACGTTCGGTGAGTTCAAGTTCCAAATTCGAGTCCGTGCCCGAAAGATCGCAACTTTCGACGTGGGGGGCATTTCGGTAAAAACACGACTTTCCTGCCCGTAGGACGTTCCGGACCAAACGCGAATGATCTATTTTTGCATTTCGTGCAGAACCGGACGTTCGGTGAGTTCGAGATCCAAATTCGAGTCCGTGCCCGAAAGATCGCAACTTTCGACGCGGGGGGCATTTCGGTAAAAACACGACTTTCCCACCCGAAGGACGTGTCGGACGAAACGCGTATGATCTATTTCGGAATTTCACGCAGAACTAGACGTTCAGTGAGGTCGGTATCGAAGTTCGAGAACGCGCCCGAAACATCGCCAGCAAGTTTCGACGCGGCGAGCGTTTCTGTAAAAACACGACTTTCCTGCCCGTAGGACGTTCCGGACCAAACGCGAATGATCTATTTTTGCATTTTGTGCAGAACCAGACGTTCGGTGAGTTCGAGATCCAAAATCGAGTCCGTGCCCAAAAGATCGCAACTTTCGACGCGGGGGGCATTTCGGTAAAAACACGACTTTCCCACCCGGAGGACGTGTCGGACGAAACGCGTATGATCCATTTTGGAATTTCACGCAGAACTAGACCTTCAGTGAGTTCGGTATCGAAGTTCGAGAACGCGCCCGAAACATCGCAAGCAAGTTTCGACGCGGCGAGCGTTTCGGTAAAAACACGACTTTCCTGCCCGTCGGACGTTCAGGACCAAACGCGAATGATCTATTTTTGCATTTCGTGCAGAACCGGACGTTCGGTGAGTTCAAGTTCCAAATTCGAGTCCGTGCCCGAAAGATCGCAACTTTCGACGTGGGGGGCATTTCGGTAAAAACACGACTTTCCTGCCCGTAGGACGTTCCGGACCAAACGCGAATGATCTATTTTTGCATTTCGTGCAGAACCGGACGTTCGGTGAGTTCGAGATCCAAATTCGAGTCCGTGCCCGAAAGATCGCAACTTTCGACGCGGGGGGCATTTCGGTAAAAACACGACTTTCCCACCCGAAGGACGTGTCGGACGAAACGCGTATGATCTATTTCGGAATTTCACGCAGAACTAGACGTTCAGTGAGGTCGGTATCGAAGTTCGAGAACGCGCCCGAAACATCGCCAGCAAGTTTCGACGCGGCGAGCGTTTCGGTAAAAACACGACTTTCCTGCCCGTAGGACGTTCCGGACCAAACGCGAATGATCTATTTTTGCATTTTGTGCAGAACCAGACGTTCGGTGAGTTCGAGATCCAAAATCGAGTCCGTGCCCAAAAGATCGCAACTTTCGACGCGGGGGGCATTTCGGTAAAAACACGACTTTCCCACCCGGAGGACGTGTCGGACGAAACGCGTATGATCCATTTTGAAATTTCACGCAGAACTAGACCTTCAGTGAGTTCGGTATCGAAGTTCGAGAACGCACCCGAAACATCGCAAGCAAGTTTCGACGCGGCGAGCGTTTCGATAAAAACACGACTTTCCTGCCCGTAGGACGTTCCGGACCAAACGCGAATGATCTATTTTTGCATTTCGTGCATAACCGGACGTTCGGTGAGTTCGAGATCCAAATTCGAGTCCGTGCCCGAAAGATCGCAACTTTCGACGCGGGGGGCATTTCGGTAAAAACACGACTTTCCTGCCCGTCGGACGTTCCGGACCAAACGCGAATGATCTATTTTTGCATTTCGTGCAGAACCGGACGTTCGGTGAGTTCAAGTTCCAAATTCGAGTCCGTGCCCGAAAGGTCGCAACTTTCGACGTGGGGGGCATTTCGGTAAAAACACGACTTTCCTGCCCGTAGGACGTTCCGAACCAAACGCGAATGATCTATTTTTGCATTTCGTGCAGAACCGGACGTTCGGTGAGTTCGAGATCCAAATTCGAGTCCGTGCCCGAAAGATCGCAACTTTCGACGCGGGGGGCATTTCGGTAAAAACACGACTTTCCCACCCGAAGGACGTGTCGGACGAAACGCGTATGATCTATTTTGGAATTTCACGCAGAACTAGACGTTCAGTGAGTTCGGTATCGAAGTTCGAGAACGCGCCCGAAACATCGCCAGCAAGTTTCGACGCGGCGAGCGTTTCGGTAAAAACACGACTTTCTTGCCCGTAGGACGTTCCGGACCAAACGCGAATGATCTATTTTTGCATTTTGTGCAGAACCAGACGTTCGGTGAGTTCGAGATCCAAAATCGAGTCCGTGCCCAAAAGATCGCAACTTTCGACGCGGGGGGCATTTCGGTAAAAACACGACTTTCCCACCCGGAGGACGTGTCGGACGAAACGCGTATGATCCATTTTGGAATTTCACGCAGAACTAGACCTTCAGTGAGTTCGGTATCGAAGTTCGAGAACGCACCCGAAACATCGCAAGCAAGTTTCGACGCGGCGAGCGTTTCGGTAAAAACACGACTTTCCTGCCCATAGGACGTTCCGGACCAAACGCGAATGATCTATTTTTGCATTTCGTGCATAACCGGACGTTCGGTGAGTTCGAGATCCAAATTCGAGTCCGTGCCCGAAAGATCGCAACTTTCGACGTGGGGGGCATTTCGGTAAAAACACGACTTTCCTGCCCGTAGGACGTTCCGGATCAAACGCGAATGATCTATTTTTGCATTTTGTGCAGAACCAGACGTTCGGTGAGTTCGAGATCCAAAATCGAGTCCGTGCCCAAAAGATCGCAACTTTCGACGCGGGGGGCATTTCGGTAAAAACACGACTTTCCCACCCGGAGGACGTGTCGGACGAAACGCGTATGATCCATTTTGGAATTTCACGCAGAACTAGACCTTCAGTGAGTTCGGTATCGAAGTTCGAGAACGCGCCCGAAACATCGCAAGCAAGTTTCGACGCAGCGAGCGTTTCGGTAAAAACACGACTTTCCTGCCCGTCGGACGTTCCGGACCAAACGCGTATGATCTATTTTTGCATTTCGGGAAGAACCGGACGTTCGGTGAGTTCAAGTTCCAAATTCGAGTCCGTGCCCGAAAGATCGCAACTTTCGACGTGGGGGGCATTTCGGTAAAAACACGACTTTCCTGCCCGTAGAAAGTTCCGGACCAAACGTGAATAATCTATTTTTGCATTTCGTGCATAACCGGACGTTCGGTGAGTTCGAGATCCAAATTCGAGTCCGTGCCCGAAAGATCGCAACTTTCGACGCGGGGGGCATTCCAGTAAAAACACGACTTTCCTGCCCGTAGGACGTTCCGGACCAAACGCGAATGATCTATTTTTGCATTTCGTGCAGAACCGGACGTTCGGTGAGTTCGAGATCCAAATTCGAGTCCGTGCCCGAAAGATCGCAACTTTCGACGCGGGGGGCATTTCGGTAAAAACACGACTTTCACACCCGGAGGACGTGTCGGACGAAACGCGTATGATCTATTTTGGAATTTCATGCAGAACTAGACGTTAAGTGAGTTCGGTATCGAAGTTCGAGAACGCGCCCGAAACATCGCCAGCAAGTTTCGACGCGGTGAGCGTTTCGGTAAAACCATGACTTTCCTGCCCGTAGGACGTTCCGGACCAAACGCGAATGATCTATTTTTGCATTTCGTGCAGAACCGGACGTTCGGTGAGTTCGAGATCCAAATTCGAGTCCGTGCCCGAAAGATCGCAACTTTCGACACGGGGGGCATTTCGGTAAAAACACGACTTTCCCACCCGAAGGACGTGTCGGACGAAACGCGTATGATCTATTTTGGAATTTCATGCAGAACTAGACGTTCAGTGAGTTCGGTATCGAAGTTCGAGAACGCGCCCGAAACATCGCCAGCAAGTTTCGACGCGGCGAGCGTTTCGGTAAAAACACGACTTTCCTGCCCGGCGGACGTTCCGGACCAAACGCGAATGATCTATTTTTGCATTTTGTGCAGAACCAGACGTTCGGTGAGTTCGAGATCCAAAATCGAGTCTGTGCCCAAAAGATCGCAACTTTCGACGCGGGGGGCATTTCGGTAAAAACACGACTTTCCCACCCGGAGGACGTGTCGGACGAAACGCGTATGATCCATTTTGTAATTTCACGCAGAACTAGACCTTCAGTGAGTTCGGTATCGAAGTTCGAGAACGCGCCCGAAACATCGCAAGCAAGTTTCGACGCGGCGAGCGTTTCGGTAAAAACACGACTTTCCTGCCCGTCGGACGTTCAGGACCAAACGCGAATGATCTATTTTTGCATTTCGTGCAGAACCGGACGTTCGGTGAGTTCAAGTTCCAAATTCGAGTCCGTGCCCGAAAGATCGCAACTTTCGACGTGGGGGGCATTTCGGTAAAAACACGACTTTCCTGCCCGTAGGACGTTCCGGACCAAACGCGAATGATCTATTTTTGCATTTCGTGCAGAACCGGACGTTCGGTGAGTTCGAGATCCAAATTCGAGTCCGTGCCCGAAAGATCGCAACTTTCGACGCGGGGGGCATTTCGGTAAAAACACGACTTTCCCACCCGAAGGACGTGTCGGACGAAACGCGTATGATCTATTTCGGAATTTCACGCAGAACTAGACGTTCAGTGAGTTCGGTATCGAAGTTCGAGAACGCGCCCGAAACATCGCCAGCAAGTTTCGACGCGGCGAGCGTTTCGGTAAAAACACGACTTTCCTGCCCGTAGGACGTTCCGGACCAAACGCGAATGATCTATTTTTGCATTTTGTGCAGAACCAGACGTTCGGTGAGTTCGAGATCCAAAATCGAGTCCGTGCCCAAAAGATCGCAACTTTCGACGCGGGGGGCATTTCGGTAAAAACACGACTTTCCCACCCGGAGGACGTGTCGGACGAAACGCGTATGATCCATTTTGAAATTTCACGCAGAACTAGACCTTCAGTGAGTTCGGTATCGAAGTTCGAGAACGCACCCGAAACATCGCAAGCAAGTTTCGACGCGGCGAGCGTTTCGATAAAAACACGACTTTCCTGCCCGTAGGACGTTCCGGACCAAACGCGAATAATCTATTTTTGCATTTCGTGCATAACCGGACGTTCGGTGAGTTCGAGATCCAAATTCGAGTCCGTGCCCGAAAGATCGCAACTTTCGACGCGGGGGGCATTTCGGTAAAAACACGACTTTCCCACCCGAAGGACGTGTCGGACGAAACGCGTATGATCTATTTTGGAATTTCACGCAGAACTAGACGTTCAGTGAGTTCGGTATCGAAGTTCGAGAACGCGCCCGAAACATCGCCAGCAAGTTTCGACGCGGCGAGCGTTTCGGTAAAAACACGACTTTCCTGCCCGTCGGACGTTCAGGACCAAACGCGAATGATCTATTTTTGCATTTCGTGCAGAACCGGACGTTCGGTGAGTTCAAGTTCCAAATTCGAGTCCGTGCCCGCAAGATCGCAACTTTCGACGTGGGGGGCATTTCGGTAAAAACACGACTTTCCTGCCCGTAGGACGTTCCGGACCAAACGCGAATGATCTATTTTTGCATTTCGTGCAGAACCGGACGTTCGGTGAGTTCGAGATCCAAATTCGAGTCCGTGCCCGAAAGATCGCAACTTTCGACGCGGGGGGCATTTCGGTAAAAACACGACTTTCCCACCCGAAGGACGTGTCGGACGAAACGCGTATGATCTATTTCGGAATTTCACGCAGAACTAGACGTTCAGTGAGTTCGGTATCGAAGTTCGAGAACGCGCCCGAAACATCGCCAGCAAGTTTCGACGCGGCGAGCGTTTCGGTAAAAACACGACTTTCCTGCCCGTAGGACGTTCCGGACCAAACGCGAATGATCTATTTTTGCATTTTGTGCAGAACCAGACGTTCGGTGAGTTCGAGATCCAAAATCGAGTCCGTGCCCAAAAGATCGCAACTTTCGACGCGGGGGGCATTTCGGTAAAAACACGACTTTCCCACCCGGAGGACGTGTCGGACGAAACGCGTATGATCCATTTTGAAATTTCATGCAGAACTAGACCTTCAGTGAGTTCGGTATCGAAGTTCGAGAACGCACCCGAAACATCGCAAGCAAGTTTCGACGTGGCGAGCGTTTCGATAAAAACACGACTTTCCTGCCCGTAGGACGTTCCGGACCAAACGCGAATGATCTATTTTTGCATTTCGTGCATAACCGGACGTTCGGTGAGTTCGAGATCCAAATTCGAGTCCGTGCCCGAAAGATCGCAACTTTCGACGCGGGGGGCATTTCGGTAAAAACACGACTTTCCTGCCCGTAGGACGTTCCGGACCAAACGCGAATGATCTATTGTTGCATTTTGTGCAGAACCAGACGTTCGGTGAGTTCGAGATCCAAAATCGAGTCCGTGCCCAAAAGATCGCAACTTTCGACGTGGGGGGCATTTCGGTAAAAACACGACTTTCCCACCCGGAGGACGTGTCGGACGAAACGCGTATGATCCATTTTGGAATTTCACGCAGAACTAGACGTTCAGTGAGTTCGGTATCGAAGTTCGAGAACGCGCCCGAAACATCGCCAGCAAGTTTCGACGCGGCGAGCGTTTCGGTAAAAACACGACTTTCCTGCCCGTAGGACGTTCCGGACCAAACGCGAATGATCTATTTTTGCATTTTGTGCAGAACCAGACGTTCGGTGAGTTCGAGATCCAAAATCGAGTCCGTGCCCAAAAGATCGCAACTTTCGACGCGGGGGGCATTTCGGTAAAAACACGACTTTCCCACCCGGAGGACGTGTCGGACGAAACGCGTATGATCCATTTTGAAATTTCACGCAGAACTAGACCTTCAGTGAGTTCGGTATCGAAGTTCGAGAACGCACCCGAAACATCGCAAGCAAGTTTCGACGCGGCGAGCGTTTCGATAAAAACACGACTTTCCTGCCCGTAGGACGTTCCGGACCAAACGCGAATAATCTATTTTTGCATTTCGTGCATAACCGGACGTTCGGTGAGTTCGAGATCCAAATTCGAGTCCGTGCCCGAAAGATCGCAACTTTCGACGCGGGGGGCATTTCGGTAAAAACACGACTTTCCCACCCGAAGGACGTGTCGGACGAAACGCGTATGATCTATTTTGGAATTTCACGCAGAACTAGACGTTCAGTGAGTTCGGTATCGAAGTTCGAGAACGCGCCCGAAACATCGCCAGCAAGTTTCGACGCGGCGAGCGTTTCGGTAAAAACACGACTTTCCTGCCCGTCGGACGTTCAGGACCAAACGCGAATGATCTATTTTTGCATTTCGTGCAGAACCGGACGTTCGGTGAGTTCAAGTTCCAAATTCGAGTCCGTGCCCGCAAGATCGCAACTTTCGACGTGGGGGGCATTTCGGTAAAAACACGACTTTCCTGCCCGTAGGACGTTCCGGACCAAACGCGAATGATCTATTTTTGCATTTCGTGCAGAACCGGACGTTCGGTGAGTTCGAGATCCAAATTCGAGTCCGTGCCCGAAAGATCGCAACTTTCGACGCGGGGGGCATTTCGGTAAAAACACGACTTTCCCACCCGAAGGACGTGTCGGACGAAACGCGTATGATCTATTTCGGAATTTCACGCAGAACTTGACGTTCAGTGAGTTCGGTATCGAAGTTCGAGAACGCGCCCGAAACATCGCCAGCAAGTTTCGACGCGGCGAGCGTTTCGGTAAAAACACGACTCTCCTGCCCGTAGGACGTTCCGGACCAAACGCGAATGATCTATTTTTGCATTTTGTGCAGAACCAGACGTTCGGTGAGTTCGAGATCCAAAATCGAGTCCGTGCCCAAAAGATCGCAACTTTCGACGCGGGGGGCATTTCGGTAAAAACACGACTTTCCCACCCGGAGGACGTGTCGGACGAAACGCGTATGATCCATTTTGAAATTTCATGCAGAACTAGACCTTCAGTGAGTTCGGTATCGAAGTTCGAGAACGCACCCGAAACATCGCAAGCAAGTTTCGACGTGGCGAGCGTTTCGATAAAAACACGACTTTCCTGCCCGTAGGACGTTCCGGACCAAACGCGAATGATCTATTTTTGCATTTCGTGCATAACCGGACGTTCGGTGAGTTCGAGATCCAAATTCGAGTCCGTGCCCGAAAGATCGCAACTTTCGACGCGGGGGGCATTTCGGTAAAAACACGACTTTCCTGCCCGTAGGACGTTCCGGACCAAACGCGAATGATCTATTGTTGCATTTTGTGCAGAACCAGACGTTCGGTGAGTTCGAGATCCAAAATCGAGTCCGTGCCCAAAAGATCGCAACTTTCGACGTGGGGGGCATTTCGGTAAAAACACGACTTTCCCACCCGGAGGACGTGTCGGACGAAACGCGTATGATCCATTTTGGAATTTCACGCAGAACTAGACGTTCAGTGAGTTCGGTATCGAAGTTCGAGAACGCGCCCGAAACATCGCCAGCAAGTTTCGACGCGGCGAGCGTTTCGGTAAAAACACGACTTTCCTGCCCGGCGGACGTTCCGGACCAAACGCGAATGATCTATTTTTGCATTTTGTGCAGAACCAGACGTTCGGTGAGTTCGAGATCCAAAATCGAGTCCGTGCCCAAAAGATCGCAACTTTCGACGCGGGGGGCATTTCGGTAAAAACACGACTTTCCCACCCGGAGGACGTGTCGGACGAAACGCGTATGATCCATTTTGGAATTTCACGCAGAACTAGACCTTCAGTGAGTTCGGTATCGAAGTTCGAGAACGCGCCCGAAACATCGCAAGCAAGTTTCTACGCGGCGAGCGTTTCGGTAAAAACACGACTTTCCTGCCCGTCGGACGTTCAGGACCAAACGCGAATGATCTATTTTTGCATTTCGTGCAGAACCGGACGTTCGGTGAGTTCAAGTTCCAAATTCGAGTCCGTGCCCGAAAGATCGCAACTTTCGACGTGGGGGGCATTTCGGTAAAAACACGACTTTCCTGCCCGTAGGACGTTCCGGACCAAACGCGAATGATCTATTTTTGCATTTCGTGCAGAACCGGACGTTCGGTGAGTTCGAGATCCAAATTCGAGTCCGTGCCCGAAAGATCGCAACTTTCGACGCGGGGGGCATTTCGGTAAAAACACGACTTTCCCACCCGAAGGACGTGTCGGACGAAACGCGTATGATCTATTTCGGAATTTCACGTAGAACTAGACGTTCAGTGAGTTCGGTATCGAAGTTCGAGAACGCGCCCGAAACATCGCCAGCAAGTTTCGACGCGGCGAGCGTTTCGGTAAAAACACGACTTTCCTGCCCGTAGGACGTTCCGGACCAAACGCGAATGATCTATTTTTGCATTTTGTGCAGAACCAGACGTTCGGTGAGTTCGAGATCCAAAATCGAGTCCGTGCCCAAAAGATCGCAACTTTCGACGCGGGGGGCATTTCGGTAAAAACACGACTTTCCCACCCGGAGGACGTGTCGGACGAAACGCGTATGATCCATTTTGAAATTTCACGCAGAACTAGACCTTCAGTGAGTTCGGTATCGAAGTTCGAGAACGCACCCGAAACATCGCAAGCAAGTTTCGACGCGGCGAGCGTTTCGATAAAAACACGACTTTCCTGCCCGTAGGACGTTCCGGACCAAACGCGAATGATCTATTTTTGCATTTCGTGCATAACCGGACGTTCGGTGAGTTCGAGATCCAAATTCGAGTCCGTGCCCGAAAGATCGCAACTTTCGACGCGGGGGGCATTTCGGTAAAAACACGACTTTCCCACCCGAAGGACGTGTCGGACGAAACGCGTATGATCTATTTTGGAATTTCACGCAGAACTAGACGTTCAGTGAGTTCGGTATCGAAGTTCGAGAACGCGCCCGAAACATCGCCAGCAAGTTTCGACGCGGCGAGCGTTTCGGTAAAAACACGACTTTCCTGCCCGTCGGACGTTCAGGACCAAACGCGAATGATCTATTTTTGCATTTCGTGCAGAACCGGACGTTCGGTGAGTTCAAGTTCCAAATTCGAGTCCGTGCCCGCAAGATCGCAACTTTCGACGTGGGGGGCATTTCGGTAAAAACACGACTTTCCTGCCCGTAGGACGTTCCGGACCAAACGCGAATGATCTATTTTTGCATTTCGTGCAGAACCGGACGTTCGGTGAGTTCGAGATCCAAATTCGAGTCCGTGCCCGAAAGATCGCAACTTTCGACGCGGGGGGCATTTCGGTAAAAACACGACTTTCCCACCCGAAGGACGTGTCGGACGAAACGCGTATGATCTATTTCGGAATTTCACGCAGAACTTGACGTTCAGTGAGTTCGGTATCGAAGTTCGAGAACGCGCCCGAAACATCGCCAGCAAGTTTCGACGCGGCGAGCGTTTCGGTAAAAACACGACTCTCCTGCCCGTAGGACGTTCCGGACCAAACGCGAATGATCTATTTTTGCATTTTGTGCAGAACCAGACGTTCGGTGAGTTCGAGATCCAAAATCGAGTCCGTGCCCAAAAGATCGCAACTTTCGACGCGGGGGGCATTTCGGTAAAAACACGACTTTCCCACCCGGAGGACGTGTCGGACGAAACGCGTATGATCCATTTTGAAATTTCATGCAGAACTAGACCTTCAGTGAGTTCGGTATCGAAGTTCGAGAACGCACCCGAAACATCGCAAGCAAGTTTCGACGTGGCGAGCGTTTCGATAAAAACACGACTTTCCTGCCCGTAGGACGTTCCGGACCAAACGCGAATGATCTATTTTTGCATTTCGTGCATAACCGGACGTTCGGTGAGTTCGAGATCCAAATTCGAGTCCGTGCCCGAAAGATCGCAACTTTCGACGCGGGGGCATTTCGGTAAAAACACGACTTTCCTGCCCGTAGGACGTTCCGGACCAAACGCGAATGATCTATTGTTGCATTTTGTGCAGAACCAGACGTTCGGTGAGTTCGAGATCCAAAATCGAGTCCGTGCCCAAAAGATCGCAACTTTCGACGTGGGGGGCATTTCGGTAAAAACACGACTTTCCCACCCGGAGGACGTGTCGGACGAAACGCGTATGATCCATTTTGGAATTTCACGCAGAACTAGACGTTCAGTGAGTTCGGTATCGAAGTTCGAGAACGCGCCCGAAACATCGCCAGCAAGTTTCGACGCGGCGAGCGTTTCGGTAAAAACACGACTTTCCTGCCCGGCGGACGTTCCGGACCAAACGCGAATGATCTATTTTTGCATTTTGTGCAGAACCAGACGTTCGGTGAGTTCGAGATCCAAAATCGAGTCCGTGCCCAAAAGATCGCAACTTTCGACGCGGGGGGCATTTCGGTAAAAACACGACTTTCCCACCCGGAGGACGTGTCGGACGAAACGCGTATGATCCATTTTGGAATTTCACGCAGAACTAGACCTTCAGTGAGTTCGGTATCGAAGTTCGAGAACGCGCCCGAAACATCGCAAGCAAGTTTCTACGCGGCGAGCGTTTCGGTAAAAACACGACTTTCCTGCCCGTCGGACGTTCAGGACCAAACGCGAATGATCTATTTTTGCATTTCGTGCAGAACCGGACGTTCGGTGAGTTCAAGTTCCAAATTCGAGTCCGTGCCCGAAAGATCGCAACTTTCGACGTGGGGGGCATTTCGGTAAAAACACGACTTTCCTGCCCGTAGGACGTTCCGGACCAAACGCGAATGATCTATTTTTGCATTTCGTGCAGAACCGGACGTTCGGTGAGTTCGAGATCCAAATTCGAGTCCGTGCCCGAAAGATCGCAACTTTCGACGCGGGGGGCATTTCGGTAAAAACACGACTTTCCCACCCGAAGAACGTGTCGGACGAAACGCGTATGATCTATTTCGGAATTTCACGTAGAACTAGACGTTCAGTGAGTTCGGTATCGAAGTTCGAGAACGCGCCCGAAACATCGCCAGCAAGTTTCGACGCGGCGAGCGTTTCGGTAAAAACACGACTTTCCTGCCCGTAGGACGTTCCGGACCAAACGCGAATGATCTATTTTTGCATTTTGTGCAGAACCAGACGTTCGGTGAGTTCGAGATCCAAAATCGAGTCCGTGCCCAAAAGATCGCAACTTTCGACGCGGGGGGCATTTCGGTAAAAACACGACTTTCCCACCCGGAGGACGTGTCGGACGAAACGCGTATGATCCATTTTGAAATTTCACGCAGAACTAGACCTTCAGTGAGTTCGGTATCGAAGTTCGAGAACGCACCCGAAACATCGCAAGCAAGTTTCGACGCGGCGAGCGTTTCGATAAAAACACGACTTTCCTGCCCGTAGGACGTTCCGGACCAAACGCGAATGATCTATTTTTGCATTTCGTGCATAACCGGACGTTCGGTGAGTTCGAGATCCAAATTCGAGTCCGTGCCCGAAAGATCGCAACTTTCGACGCGGGGGGCATTTCGGTAAAAACACGACTTTCCCACCCGAAGGACGTGTCGGACGAAACGCGTATGATCTATTTTGGAATTTCACGCAGAACTAGACGTTCAGTGAGTTCGGTATCGAAGTTCGAGAACGCGCCCGAAACATCGCCAGCAAGTTTCGACGCGGCGAGCGTTTCGGTAAAAACACGACTTTCCTGCCCGTCGGACGTTCAGGACCAAACGCGAATGATCTATTTTTGCATTTCGTGCAGAACCGGACGTTCGGTGAGTTCAAGTTCCAAATTCGAGTCCGTGCCCGCAAGATCGCAACTTTCGACGTGGGGGGCATTTCGGTAAAAACACGACTTTCCTGCCCGTAGGACGTTCCGGACCAAACGCGAATGATCTATTTTTGCATTTCGTGCAGAACCGGACGTTCGGTGAGTTCGAGATCCAAATTCGAGTCCGTGCCCGAAAGATCGCAACTTTCGACGCGGGGGGCATTTCGGTAAAAACACGACTTTCCCACCCGAAGGACGTGTCGGACGAAACGCGTATGATCTATTTCGGAATTTCACGCAGAACTAGACGTTCAGTGAGTTCGGTATCGAAGTTCGAGAACGCGCCCGAAACATCGCCAGCAAGTTTCGACGCGGCGAGCGTTTCGGTAAAAACACGACTTTCCTTCCCGTAGGACGTTCCGGACCAAACGCGAATGATCTATTTTTGCATTTTGTGCAGAACCAGACGTTCGGTGAGTTCGAGATCCAAAATCGAGTCCGTGCCCAAAAGATCGCAACTTTCGACGCGGGGGGCATTTCGGTAAAAACACGACTTTCCCACCCGGAGGACGTGTCGGACGAAACGCGTATGATCCATTTTGAAATTTCATGCAGAACTAGACCTTCAGTGAGTTCGGTATCGAAGTTCGAGAACGCACCCGAAACATCGCAAGCAAGTTTCGACGCGGCGAGCGTTTCGATAAAAACACGACTTTCCTGCCCGTAGGACGTTCCGGACCAAACGCGAATGATCTATTTTTGCATTTCGTGCATAACCGGACGTTCGGTGAGTTCGAGATCCAAATTCGAGTCCGTGCCCGAAAGATCGCAACTTTCGACGCGGGGGGCATTTCGGTAAAA
Source organism: Arctostaphylos glauca (assembly GCA_019985065.2). Lineage (NCBI taxonomy): Eukaryota > Viridiplantae > Streptophyta > Magnoliopsida > Ericales > Ericaceae > Arctostaphylos > Arctostaphylos glauca. Next base: position 34,225,346 of record JAHSPW020000004.1, on the reverse strand, counting down.
ACACGACTTTCCTGCCCGTAGGACGTTCCGGACCAAACGCGAATGATCTATTGTTGCATTTTGTGCAGAACCAGACGTTCGGTGAGTTCGAGATCCAAAATCGAGTCCGTGCCCAAAAGATCGCAACTTTCGACGTGGGGGTCATTTCGGTAAAAACACGACTTTCCCACCCGGAGGACGTGTCGGACGAAACGCGTATGATCCATTTTGGAATTTCACGCAGAACTAGACCTTCAGTGAGTTCGGTATCGAAGTTCGAGAACGCGCCCGAAACATCGCAAGCAAGTTTCGACGCGACGAGCGTTTCGGTAAAAACACGACTTTCCTGCCCGTCGGACGTTCCGGACCAAACGCGAATGATCTATTTTTGCATTTCGTGCAGAACCGGACGTTCGGTGAGTTCAAGTTCCAAATTCGAGTCCGTGCCCGAAAGGTCGCAACTTTCGACGTGGGGGGCATTTCGGTAAAAACACGACTTTCCTGCCCGTAGGACGTTCCGAACCAAACGCGAATGATCTATTTTTGCATTTCGTGCAGAACCGGACGTTCGGTGAGTTCGAGATCCAAATTCGAGTCCGTGCCCGAAAGATCGCAACTTTCGACGCGGGGGGCATTTCGGTAAAAACACGACTTTCCCACCCGAAGGACGTGTTGGACGAAACGCGTATGATCTATTTTGGAATTTCACGCAGAACTAGACGTTCAGTGAGTTCGGTATCGAAGTTCGAGAACGCGCCCGAAACATCGCCAGCAAGTTTCGACGCGGCGAGCGTTTCGGTAAAAACACGACTTTCTTGCCCGTAGGACGTTCCGGACCAAACGCGAATGATCTATTTTTGCATTTTGTGCAGAACCAGACGTTCGGTGAGTTCGAGATCCAAATTCGAGTCCGTGCCCGAAAGATCGCAACTTTCGACGTGGGGGGCATTTCGGTAAAAACACGACTTTCCTGCCCGTAGGACGTTCCGGACCAAACGCGAATGATCTATTTTTGCATTTCGTGCATAACCGGACGTTCGGTGAGTTCGAGATCCAAATTCGAGTCCGTGCCCGAAAGATCGCAACTTTCGACGCGGGGGGCATTTCGGTAAAAACACGACTTTCCTGCCCGTAGGACGTTCCGGACCAAACGCGAATGATCTATTTTTGCATTTTGTGCAGAACCAGACGTTCGGTGAGTTCGAGATCCAAAATCGAGTCCGTGCCCAAAAGATCGCAACTTTCGACGCGGGGGGCATTTCGGTAAAAACACGACTTTCCCACCCGGAGGACGTGTCGGACGAAACGCGTATGATCCATTTTGGAATTTCACGCAGAACTAGACCTTCAGTGAGTTCGGTATCGAGGTTCGAGAACGCGCCCGAAACATCGCAAGCAAGTTTCGACGCGGCGAGCGTTTCGGTAAAAACACGACTTTCCCACCCGAAGGACGTGTCGGACGAAACGCGTATGATCTATTTTGGAATTTCACGCAGAACTAGACGTTAAGTGAGTTCGGTATCGAAGTTCGAGAACGCGCCCGAAACATCGCCAGCAAGTTTCGACGCGGCGAGCGTTTCGGTAAAAACACGACTTTCCTGCCCGTAGGACGTTCCGGACCAAACGCGAATGATCTATTTTTGCATTTTGTGCAGAACCAGACGTTCGGTGAGTTCGAGATCCAAAATCGAGTCCGTGCCCAAAAGATCGCAACTTTCGACGCGGGGGGCATTTCGGTAAAAACACGACTTTCCCACCCGGAGGACGTGTCGGACGAAACGCGTATGATCCATTTTGGAATTTCACGCAGAACTAGACCTTCAGTGAGTTCGGTATCGAAGTTCGAGAACGCACCCGAAACATCGCAAGCAAGTTTCGACGCGGCGAGCGTTTCGGTAAAAACACGACTTTCCTGCCCGTAGGACGTTCCGGACCAAACGCGAATGATCTATTTTTGCATTTCGTGCATAACCGGACGTTCGGTGAGTTCGAGATCCAAATTCGAGTCCGTGCCCGAAAGATCGCAACTTTCGACGCGGGGGGCATTTCGGTAAAAACACGACTTTCCTGCCCGTAGGACGTTCCGGACCAAACGCGAATGATCTATTTTTGCATTTTGTGCAGAACCAGACGTTCGGTGAGTTCGAGATCCAAAATCGAGTCCGTGCCGAAAAGATCGCAACTTTCGACGCGGGGGGCATTTCGGTAAAAACACGACTTTCCCACCTGGAGGACGTGTCGGACGAAACGCGTATGATCCATTTTGGAATTTCACGCAGAACTAGACCTTCAGTGAGTTCGGTATCGAAGTTCGAGAACGCGCCCGAAACATCGCAAGCAAGTTTCGACGCGGCGAGCGTTTCGGTAAAAACACGACTTTCCTGCCCGTCGGACGTTCCGGACCAAACGCGAATGATCTATTTTTGCATTTCGTGCAGAACCGGACGTTCGGTGAGTTCAAGTTCCAAATTCGAGTCCGTGCCCGAAAGATCGCAACTTTCGACGTGGGGGGCATTTCATTAAAAACACGACTTTCCAGCCCGTAGGACGTTCCGGACCAAACGCGAATGATCTATTTTTGCATTTCGTGCAGAACCGGACGTTCGGTGAGTTCGAGATCCAAATTCGAGTCCGTGCCCGAAAGATCGCAACTTTGGACGCGGGGGGCATTTCGGTAAAAACACGACTTTCCCACCCGAAGGACGTGTCGGACGAAACGCGTATGATCTATTTTGGAATTTCACGCAGAACTAGACGTTCAGTGAGTTCGGTATCGAAGTTCGAGAACGCGCCCGAAACATCGCCAGCAAGTTTCGACGCGGCGAGCGTTTCGGTAAAAACACGACTTTCCTGCCCGTAGGACGTTCCGGACCAAACGCGAATGATCTATTTTTGCATTTTGTGCAGAACCAGACGTTCGGTGAGTTCGAGATCCAAAATCGAGTCCGTGCCCAAAAGATCGCAACTTTCGACGCGGGGGGCATTTCGGTAAAAACACGACTTTCCCACCCGGAGGACGTGTCGGACGAAATGCGTATGATCCATTTTGGAATTTCACGCAGAACTAGACCTTCAGTGAGTTCGGTATCGAAGTTCGAGAACGCACCCGAAACATCGCAAGCAAGTTTCGACGCGGCGAGCGTTTCGGTAAAAACACGACTTTCCTGCCCGTAGGACGTTCCGGACCAAACGCGAATGATCTATTTTTGCATTTCGTGCATAACCGGACGTTCGGTGAGTTCGAGATCCAAATTCGAGTCCGTGCCCGAAAGATCGCAACTTTCGACGCGGGGGGCATTTCGGTAAAAACACGACTTTCCCACCCGAAGGACGTGTCGGACGAAACGCGTATGATCTATTTTGGAATTTCACGCAGAACTAGACGTTCAGTGAGTTCGGTATCGAAGTTCGAGAACGCGCCCGAAACATCGCCAGCAAGTTTCGACGCGGCGAGCGTTTCGGTAAAAACACGACTTTCCTGCCCGTCGGACGTTCAGGACCAAACGCGAATGATCTATTTTTGCATTTCGTGCAGAACCGGACGTTCGGTGAGTTCAAGTTCCAAATTCGAGTCCGTGCCCGCAAGATCGCAACTTTCGACGTGGGGGGCATTTCGGTAAAAACACGACTTTCCTGCCCGTAGGACGTTCCGGACCAAACGCGAATGATCTATTTTTGCATTTCGTGCAGAACCGGACGTTCGGTGAGTTCGAGATCCAAATTCGAGTCCGTGCCCGAAAGATCGCAACTTTCGACGCGGGGGGCATTTCGGTAAAAACACGACTTTCCCACCCGAAGGACGTGTCGGACGAAACGCGTATGATCTATTTCGGAATTTCACGCAGAACTAGACGTTCAGTGAGTTCGGTATCGAAGTTCGAGAACGCGCCCGAAACATCGCCAGCAAGTTTCGACGCGGCGAGCGTTTCGGTAAAAACACGACTTTCCTGCCCGTAGGACGTTCCGGACCAAACGCGAATGATCTATTTTTGCATTTTGTGCAGAACCAGACGTTCGGTGAGTTCGAGATCCAAAATCGAGTCCGTGCCCAAAAGATCGCAACTTTCGACGCGGGGGGCATTTCGGTAAAAACACGACTTTCCCACCCGGAGGACGTGTCGGACGAAACGCGTATGATCCATTTTGAAATTTCATGCAGAACTAGACCTTCAGTGAGTTCGGTATCGAAGTTCGAGAACGCACCCGAAACATCGCAAGCAAGTTTCGACGCGGCGAGCGTTTCGATAAAAACACGACTTTCCTGCCCGTAGGACGTTCCGGACCAAACGCGAATGATCTATTTTTGCATTTCGTGCATAACCGGACGTTCGGTGAGTTCGAGATCCAAATTCGAGTCCGTGCCCGAAAGATCGCAACTTTCGACGCGGGGGGCATTTCGGTAAAAACACGACTTTCCTGCCCGTAGGACGTTCCGGACCAAACGCGAATGATCTATTGTTGCATTTTGTGCAGAACCAGACGTTCGGTGAGTTCGAGATCCAAAATCGAGTCCGTGCCCAAAAGATCGCAACTTTCGACGTGGGGGGCATTTCGGTAAAAACACGACTTTCCCACCCGGAGGACGTGTCGGACGAAACGCGTATGATCCATTTTGGAATTTCACGCAGAACTAGACGTTCAGTGAGTTCGGTATCGAAGTTCGAGAACGCGCCCGAAACATCGCCAGCAAGTTTCGACGCGGCGAGCGTTTCGGTAAAAACACGACTTTCCTGCCCGGCGGACGTTCCGGACCAAACGCGAATGATCTATTTTTGCATTTTGTGCAGAACCAGACGTTCGGTGAGTTCGAGATCCAAAATCGAGTCCGTGCCCAAAAGATCGCAACTTTCGACGCGGGGGGCATTTCGGTAAAAACACGACTTTCCCACCCGGAGGACGTGTCGGACGAAACGCGTATGATCCATTTTGGAATTTCACGCAGAACTAGACCTTCAGTGAGTTCGGTATCGAAGTTCGAGAACGCGCCCGAAACATCGCAAGCAAGTTTCGACGCGGCGAGCGTTTCGGTAAAAACACGACTTTCCTGCCCGTCGGACGTTCAGGACCAAACGCGAATGATCTATTTTTGCATTTCGTGCAGAACCGGACGTTCGGTGAGTTCAAGTTCCAAATTCGAGTCCGTGCCCGAAAGATCGCAACTTTCGACGTGGGGGGCATTTCGGTAAAAACACGACTTTCCTGCCCGTAGGACGTTCCGGACCAAACGCGAATGATCTATTTTTGCATTTCGTGCAGAACCGGACGTTCGGTGAGTTCGAGATCCAAATTCGAGTCCGTGCCCGAAAGATCGCAACTTTCGACGCGGGGGGCATTTCGGTAAAAACACGACTTTCCCACCCGAAGGACGTGTCGGACGAAACGCGTATGATCTATTTCGGAATTTCACGTAGAACTAGACGTTCAGTGAGTTCGGTATCGAAGTTCGAGAACGCGCCCGAAACATCGCCAGCAAGTTTCGACGCGGCGAGCGTTTCGGTAAAAACACGACTTTCCTGCCCGTAGGACGTTCCGGACCAAACGCGAATGATCTATTTTTGCATTTTGTGCAGAACCAGACGTTCGGTGAGTTCGAGATCCAAAATCGAGTCCGTGCCCAAAAGATCGCAACTTTCGACGCGGGGGGCATTTCGGTAAAAACACGACTTTCCCACCCGGAGGACGTGTCGGACGAAACGCGTATGATCCATTTTGAAATTTCACGCAGAACTAGACCTTCAGTGAGTTCGGTATCGAAGTTCGAGAACGCACCCGAAACATCGCAAGCAAGTTTCGACGCGGCGAGCGTTTCGATAAAAACACGACTTTCCTGCCCGTAGGACGTTCCGGACCAAACGCGAATGATCTATTTTTGCATTTCGTGCATAACCGGACGTTCGGTGAGTTCGAGATCCAAATTCGAGTCCGTGCCCGAAAGATCGCAACTTTCGACGCGGGGGGCATTTCGGTAAAAACACGACTTTCCCACCCGAAGGACGTGTCGGACGAAACGCGTATGATCTATTTTGGAATTTCACGCAGAACTAAACGTTCAGTGAGTTCGGTATCGAAGTTCGAGAACGCGCCCGAAACATCGCCAGCAAGTTTCGACGCGGCGAGCGTTTCGGTAAAAACACGACTTTCCTGCCCGTCGGACGTTCAGGACCAAACGCGAATGATCTATTTTTGCATTTCGTGCAGAACCGGACGTTCGGTGAGTTCAAGTTCCAAATTCGAGTCCGTGCCCGCAAGATCGCAACTTTCGACGTGGGGGGCATTTCGGTAAAAACACGACTTTCCTGCCCGTAGGACGTTCCGGACCAAACGCGAATGATCTATTTTTGCATTTCGTGCAGAACCGGACGTTCGGTGAGTTCGAGATCCAAATTCGAGTCCGTGCCCGAAAGATCGCAACTTTCGACGCGGGGGGCATTTCGGTAAAAACACGACTTTCCCACCCGGAGGACGTGTCGGACGAAACGCGTATGATCCATTTTGGAATTTCACGCAGAACTAGACCTTCAGTGAGTTCGGTATCGAAGTTCGAGAACGCACCCGAAACATCGCAAGCAAGTTTCGACGCGGCGAGCGTTTCGGTAAAAACACGACTTTCCTGCCCGTAGGACGTTCCGGACCAAACGCGAATGATCTATTTTTGCATTTCGTGCATAACCGGACGTTCGGTGAGTTCGAGATCCAAATTCGAGTCCGTGCCCGAAAGATCGCAACTTTCGACGCGGGGGGCATTTCGGTAAAAACACGACTTTCCTGCCCGTAGGACGTTCCGGACCAAACGCGAATGATCTATTTTTGCATTTTGTGCAGAACCAGACGTTCGGTGAGTTCGAGATCCAAAATCGAGTCCGTGCCGAAAAGATCGCAACTTTCGACGCGGGGGGCATTTCGGTAAAAACACGACTTTCCCACCTGGAGGACGTGTCGGACGAAACGCGTATGATCCATTTTGGAATTTCACGCAGAACTAGACCTTCAGTGAGTTCGGTATCGAAGTTCGAGAACGCGCCCGAAACATCGCAAGCAAGTTTCGACGCGGCGAGCGTTTCGGTAAAAACACGACTTTCCTGCCCGTCGGACGTTCCGGACCAAACGCGAATGATCTATTTTTGCATTTCGTGCAGAACCGGACGTTCGGTGAGTTCAAGTTCCAAATTCGAGTCCGTGCCCGAAAGATCGCAACTTTCGACGTGGGGGGCATTTCATTAAAAACACGACTTTCCTGCCCGTAGGACGTTCCGGACCAAACGCGAATGATCTATTTTTGCATTTCGTGCAGAACCGGACGTTCGGTGAGTTCGAGATCCAAATTCGAGTCCGTGCCCGAAAGATCGCAACTTTGGACGCGGGGGGCATTTCGGTAAAAACACGACTTTCCCACCCGAAGGACGTGTCGGACGAAACGCGTATGATCTATTTTGGAATTTCACGCAGAACTAGACGTTCAGTGAGTTCGGTATCGAAGTTCGAGAACGCGCCCGAAACATCGCCAGCAAGTTTCGACGCGGCGAGCGTTTCGGTAAAAACACGACTTTCCTGCCCGTAGGACGTTCCGGACCAAACGCGAATGATCTATTTTTGCATTTTGTGCAGAACCAGACGTTCGGTGAGTTCGAGATCCAAAATCGAGTCCGTGCCCAAAAGATCGCAACTTTCGACGCGGGGGGCATTTCGGTAAAAACACGACTTTCCCACCCGGAGGACGTGTCGGACGAAATGCGTATGATCCATTTTGGAATTTCACGCAGAACTAGACCTTCAGTGAGTTCGGTATCGAAGTTCGAGAACGCACCCGAAACATCGCAAGCAAGTTTCGACGCGGCGAGCGTTTCGGTAAAAACACGACTTTCCTGCCCGTAGGACGTTCCGGACCAAACGCGAATGATCTATTTTTGCATTTCGTGCATAACCGGACGTTCGGTGAGTTCGAGATCCAAATTCGAGTCCGTGCCCGAAAGATCGCAACTTTCGACGCGGGGGGCATTTCGGTAAAAACACGACTTTCCCACCCGAAGGACGTGTCGGACGAAACGCGTATGATCTATTTTGGAATTTCACGCAGAACTAGACGTTCAGTGAGTTCGGTATCGAAGTTCGAGAACGCGCCCGAAACATCGCCAGCAAGTTTCGACGCGGCGAGCGTTTCGGTAAAAACACGACTTTCCTGCCCGTCGGACGTTCAGGACCAAACGCGAATGATCTATTTTTGCATTTCGTGCAGAACCGGACGTTCGGTGAGTTCAAGTTCCAAATTCGAGTCCGTGCCCGCAAGATCGCAACTTTCGACGTGGGGGGCATTTCGGTAAAAACACGACTTTCCTGCCCGTAGGACGTTCCGGACCAAACGCGAATGATCTATTTTTGCATTTCGTGCAGAACCGGACGTTCGGTGAGTTCGAGATCCAAATTCGAGTCCGTGCCCGAAAGATCGCAACTTTCGACGCGGGGGGCATTTCGGTAAAAACACGACTTTCCCACCCGAAGGACGTGTCGGACGAAACGCGTATGATCTATTTCGGAATTTCACGCAGAACTAGACGTTCAGTGAGTTCGGTATCGAAGTTCGAGAACGCGCCCGAAACATCGCCAGCAAGTTTCGACGCGGCGAGCGTTTCGGTAAAAACACGACTTTCCTGCCCGTAGGACGTTCCGGACCAAACGCGAATGATCTATTTTTGCATTTTGTGCAGAACCAGACGTTCGGTGAGTTCGAGATCCAAAATCGAGTCCGTGCCCAAAAGATCGCAACTTTCGACGCGGGGGGCATTTCGGTAAAAACACGACTTTCCCACCCGGAGGACGTGTCGGACGAAACGCGTATGATCCATTTTGAAATTTCATGCAGAACTAGACCTTCAATGAGTTCGGTATCGAAGTTCGAGAACGCACCCGAAACATCGCAAGCAAGTTTCGACGCGGCGAGCGTTTCGATAAAAACACGACTTTCCTGCCCGTAGGACGTTCCGGACCAAACGCGAATGATCTATTTTTGCATTTCGTGCATAACCGGACGTTCGGTGAGTTCGATATCCAAATTCGAGTCCGTGCCCGAAAGATCGCAACTTTCGACGCGGGGGGCATTTCGGTAAAAACACGACTTTCCTGCCCGTAGGACGTTCCGGACCAAACGCGAATGATCTATTGTTGCATTTTGTGCAGAACCAGACGTTCGGTGAGTTCGAGATCCAAAATCGAGTCCGTGCCCAAAAGATCGCAACTTTCGACGTGGGGGGCATTTCGGTAAAAACACGACTTTCCCACCCGGAGGACGTGTCGGACGAAACGCGTATGATCCATTTTGGAATTTCACGCAGAACTAGACGTTCAGTGAGTTCGGTATCGAAGTTCGAGAACGCGCCCGAAACATCGCCAGCAAGTTTCGACGCGGCGAGCGTTTCGGTAAAAACACGACTTTCCTGCCCGGCGGACGTTCCGGACCAAACGCGAATGATCTATTTTTGCATTTTGTGCAGAACCAGACGTTCGGTGAGTTCGAGATCCAAAATCGAGTCCGTGCCCAAAAGATCGCAACTTTCGACGCGGGGGGCATTTCGGTAAAAACACGACTTTCCCACCCGGAGGACGTGTCGGACGAAACGCGTATGATCCATTTTGGAATTTCACGCAGAACTAGACCTTCAGTGAGTTCGGTATCGAAGTTCGAGAACGCGCCCGAAACATCGCAAGCAAGTTTCGACGCGGCGAGCGTTTCGGTAAAAACACGACTTTCCTGCCCGTCGGACGTTCAGGACCAAACGCGAATGATCTATTTTTGCATTTCGTGCAGAACCGGACGTTCGGTGAGTTCAAGTTCCAAATTCGAGTCCGTGCCCGAAAGATCGCAACTTTCGACGTGGGGGGCATTTCGGTAAAAACACGACTTTCCTGCCCGTAGGACGTTCCGGACCAAACGCGAATGATCTATTTTTGCATTTCGTGCAGAACCGGACGTTCGGTGAGTTCGAGATCCAAATTCGAGTCCGTGCCCGAAAGATCGCAACTTTCGACGCGGGGGGCATTTCGGTAAAAACACGACTTTCCCACCCGAAGGACGTGTCGGACGAAACGCGTATGATCTATTTCGGAATTTCACGTAGAACTAGACGTTCAGTGAGTTCGGTATCGAAGTTCGAGAACGCGCCCGAAACATCGCCAGCAAGTTTCGACGCGGCGAGCGTTTCGGTAAAAACACGACTTTCCTGCCCGTAGGACGTTCCGGACCAAACGCGAATGATCTATTTTTGCATTTTGTGCAGAACCAGACGTTCGGTGAGTTCGAGATCCAAAATCGAGTCCGTGCCCAAAAGATCGCAACTTTCGACGCGGGGGGCATTTCGGTAAAAACACGACTTTCCCACCCGGAGGACGTGTCGGACGAAACGCGTATGATCCATTTTGAAATTTCACGCAGAACTAGACCTTCAGTGAGTTCGGTATCGAAGTTCGAGAACGCACCCGAAACATCGCAAGCAAGTTTCGACTCGGCGAGCGTTTCGATAAAAACACGACTTTCCTGCCCGTAGGACGTTCCGGACCAAACGCGAATGATCTATTTTTGCATTTCGTGCATAACCGGACGTTCGGTGAGTTCGAGATCCAAATTCGAGTCCGTGCCCGAAAGATCGCAACTTTCGACGCGGGGGGCATTTCGGTAAAAACACGACTTTCCCACCCGAAGGACGTGTCGGACGAAACGCGTATGATCTATTTTGGAATTTCACGCAGAACTAAACGTTCAGTGAGTTCGGTATCGAAGTTCGAGAACGCGCCCGAAACATCGCCAGCAAGTTTCGACGCGGCGAGCGTTTCGGTAAAAACACGACTTTCCTGCCCGTCGGACGTTCAGGACCAAACGCGAATGATCTATTTTTGCATTTCGTGCAGAACCGGACGTTCGGTGAGTTCAAGTTCCAAATTCGAGTCCGTGCCCGCAAGATCGCAACTTTCGACGTGGGGGGCATTTCGGTAAAAACACGACTTTCCTGCCCGTAGGACGTTCCGGACCAAACGCGAATGATCTATTTTTGCATTTCGTGCAGAACCGGACGTTCGGTGAGTTCGAGATCCAAATTCGAGTCCGTGCCCGAAAGATCGCAACTTTCGACGCGGGGGGCATTTCGGTAAAAACACGACTTTCCCACCCGAAGGACGTGTCGGACGAAACGCGTATGATCTATTTCGGAATTTCACGCAGAACTAGACGTTCAGTGAGTTCGGTATCGAAGTTCGAGAACGCGCCCGAAACATCGCCAGCAAGTTTCGACGCGGCGAGCGTTTCGGTAAAAACACGACTTTCCTGCCCGTAGGACGTTCCGGACCAAACGCGAATGATCTATTTTTGCATTTTGTGCAGAACCAGACGTTCGGTGAGTTCGAGATCCAAAATCGAGTCCGTGCCCAAAAGATCGCAACTTTCGACGCGGGGGGCATTTCGGTAAAAACACGACTTTCCCACCCGGAGGACGTGTCGGACGAAACGCGTATGATCCATTTTGAAATTTCATGCAGAACTAGACCTTCAGTGAGTTCGGTATCGAAGTTCGAGAACGCACCCGAAACATCGCAAGCAAGTTTCGACGCGGCGAGCGTTTCGATAAAAACACGACTTTCCTGCCCGTAGGACGTTCCGGACCAAACGCGAATGATCTATTTTTGCATTTCGTGCATAACCGGACGTTCGGTGAGTTCGAGATCCAAATTCGAGTCCGTGCCCGAAAGATCGCAACTTTCGACGCGGGGGGCATTTCGGTAAAAACACGACTTTCCTGCCCGTAGGACGTTCCGGACCAAACGCGAATGATCTATTGTTGCATTTTGTGCAGAACCAGACGTTCGGTGAGTTCGAGATCCAAAATCGAGTCCGTGCCCAAAAGATCGCAACTTTCGACGTGGGGGGCATTTCGGTAAAAACACGACTTTCCCACCCGGAGGACGTGTCGGACGAAACGCGTATGATCCATTTTGGAATTTCACGCAGAACTAGACCTTCAGTGAGTTCGGTATCGAAGTTCGAGAACGCGTCCGAAACATCGCAAGCAAGTTTCGACGCGACGAGCGTTTCGGTAAAAACACGACTTTCCTGCCCGTCGGACGTTCCGGACCAAACGCGAATGATCTATTTTTGCATTTCGTGCAGAACCGGACGTTCGGTGAGTTCAAGTTCCAAATTCGAGTCCGTGCCCGAAAGGTCGCAACTTTCGACGTGGGGGGCATTTCGGTAAAAACACGACTTTCCTGCCCGTAGGACGTTCCGAACCAAACGCGAATGATCTATTTTTGCATTTCGTGCAGAACCGGACGTTCGGTGAGTTCGAGATCCAAATTCGAGTCCGTGCCCGAAAGATCGCAACTTTCGACGCGGGGGGCATTTCGGTAAAAACACGACTTTCCCACCCGAAGGACGTGTTGGACGAAACGCGTATGATCTATTTTGGAATTTCACGCAGAACTAGACGTTCAGTGAGTTCGGTATCGAAGTTCGAGAACGCGCCCGAAACATCGCCAGCAAGTTTCGACGCGGCGAGCGTTTCGGTAAAAACACGACTTTCTTGCCCGTAGGACGTTCCGGACCAAACGCGAATGATCTATTTTTGCATTTTGTGCAGAACCAGACGTTCGGTGAGTTCGAGATCCAAAATCGAGTCCGTGCCCAAAAGATCGCAACTTTCGACGCGGGGGGCATTTCGGTAAAAACACGACTTTCCCACCCGGAGGACGTGTCGGACGAAACGCGTATGATCCATTTTGGAATTTCACGCAGAACTAGACCTTCAGTGAGTTCGGTATCGAAGTTCGAGAACGCACCCGAAACATCGCAAGCAAGTTTCGACGCGGCGAGCGTTTCGGTAGAAACACGACTTTCCTGCCCGTAGGACGTTCCGGACCAAACGCGAATGATCTATTTTTGCATTTCGTGCATAACCGGACGTTCGGTGAGTTCGAGATCCAAATTCGAGTCCGTGCCCGAAAGATCGCAACTTTCGACGCGGGGGGCATTTCGGTAAAAACACGACTTTCCTGCCCGTAGGACGTTCCGGACCAAACGCGAATGATCTATTTTTGCATTTTGTGCAGAACCAGACGTTCGGTGAGTTCGAGATCCAAAATCGAGTCCGTGCCCAAAAGATCGCAACTTTCGACGCGGGGGGCATTTCGGTAAAAACACGACTTTCCCACCCGGAGGACGTGTCGGACGAAACGCGTATGATCCATTTTGGAATTTCACGCAGAACTAGACCTTCAGTGAGTTCGGTATCGAAGTTCGAGAACGCGCCCGAAACATCGCAAGCAAGTTTCGACGCGGCGAGCGTTTCGGTAAAAACACGACTTTCCTGCCCGTCGGACGTTCCGGACCAAACGCGAATGATCTATTTTTGCACTTCGTGCAGAACCGGACGTTCGGTGAGTTCAAGTTCCAAATTCGAGTCCGTGCCCGAAAGATCGCAACTTTCGACGTGGGGGGCATTTCATTAAAAACACGACTTTCCTGCCCGTAGGACGTTCCGGACCAAACGCGAATGATCTATTTTTGCATTTCGTGCAGAACCGGACGTTCGGTGAGTTCGAGATCCAAATTCGAGTCCGTGCCCGAAAGATCGCAACTTTCGACGCGGGGGGCATTTCGGTAAAAACACGACTTTCCCACCCGAAGGACGTGTCGGACGAAACGCGTATGATCTATTTTGGAATTTCACGCAGAACTAGACGTTCAGTGAGTTCGGTATCGAAGTTCGAGAACGCGCCCGAAACATCGCCAGCAAGTTTCGACGCGGCGAGCGTTTCGGTAAAAACACGACTTTCCTGCCCGTAGGACGTTCCGGACCAAACGCGAATGATCTATTTTTGCATTTTGTGCAGAACCAGACGTTCGGTGAGTTCGAGATCCAAAATCGAGTCCGTGCCCAAAAGATCGCAACTTTCGACGCGGGGGGCATTTCGGTAAAAACACGACTTTCCCACCCGGAGGACGTGTCGGACGAAACGCGTATGATCCATTTTGGAATTTCACGCAGAACTAGACCTTCAGTGAGTTCGGTATCGAAGTTCGAGAACGCACCCGAAACATCGCAAGCAAGTTTCGACGCGGCGAGCGTTTCGGTAAAAACACGACTTTCCTGCCCGTAGGACGTTCCGGACCAAACGCGAATGATCTATTTTTGCATTTCGTGCATAACCGGACGTTCGGTGAGTTCGAGATCCAAATTCGAGTCCGTGCCCGAAAGATCGCAACTTTCGACGCGGGGGGCATTTCGGTAAAAACACGACTTTCCTGCCCGTAGGACGTTCCGGACCAAACGCGAATGATCTATTTTTGCATTTTGTGCAGAACCAGACGTTCGGTGAGTTCGAGATCCAAAATCGAGTCCGTGCCGAAAAGATCGCTACTTTCGACGCGGGGGGCATTTCGGTAAAAACACGACTTTCCCACCCGGAGGACGTGTCGGACGAAACGCGTATGATCTATTTTGGAATTTCATGCAGAACTAGACGTTCAGTGAGTTCGGTATCGAAGTTCGAGAACGCGCCCGAAACATCGCCAGCAAGTTTCGACGCGGCGAGCGTTTCGGTAAAAACATGACTTTCCTGGCCGTAGGACGTTCCGGACCAAACGCGAATGATCTATTTTTGCATTTCGTGCAGAACCGGACGTTCGGTGAGTTCGAGATCCAGATTTGAGTCCGTGCCCGAAAGATCGCAACTTTCGACGCGGGGGGCATTTCGGTAAAAACACGACTTTCCTGCCCGTAGGACGTTCCGGACCAAACGCGAATGATCTATTTTTGCATTTCGTGAAGAACCAGACGTTCGGTGAGTTCGAGATCCAAATTCGAGTCCGTGCCCAAAAGATCGCAACTTTCGACGCGGGGGGCATTTCGGTAAAAACACGACTTTCCCACCCGGAGGACGTGTCGGACAAAACGCGTATGATCCATTTTGGAATTTCACGCAGAACTAGACCTTCAGTGAGTTCGGTATCGAAGTTCGAGAACGCGCCCGAAACATCGCAAGCAAGTTTCGACGCGGCGAGCGTTTCGGTAAAAACACGACTTTCCTGCCCGTAGGACGTTCCGGACCAAACGCGAATGATCTATTTTTGCATTTGGTGCAGAACCAGATGTTCTGTGAGTTCGAGATCCAAAATCGAGTCCGTGCCCAAAAGATCGCAACTTTCGACGCGGGAGGCATTTCGGTAAAAACACGACTTTCCCACCCGGAGGACGTGTCGGACGAAACGCGTATGATCCATTTTGGAATTTCACGCAGAACTAGACCTTCAGTGAGTTCGGTATCGAAGTTCGAGAACGCGCCCGAAACATCGCAAGCAAGTTTCGACGCGGCGAGCGTTTCGGTAAAAACACGACTTTCCTGCCCGTCGGACGTTTCGGACCAAACGCGAATGATCTATTTTTGCATTTCGTGCATAACCGGACGTTCGGTGAGTTCGAGATCCAAATTCGAGTCCGTGCCCGAAAGATCGCAACTTTCGACGCGGGGGGCATTTCGGTAAAAACACGACTTTCCTGCCCGTGGGACGTTCCGGACCAAACGCGAATGATCTATTTTTGCATTTCGTGCAGAACCAGACGTTCGGTGAGTTCGAGATCCAAATTCGAGTCCGTGCCCAAAAGATCGCAACTTTCGACGCGGGGGGCATTTCGGTAAAAACACGACTTTTCCACCCGGAGGACGTGTCGGACGAAACGCGAATGATCCATTTTGGAATTTCACGCAGAACTAGACGTTCAGTGAGTTCGGTATCGAAGTTCGAGAACGCGCCCGAAACATCGCCAGCAAGTTTCGACGCGGCGAGCGTTTCGGTAAAAACACGACTTTCCTGCCCGTAGAACGTTCCGGACCAAACGCGAATGATCTATTTTTGCATTTCGTGCATAACCGGACGTTCGGTGAGTTCGAGATCCAAATTCGAGTCCGTGCCCGAAAGATCGCAACTTTCGACGCGGGGGGCATTTCGGTAAAAACACGACTTTCCTGCCCGTAGGACGTTCCGGACCAAACGCGAATGATCTATTTTTGCATTTCGTGCAGAACCGGACGTTCGGTGAGTTCGAGATCCAAATTTGAGTCCGTGCCCGAAAGATCGCAACTTTCGACGCGGGGGGCATTTCGGTAAAAACACGACTTTCCCACCCGAAGGACGTGTCGGACGAAACGCGTATGATCTATTTTGGAATTTCACGCAGAACTAGACGTTCAGTGAGTTCGGTATCGAAGTTCGAGAACGCGCCCGAAACATCGCCAGCAAGTTTCGACGCGGCGAGCGTTTCGGTAAAAACACGACTTTCCTGCCCGTAGGACGTTCCGGACCAAACGCGAGTGATCTATTTTTGCATTTTGTGCAGAACCAGACGTTCGGTGAGTTCGAGATCCAAAATCGAGTCCGTGCCCAAAAGATCGCAACTTTCGACGCGGGGGGCATTTCGGTAAAAACACGACTTTCCCACCCGGAGGACGTGTCGGACGAAACGCGTATGATCCATTTTGGAATTTCACGCAGAACTAGACCTTCAGTGAGTTCGGTATCGAAGTTCGAGAACGCGCCCGAAACATCGCAAGCAAGTTTCGACGCGGCGAGCGTTTCGGTAAAAACACGACTTTCCTGCCCATCGGACGTTCCGGACCAAACGCGAATGATCTATTTTTGCATTTCGTGCATAACCGGACGTTCGGTGAGTTCGAGATCCAAATTCGAGTCCGTGCCCGAAAGATCGCAACTTTCGACGCGGGGGGCATTTCGGTAAAAACACGACTTTCCTGCCCGTAGGACGTTCCGGACCAAACGCGAATGATCTATTTTTGCATTTCGTGCAGAACCGGACGTTCGGTCAGTTCGAGATCCAAATTCGAGTCCGTGCCCGAAAGATCGCAACTTTCGACGCGGGGGGCATTTCGGTAAAAACACGACTTTCACACCCGGAGGACGTGTCGGACGAAACGCGTATGATCTATTTTGGAATTTCATGCAGAACTAGACGTTCAGTGAGTTCGGTATCGAAGTTCGAGAACGCGCCCGAAACATCGCCAGCAAGTTTCGACGCGGCGAGCGTTTCGGTAAAAACATGACTTTCCTGGCCGTAGGACGTTCCGGACCAAACGCGAATGATCTATTTTTGCATTTCGTGCAGAACCGGACGTTCGGTGAGTTCGAGATCCAAATTTGAGTCCGTGCCCGAAAGATCGCAACTTTCGACGCGGGGGGCATTTCGGTAAAAACACGACTTTCCCACCCGAAGGACGTGTCGGACGAAACGCGTATGATCTATTTTGGAATTTCACGCAGAACTAGACGTTCAGTGAGTTCGGTATCAAAGTTCGAGAACGCGCCCGAAACATCGCCAGCAAGTTTCGACGCGCCGAGCGTTTCGGTAAAAACACGACTTTCCTGCCCGTAGGACGTTCCGGACCAAACGCGAATGATCTATTTTTGCATTTGGTGCAGAACCAGATGTTCTGTGAGTTCGAGATCCAAAATCGAGTCCGTGCCCAAAAGATCGCAACTTTCGACGCGGGGGGCATTTCGGTAAAAACACGACTTTCCCACCCGGAGGACGTGTCGGACGAAACGCGTATGATCCATTTTGGAATTTCACGCAGAACTAGACCTTCAGTGAGTTCGGTATCGAAGTTCGAGAACGCGCCCGAAACATCGCAAGCAAGTTTCGACGCGGCGAGCGTTTCGGTAAAAACACGACTTTCCTGCCCGTCGGACGTTCCGGACCAAACGCGAATGATCTATTTTTGCATTTCGTGCATAAGAGGACGTTCGGTGAGTTCGAGATCCAAATTCGAGTCCGTGCCCGAAAGATCGCAACTTTCGACGCGGGGGGCATTTCGGTAAAAACACGACTTTCCTGCCCGTGGGACGTTCCGGACCAAACGCGAATGATCTATTTTTGCATTTCGTGCAGAACCAGACGTTCGGTGAGTTCGAGATCCAAATTCGAGTCCGTGCCCAAAAGATCGCAACTTTTGACGCGGGGGGCATTTCGGTAAAAACACGACTTTCCCACCCGGAGGACGTGTCGGACGAAACGCGAATGATCCATTTTGGAATTTCACGCAGAACTAGACGTTCAGTGAGTTTGGTATCGAAGTTCGAGAACGCGCCCGAAACATCGCAAGCAAGTTTCGACGCGGCGAGCGTTTCGGTAAAAACACGACTTTCCTGCCCGTAGAACGTTCCGGACCAAACGCGAATGATCTATTTTTGCATTTCGTGCAGAACCGGACGTTCGGTGAGTTCGAGATCCAAATTTGAGTCCGTGCCCGAAAGATCGCAACTTTCGACGCGGGGGGCATTTCGGTAAAAACACGACTTTCCCACCCGAAGGACGTGTCGGACGAAACGCGTATGATCTATTTTGGAATTTCACGCAGAACTAGACGTTCAGTGAGTTCGGTATCGAAGTTCGAGAACGCGCCCGAAACATCGCCAGCAAGTTTCGACGCGGCGAGCGTTTCGGTAAAAACACGACTTTCCTGCCCGTAGGACGTTCCGGACCAAACGCGAATGATCTATTTTTGCATTTGGTGCAGAACCAGATGTTCTGTGAGTTCGAGATCCAAAATCGAGTCCGTGCCCAAAAGATCGCAACTTTCGACGCGGGGGGCATTTCGGTAAAAACACGACTTTCCTGCCCGTAGGACGTTCCGGACCAAACGCGAATGATCTATTTTTGCATTTCGTGCAGAACCGGACGTTCGGTGAGTTCGAGATCCAAATTCGAGTCCGTGCCCGAAAGATCGCAACTTTCGACGCGGGGGGCATTTCGGTAAAAACACGACTTTCACACCCGGAGGACGTGTCGGACGAAACTCGTATGATCTATTTTGGAATTTCATGCAGAACTAGACGTTCAGTGAGTTCGGTATCGAAGTTCGAGAACGCGCCCGAAACATCGCCAGCAAGTTTCGACGCGGCGAGCGTTTCGGTAAAAACATGACTTTCCTGGCCGTAGGACGTTCCGGACCAAACGCGAATGATCTATTTTTGCATTTCGTGCAGAACCGGACGTTCGGTGAGTTCGAGATCCAGATTTGAGTCCGTGCCCGAAAGATCGCAACTTTCGACGCGGGGGGCATTTCGGTAAAAACACGACTTTCCTGCCCGTCGGACGTTCCGGACCAAACGCGAATGATCTATTTTTGCATTTCGTGCAGAACCGGACGTTCGGTGAGTTCGAGATCCAAATTCAAGTCCGTGCCCGAAAGATCGCAACTTTCGACGCGGGGGGCATTTCGGTAAAAACACGGCTTTCCCACCCGAAGGACGTGTCGGACGAAACGCGTATGATCTATTTTGGAATTTCACGCAGAACTAGACCTTCAGTGAGTTCGGTATCGAAGTTCGAGAACGCGCCCGAAACATCGCCAGCAAGTTTCGACGCGGCGAGCGTTTCGGTAAAAACACGACTTTCCTGCCCATCGGACGTTCCGGACCAAACGCGAATGATCTATTTTTGCAGTTCGTGCATAACCGGATGTTCGGTGAGTTCGAGATCCAAATTCGAGTCCGTGCCCGAAAGATCGCAACTTTCGACGCGGGGGGCATTTCGGTAAAAACACGACTTTCCTGCCCGTAGGACGTTCCGGACCAAACGCGAATGATCTATTTTTGCATTTCGTGCAGAACCGGACGTTCGGTGAGTTCGAGATCCAAATTCGAGTCCGTGCCCGAAAGATCGCAACTTTCGACGCGGGGGGCATTTCGGTAAAAACACGACTTTCACACCCGGAGGACGTGTCGGACGAAACGCGTATGATCTATTTTGGAATTTCATGCAGAACTAGACGTTCAGTGAGTTCGGTATCGAAGTTCGAGAACGCGCCCGAAACATCGCCAGCAAGTTTCGACGCGGCGAGCGTTTCGGTAAAAACATGACTTTCCTGGCCGTAGGACGTTCCGGACCAAACGCGAATGATCTATTTTTGCATTTCGTGCAGAACCGGACGTTCGGTGAGTTCGAGATCCAAATTTGAGTCCGTGCCCGAAAGATCGCAACTTTCGACGCGGGGGGCATTTCGGTAAAAACACGACTTTCCTGCCCGTAGGACGTTCCGGACCAAACGCGAATGATCTATTTTTGCATTTCGTGCAGAACCGGACGTTCGGTGAGTTCGAGATCCAAATTCAAGTCCGTGCCCGAAAGATCGCAACTTTCGACGCGGGGGGCATTTCGGTAAAAACACGACTTTCCCACCCGAAGGACGTGTCGGACGAAACGCGTATGATCCATTTTGGAATTTCACGCAGAACTAGACGTTCAGTGAGTTCGGTATCGAAGTTCGAGAACGCGCCCGAAACATCGCAAGCAAGTTTCGACGCGGCGAGCGTTTCGGTAAAAACACGACTTTCCTGCCCGTAGGACGTTCCGGACCAAACGCGAATGATCTATTTTTGCATTTCGTGCATAACCGGACGTTCGGTGAGTTCGAGATCCAAATTCGAGTCCGTGCCCAAAAGATCGCAACTTTCGACGCGGGGGGCATTTCGGTAAAAACAAGACTTTCCTGCCCGTAGGACGTTCCGGACCAAACGCGAATGATCTATTTTTGCATTCCGTGCAGAACCGGACGTTCGGTGAGTTCGAGATCCAAATTCGAGTCCGTGCCCGAAAGATCGCAACTTTCGACGCGGGGGGCATTCCGGTAAAAACACGACTTTCACACCCGGAGGACGTGTCGGACGAAACGCGTATGATCTATTTTGGAATTTCATGCAGAACTAGACGTTCAGTGAGTTCGGTATCGAAGTTCGAGAACGCGCCCGAAACATCGCCAGCAAGTTTCGACGCGGCGAGCGTTTCGGTAAAAACATGACTTTCCTGGCCGTAGGACGTTCCGGACCAAACGCGAATGATCTATTTTTGCATTTTGTGCAGAACCGGACGTTCGGTGAGTTCGAGATCCAAATTTGAGTCCGTGCCCGAAAGATCGCAACTTTCGACGCGGGGGGCATTTCGGTAAAAACACGACTTTCCCACCCGGAGGACGTGTCGGACGAAACGCGTATGATCCATTTTGGAATTTCACGCAGAACTAGACCTTCAGTGAGTTCGGTATCGAAGTTCGAGAACGCGCCCGAAACATCGCAAGCAAGTTTCGACGCGGCGAGCGTTTCGGTAAAAACACGACTTTCCTGCCCGTCGGACGTTCCGGACCAAACGCGAATGATCTATTTTTGCATTTCGTGCATAAGAGGACGTTCGGTGAGTTCGAGATCCAAATTCGAGTCCGTGCCCGAAAGATCGCAACTTTCGACGCGGGGGGCATTTCGGTAAAAACACGACTTTCCTGCCCGTGGGACGTTCCGGACCAAACGCGAATGATCTATTTTTGCATTTCGTGCAGAACCAGACGTTCGGTGAGTTCGAGATCCAAATTCGAGTCCGTGCCCAAAAGATCGCAACTTTTGACGCGGGGGGCATTTCGGTAAAAACACGACTTTCCCACCCGGAGGACGTGTCGGACGAAACGCGAATGATCCATTTTGGAATTTCACGCAGAACTAGACGTTCAGTGAGTTTGGTATCGAAGTTCGAGAACGCGCCCGAAACATCGCAAGCAAGTTTCGACGCGGCGAGCGTTTCGGTAAAAACACGACTTTCCTGCCCATCGGACGTTCCGGACCAAACGCGAATGATCTATTTTTGCATTTCGTGCATAACCGGACGTTCGGTGAGTTCGAGATCCAAATTCGAGTCCGTGCCCAAAAGATCGCAACTTTCGACGCGGGGGGCATTTCGGTAAAAACAAGACTTTCCTGCCCGTAGGACGTTCCGGACCAAACGCGAATGATCTATTTTTGCATTCCGTGCAGAACCGGACGTTCGGTGAGTTCGAGATCCAAATTCGAGTCCGTGCCCGAAAGATCGCAACTTTCGACGCGGGGGGCATTCCGGTAAAAACACGACTTTCACACCCGGAGGACGTGTCGGACGAAACGCGTATGATCTATTTTGGAATTTCATGCAGAACTAGACGTTCAGTGAGTTCGGTATCGAAGTTCGAGAACGCGCCCGAAACATCGCCAGCAAGTTTCGACGCGGCGAGCGTTTCGGTAAAAACATGACTTTCCTGGCCGTAGGACGTTCCGGACCAAACGCGAATGATCTATTTTTGCATTTTGTGCAGAACCGGACGTTCGGTGAGTTCGAGATCCAAATTTGAGTCCGTGCCCGAAAGATCGCAACTTTCGACGCGGGGGGCATTTCGGTAAAAACACGACTTTCCCACCCGGAGGACGTGTCGGACGAAACGCGTATGATCCATTTTGGAATTTCACGCAGAACTAGACCTTCAGTGAGTTCGGTATCGAAGTTCGAGAACGCGCCCGAAACATCGCAAGCAAGTTTCGACGCGGCGAGCGTTTCGGTAAAAACACGACTTTCCTGCCCGTCGGACGTTCCGGACCAAACGCGAATGATCTATTTTTGCATTTCGTGCATAAGAGGACGTTCGGTGAGTTCGAGATCCAAATTCGAGTCCGTGCCCGAAAGATCGCAACTTTCGACGCGGGGGGCATTTCGGTAAAAACACGACTTTCCTGCCCGTGGGACGTTCCGGACCAAACGCGAATGATCTATTTTTGCATTTCGTGCAGAACCAGACGTTCGGTGAGTTCGAGATCCAAATTCGAGTCCGTGCCCAAAAGATCGCAACTTTTGACGCGGGGGGCATTTCGGTAAAAACACGACTTTCCCACCCGGAGGACGTGTCGGACGAAACGCGAATGATCCATTTTGGAATTTCACGCAGAACTAGACGTTCAGTGAGTTTGGTATCGAAGTTCGAGAACGCGCCCGAAACATCGCAAGCAAGTTTCGACGCGGCGAGCGTTTCGGTAAAAACACGACTTTCCTGCCCATCGGACGTTCCGGACCAAACGCGAATGATCTATTTTTGCATTTCGTGCATAACCGGACGTTCGGTGAGTTCGAGATCCAAATTCGAGTCCGTGCCCAAAAGATCGCAACTTTCGACGCGGGGGGCATTTCGGTAAAAACAAGACTTTCCTGCCCGTAGGACGTTCCGGACCAAACGCGAATGATCTATTTTTGCATTTCGTGCAGAACCGGACGTTCGGTGAGTTCGAGATCCAAATTCGAGTCCGTGCCCGAAAGATCGCAACTTTCGACGCGGGGGGCATTCCGGTAAAAACACGACTTTCACACCCGGAGGACGTGTCGGACGAAACGCGTATGATCTATTTTGGAATTTCATGCAGAACTAGACGTTCAGTGAGTTCGGTATCGAAGTTCGAGAACGCGCCCGAAACATCGCCAGCAAGTTTCGACGCGGCGAGCGTTTCGGTAAAAACATGACTTTCCTGGCCGTAGGACGTTCCGGACCAAACGCGAATGATCTATTTTTGCATTTCGTGCAGAACCGGACGTTCGGTGAGTTCGAGATCCAAATTTGAGTCCGTGCCCGAAAGATCGCAACTTTCGACGCGGGGGGCATTTCGGTAAAAACACGACTTTCCCACCCGAAGGACGTGTCGGACGAAACGCGTATGATCTATTTTGGAATTTCACGCAGAACTAGACGTTCAGTGAGTTCGGTATCGAAGTTCGAGAACGCGCCCGAAACATCGCCAGCAAGTTTCGACGCGGCGAGCGTTTCGGTAAAAACACGACTTTCCTGCCCGTAGGACGTTCCGGACCAAACGCGAATGATCTATTTTTGCATTTTGTGCAGAACCAGACGTTCGGTGAGTTCGAGATCCAAAATCGAGTCCGTGCCCAAAAGATCGCAACTTTCGACGCGGGGGGCATTTCGGTAAAAACACGACTTTCCCACCCGGAGGACGTGTCGGACGAAACGCGTATGATCCATTTTGGAATTTCACGCAGAACTAGACCTTCAGTGAGTTCGGTATCGAAGTTCGAGAACGCGCCCGAAACATCGCAAGCAAGTTTCGACGCGGCGAGCGTTTCGGTAAAAACACGACTTTCCTGCCCATCGGACGTTCCGGACCAAACGCGAATGATCTATTTTTGCATTTCGTGCATAACCGGACGTTTGGTGAGTTCGAGATCCAAATTCGAGTCCGTGCCCGAAAGATCGCAACTTTCGACGCGGGGGGCATTTCGGTAAAAACACGACTTTCCTGCCCGTAGGACGTTCCGGACCAAACGCGAATGATCTATTTTTGCATTTCGTGCAGAACCGGACGTTCGGTCAGTTCGAGATCCAAATTCGAGGCCGTGCCCGAAAGATCGCAACTTTCGACGCGGGGGGCATTTCGGTAAAAACACGACTTTCACACCCGGAGGGCGTGTCGGACGAAACGCGTATGATCTATTTTGGAATTTCATGCAGAACTAGACGTTCAGTGAGTTCGGTATCGAAGTTCGAGAACGCGCCCGAAACATCGCCAGCAAGTTTCGACGCGGCGAGCGTTTCGGTAAAAACATGACTTTCCTGGCCGTAGGACGTTCCGGACCAAACGCGAATGATCTATTTTTGCATTTCGTGCAGAACCGGACGTTCGGTGAGTTCGAGATCCAAATTTGAGTCCGTGCCCGAAAGATCGCAACTTTCGACGCGGGGGGCATTTCGGTAAAAACACGACTTTCCTGCCCGTAGGACGTTCCGGACCAAACGCGAATGATCTATTTTTGCATTTCGTGCAGAACCGGACGTTCGGTGAGTTCGAGATCCAAATTCGAGTCCGTGCCCGAAAGATCGCAACTTTCGACGCGGGAGGCATTTCGGTAAAAACACGACTTTCACACCCGGAGGACGTGTCGGACGAAACGCGTATGATCTATTTTGGAATTTCATGCAGAACTAGACGTTCAGTGAGTTCGGTATCGAAGTTCGAGAACGCGCCCGAAACATCGCCAGCAAGTTTCGACGCGGCGAGCGTTTCGGTAAAAACATGACTTTCCTGGCCGTAGGACGTTCCGGACCAAACGCGAATGATCTATTTTTGCATTTCGTGCAGAACCGGACGTTCGGTGAGTTCGAGATCCAAATTTGAGTCCGTGCCCGAAAGATCGCAACTTTCGACGCGGGGGGCATTTCGGTAAAAACACGACTTTCCTGCCCGTAGGACGTTCCGGACCAAACGCGAATGATCTATTTTTGCATTTCGTGCAGAACCGGACGTTCGGTGAGTTCGAGATCCAAATTCAAGTCCGTGCCCGAAAGATCGCAACTTTCGACGCGGGGGGCATTTCGGTAAAAACACGACTTTCCCACCCGAAGGACGTGTCGGACGAAACGCGTATGATCCATTTTGGAATTTCACGCAGAACTAGACCTTCAGTGAGTTCGGTATCGAAGTTCGAGAACGCGCCCGAAACATCGCAAGCAAGTTTCGACGCGGCGAGCGTTTCGGTAAAAACACGACTTTCCTGCCCATCGGACGTTCCGGACCAAACGCGAATGATCTATTTTTGCATTTCGTGCATAACCGGACGTTCGGTGAGTTCGAGATCCAAATTCGAGTCCGTGCCCAAAAGATCGCAACTTTCGACGCGGGGGGCATTTCGGTAAAAACAAGACTTTCCTGCCCGTAGGACGTTCCGGACCAAACGCGAATGATCTATTTTTGCATTTCGTGCAGAACCGGACGTTCGGTGAGTTCGAGATCCAAATTCGAGTCCGTGCCCGAAAGATCGCAACTTTCGACGCGGGGGGCATTCCGGTAAAAACACGACTTTCACACCCGGAGGACGTGTCGGACGAAACGCGTATGATCTATTTTGGAATTTCATGCAGAACTAGACGTTCAGTGAGTTCGGTATCGAAGTTCGAGAACGCGCCCGAAACATCGCCAGCAAGTTTCGACGCGGCGAGCGTTTCGGTAAAAACATGACTTTCCTGGCCGTAGGACGTTCCGGACCAAACGCGAATGATCTATTTTTGCATTTCGTGCAGAACCGGACGTTCGGTGAGTTCGAGATCCAAATTTGAGTCCGTGCCCGAAAGATCGCAACTTTCGACGCGGGGGGCATTTCGGTAAAAACACGACTTTCCCACCCGAAGGACGTGTCGGACGAAACGCGTATGATCTATTTTGGAATTTCACGCAGAACTAGACGTTCAGTGAGTTCGGTATCGAAGTTCGAGAACGCGCCCGAAACATCGCCAGCAAGTTTCGACGCGGCGAGCGTTTCGGTAAAAACACGACTTTCCTGCCCGTAGGACGTTCCGGACCAAACGCGAATGATCTATTTTTGCATTTTGTGCAGAACCAGACGTTCGGTGAGTTCGAGATCCAAAATCGAGTCCGTGCCCAAAAGATCGCAACTTTCGACGCGGGGGGCATTTCGGTAAAAACACGACTTTCCCACCCGGAGGACGTGTCGGACGAAACGCGTATGATCCATTTTGGAATTTCACGCAGAACTAGACCTTCAGTGAGTTCGGTATCGAAGTTCGAGAACGCGCCCGAAACATCGCAAGCAAGTTTCGACGCGGCGAGCGTTTCGGTAAAAACACGACTTTCCTGCCCATCGGACGTTCCGGACCAAACGCGAATGATCTATTTTTGCATTTCGTGCATAACCGGACGTTCGGTGAGTTCGAGATCCAAATTCGAGTCCGTGCCCGAAAGATCGCAACTTTCGACGCGGGGGGCATTTCAGTAAAAACACGACTTTCCTGCCCGTAGGACGTTCCGGACCAAACGCGAATGATCTATTTTTGCATTTCGTGCAGAACCGGACGTTCGGTCAGTTCGAGATCCAAATTCGAGGCCGTGCCCGAAAGATCGCAACTTTCGACGCGGGGGGCATTTCGGTAAAAACACGACTTTCACACCCGGAGGGCGTGTCGGACGAAACGCGTATGATCTATTTTGGAATTTCATGCAGAACTAGACGTTCAGTGAGTTCGGTATCGAAGTTCGAGAACGCGCCCGAAACATCGCCAGCAAGTTTCGACGCGGCGAGCGTTTCGGTAAAAACATGACTTTCCTGGCCGTAGGACGTTCCGGACCAAACGCGAATGATCTATTTTTGCATTTCGTGCAGAACCGGACGTTCGGTGAGTTCGAGATCCAAATTCGAGTCCGTGCCCGAAAGATCGCAACTTTCGACGCGGGGGGCATTTCGGTAAAAACACGACTTTCCTGCCCGTAGGACGTTCCGGACCAAACGCGAATGATCTATTTTTGCATTTCGTGCAGAACCGGACGTTCGGTGAGTTCGAGATCCAAATTTGAGTCCGTGCCCGAAAGATCGCAACTTTCGACGCGGGGGCATTTCGGTAAAAACACGACTTTCCCACCCGAAGGACGTGTCGGACGAAACGCGTATGATCTATTTTGGAATTTCACGCAGAACTAGACGTTCAGTGAGTTCGGTATCGAAGTTCGAGAACGCGCCCGAAACATCGCCAGCAAGTTTCGACGCGGCGAGCGTTTCGGTAAAAACACGACTTTCCTGCCCGTAGGACGTTCCGGACCAAACGCGAATGATCTATTTTTGCATTTTGTGCAGAACCAGACGTTCGGTGAGTTTGAGATCCAAAATCGAGTCCGTGCCCAAAAGATCGCAACTTTCGACGCGGGGGGCATTTCGGTAAAAACACGACTTTCCCACCCGGAGGACGTGTCAGACGAAACGCGTATGATCCATTTTGGAATTTCACGCAGAACTAGACCTTCAGTGAGTTCGGTATCGAAGTTCGAGAACGCGCCCGAAACATCGCAAGCAAGTTTCGACGCGGCGAGCGTTTCGGTAAAAACACGACTTTCCTGCCCATCGGACGTTCCGGACCAAACGCGAATGATCTATTTTTGCATTTCGTGCATAACCGGACGTTCGGTGAGTTCGAGATCCAAATTCGAGTCCGTGCCCGAAAGAGTGCCCGAAAGATCGCAACTTTCGACGCGGGGGGCATTTCGGTAAAAACACGACTTTCCTGCCCGTAGGACGTTCCGGACCAAACGCGAATGATCTATTTTTGCATTTCGTGCAGAACCAGACGTTCGGTCAGTTCGAGATCCAAATTCGAGTCCGTGCCCGAAAGATCGCAATTTTCGACGCGGGGGGCATTTCGGTAAAAACACAACTTTCACACCCGGAGGACGTGTCGGACGAAACGCGTATGATCTATTTTGGAATTTCATGCAGAACTAGACGTTCAGTGAGTTCGGTATCGAAGTTCGAGAACGCGCTCGAAACATCGCCAGCAAGTTTCGACGCGGCGAGCGTTTCGGTAAAAACATGACTTTCCTGGCCGTAGGACGTTCCGGACCAAACGCGAATGATCTATTTTTGCATTTCGTGCAGAACCGGACGTTCGGTGAGTTCGAGATCCAAATTTGAGTCCGTGCCCGAAAGATCGCAACTTTCGACGCGGGGGGCATTTCGGTAAAAACACGACTTTCCTGCCCGTGGGACGTTCCGGACCAAACGCGAATGATCTATTTTTGCATTTCGTGCAGAACCGGACGTTCGGTGAGTTCGAGATCCAAATTCAAGTCCGTGCCCGAAAGATCGCAACTTTCGACGCGGGGGGCATTTCGGTAAAAACACGACTTTCCCACCCGAAGGACGTGTCGGACGAAACGCGTATGATCTATTTTGGAATATCACGCAGAACTAGACGTTCAGTGAGTTCGGTATCGAAGTTCGAGAACGCGCCCGAAACATCGCCAGCAAGTTTCGACGCGGCGAGCGTTTCGGTAAAAACACGACTTTCCTGCCCGTAGGACGTTCCGGACCAAACGCGAATGATCTATTTTTGCATTTTGTGCAGAACCAGACGTTCGGTGAGTTCGAGATCCAAAATCGAGTCCGTGCCCAAAAGATCGCAACTTTCGACGCGGGGGGCATTTCGGTAAAAACACGACTTTCCCACCCGGAGGACGTGTCGGACGAAACGCGTATGATCCATTTTGGAATTTCACGCAGAACTAGAACTTCAGTGAGTTCGGTATCGAAGTTCGAGAACGCGCCCGAAACATCGCAAGCAAGTTTCGACGCGGCGAGCGTTTCGGTAAAAACACGACTTTCCTGCCCATCGGACGTTCCGGACCAAACGCGAATGATCTATTTTTGCATTTCGTGCATAACCGGACGTTCGGTGAGTTCGAGATCCAAATTCGAGTCCGTGCCCAAAAGATCGCAACTTTCGACGCGGGGGGCATTTCGGTAAAAACAAGACTTTCCTGCCCGTAGGACGTTCCGGACCAAACGCGAATGATCTATTTTTGCATTTCGTGCAGAACCGGACGTTCGGTGAGTTCGAGATCCAAATTCGAGTCCGTGCCCGAAAGATCGCAACTTTCGACGCGGGGGGCATTCCGGTAAAAACACGACTTTCACACCCGGAGGACGTGTCGGACGAAACGCGTATGATCTATTTTGGAATTTCATGCAGAACTAGACGTTCAGTGAGTTCGGTATCGAAGTTCGAGAACGCGCCCGAAACATCGCCAGCAAGTTTCGACGCGGCGAGCGTTTCGGTAAAAACATGACTTTCCTGGCCGTAGGACGTTCCGGACCAAACGCGAATGATCTATTTTTGCATTTCGTGCAGAACCGGACGTTCGGTGAGTTCGAGATCCAAATTTGAGTCCGTGCCCGAAAGATCGCAACTTTCGACGCGGGGGGCATTTCGGTAAAAACACGACTTTCCCACCCGAAGGACGTGTCGGACGAAACGCGTATGATCTATTTTGGAATTTCACGCAGAACTAGACGTTCAGTGAGTTCGGTATCGAAGTTCGAGAACGCGCCCGAAACATCGCCAGCAAGTTTCGACGCGGCGAGCGTTTCGGTAAAAACACGACTTTCCTGCCCGTAGGACGTTCCGGACCAAACGCGAATGATCTATTTTTGCATTTTGTGCAGAACCAGACGTTCGGTGAGTTCGAGATCCAAAATCGAGTCCGTGCCCAAAAGATCGCAACTTTCGACGCGGGGGGCATTTCGGTAAAAACACGACTTTCCCACCCGGAGGACGTGTCGGACGAAACGCGTATGATCCATTTTGGAATTTCACGCAGAACTAGACCTTCAGTGAGTTCGGTATCGAAGTTCGAGAACGCGCCCGAAACATCGCAAGCAAGTTTCGACGCGGCGAGCGTTTCGGTAAAAACACGACTTTCCTGCCCATCGGACGTTCCGGACCAAACGCGAATGATCTATTTTTGCATTTCGTGCATAACCGGACGTTCGGTGAGTTCGAGATCCAAATTCGAGTCCGTGCCCGAAAGATCGCAACTTTCGACGCGGGGGGCATTTCAGTAAAAACACGACTTTCCTGCCCGTAGGACGTTCCGGACCAAACGCGAATGATCTATTTTTGCATTTCGTGCAGAACCGGACGTTCGGTCAGTTCGAGATCCAAATTCGAGGCCGTGCCCGAAAGATCGCAACTTTCGACGCGGGGGGCATTTCGGTAAAAACACGACTTTCACACCCGGAGGGCGTGTCGGACGAAACGCGTATGATCTATTTTGGAATTTCATGCAGAACTAGACGTTCAGTGAGTTCGGTATCGAAGTTCGAGAACGCGCCCGAAACATCGCCAGCAAGTTTCGACGCGGCGAGCGTTTCGGTAAAAACATGACTTTCCTGGCCGTAGGACGTTCCGGACCAAACGCGAATGATCTATTTTTGCATTTCGTGCAGAACCGGACGTTCGGTGAGTTCGAGATCCAAATTTGAGTCCGTGCCCGAAAGATCGCAACTTTCGACGCGGGGGGCATTTCGGTAAAAACACGACTTTCCTGCCCGTAGGACGTTCCGGACCAAACGCGAATGATCTATTTTTGCATTTCGTGCAGAACCGGACGTTCGGTGAGTTCGAGATCCAAATTTGAGTCCGTGCCCGAAAGATCGCAACTTTCGACGCGGGGGCATTTCGGTAAAAACACGACTTTCCCACCCGAAGGACGTGTCGGACGAAACGCGTATGATCTATTTTGGAATTTCACGCAGAACTAGACGTTCAGTGAGTTCGGTATCGAAGTTCGAGAACGCGCCCGAAACATCGCCAGCAAGTTTCGACGCGGCGAGCGTTTCGGTAAAAACACGACTTTCCTGCCCGTAGGACGTTCCGGACCAAACGCGAATGATCTATTTTTGCATTTTGTGCAGAACCAGACGTTCGGTGAGTTTGAGATCCAAAATCGAGTCCGTGCCCAAAAGATCGCAACTTTCGACGCGGGGGGCATTTCGGTAAAAACACGACTTTCCCACCCGGAGGACGTGTCAGACGAAACGCGTATGATCCATTTTGGAATTTCACGCAGAACTAGACCTTCAGTGAGTTCGGTATCGAAGTTCGAGAACGCGCCCGAAACATCGCAAGCAAGTTTCGACGCGGCGAGCGTTTCGGTAAAAACACGACTTTCCTGCCCATCGGACGTTCCGGACCAAACGCGAATGATCTATTTTTGCATTTCGTGCATAACCGGACGTTCGGTGAGTTCGAGATCCAAATTCGAGTCCGTGCCCGAAAGAGTGCCCGAAAGATCGCAACTTTCGACGCGGGGGGCATTTCGGTAAAAACACGACTTTCCTGCCCGTAGGACGTTCCGGACCAAACGCGAATGATCTATTTTTGCATTTCGTGCAGAACCAGACGTTCGGTCAGTTCGAGATCCAAATTCGAGTCCGTGCCCGAAAGATCGCAATTTTCGACGCGGGGGGCATTTCGGTAAAAACACAACTTTCACACCCGGAGGACGTGTCGGACGAAACGCGTATGATCTATTTTGGAATTTCATGCAGAACTAGACGTTCAGTGAGTTCGGTATCGAAGTTCGAGAACGCGCTCGAAACATCGCCAGCAAGTTTCGACGCGGCGAGCGTTTCGGTAAAAACATGACTTTCCTGGCCGTAGGACGTTCCGGACCAAACGCGAATGATCTATTTTTGCATTTCGTGCAGAACCGGACGTTCGGTGAGTTCGAGATCCAAATTTGAGTCCGTGCCCGAAAGATCGCAACTTTCGACGCGGGGGGCATTTCGGTAAAAACACGACTTTCCTGCCCGTGGGACGTTCCGGACCAAACGCGAATGATCTATTTTTGCATTTCGTGCAGAACCGGACGTTCGGTGAGTTCGAGATCCAAATTCAAGTCCGTGCCCGAAAGATCGCAACTTTCGACGCGGGGGGCATTTCGGTAAAAACACGACTTTCCCACCCGAAGGACGTGTCGGACGAAACGCGTATGATCTATTTTGGAATTTCACGCAGAACTAGACGTTCAGTGAGTTCGGTATCGAAGTTCGAGAACGCGCCCGAAACATCGCCAGCAAGTTTCGACGCGGCGAGCGTTTCGGTAAAAACACGACTTTCCTGCCCGTAGGACGTTCCGGACCAAACGCGAATGATCTATTTTTGCATTTTGTGCAGAACCAGACGTTCGGTGAGTTCGAGATCCAAAATCGAGTCCGTGCCCAAAAGATCGCAACTTTCGACGCGGGGGGCATTTCGGTAAAAACACGACTTTCCCACCCGGAGGACGTGTCGGACGAAACGCGTATGATCCATTTTGGAATTTCACGCAGAACTAGACCTTCAGTGAGTTCGGTATCGAAGTTCGAGAACGCGCCCGAAACATCGCAAGCAAGTTTCGACGCGGCGAGCGTTTCGGTAAAAACACGACTTTCCTGCCCATCGGACGTTCCGGACCAAACGCGAATGATCTATTTTTGCATTTCGTGCATAACCGGACGTTCGGTGAGTTCGAGATCCAAATTCGAGTCCGTGCCCGAAAGATCGCAACTTTCGACGCGGGGGGCATTTCGGTAAAAACACGACTTTCCTGCCCGTAGGACGTTCCGGACCAAACGCGAATGATCTATTTTTGCATTTCGTGCAGAACCGGACGTTCGGTGAGTTCGAGATCCAAATTCGAGTCCGTGCCCGAAAGATCGCAACTTTCGACGCGGGGGGCATTTCGGTAAAAACACAACTTTCACACCCGGAGGACGTGTCGGACGAAACGCGTATGATCTATTTTGGAATTTCATGCAGAACTAGACGTTCAGTGAGTTCGGTATCGAAGTTCGAGAACGCGCTCGAAACATCGCCAGCAAGTTTCGACGCGGCGAGCGTTTCGGTAAAAACATGACTTTCCTGGCCGTAGGACGTTCCGGACCAAACGCGAATGATCTATTTTTGCATTTCGTGCAGAACCGGACGTTCGGTGAGTTCGAGATCCAAATTTGAGTCCGTGCCCGAAAGATCGCAACTTTCGACGCGGGGGGCATTTCGGTAAAAACACGACTTTCCTGCCCGTGGGACGTTCCGGACCAAACGCGAATGATCTATTTTTGCATTTCGTGCAGAACCGGACGTTCGGTGAGTTCGAGATCCAAATTCAAGTCCGTGCCCGAAAGATCGCAACTTTCGACGCGGGGGGCATTTCGGTAAAAACACGACTTTCCCACCCGAAGGACGTGTCGGACGAAACGCGTATGATCTATTTTGGAATTTCACGCAGAACTAGACGTTCAGTGAGTTCGGTATCGAAGTTCGAGAACGCGCCCGAAACATCGCCAGCAAGTTTCGACGCGGCGAGCGTTTCGGTAAAAACACGACTTTCCTGCCCGTAGGACGTTCCGGACCAAACGCGAATGATCTATTTTTGCATTTTGTGCAGAACCAGACGTTCGGTGAGTTCGAGATCCAAAATCGAGTCCGTGCCCAAAAGATCGCAACTTTCGACGCGGGGGGCATTTCGGTAAAAACACGACTTTCCCACCCGGAGGACGTGTCGGACGAAACGCGTATGATCCATTTTGGAATTTCACGCAGAACTAGACCTTCAGTGAGTTCGGTATCGAAGTTCGAGAACGCGCCCGAAACATCGCAAGCAAGTTTCGACGCGGCGAGCGTTTCGGTAAAAACACGACTTTCCTGCCCATCGGACGTTCCGGACCAAACGCGAATGATCTATTTTTGCATTTCGTGCATAACCGGACGTTCGGTGAGTTCGAGATCCAAATTCGAGTCCGTGCCCGAAAGATCGCAACTTTCGACGCGGGGGGCATTTCGGTAAAAACACGACTTTCCTGCCCGTAGGACGTTCCGGACCAAACGCGAATGATCTATTTTTGCATTTCGTGCAGAACCGGACGTTCGGTGAGTTCGAGATCCAAATTCGAGTCCGTGCCCGAAAGATCGCAACTTTCGACGCGGGGGGCATTTCGGTAAAAACACGACTTTCCTGCCCGTAGGACGTTCCGGACCAAACGCGAATGATCTATTTTTGCATTTCGTGCAGAACCGGACGTTCGGTGAGTTCGAGATCCAAATTCGAGTCCGTGCCCGAAAGATCGCAACTTTCGACGCGGGGGGCATTTCGGTAAAAACACGACTTTCCTGCCCGTAGGACGTTCCGGACCAAACGCGAATGATCTATTTTTGCATTTCGTGCAGAACCGGACGTTCGGTGAGTTCGAGATCCAAATTTGAGTCCGTGCCCGAAAGATCGCAACTTTCGACGCGGGGGCATTTCGGTAAAAACACGACTTTCCCACCCGAAGGACGTGTCGGACGAAACGCGTATGATCTATTTTGGAATTTCACGCAGAACTAGACGTTCAGTGAGTTCGGTATCGAAGTTCGAGAACGCGCCCGAAACATCGCCAGCAAGTTTCGACGCGGCGAGCGTTTCGGTAAAAACACGACTTTCCTGCCCGTAGGACGTTCCGGACCAAACGCGAATGATCTATTTTTGCATTTTGTGCAGAACCAGACGTTCGGTGAGTTCGAGATCCAAAATCGAGTCCGTGCCCAAAAGATCGCAACTTTCGACGCGGGGGGCATTTCGGTAAAAACACGACTTTCCCACCCGGAGGACGTGTCGGACGAAACGCGTATGATCCATTTTGGAATTTCACGCAGAACTAGACCTTCAGTGAGTTCGGTATCGAAGTTCGAGAACGCGCCCGAAACATCGCAAGCAAGTTTCGACGCGGCGAGCGTTTCGGTAAAAACACGACTTTCCTGCCCATCGGACGTTCCGGACCAAACGCGAATGATCTATTTTTGCATTTCGTGCATAACCGGACGTTCGGTGAGTTCGAGATCCAAATTCGAGTCCGTGCCCGAAAGATCGCAACTTTCGACGCGGGGGGCATTTCGGTAAAAACACGACTTTCCTGCCCGTAGGACGTTCCGGACCAAACGCGAATGATCTATTTTTGCATTTCGTGCAGAACCGGACGTTCGGTGAGTTCGAGATCCAAATTCGAGTCCGTGCCCGAAAGATCGCAACTTTCGACGCGGGGGGCATTTCGGTAAAAACACGACTTTCCTGCCCGTAGGACGTTCCGGACCAAACGCGAATGATCTATTTTTGCATTTCGTGCAGAACCGGACGTTCGGTGAGTTCGAGATCCAAATTCGAGTCCGTGCCCGAAAGATCGCAACTTTCGACGCGGGGGGCATTTCGGTAAAAACACGACTTTCCCACCCGAAGGACGTGTCGGACGAAACGCGTATGATCTATTTTGGAATTTCACGCAGAACTAGACGTTCAGTGAGTTCGGTATCGAAGTTCGAGAACGCGCCCGAAACATCGCCAGCAAGTTTCGACGCGGCGAGCGTTTCGGTAAAAACACGACTTTCCTGCCCGTAGGACGTTCCGGACCAAACGCGAATGATCTATTTTTGCATTTTGTGCAGAACCAGACGTTCGGTGAGTTCGAGATCCAAAATCGAGTCCGTGCCCAAAAGATCGCAACTTTCGACGCGGGGGGCATTTCGGTAAAAACACGACTTTCCCACCCGGAGGACGTGTCGGACGAAACGCGTATGATCCATTTTGGAATTTCACGCAGAACTAGACCTTCAGTGAGTTCGGTATCGAAGTTCGAGAACGCGCCCGAAACATCGCAAGCAAGTTTCGACGCGGCGAGCGTTTCGGTAAAAACACGACTTTCCTGCCCATCGGACGTTCCGGACCAAACGCGAATGATCTATTTTTGCATTTCGTGCATAACCGGACGTTCGGTGAGTTCGAGATCCAAATTCGAGTCCGTGCCCGAAAGATCGCAACTTTCGACGCGGGGGGCATTTCGGTAAAAACACGACTTTCCTGCCCGTAGGACGTTCCGGACCAAACGCGAATGATCTATTTTTGCATTTCGTGCAGAACCGGACGTTCGGTGAGTTCGAGATCCAAATTCGAGTCCGTGCCCGAAAGATCGCAACTTTCGACGCGGGGGGCATTTCGGTAAAAACACGACTTTCCTGCCCGTAGGACGTTCCGGACCAAACG
This sequence comes from Arctostaphylos glauca, assembly GCA_019985065.2. Lineage (NCBI taxonomy): Eukaryota > Viridiplantae > Streptophyta > Magnoliopsida > Ericales > Ericaceae > Arctostaphylos > Arctostaphylos glauca. The sequence continues at coordinate 34,189,129 of JAHSPW020000004.1, read as the reverse complement.
CGAATGATCTATTTTTGCATTTCGTGCAGAACCGGACGTTCGGTGAGTTCGAGATCCAAATTCGAGTCCGTGCCCGAAAGATCGCAACTTTCGACGCGGGGGGCATTTCGGTAAAAACACGACTTTCCTGCCCGTAGGACGTTCCGGACCAAACGCGAATGATCTATTTTTGCATTTCGTGCAGAACCGGACGTTCGGTGAGTTCGAGATCCAAATTTGAGTCCGTGCCCGAAAGATCGCAACTTTCGACGCGGGGGCATTTCGGTAAAAACACGACTTTCCCACCCGAAGGACGTGTCGGACGAAACGCGTATGATCTATTTTGGAATTTCACGCAGAACTAGACGTTCAGTGAGTTCGGTATCGAAGTTCGAGAACGCGCCCGAAACATCGCCAGCAAGTTTCGACGCGGCGAGCGTTTCGGTAAAAACACGACTTTCCTGCCCGTAGGACGTTCCGGACCAAACGCGAATGATCTATTTTTGCATTTTGTGCAGAACCAGACGTTCGGTGAGTTTGAGATCCAAAATCGAGTCCGTGCCCAAAAGATCGCAACTTTCGACGCGGGGGGCATTTCGGTAAAAACACGACTTTCCCACCCGGAGGACGTGTCAGACGAAACGCGTATGATCCATTTTGGAATTTCACGCAGAACTAGACCTTCAGTGAGTTCGGTATCGAAGTTCGAGAACGCGCCCGAAACATCGCAAGCAAGTTTCGACGCGGCGAGCGTTTCGGTAAAAACACGACTTTCCTGCCCATCGGACGTTCCGGACCAAACGCGAATGATCTATTTTTGCATTTCGTGCATAACCGGACGTTCGGTGAGTTCGAGATCCAAATTCGAGTCCGTGCCCGAAAGAGTGCCCGAAAGATCGCAACTTTCGACGCGGGGGGCATTTCGGTAAAAACACGACTTTCCTGCCCGTAGGACGTTCCGGACCAAACGCGAATGATCTATTTTTGCATTTCGTGCAGAACCAGACGTTCGGTCAGTTCGAGATCCAAATTCGAGTCCGTGCCCGAAAGATCGCAATTTTCGACGCGGGGGGCATTTCGGTAAAAACACAACTTTCACACCCGGAGGACGTGTCGGACGAAACGCGTATGATCTATTTTGGAATTTCATGCAGAACTAGACGTTCAGTGAGTTCGGTATCGAAGTTCGAGAACGCGCTCGAAACATCGCCAGCAAGTTTCGACGCGGCGAGCGTTTCGGTAAAAACATGACTTTCCTGGCCGTAGGACGTTCCGGACCAAACGCGAATGATCTATTTTTGCATTTCGTGCAGAACCGGACGTTCGGTGAGTTCGAGATCCAAATTTGAGTCCGTGCCCGAAAGATCGCAACTTTCGACGCGGGGGGCATTTCGGTAAAAACACGACTTTCCTGCCCGTGGGATGTTCCGGACCAAACGCGAATGATCTATTTTTGCATTTCGTGCAGAACCGGACGTTCGGTGAGTTCGAGATCCAAATTCAAGTCCGTGCCCGAAAGATCGCAACTTTCGACGCGGGGGGCATTTCGGTAAAAACACGACTTTCCCACCCGAAGGACGTGTCGGACGAAACGCGTATGATCTATTTTGGAATTTCACGCAGAACTAGACGTTCAGTGAGTTCGGTATCGAAGTTCGAGAACGCGCCCGAAACATCGCCAGCAAGTTTCGACGCGGCGAGCGTTTCGGTAAAAACACGACTTTCCTGCCCGTAGGACGTTCCGGACCAAACGCGAATGATCTATTTTTGCATTTTGTGCAGAACCAGACGTTCGGTGAGTTCGAGATCCAAAATCGAGTCCGTGCCCAAAAGATCGCAACTTTCGACGCGGGGGGCATTTCGGTAAAAACACGACTTTCCCACCCGGAGGACGTGTCGGACGAAACGCGTATGATCCATTTTGGAATTTCACGCAGAACTAGACCTTCAGTGAGTTCGGTATCGAAGTTCGAGAACGCGCCCGAAACATCGCAAGCAAGTTTCGACGCGGCGAGCGTTTCGGTAAAAACACGACTTTCCTGCCCATCGGACGTTCCGGACCAAACGCGAATGATCTATTTTTGCATTTCGTGCATAACCGGACGTTCGGTGAGTTCGAGATCCAAATTCGAGTCCGTGCCCGAAAGATCGCAACTTTCGACGCGGGGGGCATTTCGGTAAAAACACGACTTTCCTGCCCGTAGGACGTTCCGGACCAAACGCGAATGATCTATTTTTGCATTTCGTGCAGAACCGGACGTTCGGTGAGTTCGAGATCCAAATTCGAGTCCGTGCCCGAAAGATCGCAACTTTCGACGCGGGGGGCATTTCGGTAAAAACACGACTTTCCTGCCCGTAGGACGTTCCGGACCAAACGCGAATGATCTATTTTTGCATTTCGTGCAGAACCGGACGTTCGGTGAGTTCGAGATCCAAATTCGAGTCCGTGCCCGAAAGATCGCAACTTTCGACGCGGGGGGCATTTCGGTAAAAACACGACTTTCCTGCCCGTAGGACGTTCCGGACCAAACGCGAATGATCTATTTTTGCATTTCGTGCAGAACCGGACGTTCGGTCAGTTCGAGATCCAAATTCGAGGCCGTGCCCGAAAGATCGCAACTTTCGACGCGGGGGGCATTTCGGTAAAAACACGACTTTCCCACCCGGAGGACGTGTCGGACGAAACGCGTATGATCTATTTTGTAATTTCATGCAGAACTAGACGTTCAGTGAGTTCGGTATCGAAGTTCGAGAACGCGCCCGAAACATCGCCAGCAAGTTTCGACGCGGCGAGCGTTTCGGTAAAAACATGACTTTCCTGGCCGTAGGACGTTCCGGACCAAACGCGAATGATCTATTTTTGCATTTCGTGCAGAACCGGACGATCGGTGAGTTCGAGATCCAAATTTGAGTCCGTGCCCGAAAGATCGCAACTTTCGACGCGGGGGGCATTTCGGTAAAAACACGACTTTCCCACCCGAAGGACGTGTCGGACGAAACGCGTATGATCTATTTTGGAATTTCACGCAGAACTAGACGTTCAGTGAGTTCAGTATCGAAGTTCGAGAACGCGCCCGAAACATCGCCAGCAAGTTTCGACGCGGCGAGCGTTTCGGTAAAAACACGACTTTCCTGCCCGTAGGACGTTCCGGACCAAACGCGAATGATCTATTTTTGCATTTCGTGCAGAACCGGACGTTCGGTGAGTTCGAGATCCAAATTCAAGTCCGTGCCCGAAAGATCGCAACTTTCGACGCGGGGGGCATTTCGGTAAAAACACGACTTTCCCACCCGAAGGACCTGTCGGACGAAACGCGTATGATCTATTTTGGAATTTCACGCAGAACTAGACCTTCAGTGAGTTCGGTATCGAAGTTCGAGAACGCGCCCGAAACATCGCAAGCAAGTTTCGACGCGGCGAGCGTTTCGGTAAAAACACGACTTTCCTGCCCATCGGACGTTCCGGACCAAACGCGAATGATCTATTTTTGCATTTCGTGCATAACCGGACGTTCGGTGAGTTCGAGATCCAAATTCGAGTCCGTGCCCAAAAGATCGCAACTTTCGACGCGGGGGGCATTTCGGTAAAAACAAGACTTTCCTGCCCGTAGGACGTTCCGGACCAAACGCGAATGATCTATTTTTGCATTTCGTGTAGAACCGGACGTTCGGTGAGTTCGAGATCCAAATTCGAGTCCGTGCCCGAAAGATCGCAACTTTCGACGCGGGGGGCATTCCGGTAAAAACACGACTTTCACACCCGGAGGACGTGTCGGACGAAACGCGTATGATCTATTTTGGAATTTCATGCAGAACTAGACGTTCAGTGAGTTCGGTATCGAAGTTCGAGAAAGCGCCCGAAACATCGCCAGCAAGTTTCGACGCGGCGAGCGTTTCGGTAAAAACATGACTTTCCTGGCCGTAGGACGTTCCGGACCAAACGCGAATGATCTATTTTTGCATTTCGTGCAGAACCGGACGTTCGGTGAGTTCGAGATCCAAATTTGAGTCCGTGCCCGAAAGATCGCAACTTTCGACGCGGGGGGCATTTCGGTAAAAACACGACTTTCCCACCCGAAGGACGTGTCGGACGAAACGCGTATGATCTATTTTGGAATTTCACGCAGAACTAGACGTTCAGTGAGTTCGGTATCGAAGTTCGAGAATGCGCCCGAAACATCGCCAGCAAGTTTCGACGCGGCGAGCGTTTCGGTAAAAACACGACTTTCCTGCCCGTAGGACGTTCCGGACCAAACGCGAATGATCTATTTTTGCATTTCGTGCAGAACCGGACGTTCGGTGAGTTCGAGATCCAAATTCGAGTCCGTGCCCGAAAGATCGCAACTTTCGACGCGGGGGGAAATTTCGGTAAAAACACGACTTTCACACCCGGAGGACGTGTCGGACGAAACGCGTATGATCTATTTTGGAATTTCATGCAGAACTAGACGTTCAGTGAGTTCGGTATCGAAGTTCGAGAACGCGCCCGAAACATCGCCAGCAAGTTTCGACGCGGCGAGCGTTTCGGTAAAAACACGACTTTCCTGCCCGTAGGACGTTCCGGACCAAACGCGAATGATCTATTTTTGCATTTGGTGCAGAACCAGATGTTCTGTGAGTTCGAGATCCAAAATCGAGTCCGTGCCCAAAAGATCGCAACTTTCGACGCGGGGGGCATTTCGGTAAAAACACGACTTTCCCACCCGGAGGACGTGTCGGACGAAACGCGTATGATCTATTTTGTAATTTCATGCAGAACTAGACGTTCAGTGAGTTCGGTATCGAAGTTCGAGAACGCGCCCGAAACATCGCCAGCAAGTTTCGACGCGGCGAGCGTTTCGGTAAAAACATGACTTTCCTGGCCGTAGGACGTTCCGGACCAAACGCGAATGATCTATTTTTGCATTTCGTGCAGAACCGGACGATCGGTGAGTTCGAGATCCAAATTTGAGTCCGTGCCCGAAAGATCGCAACTTTCGACGCGGGGGGCATTTCGGTAAAAACACGACTTTCCCACCCGAAGGACGTGTCGGACGAAACGCGTATGATCTATTTTGGAATTTCACGCAGAACTAGACGTTCAGTGAGTTCAGTATCGAAGTTCGAGAACGCGCCCGAAACATCGCCAGCAAGTTTCGACGCGGCGAGCGTTTCGGTAAAAACACGACTTTCCTGCCCGTAGGACGTTCCGGACCAAACGCGAATGATCTATTTTTGCATTTCGTGCAGAACCGGACGTTCGGTGAGTTCGAGATCCAAATTCAAGTCCGTGCCCGAAAGATCGCAACTTTCGACGCGGGGGGCATTTCGGTAAAAACACGACTTTCCCACCCGAAGGACCTGTCGGACGAAACGCGTATGATCTATTTTGGAATTTCACGCAGAACTAGACCTTCAGTGAGTTCGGTATCGAAGTTCGAGAACGCGCCCGAAACATCGCAAGCAAGTTTCGACGCGGCGAGCGTTTCGGTAAAAACACGACTTTCCTGCCCATCGGACGTTCCGGACCAAACGCGAATGATCTATTTTTGCATTTCGTGCATAACCGGACGTTCGGTGAGTTCGAGATCCAAATTCGAGTCCGTGCCCAAAAGATCGCAACTTTCGACGCGGGGGGCATTTCGGTAAAAACAAGACTTTCCTGCCCGTAGGACGTTCCGGACCAAACGCGAATGATCTATTTTTGCATTTCGTGTAGAACCGGACGTTCGGTGAGTTCGAGATCCAAATTCGAGTCCGTGCCCGAAAGATCGCAACTTTCGACGCGGGGGGCATTCCGGTAAAAACACGACTTTCACACCCGGAGGACGTGTCGGACGAAACGCGTATGATCTATTTTGGAATTTCATGCAGAACTAGACGTTCAGTGAGTTCGGTATCGAAGTTCGAGAAAGCGCCCGAAACATCGCCAGCAAGTTTCGACGCGGCGAGCGTTTCGGTAAAAACATGACTTTCCTGGCCGTAGGACGTTCCGGACCAAACGCGAATGATCTATTTTTGCATTTCGTGCAGAACCGGACGTTCGGTGAGTTCGAGATCCAAATTTGAGTCCGTGCCCGAAAGATCGCAACTTTCGACGCGGGGGGCATTTCGGTAAAAACACGACTTTCCCACCCGAAGGACGTGTCGGACGAAACGCGTATGATCTATTTTGGAATTTCACGCAGAACTAGACGTTCAGTGAGTTCGGTATCGAAGTTCGAGAATGCGCCCGAAACATCGCCAGCAAGTTTCGACGCGGCGAGCGTTTCGGTAAAAACACGACTTTCCTGCCCGTAGGACGTTCCGGACCAAACGCGAATGATCTATTTTTGCATTTCGTGCAGAACCGGACGTTCGGTGAGTTCGAGATCCAAATTCGAGTCCGTGCCCGAAAGATCGCAACTTTCGACGCGGGGGGAAATTTCGGTAAAAACACGACTTTCACACCCGGAGGACGTGTCGGACGAAACGCGTATGATCTATTTTGGAATTTCATGCAGAACTAGACGTTCAGTGAGTTCGGTATCGAAGTTCGAGAACGCGCCCGAAACATCGCCAGCAAGTTTCGACGCGGCGAGCGTTTCGGTAAAAACACGACTTTCCTGCCCGTAGGACGTTCCGGACCAAACGCGAATGATCTATTTTTGCATTTGGTGCAGAACCAGATGTTCTGTGAGTTCGAGATCCAAAATCGAGTCCGTGCCCAAAAGATCGCAACTTTCGACGCGGGGGGCATTTCGGTAAAAACACGACTTTCCCACCCGGAGGACGTGTCGGACGAAACGCGTATGATCTATTTTGTAATTTCATGCAGAACTAGACGTTCAGTGAGTTCGGTATCGAAGTTCGAGAACGCGCCCGAAACATCGCCAGCAAGTTTCGACGCGGCGAGCGTTTCGGTAAAAACATGACTTTCCTGGCCGTAGGACGTTCCGGACCAAACGCGAATGATCTATTTTTGCATTTCGTGCAGAACCGGACGATCGGTGAGTTCGAGATCCAAATTTGAGTCCGTGCCCGAAAGATCGCAACTTTCGACGCGGGGGGCATTTCGGTAAAAACACGACTTTCCCACCCGAAGGACGTGTCGGACGAAACGCGTATGATCTATTTTGGAATTTCACGCAGAACTAGACGTTCAGTGAGTTCAGTATCGAAGTTCGAGAACGCGCCCGAAACATCGCCAGCAAGTTTCGACGCGGCGAGCGTTTCGGTAAAAACACGACTTTCCTGCCCGTAGGACGTTCCGGACCAAACGCGAATGATCTATTTTTGCATTTCGTGCAGAACCGGACGTTCGGTGAGTTCGAGATCCAAATTCAAGTCCGTGCCCGAAAGATCGCAACTTTCGACGCGGGGGGCATTTCGGTAAAAACACGACTTTCCCACCCGAAGGACGTGTCGGACGAAACGCGTATGATCTATTTTGGAATTTCATGCAGAACTAGACCTTCAGTGAGTTCGGTATCGAAGTTCGAGAACGCGCTCGAAACATCGCAAGCAAGTTTCGACGCGGCGAGCGTTTCGGTAAAAACACGACTTTCCTGCCCATCGGACGTTCCGGACCAAACGCGAATGATCTATTTTTGCATTTCGTGCATAACCGGACGTTCGGTGAGTTCGAGATCCAAATTCGAGTCCGTGCCCAAAAGATCGCAACTTTCGACGCGGGGGGCATTTCGGTAAAAACAAGACTTTCCTGCCCGTAGGACGTTCCGGACCAAACGCGAATGATCTATTTTTGCATTTCGTGTAGAACCGGACGTTCGGTGAGTTCGAGATCCAAATTCGAGTCCGTGCCCGAAAGATCGCAACTTTCGACGCGGGGGGCATTCCGGTAAAAACACGACTTTCACACCCGGAGGACGTGTCGGACGAAACGCGTATGATCTATTTTGGAATTTCATGCAGAACTAGACGTTCAGTGAGTTCGGTATCGAAGTTCGAGAACGCGCCCGAAACATCGCCAGCAAGTTTCGACGCGGCGAGCGTTTCGGTAAAAACACGACTTTCCTGCCCGTCGGACGTTCCGGACCAAACGCGAATGATCTATTTTTGCATTTCGTGCATAACCGGACGTTCGGTGAGTTCGAGATCCAAATTCGAGTCCGTGCCCGAAAGATCGCAACTTTCGACGCGGGGGGCATTTCGGTAAAAACACGACTTTCCTGCCCGTGGGACGTTCCGGACCAAACGCGAATGATCTATTTTTGCATTTCGTGCAGAACCAGACGTTCGGTGAGTTCGAGATCTAAATTCGAGTCCGTGCCCAAAAGATCGCAACTTTCGACGCGGGGGGCATTTCGGTAAAAACACGACTTTCCCACCCGGAGGACGTGTCGGACGAAACGCGAATGATCCATTTTGGAATTTCACGCAGAACTAGACGTTCAGTGAGTTCGGTATCGAAGTTCGAGAACGCGCCCGAAACATCGCAAGCAAGTTTCGACGCGGCGAGCGTTTCGGTAAAAACACGACTTTCCTGCCCGTAGAACGTTCCGGACCAAACGCGAATGATCTATTTTTGCATTTCGTGCAGAACCGGACGTTCGGTGAGTTCGAGATCCAAATTTGAGTCCGTGCCCGAAAGATCGCAACTTTCGACGCGGGGGGCATTTCGGTAAAAACACGACTTTCCCACCCGAAGGACGTGTCGGACGAAACGCGTATGATCTATTTTGGAATTTCACGCAGAACTAGACGTTCAGTGAGTTCGGTATCGAAGTTCGAGAACGCGCCTGAAACATCGCCAGCAAGTTTCGACGCGGCGAGCGTTTCGGTAAAAACACGACTTTCCTGCCCGTAGGACGTTCCGGACCAAACGCGAATGATCTATTTTTGCATTTGGTGCAGAACCAGATGTTCTGTGAGTTCGAGATCCAAAATCGAGTCCGTGCCCAAAAGATCGCAACTTTCGACGCGGGGGGCATTTCGGTAAAAACACGACTTTCCCACCCGGAGGACGTGTCGGACGAAACGCGTATGATCCATTTTGGAATTTCACGCAGAACTAGACCTTCAGTGAGTTCGGTATCGAAGTTCGAGAACGCGCCCGAAACATCACAAGCAAGTTTCGACGCGGCGAGCGTTTCGGTAAAAACACGACTTTCCTGCCCGTCGGACGTTCCGGACCAAACGCGAATGATCTATTTTTGCATTTCGTGCATAACCGGACGTTTGGTGAGTTCGAGATCCAAATTCGAGTCCGTGCCCGAAAGATCGCAACTTTCGACGCGGGGGGCATTTCGGTAAAAACACGACTTTCCTGCCCGTAGGACGTTCCGGACCAAACGCGAATGATCTATTTTTGCATTTCGTGCAGAACCAGACGTTCGGTGAGTTCGAGATCCAAAATCGAGTCCGTGCCCAAAAGATCGCAACTTTCGACGCGGGGGGCATTTCGGTAAAAACACGACTTTCCCACCCGGAGGACGTGTCGGACGAAACGCGTATGATCTATTTTGGAATTTCATGCAGAACTAGACGTTCAGTGAGTTCGGTATCGAAGTTCGAGAACGCGCCCGAAACATCGCCAGCAAGTTTCGACGCGGCGAGCGTTTCGGTAAAAACATGACTTTCCTGGCCGTAGGACGTTCCGGACCAAACGCGAATGATCTATTTTTGCATTTCGTGCAGAACCGGACGTTCGGTGAGTTCGAGATCCAAATTTGAGTCCGTGCCCGAAAGATCGCAACTTTCGACGCGGGGGGCATTTCGGTAAAAACACGACTTTCCCACCCGAAGGACGTGTCGGACGAAACGCGTATGATCTATTTTGGAATTTCACGCAGAACTAGACGTTTAGTGAGTTCGGTATCGAAGTTCGAGAACGCGCCCGAAACATCGCCAGCAAGTTTCGACGCGGCGAGCGTTTCGGTAAAAACACGACTTTCCTGCCCGTAGGACGTTCCGGACCAAACGCGAATGATCTATTTTTGCATTTGGTGCAGAACCAGATGTTCTGTGAGTTCGAGATCCAAAATCGAGTCCGTGCCCAAAAGATCGCAACTTTCGACGCGGGGGGCATTTCGGTAAAAACACGACTTTCCCACCCGGAGGACGTGTCGGACGAAACGCGTATGATCCATTTTGGAATTTCACGCAGAACTAGACCTTCAGTGAGTTCGGTATCGAAGTTCGAGAACGCGCCCGAAACATCGCAAGCAAGTTTCGACGCGGCGAGCGTTTCGGTAAAAACACGACTTTCCTGCCCGTCGGACGTTCCGGACCAAACGCGAATGATCTATTTTTGCATTTCGTGCATAACCGGACGTTCGGTGAGTTCGAGTTCCAAATTCGAGTCCGTGCCCGAAAGATCGCAACTTTCAACGCGGGGGGCATTTCGGTAAAAACACGACTTTCCTGCCCGTGGGACGTTCCGGACCAAACGCGAATGATCTATTTTTGCATTTCGTGCAGAACCAGACGTTCGGTGAGTTCGAGATCCAAATTCGAGTCCGTGCCCAAAAGATCGCAACTTTCGACGCGGGGGGGCATTTCGGTAAAAACACGACTTTCCCACCCGGAGGACGTGTCGGACGAAACGCGAATGATCCATTTTGGAATTTCACGCAGAACTAGACGTTCAGTGAGTTCGGTATCGAAGTTCGAGAACGCGCCCGAAACATCGCAAGCAAGTTTCGACGCGGCGAGCGTTTCGGTAAAAACACGACTTTCCTGCCCGTAGAACGTTCCGGACCAAACGCGAATGATCTATTTTTGCATTTCGTGCATAACCGGACGTTCGGTGAGTTCGAGATCCAAATTCGAGTCCGTGCCCGAAAGATCGCAACTTTCGACGCGGGGGGCATTTCGGTAAAAACACGACTTTCCTGCCCGTAGGACGTTCCGGACCAAACGCGAATGATCTATTTTTGTATTTCGTGCAGAACCGAACGTTCGGTGAGTTCGAGATCCAAATTCGAGTCCGTGCCCGAAAGATCGCAACTTTCGACGCGGGGGGCATTTCGGTAAAAACACGACTTTCACACCCGGAGGACGTGTCGGACGAAACGCGTATGATCTATTTTGGAATTTCATGCAGAACTGGACGTTCGGTGAGTTCGGTATCGAAGTTCGAGAACGCGCCCGAAACATCGCCAGCAAGTTTCGACGCGGCGAGCGTTTCGGTAAAAACATGACTTTCCTGGCCGTAGGACGTTCCGGACCAAACGCGAATGATCTATTTTTGCATTTCGTGCAGAACCGGACGTTCGGTGAGTTCGAGATCCAAATTTGAGTCCGTGCCCGAAAGATCGCAACTTTCGACGCGGGGGGCATTTCGGTAAAAACACGACTTTCCCACCCGATGGACGTGTCGGACGAAACGCGTATGATCTATTTTGGAATTTCACGCAGAACTAGACGTTCAGTGAGTTCGGTATCGAAGTTCGAGAACGCGCCCGAAACATCGCCAGCAAGTTTCGACGCGGCGAGCGTTTCGGTAAAAACACGACTTTCCTGCCCGTAGGACGTTCCGGACCAAACGCGAATGATCTATTTTTGCATTTGGTGCAGAACCAGATGTTCTGTGAGTTCGAGATCCAAAATCGAGTCCGTGCCCAAAAGATCGCAACTTTCGACGCGGGGGGCATTTCGGTAAAAACACGACTTTCCCACCCGGAGGACGTGTCGGACGAAACGCGTATGATCCATTTTGGAATTTCACGCAGAACTAGACCTTCAGTGAGTTCGGTATCGAAGTTCGAGAACGCGCCCGAAACATCGCAAGCAAGTTTCGACGCGGCGAGCGTTTCGGTATAAACACGACTTTCCTGCCCGTCGGACGTTCCGGACCAAACGCGAATGATCTATTTTTGCATTTGGTGCATAACCGGACGTTCGGTGAGTTCGAGATCCAAATTCGAGTCCGTGCCCGAAAGATCGCAACTTTCGACGCGGGGGCATTTCGGTAAAAACACGACTTTCCTGCCCGTGGGACGTTCCGGACCAAACGCGAATGATCTATTTTTGCATTTCGTGCAGAACCAGACGTTCGGTGAGTTCGAGATCCAAATTCGAGTCCGTGCCCAAAAGATCGCAACTTTCGACGCGGGGGGCATTTCGGTAAAAACACGACTTTCCCACCCGGAGGACGTGTCGGACGAAACGCGAATGATCCATTTTGGAATTTCATGCAGAACTAGACGTTCAGTGAGTTCGGTATCGAAGTTCGAGAACGCGCCCGAAACATCGCAAGCAAGTTTCGACGCGGCGAGCGTTTCGGTAAAAACATGACTTTCCTGCCCGTAGAACGTTCCGGACCAAACGCGAATGATCTATTTTTGCATTTCATGCAGAACCGGACGTTCGGTGAGTTCGAGATCCAAATTTGAGTCCGTGCCCGAAAGATCGCAACTTTCGACGCGGGGGGCATTTCGGTAAAAACACGACTTTCCCACCCGAAGGACGTGTCGGACGAAACGCGTATGATCTATTTTGGAATTTCACGCAGAACTAGACGTTCAGTGAGTTCGGTATCGAAGTTCGAGAACGCGCCCGAAACATCGCCAGCAAGTTTCGACGCGGCGAGCGTTTCGGTAAAAACACGACTTTCCTGCCCGTAGGACGTTCCGGACCAAACGCGAATGATCTATTTTTGCATTTGGTGCAGAACCAGATGTTCTGTGAGTTCGAGATCCAAAATCGAGTCCGTGCCCAAAAGATCGCAACTTTCGACGCGGGGGGCATTTCGGTAAAAACACGACTTTCCCACCCGGAGGACGTGTCGGACGAAACGCGTATGATCCATTTTGGAATTTCACGCAGAACTAGACCTTCAGTGAGTTCGGTATCGAAGTTCGAGAACGCGCCCGAAACATCGCAAGCAAGTTTCGACGCGGCGAGCGTTTCGGTAAAAACACGACTTTCCTGCCCGTCGGACGTTCCGGACCAAACGCGAATGATCTATTTTTGCATTTGGTGCATAACCGGACGTTCGGTGAGTTCGAGATCCAAATTCGAGTCCGTGCCCGAAAGATCGCAACTTTCGACGCGGGGGGCATTTCGGTAAAAACACGACTTTCCTGCCCGTGGGACGTTCCGGACCAAACGCGAATGATCTATTTTTGCATTTCGTGCAGAACCAGACGTTCGGTGAGTTCGAGATCCAAATTCGAGTCCGTGCCCAAAAGATCGCAACTTTCGACGCGGGGGGCATTTCGGTAAAAACACGACTTTCCCACCCGGAGGACGTGTCGGACGAAACGCGAATGATCCATTTTGGAATTTCATGCAGAACTAGACGTTCAGTGAGTTCGGTATCGAAGTTCGAGAACGCACCCGAAACATCGCAAGCAAGTTTCGACGCGGCGAGCGTTTCGGTAAAAACACGACTTTCCTGCCCGTAGAACGTTCCGGACCAAACGGGAATGATCTATTTTTGCATTTCGTGCAGAACCGGACGTTCGGTGAGTTCGAGATCCAAATTTGAGTCCGTGCCCGAAAGATCGCAACTTTCGACGCGGGGGGCATTTCGGTAAAAACACGACTTTCCCACCCGAAGGACGTGCCGGACGAAACGCGTATGATCTATTTTGGAATTTCACGCAGAACTAGACGTTCAGTGAGTTCGGTATCGAAGTTCGAGAACGCGCCTGAAACATCGCCAGCAAGTTTCGACGCGGCGAGCGTTTCGGTAAAAACACGACTTTCCTGCCCGTAGGACGTTCCGGACCAAACGCGAATGATCTATTTTTGCATTTGGTGCAGAACCAGATGTTCTGTGAGTTCGAGATCCAAAATCGAGTCCGTGCCCAAAAGATCGCAACTTTCGACGCGGGGGGCATTTCGGTAAAAACACGACTTTCCCACCCGGAGGACGTGTCGGACGAAACGCGTATGATCCATTTTGGAATTTCACGCAGAACTAGACCTTCAGTGAGTTCGGTATCGAAGTTCGAGAACGCGCCCGAAACATCGCAAGCAAGTTTCGACGCGGCGAGCGTTTCGGTAAAAACACGACTTTCCTGCCCGTCGGACGTTCCGGACCAAACGCGAATGATCTATTTTTGCATTTGGTGCATAACCGGACGTTCGGTGAGTTCGAGATCCAAATTCGAGTCCGTGCCCGAAAGATCGCAACTTTCGACGCGGGGGGCATTTCGGTAAAAACACGACTTTCCTGCCCGTGGGACGTTCCGGACCAAACGCGAATGATCTATTTTTGCATTTCGTGCAGAACCAGACGTTCGGTGAGTTCGAGATCCAAATTCGAGTCCGTGCCCAAAAGATCGCAACTTTCGACGCGGGGGGCATTTCGGTAAAAACACGACTTTCCCACCCGGAGGACGTGTCGGACGAAACGCGAATGATCCATTTTGGAATTTCATGCAGAACTAGACGTTCAGTGAGTTCGGTATCGAAGTTCGAGAACGCACCCGAAACATCGCAAGCAAGTTTCGACGCGGCTAGCGTTTCGGTAAAAACACGACTTTCCTGCCCGTAGAACGTTCCGGACCAAACGGGAATGATCTATTTTTGCATTTCGTGCAGAACCGGACGTTCGGTGAGTTCGGGATCCAAATTTGAGTCCGTGCCCGAAAGATCGCAACTTTCGACGCGGGGGGCATTTCGGTAAAAACACGACTTTCCCACCCGAAGGACGTGTCGGACGAAACGCGTATGATCTATTTTGGAATTTCACGCAGAACTAGACGTTCAGTGAGTTCGGTATCGAAGTTCGAGAACGCGCCTGAAACATCGCCAGCAAGTTTCGACGCGGCGAGCGTTTCGGTAAAAACACGACTTTCCTGCCCGTAGGACGTTCCGGACCAAACGCGAATGATCTATTTTTGCATTTGGTGCAGAACCAGATGTTCTGTGAGTTCGAGATCCAAAATCGAGTCCGTGCCCAAAAGATCGCAACTTTCGACGCGGGGGGCATTTCGGTAAAAACACGACTTTCCCACCCGGAGGACGTGTCGGACGAAACGCGTATGATCCATTTTGGAATTTCACGCAGAACTAGACCTTCAGTGAGTTCGGTATCGAAGTTCGAGAACGCGCCCGAAACATCGCAATCAAGTTTCGACGCGGCGAGCGTTTCGGTAAAAACACGACTTTCCTGCCCGTCGGACGTTCCGGACCAAACGCGAATGATCTATTTTTGCATTTCGTGCATAACCGGACGTTTGGTGAGTTCGAGATCCAAATTCGAGTCCGTGCCCGAAAGATCGCAACTTTCGACGCGGGGGGCATTTCGGTAAAAACACGACTTTCCTGCCCGTGGGACGTTCCGGACCAAACGCGAATGATCTATTTTTGCATTTCGTGCAGAACCAGACGTTCGGTGAGTTCGAGATCCAAATTCGAGTCCGTGCCCAAAAGATCGCAACTTTCGACGCGGGGGGCATTTCGGTAAAAACACGACTTTCCCACCCGGAGGACGTGTCGGACGAAACGCGAATGATCCATTTTGGAATTTCACGCAGAACTAGACGTTCAGTGAGTTCGGTATCGAAGTTCGAGAACGCGCCCAAAACATCGCAAGCAAGTTTCGACGCGGCGAGCGTTTCGGTAAAAACACGACTTTCCTGCCCGTAGAACGTTCCGGACCAAACGCGAATGATCTATTTTTGCATTTCGTGCATAACCGGACGTTCGGTGAGTTCGAGATCCAAATTCGAGTCCGTGCCCGAAAGATCGCAACTTTCGACGCGGGGGGCATTTCGGTAAAAACACGACTTTCCTGCCCGTAGAACGTTCCGGACCAAACGCGAATGATCTATTTTTGCATTTCGTGCAGAACCGGACGTTCGGTGAGTTCGAGATCCAAATTCAAGTCCGTGCCCGAAAGATCGCAACTTTCGACGCGGGGGGCATTTCGGTAAAAACACGAATTTCACACCCGGAGGACGTGTCGGACGAAAAGCGTATGATGTATTTTGGAATTTCACGCAGAACTAGACGTTCAGTGAGTTCGGTATCGAAGTTCGAGAACGCGCCCGAAAAATCGCCAGCAAGTTTCGACGCGGCGAGCGTTTCGGTAAAAACACGACTTTCCTGCCCGTAGGACGTTCCGGACCAAACGCGAATGATCTATTTTTGCATTTCGTGCAGAACCGGACGTTCGGTGAGTTCGAGATCCAAATTCGAGTCCGTGCCCGAAAGATCGCAACGTTCGACGCGGGGGGCATTTCGGTAAAAACACGACTTTCCTGTCCGTAGGACGTTCCGGACCAAACGCGAATGATCTATTTTTGCATTTCGTGCAGAACCAGACGTTCGGTGAGTTCAAGATCCAAATTCGAGTCCGTGCCGAAAAGATCGGAACTTTCGACGCGGGGGGCATTTCGGTAAAAACACGACTTTCCCACCCGGAGGACGTGTCGGACGAAACGCGTATGATCCATTTTGGAATTTCACGCAGAACTAGACGTTTAGTGAGTTCGGTATCGAAGTTCGAGAACGCGCCCGAAACATCGCAAGCAAGTTTCGACGCGGCGAGCGTTTCGGTAAAAACACGACTTTCCTGCCCGTAGAACGTTCCGGACCAAACGTGAATGATCTATTTTTGCATTTGGTGCATAACCGGACGTTCGGTGAGTTCGAGATCCAAATTCGAGTCCGTGCCCGAAAGATCGCAACTTTCGACGCGGGGGGCATTTCGGTAAAAACACGACTTTCCTGCCCGTAGGACGTTCCGGACCAAACGCGAATGATCTATTTTTGCATTTCGTGCAGAACCAGACGTTCGGTGAGTTCAAGATCCAAATTCGAGCCCGTGCCGAAAAGATCGCAACTTTCGACGCGGGGGGCATTTCGGTAAAAACACGACTTTCACACCCGGAGGACGTGTCGGACGAAACGCGTATGATCTATTTTGGAATTTCATGCAGAACTAGAGGTTTAGTGAGTTCGGTATCGAAGCTCGAGAACGCGCCCGAAACATCGCCAGCAAGTTTCGACGTGGCGAGCGTTTCGGTAAAAACATGACTTTCCTGCCCGTAGGACGTTCCGGACCAAACGCGAATGATCTATTTTTGCATTTCGTGCAGAACCGGACGTTCGGTGAGTTCGAGATCCAAATTCGAGTCCGTGCCCGAAAGATCGCAACTTTCGACGCGGGGGGCATTTCGGTAAAAACACGACTTTCCCACCCGAAGGACGTGTCGGACGAAACGCGTATGATCTATTTTGGAATTTCACGCAGAACTAGACGTTCAGTGAGTTCGGTATCGAAGTTCGAGAACGCGCCCGAAACATCGCCAGCAAGTTTCGACGCGGCGAGCGTTTCGGTAAAAACACGACTTTCCTGCCCGTAGGACGTTCCGGACCAAACGCGAATGATCTATTTTTGCATTTTGTGCAGAACCAGACGTTCGGTGAGTTCGAGATCCAAAATCGAGTCCGTGCCCAAAAGATCGCAACTTTCGACGCGGGGGGCATTTCGGTAAAAACACGACTTTCCCACCCGGAGGACGTGTCGGACGAAATTCGTATGATCCATTTTGGAATTTCACGCAGAACTAGACCTTCAGTGAGTTCGGTATCGAAGTTCGAGAACGCGCCCGAAACATCGCCAGCAAGTTTCGACGCGGCGAGCGTTTCGGTAAAAACACGACTTTCCTGCCCGTAGGACGTTCCGGACCAAACGCGAATGATCTATTTTTGCATTTCGTGCAGAACCGGACGTTCGGTGAGTTCGAGATCCAAATTCGAGTCCGTGCCCGAAAGATCGCAACGTTCGACGCGGGGGGCATTTCGGTAAAAACACGACTTTCCTGCCCGTAGGACGTTCCGGACCAAACGCGAATGATCTATTTTTGCATTTCGTGCAGAACCGGACGTTCGGTGAGTTCGAGATCCAAATTCGAGTCCGTGCCCGAAAGATCGCAACTTTCGACGCGGGGGGCATTTCGGTAAAAACACGACTTTCACACCCGGAGGACGTGTCGGACGAAACGCGTATGATCTATTTTGGAATTTCATGCAGAACTAGACGTTCAGTGAGTTCGGTATCGAAGTTCGAGAACGCGCCCGAAACATCGCCAGCAAGTTTCGACGCGGCGAGCGTTTCGGTAAAAACATGACTTTCCTGGCCGTAGGACGTTCCGGACCAAACGCGAATGGTCTATTTTTGCATTTCGTGCAGAACCGGACGTTCGGTGAGTTCGAGATCCAAATTCGAGTCTGTGCCCGAAAGATCGCAACTTTCGACGCGGGGGGCATTTCGGTAAAAACACGACTTTCCCACCCGAAGGACGTGTCGGACGAAACGCGTATTATCTATTTTGGAATTTCACGCAGAACTAGACGTTCAGTGAGTTCGGTATCGAAGTTCGAGAACGCGCCCGAAACATCGCCAGCAAGTTTCGACGCGGCGAGCGTTTCGGTAAAAACACGACTTTCCTGCCCGTAGGACGTTCCGGACCAAACGCGAATGATCTATTTTTGCATTTTGTGCAGAACCAGACGTTCGGTGAGTTCGAGATCCAAAATCGAGTCCGTGCCCAAAAGATCGCAACTTTCGACGCGGGGGGCATTTCGGTAAAAACACGACTTTCCCACCCGGAGGACGTGTCGGACGAAACGCGTATGATCCATTTTGGAATTTCACGCAGAACTAGACCTTCAGTGAGTTCGGTATCGAAGTTCGAGAACGCGCCCGAAACATCGCCAGCAAGTTTCGACGCGGCGAGCGTTTCGGTAAAAACACGACTTTCCTGCCCGTAGGACGTTCCGGACCAAACGCGAAGGATCTATTTTTGCATTTCGTGCAGAACCGGACGTTCGGTGAGTTCGAGATCCAAATTCGAGTCCGTGCCCGAAAGATCGCAACGTTCGACGCGGGGGCATTTCGGTAAAAACACGACTTTCCTGCCCGTAGGACGTTCCGGACCAAACGCGAATGATCTATTTTTGCATTTCGTGCAGAACCGGACGTTCGGTGAGTTCGAGATCCAAATTCGAGTCCGTGCCCGAAAGATCGCAACTTTCGACGCGGGGGGCATTTCGGTAAAAACACGACTTTCACACCCGGAGGACGTGTCGGACGAAACGCGTATGATCTATTTTGGAATTTCATGCAGAACTAGACGTTCAGTGAGTTCGGTATCGAAGTTCGAGAACGCGCCCGAAACATCGCCAGCAAGTTTCGACGCGGCGAGCGTTTCGGTAAAAACATGACTTTCCTGGCCGTAGGACGTTCCGGACCAAACGCGAATGATCTATTTTTGCATTTCGTGCAGAACCGGACGTTCGGTGAGTTCGAGATCCAAATTCGAGTCCGTGCCCGAAAGATCGCAACGTTCGACGAGGGGGGGCATTTCGGTAAAAACACGACTTTCCTGCCCGTAGGACGTTCCGGACCAAACGCGAATGATCTATTTTTGCATTTCGTGCAGAACCGGACGTTCGGTGAGTTCGAGATCCAAATTCGAGTCCGTGCCCGAAAGATCGCAACTTTCGACGCGGGGGGCATTTCGGTAAAAACACGACTTTCACACCCGGAGGACGTGTCGGACGAAACGCGTATGATCTATTTTGGAATTTCATGCAGAACTAGACGTTCAGTGAGTTCGGTATCGAAGTTCGAGAACGCGCCCGAAACATCGCCAGCAAGTTTCGACGCGGCGATCGTTTCGGTAAAAACATGACTTTCCTGGCCGTAGGACGTTCCGGACCAAACGCGAATGGTCTATTTTTGCATTTCGTGCAGAACCGGACGTTCGGTGAGTTCGAGATCCAAATTCGAGTCTGTGCCCGAAAGATCGCAACTTTCGACGCGGGGGGCATTTCGGTAAAAACACGACTTTCCCACCCGAAGGACGTGTCGGACGAAACGCGTATGATCTATTTTGGAATTTCACGCAGAACTAGACGTTCAGTGAGTTCGGTATCGAAGTTCGAGAACGCGCCCGAAACATCGCCAGCAAGTTTCGACGCGGCGAGCGTTTCGGTAAAAACACGACTTTCCTGCCCGTAGGACGTTCCGGACCAAACGCGAATGATCTATTTTTGCATTTTGTGCAGAACCAGACGTTCGGTGAGTTCGAGATCCAAAATCGAGTCCGTGCCCAAAAGATCGCAACTTTCGACGCGGGGGGCATTTCGGTAAAAACACGACTTTCCCACCCGGAGGACGTGTCGGACGAAACGCGTATGATCCATTTTGGAATTTCACGCAGAACTAGACCTTCAGTGAGTTCGGTATCGAAGTTCGAGAACGCGCCCGAAACATCGCCAGCAAGTTTCGACGCGGCGAGCGTTTCGGTAAAAACACGACTTTCCTGCCCGTAGGACGTTCCGGACCAAACGCGAATGATCTATTTTTGCATTTCGTGCAGAACCGGACGTTCGGTGAGTTCGAGATCCAAATTCGAGTCCGTGCCCGAAAGATCGCAACGTTCGACGCGGGGGGCATTTCGGTAAAAACACGACTTTCCTGCCCGTAGGACGTTCCGGACCAAACGCGAATGATCTATTTTTGCATTTCGTGCAGAACCGGACGTTCGGTGAGTTCGAGATCCAAATTCGAGTCCGTGCCCGAAAGATCGCAACTTTCGACGCGGGGGGCATTTCGGTAAAAACACGACTTTCCCACCCGAAGGACGTGTCGGACGAAACGCGTATGATCTATTTTGGAATTTCACGCAGAACTAGACGTTCAGTGAGTTCGGTATCGAAGTTCGAGAACGCGCCCGAAACATCGCCAGCAAGTTTCGACGCGGCGAGCGTTTCGGTAAAAACACGACTTTCCTGCCCGTAGGACGTTCCGGACCAAACGCGAATGATCTATTTTTGCATTTGGTGCAGAACCAGATGTTCTGTGAGTTCGAGATCCAAAATCGAGTCCGTGCCCAAAAGATCACAACTTTCGACGCGGGGGGCATTTCGGTAAAAACACGACTTTCCCACCCGGAGGACGTGTCGGACGAAACGCGTATGATCCATTTTGGAATTTCACGCAGAACTAGACCTTCAGTGAGTTCGGTATCGAAGTTCGAGAACGCGCCCGAAACATCGCAAGCAAGTTTCGACGCGGCGAGCGTTTCGGTAAAAACACGACTTTCCTGCCCGTCGGACGTTCCGGACCAAACGCGAATGATCTATTTTTGCATTTCGTGCATAACCGGACGTTCGGTGAGTTCGAGATCCAAATTCGAGTCCGTGCCCGAAAGATCGCAACTTTCGACGCGGGGGGCATTTCGGTAAAAACACGACTTTCCTGCCCGTGGGACGTTCCGGACCAAACGCGAATGATCTATTTTTGCATTTCGTGCAGAACCAGACGTTCGGTGAGTTCGAGATCCAAATTCGAGACCGTGCCCAAAAGATCGCAACTTTCGACGCGGGGGGCATTTCGGTAAAAACACGACTTTCCCACCCGGAGGACGTGTCGGACGAAACGCGAATGATCCATTTTGGAATTTCACGCAGAACTAGACGTTCAGTGAGTTCGGTATCGAAGTTCGAGAACGCGCCCGAAACATCGCAAGCAAGTTTCGACGCGGCGAGCGTTTCGGTAAAAACACGACTTTCCTGCCCGTAGAACGTTCCGGACCAAACGCGAATGATCTATTTTTGCATTTCGTGCATAACCGGACGTTCGGTGAGTTCGAGATCCAAATTCGAGTCCGTGCCCGAAAGATCGCAACTTTCGACGCGGGGGGCATTTCGGTAAAAACACGACTTTCCTGCCCGTAGGACGTTCCGGACCAAACGCGAATGATCTATTTTTGCATTTCGTGCAGAACCGGACGTTCGGTGAGTTCGAGATCCAAATTCAAGTCCGTGCCCGAAAGATCGCAACTTTCGACGCGGGGGGCATTTCGGTAAAAACACGACTTTCCTGCCCGTAGGACGTTCCGGACCAAACGCGAATGATCTATTTTTGCATTTCGTGCAGAACCAGACGTTCGGTGAGTTCAAGATCCAAATTCGAGCCCGTGCCGAAAAGATCGCAACTTTCGACGCGGGGGGCATTTCGGTAAAAACACGACTTTCACACCCGGAGGACGTGTCGGACGAAACGCGTATGATCTATTTTGGAATTTCATGCAGAACTAGACGTTTAGTGAGTTCGGTATCGAAGTTCGAGAACGCGCCCGAAACATCGCCAGCAAGTTTCGACGTGGCGAGCGTTTCGGTAAAAACATGACTTTCCTGCCCGTAGGACGTTCCGGACCAAACGCGAATGATCTATTTTTGCATTTTGTGCAGAACCGGACGTTCGGTGAGTTCGAGATCCAAATTCGAGTCCGTGCCCGAAAGATCGCAACTTTCGACGCGGGGGGCATTTCGGTAAAAACACGACTTTCCCACCCGAAGGACGTGTCGGACGAAACGCGTATGATCTATTTTGGAATTTCACGCAGAACTAGACGTTCAGTGAGTTCGGTATCGAAGTTCGAGAACGCGCCCGAAACATCGCCAGCAAGTTTCGACGCGGCGAGCGTTTCGGTAAAAACACGACTTTCCTGCCCGTAGGACGTTCCGGACCAAACGCGAATGATCTATTTTTGCATTTTGTGCAAAACCAGACGTTCGGTGAGTTCGAGATCCAAAATCGAGTCCGTGCCCAAAAGATCGCAACTTTCGACGCGGGGGGCATTTCGGTAAAAACACGACTTTCCCACCCGGAGGACGTGTCGGACGAAACGCGTATGATCCATTTTGGAATTTCACGCAGAACTAGACCTTCAGTGAGTTCGGTATCGAAGTTCGAGAACGCGCCCGAAACATCGCCAGCAAGTTTCGACGCGGCGAGCGTTTCGGTAAAAACACGACTTTCCTGCCCGTAGGACGTTCCGGACCAAACGCGAATGATCTATTTTTGCATTTCGTGCAGAACCGGACGTTCGGTGAGTTCGAGATCCAAATTCGAGTCCGTGCCCGAAAGATCGCAACGTTCGACGCGGGGGGCATTTCGGTAAAAACACGACTTTCCTGCCCGTAGGACGTTCCGGACCAAACGCGAATGATCTATTTTTTGCATTTCGTGCAGAACCGGACGTTCGGTGAGTTCGAGATCCAAATTCAAGTCCGTGCCCGAAAGATCGCAACTTTCGACGCGGGGGGCATTTCGGTAAAAACACGACTTTCCTGCCCGTAGGACGTTCCGGACCAAACGCGAATGATCTATTTTTGCATTTCGTGCAGAACCAGACGTTCGGTGAGTTCAAGATCCAAATTCGAGCCCGTGCCGAAAAGATCACAGCTTTCGACGCGGGGGGCATTTCGGTAAAAACACGACTTTCACACCCGGAGGACGTGTCGGACGAAACGCGTATGATCTATTTTGGAATTTCATGCAGAACTAGACGTTTAGTGAGTTCGGTATCGAAGTTCGAGAACGCGCCCGAAACATCGCCAGCAAGTTTCGACGTGGCGAGCGTTTCGGTAAAAACATGACTTTCCTGCCCGTAGGACGTTCCGGACCAAACGCGAATGATCTATTTTTGCATTTCGTGCAGAACCGGACGTTCGGTGAGTTCGAGATCCAAATTCGAGCCCGTGCCCGAAAGATCGCAACTTTCGACGCGGGGGGCATTTCGGTAAAAACACGACTTTCCCACCCGAAGGACGTGTCGGACGAAACGCGTACGATCTATTTTGGAATTTCACGCAGAACTAGACGTTCAGTGAGTTCGGTATCGAAGTTCGAGAACGCGCCCGAAACATCGCCAGCAAGTTTCGACGCGGCGAGCGTTTCGGTAAAAACACGACTTTCCTGCCCGTAGGACGTTCCGGACCAAACGCGAATGATCTATTTTTGCATTTGGTGCAGAACCAGATGTTCTGTGAGTTCGAGATCCAAAATCGAGTCCGTGCCCAAAAGATCGCAACTTTCGACGCGGGGGGCATTTCGGTAAAAACACGACTTTCCCACCCGGAGGACGTGTCGGACGAAACGCGTATGATCCATTTTGGAATTTCACGCAGAACTAGACCTTCAGTGAGTTCGGTATCGAAGTTCGAGAACGCGCCCGAAACATCGCAATCAAGTTTCGACGCGGCGAGCGTTTCGGTAAAAACACGACTTTCCTGCCCGTCGGACGTTCCGGACCAAACGCGAATGATCTATTTTTGCATTTCGTGCATAACCGGACGTTTGGTGAGTTCGAGATCCAAATTCGAGTCCGTGCCCGAAAGATCGCAACTTTCGACGCGGGGGGCATTTCGGTAAAAACACGACTTTCCTGCCCGTGGGACGTTCCGGACCAAACGCGAATGATCTATTTTTGCATTTCGTGCAGAACCAGACGTTCGGTGAGTTCGAGATCCAAATTCGAGTCCGTGCCCAAAAGATCGCAACTTTCGACGCGGGGGGCATTTCGGTAAAAACACGACTTTCCCACCCGGAGGACGTGTCGGACGAAACGCGAATGATCCATTTTGGAATTTCACGCAGAACTAGACGTTCAGTGAGTTCGGTATCGAAGTTCGAGAACGCGCCCAAAACATCGCAAGCAAGTTTCGACGCGGCGAGCGTTTCGGTAAAAACACGACTTTCCTGCCCGTAGAACGTTCCGGACCAAACGCGAATGATCTATTTTTGCATTTCGTGCATAACCGGACGTTCGGTGAGTTCGAGATCCAAATTCGAGTCCGTGCCCGAAAGATCGCAACTTTCGACGCGGGGGGCATTTCGGTAAAAACACGACTTTCCTGCCCGTAGAACGTTCCGGACCAAACGCGAATGATCTATTTTTGCATTTCGTGCAGAACCGGACGTTCGGTGAGTTCGAGATCCAAATTCAAGTCCGTGCCCGAAAGATCGCAACTTTCGACGCGGGGGGCATTTCGATAAAAACACGAATTTCACACCCGGAGGACGTGTCGGACGAAAAGCGTATGATGTATTTTGGAATTTCACGCAGAACTAGACGTTCAGTGAGTTCGGTATCGAAGTTCGAGAACGCGCCCGAAACATCGCCAGCAAGTTTCGACGCGGCGAGCGTTTCGGTAAAAACACGACTTTCCTGCCCGTAGGACGTTCCGGACCAAACGCGAATGATCTATTTTTGCATTTCGTGCAGAACCGGACGTTCGGTGAGTTCGAGATCCAAATTCGAGTCCGTGCCCGAAAGATCGCAACGTTCGACGCGGGGGGCATTTCGGTAAAAACACGACTTTCCTGTCCGTAGGACGTTCCGGACCAAACGCGAATGATCTATTTTTGCATTTCGTGCAGAACCAGACGTTCGGTGAGTTCAAGATCCAAATTCGAGTCCGTGCCGAAAAGATCGGAACTTTCGACGCGGGGGGCATTTCGGTAAAAACACGACTTTCCCACCCGGAGGACGTGTCGGACGAAACGCGTATGATCCATTTTGGAATTTCACGCAGAACTAGACGTTTAGTGAGTTCGGTATCGAAGTTCGAGAACGCGCCCGAAACATCGCAAGCAAGTTTCGACGCGGCGAGCGTTTCGGTAAAAACACGACTTTCCTGCCCGTAGAACGTTCCGGACCAAACGTGAATGATCTATTTTTGCATTTGGTGCATAACCGGACGTTCGGTGAGTTCGAGATCCAAATTCGAGTCCGTGCCCGAAAGATCGCAACTTTCGACGCGGGGGGCATTTCGGTAAAAACACGACTTTCCTGCCCGTAGGACGTTCCGGACCAAACGCGAATGATCTATTTTTGCATTTCGTGCAGAACCAGACGTTCGGTGAGTTCAAGATCCAAATTCGAGCCCGTGCCGAAAAGATCGCAACTTTCGACGCGGGGGGCATTTCGGTAAAAACACGACTTTCACACCCGGAGGACGTGTCGGACGAAACGCGTATGATCTATTTTGGAATTTCATGCAGAACTAGAGGTTTAGTGAGTTCGGTATCGAAGCTCGAGAACGCGCCCGAAACATCGCCAGCAAGTTTCGACGTGGCGAGCGTTTCGGTAAAAACATGACTTTCCTGCCCGTAGGACGTTCCGGACCAAACGCGAATGATCTATTTTTGCATTTCGTGCAGAACCGGACGTTCGGTGAGTTCGAGATCCAAATTCGAGTCCGTGCCCGAAAGATCGCAACTTTCGACGCGGGGGGCATTTCGGTAAAAACACGACTTTCCCACCCGAAGGACGTGTCGGACGAAACGCGTATGATCTATTTTGGAATTTCACGCAGAACTAGACGTTCAGTGAGTTCGGTATCGAAGTTCGAGAACGCGCCCGAAACATCGCCAGCAAGTTTCGACGCGGCGAGCGTTTCGGTAAAAACACGACTTTCCTGCCCGTAGGACGTTCCGGACCAAACGCGAATGATCTATTTTTGCATTTTGTGCAGAACCAGACGTTCGGTGAGTTCGAGATCCAAAATCGAGTCCGTGCCCAAAAGATCGCAACTTTCGACGCGGGGGGCATTTCGGTAAAAACACGACTTTCCCACCCGGAGGACGTGTCGGACGAAACGCGTATGATCCATTTTGGAATTTCACGCAGAACTAGACCTTCAGTGAGTTCGGTATCGAAGTTCGAGAACGCGCCCGAAACATCGCCAGCAAGTTTCGACGCGGCGAGCGTTTCGGTAAAAACACGACTTTCCTGCCCGTAGGACGTTCCGGACCAAACGCGAATGATCTATTTTTGCATTTCGTGCAGAACCGGACGTTCGGTGAGTTCGAGATCCAAATTCGAGTCCGTGCCCGAAAGATCGCAACGTTCGACGCGGGGGGCATTTCGGTAAAAACACGACTTTCCTGCCCGTAGGACGTTCCGGACCAAACGCGAATGATCTATTTTTGCATTTCGTGCAGAACCGGACGTTCGGTGAGTTCGAGATCCAAATTCGAGTCCGTGCCCGAAAGATCGCAACTTTCGACGCGGGGGGCATTTCGGTAAAAACACGACTTTCACACCCGGAGGACGTGTCGGACGAAACGCGTATGATCTATTTTGGAATTTCATGCAGAACTAGACGTTCAGTGAGTTCGGTATCGAAGTTCGAGAACGCGCCCGAAACATCGCAAGCAAGTTTCGACGCGGCGAGCGTTTCGGTAAAAACACGACTTTCCTGCCCGTAGAACGTTCCGGACCAAACGTGAATGATCTATTTTTGCATTTGGTGCATAACCGGACGTTCGGTGAGTTCGAGATCCAAATTCGAGTCCGTGCCCGAAAGATCGCAACTTTCGACGCGGGGGGCATTTCGGTAAAAACACGACTTTCCTGCCCGTAGGACGTTCCGGACCAAACGCGAATGATCTATTTTTGCATTTCGTGCAGAACCAGACGTTCGGTGAGTTCAAGATCCAAATTCGAGCCCGTGCCGAAAAGATCGCAACTTTCGACGCGGGGGGCATTTCGGTAAAAACACGACTTTCACACCCGGAGGACGTGTCGGACGAAACGCGTATGATCTATTTTGGAATTTCATGCAGAACTAGAGGTTTAGTGAGTTCGGTATCGAAGCTCGAGAACGCGCCCGAAACATCGCCAGCAAGTTTCGACGTGGCGAGCGTTTCGGTAAAAACATGACTTTCCTGCCCGTAGGACGTTCCGGACCAAACGCGAATGATCTATTTTTGCATTTCGTGCAGAACCGGACGTTCGGTGAGTTCGAGATCCAAATTCGAGTCCGTGCCCGAAAGATCGCAACTTTCGACGCGGGGGGCATTTCGGTAAAAACACGACTTTCCCACCCGAAGGACGTGTCGGACGAAACGCGTATGATCTATTTTGGAATTTCACGCAGAACTAGACGTTCAGTGAGTTCGGTATCGAAGTTCGAGAACGCGCCCGAAACATCGCCAGCAAGTTTCGACGCGGCGAGCGTTTCGGTAAAAACACGACTTTCCTGCCCGTAGGACGTTCCGGACCAAACGCGAATGATCTATTTTTGCATTTTGTGCAGAACCAGACGTTCGGTGAGTTCGAGATCCAAAATCGAGTCCGTGCCCAAAAGATCGCAACTTTCGACGCGGGGGGCATTTCGGTAAAAACACGACTTTCCCACCCGGAGGACGTGTCGGACGAAACGCGTATGATCCATTTTGGAATTTCACGCAGAACTAGACCTTCAGTGAGTTCGGTATCGAAGTTCGAGAACGCGCCCGAAACATCGCCAGCAAGTTTCGACGCGGCGAGCGTTTCGGTAAAAACACGACTTTCCTGCCCGTAGGACGTTCCGGACCAAACGCGAATGATCTATTTTTGCATTTCGTGCAGAACCGGACGTTCGGTGAGTTCGAGATCCAAATTCGAGTCCGTGCCCGAAAGATCGCAACGTTCGACGCGGGGGGCATTTCGGTAAAAACACGACTTTCCTGCCCGTAGGACGTTCCGGACCAAACGCGAATGATCTATTTTTGCATTTCGTGCAGAACCGGACGTTCGGTGAGTTCGAGATCCAAATTCGAGTCCGTGCCCGAAAGATCGCAACTTTCGACGCGGGGGGCATTTCGGTAAAAACACGACTTTCACACCCGGAGGACGTGTCGGACGAAACGCGTATGATCTATTTTGGAATTTCATGCAGAACTAGACGTTCAGTGAGTTCGGTATCGAAGTTCGAGAACGCGCCCGAAACATCGCCAGCAAGTTTCGACGCGGCGAGCGTTTCGGTAAAAACATGACTTTCCTGGCCGTAGGACGTTCCGGACCAAACGCGAATGGTCTATTTTTGCATTTCGTGCAGAACCGGACGTTCGGTGAGTTCGAGATCCAAATTCGAGTCTGTGCCCGAAAGATCGCAACTTTCGACGCGGGGGGCATTTCGGTAAAAACACGACTTTCCCACCCGAAGGACGTGTCGGACGAAACGCGTATGATCTATTTTGGAATTTCACGCAGAACTAGACGTTCAGTGAGTTCGGTATCGAAGTTCGAGAACGCGCCCGAAACATCGCCAGCAAGTTTCGACGCGGCGAGCGTTTCGGTAAAAACACGACTTTCCTGCCCGTAGGACGTTCCGGACCAAACGCGAATGATCTATTTTTGCATTTTGTGCAGAACCAGACGTTCGGTGAGTTCGAGATCCAAAATCGAGTCCGTGCCCAAAAGATCGCAACTTTCGACGCGGGGGGCATTTCGGTAAAAACACGACTTTCCCACCCGGAGGACGTGTCGGACGAAACGCGTATGATCCATTTTGGAATTTCACGCAGAACTAGACCTTCAGTGAGTTCGGTATCGAAGTTCGAGAACGCGCCCGAAACATCGCCAGCAAGTTTCGACGCGGCGAGCGTTTCGGTAAAAACACGACTTTCCTGCCCGTAGGACGTTCCGGACCAAACGCGAATGATCTATTTTTGCATTTCGTGCAGAACCGGACGTTCGGTGAGTTCGAGATCCAAATTCGAGTCCGTGCCCGAAAGATCGCAACGTTCGACGCGGGGGGCATTTCGGTAAAAACACGACTTTCCTGCCCGTAGGACGTTCCGGACCAAACGCGAATGATCTATTTTTGCATTTCGTGCAGAACCGGACGTTCGGTGAGTTCGAGATCCAAATTCGAGTCCGTGCCCGAAAGATCGCAACTTTCGACGCGGGGGGCATTTCGGTAAAAACACGACTTTCACACCCGGAGGACGTGTCGGACGAAACGCGTATGATCTATTTTGGAATTTCATGCAGAACTAGACGTTCAGTGAGTTCGGTATCGAAGTTCGAGAACGCGCCCGAAACATCGCCAGCAAGTTTCGACGCGGCGAGCGTTTCGGTAAAAACATGACTTTCCTGGCCGTAGGACGTTCCGGACCAAACGCGAATGATCTATTTTTGCATTTCGTGCAGAACCGGACGTTCGGTGAGTTCGAGATCCAAATTCGAGTCCGTGCCCGAAAGATCGCAACGTTCGACGAGGGGGGGCATTTCGGTAAAAACACGACTTTCCTGCCCGTAGGACGTTCCGGACCAAACGCGAATGATCTATTTTTGCATTTCGTGCAGAACCGGACGTTCGGTGAGTTCGAGATCCAAATTCGAGTCCGTGCCCGAAAGATCGCAACTTTCGACGCGGGGGGCATTTCGGTAAAAACACGACTTTCACACCCGGAGGACGTGTCGGACGAAACGCGTATGATCTATTTTGGAATTTCATGCAGAACTAGACGTTCAGTGAGTTCGGTATCGAAGTTCGAGAACGCGCCCGAAACATCGCCAGCAAGTTTCGACGCGGCGAGCGTTTCGGTAAAAACATGACTTTCCTGGCCGTAGGACGTTCCGGACCAAACGCGAATGGTCTATTTTTGCATTTCGTGCAGAACCGGACGTTCGGTGAGTTCGAGATCCAAATTCGAGTCTGTGCCCGAAAGATCGCAACTTTCGACGCGGGGGGCATTTCGGTAAAAACACGACTTTCCCACCCGAAGGACGTGTCGGACGAAACGTGTGTGTCTATTTTGGAATTTCACGCAGAACTAGACGTTCAGTGAGTTCGGTATCGAAGTTCGAGAACGCGCCCGAAACATCGCCAGCAAGTTTCGACGCGGCGAGCGTTTCGGTAAAAACACGACTTTCCTGCCCGTAGGACGTTCCGGACCAAACGCGAATGATCTATTTTTGCATTTCGTGCAGAACCAGACGTTCGGTGAGTTCAAGATCCAAATTCGAGCCCGTGCCGAAAAGATCGCAACTTTCGACGCGGGGGGCATTTCGGTAAAAACACGACTTTCACACCCGGAGGACGTGTCGGACGAAACGCGTATGATCTATTTTGGAATTTCATGCAGAACTAGAGGTTTAGTGAGTTCGGTATCGAAGCTCGAGAACGCGCCCGAAACATCGCCAGCAAGTTTCGACGTGGCGAGCGTTTCGGTAAAAACATGACTTTCCTGCCCGTAGGACGTTCCGGACCAAACGCGAATGATCTATTTTTGCATTTCGTGCAGAACCGGACGTTCGGTGAGTTCGAGATCCAAATTCGAGTCCGTGCCCGAAAGATCGCAACTTTCGACGCGGGGGGCATTTCGGTAAAAACACGACTTTCCCACCCGAAGGACGTGTCGGACGAAACGCGTATGATCTATTTTGGAATTTCACGCAGAACTAGACGTTCAGTGAGTTCGGTATCGAAGTTCGAGAACGCGCCCGAAACATCGCCAGCAAGTTTCGACGCGGCGAGCGTTTCGGTAAAAACACGACTTTCCTGCCCGTAGGACGTTCCGGACCAAACGCGAATGATCTATTTTTGCATTTTGTGCAGAACCAGACGTTCGGTGAGTTCGAGATCCAAAATCGAGTCCGTGCCCAAAAGATCGCAACTTTCGACGCGGGGGGCATTTCGGTAAAAACACGACTTTCCCACCCGGAGGACGTGTCGGACGAAACGCGTATGATCCATTTTGGAATTTCACGCAGAACTAGACCTTCAGTGAGTTCGGTATCGAAGTTCGAGAACGCGCCCGAAACATCGCCAGCAAGTTTCGACGCGGCGAGCGTTTCGGTAAAAACACGACTTTCCTGCCCGTAGGACGTTCCGGACCAAACGCGAATGATCTATTTTTGCATTTCGTGCAGAACCGGACGTTCGGTGAGTTCGAGATCCAAATTCGAGTCCGTGCCCGAAAGATCGCAACGTTCGACGCGGGGGGCATTTCGGTAAAAACACGACTTTCCTGCCCGTAGGACGTTCCGGACCAAACGCGAATGATCTATTTTTGCATTTCGTGCAGAACCGGACGTTCGGTGAGTTCGAGATCCAAATTCGAGTCCGTGCCCGAAAGATCGCAACTTTCGACGCGGGGGGCATTTCGGTAAAAACACGACTTTCACACCCGGAGGACGTGTCGGACGAAACGCGTATGATCTATTTTGGAATTTCATGCAGAACTAGACGTTCAGTGAGTTCGGTATCGAAGTTCGAGAACGCGCCCGAAACATCGCCAGCAAGTTTCGACGCGGCGAGCGTTTCGGTAAAAACATGACTTTCCTGGCCGTAGGACGTTCCGGACCAAACGCGAATGGTCTATTTTTGCATTTCGTGCAGAACCGGACGTTCGGTGAGTTCGAGATCCAAATTCGAGTCTGTGCCCGAAAGATCGCAACTTTCAACGCGGGGGGCATTTCGGTAAAAACACGACTTTCCCACCCGAAGGACGTGTCGGACGAAACGCGTATGATCTATTTTGGAATTTCACGCAGAACTAGACGTTCAGTGAGTTCGGTATCGAAGTTCGAGAACGCGCCCGAAACATCGCCAGCAAGTTTCGACGCGGCGAGCGTTTCGGTAAAAACACGACTTTCCTGCCCGTAGGACGTTCCGGACCAAACGCGAATGATCTATTTTTGCATTTTGTGCAGAACCAGACGTTCGGTGAGTTCGAGATCCAAAATCGAGTCCGTGCCCAAAAGATCGCAACTTTCGACGCGGGGGGCATTTCGGTAAAAACACGACTTTCCCACCCGGAGGACGTGTCGGACGAAACGCGTATGATCCATTTTGGAATTTCACGCAGAACTAGACCTTCAGTGAGTTCGGTATCGAAGTTCGAGAACGCGCCCGAAACATCGCCAGCAAGTTTCGACGCGGCGAGCGTTTCGGTAAAAACACGACTTTCCTGCCCGTAGGACGTTCCGGACCAAACGCGAATGATCTATTTTTGCATTTCGTGCAGAACCGGACGTTCGGTGAGTTCGAGATCCAAATTCGAGTCCGTGCCCGAAAGATCGCAACGTTCGACGCGGGGGGCATTTCGGTAAAAACACGACTTTCCTGCCCGTAGGACGTTCCGGACCAAACGCGAATGATCTATTTTTGCATTTCGTGCAGAACCGGACGTTCGGTGAGTTCGAGATCCAAATTCGAGTCCGTGCCCGAAAGATCGCAACTTTCGACGCGGGGGGCATTTCGGTAAAAACACGACTTTCACACCCGGAGGACGTGTCGGACGAAACGCGTATGATCTATTTTGGAATTTCATGCAGAACTAGACGTTCAGTGAGTTCGGTATCGAAGTTCGAGAACGCGCCCGAAACATCGCCAGCAAGTTTCGACGCGGCGAGCGTTTCGGTAAAAACATGACTTTCCTGGCCGTAGGACGTTCCGGACCAAACGCGAATGATCTATTTTTGCATTTCGTGCAGAACCGGACGTTCGGTGAGTTCGAGATCCAAATTCGAGTCCGTGCCCGAAAGATCGCAACGTTCGACGAGGGGGGGCATTTCGGTAAAAACACGACTTTCCTGCCCGTAGGACGTTCCGGACCAAACGCGAATGATCTATTTTTGCATTTCGTGCAGAACCGGACGTTCGGTGAGTTCGAGATCCAAATTCGAGTCCGTGCCCGAAAGATCGCAACTTTCGACGCGGGGGGCATTTCGGTAAAAACACGACTTTCACACCCGGAGGACGTGTCGGACGAAACGCGTATGATCTATTTTGGAATTTCATGCAGAACTAGACGTTCAGTGAGTTCGGTATCGAAGTTCGAGAACGCGCCCGAAACATCGCCAGCAAGTTTCGACGCGGCGAGCGTTTCGGTAAAAACATGACTTTCCTGGCCGTAGGACGTTCCGGACCAAACGCGAATGGTCTATTTTTGCATTTCGTGCAGAACCGGACGTTCGGTGAGTTCGAGATCCAAATTCGAGTCTGTGCCCGAAAGATCGCAACTTTCGACGCGGGGGGCATTTCGGTAAAAACACGACTTTCCCACCCGAAGGACGTGTCGGACGAAACGTGTATGATCTATTTTGGAATTTCACGCAGAACTAGACGTTCAGTGAGTTCGGTATCGAAGTTCGAGAACGCGCCCGAAACATCGCCAGCAAGTTTCGACGCGGCGAGCGTTTCGGTAAAAACACGACTTTCCTGCCCGTAGGACGTTCCGGACCAAACGCGAATGATCTATTTTTGCATTTTGTGCAGAACCAGACGTTCGGTGAGTTCGAGATCCAAAATCGAGTCCGTGCCCAAAAGATCGCAACTTTCGACGCGGGGGGCATTTCGGTAAAAACACGACTTTCCCACCCGGAGGACGTGTCGGACGAAACGCGTATGATCCATTTTGGAATTTCACGCAGAACTAGACCTTCAGTGAGTTCGGTATCGAAGTTCGAGAACGCGCCCGAAACATCGCCAGCAAGTTTCGACGCGGCGAGCGTTTCGGTAAAAACACGACTTTCCTGCCCGTAGGACGTTCCGGACCAAACGCGAATGATCTATTTTTGCATTTCGTGCAGAACCGGACGTTCGGTGAGTTCGAGATCCAAATTCGAGTCCGTGCCCGAAAGATCGCAACGTTCGACGCGGGGGGCATTTCGGTAAAAACACGACTTTCCTGCCCGTAGGACGTTCCGGACCAAACGCGAATGATCTATTTTTGCATTTCGTGCAGAACCGGACGTTCGGTGAGTTCGAGATCCAAATTCGAGTCCGTGCCCGAAAGATCGCAACTTTCGACGCGGGGGGCATTTCGGTAAAAACACGACTTTCACACCCGGAGGACGTGTCGGACGAAACGCGTATGATCTATTTTGGAATTTCATGCAGAACTAGACGTTCAGTGAGTTCGGTATCGAAGTTCGAGAACGCGCCCGAAACATCGCCAGCAAGTTTCGACGCGGCGAGCGTTTCGGTAAAAACATGACTTTCCTGGCCGTAGGACGTTCCGGACCAAACGCGAATGATCTATTTTTGCATTTCGTGCAGAACCGGACGTTCGGTGAGTTCGAGATCCAAATTTGAGTCCGTGCCCGAAAGATCGCAACTTTCGACGCGGCGGGCATTTCGGTAAAAACACGACTTTCCCACCCGAAGGACGTGTCGGACGAAACGCGTATGATCTATTTTGGAATTTCACGCAGAACTAGACGTTCAGTGAGTTCGGTATCGAAGTTCGAGAACGCGCCCGAAACATCGCCAGCAAGTTTCGACGCGGCGAGCGTTTCGGTAAAAACACGACTTTCCTGCCCGTAGGACGTTCCGGACCAAACGCGAATGATCTATTTTTGCATTTGGTGCAGAACCAGATGTTCTGTGAGTTCGAGATCCAAAATCGAGTCCGTGCCCAAAAGATCGCAACTTTCGACGCGGGGGGCATTTCGGTAAAAACACGACTTTCCCACCCGGAGGACGTGTCGGACGAAACGCGTATGATCCATTTTGGAATTTCACGCAGAACTAGACCTTCAGTGAGTTCGGTATCGAAGTTCGAGAACGCGCCCGAAACATCGCAAGCAAGTTTCGACGCGGCGAGCGTTTCGGTAAAAACACGACTTTCCTGCCCGTCGGACGTTCCGGACCAAACGCGAATGATCTATTTTTGCATTTCGTGCATAACCGGACGTTCGGTGAGTTCGAGATCCAAATTCGAGTCCGTGCCCGAAAGATCGCAACTTTCGACGCGGGGGGCATTTCGGTAAAAACACGACTTTCCTGCCCGTGGGACGTTCCGGACCAAACGCGAATGATCTATTTTTGCATTTCGTGCAGAACCAGACGTTCGGTGAGTTCGAGATCCAAATTCGAGACCGTGCCCAAAAGATCGCAACTTTCGACGCGGGGGGCATTTCGGTAAAAACACGACTTTCCCACCCGGAGGACGTGTCGGACGAAACGCGAATGATCCATTTTGGAATTTCACGCAGAACTAGACGTTCAGTGAGTTCGGTATAGAAGTTCGAGAACGCGCCCGAAACATCGCAAGCAAGTTTCGACGCGGCGAGCGTTTCGGTAAAAACACGACTTTCCTACCCGTAGAACGTTCCGGACCAAACGCGAATGATCTATTTTTGCATTTCGTGCATAACCGGACGTTCGGTGAGTTCGAGATCCAAATTCGAGTCCGTGCCCGAAAGATCGCAACGTTCGACGCGGGGGGCATTTCGGTAAAAACACGACTTTCCTGCCCGTAGGACGTTCCGGACCAAACGCGAATGATCTATTTTTGCATTTCGTGCAGAACCGGACGTTCGGTGAGTTCGAGATCCAAATTCGAGTCCGTGCCCGAAAGATCGCAACTTTCGACGCGGGGGGCATTTCGGTAAAAACACGACTTTCACACCCGGAGGACGTGTCGGACGAAACGCGTATGATCTATTTTGGAATTTCATGCAGAACTAGACGTTCAGTGAGTTCGGTATCGAAGTTCGAGAACGCGCCCGAAACATCGCCAGCAAGTTTCGACGCGGCGAGCGTTTCGGTAAAAACATGACTTTCCTGGCCGTAGGACGTTCCGGACCAAACGCGAATGATCTATTTTTGCATTTCGTGCAGAACCGGACGTTCGGTGAGTTCGAGATCCAAATTCGAGTCCGTGCCCGAAAGATCGCAACGTTCGACGAGGGGGGGCATTTCGGTAAAAACACGACTTTCCTGCCCGTAGGACGTTCCGGACCAAACGCGAATGATCTATTTTTGCATTTCGTGCAGAACCGGACGTTCGGTGAGTTCGAGATCCAAATTCGAGTCCGTGCCCGAAAGATCGCAACTTTCGACGCGGGGGGCATTTCGGTAAAAACACGACTTTCACACCCGGAGGACGTGTCGGACGAAACGCGTATGATCTATTTTGGAATTTCATGCAGAACTAGACGTTCAGTGAGTTCGGTATCGAAGTTCGAGAACGCGCCCGAAACATCGCCAGCAAGTTTCGACGCGGCGAGCGTTTCGGTAAAAACATGACTTTCCTGGCCGTAGGACGTTCCGGACCAAACGCGAATGGTCTATTTTTGCATTTCGTGCAGAACCGGACGTTCGGTGAGTTCGAGATCCAAATTCGAGTCTGTGCCCGAAAGATCGCAACTTTCGACGCGGGGGGCATTTCGGTAAAAACACGACTTTCCCACCCGAAGGACGTGTCGGACGAAACGTGTATGATCTATTTTGGAATTTCACGCAGAACTAGACGTTCAGTGAGTTCGGTATCGAAGTTCGAGAACGCGCCCGAAACATCGCCAGCAAGTTTCGACGCGGCGAGCGTTTCGGTAAAAACACGACTTTCCTGCCCGTAGGACGTTCCGGACCAAACGCGAATGATCTATTTTTGCATTTTGTGCAGAACCAGACGTTCGGTGAGTTCGAGATCCAAAATCGAGTCCGTGCCCAAAAGATCGCAACTTTCGACGCGGGGGGCATTTCGGTAAAAACACGACTTTCCCACCCGGAGGACGTGTCGGACGAAACGCGTATGATCCATTTTGGAATTTCACGCAGAACTAGACCTTCAGTGAGTTCGGTATCGAAGTTCGAGAACGCGCCCGAAACATCGCCAGCAAGTTTCGACGCGGCGAGCGTTTCGGTAAAAACACGACTTTCCTGCCCGTAGGACGTTCCGGACCAAACGCGAATGATCTATTTTTGCATTTCGTGCAGAACCGGACGTTCGGTGAGTTCGAGATCCAAATTCGAGTCCGTGCCCGAAAGATCGCAACGTTCGACGCGGGGGGCATTTCGGTAAAAACACGACTTTCCTGCCCGTAGGACGTTCCGGACCAAACGCGAATGATCTATTTTTGCATTTCGTGCAGAACCGGACGTTCGGTGAGTTCGAGATCCAAATTCGAGTCCGTGCCCGAAAGATCGCAACTTTCGACGCGGGGGGCATTTCGGTAAAAACACGACTTTCACACCCGGAGGACGTGTCGGACGAAACGCGTATGATCTATTTTGGAATTTCATGCAGAACTAGACGTTCAGTGAGTTCGGTATCGAAGTTCGAGAACGCGCCCGAAACATCGCCAGCAAGTTTCGACGCGGCGAGCGTTTCGGTAAAAACATGACTTTCCTGGCCGTAGGACGTTCCGGACCAAACGCGAATGATCTATTTTTGCATTTCGTGCAGAACCGGACGTTCGGTGAGTTCGAGATCCAAATTTGAGTCCGTGCCCGAAAGATCGCAACTTTCGACGCGGCGGGCATTTCGGTAAAAACACGACTTTCCCACCCGAAGGACGTGTCGGACGAAACGCGTATGATCTATTTTGGAATTTCACGCAGAACTAGACGTTCAGTGAGTTCGGTATCGAAGTTCGAGAACGCGCCCGAAACATCGCCAGCAAGTTTCGACGCGGCGAGCGTTTCGGTAAAAACACGACTTTCCTGCCCGTAGGACGTTCCGGACCAAACGCGAATGATCTATTTTTGCATTTGGTGCAGAACCAGATGTTCTGTGAGTTCGAGATCCAAAATCGAGTCCGTGCCCAAAAGATCGCAACTTTCGACGCGGGGGGCATTTCGGTAAAAACACGACTTTCCCACCCGGAGGACGTGTCGGACGAAACGCGTATGATCCATTTTGGAATTTCACGCAGAACTAGACCTTCAGTGAGTTCGGTATCGAAGTTCGAGAACGCGCCCGAAACATCGCAAGCAAGTTTCGACGCGGCGAGCGTTTCGGTAAAAACACGACTTTCCTGCCCGTCGGACGTTCCGGACCAAACGCGAATGATCTATTTTTGCATTTCGTGCATAACCGGACGTTCGGTGAGTTCGAGATCCAAATTCGAGTCCGTGCCCGAAAGATCGCAACTTTCGACGCGGGGGGCATTTCGGTAAAAACACGACTTTCCTGCCCGTGGGACGTTCCGGACCAAACGCGAATGATCTATTTTTGCATTTCGTGCAGAACCAGACGTTCGGTGAGTTCGAGATCCAAATTCGAGACCGTGCCCAAAAGATCGCAACTTTCGACGCGGGGGGCATTTCGGTAAAAACACGACTTTCCCACCCGGAGGACGTGTCGGACGAAACGCGAATGATCCATTTTGGAATTTCACGCAGAACTAGACGTTCAGTGAGTTCGGTATAGAAGTTCGAGAACGCGCCCGAAACATCGCAAGCAAGTTTCGACGCGGCGAGCGTTTCGGTAAAAACACGACTTTCCTGCCCGTAGAACGTTCCGGACCAAACGCGAATGATCTATTTTTGCATTTCGTGCATAACCGGACGTTCGGTGAGTTCGAGATCCAAATTCGAGTCCGTGCCCGAAAGATCGCAACTTTCGACGCGGGGGGCATTTCGGTAAAAACACGACTTTCCTGCCCGTAGGACGTTCCGGACCAAACGCGAATGATCTATTTTTGCATTTCGTGCAGAACCGGACGTTCGGTGAGTTCGAGATCCAAATTCAAGTCCGTGCCCGAAAGATCGCAACTTTCGACGCGGGGGGCATTTCGGTAAAAACACGACTTTCCTGCCCGTAGGACGTTCCGGACCAAACGCGAATGATCTATTTTTGCATTTCGTGCAGAACCAGACGTTCGGTGAGTTCAAGATCCAAATTCGAGCCCGTGCCGAAAAGATCGCAACTTTCGACGCGGGGGGCATTTCGGTAAAAACACGACTTTCACACCCGGAGGACGTGTCGGACGAAACGCGTATGATCTATTTTGGAATTTCGTGCAGAACTAGACGTTTAGTGAGTTCGGTATCGAAGTTCGAGAACGCGCCCGAAACATCGCCAGCAAGTTTCGACGTGGCGAGCGTTTCGGTAAAAACATGACTTTCCTGCCCGTAGGACGTTCCGGACCAAACGCGAATGATCTATTTTTGCATTTCGTGCAGAACCGGACGTTCGGTGAGTTCGAGATCCAAATTCGAGTCCGTGCCCGAAAGATCGCAACTTTCGACGCGGGGGGCATTTCGGTAAAAACACGACTTTCCCACCCGAAGGACGTGTCGGACGAAACGCGTATGATCTATTTTGGAATTTCACGCAGAACTAGACGTTCAGTGAGTTCGGTATCGAAGTTCGAGAACGCGCCCGAAACATCGCCAGCAAGTTTCGACGCGGCGAGCGTTTCGGTAAAAACACGACTTTCCTGCCCGTAGGACGTTCCGGACCAAACGCGAATGATCTATTTTTGCATTTTGTGCAGAACCAGACGTTCGGTGAGTTCGAGATCCAAAATCGAGTCCGTGCCCAAAAGATCGCAACTTTCGACGCGGGGGGCATTTCGGTAAAAACACGACTTTCCCACCCGGAGGACGTGTCGGACGAAACGCGTATGATCCATTTTGGAATTTCACGCAGAACTAGACCTTCAGTGAGTTCGGTATCGAAGTTCGAGAACGCGCCCGAAACATCGCCAGCAAGTTTCGACGCGGCGAGCGTTTCGGTAAAAACACGACTTTCCTGCCCGTAGGACGTTCCGGACCAAACGCGAATGATCTATTTTTGCATTTCGTGCAGAACCGGACGTTCGGTGAGTTCGAGATCCAAATTCGAGTCCGTGCCCGAAAGATCGCAACGTTCGACGCGGGGGGCATTTCGGTAAAAACACGACTTTCCTGCCCGTAGGACGTTCCGGACCAAACGCGAATGATCTATTTTTGCATTTCGTGCAGAACCGGACGTTCGGTGAGTTCGAGATCCAAATTCGAGTCCGTGCCCGAAAGATCGCAACTTTCGACGCGGGGGGCATTTCGGTAAAAACACGACTTTCACACCCGGAGGACGTGTCGGACGAAACGCGTATGATCTATTTTGGAATTTCATGCAGAACTAGACGTTCAGTGAGTTCGGTATCGAAGTTCGAGAACGCGCCCGAAACATCGCCAGCAAGTTTCGACGCGGCGAGCGTTTCGGTAAAAACATGACTTTCCTGGCCGTAGGACGTTCCGGACCAAACGCGAATGATCTATTTTTGCATTTCGTGCAGAACCGGACGTTCGGTGAGTTCGAGATCCAAATTTGAGTCCGTGCCCGAAAGATCGCAACTTTCGACGCGGCGGGCATTTCGGTAAAAACACGACTTTCCCACCCGAAGGACGTGTCGGACGAAACGCGTATGATCTATTTTGGAATTTCACGCAGAACTAGACGTTCAGTGAGTTCGGTATCGAAGTTCGAGAACGCGCCCGAAACATCGCCAGCAAGTTTCGACGCGGCGAGCGTTTCGGTAAAAACACGACTTTCCTGCCCGTAGGACGTTCCGGACCAAACGCGAATGATCTATTTTTGCATTTGGTGCAGAACCAGATGTTCTGTGAGTTCGAGATCCAAAATCGAGTCCGTGCCCAAAAGATCGCAACTTTCGACGCGGGGGGCATTTCGGTAAAAACACGACTTTCCCACCCGGAGGACGTGTCGGACGAAACGCGTATGATCCATTTTGGAATTTCACGCAGAACTAGACCTTCAGTGAGTTCGGTATCGAAGTTCGAGAACGCGCCCGAAACATCGCAAGCAAGTTTCGACGCGGCGAGCGTTTCGGTAAAAACACGACTTTCCTGCCCGTCGGACGTTCCGGACCAAACGCGAATGATCTATTTTTGCATTTCGTGCATAACCGGACGTTCGGTGAGTTCGAGATCCAAATTCGAGTCCGTGCCCGAAAGATCGCAACTTTCGACGCGGGGGGCATTTCGGTAAAAACACGACTTTCCTGCCCGTGGGACGTTCCGGACCAAACGCGAATGATCTATTTTTGCATTTCGTGCAGAACCAGACGTTCGGTGAGTTCGAGATCCAAATTCGAGACCGTGCCCAAAAGATCGCAACTTTCGACGCGGGGGGCATTTCGGTAAAAACACGACTTTCCCACCCGGAGGACGTGTCGGACGAAACGCGAATGATCCATTTTGGAATTTCACGCAGAACTAGACGTTCAGTGAGTTCGGTATAGAAGTTCGAGAACGCGCCCGAAACATCGCAAGCAAGTTTCGACGCGGCGAGCGTTTCGGTAAAAACACGACTTTCCTGCCCGTAGAACGTTCCGGACCAAACGCGAATGATCTATTTTTGCATTTCGTGCATAACCGGACGTTCGGTGAGTTCGAGATCCAAATTCGAGTCCGTGCCCGAAAGATCGCAACTTTCGACGCGGGGGGCATTTCGGTAAAAACACGACTTTCCTGCCCGTAGGACGTTCCGGACCAAACGCGAATGATCTATTTTTGCATTTCGTGCAGAACCGGACGTTCGGTGAGTTCGAGATCCAAATTCAAGTCCGTGCCCGAAAGATCGCAACTTTCGACGCGGGGGGCATTTCGGTAAAAACACGACTTTCCTGCCCGTAGGACGTTCCGGACCAAACGCGAATGATCTATTTTTGCATTTCGTGCAGAACCAGACGT
This sequence comes from Arctostaphylos glauca, assembly GCA_019985065.2. Classification (NCBI taxonomy): domain Eukaryota; kingdom Viridiplantae; phylum Streptophyta; class Magnoliopsida; order Ericales; family Ericaceae; genus Arctostaphylos; species Arctostaphylos glauca. The sequence continues at coordinate 34,147,261 of JAHSPW020000004.1, read as the reverse complement.
TCGGTGAGTTCAAGATCCAAATTCGAGCCCGTGCCGAAAAGATCGCAACTTTCGACGCGGGGGGCATTTCGGTAAAAACACGACTTTCACACCCGGAGGACGTGTCGGACGAAACGCGTATGATCTATTTTGGAATTTCGTGCAGAACTAGACGTTTAGTGAGTTCGGTATCGAAGTTCGAGAACGCGCCCGAAACATCGCCAGCAAGTTTCGACGTGGCGAGCGTTTCGGTAAAAACATGACTTTCCTGCCCGTAGGACGTTCCGGACCAAACGCGAATGATCTATTTTTGCATTTCGTGCAGAACCGGACGTTCGGTGAGTTCGAGATCCAAATTCGAGTCCGTGCCCGAAAGATCGCAACTTTCGACGCGGGGGGCATTTCGGTAAAAACACGACTTTCCCACCCGAAGGACGTGTCGGACGAAACGCGTATGATCTATTTTGGAATTTCACGCAGAACTAGACGTTCAGTGAGTTCGGTATCGAAGTTCGAGAACGCGCCCGAAACATCGCCAGCAAGTTTCGACGCGGCGAGCGTTTCGGTAAAAACACGACTTTCCTGCCCGTAGGACGTTCCGGACCAAACGCGAATGATCTATTTTTGCATTTGGTGCAGAACCAGATGTTCTGTGAGTTCGAGATCCAAAATCGAGTCCGTGCCCAAAAGATCGCAACTTTCGACGCGGGGGGCATTTCGGTAAAAACACGACTTTCCCACCCGGAGGACGTGTCGGACGAAACGCGTATGATCCATTTTGGAATTTCACGCAGAACTAGACCTTCAGTGAGTTCGGTATCGAAGTTCGAGAACGCGCCCGAAACATCGCAAGCAAGTTTCGACGCGGCGAGCGTTTCGGTAAAAACACGACTTTCCTGCCCGTCGGACGTTCCGGACCAAACGCGAATGATCTATTTTTGCATTTCGTGCATAACCGGACGTTCGGTGAGTTCGAGATCCAAATTCGAGTCCGTGCCCGAAAGATCGCAACTTTCGACGCGGGGGGCATTTCGGTAAAAACACGACTTTCCTGCCAGTGGGACGTTCCGGACCAAACGCGAATGATCTATTTTTGCATTTCGTGCAGAACCAGACGTTCGGTGAGTTCGAGATCCAAATTCGAGACCGTGCCCAAAAGATCGCAACTTTCGACGCGGGGGGCATTTCGGTAAAAACACGACTTTCCCACCCGGAGGACGTGTCGGACGAAACGCGAATGATCCATTTTGGAATTTCACGCAGAACTAGACGTTCAGTGAGTTCGGTATCGAAGTTCGAGAACGCGCCCGAAACATCGCAAGCAAGTTTCGACGCGGCGAGCGTTTCGGTAAAAACACGACTTTCCTGCCCGTAGAACGTTCCGGACCAAACGCGAATGATCTATTTTTGCATTTCGTGCATAACCGGACGTTCGGTGAGTTCGAGATCCAAATTCGAGTCCGTGCCCGAAAGATCGCAACTTTCGACGCGGGGGGCATTTCGGTAAAAACACGACTTTCCTGCCCGTAGGACGTTCCGGACCAAACGCGAATGATCTATTTTTGCATTTCGTGCAGAACCGGACGTTCGGTGAGTTCGAGATCCAAATTCAAGTCCGTGCCCGAAAGATCGCAACTTTCGACGCGGGGGGCATTTCGGTAAAAACACGACTTTCCTGCCCGTAGGACGTTCCGGACCAAACGCGAATGATCTATTTTTGCATTTCGTGCAGAACCAGACGTTCGGTGAGTTCGAGATCCAAATTCGAGTCCGTGCCCGAAAGATCGCAACTTTCGACGCGGGGGGCATTTCGGTAAAAACACGACTTTCCCACCCGAAGGACGTGTCGGACGAAACGCGTATGATCTATTTTGGAATTTCACGCAGAACTAGACGTTCAGTGAGTTCGGTATCGAAGTTCGAGAACGCGCCCGAAACATCGCCAGCAAGTTTCGACGCGGCGAGCGTTTCGGTAAAAACACGACTTTCCTGCCCGTAGGACGTTCCGGACCAAACGCGAATGATCTATTTTTGCATTTTGTGCAAAACCAGACGTTCGGTGAGTTCGAGATCCAAAATCGAGTCCGTGCCCAAAAGATCGCAACTTTCGACGCGGGGGGCATTTCGGTAAAAACACGACTTTCCCACCCGGAGGACGTGTCGGACGAAACGCGTATGATCCATTTTGGAATTTCACGCAGAACTAGACCTTCAGTGAGTTCGGTATCGAAGTTCGAGAACGCGCCCGAAACATCGCCAGCAAGTTTCGACGCGGCGAGCGTTTCGGTAAAAACACGACTTTCCTGCCCGTAGGACGTTCCGGACCAAACGCGAATGATCTATTTTTGCATTTCGTGCAGAACCGGACGTTCGGTGAGTTCGAGATCCAAATTCGAGTCCGTGCCCGAAAGATCGCAACGTTCGACGCGGGGGGCATTTCGGTAAAAACACGACTTTCCTGCCCGTAGGACGTTCCGGACCAAACGCGAATGATCTATTTTTTGCATTTCGTGCAGAACCGGACGTTCGGTGAGTTCGAGATCCAAATTCAAGTCCGTGCCCGAAAGATCGCAACTTTCGACGCGGGGGGCATTTCGGTAAAAACACGACTTTCCTGCCCGTAGGACGTTCCGGACCAAACGCGAATGATCTATTTTTGCATTTCGTGCAGAACCAGACGTTCGGTGAGTTCAAGATCCAAATTCGAGCCCGTGCCGAAAAGATCGCAACTTTCGACGCGGGGGGCATTTCGGTAAAAACACGACTTTCACACCCGGAGGACGTGTCGGACGAAACGCGTATGATCTATTTTGGAATTTCATGCAGAACTAGACGTTTAGTGAGTTCGGTATCGAAGTTCGAGAACGCGCCCGAAACATCGCCAGCAAGTTTCGACGTGGCGAGCGTTTCGGAAAAAACATGACTTTCCTGCCCGTAGGACGTTCCGGACCAAACGCGAATGATCTATTTTTGCATTTCGTGCAGAACCGGACGTTCGGTGAGTTCGAGATCCAAATTCGAGCCCGTGCCCGAAAGATCGCAACTTTCGACGCGGGGGGCATTTCGGTAAAAACACGACTTTCCCACCCGAAGGACGTGTCGGACGAAACGCGTACGATCTATTTTGGAATTTCACGCAGAACTAGACGTTCAGTGAGTTCGGTATCGAAGTTCGAGAACGCGCCCGAAACATCGCCAGCAAGTTTCGACGCGGCGAGCGTTTCGGTAAAAACACGACTTTCCTGCCCGTAGGACGTTCCGGACCAAACGCGAATTATCTATTTTTGCATTTCGTGCAGAACCGGACGTTCGGTGAGTTCGAGATCCAAAATCGAGTCCGTGCCCAAAAGATCGCAACTTTCGACGCGGGGGGCATTTCGGTAAAAACACGACTTTCCCACCCGGAGGACGTGTCGGACGAAACGCGTATGATCCATTTTGGAATTTCACGCAGAACTAGACGTTCAGTGAGTTCGGTATCAAAGTTCGAGAACGCGCCCGAAACATCGCCAGCAAGTTTCGACGCGGCGAGCGTTTCGGTAAAAACACGACTTTCCTGCCCGTAGGACGTTCCGGACCAAACGCGAATGATCTATTTTTGCATTTTGTGCAGAACTAGACGTTCGGTGAGTTCGAGATCCAAAATCGAGTCCGTGCCCAAAAGATCGCAACTTTCGACGCGGGGGGCATTTCGGTAAAAACACGACTTTCCCACCCGGAGGACGTGTCGGACGAAACGCGTATGATCCATTTTGGAATTTCACGCAGAACTAGACCTTCAGTGAGTCCGGTATCGAAGTTCGAGACGCGCCCGAAACATCGCAAGCAAGTTTCGACGCGGCGAGCGTTTCGGTAAAAACACGACTTTCCTGCCCGTCGGACGTTCCGGACCAAACGCGAACGATCTATTTTTGCATTTCGTGCATAACCGGACGTTCGGTGAGTTCGAGATCCAAATTCGAGTCCGTGCCCGAAAGATCGCAACTTTCGACGCGGGGGGCATTTCGGTAAAAACACGACTTTCCTGCCCGTTGGACGTTCCGGACCAAACGCGAATGATCTATTTTTGCATTTCGTGCAGAACCAGACGTTCGGTGAGTTCGAGATCCAAATTCGAGTCCGTGCCCAAAAGATCGCAACTTTCGACGCGGGGGGCATTTCGGTAAAAACACGACTTTCCCACCCGGAGGACGTGTCGGACGAAACGCGAATGATCCATTTTGTAATTTCACGCAGAACTAGAGGTTCAGTGAGTTCGGTATCGAAGTTCGAGAACGCGCTCGAAACATCGCAAGCAAGTTTCGACGCGGCGAGCGTTTCGGTAAAAACACGACTATCCTGCCCGTAGAACGTTCCGGACCAAACGCGAATGATCTATTTTTGCATTTCGTGCATAACCAGACGTTCGGTGAGTTCGAGATCCAAATTCGAGTCCGTGCCCGAAAGATCGCAACTTTCGACGCGGGGGGCATTTCGGTAAAAACACGACTTTCCTGCCCGTAGGACGTTCCGGACCAAACGCGAATGATCTATTTTTGCATTTCGTGCAGAACCGGACGTTCGGTGAGTTCGAGATCCAAATTCAAGTCCGTGCCCGAAAGATCGCAACTTTCGACGCGGGGGGCATTTCGGTAAAAACACGACTTTCACACCCGGAGGACGTGTCGGACGAAACGCGTATGATGTATTTTGGAATTTCACGCAGAACTAGACGTTCAGTGAGTTCGGTATCGAAGTTCGAGAACGCGCCCGAAACATCGCCAGCAAGTTTCGACGCGGCGAGCGTTTCGGTAAAAACACGACTTTCCTGCCCGTAGGACGTTCCGGACCAAACGCGAATGATCTATTTTTGCATTTTGTGCAGAACCAGACGTTCGGTGAGTTCGAGATCCAAAATCGAGTCCGTGCCCAAAAGATCGCAACTTTCGACGCGGGGGGCATTTCGGTAAAAACACGACTTTCCCACCCGGAGGACGTGTCGGACGAAACGCGTATGATCCATTTTGGAATTTCACGCAGAAGTAGACCTTCAGTGAGTTCGGTATCGAAGTTCGAGAACGCGCCCGAAACATCGCCAGCAAGTTTCGACGCGGCGAGCGTTTCGGTAAAAACACGACTTTCCTGCCCGTAGGACGTTCCGGACCAAACGCGAATGATCTATTTTTGCATTTCGTGCAGAACCGGACGTTCGGTGAGTTCGAGATCCAAATTCGAGTCCGTGCCCGAAAGATCGCAACGTTCGACGCGGGGGGCATTTCGGTAAAAACACGACTTTCCTGCCCGTAGGACGTTCCGGACCAAACGCGAATGATCTATTTTTGCATTTCATGCAGAACCGGACGTTCGGTGAGTTCGAGATCCAAATTCAAGTCCGTGCCCGAAAGATCGCAACTTTCGACGCGGGGGGCATTTCGGTAAAAACACGACTTTCACACCCGGAGGACGTGTCGGACGAAACGCGTATGATGTATTTTGGAATTTCACGCAGAACTAGACGTTCAGTGAGTTCGGTATCGAAGTTCGAGAACGCGCCCGAAACATCGCCAGCAAGTTTCGACGCGGCGAGCGTTTCGGTAAAAACACGACTTTCCTGCCTGTAGGACGTTCCGGACCAAACGCGAATGATCTATTTTTGCATTTCGTGCAGAACCGGACGTTCGGTGAGTTCGACATCCAAATTCGAGTCCGTGCCCGAAAGATCGCAACGTTCGACGCGGGGGGCATTTCGGTAAAAACACGACTTTCCTGTCCGTAGGACGTTCCAGACCAAACGCGAATGATCTATTTTTGCATTTCGTGCAGAACCGGACGTTCGGTGAGTTCGAGATCCAAATTCGAGTCCGTGCCCGAAAGATCGCAACTTTCGACGCGGGGGGCATTTCGGTAAAAACACGACTTTCCTGCCCGTGGGACGTTCCGGACCAAACGCGAATGATCTATTTTTGCATTTCGTGCAGAACCAGACGTTCGGTGAGTTCGAGATCCAAATTCGAGTCCGTGCCCAAAAGATCGCAACTTTCGACGCGGGGGGCATTTCGGTAAAAACACGACTATCCCACCCGGAGGACGTGTCGGACGAAACGCGAATGATCCATTTTGGAATTTCACGCAGAACTAGACGTTCAGTAAGTTCGGTATCGAAGTTCGAGAACGCGCCCGAAACATCGCAAGCAAGTTTCGACGCGGCGAGCGTTTCGGTAAAAACACGACTTTCCTGCCCGTAGAACGTTCCGGACCAAACGCGAATGATCTATTTTTGCATTTCGTGCATAACCGGACGTTCGGTGAGTTCGAGATCCAAATTCGAGTCCGTGCCCGAAAGATCGCAACTTTCGACGTGGGCGGCATTTCGGTAAAAACACGACTTTCCTGCCCGTAGGACGTTCCGGACCAAACGCGAATGATCTATTTTTGCATTTCGTGCAGAACCGGACGTTCGGTGAGTTCGAGATCCAAATTCAAGTCCGTGCCCGAAAGATCGCAACTTTCGACGCGGGGGGCATTTCGGTAAAAACACGACTTTCACACCCGGAGGACGTGTCGGACGAAACGCGTATGATGTATTTTGGAATTTCACGCAGAACTAGACGTTCAGTGAGTTCGGTATCGAAGTTCGAGAACGTGCCCGAAACATCGCCAGCAAGTTTCGACGCGGCGAGCGTTTCGGTAAAAACACGACTTTCCTGCCCGTAGGACGTTCCGGACCAAACGCGAATGATCTATTTTTGCATTTCGTGCAGAACCGGACGTTCGGTGAGTTCGAGATCCAAATTCGAGTCCGTGCCAGAAAGATCGCAACGTTCGACGCGGGGGGCATTTCGGTAAAAACACGACTTTCCTGTCCGTAGGACGTTCCGGACCAAACGCGAATGATCTATTTTTGCATTTCGTGCAGAACCAGACGTTCGGTGAGTTCAAGATCCAAATTCGAGTCCGTGCCGAAAAGATCGCAACTTTCGACGCGGGGGGCATTTCGGTAAAAACACGACTTTCCCACCCGGAGGACGTGTCGGACGAAACGCGTATGATCCATTTTGGAATTTCACGCAGAACTAGACGTTTAGTGAGTTCGGTATCGAAGTTCGAGAACGCGCCCGAAACATCGCAAGCAAGTTTCGACGCGGCGAGCGTTTCGGTAAAAACACGACTTTCCTGCCCGTAGAACGTTCCGGACCAAACGTGAATGATCTATTTTTGCATTTGGTGCATAACCGGACGTTCGGTGAGTTCGAGATCCAAATTCGAGTCCGTGCCCGAAAGATCGCAACTTTCGACGCGGGGGGCATTTCAGTAAAAACACGACTTTCCTGCCCGTAGGACGTTCCGGACCAAACGCGAATGATCTATTTTTGCATTTCGTGCAGAACCAGACGTTCGGTGAGTTCAAGATCCAAATTCGAGCCCGTGCCGAAAAGATCGCAACTTTCGACGCGGGAGCATTTCGGTAAAAACACGACTTTCACACCCGGAGGACGTGTCGGACGAAACGCGTATGATCTATTTTGGAATTTCATGCAGAACTAGACGTTCAGTGAGTTCGGTATCGAAGTTCGAGAACGCGCCCGAAACATCGCCAGCAAGTTTCGACGCGGCGAGCGTTTTGGTAAAAACATGACTTTCCTGCCCGTAGGACGTTCCGGACCAAACGCGAATGATCTATTTTTGCATTTCGTGCAGAACCGGACGTTCGGTGAGTTCGACATCCAAATTCGAGTCCGTGCCCGAAAGATCGCAACGTTCGACGCGGGGGGCATTTCGGTAAAAACACGACTTTCCTGTCCGTAGGACGTTCCAGACCAAACGCGAATGATCTATTTTTGCATTTCGTGCAGAACCGGACGTTCGGTGAGTTCGAGATCCAAATTCGAGTCCGTGCCCGAAAGATCGCAACTTTCGACGCGGGGGGCATTTCGGTAAAAACACGACTTTCCTGCCCGTGGGACGTTCCGGACCAAACGCGAATGATCTATTTTTGCATTTCGTGCAGAACCAGACGTTCGGTGAGTTCGAGATCCAAATTCGAGTCCGTGCCCAAAAGATCGCAACTTTCGACGCGGGGGGCATTTCGGTAAAAACACGACTATCCCACCCGGAGGACGTGTCGGACGAAACGCGAATGATCCATTTTGGAATTTCACGCAGAACTAGACGTTCAGTAAGTTCGGTATCGAAGTTCGAGAACGCGCCCGAAACATCGCAAGCAAGTTTCGACGCGGCGAGCGTTTCGGTAAAAACACGACTTTCCTGCCCGTAGAACGTTCCGGACCAAACGCGAATGATCTATTTTTGCATTTCGTGCATAACCGGACGTTCGGTGAGTTCGAGATCCAAATTCGAGTCCGTGCCCGAAAGATCGCAACTTTCGACGTGGGCGGCATTTCGGTAAAAACACGACTTTCCTGCCCGTAGGACGTTCCGGACCAAACGCGAATGATCTATTTTTGCATTTCGTGCAGAACCGGACGTTCGGTGAGTTCGAGATCCAAATTCAAGTCCGTGCCCGAAAGATCGCAACTTTCGACGCGGGGGGCATTTCGGTAAAAACACGACTTTCACACCCGGAGGACGTGTCGGACGAAACGCGTATGATGTATTTTGGAATTTCACGCAGAACTAGACGTTCAGTGAGTTCGGTATCGAAGTTCGAGAACGTGCCCGAAACATCGCCAGCAAGTTTCGACGCGGCGAGCGTTTCGGTAAAAACACGACTTTCCTGCCCGTAGGACGTTCCGGACCAAACGCGAATGATCTATTTTTGCATTTCGTGCAGAACCGGACGTTCGGTGAGTTCGAGATCCAAATTCGAGTCCGTGCCAGAAAGATCGCAACGTTCGACGCGGGGGGCATTTCGGTAAAAACACGACTTTCCTGTCCGTAGGACGTTCCGGACCAAACGCGAATGATCTATTTTTGCATTTCGTGCAGAACCAGACGTTCGGTGAGTTCAAGATCCAAATTCGAGTCCGTGCCGAAAAGATCGCAACTTTCGACGCGGGGGGCATTTCGGTAAAAACACGACTTTCCCACCCGGAGGACGTGTCGGACGAAACGCGTATGATCCATTTTGGAATTTCACGCAGAACTAGACGTTTAGTGAGTTCGGTATCGAAGTTCGAGAACGCGCCCGAAACATCGCAAGCAAGTTTCGACGCGGCGAGCGTTTCGGTAAAAACACGACTTTCCTGCCCGTAGAACGTTCCGGACCAAACGTGAATGATCTATTTTTGCATTTGGTGCATAACCGGACGTTCGGTGAGTTCGAGATCCAAATTCGAGTCCGTGCCCGAAAGATCGCAACTTTCGACGCGGGGGGCATTTCAGTAAAAACACGACTTTCCTGCCCGTAGGACGTTCCGGACCAAACGCGAATGATCTATTTTTGCATTTCGTGCAGAACCAGACGTTCGGTGAGTTCAAGATCCAAATTCGAGCCCGTGCCGAAAAGATCGCAACTTTCGACGCGGGAGCATTTCGGTAAAAACACGACTTTCACACCCGGAGGACGTGTCGGACGAAACGCGTATGATCTATTTTGGAATTTCATGCAGAACTAGACGTTCAGTGAGTTCGGTATCGAAGTTCGAGAACGCGCCCGAAACATCGCCAGCAAGTTTCGACGCGGCGAGCGTTTTGGTAAAAACATGACTTTCCTGCCCGTAGGACGTTCCGGACCAAACGCGAATGATCTATTTTTGCATTTCGTGCAGAACCGGACGTTCGGTGAGTTCGAGATCCAAATTCGAGTCCGTGCCCGAAAGATCGCAACTTTCGACGCGGGGGGCATTTCGGTAAAAACACGACTTTCCCACCCGAAGGACGTGTCGGACGAAACGCGTATGATCTATTTTGGAATTTCACGCAGAACTAGACGTTCAGTGAGTTCGGTATCGAAGTTCGAGAACGCGCCCGAAACATCGCCAGCAAGTTTCGACGCGGCGAGCGTTTCGGTAAAAACACGACTTTCCTGCCCGTAGGACGTTCCGGACCAAACGCGAATGATCTATTTTTGCATTTTGTGCAGAACTAGACGTTCGGTGAGTTCGAGATCCAAAATCGAGTCCGTGCCCAAAAGATCGCAACTTTCGACGCGGGGGGCATTTCGGTAAAAACACGACTTTCCCACCCGGAGGACGTGTCGGACGAAACGCGTATGATCCATTTTGGAATTTCACGCAGAACTAGACCTTCAGTGAGTCCGGTATCGAAGTTCGAGACGCGCCCGAAACATCGCAAGCAAGTTTCGACGCGGCGAGCGTTTCGGTAAAAACACGACTTTCCTGCCCGTCGGACGTTCCGGACCAAACGCGAATGATCTATTTTTGCATTTCGTGCATAACCGGACGTTCGGTGAGTTCGAGATCCAAATTCGAGTCCGTGCCCGAAAGATCGCAACTTTCGACGCGGGGGGCATTTCGGTAAAAACACGACTTTCCTGCCCGTTGGACGTTCCGGACCAAACGCGAATGATCTATTTTTGCATTTCGTGCAGAACCAGACGTTCGGTGAGTTCGAGATCCAAATTCGAGTCCGTGCCCGAAAGATCGCAACTTTCGACGCGGGGGGCATTTCGGTAAAAACACGACTTTCACACCCGGAGGACGTGTCGGACGAAACGCGTATGATGTATTTTGGAATTTCACGCAGAACTAGACGTTCAGTGAGTTCGGTATCGAAGTTCGAGAACGTGCCCGAAACATCGCCAGCAAGTTTCGACGCGGCGAGCGTTTCGGTAAAAACACGACTTTCCTGCCCGTAGGACGTTCCGGACCAAACGCGAATGATCTATTTTTGCATTTCGTGCAGAACCGGACGTTCGGTGAGTTCGAGATCCAAATTCGAGTCCGTGCCAGAAAGATCGCAACGTTCGACGCGGGGGGCATTTCGGTAAAAACACGACTTTCCTGTCCGTAGGACGTTCCGGACCAAACGCGAATGATCTATTTTTGCATTTCGTGCAGAACCAGACGTTCGGTGAGTTCAAGATCCAAATTCGAGTCCGTGCCGAAAAGATCGCAACTTTCGACGCGGGGGGCATTTCGGTAAAAACACGACTTTCCCACCCGGAGGACGTGTCGGACGAAACGCGTATGATCCATTTTGGAATTTCACGCAGAACTAGACGTTTAGTGAGTTCGGTATCGAAGTTCGAGAACGCGCCCGAAACATCGCAAGCAAGTTTCGACGCGGCGAGCGTTTCGGTAAAAACACGACTTTCCTGCCCGTAGAACGTTCCGGACCAAACGTGAATGATCTATTTTTGCATTTGGTGCATAACCGGACGTTCGGTGAGTTCGAGATCCAAATTCGAGTCCGTGCCCGAAAGATCGCAACTTTCGACGCGGGGGGCATTTCAGTAAAAACACGACTTTCCTGCCCGTAGGACGTTCCGGACCAAACGCGAATGATCTATTTTTGCATTTCGTGCAGAACCAGACGTTCGGTGAGTTCAAGATCCAAATTCGAGCCCGTGCCGAAAAGATCGCAACTTTCGACGCGGGAGCATTTCGGTAAAAACACGACTTTCACACCCGGAGGACGTGTCGGACGAAACGCGTATGATCTATTTTGGAATTTCATGCAGAACTAGACGTTCAGTGAGTTCGGTATCGAAGTTCGAGAACGCGCCCGAAACATCGCCAGCAAGTTTCGACGCGGCGAGCGTTTTGGTAAAAACATGACTTTCCTGCCCGTAGGACGTTCCGGACCAAACGCGAATGATCTATTTTTGCATTTCGTGCAGAACCGGACGTTCGGTGAGTTCGAGATCCAAATTCGAGTCCGTGCCCGAAAGATCGCAACTTTCGACGCGGGGGGCATTTCGGTAAAAACACGACTTTCCCACCCGAAGGACGTGTCGGACGAAACGCGTATGATCTATTTTGGAATTTCACGCAGAACTAGACGTTCAGTGAGTTCGGTATCGAAGTTCGAGAACGCGCCCGAAACATCGCCAGCAAGTTTCGACGCGGCGAGCGTTTCGGTAAAAACACGACTTTCCTGCCCGTAGGACGTTCCGGACCAAACGCGAATGATCTATTTTTGCATTTTGTGCAGAACTAGACGTTCGGTGAGTTCGAGATCCAAAATCGAGTCCGTGCCCAAAAGATCGCAACTTTCGACGCGGGGGGCATTTCGGTAAAAACACGACTTTCCCACCCGGAGGACGTGTCGGACGAAACGCGAATGATCCATTTTGTAATTTCACGCAGAACTAGAGGTTCAGTGAGTTCGGTATCGAAGTTCGAGAACGCGCTCGAAACATCGCAAGCAAGTTTCGACGCGGCGAGCGTTTCGGTAAAAACACGACTATCCTGCCCGTAGAACGTTCCGGACCAAACGCGAATGATCTATTTTTGCATTTCGTGCATAACCAGACGTTCGGTGAGTTCGAGATCCAAATTCGAGTCCGTGCCCGAAAGATCGCAACTTTCGACGCGGGGGGCATTTCGGTAAAAACACGACTTTCCTGCCCGTAGGACGTTCCGGACCAAACGCGAATGATCTATTTTTGCATTTCGTGCAGAACCGGACGTTCGGTGAGTTCGAGATCCAAATTCAAGTCCGTGCCCGAAAGATCGCAACTTTCGACGCGGGGGGCATTTCGGTAAAAACACGACTTTCACACCCGGAGGACGTGTCGGACGAAACGCGTATGATGTATTTTGGAATTTCACGCAGAACTAGACGTTCAGTGAGTTCGGTATCGAAGTTCGAGAACGCGCCCGAAACATCGCCAGCAAGTTTCGACGCGGCGAGCGTTTCGGTAAAAACACGACTTTCCTGCCCGTAGGACGTTCCGGACCAAACGCGAATGATCTATTTTTGCATTTTGTGCAGAACCAGACGTTCGGTGAGTTCGAGATCCAAAATCGAGTCCGTGCCCAAAAGATCGCAACTTTCGACGCGGGGGGCATTTCGGTAAAAACACGACTTTCCCACCCGGAGGACGTGTCGGACGAAACGCGTATGATCCATTTTGGAATTTCACGCAGAACTAGACCTTCAGTGAGTTCGGTATCGAAGTTCGAGAACGCGCCCGAAACATCGCCAGCAAGTTTCGACGCGGCGAGCGTTTCGGTAAAAACACGACTTTCCTGCCCGTAGGACGTTCCGGACCAAACGCGAATGATCTATTTTTGCATTTCGTGCAGAACCGGACGTTCGGTGAGTTCAACATCCAAATTCGAGTCCGTGCCCGAAAGATCGCAACGTTCGACGCGGGGGGCATTTCGGTAAAAACACGACTTTCCTGTCCGTAGGACGTTCCAGACCAAACGCGAATGATCTATTTTTGCATTTCGTGCAGAACCGGACGTTCGGTGAGTTCGAGATCCAAATTCGAGTCCGTGCCCGAAAGATCGCAACTTTCGACGCGGGGGGCATTTCGGTAAAAACACGACTTTCCTGCCCGTGGGACGTTCCGGACCAAACGCGAATGATCTATTTTTGCATTTCGTGCAGAACCAGACGTTCGGTGAGTTCGAGATCCAAATTCGAGTCCGTGCCCAAAAGATCGCAACTTTCGACGCGGGGGGCATTTCGGTAAAAACACGACTATCCCACCCGGAGGACGTGTCGGACGAAACGCGAATGATCCATTTTGGAATTTCACGCAGAACTAGACGTTCAGTAAGTTCGGTATCGAAGTTCGAGAACGCGCCCGAAACATCGCAAGCAAGTTTCGACGCGGCGAGCGTTTCGGTAAAAACACGACTTTCCTGCCCGTAGAACGTTCCGGACCAAACGCGAATGATCTATTTTTGCATTTCGTGCATAACCGGACGTTCGGTGAGTTCGAGATCCAAATTCGAGTCCGTGCCCGAAAGATCGCAACTTTCGACGCGGCGAGCGTTTCGGTAAAAACACGACTTTCCTGCCCGTAGGACGTTCCGGACCAAACGCGAATGATCTATTTTTGCATTTTGTGCAGAACCGGACGTTCGGTGAGTTCGAGATCCAAAATCGAGTCCGTGCCCAAAAGATCGCAACTTTCGACGATGGGGGCATTTCGGTAAAAACACGACTTTCCCACCCGGAGGACGTGTCGGACGAAACGCGTATGATCCATTTTGGAATTTCACGGAGAACTAGACCTTCAGTGAGTTTGGTATCGAAGTTCGAGACGCGCCCGAAACATCGCAAGCAAGTTTCGACGCGGCGAGCGTTTCGGTAAAAACACGACTTTGCTGCCCGTAGGACGTTCCGGACCAAACGCGAATGATCTATTTTTGCATTTCGTGCATATCCGGACGTTCGGTGAGTTCGAGATCCAAATTCGAGTCCGTGCCCGAAAGATCGCAACTTTTGACGCGGGGGGCATTTCGGTAAAAACACGACTTTCCTGTCCGTAGGACGTTCCGGACCAAACGCGAATGATCTATTTTTGCATTTCGTGCAGAACCAGACGTTCGGTGAGTTCAAGATCCAAATTCGAGTCCGTGCCGAAAAGATCGCAACTTTCGACGCGGGGGGCATTTCGGTAAAAACACGACTTTCCCACCCGGAGGACGTGTCGGACGAAACGCGTATGATCCATTTTGGAATTTCACGCAGAACTAGACGTTTAGTGAGTTCGGTATCGAAGTTCGAGAACGCGCCCGAAACATCGCAAGCAAGTTTCGACGCGGCGAGCGTTTCGGTAAAAACACGACTTTCCTGCCCGTAGAACGTTCCGGACCAAACGTGAATGATCTATTTTTGCATTTGGTGCATAACCGGACGTTCGGTGAGTTCGAGATCCAAATTCGAGTCCGTGCCCGAAAGATCGCAACTTTCGACGCGGGGGGCATTTCGGTAAAAACACGACTTTCCTGCCCGTAGGACGTTCCGGACCAAACGCGAATGATCTATTTTTGCATTTCGTGCAGAACCAGACGTTCGGTGAGTTCAAGATCCAAATTCGAGCCCGTGCCGAAAAAATCGCAACTTTCGACGCGGGAGCATTTCGGTAAAAACACGACTTTCACACCCGGAGGACGTGTCGGACGAAACGCGTATGATCTATTTTGGAATTTCATGCAGAACTAGACGTTCAGTGAGTTCGGTATCGAAGTTCGAGAACGCGCCCGAAACATCGCCAGCAAGTTTCGACGCGGCGAGCGTTTTGGTAAAAACATGACTTTCCTGCCCGTAGGACGTTCCGGACCAAACGCGAATGATCTATTTTTGCATTTCGTGCAGAACCGGACGTTCGGTGAGTTCGAGATCCAAATTCGAGTCCGTGCCCGAAAGATCGCAACTTTCGACGCGGGGGGCATTTCGGTAAAAACACGACTTTCCCACCCGAAGGACGTGTCGGACGAAACGCGTATGATCTATTTTGGAATTTCACGCAGAACTAGACGTTCAGTGAGTTCGGTATCGAAGTTCGAGAACGCGCCCGAAACATCGCCAGCAAGTTTCGACGCGGCGAGCGTTTCGGTAAAAACACGACTTTCCTGCCCGTAGGACGTTCCGGACCAAACGCGAATGATCTATTTTTGCATTTTGTGCAGAACCAGACGTTCGGTGAGTTCGAGATCCAAAATCGAGTCCGTGCCCAAAAGATCGCAACTTTCGACGATGGGGGCATTTCGGTAAAAACACGACTTTCCCACCCGGAGGACGTGTCGGACGAAACGCGTATGATCCATTTTGGAATTTCACGGAGAACTAGACCTTCAGTGAGTTTGGTATCGAAGTTCGAGACGCGCCCGAAACATCGCAAGCAAGTTTCGACGCGGCGAGCGTTTCGGTAAAAACACGACTTTGCTGCCCGTAGGACGTTCCGGACCAAACGCGAATGATCTATTTTTGCATTTCGTGCATATCCGGACGTTCGGTGAGTTCGAGATCCAAATTCGAGTCCGTGCCCGAAAGATCGCAACTTTTGACGCGGGGGGCATTTCGGTAAAAACACGACTTTCCTGCCCGTAGGACGTTCCGGACCAAACGCGAATGATCTATTTTTGCATTTCGTGCAGAACCAGACGTTCGGTGAGTTCGAGATCCAAATTCGAGTCCGTGCCCAAAAGATCGCAACTTTCGACGCGGGGGGCATTTCGGTAAAAACACGACTTTCCCACCCGGGGGACGTGTCGGACGAAACGCGAATAATCCATTTTGGAATTTCACGCAGAACTAGACGTTCAATGAGTTCGGTATCGAAGTTTGAGAACGCGCCCGAAACATCGCAAGCAAGTTTCGACGCGGCGAGCGTTTCCGTAAAAACATGACTTTCCTGGCCGTAGGACGTTCCGGACCAAACGCGAATGGTCTATTTTTGCATTTCGTGCAGAACCGGACGTTCGGTGAGTTCGAGATCCAAATTCGAGTCTGTGCCCGAAAGATCGCAACTTTCGACGCGGGGGGCATTTCGGTAAAAACACGACTTTCCCACCCGAAGGACGTGTCGGACGAAACGTGTATGATCTATTTTGGAATTTCACGCAGAACTAGACGTTCAGTGAGTTCGGTATCGAAGTTCGAGAACGCGCCCGAAACATCGCCAGCAAGTTTCGACGCGGCGAGCGTTTCGGTAAAAACACGACTTTCCTGCCCGTAGGACGTTCCGGACCAAACGCGAATGATCTATTTTTGCATTTTGTGCAGAACCAGACGTTCGGTGAGTTCGAGATCCAAAATCGAGTCCGTGCCCAAAAGATCGCAACTTTCGACGCGGGGGGCATTTCGGTAAAAACACGACTTTCCCACCCGGAGGACGTGTCGGACGAAACGCGTATGATCCATTTTGGAATTTCACGCAGAACTAGACCTTCAGTGAGTTCGGTATCGAAGTTCGAGAACGCGCCCGAAACATCGCCAGCAAGTTTCGACGCGGCGAGCGTTTCGGTAAAAACACGACTTTCCTGCCCGTAGGACGTTCCGGACCAAACGCGAATGATCTATTTTTGCATTTCGTGCAGAACCGGACGTTCGGTGAGTTCGAGATCCAAATTCGAGTCCGTGCCCGAAAGATCGCAACGTTCGACGCGGGGGGCATTTCGGTAAAAACACGACTTTCCTGCCCGTAGGACGTTCCGGACCAAACGCGAATGATCTATTTTTGCATTTCGTGCAGAACCGGACGTTCGGTGAGTTCGAGATCCAAATTCGAGTCCGTGCCCGAAAGATCGCAACTTTCGACGCGGGGGGCATTTCGGTAAAAACACGACTTTCACACCCGGAGGACGTGTCGGACGAAACGCGTATGATCTATTTTGGAATTTCATGCAGAACTAGACGTTCAGTGAGTTCGGTATCGAAGTTCGAGAACGCGCCCGAAACATCGCCAGCAAGTTTCGACGCGGCGAGCGTTTCGGTAAAAACATGACTTTCCTGGCCGTAGGACGTTCCGGACCAAACGCGAATGATCTATTTTTGCATTTCGTGCAGAACCGGACGTTCGGTGAGTTCGAGATCCAAATTTGAGTCCGTGCCCGAAAGATCGCAACTTTCGACGCGGCGGGCATTTCGGTAAAAACACGACTTTCCCACCCGAAGGACGTGTCGGACGAAACGCGTATGATCTATTTTGGAATTTCACGCAGAACTAGACGTTCAGTGAGTTCGGTATCGAAGTTCGAGAACGCGCCCGAAACATCGCCAGCAAGTTTCGACGCGGCGAGCGTTTCGGTAAAAACACGACTTTCCTGCCCGTAGGACGTTCCGGACCAAACGCGAATGATCTATTTTTGCATTTGGTGCAGAACCAGATGTTCTGTGAGTTCGAGATCCAAAATCGAGTCCGTGCCCAAAAGATCGCAACTTTCGACGCGGGGGGCATTTCGGTAAAAACACGACTTTCCCACCCGGAGGACGTGTCGGACGAAACGCGTATGATCCATTTTGGAATTTCACGCAGAACTAGACCTTCAGTGAGTTCGGTATCGAAGTTCGAGAACGCGCCCGAAACATCGCAAGCAAGTTTCGACGCGGCGAGCGTTTCGGTAAAAACACGACTTTCCTGCCCGTCGGACGTTCCGGACCAAACGCGAATGATCTATTTTTGCATTTCGTGCATAACCGGACGTTCGGTGAGTTCGAGATCCAAATTCGAGTCCGTGCCCGAAAGATCGCAACTTTCGACGCGGGGGGCATTTCGGTAAAAACACGACTTTCCTGCCCGTGGGACGTTCCGGACCAAACGCGAATGATCTATTTTTGCATTTCGTGCAGAACCAGACGTTCGGTGAGTTCGAGATCCAAATTCGAGACCGTGCCCAAAAGATCGCAACTTTCGACGCGGGGGGCATTTCGGTAAAAACACGACTTTCCCACCCGGAGGACGTGTCGGACGAAACGCGAATGATCCATTTTGGAATTTCACGCAGAACTAGACGTTCAGTGAGTTCGGTATAGAAGTTCGAGAACGCGCCCGAAACATCGCAAGCAAGTTTCGACGCGGCGAGCGTTTCGGTAAAAACACGACTTTCCTGCCCGTAGAACGTTCCGGACCAAACGCGAATGATCTATTTTTGCATTTCGTGCATAACCGGACGTTCGGTGAGTTCGAGATCCAAATTCGAGTCCGTGCCCGAAAGATCGCAACTTTCGACGCGGGGGGCATTTCGGTAAAAACACGACTTTCCTGCCCGTAGGACGTTCCGGACCAAACGCGAATGATCTATTTTTGCATTTCGTGCAGAACCGGACGTTCGGTGAGTTCGAGATCCAAATTCAAGTCCGTGCCCGAAAGATCGCAACTTTCGACGCGGGGGGCATTTCGGTAAAAACACGACTTTCCTGCCCGTAGGACGTTCCGGACCAAACGCGAATGATCTATTTTTGCATTTCGTGCAGAACCAGACGTTCGGTGAGTTCAAGATCCAAATTCGAGCCCGTGCCGAAAAGATCGCAACTTTCGACGCGGGGGGCATTTCGGTAAAAACACGACTTTCACACCCGGAGGACGTGTCGGACGAAACGCGTATGATCTATTTTGGAATTTCGTGCAGAACTAGACGTTTAGTGAGTTCGGTATCGAAGTTCGAGAACGCGCCCGAAACATCGCCAGCAAGTTTCGACGTGGCGAGCGTTTCGGTAAAAACATGACTTTCCTGCCCGTAGGACGTTCCGGACCAAACGCGAATGATCTATTTTTGCATTTCGTGCAGAACCGGACGTTCGGTGAGTTCGAGATCCAAATTCGAGTCCGTGCCCGAAAGATCGCAACTTTCGACGCGGGGGGCATTTCGGTAAAAACACGACTTTCCCACCCGAAGGACGTGTCGGACGAAACGCGTATGATCTATTTTGGAATTTCACGCAGAACTAGACGTTCAGTGAGTTCGGTATCGAAGTTCGAGAACGCGCCCGAAACATCGCCAGCAAGTTTCGACGCGGCGAGCGTTTCGGTAAAAACACGACTTTCCTGCCCGTAGGACGTTCCGGACCAAACGCGAATGATCTATTTTTGCATTTTGTGCAGAACCAGACGTTCGGTGAGTTCGAGATCCAAAATCGAGTCCGTGCCCAAAAGATCGCAACTTTCGACGCGGGGGGCATTTCGGTAAAAACACGACTTTCCCACCCGGAGGACGTGTCGGACGAAACGCGTATGATCCATTTTGGAATTTCACGCAGAACTAGACCTTCAGTGAGTTCGGTATCGAAGTTCGAGAACGCGCCCGAAACATCGCCAGCAAGTTTCGACGCGGCGAGCGTTTCGGTAAAAACACGACTTTCCTGCCCGTAGGACGTTCCGGACCAAACGCGAATGATCTATTTTTGCATTTCGTGCAGAACCGGACGTTCGGTGAGTTCGAGATCCAAATTCGAGTCCGTGCCCGAAAGATCGCAACGTTCGACGCGGGGGGCATTTCGGTAAAAACACGACTTTCCTGCCCGTAGGACGTTCCGGACCAAACGCGAATGATCTATTTTTGCATTTCGTGCAGAACCGGACGTTCGGTGAGTTCGAGATCCAAATTCGAGTCCGTGCCCGAAAGATCGCAACTTTCGACGCGGGGGGCATTTCGGTAAAAACACGACTTTCACACCCGGAGGACGTGTCGGACGAAACGCGTATGATCTATTTTGGAATTTCATGCAGAACTAGACGTTCAGTGAGTTCGGTATCGAAGTTCGAGAACGCGCCCGAAACATCGCCAGCAAGTTTCGACGCGGCGAGCGTTTCGGTAAAAACATGACTTTCCTGGCCGTAGGACGTTCCGGACCAAACGCGAATGATCTATTTTTGCATTTCGTGCAGAACCGGACGTTCGGTGAGTTCGAGATCCAAATTTGAGTCCGTGCCCGAAAGATCGCAACTTTCGACGCGGCGGGCATTTCGGTAAAAACACGACTTTCCCACCCGAAGGACGTGTCGGACGAAACGCGTATGATCTATTTTGGAATTTCACGCAGAACTAGACGTTCAGTGAGTTCGGTATCGAAGTTCGAGAACGCGCCCGAAACATCGCCAGCAAGTTTCGACGCGGCGAGCGTTTCGGTAAAAACACGACTTTCCTGCCCGTAGGACGTTCCGGACCAAACGCGAATGATCTATTTTTGCATTTGGTGCAGAACCAGATGTTCTGTGAGTTCGAGATCCAAAATCGAGTCCGTGCCCAAAAGATCGCAACTTTCGACGCGGGGGGCATTTCGGTAAAAACACGACTTTCCCACCCGGAGGACGTGTCGGACGAAACGCGTATGATCCATTTTGGAATTTCACGCAGAACTAGACCTTCAGTGAGTTCGGTATCGAAGTTCGAGAACGCGCCCGAAACATCGCAAGCAAGTTTCGACGCGGCGAGCGTTTCGGTAAAAACACGACTTTCCTGCCCGTCGGACGTTCCGGACCAAACGCGAATGATCTATTTTTGCATTTCGTGCATAACCGGACGTTCGGTGAGTTCGAGATCCAAATTCGAGTCCGTGCCCGAAAGATCGCAACTTTCGACGCGGGGGGCATTTCGGTAAAAACACGACTTTCCTGCCCGTGGGACGTTCCGGACCAAACGCGAATGATCTATTTTTGCATTTCGTGCAGAACCAGACATTCGGTGAGTTCGAGATCCAAATTCGAGACCGTGCCCAAAAGATCGCAACTTTCGACGCGGGGGGCATTTCGGTAAAAACACGACTTTCCCACCCGGAGGACGTGTCGGACGAAACGCGAATGATCCATTTTGGAATTTCACGCAGAACTAGACGTTCAGTGAGTTCGGTATAGAAGTTCGAGAACGCGCCCGAAACATCGCAAGCAAGTTTCGACGCGGCGAGCGTTTCGGTAAAAACACGACTTTCCTGCCCGTAGAACGTTCCGGACCAAACGCGAATGATCTATTTTTGCATTTCGTGCATAACCGGACGTTCGGTGAGTTCGAGATCCAAATTCGAGTCCGTGCCCGAAAGATCGCAACTTTCGACGCGGGGGGCATTTCGGTAAAAACACGACTTTCCTGCCCGTAGGACGTTCCGGACCAAACGCGAATGATCTATTTTTGCATTTCGTGCAGAACCGGACGTTCGGTGAGTTCGAGATCCAAATTCAAGTCCGTGCCCGAAAGATCGCAACTTTCGACGCGGGGGGCATTTCGGTAAAAACACGACTTTCCTGCCCGTAGGACGTTCCGGACCAAACGCGAATGATCTATTTTTGCATTTCGTGCAGAACCAGACGTTCGGTGAGTTCAAGATCCAAATTCGAGCCCGTGCCGAAAAGATCGCAACTTTCGACGCGGGGGGCATTTCGGTAAAAACACGACTTTCACACCCGGAGGACGTGTCGGACGAAACGCGTATGATCTATTTTGGAATTTCGTGCAGAACTAGACGTTTAGTGAGTTCGGTATCGAAGTTCGAGAACGCGCCCGAAACATCGCCAGCAAGTTTCGACGTGGCGAGCGTTTCGGTAAAAACATGACTTTCCTGCCCGTAGGACGTTCCGGACCAAACGCGAATGATCTATTTTTGCATTTCGTGCAGAACCGGACGTTCGGTGAGTTCGAGATCCAAATTCGAGTCCGTGCCCGAAAGATCGCAACTTTCGACGCGGGGGGCATTTCGGTAAAAACACGACTTTCCCACCCGAAGGACGTGTCGGACGAAACGCGTATGATCTATTTTGGAATTTCACGCAGAACTAGACGTTCAGTGAGTTCGGTATCGAAGTTCGAGAACGCGCCCGAAACATCGCCAGCAAGTTTCGACGCGGCGAGCGTTTCGGTAAAAACACGACTTTCCTGCCCGTAGGACGTTCCGGACCAAACGCGAATGATCTATTTTTGCATTTGGTGCAGAACCAGATGTTCTGTGAGTTCGAGATCCAAAATCGAGTCCGTGCCCAAAAGATCGCAACTTTCGACGCGGGGGGCATTTCGGTAAAAACACGACTTTCCCACCCGGAGGACGTGTCGGACGAAACGCGTATGATCCATTTTGGAATTTCACGCAGAACTAGACCTTCAGTGAGTTCGGTATCGAAGTTCGAGAACGCGCCCGAAACATCGCAAGCAAGTTTCGACGCGGCGAGCGTTTCGGTAAAAACACGACTTTCCTGCCCGTCGGACGTTCCGGACCAAACGCGAATGATCTATTTTTGCATTTCGTGCATAACCGGACGTTCGGTGAGTTCGAGATCCAAATTCGAGTCCGTGCCCGAAAGATCGCAACTTTCGACGCGGGGGGCATTTCGGTAAAAACACGACTTTCCTGCCAGTGGGACGTTCCGGACCAAACGCGAATGATCTATTTTTGCATTTCGTGCAGAACCAGACGTTCGGTGAGTTCGAGATCCAAATTCGAGACCGTGCCCAAAAGATCGCAACTTTCGACGCGGGGGGCATTTCGGTAAAAACACGACTTTCCCACCCGGAGGACGTGTCGGACGAAACGCGAATGATCCATTTTGGAATTTCACGCAGAACTAGACGTTCAGTGAGTTCGGTATCGAAGTTCGAGAACGCGCCCGAAACATCGCAAGCAAGTTTCGACGCGGCGAGCGTTTCGGTAAAAACACGACTTTCCTGCCCGTAGAACGTTCCGGACCAAACGCGAATGATCTATTTTTGCATTTCGTGCATAACCGGACGTTCGGTGAGTTCGAGATCCAAATTCGAGTCCGTGCCCGAAAGATCGCAACTTTCGACGCGGGGGGCATTTCGGTAAAAACACGACTTTCCTGCCCGTAGGACGTTCCGGACCAAACGCGAATGATCTATTTTTGCATTTCGTGCAGAACCGGACGTTCGGTGAGTTCGAGATCCAAATTCAAGTCCGTGCCCGAAAGATCGCAACTTTCGACGCGGGGGGCATTTCGGTAAAAACACGACTTTCCTGCCCGTAGGACGTTCCGGACCAAACGCGAATGATCTATTTTTGCATTTCGTGCAGAACCAGACGTTCGGTGAGTTCGAGATCCAAATTCGAGTCCGTGCCCGAAAGATCGCAACTTTCGACGCGGGGGGCATTTCGGTAAAAACACGACTTTCCCACCCGAAGGACGTGTCGGACGAAACGCGTATGATCTATTTTGGAATTTCACGCAGAACTAGACGTTCAGTGAGTTCGGTATCGAAGTTCGAGAACGCGCCCGAAACATCGCCAGCAAGTTTCGACGCGGCGAGCGTTTCGGTAAAAACACGACTTTCCTGCCCGTAGGACGTTCCGGACCAAACGCGAATGATCTATTTTTGCATTTTGTGCAAAACCAGACGTTCGGTGAGTTCGAGATCCAAAATCGAGTCCGTGCCCAAAAGATCGCAACTTTCGACGCGGGGGGCATTTCGGTAAAAACACGACTTTCCCACCCGGAGGACGTGTCGGACGAAATGCGTATGATCCATTTTGGAATTTCACGCAGAACTAGACCTTCAGTGAGTTCGGTATCGAAGTTCGAGAACGCGCCCGAAACATCGCCAGCAAGTTTCGACGCGGCGAGCGTTTCGGTAAAAACACGACTTTCCTGCCCGTAGGACGTTCCGGACCAAACGCGAATGATCTATTTTTGCATTTCGTGCAGAACCGGACGTTCGGTGAGTTCGAGATCCAAATTCGAGTCCGTGCCCGAAAGATCGCAACGTTCGACGCGGGGGGCATTTCGGTAAAAACACGACTTTCCTGCCCGTAGGACGTTCCGGACCAAACGCGAATGATCTATTTTTTGCATTTCGTGCAGAACCGGACGTTCGGTGAGTTCGAGATCCAAATTCAAGTCCGTGCCCGAAAGATCGCAACTTTCGACGCGGGGGGCATTTCGGTAAAAACACGACTTTCCTGCCCGTAGGACGTTCCGGACCAAACGCGAATGATCTATTTTTGCATTTCGTGCAGAACCAGACGTTCGGTGAGTTCAAGATCCAAATTCGAGCCCGTGCCGAAAAGATCGCAACTTTCGACGCGGGGGGCATTTCGGTAAAAACACGACTTTCACACCCGGAGGACGTGTCGGACGAAACGCGTATGATCTATTTTGGAATTTCATGCAGAACTAGACGTTTAGTGAGTTCGGTATCGAAGTTCGAGAACGCGCCCGAAACATCGCCAGCAAGTTTCGACGTGGCGAGCGTTTCGGAAAAAACATGACTTTCCTGCCCGTAGGACGTTCCGGACCAAACGCGAATGATCTATTTTTGCATTTCGTGCAGAACCGGACGTTCGGTGAGTTCGAGATCCAAATTCGAGCCCGTGCCCGAAAGATCGCAACTTTCGACGCGGGGGGCATTTCGGTAAAAACACGACTTTCCCACCCGAAGGACGTGTCGGACGAAACGCGTACGATCTATTTTGGAATTTCACGCAGAACTAGACGTTCAGTGAGTTCGGTATCGAAGTTCGAGAACGCGCCCGAAACATCGCCAGCAAGTTTCGACGCGGCGAGCGTTTCGGTAAAAACACGACTTTCCTGCCCGTAGGACGTTCCGGACCAAACGCGAATTATCTATTTTTGCATTTCGTGCAGAACCGGACGTTCGGTGAGTTCGAGATCCAAAATCGAGTCCGTGCCCAAAAGATCGCAACTTTCGACGCGGGGGGCATTTCGGTAAAAACACGACTTTCCCACCCGGAGGACGTGTCGGACGAAACGCGTATGATCCATTTTGGAATTTCACGCAGAACTAGACGTTCAGTGAGTTCGGTATCAAAGTTCGAGAACGCGCCCGAAACATCGCCAGCAAGTTTCGACGCGGCGAGCGTTTCGGTAAAAACACGACTTTCCTGCCCGTAGGACGTTCCGGACCAAACGCGAATGATCTATTTTTGCATTTTGTGCAGAACTAGACGTTCGGTGAGTTCGAGATCCAAAATCGAGTCCGTGCCCAAAAGATCGCAACTTTCGACGCGGGGGGCATTTCGGTAAAAACACGACTTTCCCACCCGGAGGACGTGTCGGACGAAACGCGTATGATCCATTTTGGAATTTCACGCAGAACTAGACCTTCAGTGAGTCCGGTATCGAAGTTCGAGACGCGCCCGAAACATCGCAAGCAAGTTTCGACGCGGCGAGCGTTTCGGTAAAAACACGACTTTCCTGCCCGTCGGACGTTCCGGACCAAACGCGAACGATCTATTTTTGCATTTCGTGCATAACCGGACGTTCGGTGAGTTCGAGATCCAAATTCGAGTCCGTGCCCGAAAGATCGCAACTTTCGACGCGGGGGGCATTTCGGTAAAAACACGACTTTCCTGCCCGTTGGACGTTCCGGACCAAACGCGAATGATCTATTTTTGCATTTCGTGCAGAACCAGACGTTCGGTGAGTTCGAGATCCAAATTCGAGTCCGTGCCCAAAAGATCGCAACTTTCGACGCGGGGGGCATTTCGGTAAAAACACGACTTTCCCACCCGGAGGACGTGTCGGACGAAACGCGAATGATCCATTTTGTAATTTCACGCAGAACTAGAGGTTCAGTGAGTTCGGTATCGAAGTTCGAGAACGCGCTCGAAACATCGCAAGCAAGTTTCGACGCGGCGAGCGTTTCGGTAAAAACACGACTATCCTGCCCGTAGAACGTTCCGGACCAAACGCGAATGATCTATTTTTGCATTTCGTGCATAACCAGACGTTCGGTGAGTTCGAGATCCAAATTCGAGTCCGTGCCCGAAAGATCGCAACTTTCGACGCGGGGGGCATTTCGGTAAAAACACGACTTTCCTGCCCGTAGGACGTTCCGGACCAAACGCGAATGATCTATTTTTGCATATCGTGCAGAACCGGACGTTCGGTGAGTTCGAGATCCAAATTCAAGTCCGTGCCCGAAAGATCGCAACTTTCGACGCGGGGGGCATTTCGGTAAAAACACGACTTTCACACCCGGAGGACGTGTCGGACGAAACGCGTATGATGTATTTTGGAATTTCACGCAGAACTAGACGTTCAGTGAGTTCGGTATCGAAGTTCGAGAACGCGCCCGAAACATCGCCAGCAAGTTTCGACGCGGCGAGCGTTTCGGTAAAAACACGACTTTCCTGCCCGTAGGACGTTCCGGACCAAACGCGAATGATCTATTTTTGCATTTTGTGCAGAACCAGACGTTCGGTGAGTTCGAGATCCAAAATCGAGTCCGTGCCCAAAAGATCGCAACTTTCGACGCGGGGGGCATTTCGGTAAAAACACGACTTTCCCACCCGGAGGACGTGTCGGACGAAACGCGTATGATCCATTTTGGAATTTCACGCAGAAGTAGACCTTCAGTGAGTTCGGTATCGAAGTTCGAGAACGCGCCCGAAACATCGCCAGCAAGTTTCGACGCGGCGAGCGTTTCGGTAAAAACACGACTTTCCTGCCCGTAGGACGTTCCGGACCAAACGCGAATGATCTATTTTTGCATTTCGTGCAGA
This sequence comes from Arctostaphylos glauca, assembly GCA_019985065.2. Classification (NCBI taxonomy): domain Eukaryota; kingdom Viridiplantae; phylum Streptophyta; class Magnoliopsida; order Ericales; family Ericaceae; genus Arctostaphylos; species Arctostaphylos glauca. The sequence goes on along the minus strand of JAHSPW020000004.1, from coordinate 34,120,516 downwards.
ACCGGACGTTCGGTGAGTTCGAGATCCAAATTCGAGTCCGTGCCCGAAAGATCGCAACGTTCGACGCGGGGGGCATTTCGGTAAAAACACGACTTTCCTGCCCGTAGGACGTTCCGGACCAAACGCGAATGATCTATTTTTGCATTTCATGCAGAACCGGACGTTCGGTGAGTTCGAGATCCAAATTCAAGTCCGTGCCCGAAAGATCGCAACTTTCGACGCGGGGGGCATTTCGGTAAAAACACGACTTTCACACCCGGAGGACGTGTCGGACGAAACGCGTATGATGTATTTTGGAATTTCACGCAGAACTAGACGTTCAGTGAGTTCGGTATCGAAGTTCGAGAACGCGCCCGAAACATCGCCAGCAAGTTTCGACGCGGCGAGCGTTTCGGTAAAAACACGACTTTCCTGCCCGTAGGACGTTCCGGACCAAACGCGAATGATCTATTTTTGCATTTCGTGCAGAACCGGACGTTCGGTGAGTTCGACATCCAAATTCGAGTCCGTGCCCGAAAGATCGCAACGTTCGACGCGGGGGGCATTTCGGTAAAAACACGACTTTCCTGTCCGTAGGACGTTCCAGACCAAACGCGAATGATCTATTTTTGCATTTCGTGCAGAACCGGACGTTCGGTGAGTTCGAGATCCAAATTCGAGTCCGTGCCCGAAAGATCGCAACTTTCGACGCGGGGGGCATTTCGGTAAAAACACGACTTTCCTGCCCGTGGGACGTTCCGGACCAAACGCGAATGATCTATTTTTGCATTTCGTGCAGAACCAGACGTTCGGTGAGTTCGAGATCCAAATTCGAGTCCGTGCCCAAAAGATCGCAACTTTCGACGCGGGGGGCATTTCGGTAAAAACACGACTATCCCACCCGGAGGACGTGTCGGACGAAACGCGAATGATCCATTTTGGAATTTCACGCAGAACTAGACGTTCAGTAAGTTCGGTATCGAAGTTCGAGAACGCGCCCGAAACATCGCAAGCAAGTTTCGACGCGGCGAGCGTTTCGGTAAAAACACGACTTTCCTGCCCGTAGAACGTTCCGGACCAAACGCGAATGATCTATTTTTGCATTTCGTGCATAACCGGACGTTCGGTGAGTTCGAGATCCAAATTCGAGTCCGTGCCCGAAAGATCGCAACTTTCGACGTGGGCGGCATTTCGGTAAAAACACGACTTTCCTGCCCGTAGGACGTTCCGGACCAAACGCGAATGATCTATTTTTGCATTTCGTGCAGAACCGGACGTTCGGTGAGTTCGAGATCCAAATTCAAGTCCGTGCCCGAAAGATCGCAACTTTCGACGCGGGGGGCATTTCGGTAAAAACACGACTTTCACACCCGGAGGACGTGTCGGACGAAACGCGTATGATGTATTTTGGAATTTCACGCAGAACTAGACGTTCAGTGAGTTCGGTATCGAAGTTCGAGAACGTGCCCGAAACATCGCCAGCAAGTTTCGACGCGGCGAGCGTTTCGGTAAAAACACGACTTTCCTGCCCGTAGGACGTTCCGGACCAAACGCGAATGATCTATTTTTGCATTTCGTGCAGAACCGGACGTTCGGTGAGTTCGAGATCCAAATTCGAGTCCGTGCCAGAAAGATCGCAACGTTCGACGCGGGGGGCATTTCGGTAAAAACACGACTTTCCTGTCCGTAGGACGTTCCGGACCAAACGCGAATGATCTATTTTTGCATTTCGTGCAGAACCAGACGTTCGGTGAGTTCAAGATCCAAATTCGAGTCCGTGCCGAAAAGATCGCAACTTTCGACGCGGGGGGCATTTCGGTAAAAACACGACTTTCCCACCCGGAGGACGTGTCGGACGAAACGCGTATGATCCATTTTGGAATTTCACGCAGAACTAGACGTTTAGTGAGTTCGGTATCGAAGTTCGAGAACGCGCCCGAAACATCGCAAGCAAGTTTCGACGCGGCGAGCGTTTCGGTAAAAACACGACTTTCCTGCCCGTAGAACGTTCCGGACCAAACGTGAATGATCTATTTTTGCATTTGGTGCATAACCGGACGTTCGGTGAGTTCGAGATCCAAATTCGAGTCCGTGCCCGAAAGATCGCAACTTTCGACGCGGGGGGCATTTCAGTAAAAACACGACTTTCCTGCCCGTAGGACGTTCCGGACCAAACGCGAATGATCTATTTTTGCATTTCGTGCAGAACCAGACGTTCGGTGAGTTCAAGATCCAAATTCGAGCCCGTGCCGAAAAGATCGCAACTTTCGACGCGGGAGCATTTCGGTAAAAACACGACTTTCACACCCGGAGGACGTGTCGGACGAAACGCGTATGATCTATTTTGGAATTTCATGCAGAACTAGACGTTCAGTGAGTTCGGTATCGAAGTTCGAGAACGCGCCCGAAACATCGCCAGCAAGTTTCGACGCGGCGAGCGTTTTGGTAAAAACATGACTTTCCTGCCCGTAGGACGTTCCGGACCAAACGCGAATGATCTATTTTTGCATTTCGTGCAGAACCGGACGTTCGGTGAGTTCGACATCCAAATTCGAGTCCGTGCCCGAAAGATCGCAACGTTCGACGCGGGGGGCATTTCGGTAAAAACACGACTTTCCTGTCCGTAGGACGTTCCAGACCAAACGCGAATGATCTATTTTTGCATTTCGTGCAGAACCGGACGTTCGGTGAGTTCGAGATCCAAATTCGAGTCCGTGCCCGAAAGATCGCAACTTTCGACGCGGGGGGCATTTCGGTAAAAACACGACTTTCCTGCCCGTGGGACGTTCCGGACCAAACGCGAATGATCTATTTTTGCATTTCGTGCAGAACCAGACGTTCGGTGAGTTCGAGATCCAAATTCGAGTCCGTGCCCAAAAGATCGCAACTTTCGACGCGGGGGGCATTTCGGTAAAAACACGACTATCCCACCCGGAGGACGTGTCGGACGAAACGCGAATGATCCATTTTGGAATTTCACGCAGAACTAGACGTTCAGTAAGTTCGGTATCGAAGTTCGAGAACGCGCCCGAAACATCGCAAGCAAGTTTCGACGCGGCGAGCGTTTCGGTAAAAACACGACTTTCCTGCCCGTAGAACGTTCCGGACCAAACGCGAATGATCTATTTTTGCATTTCGTGCATAACCGGACGTTCGGTGAGTTCGAGATCCAAATTCGAGTCCGTGCCCGAAAGATCGCAACTTTCGACGTGGGCGGCATTTCGGTAAAAACACGACTTTCCTGCCCGTAGGACGTTCCGGACCAAACGCGAATGATCTATTTTTGCATTTCGTGCAGAACCGGACGTTCGGTGAGTTCGAGATCCAAATTCAAGTCCGTGCCCGAAAGATCGCAACTTTCGACGCGGGGGGCATTTCGGTAAAAACACGACTTTCACACCCGGAGGACGTGTCGGACGAAACGCGTATGATGTATTTTGGAATTTCACGCAGAACTAGACGTTCAGTGAGTTCGGTATCGAAGTTCGAGAACGTGCCCGAAACATCGCCAGCAAGTTTCGACGCGGCGAGCGTTTCGGTAAAAACACGACTTTCCTGCCCGTAGGACGTTCCGGACCAAACGCGAATGATCTATTTTTGCATTTCGTGCAGAACCGGACGTTCGGTGAGTTCGAGATCCAAATTCGAGTCCGTGCCAGAAAGATCGCAACGTTCGACGCGGGGGGCATTTCGGTAAAAACACGACTTTCCTGTCCGTAGGACGTTCCGGACCAAACGCGAATGATCTATTTTTGCATTTCGTGCAGAACCAGACGTTCGGTGAGTTCAAGATCCAAATTCGAGTCCGTGCCGAAAAGATCGCAACTTTCGACGCGGGGGGCATTTCGGTAAAAACACGACTTTCCCACCCGGAGGACGTGTCGGACGAAACGCGTATGATCCATTTTGGAATTTCACGCAGAACTAGACGTTTAGTGAGTTCGGTATCGAAGTTCGAGAACGCGCCCGAAACATCGCAAGCAAGTTTCGACGCGGCGAGCGTTTCGGTAAAAACACGACTTTCCTGCCCGTAGAACGTTCCGGACCAAACGTGAATGATCTATTTTTGCATTTGGTGCATAACCGGACGTTCGGTGAGTTCGAGATCCAAATTCGAGTCCGTGCCCGAAAGATCGCAACTTTCGACGCGGGGGGCATTTCAGTAAAAACACGACTTTCCTGCCCGTAGGACGTTCCGGACCAAACGCGAATGATCTATTTTTGCATTTCGTGCAGAACCAGACGTTCGGTGAGTTCAAGATCCAAATTCGAGCCCGTGCCGAAAAGATCGCAACTTTCGACGCGGGAGCATTTCGGTAAAAACACGACTTTCACACCCGGAGGACGTGTCGGACGAAACGCGTATGATCTATTTTGGAATTTCATGCAGAACTAGACGTTCAGTGAGTTCGGTATCGAAGTTCGAGAACGCGCCCGAAACATCGCCAGCAAGTTTCGACGCGGCGAGCGTTTTGGTAAAAACATGACTTTCCTGCCCGTAGGACGTTCCGGACCAAACGCGAATGATCTATTTTTGCATTTCGTGCAGAACCGGACGTTCGGTGAGTTCGAGATCCAAATTCGAGTCCGTGCCCGAAAGATCGCAACTTTCGACGCGGGGGGCATTTCGGTAAAAACACGACTTTCCCACCCGAAGGACGTGTCGGACGAAACGCGTATGATCTATTTTGGAATTTCACGCAGAACTAGACGTTCAGTGAGTTCGGTATCGAAGTTCGAGAACGCGCCCGAAACATCGCCAGCAAGTTTCGACGCGGCGAGCGTTTCGGTAAAAACACGACTTTCCTGCCCGTAGGACGTTCCGGACCAAACGCGAATGATCTATTTTTGCATTTTGTGCAGAACTAGACGTTCGGTGAGTTCGAGATCCAAAATCGAGTCCGTGCCCAAAAGATCGCAACTTTCGACGCGGGGGGCATTTCGGTAAAAACACGACTTTCCCACCCGGAGGACGTGTCGGACGAAACGCGTATGATCCATTTTGGAATTTCACGCAGAACTAGACCTTCAGTGAGTCCGGTATCGAAGTTCGAGACGCGCCCGAAACATCGCAAGCAAGTTTCGACGCGGCGAGCGTTTCGGTAAAAACACGACTTTCCTGCCCGTCGGACGTTCCGGACCAAACGCGAATGATCTATTTTTGCATTTCGTGCATAACCGGACGTTCGGTGAGTTCGAGATCCAAATTCGAGTCCGTGCCCGAAAGATCGCAACTTTCGACGCGGGGGGCATTTCGGTAAAAACACGACTTTCCTGCCCGTTGGACGTTCCGGACCAAACGCGAATGATCTATTTTTGCATTTCGTGCAGAACCAGACGTTCGGTGAGTTCGAGATCCAAATTCGAGTCCGTGCCCAAAAGATCGCAACTTTCGACGCGGGGGGCATTTCGGTAAAAACACGACTTTCCCACCCGGAGGACGTGTCGGACGAAACGCGAATGATCCATTTTGTAATTTCACGCAGAACTAGAGGTTCAGTGAGTTCGGTATCGAAGTTCGAGAACGCGCTCGAAACATCGCAAGCAAGTTTCGACGCGGCGAGCGTTTCGGTAAAAACACGACTATCCTGCCCGTAGAACGTTCCGGACCAAACGCGAATGATCTATTTTTGCATTTCGTGCATAACCAGACGTTCGGTGAGTTCGAGATCCAAATTCGAGTCCGTGCCCGAAAGATCGCAACTTTCGACGCGGGGGGCATTTCGGTAAAAACACGACTTTCCTGCCCGTAGGACGTTCCGGACCAAACGCGAATGATCTATTTTTGCATTTCGTGCAGAACCGGACGTTCGGTGAGTTCGAGATCCAAATTCAAGTCCGTGCCCGAAAGATCGCAACTTTCGACGCGGGGGGCATTTCGGTAAAAACACGACTTTCACACCCGGAGGACGTGTCGGACGAAACGCGTATGATGTATTTTGGAATTTCACGCAGAACTAGACGTTCAGTGAGTTCGGTATCGAAGTTCGAGAACGCGCCCGAAACATCGCCAGCAAGTTTCGACGCGGCGAGCGTTTCGGTAAAAACACGACTTTCCTGCCCGTAGGACGTTCCGGACCAAACGCGAATGATCTATTTTTGCATTTTGTGCAGAACCAGACGTTCGGTGAGTTCGAGATCCAAAATCGAGTCCGTGCCCAAAAGATCGCAACTTTCGACGCGGGGGGCATTTCGGTAAAAACACGACTTTCCCACCCGGAGGACGTGTCGGACGAAACGCGTATGATCCATTTTGGAATTTCACGCAGAACTAGACCTTCAGTGAGTTCGGTATCGAAGTTCGAGAACGCGCCCGAAACATCGCCAGCAAGTTTCGACGCGGCGAGCGTTTCGGTAAAAACACGACTTTCCTGCCCGTAGGACGTTCCGGACCAAACGCGAATGATCTATTTTTGCATTTCGTGCAGAACCGGACGTTCGGTGAGTTCAACATCCAAATTCGAGTCCGTGCCCGAAAGATCGCAACGTTCGACGCGGGGGGCATTTCGGTAAAAACACGACTTTCCTGTCCGTAGGACGTTCCAGACCAAACGCGAATGATCTATTTTTGCATTTCGTGCAGAACCGGACGTTCGGTGAGTTCGAGATCCAAATTCGAGTCCGTGCCCGAAAGATCGCAACTTTCGACGCGGGGGGCATTTCGGTAAAAACACGACTTTCCTGCCCGTGGGACGTTCCGGACCAAACGCGAATGATCTATTTTTGCATTTCGTGCAGAACCAGACGTTCGGTGAGTTCGAGATCCAAATTCGAGTCCGTGCCCAAAAGATCGCAACTTTCGACGCGGGGGGCATTTCGGTAAAAACACGACTATCCCACCCGGAGGACGTGTCGGACGAAACGCGAATGATCCATTTTGGAATTTCACGCAGAACTAGACGTTCAGTAAGTTCGGTATCGAAGTTCGAGAACGCGCCCGAAACATCGCAAGCAAGTTTCGACGCGGCGAGCGTTTCGGTAAAAACACGACTTTCCTGCCCGTAGAACGTTCCGGACCAAACGCGAATGATCTATTTTTGCATTTCGTGCATAACCGGACGTTCGGTGAGTTCGAGATCCAAATTCGAGTCCGTGCCCGAAAGATCGCAACTTTCGACGCGGCGAGCGTTTCGGTAAAAACACGACTTTCCTGCCCGTAGGACGTTCCGGACCAAACGCGAATGATCTATTTTTGCATTTTGTGCAGAACCGGACGTTCGGTGAGTTCGAGATCCAAAATCGAGTCCGTGCCCAAAAGATCGCAACTTTCGACGATGGGGGCATTTCGGTAAAAACACGACTTTCCCACCCGGAGGACGTGTCGGACGAAACGCGTATGATCCATTTTGGAATTTCACGGAGAACTAGACCTTCAGTGAGTTTGGTATCGAAGTTCGAGACGCGCCCGAAACATCGCAAGCAAGTTTCGACGCGGCGAGCGTTTCGGTAAAAACACGACTTTGCTGCCCGTAGGACGTTCCGGACCAAACGCGAATGATCTATTTTTGCATTTCGTGCATATCCGGACGTTCGGTGAGTTCGAGATCCAAATTCGAGTCCGTGCCCGAAAGATCGCAACTTTTGACGCGGGGGGCATTTCGGTAAAAACACGACTTTCCTGTCCGTAGGACGTTCCGGACCAAACGCGAATGATCTATTTTTGCATTTCGTGCAGAACCAGACGTTCGGTGAGTTCAAGATCCAAATTCGAGTCCGTGCCGAAAAGATCGCAACTTTCGACGCGGGGGGCATTTCGGTAAAAACACGACTTTCCCACCCGGAGGACGTGTCGGACGAAACGCGTATGATCCATTTTGGAATTTCACGCAGAACTAGACGTTTAGTGAGTTCGGTATCGAAGTTCGAGAACGCGCCCGAAACATCGCAAGCAAGTTTCGACGCGGCGAGCGTTTCGGTAAAAACACGACTTTCCTGCCCGTAGAACGTTCCGGACCAAACGTGAATGATCTATTTTTGCATTTGGTGCATAACCGGACGTTCGGTGAGTTCGAGATCCAAATTCGAGTCCGTGCCCGAAAGATCGCAACTTTCGACGCGGGGGGCATTTCGGTAAAAACACGACTTTCCTGCCCGTAGGACGTTCCGGACCAAACGCGAATGATCTATTTTTGCATTTCGTGCAGAACCAGACGTTCGGTGAGTTCAAGATCCAAATTCGAGCCCGTGCCGAAAAAATCGCAACTTTCGACGCGGGAGCATTTCGGTAAAAACACGACTTTCACACCCGGAGGACGTGTCGGACGAAACGCGTATGATCTATTTTGGAATTTCATGCAGAACTAGACGTTCAGTGAGTTCGGTATCGAAGTTCGAGAACGCGCCCGAAACATCGCCAGCAAGTTTCGACGCGGCGAGCGTTTTGGTAAAAACATGACTTTCCTGCCCGTAGGACGTTCCGGACCAAACGCGAATGATCTATTTTTGCATTTCGTGCAGAACCGGACGTTCGGTGAGTTCGAGATCCAAATTCGAGTCCGTGCCCGAAAGATCGCAACTTTCGACGCGGGGGGCATTTCGGTAAAAACACGACTTTCCCACCCGAAGGACGTGTCGGACGAAACGCGTATGATCTATTTTGGAATTTCACGCAGAACTAGACGTTCAGTGAGTTCGGTATCGAAGTTCGAGAACGCGCCCGAAACATCGCCAGCAAGTTTCGACGCGGCGAGCGTTTCGGTAAAAACACGACTTTCCTGCCCGTAGGACGTTCCGGACCAAACGCGAATGATCTATTTTTGCATTTTGTGCAGAACCAGACGTTCGGTGAGTTCGAGATCCAAAATCGAGTCCGTGCCCAAAAGATCGCAACTTTCGACGATGGGGGCATTTCGGTAAAAACACGACTTTCCCACCCGGAGGACGTGTCGGACGAAACGCGTATGATCCATTTTGGAATTTCACGGAGAACTAGACCTTCAGTGAGTTTGGTATCGAAGTTCGAGACGCGCCCGAAACATCGCAAGCAAGTTTCGACGCGGCGAGCGTTTCGGTAAAAACACGACTTTGCTGCCCGTAGGACGTTCCGGACCAAACGCGAATGATCTATTTTTGCATTTCGTGCATATCCGGACGTTCGGTGAGTTCGAGATCCAAATTCGAGTCCGTGCCCGAAAGATCGCAACTTTTGACGCGGGGGGCATTTCGGTAAAAACACGACTTTCCTGCCCGTAGGACGTTCCGGACCAAACGCGAATGATCTATTTTTGCATTTCGTGCAGAACCAGACGTTCGGTGAGTTCGAGATCCAAATTCGAGTCCGTGCCCAAAAGATCGCAACTTTCGACGCGGGGGGCATTTCGGTAAAAACACGACTTTCCCACCCGGGGGACGTGTCGGACGAAACGCGAATAATCCATTTTGGAATTTCACGCAGAACTAGACGTTCAATGAGTTCGGTATCGAAGTTTGAGAACGCGCCCGAAACATCGCAAGCAAGTTTCGACGCGGCGAGCGTTTCCGTAAAAACACGACTTTCCTGCCCGTAGAACGTTCTGGACCAAACGCGAATGATCTATTTTTGCATTTCGTGCATAACCGGACGTTCGGTGAGTTCGAGATCCAAATTCGAGTCCGTGCCCGAAAGATCGCAACTTTCGACGCGGGGGGCATTTCGGTAAAAACACGACTTTCACACCCGGAGGACGTGTCGGACGAAACGCGTATGATCTATTTTGGAATTTCACGCAGAACTAGACGTTCAGTGAGTTCGGTATCGAAGTTCGAGAACGCACCCAAAACATTGCAAGCAAGTTTCAACGCGGCGAGCGTTTCGGTAAAAACACGACTTTCCTGCCCGTAGGACGTTCCGGACCAAACGCGAATGATCTATTTTTGCATTTCGTGCAGAACCGGACGTTCGGTGAGTTCGAGATCCAAATTCGAGTCCGTGCCCGAAAGATCGCAACTTTCGACGCGGGGGGCATTTCGGTAAAAACACGACTTTCACACCTGGAGGACGTGTCGGACGAAACGCGTATGATCTATTTTGGAATTTCACGCAGAACTAGACGTTCAGTGAGTTCGGTATCGAAGTTCGAGAACGCACCCGAAACATTGCAAGCAAGTTTCAACGCGGCGAGCGTTTCGGTAAAAACACGACTTTCCTGCCCGTAGGACGTTCCGGACCAAACGCGAATGATCTATTTTTGCATTTCGTGCAGAACCGGACGTTCGGTGAGTTCGAGATCCAAATTCAAGTCCGTGCCCGAAAGATCGCAACTTTCGACGCGGGGGGCATTTCGGTAAAAACACGACTTTCACACCCGGAGGACGTGTCGGACGAAACGCGTATGATGTATTTTGGAATTTCACGCAGAACTAGACGTTCAGTGAGTTCGGTATCGAAGTTCGAGAACGTGCCCGAAACATCGCCAGCAAGTTTCGACGCGGCGAGCGTTTCGGTAAAAACACGACTTTCCTGCCCGTAGGACGTTCCGGACCAAACGCGAATGATCTATTTTTGCATTTCGTGTAGAACCGGACGTTCGGTGAGTTCGAGATCCAAATTCGAGTCCGTGCCAGAAAGATCGCAACGTTCGACGCGGGGGGCATTTCGGTAAAAACACGACTTTCCTGTCCGTAGGACGTTCCGGACCAAACGCGAATGATCTATTTTTGCATTTCGTGCAGAACCAGACGTTCGGTGAGTTCAAGATCCAAATTCGAGTCCGTGCCGAAAAGATCGCAACTTTCGACGCGGGGGGCATTTCGGTAAAAACACGACTTTCCCACCCGGAGGACGTGTCGGACGAAACGCGTATGATCCATTTTGGAATTTCACGCAGAACTAGACGTTTAGTGAGTTCGGTATCGAAGTTCGAGAACGCGCCCGAAACATCGCAAGCAAGTTTCGACGCGGCGAGCGTTTCGGTAAAAACACGACTTTCCTGCCCGTAGAACGTTCCGGACCAAACGTGAATGATCTATTTTTGCATTTGGTGCATAACCGGACGTTCGGTGAGTTCGAGATCCAAATTCGAGTCCGTGCCCGAAAGATCGCAACTTTCGACGCGGGGGGCATTTCGGTAAAAACACGACTTTCCTGCCCGTAGGACGTTCCGGACCAAACGCGAATGATCTATTTTTGCATTTTGTGCAGAACCAGACGTTCGGTGAGTTCAAGATCCAAATTCGAGCCCGTGCCGAAAAGATCGCAACTTTCGACGCGGGAGCATTTCGGTAAAAACACGACTTTCACACCCGGAGGACGTGTCGGACGAAACGCGTATGATCTATTTTGGAATTTCATGCAGAACTAGACGTTCAGTGACTTCGGTATCGAAGTTCGAGAACGCGCCCGAAACATCGCCAGCAAGTTTCGACGCGGCGAGCGTTTTGGTAAAAACATGACTTTCCTGCCCGTAGGACGTTCCGGACCAAACGCGAATGATCTATTTTTGCATTTCGTGCAGAACCGGACGTTCGGTGAGTTCGAGATCCAAATTCGAGTCCGTGCCCGAAAGATCGCAACTTTCGACGCGGGGGGCATTTCGGTAAAAACACGACTTTCCTGCCCGTAGGACGTTCCGGACCAAACGCGAATGATCTATTTTTGCATTTCGTGCATAACCAGACGTTCGGTGAGTTCGAGATCCAAATTCGAGTCCGTGCCCGAAAGATCGCAACTTTCGACGCGGGGGGCATTTCGGTAAAAACACGACTTTCCTGCCCGTAGGACGTTCCGGACCAAACGCGAATGATCTATTTTTGCATTTCGTGCAGAACCGGACGTTCGGTGAGTTCGAGATCCAAATTCAAGTCCGTGCCCGAAAGATCGCAACTTTCGACGCGGGGGGCATTTCGGTAAAAACACGACTTTCACACCCGGAGGACGTGTCGGACGAAACGCGTATGATGTATTTTGGAATTTCACGCAGAACTAGACGTTCAGTGAGTTCGGTATCGAAGTTCGAGAACGCGCCCGAAACATCGCCAGCAAGTTTCGACGCGGCGAGCGTTTCGGTAAAAACACGACTTTCCTGCCCGTAGGACGTTCCGGACCAAACGCGAATGATCTATTTTTGCATTTCGTGCATAACCAGACGTTCGGTGAGTTCGAGATCCAAATTCGAGTCCGTGCCCGAAAGATCGCAACTTTCGACGCGGGGGGCATTTCGGTAAAAACACGACTTTCCTGCCCGTAGGACGTTCCGGACCAAACGCGAATGATCTATTTTTGCATTTCGTGCAGAACCGGACGTTCGGTGAGTTCGAGATCCAAATTCAAGTCCGTGCCCGAAAGATCGCAACTTTCGACGCGGGGGGCATTTCGGTAAAAACACGACTTTCACACCCGGAGGACGTGTCGGACGAAACGCGTATGATGTATTTTGGAATTTCACGCAGAACTAGACGTTCAGTGAGTTCGGTATCGAAGTTCGAGAACGCGCCCGAAACATCGCCAGCAAGTTTCGACGCGGCGAGCGTTTCGGTAAAAACACGACTTTCCTGCCCGTAGGACGTTCCGGACCAAACGCGAATGATCTATTTTTGCATTTCGTGCAGAACCGGACGTTCGGTGAGTTCGAGATCCAAATTCGAGTCCGTGCCAGAAAGATCGCAACTTTCGACGCGGGGGGCATTTCGGTAAAAACACGACTTTCCTGTCCGTAGGACGTTCCGGACCAAACGCGAATGATCTATTTTTGCATTTTGTGCAGAACCAGACGTTCGGTGAGTTCAAGATCCAAATTCGAGCCCGTGCCGAAAAGATCGCAACTTTCGACGCGGGAGCATTTCGGTAAAAACACGACTTTCACACCCGGAGGACGTGTCGGACGAAACGCGTATGATCTATTTTGGAATTTCACGCAGAACTAGACGTTCAGTGACTTCGGTATCGAAGTTCGAGAACGCGCCCGAAACATCGCAAGCAAGTTTCGACGCGGCGAGCGTTTTGGTAAAAACATGACTTTCCTGCCCGTAGGACGTTCCGGACCAAACGCGAATGATCTATTTTTGCATTTCGTGCAGAACCGGACGTTCGGTGAGTTCGAGATCCAAATTCGAGTCCGTGCCCGAAAGATCGAAACTTTCGACGCGGGGGGCATTTCGGTAAAAACACGACTTTCCTGCCCGTAGGACGTTCCGGACCAAACGCGAATGATCTATTTTTGCATTTCGTGCATAACCAGACGTTCGGTGAGTTCGAGATCCAAATTCGAGTCCGTGCCCGAAAGATCGCAACTTTCGACGCGGGGGGCATTTCGGTAAAAACACGACTTTCCTGCCCGTAGGACGTTCCGGACCAAACGCGAATGATCTATTTTTGCATTTCGTGCAGAACCGGACGTTCGGTGAGTTCGAGATCCAAATTCAAGTCCGTGCCCGAAAGATCGCAACTTTCGACGCGGGGGGCATTTCGGTAAAAACACGACTTTCACACCCGGAGGACGTGTCGGACGAAACGCGTATGATGTATTTTGGAATTTCACGCAGAACTAGACGTTCAGTGAGTTCGGTATCGAAGTTCGAGAACGCGCCCGAAACATCGCCAGCAAGTTTCGACGCGGCGAGCGTTTCGGTAAAAACACGACTTTCCTGCCCGTAGGACGTTCCGGACCAAACGCGAATGATCTATTTTTGCATTTCGTGCATAACCAGACGTTCGGTGAGTTCGAGATCCAAATTCGAGTCCGTGCCCGAAAGATCGCAACTTTCGACGCGGGGGGCATTTCGGTAAAAACACGACTTTCCTGCCCGTAGGACGTTCCGGACCAAACGCGAATGATCTATTTTTGCATTTCGTGCAGAACCGGACGTTCGGTGAGTTCGAGATCCAAATTCAAGTCCGTGCCCGAAAGATCGCAACTTTCGACGCGGGGGGCATTTCGGTAAAAACACGACTTTCACACCCGGAGGACGTGTCGGACGAAACGCGTATGATGTATTTTGGAATTTCACGCAGAACTAGACGTTCAGTGAGTTCGGTATCGAAGTTCGAGAACGCGCCCGAAACATCGCCAGCAAGTTTCGACGCGGCGAGCGTTTCGGTAAAAACACGACTTTCCTGCCCGTAGGACGTTCCGGACCAAACGCGAATGATCTATTTTTGCATTTTGTGCAGAACCAGACGTTCGGTGAGTTCGAGATCCAAAATCGAGTCCGTGCCCAAAAGATCGCAACTTTCGACGCGGGGGGCATTTCGGTAAAAACACGACTTTCCCACCCGGAGGACGTGTCGGACGAAACGCGTATGATCCATTTTGGAATTTCACGCAGAACTAGACCTTCAGTGAGTTCGGTATCGAAGTTCGAGAACGCGCCCGAAACATCGCCAGCAAGTTTCGACGCGGCGAGCGTTTCGGTAAAAACACGACTTTCCTGCCCGTAGGACGTTCCGGACCAAACGTGAATGATCTATTTTTGCATTTCGTGCAGAACCGGACGTTCGGTGAGTTCGAGATCCAAATTCGAGTCCGTGCCCGAAAGATCGCAACGTTCGACGCGGGGGGCATTTCGGTAAAAACACGACTTTCCTGCCCGTAGGACGTTCCGGACCAAACGCGAATGATCTATTTTTGCATTTCGTGCAGAACCGGACGTTCGGTGAGTTCGAGATCCAAATTCAAGTCCGTGCCCGAAAGATCGCAACATTCGACGCGGGGGGCATTTCGGTAAAAACACGACTTTCACACCCGGAGGACGTGTCGGACGAAACGCGTATGATGTATTTTGGAATTTCACGCAGAACTAGACGTTCAGTGAGTTCGGTATCGAAGTTCGAGAACGCGCCCGAAACATCGCCAGCAAGTTTCGACGCGGCGAGCGTTTCGGTAAAAACACGACTTTCCTGCCCGTAGGACGTTCCGGACCAAACGCGAATGATCTATTTTTGCATTTCGTGCAGAACCGGACGTTCGGTGAGTTCGACATCCAAATTCGAGTCCGTGCCCGAAAGATCGCAACGTTCGACGCGGGGGGCATTTCGGTAAAAACACGACTTTCCTGTCCGTAGGACGTTCCAGACCAAACGCGAATGATCTATTTTTGCATTTCGTGCAGAACCGGACGTTCGGTGAGTTCGAGATCCAAATTCGAGTCCGTGCCCGAAAGATCGCAACTTTCGACGCGGGGGGCATTTCGGTAAAAACACGACTTTCCTGCCCATGGGACGTTCCGGACCAAACGCGAATGATCTATTTTTGCATTTCGTGCAGAACCAGACGTTCGGTGAGTTCGAGATCCAAATTCGAGTCCGTGCCCAAAAGATCGCAACTTTCGACGCGGGGGGCATTTCGGTAAAAACACGACTATCCCACCCGGAGGACGTGTCGGACGAAACGCGAATGATCCATTTTGGAATTTCACGCAGAACTAGACGTTCAGTAAGTTCGGTATCGAAGTTCGAGAACGCGCCCGAAACATCGCAAGCAAGTTTCGACGCGGCGAGCGTTTCGGTAAAAACACGACTTTCCTGCCCGTAGAACGTTCCGGACCAAACGCGAATGATCTATTTTTGCATTTCGTGCATAACCGGACGTTCGGTGAGTTCGAGATCCAAATTCGAGTCCGTGCCCGAAAGATCGCAACTTTCGACGCGGGCGGCATTTCGGTAAAAACACGACTTTCCTGCCCGTAGGACGTTCCGGACCAAACGCGAATGATCTATTTTTGCATTTCGTGCAGAACCGGACGTTCGGTGAGTTCGAGATCCAAATTCAAGTCCGTGCCCGAAAGATCGCAATTTTCGACGCGGGGGGCATTTCGGTAAAAACACGACTTTCACACCCGGAGGACGTGTCGGACGAAACGCGTATGATGTATTTTGGAATTTCACGCAGAACTAGACGTTCAGTGAGTTCGGTATCGAAGTTCGAGAACGTGCCCGAAACATCGCCAGCAAGTTTCGACGCGGCGAGCGTTTCGGTAAAAACACGACTTTCCTGCCCGTAGGACGTTCCGGACCAAACGCGAATGATCTATTTTTGCATTTCGTGCAGAACCGGACGTTCGGTGAGTTCGAGATCCAAATTCGAGTCCGTGCCAGAAAGATCGCAACGTTCGACGCGGGGGGCATTTCGGTAAAAACACGACTTTCCTGTCCGTAGGACGTTCCGGACCAAACGCGAATGATCTATTTTTTCATTTCGTGCAGAACCAGACGTTCGGTGAGTTCAAGATCCAAATTCGAGTCCGTGCCGAAAAGATCGCAACTTTCGACGCGGGGGGCATTTCGGTAAAAACACGACTTTCCCACCCGGAGGACGTGTCGGACGAAACGCGTATGATCCATTTTGGAATTTCACGCAGAACTAGACGTTTAGTGAGTTCGGTATCGAAGTTCGAGAACGCGCCCGAAACATCGCAAGCAAGTTTCGACGCGGCGAGCGTTTCGGTAAAAACACGACTTTCCTGCCCGTAGAACGTTCCGGACCAAACGTGAATGATCTATTTTTGCATTTGGTGCATAACCGGACGTTCGGTGAGTTCGAGATCCAAATTCGAGTCCGTGCCCGAAAGATCGCAACTTTCGACGCGGGGGGCATTTCGGTAAAAACACGACTTTCCTGCCCGTAGGACGTTCCGGACCAAACGCGAATGATCTATTTTTGCATTTCGTGCAGAACCAGACGTTCGGTGAGTTCAAGATCCAAATTCGAGCCCGTGCCGAAAAGATCGCAACTTTCGACGCGGGAGCATTTCGGTAAAAACACGACTTTCACACCCGGAGGACGTGTCGGACGAAACGCGTATGATCTATTTTGGAATTTCATGCAGAACTAGACGTTCAGTGAGTTCGGTATCGAAGTTCGAGAACGCGCCCGAAACATCGCCAGCAAGTTTCGACGCGGCGAGCGTTTTGGTAAAAACATGACTTTCCTGCCCGTAGGACGTTCCGGACCAAACGCGAATGATCTATTTTTGCATTTCGTGCAGAACCGGACGTTCGGTGAGTTCGAGATCCAAATTCGAGTCCGTGCCCGAAAGATCGCAACTTTCGACGCGGGGGGCATTTCGGTAAAAACACGACTTTCCCACCCGAAGGACGTGTCGGACGAAACGCGTATGATCTATTTTGGAATTTCACACAGAACTAGACGTTCAGTGAGTTCGGTATCGAAGTTCGAGAACGCGCCCGAAACATCGCCAGCAAGTTTCGACGCGGCGAGCGTTTCGGTAAAAACACGACTTTCCTGCCCGTAGGACGTTCCGGACCAAACGCGAATGATCTATTTTTGCATTTTGTGCAGAACCAGACGTTCGGTGAGTTCGAGATCCAAAATCGAGTCCGTGCCCAAAAGATCGCAACTTTCGACGATGGGGGCATTTCGGTAAAAACACGACTTTCCCACCCGGAGGACGTGTCGGACGAAACGCGTATGATCCATTTTGGAATTTCACGGAGAACTAGACCTTCAGTGAGTTTGGTATCGAAGTTCGAGACGCGCCCGAAACATCGCAAGCAAGTTTCGACGCGGCGAGCGTTTCGGTAAAAACACGACTTTGCTGCCCGTAGGACGTTCCGGACCAAACGCGAATGATCTATTTTTGCATTTCGTGCATATCCGGACGTTCGGTGAGTTCGAGATCCAAATTCGAGTCCGTGCCCGAAAGATCGCAACTTTTGACGCGGGGGGCATTTCGGTAAAAACACAACTTTCCTGCCCGTAGGACGTTCCGGACCAAACGCGAATGATCTATTTTTGCATTTCGTGCAGAACCAGACGTTCGGTGAGTTCGAGATCCAAATTCGAGTCCGTGCCCAAAAGATCGCAACTTTCGACGCGGGGGGCATTTCGGTAAAAACACGACTTTCCCACCCGGGGGACGTGTCGGACGAAACGCGAATAATCCATTTTGGAATTTCACGCAGAACTAGACGTTCAATGAGTTCGGTATCGAAGTTTGAGAACGCGCCCGAAACATCGCAAGCAAGTTTCGACGCGGCGAGCGTTTCCGTAAAAACACGACTTTCCTGCCCGTAGAACGTTCTGGACCAAACGCGAATGATCTATTTTTGCATTTCGTGCATAACCGGACGTTCGGTGAGTTCGAGATCCAAATTCGAGTCCGTGCCCGAAAGATCGCAACTTTCGACGCGGGGGGCATTTCGGTAAAAACACGACTTTCACACCCGGAGGACGTGTCGGACGAAACGCGTATGATCTATTTTGGAATTTCACGCAGAACTAGACGTTCAGTGAGTTCGGTATCGAAGTTCGAGAACGCACCCGAAACATTGCAAGCAAGTTTCAACGCGGCGAGCGTTTCGGTAAAAACACGACTTTCCTGCCCGTAGGACGTTCCGGACCAAACGCGAATGATCTATTTTTGCATTTCGTGCAGAACCGGACGTTCGGTGAGTTCGAGATCCAAATTCGAGTCCGTGCCCGAAAGATCGCAACTTTCGACGCGGGGGGCATTTCGGTAAAAACACGACTTTCACACCTGGAGGACGTGTCGGACGAAACGCGTATGATCTATTTTGGAATTTCACGCAGAACTAGACGTTCAGTGAGTTCGGTATCGAAGTTCGAGAACGCACCCGAAACATTGCAAGCAAGTTTCAACGCGGCGAGCGTTTCGGTAAAAACACGACTTTCCTGCCCGTAGGACGTTCCGGACCAAACGCGAATGATCTATTTTTGCATTTCGTGCAGAACCGGACGTTCGGTGAGTTCGAGATCCAAATTCAAGTCCGTGCCCGAAAGATCGCAACTTTCGACGCGGGGGGCATTTCGGTAAAAACACGACTTTCACACCCGGAGGACGTGTCGGACGAAACGCGTATGATGTATTTTGGAATTTCACGCAGAACTAGACGTTCAGTGAGTTCGGTATCGAAGTTCGAGAACGTGCCCGAAACATCGCCAGCAAGTTTCGACGCGGCGAGCGTTTCGGTAAAAACACGACTTTCCTGCCCGTAGGACGTTCCGGACCAAACGCGAATGATCTATTTTTGCATTTCGTGCAGAACCGGACGTTCGGTGAGTTCGAGATCCAAATTCGAGTCCGTGCCAGAAAGATCGCAACGTTCGACGCGGGGGGCATTTCGGTAAAAACACGACTTTCCTGTCCGTAGGACGTTCCGGACCAAACGCGAATGATCTATTTTTGCATTTCGTGCAGAACCAGACGTTCGGTGAGTTCAAGATCCAAATTCGAGTCCGTGCCGAAAAGATCGCAACTTTCGACGCGGGGGGCATTTCGGTAAAAACACGACTTTCCCACCCGGAGGACGTGTCGGACGAAACGCGTATGATCCATTTTGGAATTTCACGCAGAACTAGACGTTTAGTGAGTTCGGTATCGAAGTTCGAGAACGCGCCCGAAACATCGCAAGCAAGTTTCGACGCGTCGAGCGTTTCGGTAAAAACACGACTTTCCTGCCCGTAGAACGTTCCAGACCAAACGTGAATGATCTATTTTTGCATTTGGTGCATAACCGGACGTTCGGTGAGTTCGAGATCCAAATTCGAGTCCGTGCCCGAAAGATCGCAACTTTCGACGCGGGGGGCATTTCGGTAAAAACACGACTTTCCTGCCCGTAGGACGTTCCGGACCAAACGCGAATGATCTATTTTTGCATTTCGTGCAGAACCAGACGTTCGGTGAGTTCAAGATCCAAATTCGAGCCCGTGCCGAAAAGATCGCAACTTTCGACGCGGGAGCATTTCGGTAAAAACACGACTTTCACACCCGGAGGACGTGTCGGACGAAACGCGTATGATCTATTTTGGAATTTCATGCAGAACTAGACGTTCAGTGAGTTCGGTATCGAAGTTCGAGAACGCGCCCGAAACATCGCCAGCAAGTTTCGACGCGGCGAGCGTTTTGGTAAAAACATGACTTTCCTGCCCGTAGGACGTTCCGGACCAAACGCGAATGATCTATTTTTGCATTTCGTGCAGAACCGGACGTTCGGTGAGTTCGAGATCCAAATTCGAGTCCGTGCCCGAAAGATCGCAACTTTCGACGCGGGGGGCATTTCGGTAAAAACACGACTTTCCCACCCGAAGGACGTGTCGGACGAAACGCGTATGATCTATTTTGGAATTTCACGCAGAACTAGACGTTCAGTGAGTTCGGTATCGAAGTTCGAGAACGCGCCCGAAACATCGCCAGCAAGTTTCGACGCGGCGAGCGTTTCGGTAAAAACACGACTTTCCTGCCCGTAGGACGTTCCGGACCAAACGCGAATGATCTATTTTTGCATTTTGTGCAGAACCAGACGTTCGGTGAGTTCGAGATCCAAAATCGAGTCCGTGCCCAAAAGATCGCAACTTTCGACGATGGGGGCATTTCGGTAAAAACACGACTTTCCCACCCGGAGGACGTGTCGGACGAAACGCGTATGATCCATTTTGGAATTTCACGGAGAACTAGACCTTCAGTGAGTTTGGTATCGAAGTTCGAGACGCGCCCGAAACATCGCAAGCAAGTTTCGACGCGGCGAGCGTTTCGGTAAAAACACGACTTTGCTGCCCGTAGGACGTTCCGGACCAAACGCGAATGATCTATTTTTGCATTTCGTGCATATCCGGACGTTCGGTGAGTTCGAGATCCAAATTCGAGTCCGTGCCCGAAAGATCGCAACTTTTGACGCGGGGGGCATTTCGGTAAAAACACAACTTTCCTGCCCGTAGGACGTTCCGGACCAAACGCGAATGATCTATTTTTGCATTTCGTGCAGAACCAGACGTTCGGTGAGTTCGAGATCCAAATTCGAGTCCGTGCCCAAAAGATCGCAACTTTCGACGCGGGGGGCATTTCGGTAAAAACACGACTTTCCCACCCGGGGGACGTGTCGGACGAAACGCGAATAATCCATTTTGGAATTTCACGCAGAACTAGACGTTCAATGAGTTCGGTATCGAAGTTTGAGAAC
This sequence comes from Arctostaphylos glauca, assembly GCA_019985065.2. Taxonomy (NCBI): domain Eukaryota; kingdom Viridiplantae; phylum Streptophyta; class Magnoliopsida; order Ericales; family Ericaceae; genus Arctostaphylos; species Arctostaphylos glauca. The sequence continues at coordinate 34,099,686 of JAHSPW020000004.1, read as the reverse complement.
GCGCCCGAAACATCGCAAGCAAGTTTCGACGCGGCGAGCGTTTCCGTAAAAACACGACTTTCCTGCCCGTAGAACGTTCTGGACCAAACGCGAATGATCTATTTTTGCATTTCGTGCATAACCGGACGTTCGGTGAGTTCGAGATCCAAATTCGAGTCCGTGCCCGAAAGATCGCAACTTTCGACGCGGGGGGCATTTCGGTAAAAACACGACTTTCACACCCGGAGGACGTGTCGGACGAAACGCGTATGATCTATTTTGGAATTTCACGCAGAACTAGACGTTCAGTGAGTTCGGTATCGAAGTTCGAGAACGCACCCGAAACATTGCAAGCAAGTTTCAACGCGGCGAGCGTTTCGGTAAAAACACGACTTTCCTGCCCGTAGGACGTTCCGGACCAAACGCGAATGATCTATTTTTGCATTTCGTGCAGAACCGGACGTTCGGTGAGTTCGAGATCCAAATTCGAGTCCGTGCCCGAAAGATCGCAACTTTCGACGCGGGGGGCATTTCGGTAAAAACACGACTTTCACACCTGGAGGACGTGTCGGACGAAACGCGTATGATCTATTTTGGAATTTCACGCAGAACTAGACGTTCAGTGAGTTCGGTATCGAAGTTCGAGAACGCACCCGAAACATTGCAAGCAAGTTTCAACGCGGCGAGCGTTTCGGTAAAAACACGACTTTCCTGCCCGTAGGACGTTCCGGACCAAACGCGAATGATCTATTTTTGCATTTCGTGCAGAACCGGACGTTCGGTGAGTTCGAGATCCAAATTCAAGTCCGTGCCCGAAAGATCGCAACTTTCGACGCGGGGGGCATTTCGGTAAAAACACGACTTTCACACCCGGAGGACGTGTCGGACGAAACGCGTATGATGTATTTTGGAATTTCACGCAGAACTAGACGTTCAGTGAGTTCGGTATCGAAGTTCGAGAACGTGCCCGAAACATCGCCAGCAAGTTTCGACGCGGCGAGCGTTTCGGTAAAAACACGACTTTCCTGCCCGTAGGACGTTCCGGACCAAACGCGAATGATCTATTTTTGCATTTCGTGCAGAACCGGACGTTCGGTGAGTTCGAGATCCAAATTCGAGTCCGTGCCAGAAAGATCGCAACGTTCGACGCGGGGGGCATTTCGGTAAAAACACGACTTTCCTGTCCGTAGGACGTTCCGGACCAAACGCGAATGATCTATTTTTGCATTTCGTGCAGAACCAGACGTTCGGTGAGTTCAAGATCCAAATTCGAGTCCGTGCCGAAAAGATCGCAACTTTCGACGCGGGGGGCATTTCGGTAAAAACACGACTTTCCCACCCGGAGGACGTGTCGGACGAAACGCGTATGATCCATTTTGGAATTTCACGCAGAACTAGACGTTTAGTGAGTTCGGTATCGAAGTTCGAGAACGCGCCCGAAACATCGCAAGCAAGTTTCGACGCGTCGAGCGTTTCGGTAAAAACACGACTTTCCTGCCCGTAGAACGTTCCAGACCAAACGTGAATGATCTATTTTTGCATTTGGTGCATAACCGGACGTTCGGTGAGTTCGAGATCCAAATTCGAGTCCGTGCCCGAAAGATCGCAACTTTCGACGCGGGGGGCATTTCGGTAAAAACACGACTTTCCTGCCCGTAGGACGTTCCGGACCAAACGCGAATGATCTATTTTTGCATTTCGTGCAGAACCAGACGTTCGGTGAGTTCAAGATCCAAATTCGAGCCCGTGCCGAAAAGATCGCAACTTTCGACGCGGGAGCATTTCGGTAAAAACACGACTTTCACACCCGGAGGACGTGTCGGACGAAACGCGTATGATCTATTTTGGAATTTCATGCAGAACTAGACGTTCAGTGAGTTCGGTATCGAAGTTCGAGAACGCGCCCGAAACATCGCCAGCAAGTTTCGACGCGGCGAGCGTTTTGGTAAAAACATGACTTTCCTGCCCGTAGGACGTTCCGGACCAAACGCGAATGATCTATTTTTGCATTTCGTGCAGAACCGGACGTTCGGTGAGTTCGAGATCCAAATTCGAGTCCGTGCCCGAAAGATCGCAACTTTCGACGCGGGGGGCATTTCGGTAAAAACACGACTTTCCCACCCGAAGGACGTGTCGGACGAAACGCGTATGATCTATTTTGGAATTTCACGCAGAACTAGACGTTCAGTGAGTTCGGTATCGAAGTTCGAGAACGCGCCCGAAACATCGCCAGCAAGTTTCGACGCGGCGAGCGTTTCGGTAAAAACACGACTTTCCTGCCCGTAGGACGTTCCGGACCAAACGCGAATGATCTATTTTTGCATTTTGTGCAGAACCAGACGTTCGGTGAGTTCGAGATCCAAAATCGAGTCCGTGCCCAAAAGATCGCAACTTTCGACGATGGGGGCATTTCGGTAAAAACACGACTTTCCCACCCGGAGGACGTGTCGGACGAAACGCGTATGATCCATTTTGGAATTTCACGGAGAACTAGACCTTCAGTGAGTTTGGTATCGAAGTTCGAGACGCGCCCGAAACATCGCAAGCAAGTTTCGACGCGGCGAGCGTTTCGGTAAAAACACGACTTTGCTGCCCGTAGGACGTTCCGGACCAAACGCGAATGATCTATTTTTGCATTTCGTGCATATCCGGACGTTCGGTGAGTTCGAGATCCAAATTCGAGTCCGTGCCCGAAAGATCGCAACTTTTGACGCGGGGGGCATTTCGGTAAAAACACAACTTTCCTGCCCGTAGGACGTTCCGGACCAAACGCGAATGATCTATTTTTGCATTTCGTGCAGAACCAGACGTTCGGTGAGTTCGAGATCCAAATTCGAGTCCGTGCCCAAAAGATCGCAACTTTCGACGCGGGGGGCATTTCGGTAAAAACACGACTTTCCCACCCGGGGGACGTGTCGGACGAAACGCGAATAATCCATTTTGGAATTTCACGCAGAACTAGACGTTCAATGAGTTCGGTATCGAAGTTTGAGAACGCGCCCGAAACATCGCAAGCAAGTTTCGACGCGGCGAGCGTTTCCGTAAAAACACGACTTTCCTGCCCGTAGAACGTTCTGGACCAAACGCGAATGATCTATTTTTGCATTTCGTGCATAACCGGACGTTCGGTGAGTTCGAGATCCAAATTCGAGTCCGTGCCCGAAAGATCGCAACTTTCGACGCGGGGGGCATTTCGGTAAAAACACGACTTTCACACCCGGAGGACGTGTCGGACGAAACGCGTATGATCTATTTTGGAATTTCACGCAGAACTAGACGTTCAGTGAGTTCGGTATCGAAGTTCGAGAACGCACCCGAAACATTGCAAGCAAGTTTCAACGCGGCGAGCGTTTCGGTAAAAACACGACTTTCCTGCCCGTAGGACGTTCCGGACCAAACGCGAATGATCTATTTTTGCATTTCGTGCAGAACCGGACGTTCGGTGAGTTCGAGATCCAAATTCGAGTCCGTGCCCGAAAGATCGCAACTTTCGACGCGGGGGGCATTTCGGTAAAAACACGACTTTCACACCTGGAGGACGTGTCGGACGAAACGCGTATGATCTATTTTGGAATTTCACGCAGAACTAGACGTTCAGTGAGTTCGGTATCGAAGTTCGAGAACGCACCCGAAACATTGCAAGCAAGTTTCAACGCGGCGAGCGTTTCGGTAAAAACACGACTTTCCTGCCCGTAGGACGTTCCGGACCAAACGCGAATGAACTATTTTTGCATTTCGTGCAGAACCGGACGTTCGGTGAGTTCGAGATCCAAATTCAAGTCCGTGCCCGAAAGATCGCAACTTTCGACGCGGGGGGCATTTCGGTAAAAACACGACTTTCACACCCGGAGGACGTGTCGGACGAAACGCGTATGATGTATTTTGGAATTTCACGCAGAACTAGACGTTCAGTGAGTTCGGTATCGAAGTTCGAGAACGTGCCCGAAACATCGCCAGCAAGTTTCGACGCGGCGAGCGTTTCGGTAAAAACACGACTTTCCTGCCCGTAGGACGTTCCGGACCAAACGCGAATGATCTATTTTTGCATTTCGTGTAGAACCGGACGTTCGGTGAGTTCGAGATCCAAATTCGAGTCCGTGCCAGAAAGATCGCAACGTTCGACGCGGGGGGCATTTCGGTAAAAACACGACTTTCCTGTCCGTAGGACGTTCCGGACCAAACGCGAATGATCTATTTTTGCATTTCGTGCAGAACCAGACGTTCGGTGAGTTCAAGATCCAAATTCGAGTCCGTGCCGAAAAGATCGCAACTTTCGACGCGGGGGGCATTTCGGTAAAAACACGACTTTCCCACCCGGAGGACGTGTCGGACGAAACGCGTATGATCCATTTTGGAATTTCACGCAGAACTAGACGTTTAGTGAGTTCGGTATCGAAGTTCGAGAACGCGCCCGAAACATCGCAAGCAAGTTTCGACGCGGCGAGCGTTTCGGTAAAAACACGACTTTCCTGCCCGTAGAACGTTCCGGACCAAACGTGAATGATCTATTTTTGCATTTGGTGCATAACCGGACGTTCGGTGAGTTCGAGATCCAAATTCGAGTCCGTGCCCGAAAGATCGCAACTTTCGACGCGGGGGGCATTTCGGTAAAAACACGACTTTCCTGCCCGTAGGACGTTCCGGACCAAACGCGAATGATCTATTTTTGCATTTCGTGCAGAACCAGACGTTCGGTGAGTTCAAGATCCAAATTCGAGCCCGTGCCGAAAAGATCGCAACTTTCGACGCGGGAGCATTTCGGTAAAAACACGACTTTCACACCCGGAGGACGTGTCGGACGAAACGCGTATGATCTATTTTGGAATTTCATGCAGAACTAGACGTTCAGTGAGTTCGGTATCGAAGTTCGAGAACGCGCCCGAAACATCGCCAGCAAGTTTCGACGCGGCGAGCGTTTTGGTAAAAACATGACTTTCCTGCCCGTAGGACGTTCCGGACCAAACGCGAATGATCTATTTTTGCATTTCGTGCAGAACCGGACGTTCGGTGAGTTCGAGATCCAAATTCGAGTCCGTGCCCGAAAGATCGCAACTTTCGACGCGGGGGGCATTTCGGTAAAAACACGACTTTCCCACCCGAAGGACGTGTCGGACGAAACGCGTATGATCTATTTTGGAATTTCACGCAGAACTAGACGTTCAGTGAGTTCGGTATCGAAGTTCGAGAACGCGCCCGAAACATCGCCAGCAAGTTTCGACGCGGCGAGCGTTTCGGTAAAAACACGACTTTCCTGCCCGTAGGACGTTCCGGACCAAACGCGAATGATCTATTTTTGCATTTTGTGCAGAACCAGACGTTCGGTGAGTTCGAGATCCAAAATCGAGTCCGTGCCCAAAAGATCGCAACTTTCGACGATGGGGGCATTTCGGTAAAAACACGACTTTCCCACCCGGAGGACGTGTCGGACGAAACGCGTATGATCCATTTTGGAATTTCACGGAGAACTAGACCTTCAGTGAGTTTGGTATCGAAGTTCGAGACGCGCCCGAAACATCGCAAGCAAGTTTCGACGCGGCGAGCGTTTCGGTAAAAACACGACTTTGCTGCCCGTAGGACGTTCCGGACCAAACGCGAATGATCTATTTTTGCATTTCGTGCATATCCGGACGTTCGGTGAGTTCGAGATCCAAATTCGAGTCCGTGCCCGAAAGATCGCAACTTTTGACGCGGGGGGCATTTCGGTAAAAACACAACTTTCCTGCCCGTAGGACGTTCCGGACCAAACGCGAATGATCTATTTTTGCATTTCGTGCAGAACCAGACGTTCGGTGAGTTCGAGATCCAAATTCGAGTCCGTGCCCAAATGATCGCAACTTTCGACGCGGGGGGCATTTCGGTAAAAACACGACTTTCCCACCCGGGGGACGTGTCGGACGAAACGCGAATAATCCATTTTGGAATTTCACGCAGAACTAGACGTTCAATGAGTTCGGTATCGAAGTTTGAGAACGCGCCCGAAACATCGCAAGCAAGTTTCGACGCGGCGAGCGTTTCCGTAAAAACACGACTTTCCTGCCCGTAGAACGTTCTGGACCAAACGCGAATGATCTATTTTTGCATTTCGTGCATAACCGGACGTTCGGTGAGTTCGAGATCCAAATTCGAGTCCGTGCCCGAAAGATCGCAACTTTCGACGCGGGGGGCATTTCGGTAAAAACACGACTTTCACACCCGGAGGACGTGTCGGACGAAACGCGTATGATCTATTTTGGAATTTCACGCAGAACTAGACGTTCAGTGAGTTCGGTATCGAAGTTCGAGAACGCACCCGAAACATTGCAAGCAAGTTTCAACGCGGCGAGCGTTTCGGTAAAAACACGACTTTCCTGCCCGTAGGACGTTCCGGACCAAACGCGAATGATCTATTTTTGCATTTCGTGCAGAACCGGACGTTCGGTGAGTTCGAGATCCAAATTCGAGTCCGTGCCCGAAAGATCGCAACTTTCGACGCGGGGGGCATTTCGGTAAAAACACGACTTTCACACCTGGAGGACGTGTCGGACGAAACGCGTATGATCTATTTTGGAATTTCACGCAGAACTAGACGTTCAGTGAGTTCGGTATCGAAGTTCGAGAACGCACCCGAAACATTGCAAGCAAGTTTCAACGCGGCGAGCGTTTCGGTAAAAACACGACTTTCCTGCCCGTAGGACGTTCCGGACCAAACGCGAATGATCTATTTTTGCATTTCGTGCAGAACCGGACGTTCGGTGAGTTCGAGATCCAAATTCAAGTCCGTGCCCGAAAGATCGCAACTTTCGACGCGGGGGGCATTTCGGTAAAAACACGACTTTCACACCCGGAGGACGTGTCGGACGAAACGCGTATGATGTATTTTGGAATTTCACGCAGAACTAGACGTTCAGTGAGTTCGGTATCGAAGTTCGAGAACGTGCCCGAAACATCGCCAGCAAGTTTCGACGCGGCGAGCGTTTCGGTAAAAACACGACTTTCCTGCCCGTAGGACGTTCCGGACCAAACGCGAATGATCTATTTTTGCATTTCGTGTAGAACCGGACGTTCGGTGAGTTCGAGATCCAAATTCGAGTCCGTGCCAGAAAGATCGCAACGTTCGACGCGGGGGGCATTTCGGTAAAAACACGACTTTCCTGTCCGTAGGACGTTCCGGACCAAACGCGAATGATCTATTTTTGCATTTCGTGCAGAACCAGACGTTCGGTGAGTTCAAGATCCAAATTCGAGTCCGTGCCGAAAAGATCGCAACTTTCGACGCGGGGGGCATTTCGGTAAAAACACGACTTTCCCACCCGGAGGACGTGTCGGACGAAACGCGTATGATCCATTTTGGAATTTCACGCAGAACTAGACGTTTAGTGAGTTCGGTATCGAAGTTCGAGAACGCGCCCGAAACATCGCAAGCAAGTTTCGACGCGGCGAGCGTTTCGGTAAAAACACGACTTTCCTGCCCGTAGAACGTTCCGGACCAAACGTGAATGATCTATTTTTGCATTTGGTGCATAACCGGACGTTCGGTGAGTTCGAGATCCAAATTTGAGTCCGTGCCCGAAAGATCGCAACTTTCGACGCGGGGGGCATTTCGGTAAAAACACGACTTTCCTGCCCGTAGGACGTTCCGGACCAAACGCGAATGATCTATTTTTGCATTTCGTGCAGAACCAGACGTTCGGTGAGTTCAAGATCCAAATTCGAGCCCGTGCCGAAAAGATCGCAACTTTCGACGCGGGAGCATTTCGGTAAAAACACGACTTTCACACCCGGAGGACGTGTCGGACGAAACGCGTATGATCTATTTTGGAATTTCATGCAGAACTAGACGTTCAGTGAGTTCGGTATCGAAGTTCGAGAACGCGCCCGAAACATCGCCAGCAAGTTTCGACGCGGCGAGCGTTTTGGTAAAAACATGACTTTCCTGCCCGTAGGACGTTCCGGACCAAACGCGAATGATCTATTTTTGCATTTCGTGCAGAACCGGACGTTCGGTGAGTTCGAGATCCAAATTCGAGTCCGTGCCCGAAAGATCGCAACTTTCGACGCGGGGGGCATTTCGGTAAAAACACGACTTTCCCACCCGAAGGACGTGTCGGACGAAACGCGTATGATCTATTTTGGAATTTCACGCAGAACTAGACGTTCAGTGAGTTCGGTATCGAAGTTCGAGAACGCGCCCGAACCATCGCCAGCAAGTTTCGACGCGGCGAGCGTTTCGGTAAAAACACGACTTTCCTGCCCGTCGGACGTTCCGGACCAAACGCGAATGATCTATTTTTGCATTTTGTGCAGAACCAGACGTTCGGTGAGTTCGAGATCCAAAATCGAGTCCGTGCCCAAAAGATCGCAACTTTCGACGATGGGGGCATTTCGGTAAAAACACGACTTTCCCACCCGGAGGACGTGTCGGACGAAACGCGTATGATCCATTTTGGAATTTCACGGAGAACTAGACCTTCAGTGAGTTTGGTATCGAAGTTCGAGACGCGCCCGAAACATCGCAAGCAAGTTTCGACGCGGCGAGCGTTTCGGTAAAAACACGACTTTGCTGCCCGTAGGACGTTCCGGACCAAACGCGAATGATCTATTTTTGCATTTCGTGCATATCCGGACGTTCGGTGAGTTCGAGATCCAAATTCGAGTCCGTGCCCGAAAGATCGCAACTTTCGACGCGGGGGGCATTTCGGTAAAAACACGACTTTCCTGGCCGTAGGACGTTCCGGACCAAACGCGAATGATCTATTTTTGCATTTCGTGCAGAACCAGACGTTCGGTGAGTTCGAGATCCAAATTCGAGTCCGTGCCCAAAAGATCGCAACTTTCGACGCGGGGGGCATTTCGGTAAAAACACGACTTTCCCACCCGGGGGACGTGTCGGCCGAAACACGAATAATCCATTTTGGAATTTCACGCAGAACTAGACGTTCAATGAGTTCGGTATCGAAGTTTGAGAACGCGCCCGAAACATCGCAAGCAAGTTTCGACGCGGCGAGCGTTTCCGTAAAAACACGACTTTCCTGCCCGTAGAACGTTCTGGACCAAACGCGAATGATCTATTTTTGCATTTCGTGCATAACCGGACGTTCGGTGAGTTCGAGATCCAAATTCGAGTCCGTGCCCGAAAGATCGCAACTTTCGACGCGGGGGGCATTTCGGTAAAAACACGACTTTCACACCCGGAGGACATGTCGGACGAAACGCGTATGATCTATTTTGGAATTTCACGCAGAACTAGACGTTCAGTGAGTTCGGTATCGAAGTTCGAGAACGCACCCGAAACATTGCAAGCAAGTTTCAACGCGGCGAGCGTTTCGGTAAAAACACGACTTTCCTGCCCGTAGGACGTTCCGGACCAAACGCGAATGATCTATTTTTGCATTTCGTGCAGAACCGGACGTTCGGTGAGTTCGAGATCCAAATTCGAGTCCGTGCCCGAAAGATCGCAACTTTCGACGCGGGGGGCATTTCGGTAAAAACACGACTTTCACACCCGGAGGACGTGTCGGACGAAACGCGTATGATCTATTTTGGAATTTCACGCAGAACTAGACGTTCAGTGAGTTCGGTATCGAAGTTCGAGAACGCACCCGAAACATTGCAAGCAAGTTTCAACGCGGCGAGCGTTTCGGTAAAAACACGACTTTCCTGCCCGTAGGACGTTCCGGACCAAACGCGAATGATCTATTTTTGCATTTCGTGCAGAACCGGACGTTCGGTGAGTTCGAGATCCAAATTCGAGTCCGTGCCCGAAAGATCGCAACTTTCGACGCGGGGGGCATTTCGGTAAAAACACGACTTTCCCACCCGAAGGACGTGTCGGACGAAACGCGTATGATCTATTTTGGAATTTCACGCAGAACTAGACGTTCAGTGAGTTCGGTATCGAAGTTCGAGAACGCGCCCGAAACATCGCCAGCAAGTTTCGACGCGGCGAGCGTTTCGGTAAAAACACGACTTTCCTGCCCGTAGGACGTTCCGGACCAAACGTGAATGATCTATTTTTGCATTTTGTGCAGAACCAGACGTTCGGTGAGTTCGAGATCCAAAATCGAGTCCGTGCCCAAAAGATCGCAACTTTCGACGATGGGGGCATTTCGGTAAAAACACGACTTTCCCACCCGGAGGACGTGTCGGACGAAACGCGTATGATCCATTTTGGAATTTCACGCAGAACTAGACCTTCAGTGAGTTCGGTATCGAAGTTCGAGACGCGCCCGAAACATCGCAAGCAAGTTTCGACGCGGCGAGCGTTTCGATAAAAACACGACTTTGCTGCCCGTAGGACGTTCCGGACCAAACGCGAATGATCTATTTTTGCATTTCGTGCATATCCGGACGTTCGGTGAGTTCGAGATCCAAATTCGAGTCCGTGCCCGAAAGATCGCAACTTTCGACGCGGGGGGCATTTCGGTAAAAACACGACTTTCCTGCCCGTAGGACGTTCCGGACCAAACGCGAATGATCTATTTTTGCATTTCGTGCAGAACCAGACGTTCGGTGAGTTCGAGATCCAAATTCGAGTCCGTGCCCAAAAGATCGCAACTTTCGACGCGGGGGGCATTTCGGTAAAAACACGACTTTCCCACCCGGGGGACGTGTCGGACGAAACGCGAATAATCCATTTTGGAATTTCACGCAGAACTAGACGTTCAATGAGTTCGGTATCGAAGTTTGAGAACGCGCCCGAAACATCGCAAGCAAGTTTCGACGCGGCGAGCGTTTCCGTAAAAACACGACTTTCCTGCCCGTAGGACGTTCCGGACCAAACGCGAATGATCTATTTTTGCATTTCGTGCAGAACCGGACGTTCGGTGAGTTCGAGATCCAAATTCGAGTCCGTGCCCGAAAGATCGCAACTTTCGACGCGGGGGGCATTTCGGTAAAAACACGACTTTCACACCCGGAGGACGTGTCGGACGAAACGCGTATGATGTATTTTGGAATTTCACGCAGAACTAGACGTTCAGTGAGTTCGGTATCGAAGTTCGAGAACGCGCCCGAAACATCGCCAGCAAGTTTCGACGCGGCGAGCGTTTTGGTAAAAACATGACTTTCCTGCCCGTAGGACGTTCCGGACCAAACGCGAATGATCTATTTTTGCATTTCGTGCAGAACCGGACGTTCGGTGAGTTCGAGATCCAAATTCGAGTCCGTGCCCGAAAGATCGCAACTTTCGACGCGGGGGGCATTTCGGTAAAAACACGACTTTCCCACCCGAAGGACGTGTCGGACGAAACGCGTATGATCTATTTTGGAATTTCACGCAGAACTAGACGTTCAGTGAGTTCGGTATCGAAGTTCGAGAACGCGCCCGAACCATCGCCAGCAAGTTTCGACGCGGCGAGCGTTTCGGTAAAAACACGACTTTCCTGCCCGTCGGACGTTCCGGACCAAACGCGAATGATCTATTTTTGCATTTTGTGCAGAACCAGACGTTCGGTGAGTTCGAGATCCAAAATCGAGTCCGTGCCCAAAAGATCGCAACTTTCGACGATGGGGGCATTTCGGTAAAAACACGACTTTCCCACCCGGAGGACGTGTCGGACGAAACGCGTATGATCCATTTTGGAATTTCACGGAGAACTAGACCTTCAGTGAGTTTGGTATCGAAGTTCGAGACGCGCCCGAAACATCGCAAGCAAGTTTCGACGCGGCGAGCGTTTCGGTAAAAACACGACTTTGCTGCCCGTAGGACGTTCCGGACCAAACGCGAATGATCTATTTTTGCATTTCGTGCATATCCGGACGTTCGGTGAGTTCGAGATCCAAATTCGAGTCCATGCCCGAAAGATCGCAACTTTCGACGCGGGGGGCATTTCGGTAAAAACACGACTTTCCTGGCCGTAGGACGTTCCGGACCAAACGCGAATGATCTATTTTTGCATTTCGTGCAGAACCAGACGTTCGGTGAGTTCGAGATCCAAATTCGAGTCCGTGCCCAAAAGATCGCAACTTTCGACGCGGGGGGCATTTCGGTAAAAACACGACTTTCCCACCCGGGGGACGTGTCGGCCGAAACACGAATAATCCATTTTGGAATTTCACGCAGAACTAGACGTTCAATGAGTTCGGTATCGAAGTTTGAGAACGCGCCCGAAACATCGCAAGCAAGTTTCGACGCGGCGAGCGTTTCCGTAAAAACACGACTTTCCTGCCCGTAGAACGTTCTGGACCAAACGCGAATGATCTATTTTTGCATTTCGTGCATAACCGGACGTTCGGTGAGTTCGAGATCCAAATTCGAGTCCGTGCCCGAAAGATCGCAACTTTCGACGCGGGGGGCATTTCGGTAAAAACACGACTTTCACACCCGGAGGACATGTCGGACGAAACGCGTATGATCTATTTTGGAATTTCACGCAGAACTAGACGTTCAGTGAGTTCGGTATCGAAGTTCGAGAACGCACCCGAAACATTGCAAGCAAGTTTCAACGCGGCGAGCGTTTCGGTAAAAACACGACTTTCCTGCCCGTAGGACGTTCCGGACCAAACGCGAATGATCTATTTTTGCATTTCGTGCAGAACCGGACGTTCGGTGAGTTCGAGATCCAAATTCGAGTCCGTGCCCGAAAGATCGCAACTTTCGACGCGGGGGGCATTTCGGTAAAAACACGACTTTCACACCCGGAGGACGTGTCGGACGAAACGCGTATGATCTATTTTGGAATTTCACGCAGAACTAGACGTTCAGTGAGTTCGGTATCGAAGTTCGAGAACGCACCCGAAACATTGCAAGCAAGTTTCAACGCGGCGAGCGTTTCGGTAAAAACACGACTTTCCTGCCCGTAGGACGTTCCGGACCAAACGCGAATGATCTATTTTTGCATTTCGTGCAGAACCGGACGTTCGGTGAGTTCGAGATCCAAATTCGAGTCCGTGCCCGAAAGATCGCAACTTTCGACGCGGGGGGCATTTCGGTAAAAACACGACTTTCCCACCCGAAGGACGTGTCGGACGAAACGCGTATGATCTATTTTGGAATTTCACGCAGAACTAGACGTTCAGTGAGTTCGGTATCGAAGTTCGAGAACGCGCCCGAAACATCGCCAGCAAGTTTCGACGCGGCGAGCGTTTCGGTAAAAACACGACTTTCCTGCCCGTAGGACGTTCCGGACCAAACGTGAATGATCTATTTTTGCATTTTGTGCAGAACCAGACGTTCGGTGAGTTCGAGATCCAAAATCGAGTCCGTGCCCAAAAGATCGCAACTTTCGACGATGGGGGCATTTCGGTAAAAACACGACTTTCCCACCCGGAGGACGTGTCGGACGAAACGCGTATGATCCATTTTGGAATTTCACGCAGAACTAGACCTTCAGTGAGTTCGGTATCGAAGTTCGAGACGCGCCCGAAACATCGCAAGCAAGTTTCGACGCGGCGAGCGTTTCGGTAAAAACACGACTTTGCTGCCCGTAGGACGTTCCGGACCAAACGCGAATGATCTATTTTTGCATTTCGTGCATATCCGGACGTTCGGTGAGTTCGAGATCCAAATTCGAGTCCGTGCCCGAAAGATCGCAACTTTCGACGCGGGGGGCATTTCGGTAAAAACACGACTTTCCTGCCCGTAGGACGTTCCGGACCAAACGCGAATGATCTATTTTTGCATTTCGTGCAGAACCAGACGTTCGGTGAGTTCGAGATCCAAATTCGAGTCCGTGCCCAAAAGATCGCAACTTTCGACGCGGGGGGCATTTCGGTAAAAACACGACTTTCCCACCCGGGGGACGTGTCGGACGAAACGCGAATAATCCATTTTGGAATTTCACGCAGAACTAGACGTTCAATGAGTTCGGTATCGAAGTTTGAGAACGCGCCCGAAACATCGCAAGCAAGTTTCGACGCGGCGAGCGTTTCCGTAAAAACACGACTTTCCTGCCCGTAGGACGTTCCGGACCAAACGCGAATGATCTATTTTTGCATTTCGTGCAGAACCGGACGTTCGGTGAGTTCGAGATCCAAATTCGAGTCCGTGCCCGAAAGATCGCAACTTTCGACGCGGGGGGCATTTCGGTAAAAACACGACTTTCACACCCGGAGGACGTGTCGGACGAAACGCGTATGATGTATTTTGGAATTTCACGCAGAACTAGACGTTCAGTGAGTTCGGTATCGAAGTTCGAGAACGCGCCCGAAACATCGCCAGCAAGTTTCGACGCGGCGAGCGTTTCGGTAAAAACACGACTTTCCTGCCCGTAGGACGTTCCGGACCAAACGCGAATGATCTATTTTTGCATTTCGTGCAGAATCGGACGTTCGGTGAGTTCGAGATCCAAATTCGAGTCCGTGCCCGAAAGATCGCAACGTTCGACGCGGGGGGCATTTCGGTAAAAACACGACTTTCCTGTCCGTAGGACGTTCCGGACCAAACGCGAATGATCTATTTTTGCATTTCGTGCAGAACCAGACGTTCGGTGAGTTCAAGATCCAAATTCGAGTCCGTGCCGAAAAGATCGCAACTTTCGACGCGGGGGGCATTTCGGTAAAAACACGACTTTCCCACCCGGAGGACGTGTCGGACGAAACGCGTATGATCCATTTTGGAATTTCACGCAGAACTAGACGTTTAGTGAGTTCGGTATCGAAGTTCGAGAACGCGCCCGAAACATCGCAAGCAAGTTTCGACGCGGCGAGCGTTTCGGTAAAAACACGACTTTCCTGCCCGTAGAACGTTCCGGACCAAACGTGAATGATCTATTTTTGCCTTTGGTGCATAACCGGACGTTCGGTGAGTTCGAGATCCAAATTCGAGTCCGTGCCCGAAAGATCGCAACTTTCGACGCGGGGGGCATTTCGGTAAAAACACGACTTTCCTGCCCGTAGGACGTTCCGGACCAAACGCGAATGATCTATTTTTGCATTTCGTGCAGAACCAGACGTTCGGTGAGTTCAAGATCCAAATTCGAGCCCGTGCCGAAAAGATCGCAACTTTCGACGCGGGGGGTATTTCGGTAAAAACACGACTTTCACACCCGGAGGACGTGTCGGACGAAACGCGTATGATCTATTTTGGAATTTCATGCAGAACTAGACGTTCAGTGAGTTCGGTATCGAAGTTCGAGAACGCGCCCGAAACATCGCCAGCAAGTTTCGACGCGGCGAGCGTTTCGGTAAAAACATGACTTTCCTGCCCGTAGGACGTTCCGGACCAAACGCGAATGATCTATTTTTGCATTTCGTGCAGAACCGGACGTTCGGTGAGTTCGAGATCCAAATTCGAGTCCGTGCCCGAAAGATCGCAACTTTCGACGCGGGGGGCATTTCGGTAAAAACACGACTTTCCCACCCGAAGGACGTGTCGGACGAAACGCGTATGATCTATTTTGGAATTTCACGCAGAACTAGACGTTCAGTGAGTTCGGTATCGAAGTTCGAGAACGCTCCCGAAACATCGCCAGCAAGTTTCGACGCGGCGAGCGTTTCGGTAAAAACACGACTTTCCTGCCCGTAGGACGTTCCGGACCAAACGCGAATGATCTATTTTTGCATTTTGTGCAGAACCAGACGTTCGGTGAGTTCGAGATCCAAAATCGAGTCCGTGCCCAAAAGATCGCAACTTTCGACGATGGGGGCATTTCGGTAAAAACACGACTTTCCCACCCGGAGGACGTGTCGGACGAAACGCGTATGATCCATTTTGGAATTTCACGCAGAACTAGACCTTCAGTGAGTTCGGTATCGAAGTTCGAGACGCGCCCGAAACATCGCAAGCAAGTTTCGACGCGGCGAGCGTTTCGGTAAAAACACGACTTTCCTGCCCGTAGGACGTTCCGGACCAAACGCGAATGATCTATTTTTGCATTTCGTGCATATCCAGACGTTCGGTGAGTTCGAGATCCAAATTCGAGTCCGTGCCCGAAAGATCGCAACTTTCGACGCGGGGGGCATTTCGGTAAAAACACGACTTTCCTGCCCGTAGGACGTTCCGGACCAA
Source organism: Arctostaphylos glauca (assembly GCA_019985065.2). Classification (NCBI taxonomy): domain Eukaryota; kingdom Viridiplantae; phylum Streptophyta; class Magnoliopsida; order Ericales; family Ericaceae; genus Arctostaphylos; species Arctostaphylos glauca. The sequence continues at coordinate 34,083,782 of JAHSPW020000004.1, read as the reverse complement.
ACGCGAATGATCTATTTTTGCATTTCGTGCAGAACCAGACGTTCGGTGAGTTCGAGATCCAAATTCGAGTCCGTGGCCAAAAGATCGCAACTTTCGACGCGGGTGGCATTTCGGTAAAAACACGACTTTCCCACCCGGGGGACGTGTCGGACGAAACGCGAATAATCCATTTTGGAATTTCACGCAGAACTAGACGTTCAATGAGTTCGGTATCGAAGTTTGAGAACGCGCCCGAAACATCGCAAGCAAGTTTCGACGCGGCGAGCGTTTCCGTAAAAACACGACTTTCCTGCCCGTAGAACGTTCTGGACCAAACGCGAATGATCTATTTTTGCATTTCGTGCATAACCGGACGTTCGGTGAGTTCGAGATCCAAATTCGAGTCCGTGCCCGAAAGATCGCAACTTTCGACGCGGGGGGCATTTCGGTAAAAACACGACTTTCACACCCGGAGGACGTGTCGGACGAAACGCGTATGATCTATTTTGGAATTTCACGCAGAACTAGACGTTCAGTGAGTTCGGTATCGAAGTTCGAGAACGCACCCGAAACATTGCAAGCAAGTTTCAACGCGGCGAACGTTTCGGTAAAAACACGACTTTCCTGCCCGTAGGACGTTCCAGACCAAACGCGAATGATCTATTTTTGCATTTCGTGCAGAACCGGACGTTCGGTGAGTTCGAGATCCAAATTCGAGTCCGTGCCCGAAAGATCGCAACTTTCGACGCGGGGGGCATTTCGGTAAAAACACGACTTTCACACCCGGAGGACGTGTCGGACGAAACGCGTATGATCTATTTTGGAATTTCATGCAGAACTAGACGTTCAGTGAGTTCGGTATCGAAGTTCGAGAACGCGCCCGAAACATCGCCAGCAAGTTTCGACGCGGCGAGCGTTTCGGTAAAAACATGACTTTCCTGCCCGTAGGACGTTCCGGACCAAACGCGAATGATCTATTTTTGCATTTGGTGCAGAACCAGATGTTCTGTGAGTTCGAGATCCAAAATCGAGTCCGTGCCCAAAAGATCGCAACTTTCGACGCGGGGGGCATTTCGGTAAAAACACGACTTTCCCACCCGGAGGACGTGTCGGACGAAACGCGTATGATCCATTTTGGAATTTCACGCAGAACTAGACCTTCAGTGAGTTCGGTATCGAAGTTCGAGAACGCGCCCGAAACATCGCAAGCAAGTTTCGACGCGGCGAGCGTTTCGGTAAAAACACGACTTTCCTGCCCTTCGGACGTTCCGGACCAAACGCGAATGATCTATTTCTGCATTTCGTGCATAACCGGACGTTCGGTGAGTTCGAGATCCAAATTCGAGTCCGTGCCCGAAAGATCGCAACTTTCGACGCGGGGGGCATTTCGGTAAAAACACGACTTTCCTGCCCGTGGGACGTTCCGGACCAAACGCGAATGATCTATTTTTGCATTTCGTGCAGAACCAGACGTTCGGTGAGTTCGAGATCCAAATTCGAGTCCGTGCCCAAAAGATCGCAACTTTCGACGCGGGGGGCATTTCGGTAAAAACACGACTTTCCCACCCGGAGGACGTGTCGGACGAAACGCGAATGATCCATTTTGGAATTTCACGCAGAACTAGACGTTCAGTGAGTTCGGTATCGAAGTTCGAGAACGCGCCCGAAACATCGCAAGCAAGTTTCGACGCGGCGAGCGTTTCGGTAAAAACACGACTTTCCTGCCCGTAGGACGTTCCGGACCAAACGCGAATGATCTATTTTTGCATTTCGTGCAGAACCGGACGTTCGGTGAGTTCGAGATCCAAATTCGAGTCCGTGCCCGAAAGATCGCAACTTTCGACGCGGGGGGCATTTCGGTAAAAACACGACTTTCCTGCCCGTAGGACGTTCCGGACCAAACGCGAATGATCTATTTTTGCATTTCGTGCAGAACCGGACGTTCGGTGAGTTCGAGATCCAAATTCGAGTCCGTGCCCGAAAGATCGCAACTTTCGACGCGGGGGGCATTTCGGTAAAAACACGACTTTCACACCCGGAGGACGTGTCGGACGAAACGCGTAGATGTATTTTGGAATTTCACGCAGAACTAGACGTTCAGTGAGTTCGGTATCGAAGTTCGAGAACGCGCCCGAAACATCGCCAGCAAGTTTCGACGCGGCGAGCGTTTCGGTAAAAACACGACTTTCCTGCCCGTAGGACGTTCCGGACCAAACGCGAATGATCTATTTTTGCATTTCGTGCAGAATCGGACGTTCGGTGAGTTCGAGATCCAAATTCGAGTCCGTGCCCGAAAGATCGCAACGTTCGACGCGGGGGGCATTTCGGTAAAAACACGACTTTCCTGTCCGTAGGACGTTCCGGACCAAACGCGAATGATCTATTTTTGCATTTCGTGCAGAACCAGACGTTCGGTGAGTTCAAGATCCAAATTCGAGTCCGTGCCGAAAAGATCGCAACTTTCGACGCGGGGGGCATTTCGGTAAAAACACGACTTTCCCACCCGGAGGACGTGTCGGACGAAACGCGTATGATCCATTTTGGAATTTCACGCAGAACTAGACGTTTAGTGAGTTCGGTATCGAAGTTCGAGAACGCGCCCGAAACATCGCAAGCAAGTTTTGACGCGGCGAGCGTTTCGGTAAAAACACGACTTTCCTGCCCGTAGAACGTTCCGGACCAAACGTGAATGATCTATTTTTGCATTTGGTGCATAACCGGACGTTCGGTGAGTTCGAGATCCAAATTCGAGTCCGTGCCCGAAAGATCGCAACTTTCGACGCGGGGGGCATTTCGGTAAAAACACGACTTTCCTGCCCGTAGGACGTTCCGGACCAAACGCGAATGATCTATTTTTGCACTTCGTGCAGAACCAGACGTTCGGTGAGTTCAAGATCCAAATTCGAGCCCGTGCCGAAAAGATCGCAACTTTCGACGCGGGGGGCATTTCGGTAAAAACACGACTTTCACACCCGGAGGACGTGTCGGACGAAACGCGTATGATCTATTTTGGAATTTCATGCAGAACTAGACGTTCAGTGAGTTCGGTATCGAAGTTCGAGAACGCGCCCGAAACATCGCCAGCAAGTTTCGACGCGGCGAGCGTTTCGGTAAAAACATGACTTTCCTGCCCGTAGGACGTTCCGGACCAAACGCGAATGATCTATTTTTGCATTTCGTGCAGAACCGGACGTTCGGTGAGTTCGAGATCCAAATTCGAGTCCGTGCCCGAAAGATCGCAACTTTCGACGCGGGGGGCATTTCGGTAAAAACACGACTTTCCCACCCGAAGGACGTGTCGGACGAAACGCGTATGATCTATTTTGGAATTTCACGCAGAACTAGACGTTCAGTGAGTTCGGTATCGAAGTTCGAGAACGCGCCCGAAACATCGCCAGCAAGTTTCGACGCGGCGAGCGTTTCGGTAAAAACACGACTTTCCTGCCCGTAGGACGTTCCGGACCAAACGCGAATGATCTATTTTTGCATTTTGTGCAGAACCAGACGTTCGGTGAGTTCGAGATCCAAAATCGAGTCCGTGCCCAAAAGATCGCAACTTTCGACGATGGGGGCATTTCGGTAAAAACACGACTTTCCCACCCGGAGGACGTGTCGAACGAAACGCGTATGATCCATTTTGGAATTTCACGCAGAACTAGACCTTCAGTGAGTTCGGTATCGAAGTTCGAGACGCGCCCGAAACATCGCAAGCAAGTTTCGACGCGGCGAGCGTTTCGGTAAAAACACGACTTTCCTGCCCGTAGGACGTTCCGGACCAAACGCGAATGATCTATTTTTGCATTTCGTGCATATCCGGACGTTCGGTGAGTTCGAGATCCAAATTCGAGTCCGTGCCCGAAAGATCGCAACTTTCGACGCGGGGGGCATTTCGGTAAAAACACGACTTTCCTGCCCGTAGGACGTTCCGGACCAAACGCGAATGATCTATTTTTGCATTTCGTGCAGAACCGGACGTTCGGTGAGTTCGAGATCCAAATTCGAGTCCGTGCCCGAAAGATCGCAACTTTCGACGCGGGGGGCATTTCGGTAAAAACACGACTTTCACACCCGGAGGACGTGTCGGACGAAACGCGTATGATCTATTTTGGAATTTCATGCAGAACTAGACGTTCAGTGAGTTCGGTATCGAAGTTCGAGAACGCGCCCGAAACATCGCCAGCAAGTTTCGACGCGGCGAGCGTTTCGGTAAAAACATGACTTTCCTGCCCGTAGGACGTTCCGGACCAAACGCGAATGATCTATTTTTGCATTTGGTGCAGAACCAGATGTTCTGTGAGTTCGAGATCCAAAATCGAGTCCGTGCCCAAAAGATCGCAACTTTCGACGCGGGGGGCATTTCGGTAAAAACACGACTTTCCCACCCGGAGGACGTGTCGGACGAAACGCGTATGATCCATTTTGGAATTTCACGCAGAACTAGACCTTCAGTGAGTTCGGTATCGAAGTTCGAGAACGCGCCCGAAACATCGCAAGCAAGTTTCGACGCGGCGAGCGTTTCGGTAAAAACACGACTTTCCTGCCCTTCGGACGTTCCGGACCAAACGCGAATGATCTATTTCTGCATTTCGTGCATAACCGGACGTTCGGTGAGTTCGAGATCCAAATTCGAGTCCGTGCCCGAAAGATCGCAACTTTCGACGCGGGGGGCATTTCGGTAAAAACACGACTTTCCTGCCCGTGGGACGTTCCGGACCAAACGCGAATGATCTATTTTTGCATTTCGTGCAGAACCAGACGTTCGGTGAGTTCGAGATCCAAATTCGAGTCCGTGCCCAAAAGATCGCAACTTTCGACGCGGGGGGCATTTCGGTAAAAACACGACTTTCCCACCCGGAGGACGTGTCGGACGAAACGCGAATGATCCATTTTGGAATTTCACGCAGAACTAGACGTTCAGTGAGTTCGGTATCGAAGTTCGAGAACGCGCCCGAAACATCGCAAGCAAGTTTCGACGCGGCGAGCGTTTCGGTAAAAACACGACTTTCCTGCCCGTAGGACGTTCCGGACCAAACGCGAATGATCTATTTTTGCATTTCGTGCAGAACCGGACGTTCGGTGAGTTCGAGATCCAAATTCGAGTCCGTGCCCGAAAGATCGCAACTTTCGACGCGGGGGGCATTTCGGTAAAAACACGACTTTCCTGCCCGTAGGACGTTCCGGACCAAACGCGAATGATCTATTTTTGCATTTCGTGCAGAACCGGACGTTCGGTGAGTTCGAGATCCAAATTCGAGTCCGTGCCCGAAAGATCGCAACTTTCGACGCGGGGGGCATTTCGGTAAAAACACGACTTTCACACCCGGAGGACGTGTCGGACGAAACGCGTAGATGTATTTTGGAATTTCACGCAGAACTAGACGTTCAGTGAGTTCGGTATCGAAGTTCGAGAACGCGCCCGAAACATCGCCAGCAAGTTTCGACGCGGCGAGCGTTTCGGTAAAAACACGACTTTCCTGCCCGTAGGACGTTCCGGACCAAACGCGAATGATCTATTTTTGCATTTCGTGCAGAATCGGACGTTCGGTGAGTTCGAGATCCAAATTCGAGTCCGTGCCCGAAAGATCGCAACGTTCGACGCGGGGGGCATTTCGGTAAAAACACGACTTTCCTGTCCGTAGGACGTTCCGGACCAAACGCGAATGATCTATTTTTGCATTTCGTGCAGAACCAGACGTTCGGTGAGTTCAAGATCCAAATTCGAGTCCGTGCCGAAAAGATCGCAACTTTCGACGCGGGGGGCATTTCGGTAAAAACACGACTTTCCCACCCGGAGGACGTGTCGGACGAAACGCGTATGATCCATTTTGGAATTTCACGCAGAACTAGACGTTTAGTGAGTTCGGTATCGAAGTTCGAGAACGCGCCCGAAACATCGCAAGCAAGTTTTGACGCGGCGAGCGTTTCGGTAAAAACACGACTTTCCTGCCCGTAGAACGTTCCGGACCAAACGTGAATGATCTATTTTTGCATTTGGTGCATAACCGGACGTTCGGTGAGTTCGAGATCCAAATTCGAGTCCGTGCCCGAAAGATCGCAACTTTCGACGCGGGGGGCATTTCGGTAAAAACACGACTTTCCTGCCCGTAGGACGTTCCGGACCAAACGCGAATGATCTATTTTTGCACTTCGTGCAGAACCAGACGTTCGGTGAGTTCAAGATCCAAATTCGAGCCCGTGCCGAAAAGATCGCAACTTTCGACGCGGGGGGCATTTCGGTAAAAACACGACTTTCACACCCGGAGGACGTGTCGGACGAAACGCGTATGATCTATTTTGGAATTTCATGCAGAACTAGACGTTCAGTGAGTTCGGTATCGAAGTTCGAGAACGCGCCCGAAACATCGCCAGCAAGTTTCGACGCGGCGAGCGTTTCGGTAAAAACATGACTTTCCTGCCCGTAGGACGTTCCGGACCAAACGCGAATGATCTATTTTTGCATTTCGTGCAGAACCGGACGTTCGGTGAGTTCGAGATCCAAATTCGAGTCCGTGCCCGAAAGATCGCAACTTTCGACGCGGGGGGCATTTCGGTAAAAACACGACTTTCCCACCCGAAGGACGTGTCGGACGAAACGCGTATGATCTATTTTGGAATTTCACGCAGAACTAGACGTTCAGTGAGTTCGGTATCGAAGTTCGAGAACGCGCCCGAAACATCGCCAGCAAGTTTCGACGCGGCGAGCGTTTCGGTAAAAACACGACTTTCCTGCCCGTAGGACGTTCCGGACCAAACGCGAATGATCTATTTTTGCATTTTGTGCAGAACCAGACGTTCGGTGAGTTCGAGATCCAAAATCGAGTCCGTGCCCAAAAGATCGCAACTTTCGACGATGGGGGCATTTCGGTAAAAACACGACTTTCCCACCCGGAGGACGTGTCGAACGAAACGCGTATGATCCATTTTGGAATTTCACGCAGAACTAGACCTTCAGTGAGTTCGGTATCGAAGTTCGAGACGCGCCCGAAACATCGCAAGCAAGTTTCGACGCGGCGAGCGTTTCGGTAAAAACACGACTTTCCTGCCCGTAGGACGTTCCGGACCAAACGCGAATGATCTATTTTTGCATTTCGTGCATATCCGGACGTTCGGTGAGTTCGAGATCCAAATTCGAGTCCGTGCCCGAAAGATCGCAACTTTCGACGCGGGGGGCATTTCGGTAAAAACACGACTTTCCTGCCCGTAGGACGTTCCGGACCAAACGCGAATGATCTATTTTTGCATTTCGTGCAGAACCGGACGTTCGGTGAGTTCGAGATCCAAATTCGAGTCCGTGCCCGAAAGATCGCAACTTTCGACGCGGGGGGCATTTCGGTAAAAACACGACTTTCACACCCGGAGGATGTGTCGGACGAAACGCGTATGATCTATTTTGGAATTTCAGGCAGAACTAGACGTTCAGTGAGTTCGGTATCGAAGTTCGAGAACGCGCCCGAAACATCGCCAGCAAGTTTCGACGCGGCGAGCGTTTCGGTAAAAACATGACTTTCCTGCCCGTAGGACGTTCCGGACCAAACGCGAATGATCTATTTTTGCATTTCGTGCAGAACCAGACGTTCGGTGAGTTCAAGATCCAAATTCGAGTCCGTGCCGAAAAGATCGCAACTTTCGACGCGGGGGGCATTTCGGTAAAAACACGACTTTCCCACCCGGAGGACGTGTCGGACGAAACGCGTATGATCCATTTTGGAATTTCACGCAGAACTAGACGTTTAGTGAGTTCGGTATCGAAGTTCGAGAACGCGCCCGAAACATCGCAAGCAAGTTTCGACGCGGCGAGCGTTTCGGTAAAAACACGACTTTCCTGCCCGTAGAACGTTCCGGACCAAACGTGAATGATCTATTTTTGCATTTGGTGCATAACCGGACGTTCGGTGAGTTCGAGATCCAAATTCGAGTCCGTGCCCGAAAGATCGCAACTTTCGACGCGGGGGGCATTTCGGTAAAAACACGACTTTCCTGCCCGTAGGACGTTCCGGACCAAACGCGAATGATCTATTTTTGCATTTCGTGCAGAACCAGACGTTCGGTGAGTTCAAGATCCAAATTCGAGCCCGTGCCGAAAAGATCGCAACTTTCGACGCGGGGGGTATTTCGGTAAAAACACGACTTTCACACCCGGAGGACGTGTCGGACGAAACGCGTATGATCTATTTTGGAATTTCATGCAGAACTAGACGTTCAGTGAGTTCGGTATCGAAGTTCGAGAACGCGCCCGAAACATCGCCAGCAAGTTTCGACGCGGCGAGCGTTTCGGTAAAAACATGACTTTCCTGCCCGTAGGACGTTCCGGACCAAACGCGAATGATCTATTTTTGCATTTCGTGCAGAACCGGACGTTCGGTGAGTTCGAGATCCAAATTCGAGTCCGTGCCCGAAAGATCGCAACTTTCGACGCGGGGGGCATTTCGGTAAAAACACGACTTTCCCACCCGAAGGACGTGTCGGACGAAACGCGTATGATCTATTTTGGAATTTCACGCAGAACTAGACGTTCAGTGAGTTCGGTATCGAAGTTCGAGAACGCTCCCGAAACATCGCCAGCAAGTTTCGACGCGGCGAGCGTTTCGGTAAAAACACGACTTTCCTGCCCGTAGGACGTTCCGGACCAAACGCGAATGATCTATTTTTGCATTTTGTGCAGAACCAGACGTTCGGTGAGTTCGAGATCCAAAATCGAGTCCGTGCCCAAAAGATCGCAACTTTCGACGATGGGGGCATTTCGGTAAAAACACGACTTTCCCACCCGGAGGACGTGTCGGACGAAACGCGTATGATCCATTTTGGAATTTCACGCAGAACTAGACCTTCAGTGAGTTCGGTATCGAAGTTCGAGACGCGCCCGAAACATCGCAAGCAAGTTTCGACGCGGCGAGCGTTTCGGTAAAAACAGGACTTTCCTGCCCGTAGGACGTTCCGGACCAAACGCGAATGATCTATTTTTGCATTTCGTGCATATCCGGACGTTCGGTGAGTTCGAGATCCAAATTCGAGTCCGTGCCCGAAAGATCGCAACTTTCGACGCGGGGGGCATTTCGGTAAAAACACGACTTTCCTGCCCGTAGGAGATTCCGGACCAAACGCGAATGATCTATTTTTGCATTTCGTGCAGAACCAGACGTTCGGTGAGTTCGAGATCCAAATTCGAGTCCGTGCCCAAAAGATCGCAACTTTCGACGCGGGGGGCATTTCGGTAAAAACACGACTTTCCCACCCGGGGGACGTGTCGGACGAAACGCGAATAATCCATTTTGGAATTTCACGCAGAACTAGACGTTCAATGAGTTCGGTATCGAAGTTTGAGAACGCGCCCGAAACATCGCAAGCAAGTTTCGACGCGGCGAGCGTTTCCGTAAAAACACGACTTTCCTGCCCGTAGAACGTTCTGGACCAAACGCGAATGATCTATTTTTGCATTTCGTGCATAACCGGACGTTCGGTGAGTTCGAGATCCAAATTCGAGTCCGTGCCCGAAAGATCGCAACTTTCGACGCGGGGGGCATTTGGGTAAAAACACGACTTTCACACCCGGAGGACGTGTCGGACGAAACGCGTATGATCTATTTTGGAATTTCACGCAGAACTAGACGTTCAGTGAGTTCGGTATCGAAGTTCGAGAACGCACCCGAAACATTGCAAGCAAGTTTCAACGCGGCGAACGTTTCGGTAAAAACACGACTTTCCTGCCCGTAGGACGTTCCGGACCAAACGCGAATGATCTATTTTTGCATTTCGTGCAGAACCGGACGTTCGGTGAGTTCGAGATCCAAATTCGAGTCCGTGCCCGAAAGATCGCAACTTTCGACGCGGGGGGCATTTCGGTAAAAACACGACTTTCACACCCGGAGGACGTGTCGGACGAAACGCGTATGATCTATTTTGGAATTTCATGCAGAACTAGACGTTCAGTGAGTTCGGTATCGAAGTTCGAGAACGCGCCCGAAACATCGCCAGCAAGTTTCGACGCGGCGAGCGTTTCGGTAAAAACATGACTTTCCTGCCCGTAGGACGTTCCGGACCAAACGCGAATGATCTATTTTTGCATTTGGTGCAGAACCAGATGTTCTGTGAGTTCGAGATCCAAAATCGAGTCCGTGCCCAAAAGATCGCAACTTTCGACGCGGGGGGCATTTCGGTAAAAACACGACTTTCCCACCCGGAGGACGTGTCGGACGAAACGCGTATGATCCATTTTGGAATTTCACGCAGAACTAGACCTTCAGTGAGTTCGGTATCGAAGTTCGAGAACGCGCCCGAAACATCGCAAGCAAGTTTCGACGCGGCGAGCGTTTCGGTAAAAACACGACTTTCCTGCCCGTCGGACGTTCCGGACCAAACGCGAATGATCTATTTCTGCATTTCGTGCATAACCGGACGTTCGGTGAGTTCGAGATCCAAATTCGAGTCCGTGCCCGAAAGATCGCAACTTTCGACGCGGGGGGCATTTCGGTAAAAACAGGACTTTCCTGCCCGTGGGACGTTCCGGACCAAACGCGAATGATCTATTTTTGCATTTCGTGCAGAACCGGACGTTCGGTGAGTTCGAGATCCAAATTCGAGTCCGTGCCCGAAAGATCGCAACTTTCGACGCGGGGGGCATTTCGGTAAAAACACGACTTTCACACCCGGAGGACGTGTCGGACGAAACGCGTATGATGTATTTTGGAATTTCACGCAGAACTAGACGTTCAGTGAGTTCGGTATCGAAGTTCGAGAACGCGCCCGAAACATCGCCAGCAAGTTTCGACGCGGCGAGCGTTTCGGTAAAAACACGACTTTCCTGCCCGTAGGACGTTCCGGACCAAACGCGAATGATCTATTTTTGCATTTCGTGCAGAATCGGACGTTCGGTGAGTTCGAGATCCAAATTCGAGTCCGTGCCCGAAAGATCGCAACGTTCGACGCGGGGGGCATTTCGGTAAAAACACGACTTTCCTGTCCGTAGGACGTTCCGGACCAAACGCGAATGATCTATTTTTGCATTTCGTGCAGAACCAGACGTTCGGTGAGTTCAAGATCCAAATTCGAGTCCGTGCCGAAAAGATCGCAACTTTCGACGCGGGGGGCATTTCGGTAAAAACACGACTTTCCCACCCGGAGGACGTGTCGGACGAAACGCGTATGATGTATTTTGGAATTTCACGCAGAACTAGACGTTCAGTGAGTTCGGTATCGAAGTTCGAGAACGCGCCCGAAACATCGCCAGCAAGTTTCGACGCGGCGAGCGTTTCGGTAAAAACACGACTTTCCTGCCCGTAGGACGTTCCGGACCAAACGCGAATGATCTATTTTTGCATTTCGTGCAGAATCGGACGTTCGGTGAGTTCGAGATCCAAATTCGAGTCCGTGCCCGAAAGATCGCAACGTTCGACGCGGGGGGCATTTCGGTAAAAACACGACTTTCCTGTCCGTAGGACGTTCCGGACCAAACGCGAATGATCTATTTTTGCATTTCGTGCAGAACCAGATGTTCTGTGAGTTCGAGATCCAAAATCGAGTCCGTGCCCAAAAGATCGCAACTTTCGACGCGGGGGGCATTTCGGTAAAAACACGACTTTCCCACCCGGAGGACGTGTCGGACGAAACGCGTATGATCCATTTTGGAATTTCACGCAGAACTAGACGTTTAGTGAGTTCGGTATCGAAGTTCGAGAACGCGCCCGAAACATCGCAAGCAAGTTTCGACGCGGCGAGCGTTTCGGTAAAAACACGACTTTCCTGCCCGTAGAACGTTCCGGACCAAACGTGAATGATCTATTTTTGCATTTGGTGCATAACCGGACGTTCGGTGAGTTCGAGATCCAAATTCGAGTCCGTGCCCGAAAGATCGCAACTTTCGACGCGGGGGGCATTTCGGTAAAAACACGACTTTCCTGCCCGTAGGACGTTCCGGACCAAACGCGAATGATCTATTTTTGCACTTCGTGCAGAACCAGACGTTCGGTGAGTTCAAGATCCAAATTCGAGCCCGTGCCGAAAAGATCGCAACTTTCGACGCGGGGGGCATTTCGGTAAAAACACGACTTTCACACCCGGAGGACGTGTCGGACGAAACGCGTATGATCTATTTTGGAATTTCATGCAGAACTAGACGTTCAATGAGTTCGGTATCGAAGTTCGAGAACGCGCCCGAAACATCGCCAGCAAGTTTCGACGCGGCGAGCGTTTCGGTAAAAACATGACTTTCCTGCCCGTAGGACGTTCCGGACCAAACGCGAATGATCTATTTTTGCATTTCGTGCAGAACCGGACGTTCGGTGAGTTCGAGATCCAAATTCGAGTCCGTGCCCGAAAGATCGCAACTTTCGACGCGGGGGGCATTTCGGTAAAAACACGACTTTCCCACCCGAAGGACGTGTCGGACGAAACGCGTATGATCTATTTTGGAATTTCACGCAGAACTAGACGTTCAGTGAGTTCGGTATCGAAGTTCGAGAACGCGCCCGAAACATCGCCAGCAAGTTTCGACGCGGCGAGCGTTTCGGTAAAAACACGACTTTCCTGCCCGTAGGACGTTCCGGACCAAACGCGAATGATCTATTTTTGCATTTTGTGCAGAACCAGACGTTCGGTGAGTTCGAGATCCAAAATCGATTCCGTGCCCAAAAGATCGCAACTTTCGACGATGGGGGCATTTCGGTAAAAACACGACTTTCCCACCCGGAGGACGTGTCGGACGAAACGCGTATGATCCATTTTGGAATTTCACGCAGAACTAGACCTTCAGTGAGTTCGGTATCGAAGTTCGAGACGCGCCCGAAACATCGCAAGCAAGTTTCGACGCGGCGAGCGTTTCGGTAAAAACACGACTTTCCTGCCCGTAGGACGTTCCGGACCAAACGCGAATGATCTATTTTTGCATTTCGTGCATATCCGGACGTTCGGTGAGTTCGAGATCCAAATTCGAGTCCGTGCCCGAAAGATCGCAACTTTCGACGCGGGGGGCATTTCGGTAAAAACACGACTTTCCTGCCCGTAGGACGTTCCGGACCAAACGCGAATGATCTATTTTTGCATTTCGTGCAGAACCAGACGTTCGGTGAGTTCGAGATCCAAATTCGAGTCCGTGCCCAAAAGATCGCAACTTTCGACGCGGGGGGCATTTCGGTAAAAACACGACTTTCCCACCCGGGGGACGTGTCGGACGAAACGCGAATAATCCATTTTGGAATTTCACGCAGAACTAGACGTTCAATGAGTTCGGTATCGAAGTTTGAGAACGCGCCCGAAACATCGCAAGCAAGTTTCGACGCGGCGAGCGTTTCCGTAAAAACACGACTTTCCTGCCCGTAGAACGTTCTGGACCAAACGCGAATGATCTATTTTTGCATTTCGTGCATAACCGGACGTTCGGTGAGTTCGAGATCCAAATTCGAGTCCGTGCCCGAAAGATCGCAACTTTCGACGCGGGGGGCATTTCGGTAAAAACACGACTTTCACACCCGGAGGACGTGTCGGACGAAACGCGTATGATCTATTTTGGAATTTCACGCAGAACTAGACGTTCAGTGAGTTCGGTATCGAAGTTCGAGAACGCACCCGAAACATTGCAAGCAAGTTTCAACGCGGCGAACGTTTCGGTAAAAACACGACTTTCCTGCCCGTAGGACGTTCCGGACCAAACGCGAATGATCTATTTTTGCATTTCGTGCAGAACCGGACGTTCGGTGAGTTCGAGATCCAAATTCGAGTCCGTGCCCGAAAGATCGCAACTTTCGACGCGGGGGGCATTTCGGTAAAAACACGACTTTCACACCCGGAGGACGTGTCGGACGAAACGCGTATGATCTATTTTGGAATTTCATGCAGAACTAGACGTTCAGTGAGTTCGGTATCGAAGTTCGAGAACGCGCCCGAAACATCGCCAGCAAGTTTCGACGCGGCGAGCGTTTCGGTAAAAACATGACTTTCCTGCCCGTAGGACGTTCCGGACCAAACGCGAATGATCTATTTTTGCATTTGGTGCAGAACCAGATGTTCTGTGAGTTCGAGATCCAAAATCGAGTCCGTGCCCAAAAGATCGCAACTTTCGACGCGGGGGGCATTTCGGTAAAAACACGACTTTCCCACCCGGAGGACGTGTCGGACGAAACGCGTATGATCCATTTTGGAATTTCACGCAGAACTAGACCTTCAGTGAGTTCGGTATCGAAGTTCGAGAAAGCGCCCGAAACATCGCAAGCAAGTTTCGACGCGGCGAGCGTTTCGGTAAAAACACGACTTTCCTGCCCGTCGGACGTTCCGGACCAAACGCGAATGATCTATTTTTGCATTTCGTGCATAACCGGACGTTCGGTGAGTTCGAGATCCAAATTCGAGTCCGTGCCCGAAAGATCGCAACTTTCGACGCGGGGGGCATTTCGGTAAAAACACGACTTTCCTGCCCGTGGGAAGTTCCGGACCAAACGCGAATGATCTATTTTTGCATTTCGTGCAGAACCAGACGTTCGGTGAGTTCGAGATCCAAATTCGAGTCCGTGCCCAAAAGATCGCAACTTTCGACGCGGGGGGCATTTCGGTAAAAACACGACTTTCCCACCCGGAGGACGTGTCGGACGAAACGCGAATGATCCATTTTGGAATTTCACGCAGAACTAGACGTTCAGTGAGTTCGGTATCGAAGTTCGAGAACGCGCCCGAAACATCGCAAGCAAGTTTCGACGCGGCGAGCGTTTCGGTAAAAACACGACTTTCCTGCCCGTAGGCCGTTCCGGACCAAACGCGAATGATCAATTTTTGCATTTCGTGCATAACCGGACGTTCGGTGAGTTCGAGATCCAAATTCGAGTCCGTGCCCGAAAGATCGCAACTTTCGACGCGGGGGGCATTTCGGTAAAAACACGACTTTCCTGCCCGTAGGACGTTCCGGACCAAACGCGAATGATCTATTTTTGCATTTCGTGCAGAACCGGACGTTCGGTGAGTTCGAGATCCAAATTCGAGTCCGTGCCCGAAATATCGCAACTTTCGACGCGGGGGGCATTTCGGTAAAAACACGACTTTCACACCCGGAGGACGTGTCGGACGAAACGCGTATGATGTATTTTGGAATTTCACGCAGAACTAGACGTTCAGTGAGTTCGGTATCGAAGTTCGAGAAAGCGCCCGAAACATCGCAAGCAAGTTTCGACGCGGCGAGCGTTTCGGTAAAAACACGACTTTCCTGCCCGTAGGACGTTCCGGACCAAACGCGAATGATCTATTTTTGCATTTCGTGCAGAACCGGACGTTCGGTGAGTTCGAGATCCAAATTCGAGTCCGTGCCCGAAAGATCGCAACGTTCGACGCGGGGGGCATTTCGGTAAAAACACGACTTTCCTGTCCGTAGGACGTTCCGGACCAAACGCGAATGATCTATTTTTGCATTTCGTGCAGAACCAGACGTTCGGTGAGTTCAAGATCCAAATTCGAGTCCGTGCCGAAAAGATCGCAACTTTCGACGCGGGGGGCATTTCGGTAAAAACACGACTTTCCCACCCGGAGGACGTGTCGGACGAAACGCGTATGATCCATTTTGGAATTTCACGCAGAACTAGACGTTTAGTGAGTTCGGTATCGAAGTTCGAGAACGCGCCCGAAACATCGCAAGCAAGTTTCGACGCGGCGAGCGTTTCGGTAAAAACACGACTTTCCTGCCCGTAGAACGTTCCGGACCAAACGTGAATGATCTATTTTTGCATTTCGTGCATAACCGGACGTTCGGTGAGTTCGAGATCCAAATTCGAGTCCGTGCCCGAAAGATCGCAACTTTCGACGCGGGGGGCATTTCGGTAAAAACACGACTTTCCTGCCCGTAGGACGTTCCGGACCAAACGCGAATGATCTATTTTTGCATTTCGTGCAGAACCAGACGTTCGGTGAGTTCAAGATCCAAATTCGAGCCCGTGCCGAAAAGATCGCAACTTTCGACGCGGGGGGCATTTCGGTAAAAACACGACTTTCAAACCCGGAGGACGTGTCGGACGAAACGCGTATGATCTATTTTGGAATTTCATGCAGAACTAGACGTTCAGTGAGTTCGGTATCGAAGTTCGAGAACGCGCCCGAAACATCGCCAGCAAGTTTCGACGCGGCGAGCGTTTCGGTAAAAACATGACTTTCCTGCCCGTAGGACGTTCCGGACCAAACGCGAATGATCTATTTTTGCATTTCGTGCAGAACCGGACGTTCGGTGAGTTCGAGATCCAAATTCGAGTCCGTGCCCGAAAGATCGCAACTTTCGACGCGGGGGGCATTTCGGTAAAAACACGACTTTCCCACCCGAAGGACGTGTCGGACGAAACGCGTATGATCTATTTTGGAATTTCACGCAGAACTAGACGTTCAGTGAGTTCGGTATCGAAGTTCGAGAACGCGCCCGAAACATCGCCAGCAAGTTTCGACGCGGCGAGCGTTTCGGTAAAAACACGACTTTCCTGCCCGTAGGACGTTCCGGACCAAACGCGAATGATCTATTTTTGCATTTTGTGCAGAACCAGACGTTCGGTGAGTTCGACATCCAAAATCGAGTCCGTGCCCAAAAGATCGCAACTTTCGACGATGGGGGCATTTCGGTAAAAACACGACTTTCCCACCCGGAGGACGTGTCGGACGAAACGCGTATGATCCATTTTGGAATTTCACGCAGAACTAGACCTTCAGTGAGTTCGGTATCGAAGTTCGAGACGCGCCCGAAACATCGCAAGCAAATTTCGACGCCGCGAGCGTTTCGGTAAAAACACGACTTTCCTGCCCGTAGGACGTTCCGTACCAAACGCGAATGATCTATTTTTGCATTTCGTGCATATCCGGACGTTCGGTGAGTTGAGATCCAAATTCGAGTCCGTGCCCGAAAGATCGCAACTTTCGACGCGGGGGGCATTTCGGTAAAAACACGACTTTCCTGCCCGTAGGACGTTCCGGACCAAACGCGAATGATCTATTTTTGCATTTCGTGCAGAACCAGACGTTCGGTGAGTTCGAGATCCAAATTCGAGTCCGTGCCCAAAAGATCGCAACTTTCGACGCGGGGGGCATTTCGGTAAAAACACGACTTTCCCACCCGGGGGACGTGTCGGACGAAACGCGAATAATCCATTTTGGAATTTCACGCAGAACTAGACGTTCAGTGAGTTCGGTATCGAAGTTTGAGAACGCGCCCGAAACATCGCAAGCAAGTTTCGACGCGGCGAGCGTTTCCGTAAAAATAGGACTTTCCTGCCCGTAGAACGTTCTGGACCAAACGCGAATGATCTATTTTTGCATTTCGTGCATAACCGGACGTTCGGTGAGTTCGAGATCCAAATTCGAGTCCGTGCCCGAAAGATCGCAACTTTCGACGCGGGGGGCATTTCGGTAAAAACACGACTTTCCTGCCCGTAGGACGTTTCGGACCAAACGCGAATGATCTATTTTTGCATTTCGTGCAGAACCGGACGTTCGGTGAGTTCGAGATCCAAATTCGAGTCCGTGCCCGAAAGATCGCAACTTTCGACGCGGGGGGCATTTCGGTAAAAACACGACTTTCACACCCGGAGGACGTGTCGGACGAAACGCGTATGATCTATTTTGGAATTTCACGCAGAACTAGACGTTCAGTGAGTTCGGTATCGAAGTTCGACAACGCGCCCGAAACATCGCCAGCAAGTTTCGACGCGGCGAGCGTTTCGGTAAAAACACGACTTTCCTGCCCGTAGGACGTTCCGGACCAAACGCGAATGATCTATTTTTGCATTTCGTGCAGAACCGGACGTTCGGTGAGTTCGAGATCCAAATTCGAGTCCGTGCCCGAAAGATTGCAACTTTCGACGCGGGGTGCATTTCGGTAAAAACACGACTTTCCTGTCCGTAGGACGTTCCGGACCAAACACGAATGATCTATTTTTGCATTTCGTGCAGAACCAGACGTTCGGTGAGTTCAAGATCCAAATTCGAGTCCGTGCCGAAAAGATCGCAACTTTCGACGCGGGGGGCATTTCGGTAAAAACACGACTTTTCCACCCGGAGGACGTGTCGGACGAAACGCGTATGATCCATTTTGGAATTTCACGCAGAACTAGACGTTCAGTGAGTTCGGTATCGAAGTTCGAGAACGCGCCCGAAACATCGCAAGCAAGTTTCGACGCGGCGAGCGTTTCGGTAAAAACACGACTTTCCTGCCCGTAGAACGTTCCGGACCAAACGTGAATGATCTATTTTTGCATTTCGTGCATAACCGGACGTTCGGTGAGTTCGAGATCCAAATTCGACTCCGTGCCCGAAAGATCGCAACTTTCGACGCGGGGGGCATTTCGGTAAAAACACGACTTTCCTGCCCGTAAGACGTTCCGGACCAAACGCGAATGATCTATTTTTGCATTTCGTGCAGAACCGGACGTTCGGTGAGTTCGAGATCCAAATTCGAGTCCGTGCCCGAAAGATCGCAACTTTCGACGCGGGGGGCATTTCGGTAAAAACACGACTTTCACACCCGGAGGACGTGTCGGACGAAACGCGTATGATCTATTTTGGAATTTCACGCAGAACTAGACGTTCAGTGAGTTCGGTATCGAAGTTCGAGAACTTGCCCGAAACATCGCCAGCAAGTTTCGACGCGGCGAGCGTTTCGGTAAAAACATGACTTTCCTGCCCGTAGGACGTTCCGGACCAAACGCGAATGATCTATTTTTGCATTTCGTCCAGAACCGGACGTTCGGTGAGTTCGAGATCCAAATTCGAGTCCGTGCCCGAAAGATCGCAACTATCGACGCGGGGGGAATTTCGGTAAAAACACGACTTTCCCACCCGGAGGACGTGTCGGACGAAACGCGTATGATCTATTTTTGAATTTCACGCAGAACTAGACGTTCAGTGAGTTCGGTATCGAAGTTCGAGAACGCGCCCGAAACATCGCCAGCAAGTTTCGACGCGGCGAGCGTTTCGGTAAAAACACGACTTTCCTGCCCGTAGGACGTTCCGGACCAAACGCGAATGATCTATTTTTGCATTTTGTGCAGAACCAGACGTTCGGTGAGTTCGAGATCCAAAATCGAGTCCGTGCCCAAAAGATCGCAACTTTCGACGATGGGGGCATTTCGGTAAAAACACGACTTTCCCACCCGGAGGACGTGTCGGACGAAACGCGTATGATCCATTTTGGAATTTCACGCAGAACTAGACCTTCAGTGAGTTCGGTATCGAAGTTCGAGACGCGCCCGAAACATCGCAAGCAAATTTCGACGCGGCGAGCGTTTCGGTAAAAACACGACTTTCCTGCCCGTAGGACGTTCCGTACCAAACGCGAATGATCTATTTTTGCATTTCGTGCATATCCGGACGTTCGGTGAGTTGAGATCCAAATTCGAGTCCGTGCCCGAAAGATCGCAACTTTCGACGCGGGGGGCATTTCGGTAAAAACACGACTTTCCTGCCCGTAGGACGTTCCGGACCAAACGCGAATGATCTATTTTTGCATTTCGTGCAGAACCAGACGTTCGGTGAGTTCGAGATCCAAATTCGAGTCCGTGCCCAAAAGATCGCAACTTTCGACGCGGGGGGCATTTCGGTAAAAACACGACTTTCCCACCCGGGGGACGTGTCGGACGAAACGCGAATAATCCATTTTGGAATTTCATGCAGAACTAGACGTTCAGTGAGTTCGGTATCGAAGTTTGAGAACGCGCCCGAAACATCGCAAGCAAGTTTCGACGCGGCGAGCGTTTCCGTAAAAATAGGACTTTCCTGCCCGTAGAACGTTCTGGACCAAACGCGAATGATCTATTTTTGCATTTCGTGCATAACCGGACGTTCGGTGAGTTCGAGATCCAAATTCGAGTCCGTGCCCGAAAGATCGCAACTTTCGACGCGGGGGGCATTTCGGTAAAAACACGACTTTCCTGCCCGTAGGACGTTTCGGACCAAACGCGAATGATCTATTTTTGCATTTCGTGCAGAACCGGACGTTCGGTGAGTTCGAGATCCAAATTCGAGTCCGTGCCCGAAAGATCGCAACTTTCGACGCGGGGGGCATTTCGGTAAAAACACGACTTTCACACCCGGAGGACGTGTCGGACGAAACGCGTATGATCTATTTTGGAATTTCACGCAGAACTAGACGTTCAGTGAGTTCGGTATCGAAGTTCGACAACGCGCCCGAAACATCGCCAGCAAGTTTCGACGCGGCGAGCGTTTCGGTAAAAACACGACTTTCCTGCCCGTAGGACGTTCCGGACCAAACGCGAATGATCTATTTTTGCATTTCGTGCAGAACCGGACGTTCGGTGAGTTCGAGATCCAAATTCGAGTCCGTGCCCGAAAGATTGCAACTTTCGACGCGGGGTGCATTTCGGTAAAAACACGACTTTCCTGTCCGTAGGACGTTCCGGACCAAACGCGAATGATCTATTTTTGCATTTCGTGCAGAACCAGACGTTCGGTGAGTTCAAGATCCAAATTCGAGTCCGTGCCGAAAAGATCGCAACTTTCGACGCGGGGGGCATTTCGGTAAAAACACGACTTTTCCACCCGGAGGACGTGTCGGACGAAACGCGTATGATCCATTTTGGAATTTCACGCAGAACTAGACGTTCAGTGAGTTCGGTATCGAAGTTCGAGAACGCGCCCGAAACATCGCAAGCAAGTTTCGACGCGGCGAGCGTTTCGGTAAAAACACGACTTTCCTGCCCGTAGAACGTTCCGGACCAAACGTGAATGATCTATTTTTGCATTTCGTGCATAACCGGACGTTCGGTGAGTTCGAGATCCAAATTCGACTCCGTGCCCGAAAGATCGCAACTTTCGACGCGGGGGGCATTTCGGTAAAAACACGACTTTCCTGCCCGTAAGACGTTCCGGACCAAACGCGAATGATCTATTTTTGCATTTCGTGCAGAACCGGACGTTCGGTGAGTTCGAGATCCAAATTCGAGTCCGTGCCCGAAAGATCGCAACTTTCGACGCGGGGGGCATTTCGGTAAAAACACGACTTTCACACCCGGAGGACGTGTCGGACGAAACGCGTATGATCTATTTTGGAATTTCACGCAGAACTAGACGTTCAGTGAGTTCGGTATCGAAGTTCGAGAACTTGCCCGAAACATCGCCAGCAAGTTTCGACGCGGCGAGCGTTTCGGTAAAAACATGACTTTCCTGCCCGTAGGACGTTCCGGACCAAACGCGAATGATCTATTTTTGCATTTCGTCCAGAACCGGACGTTCGGTGAGTTCGAGATCCAAATTCGAGTCCGTGCCCGAAAGATCGCAACTATCGACGCGGGGGGAATTTCGGTAAAAACACGACTTTCCCACCCGGAGGACGTGTCGGACGAAACGCGTATGATCTATTTTTGAATTTCACGCAGAACTAGACGTTCAGTGAGTTCGGTATCGAAGTTCGAGAACGCGCCCGAAACATCGCCAGCAAGTTTCGACGCGGCGAGCGTTTCGGTAAAAACACGACTTTCCTGCCCGTAGGACGTTCCGGACCAAACGCGAATGATCTATTTTTGCATTTTGTGCAGAACCAGACGTTCGGTGAGTTCGAGATCCAAAATCGAGTCCGTGCCCAAAAGATCGCAACTTTCGACGATGGGGGCATTTCGGTAAAAACACGACTTTCCCACCCGGAGGACGTGTCGGACGAAACGCGTATGATCCATTTTGGAATTTCACGCAGAACTAGACCTTCAGTGAGTTCGGTATCGAAGTTCGAGACGCGCCCGAAACATCGCAAGCAAGTTTCGACGCGGCGAGCGTTTCGGTAAAAACACGACTTTCCTGCCCGTAGGACGTTCCGGACCAAACGCGAATGATCTATTTTTGCATTTCGTGCATATCCGGACGTTCGGTGAGTTCGAGATCCAAATTCGAGTCCGTGCCCGAAAGATCGCAACTTTCGACGCGGGGGGCATTTCGGTAAAAACACGACTTTCCTGCCCGTAGGACGTTCCGGACCAAACGCGAATGATCTATTTTTGCATTTCGTGCAGAACCAGACGTTCGGTGAGTTCGAGATCCAAATTCGAGTCCGTGCCCAAAAGATCGCAACTTTCGAAGCGGGGGGCATTTCGGTAAAAACACGACTTTCCCACCCGGGGGACGTGTCGGACGAAACGCGAATAATCCATTTTGGAATTTCACGCAGAACTAGACGTTCAATGAGTTCGGTATCGAAGTTTGAGAACGCGCCCGAAACATCGCAAGCAAGTTTCGACGCGGCGAGCGTTTCCGTAAAAACACGACTTTCCTGCCCGTAGAACGTTCTGGACCAAACGCGAATGATCTATTTTTGCATTTCGTGCATAACCGGACGTTCGGTGAGTTCGAGATCCAAATTCGAGTCCGTGCCCGAAAGATCGCAACTTTCGACGCGGGGGGCATTTCGGTAAAAACACGACTTTCCCACCCGGAGGACGTGTCGGACGAAACGCGTATGATCCATTTTGGAATTTCACGCAGAACTAGACGTTTAGTGAGTTCGGTATCGAAGTTCGAGAACGCGCCCGAAACATCGCAAGCAAGTTTCGACGCGGCGAGCGTTTCGGTAAAAACACGACTTTCCTGCCCGTAGAACGTTCCGGACCAAACGTGAATGATCTATTTTTGCATTTGGTGCATAACCGGACGTTCGGTGAGTTCGAGATCCAAATTCGA
Source organism: Arctostaphylos glauca (assembly GCA_019985065.2). Lineage (NCBI taxonomy): Eukaryota > Viridiplantae > Streptophyta > Magnoliopsida > Ericales > Ericaceae > Arctostaphylos > Arctostaphylos glauca. The sequence goes on along the minus strand of JAHSPW020000004.1, from coordinate 34,061,177 downwards.
GTCCGTGCCCGAAAGATCGCAACTTTCGACGCGGGGGGCATTTCGGTAAAAACACGACTTTCCTGCCCGTAGGACGTTCCGGACCAAACGCGAATGATCTATTTTTGCACTTCGTGCAGAACCAGACGTTCGGTGAGTTCAAGATCCAAATTCGAGCCCGTGCCGAAAAGATCGCAACTTTCGACGCGGGGGGCATTTCGGTAAAAACACGACTTTCACACCCGGAGGACGTGTCGGACGAAACGCGTATGATCTATTTTGGAATTTCATGCAGAACTAGACGTTCAGTGAGTTCGGTATCGAAGTTCGAGAACGCGCCCGAAACATCGCCAGCAAGTTTCGACGCGGCGAGCGTTTCGGTAAAAACATGACTTTCCTGCCCGTAGGACGTTCCGGACCAAACGCGAATGATCTATTTTTGCATTTCGTGCAGAACCGGACGTTCGGTGAGTTCGAGATCCAAATTCGAGTCCGTGCCCGAAAGATCGCAACTTTCGACGCGGGGGGCATTTCGGTAAAAACACGACTTTCCCACCCGAAGGACGTGTCGGACGAAACGCGTATGATCTATTTTGGAATTTCACGCAGAACTAGACGTTCAGTGAGTTCGGTATCGAAGTTCGAGAACGCGCCCGAAACATCGCCAGCAAGTTTCGACGCGGCGAGCGTTTCGGTAAAAACACGACTTTCCTGCCCGTAGGACGTTCCGGACCAAACGCGAATGATCTATTTTTGCATTTTGTGCAGAACCAGACGTTCGGTGAGTTCGAGATCCAAAATCGAGTCCGTGCCCAAAAGATCGCAACTTTCGACGATGGGGGCATTTCGGTAAAAACACGACTTTCCCACCCGGAGGACGTGTCGGACGAAACGCGTATGATCCATTTTGGAATTTCACGCAGAACTAGACCTTCAGTGAGTTCGGTATCGAAGTTCGAGACGCGCCCGAAACATCGCAAGCAAGTTTCGACGCGGCGAGCGTTTCGGTAAAAACACGAGTTTCCTGCCCGTAGGACGTTCCGGACCAAACGCGAATGATCTATTTTTGCATTTCGTGCATATCCGGACGTTCGGTGAGTTCGAGATCCAAATTCGAGTCCGTGCCCGAAAGATCGCAACTTTCGACGCGGGGGGCATTTCGGTAAAAACACGACTTTCCTGCCCGTAGGACGTTCCGGACCAAACGCGAATGATCTATTTTTGCATTTCGTGCAGAACCAGACGTTCGGTGAGTTCGAGATCCAAATTCGAGTCCGTGCCCAAAAGATCGCAACTTTCGACGCGGGGGGCATTTCGGTAAAAACACGACTTTCCCACCCGGGGGACGTGTCGGACGAAACGCGAATAATCCATTTTGGAATTTCACGCAGAACTAGACGTTCAATGAGTTCGGTATCGAAGTTTGAGAACGCGCCCGAAACATCGCAAGCAAGTTTCGACGCGGCGAGCGTTTCCGTAAAAACACGACTTTCCTGCCCGTAGAACGTTCTGGACCAAACGCGAATGATCTATTTTTGCATTTCGTGCATAACCGGACGTTCGGTGAGTTCGAGATCCAAATTCGAGTCCGTGCCCGAAAGATCGCAACTTTCGACGCGGGGGGCATTTCGGTAAAAACACGACTTTCACACCCGGAGGACGTGTCGGACGAAACGCGTATGATCTATTTTGGAATTTCACGCAGAACTAGACGTTCAGTGAGTTCGGTATCGAAGTTCGAGAACGCACCCGAAACATTGCAAGCAAGTTTCAACGCGGCGAGCGTTTCGGTAAAAACACGACTTTCCTGCCCGTAGGACGTTCCGGACCAAACGCGAATGATCTATTTTTGCATTTCGTGCAGAACCGGACGTTCGGTGAGTTCGAGATCCAAATTCGAGTCCGTGCCCGAAAGATCGCAACTTTCGACGCGGGGGGCATTTCGGTAAAAACACGACTTTCACACCCGGAGGACGTGTCGGACGAAACGCGTATGATCTATTTTGGAATTTCATGCAGAACTAGACGTTCAGTGAGTTCGGTATCGAAGTTCGAGAACGCGCCCGAAACATCGCCAGCAAGTTTCGACGCGGCGAGCGTTTCGGTAAAAACATGACTTTCCTGCCCGTAGGACGTTCCAGACCAAACGCGAATGATCTATTTTTGCATTTGGTGCAGAACCAGATGTTCTGTGAGTTCGAGATCCAAAATCGAGTCCGTGCCCAAAAGATCGCAACTTTCGACGCGGGGGGCATTTCGGTAAAAACACGACTTTCCCACCCGGAGGACGTGTCGGACGAAACGCGTATGATCCATTTTGGAATTTCACGCAGAACTAGACCTTCAGTGAGTTCGGTATCGAAGTTCGAGAACGCGCCCGAAACATCGCAAGCAAGTTTCGACGCGGCGAGCGTTTCGGTAAAAACACGACTTTCCTGCCCGTCGGACGTTCCGGACCAAACGCGAATGATCTATTTTTGCATTTCGTGCATAACCGGACGTTCGGTGAGTTCGAGATCCAAATTCGAGTCCGTGCCCGAAAGATCGCAACTTTCGACGCGGGGGGCATTTCGGTAAAAACACGACTTTCCTGCCCGTGGGACGTTCCGGACCAAACGCGAATGATCTATTTTTGCATTTCGTGCAGAACCAGACGTTCGGTGAGTTCGAGATCCAAATTCGAGTCCGTGCCCAAAAGATCGCAACTTTCGACGCGGGGGGCATTTCGGTAAAAACACGACTTTCCCACCCGGAGGACGTGTCGGACGAAACGCGAATGATCCATTTTGGAATTTCACGCAGAACTAGACGTTCAGTGAGTTCGGTATCGAAGTTCGAGAACGCGCCCGAAACATCGCAAGCAAGTTTCGACGCGGCGAGCGTTTCGGTAAAAACACGACTTTCCTGCCCGTAGGCCGTTCCGGACCAAACGCGAATGATCAATTTTTGCATTTCGTGCATAACCGGACGTTCGGTGAGTTCGAGATCCAAATTCGAGTCCGTGCCCGAAAGATCGCAACTTTCGACGCGGGGGGCATTTCGGTAAAAACACGACTTTCCTGCCCGTAGGACGTTCCGGACCAAACGCGAATGATCTATTTTTGCATTTCGTGCAGAACCGGACGTTCGGTGAGTTCGAGATCCAAATTCGAGTCCGTGCCCGAAATATCGCAACTTTCGACGCGGGGGGCATTTCGGTAAAAACACGACTTTCACACCCGGAGGACGTGTCGGACGAAACGCGTATGATGTATTTTGGAATTTCACGCAGAACTAGACGTTCAGTGAGTTCGGTATCGAAGTTCGAGAACGCGCCCGAAACATCGCCAGCAAGTTTCGACGCGGCGAGCGTTTCGGTAAAAACACGACTTTCCTGCCCGTAGGACGTTCCGGACCAAACGCGAATGATCTATTTTTGCATTTCGTGCAGAACCGGACGTTCGGTGAGTTCGAGATCCAAATTCGAGTCCGTGCCCGAAAGATCGCAACGTTCGACGCGGGGGGCATTTCGGTAAAAACACGACTTTCCTGTCCGTAGGACGTTCCGGACCAAACGCGAATGATCTATTTTTGCATTTCGTGCAGAACCAGACGTTCGGTGAGTTCAAGATCCAAATTCGAGTCCGTGCCGAAAAGATCGCAACTTTCGACGCGGGGGGCATTTCGGTAAAAACACGACTTTCCCACCCGGAGGACGTGTCGGACGAAACGCGTATGATCCATTTTGGAATTTCACGCAGAACTAGACGTTTAGTGAGTTCGGTATCAAAGTTCGAGAACGCGCCCGAAACATCGCAAGCAAGTTTCGACGCGGCGAGCGTTTCGGTAAAAACACGACTTTCCTGCCCGTAGAACGTTCCGGACCAAACGTGAATGATCTATTTTTGCATTTCGTGCATAACCGGACGTTCGGTGAGTTCGAGATCCAAATTCGAGTCCGTGCCCGAAAGATCGCAACTTTCGACGCGGGGGGCATTTCGGTAAAAACACGACTTTCCTGCCCGTAGGACGTTCCGGACCAAACGCGAATGATCTATTTTTGCATTTCGTGCAGAACCAGACGTTCGGTGAGTTCAAGATCCAAATTCGAGTCCGTGCCGAAAAGATCGCAACTTTCGACGCGGGGGGCATTTCGGTAAAAACACGACTTTCCCACCCGGAGGACGTGTCGGACGAAACGCGTATGATCCATTTTGGAATTTCACGCAGAACTAGACGTTTAGTGAGTTCGGTATCGAAGTTCGAGAACGCGCCCGAAACATCGCAAGCAAGTTTCGACGCGGCGAGCGTTTCGGTAAAAACACGACTTTCCTGCCCGTAGAACGTTCCGGACCAAACGTGAATGATCTATTTTTGCATTTGGTGCATAACCGGACGTTCGGTGAGTTCGAGATCCAAATTCGAGTCCGTGCCCGAAAGATCGCAACTTTCGACGCGGAGGGCATTTCGGTAAAAACACGACTTTCCAGCCCGTAGGACGTTCCGGACCAAACGCGAATGATCTATTTTTGCACTTCGTGCAGAACCAGACGTTCGGTGAGTTCAAGATCCAAATTCGAGCCCGTGCCGAAAAGATCGCAACTTTCGACGCGGGGGGCATTTCGGTAAAAACACGACTTTCACACCCGGAGGACGTGTCGGACGAAACGCGTATGATCTATTTTGGAATTTCATGCAGAACTAGACGTTCAGTGAGTTCGGTATCGAAGTTCGAGAACGCGCCCGAAACATCGCCAGCAAGTTTCGACGCGGCGAGCGTTTCGGTAAAAACATGACTTTCCTGCCCGTAGGACGTTCCGGACCAAACGCGAATGATCTATTTTTTTATTTCGTGCAGAACCGGACGTTCGGTGAGTTCGAGATCCAAATTCGAGTCCGTGCCCGAAAGATCGCAACTTTCGACGCGGGGGGCATTTCGGTAAAAACACGACTTTCCCACCCGAAGGACGTGTCGGACGAAACGCGTATGATCTATTTTGGAATTTCACGCAGAACTAGACGTTCAGTGAGTTCGGTATCGAAGTTCGAGAACGCGCCCGAAACATCGCCAGCAAGTTTCGACGCGGCGAGCGTTTCGGTAAAAACACGACTTTCCTGCCCGTAGGACGTTCCGGACCAAACGCGAATGATCTATTTTTGCATTTTGTGCAGAACCAGACGTTCGGTGAGTTCGAGATCCAAAATCGAGTCCGTGCCCAAAAGATCGCAACTTTCGACGATGGGGGCATTTCGGTAAAAACACGACTTTCCCACCCGGAGGACGTGTCGGACGAAACGCGTATGATCCATTTTGGAATTTCACGCAGAACTAGACCTTCAGTGAGTTCGGTATCGAAGTTCGAGACGCGCCCGAAACATCGCAAGCAAGTTTCGACGCGGCGAGCGTTTCGGTAAAAACACGACTTTCCTGCCCGTAGGACGTTCCGGACCAAACGCGAATGATCTATTTTTGCATTTCGTGCATATCCGGACGTTCGGTGAGTTCGAGATCCAAATTCGAGTCCGTGCCCGAAAGATCGCAACTTTCGACGCGGGGGGCATTTCGGTAAAAACACGACTTTCCTGCCCGTAGGACGTTCCGGACCAAACGCGAATGATCTATTTTTGCATTTCGTGCAGAACCAGACGTTCGGTGAGTTCGAGATCCAAATTCGAGTCCGTGCCCAAAAGATCGCAACTTTCGACGCGGGGGGCATTTCGGTAAAAACACGACTTTCCCACCCGGGGGACGTGTCGGACGAAACGCGAATAATCCATTTTGGAATTTCACGCAGAACTAGACGTTCAATGAGTTCGGTATCGAAGTTTGAGAACGCGCCCGAAACATCGCAAGCAAGTTTCGACGCGGCGAGCGTTTCCGTAAAAACACGACTTTCCTGCCCGTAGAACGTTCTGGACCAAACGCGAATGATCTATTTTTGCATTTCGTGCATAACCGGACGTTCGGTGAGTTCGAGATTCAAATTCGAGTCCGTGCCCGAAAGATCGCAACTTTCGACGCGGGGGGCATTTCGGTAAAAACACGACTTTCCCACCCGGAGGACGTGTCGGACGAAACGCGTATGATCCATTTTGGAATTTCACGCAGAACTAGACGTTTAGTGAGTTCGGTATCGAAGTTCGAGAACGCGCCCGAAACATCGCAAGCAAGTTTCGACGCGGCGAGCGTTTCGGTAAAAACACGACTTTCCTGCCCGTAGAACGTTCCGGACCAAACGTGAATGATCTATTTTTGCATTTGGTGCATAACCGGACGTTCGGTGAGTTCGAGATCCAAATTCGAGTCCGTGCCCGAAAGATCGCAACTTTCGACGCGGGGGGCATTTCGGTAAAAACACGACTTTCCTGCCCGTAGGACGTTCCGGACCAAACGCGAATGATCTATTTTTGCACTTCGTGCAGAACCAGACGTTCGGTGAGTTCAAGATCCAAATTCGAGCCCGTGCCGAAAAGATCGCAACTTTCGACGCGGGGGGCATTTCGGTAAAAACACGACTTTCACACCCGGAGGACGTGTCGGACGAAACGCGTATGATCTATTTTGGAATTTCATGCAGAACTAGACGTTCAGTGAGTTCGGTATCGAAGTTCGAGAACGCGCCCGAAACATCGCCAGCAAGTTTCGACGCGGCGAGCGTTTCGGTAAAAACATGACTTTCCTGCCCGTAGGACGTTCCGGACCAAACGCGAATGATCTATTTTTGCATTTCGTGCAGAACCGGACGTTCGGTGAGTTCGAGATCCAAATTCGAGTCCGTGCCCGAAAGATCGCAACTTTCGACGCGGGGGGCATTTCGGTAAAAACACGACTTTCCCACCCGAAGGACGTGTCGGACGAAACGCGTATGATCTATTTTGGAATTTCACGCAGAACTAGACGTTCAGTGAGTTCGGTATCGAAGTTCGAGAACGCGCCCGAAACATCGCCAGCAAGTTTCGACGCGGCGAGCGTTTCGGTAAAAACACGACTTTCCTGCCCGTAGGACGTTCCGGACCAAACGCGAATGATCTATTTTTGCATTTTGTGCAGAACCAGACGTTCGGTGAGTTCGAGATCCAAAATCGAGTCCGTGCCCAAAAGATCGCAACTTTCGACGATGGGGGCATTTCGGTAAAAACACGACTTTCCCACCCGGAGGACGTGTCGGACGAAACGCGTATGATCCATTTTGGAATTTCACGCAGAACTAGACCTTCAGTGAGTTCGGTATCGAAGTTCGAGACGCGCCCGAAACATCGCAAGCAAGTTTCGACGCGGCGAGCGTTTCGGTAAAAACACGACTTTCCTGCCCGTAGGACGTTCCGGACCAAACGCGAATGATCTATTTTTGCATTTCGTGCATATCCGGACGTTCGGTGAGTTCGAGATCCAAATTCGAGTCCGTGCCCGAAAGATCGCAACTTTCGACGCGGGGGGCATTTCGGTAAAAACACGACTTTCCTGCCCGTAGGACGTTCCGGACCAAACGCGAATGATCTATTTTTGCATTTCGTGCAGAACCAGACGTTCGGTGAGTTCGAGATCCAAATTCGAGTCCGTGCCCAAAAGATCGCAACTTTCGACGCGGGGGGCATTTCGGTAAAAACACGACTTTCCCACCCGGGGGACGTGTCGGACGAAACGCGAATAATCCATTTTGGAATTTCACGCAGAACTAGACGTTCAATGAGTTCGGTATCGAAGTTTGAGAACGCGCCCGAAACATCGCAAGCAAGTTTCGACGCGGCGAGCGTTTCCGTAAAAACACGACTTTCCTGCCCGTAGAACGTTCTGGACCAAACGCGAATGATCTATTTTTGCATTTCGTGCATAACCGGACGTTCGGTGAGTTCGAGATTCAAATTCGAGTCCGTGCCCGAAAGATCGCAACTTTCGATGCGGGGGGCATTTCGGTAAAAACACGACTTTCCCACCCGGAGGACGTGTCGGACGAAACGCGTATGATCCATTTTGGAATTTCACGCAGAACTAGACGTTCAGTGAGTTCGGTATCGAAGTTCGAGAACGCGCCCGAAACATCGCAAGCAAGTTTCGACGCGGCGAGCGTTTCGGTAAAAACACGACTTTCCTGCCCGTAGAACGTTCCGGACCAAACGTGAATGATCTATTTTTGCATTTGGTGCATAACCGGACGTTCGGTGAGTTCGAGATCCAAATTCGAGTCCGTGCCCGAAAGATCGCAACTTTCGACGCGGGGGGCATTTCGGTAAAAACACGACTTTCCTGCCCGTAGGACGTTCCGGACCAAACGCGAATGATCTATTTTTGCACTTCGTGCAGAACCAGACGTTCGGTGAGTTCAAGATCCAAATTCGAGCCCGTGCCGAAAAGATCGCAACTTTCGACGCGGGGGGCATTTCGGTAAAAACACGACTTTCCCACCCGAAGGACGTGTCGGACGAAACGCGTATGATCTATTTTGGAATTTCACGCAGAACTAGACGTTCAGTGAGTTCGGTATCGAAGTTCGAGAACGCGCCCGAAACATCGCCAGCAAGTTTCGACGCGGCGAGCGTTTCGGTAAAAACACGACTTTCCTGCCCGTAGGACGTTCCGGACCAAACGCGAATGATCTATTTTTGCATTTTGTGCAGAACCAGACGTTCGGTGAGTTCGAGATCCAAAATCGAGTCCGTGCCCAAAAGATCGCAACTTTCGACGATGGGGGCATTTCGGTAAAAACACGACTTTCCCACCCGGAGGACGTGTCGGACGAAATGCGTATGATCCATTTTGGAATTTCACGCAGAACTAGACCTTCAGTGAGTTCGGTATCGAAGTTCGAGACGCGCCCGAAACATCGCAAGCAAGTTTCGACGCGGCGAGCGTTTCGGTAAAAACACGACTTTCCTGCCCGTAGGACGTTCCGGACCAAACGCGAATGATCTATTTTTGCATTTCGTGCATATCCGGACGTTCGGTGAGTTCGAGATCCAAATTCGAGTCCGTGCCCGAAAGATCGCAACTTTCGACGCGGGGGGCATTTCGGTAAAAACACGACTTTCCTGCCCGTAGGACGTTCCGGACCAAACGCGAATGATCTATTTTTGCATTTCGTGCAGAACCAGACGTTCGGTGAGTTCGAGATCCAAATTCGAGTCCGTGCCCAAAAGATCGCAACTTTCGACGCGGGGGGCATTTCGGTAAAAACACGACTTTCCCACCCGGGGGACGTGTCGGACGAAACGCGAATAATCCATTTTGGAATTTCACGCAGAACTAGACGTTCAATGAGTTCGGTATCGAAGTTTGAGAACGCGCCCGAAACATCGCAAGCAAGTTTCGACGCGGCGAGCGTTTCCGTAAAAACACGACTTTCCTGCCCGTAGAACGTTCTGGACCAAACGCGAATGATCTATTTTTGCATTTCGTGCATAACCGGACGTTCGGTGAGTTCGAGATTCAAATTCGAGTCCGTGCCCGAAAGATCGCAACTTTCGACGCGGGGGGCATTTCGGTAAAAACACGACTTTCCCACCCGGAGGACGTGTCGGACGAAACGCGTATGATCCATTTTGGAATTTCACGCAGAACTAGACGTTTAGTGAGTTCGGTATCGAAGTTCGAGAACGCGCCCGAAACATCGCAAGCAAGTTTCGACGCGGCGAGCGTTTCGGTAAAAACACGACTTTCCTGCCCGTAGAACGTTCCGGACCAAACGTGAATGATCTATTTTTGCATTTGGTGCATAACCGGACGTTCGGTGAGTTCGAGATCCAAATTCGAGTCCGTGCCCGAAAGATCGCAACTTTCGACGCGGGGGGCATTTCGGTAAAAACACGACTTTCCTGCCCGTAGGACGTTCCGGACCAAACGCGAATGATCTATTTTTGCACTTCGTGCAGAACCAGACGTTCGGTGAGTTCAGGATCCAAATTCGAGCCCGTGCCGAAAAGATCGCAACTTTCGACGCGGGGGGCATTTCGGTAAAAACACGACTTTCACACCCGGAGGACGTGTCGGACGAAACGCGTATGATCTATTTTGGAATTTCATGCAGAACTAGACGTTCAGTGAGTTCGGTATCGAAGTTCGAGAACGCGCCCGAAACATCGCCAGCAAGTTTCGACGCGGCGAGCGTTTCGGTAAAAACATGACTTTCCTGCCCGTAGGACGTTCCGGACCAAACGCGAATGATCTATTTTTGCATTTCGTGCAGAACCGGACGTTCGGTGAGTTCGAGATCCAAATTCGAGTCCGTGCCCGAAAGATCGCAACTTTCGACGCGGGGGGCATTTCGGTAAAAACACGACTTTCCCACCCGAAGGACGTGTCGGACGAAACGCGTATGATCTATTTTGGAATTTCACGCAGAACTAGACGTTCAGTGAGTTCGGTATCGAAGTTCGAGAACGCGCCCGAAACATCGCCAGCAAGTTTCGACGCGGCGAGCGTTTCGGTAAAAACACGACTTTCCTGCCCGTAGGACGTTCCGGACCAAACGCGAATGATCTATTTTTGCATTTTGTGCAGAACCAGACGTTCGGTGAGTTCGAGATCCAAAATCGAGTCCGTGCCCAAAAGATCGCAACTTTCGACGATGGGGGCATTTCGGTAAAAACACGACTTTCCCACCCGGAGGACGTGTCGGACGAAACGCGTATGATCCATTTTGGAATTTCACGCAGAACTAGACCTTCAGTGAGTTCGGTATCGAAGTTCGAGACGCGCCCGAAACATCGCAAGCAAGTTTCGACGCGGCGAGCGTTTCGGTAAAAACACGACTTTCCTGCCCGTAGGACGTTCCGGACCAAACGCGAATGATCTATTTTTGCATTTCGTGCATATCCGGACGTTCGGTGAGTTCGAGATCCAAATTCGAGTCCGTGCCCGAAAGATCGCAACTTTCGACGCGGGGGGCATTTCGGTAAAAACACGACTTTCCTGCCCGTAGGACGTTCCGGACCAAACGCGAATGATCTATTTTTGCATTTCGTGCAGAACCAGACGTTCGGTGAGTTCGAGATCCAAATTCGAGTCCGTGCCCAAAAGATCGCAACTTTCGACGCGGGGGGCATTTCGGTAAAAACACGACTTTCCCACCCGGGGGACGTGTCGGACGAAACGCGAATAATCCATTTTGGAATTTCACGCAGAACTAGACGTTCAATGAGTTCGGTATCGAAGTTTGAGAACGCGCCCGAAACATCGCAAGCAAGTTTCGACGCGGCGAGCGTTTCCGTAAAAACACGACTTTCCTGCCCGTAGAACGTTCTGGACCAAACGCGAATGATCTATTTTTGCATTTCGTGCATAACCGGACGTTCGGTGAGTTCGAGATTCAAATTCGAGTCCGTGCCCGAAAGATCGCAACTTTCGACGCGGGGGGCATTTCGGTAAAAACACGACTTTCCCACCCGGAGGACGTGTCGGACGAAACGCGTATGATCCATTTTGGAATTTCACGCAGAACTAGACGTTCAGTGAGTTCGGTATCGAAGTTCGAGAACGCGCCCGAAACATCGCAAGCAAGTTTCGACGCGGCGAGCGTTTCGGTAAAAACACGACTTTCCTGCCCGTAGAACGTTCCGGACCAAACGTGAATGATCTATTTTTGCATTTGGTGCATAACCGGACGTTCGGTGAGTTCGAGATCCAAATTCGAGTCCGTGCCCGAAAGATCGCAACTTTCGACGCGGGGGGCATTTCGGTAAAAACACGACTTTCCTGCCCGTAGGACGTTCCGGACCAAACGCGAATGATCTATTTTTGCACTTCGTGCAGAACCAGACGTTCGGTGAGTTCAAGATCCAAATTCGAGCCCGTGCCGAAAAGATCGCAACTTTCGACGCGGGGGGCATTTCGGTAAAAACACGACTTTCACACCCGGAGGACGTGTCGGACGAAACGCGTATGATCTATTTTGGAATTTCATGCAGAACTAGACGTTCAGTGAGTTCGGTATCGAAGTTCGAGAACGCGCCCGAAACATCGCCAGCAAGTTTCGACGCGGCGAGCGTTTCGGTAAAAACATGACTTTCCTGCCCGTAGGACGTTCCGGACCAAACGCGAATGATCTATTTTTGCATTTCGTGCAGAACCGGACGTTCGGTGAGTTCGAGATCCAAATTCGAGTCCGTGCCCGAAAGATCGCAACTTTCGACGCGGGGGGCATTTCGGTAAAAACACGACTTTCCCACCCGAAGGACGTGTCGGACGAAACGCGTATGATCTATTTTGGAATTTCACGCAGAACTAGACGTTCAGTGAGTTCGGTATCGAAGTTCGAGAACGCGCCCGAAACATCGCCAGCAAGTTTCGACGCGGCGAGCGTTTCGGTAAAAACACGACTTTCCTGCCCGTAGGACGTTCCGGACCAAACGCGAATGATCTATTTTTGCATTTTGTGCAGAACCAGACGTTCGGTGAGTTCGAGATCCAAAATCGAGTCCGTGCCCAAAAGATCGCAACTTTCGACGATGGGGGCATTTCGGTAAAAACACGACTTTCCCACCCGGAGGACGTGTCGGACGAAACGCGTATGATCCATTTTGGAATTTCACGCAGAACTAGACCTTCAGTGAGTTCGGTATCGAAGTTCGAGACGCGCCCGAAACATCGCAAGCAAGTTTCGACGCGGCGAGCGTTTCGGTAAAAACACGACTTTCCTGCCCGTAGGACGTTCCGGACCAAACGCGAATGATCTATTTTTGCATTTCGTGCATATCCGGACGTTCGGTGAGTTCGAGATCCAAATTCGAGTCCGTGCCCGAAAGATCGCAACTTTCGACGCGGGGGGCATTTCGGTAAAAACACGACTTTCCTGCCCGTAGGACGTTCCGGACCAAACGCGAATGATCTATTTTTGCATTTCGTGCAGAACCAGACGTTCGGTGAGTTCGAGATCCAAATTCGAGTCCGTGCCCAAAAGATCGCAACTTTCGACGCGGGGGGCATTTCGGTAAAAACACGACTTTCCCACCCGGGGGACGTGTCGGACGAAACGCGAATAATCCATTTTGGAATTTCACGCAGAACTAGACGTTCAATGAGTTCGGTATCGAAGTTTGAGAACGCGCCCGAAACATCGCAAGCAAGTTTCGACGCGGCGAGCGTTTCCGTAAAAACACGACTTTCCTGCCCGTAGAACGTTCTGGACCAAACGCGAATGATCTATTTTTGCATTTCGTGCATAACCGGACGTTCGGTGAGTTCGAGATCCAAATTCGAGTCCGTGCCCGAAAGATCGCAACTTTCGACGCGGGGGGCATTTCGGTAAAAACACGACTTTCACACCCGGAGGACGTGTCGGACGAAACGCGTATGATCTATTTTGGAATTTCACGCAGAACTAGACGTTCAGTGAGTTCGGTATCGAAGTTCGAGAACGCACCCGAAACATTGCAAGCAAGTTTCAACGCGGCGAGCGTTTCGGTAAAAACACGACTTTCCTGCCCGTAGGACGTTCCGGACCAAACGCGAATGATCTATTTTTGCATTTCGTGCAGAACCGGACGTTCGGTGAGTTCGAGATCCAAATTCGAGTCCGTGCCCGAAAGATCGCAACTTTCGACGCGGGGGGCATTTCGGTAAAAACACGACTTTCACACCCGGAGGACGTGTCGGACGAAACGCGTATGATCTATTTTGGAATTTCATGCAGAACTAGACGTTCAGTGAGTTCGGTATCGAAGTTCGAGAACGCGCCCGAAACATCGCCAGCAAGTTTCGACGCGGCGAGCGTTTCGGTAAAAACATGACTTTCCTGCCCGTAGGACGTTCCGGACCAAACGCGAATGATCTATTTTTGCATTTGGTGCAGAACCAGATGTTCTGTGAGTTCGAGATCCAAAATCGAGTCCGTGCCCAAAAGATCGCAACTTTCGACGCGGGGGGCATTTCGGTAAAAACACGACTTTCCCACCCGGAGGACGTGTCGGACGAAACGCGTATGATCCATTTTGGAATTTCACGCAGAACTAGACCTTCAGTGAGTTCGGTATCGAAGTTCGAGAACGCGCCCGAAACATCGCAAGCAAGTTTCGACGCGGCGAGCGTTTCGGTAAAAACACGACTTTCCTGCCCGTCGGACGTTCCGGACCAAACGCGAATGATCTATTTTTGCATTTCGTGCATAACCGGACGTTCGGTGAGTTCGAGATCCAAATTCGAGTCCGTGCCCGAAAGATCGCAACTTTCGACGCGGGGGGCATTTTGGTAAAAACACGACTTTCCTGCCCGTGGGACGTTCCGGACCAAACGCGAATGATCTATTTTTGCATTTCGTGCAGAACCAGACGTTCGGTGAGTTCGAGATCCAAATTCGAGTCCGTGCCCAAAAGAACGCAACTTTCGACGCGGGGGGCATTTCGGTAAAAACACGACTTTCCCACCCGGAGGACGTGTCGGACGAAACGCGAATGATCCATTTTGGAATTTCACGCAGAACTAGACGTTCAGTGAGTTCGGTATCGAAGTTCGAGAACGCGCCCGAAACATCGCAAGCAAGTTTCGACGCGGCGAGCGTTTCGGTAAAAACACGACTTTCCTGCCCGTAGGCCGTTCCGGACCAAACGCGAATGATCAATTTTTGCATTTCGTGCATAACCGGACGTTCGGTGAGTTCGAGATCCAAATTCGAGTCCGTGCCCGAAAGATCGCAACTTTCGACGCGGGGGGCATTTCGGTAAAAACACGACTTTCCTGCCCGTAGGACGTTCCGGACCAAACGCGAATGATCTATTTTTGCATTTCGTGCAGAACCGGACGTTCGGTGAGTTCGAGATCCAAATTCGAGTCCGTGCCCGAAATATCGCAACTTTCGACGCGGGGGGCATTTCGGTAAAAACACGACTTTCACACCCGGAGGACGTGTCGGACGAAACGCGTATGATGTATTTTGGAATTTCACGCAGAACTAGACGTTCAGTGAGTTCGGTATCGAAGTTCGAGAACGCGCCCGAAACATCGCCAGCAAGTTTCGACGCGGCGAGCGTTTCGGTAAAAACACGACTTTCCTGCCCGTAGGACGTTCCGGACCAAACGCGAATGATCTATTTTTGCATTTCGTGCAGAACCGGACGTTCGGTGAGTTCGAGATCCAAATTCGAGTCCGTGCCCGAAAGATCGCAACGTTCGACGCGGGGGGCATTTCGGTAAAAACACGACTTTCCTGTCCGTAGGACGTTCCGGACCAAACGCGAATGATCTATTTTTGCATTTCGTGCAGAACCAGACGTTCGGTGAGTTCAAGATCCAAATTCGAGTCCGTGCCGAAAAGATCGCAACTTTCGACGCGGGGGGCATTTCGGTAAAAACACGACTTTCCCACCCGGAGGACGTGTCGGACGAAACGCGTATGATCCATTTTGGAATTTCACGCAGAACTAGACGTTTAGTGAGTTCGGTATCGAAGTTCGAGAACGCGCCCGAAACATCGCAAGCAAGTTTCGACGCGGCGAGCGTTTCGGTAAAAACACGACTTTCCTGCCCGTAGAACGTTCCGGACCAAACGTGAATGATCTATTTTTGCATTTCGTGCATAACCGGACGTTCGGTGAGTTCGAGATCCAAATTCGAGTCCGTGCCCGAAAGATCGCAACTTTCGACGCGGGGGGCATTTCGGTAAAAACACGACTTTCCTGCCCGTAGGACGTTCCGGACCAAACGCGAATGATCTATTTTTGCATTTCGTGCAGAACCAGACGTTCGGTGAGTTCAAGATCCAAATTCGAGCCCGTGCCGAAAAGATCGCAACTTTCGACGCGGGGGGCATTTCGGTAAAAACACGACTTTCACACCCGGAGGACGTGTCGGACGAAACGCGTATGATCTATTTTGGAATTTCATGCAGAACTAGACGTTCAGTGAGTTCGGTATCGAAGTTCGAGAACGCGCCCGAAACATCGCCAGCAAGTTTCGACGCGGCGAGCGTTTCGGTAAAAACATGACTTTCCTGCCCGTAGGACGTTCCGGACCAAACGCGAATGATCTATTTTTGCATTTCGTGCAGAACCGGACGTTCGGTGAGTTCGAGATCCAAATTCGAGTCCGTGCCCGAAAGATCGCAACTTTCGACGCGGGGGGCATTTCGGTAAAAACACGACTTTCCCACCCGAAGGACGTGTCGGACGAAACGCGTATGATCTATTTTGGAATTTCACGCAGAACTAGACGTTCAGTGAGTTCGGTATCGAAGTTCGAGAACGCGCCCGAAACATCGCCAGCAAGTTTCGACGCGGCGAGCGTTTCGGTAAAAACACGACTTTCCTGCCCGTAGGACGTTCCGGACCAAACGCGAATGATCTATTTTTGCATTTTGTGCAGAACCAGACGTTCGGTGAGTTCGAGATCCAAAATCGAGTCCGTGCCCAAAAGATCGCAACTTTCGACGATGGGGGCATTTCGGTAAAAACACGACTTTCCCACCCGGAGGACGTGTCGGACGAAACGCGTATGATCTATTTTGGAATTTCACGCAGAACTAGACGTTCAGTGAGTTCGGTATCGAAGTTCGAGAACGCACCCGAAACATTGCAAGCAAGTTTCAACGCGGCGAGCGTTTCGGTAAAAACACGACTTTCCTGCCCGTAGGACGTTCCGGACCAAACGCGAATGATCTATTTTTGCATTTCGTGCAGAACCGGACGTTCGGTGAGTTCGAGATCCAAATTCGAGTCCGTGCCCGAAAGATCGCAACTTTCGACGCGGGGGGCATTTCGGTAAAAACACGACTTTCACACCCGGAGGACGTGTCGGACGAAACGCGTATGATCTATTTTGGAATTTCATGCAGAACTAGACGTTCAGTGAGTTCGGTATCGAAGTTCGAGAACGCGCCCGAAACATCGCCAGCAAGTTTCGACGCGGCGAGCGTTTCGGTAAAAACATGACTTTCCTGCCCGTAGGACGTTCCGGACCAAACGCGAATGATCTATTTTTGCATTTGGTGCAGAACCAGATGTTCTGTGAGTTCGAGATCCAAAATCGAGTCCGTGCCCAAAAGATCGCAACTTTCGACGCGGGGGGCATTTCGGTAAAAACACGACTTTCCCACCCGGAGGACGTGTCGGACGAAACGCGTATGATCCATTTTGGAATTTCACGCAGAACTAGACCTTCAGTGAGTTCGGTATCGAAGTTCGAGAACGCGCCCGAAACATCGCAAGCAAGTTTCGACGCGGCGAGCGTTTCGGTAAAAACACGACTTTCCTGCCCGTCGGACGTTCCGGACCAAACGCGAATGATCTATTTTTGCATTTCGTGCATAACCGGACGTTCGGTGAGTTCGAGATCCAAATTCGAGTCCGTGCCCGAAAGATCGCAACTTTCGACGCGGGGGGCATTTCGGTAAAAACACGACTTTCCTGCCCGTGGGACGTTCCGGACCAAACGCGAATGATCTATTTTTGCATTTCGTGCAGAACCAGACGTTCGGTGAGTTCGAGATCCAAATTCGAGTCCGTGCCCAAAAGAACGCAACTTTCGACGCGGGGGGCATTTCGGTAAAAACACGACTTTCCCACCCGGAGGACGTGTCGGACGAAACGCGAATGATCCATTTTGGAATTTCACGCAGAACTAGACGTTCAGTGAGTTCGGTATCGAAGTTCGAGAACGCGCCCGAAACATCGCAAGCAAGTTTCGACGCGGCGAGCGTTTCGGTAAAAACACGACTTTCCTGCCCGTAGGCCGTTCCGGACCAAACGCGAATGATCAATTTTTGCATTTCGTGCATAACCGGACGTTCGGTGAGTTCGAGATCCAAATTCGAGTCCGTGCCCGAAAGATCGCAACTTTCGACGCGGGGGGCATTTCGGTAAAAACACGACTTTCCTGCCCGTAGGACGTTCCGGACCAAACGCGAATGATCTATTTTTGCATTTCGTGCAGAACCGGACGTTCGGTGAGTTCGAGATCCAAATTCGAGTCCGTGCCCGAAATATCGCAACTTTCGACGCGGGGGGCATTTCGGTAAAAACACGACTTTCACACCCGGAGGACGTGTCGGACGAAACGCGTATGATGTATTTTGGAATTTCACGCAGAACTAGACGTTCAGTGAGTTCGGTATCGAAGTTCGAGAACGCGCCCGAAACATCGCCAGCAAGTTTCGACGCGGCGAGCGTTTCGGTAAAAACACGACTTTCTTGCCCGTAGGACGTTCCGGACCAAACGCGAATGATCTATTTTTGCATTTCGTGCAGAACCGGACGTTCGGTGAGTTCGAGATCCAAATTCGAGTCCGTGCCCGAAAGATCGCAACGTTCGACGCGGGGGGCATTTCGGTAAAAACACGACTTTCCTGTCCGTAGGACGTTCCGGACCAAACGCGAATGATCTATTTTTGCATTTCGTGCAGAACCAGACGTTCGGTGAGTTCAAGATCCAAATTCGAGTCCGTGCCGAAAAGATCGCAACTTTCGACGCGGGGGGCATTTCGGTAAAAACACGACTTTCCCACCCGGAGGACGTGTCGGACGAAACGCGTATGATCCATTTTGGAATTTCACGCAGAACTAGACGTTTAGTGAGTTCGGTATCGAAGTTCGAGAACGCGCCCGAAACATCGCAAGCAAGTTTCGACGCGGCGAGCGTTTCGGTAAAAACACGACTTTCCTGCCCGTAGAACGTTCCGGACCAAACGTGAATGATCTATTTTTGCATTTCGTGCATAACCGGACGTTCGGTGAGTTCGAGATCCAAATTCGAGTCCGTGCCCGAAAGATCGCAACTTTCGACGCGGGGGGCATTTCGGTAAAAACACGACTTTCCTGCCCGTAGGACGTTCCGGACCAAACGCGAATGATCTATTTTTGCATTTCGTGCAGAACCAGACGTTCGGTGAGTTCAAGATCCAAATTCGAGCCCGTGCCGAAAAGATCGCAACTTTCGACGCGGGGGGCATTTCGGTAAAAACACGACTTTCACACCCGGAGGACGTGTCGGACGAAACGCGTATGATCTATTTTGGAATTTCATGCAGAACTAGACGTTCAGTGAGTTCGGTATCGAAGTTCGAGAACGCGCCCGAAACATCGCCAGCAAGTTTCGACGCGGCGAGCGTTTCGGTAAAAACATGACTTTCCTGCCCGTAGGACGTTCCGGACCAAACGCGAATGATCTATTTTTGCATTTCGTGCAGAACCGGACGTTCGGTGAGTTCGAGATCCAAATTCGAGTCCGTGCCCGAAAGATCGCAACTTTCGACGCGGGGGGCATTTCGGTAAAAACACGACTTTCCCACCCGAAGGACGTGTCGGACGAAACGCGTATGATCTATTTTGGAATTTCACGCAGAACTAGACGTTCAGTGAGTTCGGTATCGAAGTTCGAGAACGCGCCCGAAACATCGCCAGCAAGTTTCGACGCGGCGAGCGTTTCGGTAAAAACACGACTTTCCTGCCCGTAGGACGTTCCGGACCAAACGCGAATGATCTATTTTTGCATTTTGTGCAGAACCAGACGTTCGGTGAGTTCGAGATCCAAAATCGAGTCCGTGCCCAAAAGATCGCAACTTTCGACGATGGGGGCATTTCGGTAAAAACACGACTTTCCCACCCGGAGGACGTGTCGGACGAAACGCGTATGATCTATTTTGGAATTTCACGCAGAACTAGACGTTCAGTGAGTTCGGTATCGAAGTTCGAGAACGCACCCGAAACATTGCAAGCAAGTTTCAACGCGGCGAGCGTTTCGGTAAAAACACGACTTTCCTGCCCGTAGGACGTTCCGGACCAAACGCGAATGATCTATTTTTGCATTTCGTGCAGAACCGGACGTTCGGTGAGTTCGAGATCCAAATTCGAGTCCGTGCCCGAAAGATCGCAACTTTCGACGCGGGGGGCATTTCGGTAAAAACACGACTTTCACACCCGGAGGACGTGTCGGACGAAACGCGTATGATCTATTTTGGAATTTCATGCAGAACTAGACGTTCAGTGAGTTCGGTATCGAAGTTCGAGAACGCGCCCGAAACATCGCCAGCAAGTTTCGACGCGGCGAGCGTTTCGGTAAAAACATGACTTTCCTGCCCGTAGGACGTTCCGGACCAAACGCGAATGATCTATTTTTGCATTTGGTGCAGAACCAGATGTTCTGTGAGTTCGAGATCCAAAATCGAGTCCGTGCCCAAAAGATCGCAACTTTCGACGCGGGGGGCATTTCGGTAAAAACACGACTTTCCCACCCGGAGGACGTGTCGGACGAAACGCGTATGATCCATTTTGGAATTTCACGCAGAACTAGACCTTCAGTGAGTTCGGTATCGAAGTTCGAGAACGCGCCCGAAACATCGCAAGCAAGTTTCGACGCGGCGAGCGTTTCGGTAAAAACACGACTTTCCTGCCCGTCGGACGTTCCGGACCAAACGCGAATGATCTATTTTTGCATTTCGTGCATAACCGGACGTTCGGTGAGTTCGAGATCCAAATTCGAGTCCGTGCCCGAAAGATCGCAACTTTCGACGCGGGGGGCATTTCGGTAAAAACACGACTTTCCTGCCCGTGGGACGTTCCGGACCAAACGCGAATGATCTATTTTTGCATTTCGTGCAGAACCAGACGTTCGGTGAGTTCGAGATCCAAATTCGAGTCCGTGCCCAAAAGAACGCAACTTTCGACGCGGGGGGCATTTCGGTAAAAACACGACTTTCCCACCCGGAGGACGTGTCGGACGAAACGCGAATGATCCATTTTGGAATTTCACGCAGAACTAGACGTTCAGTGAGTTCGGTATCGAAGTTCGAGAACGCGCCCGAAACATCGCAAGCAAGTTTCGACGCGGCGAGCGTTTCGGTAAAAACACGACTTTCCTGCCCGTAGGCCGTTCCGGACCAAACGCGAATGATCAATTTTTGCATTTCGTGCATAACCGGACGTTCGGTGAGTTCGAGATCCAAATTCGAGTCCGTGCCCGAAAGATCGCAACTTTCGACGCGGGGGGCATTTCGGTAAAAACACGACTTTCCTGCCCGTAGGACGTTCCGGACCAAACGCGAATGATCTATTTTTGCATTTCGTGCAGAACCGGACGTTCGGTGAGTTCGAGATCCAAATTCGAGTCCGTGCCCGAAATATCGCAACTTTCGACGCGGGGGGCATTTCGGTAAAAACACGACTTTCACACCCGGAGGACGTGTCGGACGAAACGCGTATGATGTATTTTGGAATTTCACGCAGAACTAGACGTTCAGTGAGTTCGGTATCGAAGTTCGAGAACGCGCCCGAAACATCGCCAGCAAGTTTCGACGCGGCGAGCGTTTCGGTAAAAACACGACTTTCCTGCCCGTAGGACGTTCCGGACCAAACGCGAATGATCTATTTTTGCATTTCGTGCAGAACCGGACGTTCGGTGAGTTCGAGATCCAAATTCGAGTCCGTGCCCGAAAGATCGCAACGTTCGACGCGGGGGGCATTTCGGTAAAAACACGACTTTCCTGTCCGTAGGACGTTCCGGACCAAACGCGAATGATCTATTTTTGCATTTCGTGCAGAACCAGACGTTCGGTGAGTTCAAGATCCAAATTCGAGTCCGTGCCGAAAAGATCGCAACTTTCGACGCGGGGGGCATTTCGGTAAAAACACGACTTTCCCACCCGGAGGACGTGTCGGACGAAACGCGTATGATCCATTTTGGAATTTCACGCAGAACTAGACGTTTAGTGAGTTCGGTATCGAAGTTCGAGAACGCGCCCGAAACATCGCAAGCAAGTTTCGACGCGGCGAGCGTTTCGGTAAAAACACGACTTTCCTGCCCGTAGAACGTTCCGGACCAAACGTGAATGATCTATTTTTGCATTTCGTGCATAACCGGACGTTCGGTGAGTTCGAGATCCAAATTCGAGTCCGTGCCCGAAAGATCGCAACTTTCGACGCGGGGGGCATTTCGGTAAAAACACGACTTTCCTGCCCGTAGGACGTTCCGGACCAAACGCGAATGATCTATTTTTGCATTTCGTGCAGAACCAGACGTTCGGTGAGTTCAAGATCCAAATTCGAGCCCGTGCCGAAAAGATCGCAACTTTCGACGCGGGGGGCATTTCGGTAAAAACACGACTTTCACACCCGGAGGACGTGTCGGACGAAACGCGTATGATCTATTTTGGAATTTCATGCAGAACTAGACGTTCAGTGAGTTCGGTATCGAAGTTCGAGAACGCGCCCGAAACATCGCCAGCAAGTTTCGACGCGGCGAGCGTTTCGGTAAAAACATGACTTTCCTGCCCGTAGGACGTTCCGGACCAAACGCGAATGATCTATTTTTGCATTTCGTGCAGAACCGGACGTTCGGTGAGTTCGAGATCCAAATTCGAGTCCGTGCCCGAAAGATCGCAACTTTCGACGCGGGGGGCATTTCGGTAAAAACACGACTTTCCCACCCGAAGGACGTGTCGGACGAAACGCGTATGATCTATTTTGGAATTTCACGCAGAACTAGACGTTCAGTGAGTTCGGTATCGAAGTTCGAGAACGCGCCCGAAACATCGCCAGCAAGTTTCGACGCGGCGAGCGTTTCGGTAAAAACACGACTTTCCTGCCCGTAGGACGTTCCGGACCAAACGCGAATGATCTATTTTTGCATTTTGTGCAGAACCAGACGTTCGGTGAGTTCGAGATCCAAAATCGAGTCCGTGCCCAAAAGATCGCAACTTTCGACGATGGGGGCATTTCGGTAAAAACACGACTTTCCCACCCGGAGGACGTGTCGGACGAAACGCGTATGATCCATTTTGGAATTTCACGCAGAACTAGACCTTCAGTGAGTTCGGTATCGAAGTTCGAGATGCGCCCGAAACATCGCAAGCAAATTTCGACGCGGCGAGCGTTTCGGTAAAAACACGACTTTCCTGCCCGTAGGACGTTCCGGACCAAACGCGAATGATCTATTTTTGCATTTCGTGCATATCCGGACGTTCGGTGAGTTGAGATCCAAATTCGAGTCCGTGCCCGAAAGATCGCAACTTTCGACGCGGGGGGCATTTCGGTAAAAACACGACTTTCCTGCCCGTAGGACGTTCCGGACCAAACGCGAATGATCTATTTTTGCATTTCGTGCAGAACCAGACGTTCGGTGAGTTCGAGATCCAAATTCGAGTCCGTGCCCAAAAGATCGCAACTTTCGACGCGGGGGGCATTTCGGTAAAAACACGACTTTCCCACCCGGGGGACGTGTCGGACGAAACGCGAATAATCCATTTTGGAATTTCACGCAGAACTAGACGTTCAGTGAGTTCGGTATCGAAGTTTGAGAACGCGCCCGAAACATCGCAAGCAAGTTTCGACGCGGCGAGCGTTTCCGTAAAAATAGGACTTTCCTGCCCGTAGAACGTTCTGGACCAAACGCGAATGATCTATTTTTGCATTTCGTGCATAACCGGACGTTCGGTGAGTTCGAGATCCAAATTCGAGTCCGTGCCCGAAAGATCGCAACTTTCGACGCGGGGGGCATTTCGGTAAAAACACGACTTTCCTGCCCGTAGGACGTTTCGGACCAAACGCGAATGATCTATTTTTGCATTTCGTGCAGAACCGGACGTTCGGTGAGTTCGAGATCCAAATTCGAGTCCGTGCCCGAAAGATCGCAACTTTCGACGCGGGGGGCATTTCGGTAAAAACACGACTTTCACACCCGGAGGACGTGTCGGACGAAACGCGTATGATCTATTTTGGAATTTCACGCAGAACTAGACGTTCAGTGAGTTCGGTATCGAAGTTCGAGAACGCGCCCGAAACATCGCCAGCAAGTTTCGACGCGGCGAGCGTTTCGGTAAAAACACGACTTTCCTGCCCGTAGGACGTTCCGGACCAAACGCGAATGATCTATTTTTGCATTTCGTGCAGAACCGGACGTTCGGTGAGTTCGAGATCCAAATTCGAGTCCGTGCCCGAAAGATTGCAACTTTCGACGCGGGGTGCATTTCGGTAAAAACACGACTTTCCTGTCCGTAGGACGTTCCGGACCAAACACGAATGATCTATTTTTGCATTTCGTGCAGAACCAGACGTTCGGTGAGTTCAAGATCCAAATTCGAGTCCGTGCCGAAAAGATCGCAACTTTCGACGCGGGGGGCATTTCGGTAAAAACACGACTTTTCCACCCGGAGGACGTGTCGGACGAAACGCGTATGATCCATTTTGGAATTTCACGCAGAACTAGACGTTCAGTGAGTTCGGTATCGAAGTTCGAGAACGCGCCCGAAACATCGCAAGCAAGTTTCGACGCGGCGAGCGTTTCGGTAAAAACACGACTTTCCTGCCCGTAGAACGTTCCGGACCAAACGTGAATGATCTATTTTTGCATTTCGTGCATAACCGGACGTTCGGTGAGTTCGAGATCCAAATTCGACTCCGTGCCCGAAAGATCGCAACTTTCGACGCGGGGGGCATTTCGGTAAAAACACGACTTTCCTGCCCGTAAGACGTTCCGGACCAAACGCGAATGATCTATTTTTGCATTTCGTGCAGAACCGGACGTTCGGTGAGTTCGAGATCCAAATTCGAGTCCGTGCCCGAAAGATCGCAACTTTCGACGCGGGGGGCATTTCGGTAAAAACACGACTTTCACACCCGGAGGACGTGTCGGACGAAACGCGTATGATCTATTTTGGAATTTCACGCAGAACTAGACGTTCAGTGAGTTCGGTATCGAAGTTCGAGAACTTGCCCGAAACATCGCCAGCAAGTTTCGACGCGGCGAGCGTTTCGGTAAAAACATGACTTTCCTGCCCGTAGGACGTTCCGGACCAAACGCGAATGATCTATTTTTGCATTTCGTCCAGAACCGGACGTTCGGTGAGTTCGAGATCCAAATTCGAGTCCGTGCCCGAAAGATCGCAACTATCGACGCGGGGGGAATTT
Organism: Arctostaphylos glauca; assembly: GCA_019985065.2. Lineage (NCBI taxonomy): Eukaryota > Viridiplantae > Streptophyta > Magnoliopsida > Ericales > Ericaceae > Arctostaphylos > Arctostaphylos glauca. The sequence continues at coordinate 34,036,400 of JAHSPW020000004.1, read as the reverse complement.
CGGTAAAAACACGACTTTCCCACCCGGAGGACGTGTCGGACGAAACGCGTATGATCTATTTTTGAATTTCACGCAGAACTAGACGTTCAGTGAGTTCGGTATCGAAGTTCGAGAACGCGCCCGAAACATCGCCAGCAAGTTTCGACGCGGCGAGCGTTTCGGTAAAAACACGACTTTCCTGCCCGTAGGACGTTCCGGACCAAACGCGAATGATCTATTTTTGCATTTCGTGCATAACCGGACGTTCGGTGAGTTCGAGATCCAAATTCGAGTCCGTGCCCGAAAGATCGCAACTTTCGACGCGGGGGCATTTCGGAAAAAACACGATTTTCCTGCCCGTAGGACGTTCCGGACCAAACGCGAATGATCTATTTTTGCATTTCGTGCAGAACCGGACGTTCGGTGAGTTCGAGATCCAAATTCGCGTCCGTGCCCGAAAGATCGCAACTTTCGACGCCGGGGGCATTTTGGTAAAAACACGACTTTCACACCCGGAGGACGTGTCGGACGAAACGCGTATGATCTATTTTGGAATTTCACGCAGAACTAGATGTTCAGTGAGTTCGGTATCGAAGTTCGAGAACGCGCCCGAAACATTGCAAGCAAGTTTCAACGCGGCGAGCGTTTCGGTAAAAACACGACTTTCCTGCCCGTAGGACGTTCCGGACCAAACGCGAATGATCTATTTTTGCATTTCGTGCAGAACCGGACGTTCGGTGAGTTCGAGATCCAAATTCGCGTCCGTGCCCGAAAGATCGCAACTTTCGACGCCGGGGGCATTTTGGTAAAAACACGACTTTCACACCCGGAGGACGTGTCGGACGAAACGCGTATGATCTATTTTGGAATTTCACGCAGAACTAGATGTTCAGTGAGTTCGGTATCGAAGTTCGAGAACGCGCCCTAAACATTGCAAGCAAGTTTCAACGCGGCGAGCGTTTCGGTAAAAACACGACTTTCCTGCCCGTAGACGTTCCGGACCAAACGCGAATGATCTATTTTTGCATTTCGTGCATAACCGGACGTTCGGTGAGTTCGAGATCCAAATTCGAGTCCGTGCCCGAAAGATCGCAACTTTCGACGCGGGGGCATTTCGGAAAAAACACGATTTTCCTGCCCGTAGGACGTTCCGGACCAAACGCGAATGATCTATTTTTGCATTTCGTGCAGAACCGGACGTTCGGTGAGTTCGAGATCCAAATTCGCGTCCGTGCCCGAAAGATCGCAACTTTCGACGCCGGGGGCATTTTGGTAAAAACACGACTTTCACACCCGGAGGACGTGTCGGACGAAACGCGTATGATCTATTTTGGAATTTCACGCAGAACTAGATGTTCAGTGAGTTCGGTATCGAAGTTCGAGAACGCGCCCGAAACATTGCAAGCAAGTTTCAACGCGGCGAGCGTTTCGGTAAAAACACGACTTTCCTGCCCGTAGGACGTTCCGGACCAAACGCGAATGATCTATTTTTGCATTTCGTGCATAACCGGACGTTCGGTGAGTTCGAGATCCAAATTCGAGTCCGTGCCCGAAAGATCGCAACTTTCGACGCGGGTGCATTTCGGTAAAAACACGACTTTCCTGCCCGTAGGACGTTCCGGACCAAACGCGAATGATCTATTTTTGCATTTCGTGCAGAACCGGACGTTCGGTGAGTTCGAGATCCAAATTCGAGTCCGTGCCCGAAAGATCGCAACTTTCGACGCGGGGGGCATTTCTGTGAAAACACGACTTTCACACCCGGAGGACGTGTCGGACGAAACGCGTATGATCTATTTTGGAATTTCACGCAGAACTAGACGTTCAGTGAGTTCGGTATCGAAGTTCGAGAACGCGCCCGAAACATCGCCAGCAAGTTTCGACGCGGCGAGCGTTTCGGTAAAAACACGACTTTTCTGCCCGTAGGACGTTCCGGACCAAACGCGAATGATCTATTTTTGCATTTCGTGGAGAACCGGACGTTCGGTGAGTTCGAGATCCAAATTCGAGTCCGTGCCCGAAAGATCGCAACTTTCGACGCGGGGGCATGTCGGTAAAAACACGACTTTCCTGTCCGTAGGACGTTCCGGACCAAACGCGAATGACTTATTTTTGCATTTTGTGCAGAACCAGACGTTCGGTGAGTTCGAGATCCAAATTCGAGTCCGCGCCCAAAAGATCGCAACTTTCGACGCGGGGGGCATTTCGGTAAAAACACGACTTTCCCACCCGGAGGACGTGTCGGACGAAATGCGTATGATCTATTTTGGAATTTCACGCAGAACTAGACGTTCAGTGAGTTCGGTATCGAAGTTCGAGAACGCGCCCGAAACATCGCCAGCAAGTTTCGACGCGGCGAGCGTTTCGGTAAAAACACGACTTTCCTGCCCGTAGGACGTTCCGGACCAAACGCGAATGATCTATTTTTGCATTTTGTGCAGAACCAGACGTTCGGTGAGTTCGAGATCCAAAATCGAGTCCGTGCCCAAAAGATCGCAACTTTCGACGATGGGGGCATTTCGGTAAAAACACGACTTTCCCACCCGGAGGACGTGTCGGACGAAACGCGTATGATCCATTTTGGAATTTCACGCAGAACTAGACCTTCAGTGAGTTCGGTATCGAAGTTCGAGACGCGCCCGAAACATCGCAAGCAAATTTCGACGCGGCGAGCGTTTCGGTAAAAACACGACTTTCCTGCCCGTAGGACGTTCCGGACCAAACGCGAATGATCTATTTTTGCATTTCGTGCATATCCGGACGTTCGGTGAGTTGAGATCCAAATTCGAGTCCGTGCCCGAAAGATCGCAACTTTCGACGCGGGGGGCATTTCGGTAAAAACACGACTTTCCTGCCCGTAGGACGTTCCGGACCAAACGCGAATGATCTATTTTTGCATTTCGTGCAGAACCAGACGTTCGGTGAGTTCGAGATCCAAATTCGAGTCCGTGCCCAAAAGATCGCAACTTTCGACGCGGGGGGCATTTCGGTAAAAACACGACTTTCCCACCCGGGGGACGTGTCGGACGAAACGCGAATAATCCATTTTGGAATTTCACGCAGAACTAGACGTTCAGTGAGTTCGGTATCGAAGTTTGAGAACGCGCCCGAAACATCGCAAGCAAGTTTCGACGCGGCGAGCGTTTCCGTAAAAATAGGACTTTCCTGCCCGTAGAACGTTCTGGACCAAACGCGAATGATCTATTTTTGCATTTCGTGCATAACCGGACGTTCGGTGAGTTCGAGATCCAAATTCGAGTCCGTGCCCGAAAGATCGCAACTTTCGACGCGGGGGGCATTTCGGTAAAAACACGACTTTCCTGCCCGTAGGACGTTTCGGACCAAACGCGAATGATCTATTTTTGCATTTCGTGCAGAACCGGACGTTCGGTGAGTTCGAGATCCAAATTCGAGTCCGTGCCCGAAAGATCGCAACTTTCGACGCGGGGGGCATTTCGGTAAAAACACGACTTTCACACCCGGAGGACGTGTCGGACGAAACGCGTATGATCTATTTTGGAATTTCACGCAGAACTAGACGTTCAGTGAGTTCGGTATCGAAGTTCGAGAACGCGCCCGAAACATCGCCAGCAAGTTTCGACGCGGCGAGCGTTTCGGTAAAAACACGACTTTCCTGCCCGTAGGACGTTCCGGACCAAACGCGAATGATCTATTTTTGCATTTCGTGCAGAACCGGACGTTCGGTGAGTTCGAGATCCAAATTCGAGTCCGTGCCCGAAAGATTGCAACTTTCGACGCGGGGTGCATTTCGGTAAAAACACGACTTTCCTGTCCGTAGGACGTTCCGGACCAAACGCGAATGACTTATTTTTGCATTTTGTGCAGAACCAGACGTTCGGTGAGTTCGAGATCCAAATTCGAGTCCGCGCCCAAAAGATCGCAACTTTCGACGCGGGGGGCATTTCGGTAAAAACACGACTTTCCCACCCGGAGGACGTGTCGGACGAAATGCGTATGATCTATTTTGGAATTTCACGCAGAACTAGACGTTCAGTGAGTTCGGTATCGAAGTTCGAGAACGCGCCCGAAACATCGCCAGCAAGTTTCGACGCGGCGAGCGTTTCGGTAAAAACACGACTTTCCTGCCCGTAGGACGTTCCGGACCAAACGCGAATGATCTATTTTTGCATTTTGTGCAGAACCAGACGTTCGGTGAGTTCGAGATCCAAAATCGAGTCCGTGCCCAAAAGATCGCAACTTTCGACGATGGGGGCATTTCGGTAAAAACACGACTTTCCCACCCGGAGGACGTGTCGGACGAAACGCGTATGATCCATTTTGGAATTTCACGCAGAACTAGACCTTCAGTGAGTTCGGTATCGAAGTTCGAGACGCGCCCGAAACATCGCAAGCAAATTTCGACGCGGCGAGCGTTTCGGTAAAAACACGACTTTCCTGCCCGTAGGACGTTCCGGACCAAACGCGAATGATCTATTTTTGCATTTCGTGCATATCCGGACGTTCGGTGAGTTGAGATCCAAATTCGAGTCCGTGCCCGAAAGATCGCAACTTTCGACGCGGGGGGCATTTCGGTAAAAACACGACTTTCCTGCCCGTAGGACGTTCCGGACCAAACGCGAATGATCTATTTTTGCATTTCGTGCAGAACCAGACGTTCGGTGAGTTCGAGATCCAAATTCGAGTCCGTGCCCAAAAGATCGCAACTTTCGACGCGGGGGGCATTTCGGTAAAAACACGACTTTCCCACCCGGGGGACGTGTCGGACGAAACGCGAATAATCCATTTTGGAATTTCACGCAGAACTAGACGTTCAGTGAGTTCGGTATCGAAGTTTGAGAACGCGCCCGAAACATCGCAAGCAAGTTTCGACGCGGCGAGCGTTTCCGTAAAAATAGGACTTTCCTGCCCGTAGAACGTTCTGGACCAAACGCGAATGATCTATTTTTGCATTTCGTGCATAACCGGACGTTCGGTGAGTTCGAGATCCAAATTCGAGTCCGTGCCCGAAAGATCGCAACTTTCGACGCGGGGGGCATTTCGGTAAAAACACGACTTTCCTGCCCGTAGGACGTTTCGGACCAAACGCGAATGATCTATTTTTGCATTTCGTGCAGAACCGGACGTTCGGTGAGTTCGAGATCCAAATTCGAGTCCGTGCCCGAAAGATCGCAACTTTCGACGCGGGGGGCATTTCGGTAAAAACACGACTTTCACACCCGGAGGACGTGTCGGACGAAACGCGTATGATCTATTTTGGAATTTCACGCAGAACTAGACGTTCAGTGAGTTCGGTATCGAAGTTCGAGAACGCGCCCGAAACATCGCCAGCAAGTTTCGACGCGGCGAGCGTTTCGGTAAAAACACGACTTTCCTGCCCGTAGGACGTTCCGGACCAAACGCGAATGATCTATTTTTGCATTTCGTGCAGAACCGGACGTTCGGTGAGTTCGAGATCCAAATTCGAGTCCGTGCCCGAAAGATTGCAACTTTCGACGCGGGGTGCATTTCGGTAAAAACACGACTTTCCTGTCCGTAGGACGTTCCGGACCAAACACGAATGATCTATTTTTGCATTTCGTGCAGAACCAGACGTTCGGTGAGTTCAAGATCCAAATTCGAGTCCGTGCCGAAAAGATCGCAACTTTCGACGCGGGGGGCATTTCGGTAAAAACACGACTTTTCCACCCGGAGGACGTGTCGGACGAAACGCGTATGATCCATTTTGGAATTTCACGCAGAACTAGACGTTCAGTGAGTTCGGTATCGAAGTTCGAGAACGCGCCCGAAACATCGCAAGCAAGTTTCGACGCGGCGAGCGTTTCGGTAAAAACACGACTTTCCTGCCCGTAGAACGTTCCGGACCAAACGTGAATGATCTATTTTTGCATTTCGTGCATAACCGGACGTTCGGTGAGTTCGAGATCCAAATTCGACTCCGTGCCCGAAAGATCGCAACTTTCGACGCGGGGGGCATTTCGGTAAAAACACGACTTTCCTGCCCGTAAGACGTTCCGGACCAAACGCGAATGATCTATTTTTGCATTTCGTGCAGAACCGGACGTTCGGTGAGTTCGAGATCCAAATTCGAGTCCGTGCCCGAAAGATCGCAACTTTCGACGCGGGGGGCATTTCGGTAAAAACACGACTTTCACACCCGGAGGACGTGTCGGACGAAACGCGTATGATCTATTTTGGAATTTCACGCAGAACTAGACGTTCAGTGAGTTCGGTATCGAAGTTCGAGAACTTGCCCGAAACATCGCCAGCAAGTTTCGACGCGGCGAGCGTTTCGGTAAAAACATGACTTTCCTGCCCGTAGGACGTTCCGGACCAAACGCGAATGATCTATTTTTGCATTTCGTCCAGAACCGGACGTTCGGTGAGTTCGAGATCCAAATTCGAGTCCGTGCCCGAAAGATCGCAACTATCGACGCGGGGGGAATTTCGGTAAAAACACGACTTTCCCACCCGGAGGACGTGTCGGACGAAACGCGTATGATCTATTTTTGAATTTCACGCAGAACTAGACGTTCAGTGAGTTCGGTATCGAAGTTCGAGAACGCGCCCGAAACATCGCCAGCAAGTTTCGACGCGGCGAGCGTTTCGGTAAAAACACGACTTTCCTGCCCGTAGGACGTTCCGGACCAAACGCGAATGATCTATTTTTGCATTTCGTGCATAACCGGACGTTCGGTGAGTTCGAGATCCAAATTCGAGTCCGTGCCCGAAAGATCGCAACTTTCGACGCGGGGGCATTTCGGAAAAAACACGATTTTCCTGCCCGTAGGACGTTCCGGACCAAACGCGAATGATCTATTTTTGCATTTCGTGCAGAACCGGACGTTCGGTGAGTTCGAGATCCAAATTCGCGTCCGTGCCCGAAAGATCGCAACTTTCGACGCCGGGGGCATTTTGGTAAAAACACGACTTTCACACCCGGAGGACGTGTCGGACGAAACGCGTATGATCTATTTTGGAATTTCACGCAGAACTAGATGTTCAGTGAGTTCGGTATCGAAGTTCGAGAACGCGCCCGAAACATTGCAAGCAAGTTTCAACGCGGCGAGCGTTTCGGTAAAAACACGACTTTCCTGCCCGTAGGACGTTCCGGACCAAACGCGAATGATCTATTTTTGCATTTCGTGCAGAACCGGACGTTCGGTGAGTTCGAGATCCAAATTCGCGTCCGTGCCCGAAAGATCGCAACTTTCGACGCCGGGGGCATTTTGGTAAAAACACGACTTTCACACCCGGAGGACGTGTCGGACGAAACGCGTATGATCTATTTTGGAATTTCACGCAGAACTAGATGTTCAGTGAGTTCGGTATCGAAGTTCGAGAACGCGCCCTAAACATTGCAAGCAAGTTTCAACGCGGCGAGCGTTTCGGTAAAAACACGACTTTCCTGCCCGTAGACGTTCCGGACCAAACGCGAATGATCTATTTTTGCATTTCGTGCATAACCGGACGTTCGGTGAGTTCGAGATCCAAATTCGAGTCCGTGCCCGAAAGATCGCAACTTTCGACGCGGGGGCATTTCGGAAAAAACACGATTTTCCTGCCCGTAGGACGTTCCGGACCAAACGCGAATGATCTATTTTTGCATTTCGTGCAGAACCGGACGTTCGGTGAGTTCGAGATCCAAATTCGCGTCCGTGCCCGAAAGATCGCAACTTTCGACGCCGGGGGCATTTTGGTAAAAACACGACTTTCACACCCGGAGGACGTGTCGGACGAAACGCGTATGATCTATTTTGGAATTTCACGCAGAACTAGATGTTCAGTGAGTTCGGTATCGAAGTTCGAGAACGCGCCCGAAACATTGCAAGCAAGTTTCAACGCGGCGAGCGTTTCGGTAAAAACACGACTTTCCTGCCCGTAGGACGTTCCGGACCAAACGCGAATGATCTATTTTTGCATTTCGTGCATAACCGGACGTTCGGTGAGTTCGAGATCCAAATTCGAGTCCGTGCCCGAAAGATCGCAACTTTCGACGCGGGTGCATTTCGGTAAAAACACGACTTTCCTGCCCGTAGGACGTTCCGGACCAAACGCGAATGATCTATTTTTGCATTTCGTGCAGAACCGGACGTTCGGTGAGTTCGAGATCCAAATTCGAGTCCGTGCCCGAAAGATCGCAACTTTCGACGCGGGGGGCATTTCTGTGAAAACACGACTTTCACACCCGGAGGACGTGTCGGACGAAACGCGTATGATCTATTTTGGAATTTCACGCAGAACTAGACGTTCAGTGAGTTCGGTATCGAAGTTCGAGAACGCGCCCGAAACATCGCCAGCAAGTTTCGACGCGGCGAGCGTTTCGGTAAAAACACGACTTTTCTGCCCGTAGGACGTTCCGGACCAAACGCGAATGATCTATTTTTGCATTTCGTGGAGAACCGGACGTTCGGTGAGTTCGAGATCCAAATTCGAGTCCGTGCCCGAAAGATCGCAACTTTCGACGCGGGGGCATGTCGGTAAAAACACGACTTTCCTGTCCGTAGGACGTTCCGGACCAAACGCGAATGACTTATTTTTGCATTTTGTGCAGAACCAGACGTTCGGTGAGTTCGAGATCCAAATTCGAGTCCGCGCCCAAAAGATCGCAACTTTCGACGCGGGGGGCATTTCGGTAAAAACACGACTTTCCCACCCGGAGGACGTGTCGGACGAAATGCGTATGATCTATTTTGGAATTTCACGCAGAACTAGACGTTCAATGAGTTCGGTATCGAAGTTCGAGAACGCGCCCGAAACATCGCAAGCAAATTTCGACGCGGCGAGCGTTTCGGTAAAAACACGACTTTCCTGCCCGTAGGACGTTCCGGACCAAAAGCGAATGATCTATTTTTGCATTTCGTGCAGAACCGGACGTTCGGTGAGTTCGAGATCCAAATTCGAGTCCGTGCCCGAAAGATCGCAACTTTCGACGCGGCGGGCATTTTGGTAAAAACACGACTTTCACACCCGGAGGACGTGTCGGACGAAACGCGTATGATCTATTTTGGAATTTCACGCAGAACTAGACGTTCAGTGAGTTCGGTATCGAAGTTCGAGAACGCGCCCGAAACATCGCCAGCAAGTTTGGACGCGGCGAGCGTTTCGGTAAAAACACGACTTTTTTGCCCGTAGGACGTTCCGGACCAAACGCGAATGATCTATTTTTGCATTTCGTGCAGAACCGGACGTTCAGTGAGTTCGAGATCCAAATTCGAGTCCGTGCCCGAAAGATCGCAACTTTCGACGCGGGGGGCATTTCTGTGAAAACACGACTTTCACACCCGGAGGACGTGTCGGACGAAACGCGTATGATCTATTTTGGAATTTCACGCAGAACTAGACGTTCAGTGAGTTCGGTATCGAAGGTCGAGAACGCGTCCGAAACATCGCCAGCAAGTTTCGACGCGGCGAGCGTTTCGGTAAAAACACGACTTTTCTGCCCGTAGGACGTTCCGGACCAAACGCGAATGATCTATTTTTGCATTTCGTGCATAACCGGACGTTCGGTGAGTTCGAGATCCAAATTCGAGTCCGTGCCCGAAAGATCGCAACTTTCGACGCGGGTGCATTTCGGTAAAAACACGACTTTCCTGCCCGTAGGACGTTCCGGACCAAACGCGAATGATCTATTTTTGCATTTCGTGCAGAACCGGATGTTCGGTGAGTTCGAGATCCAAATTCGAGTCCGTGCCCGAAAGATCGCAACTTTCGACGCGGGGGGCATTTCTGTGAAAACACGACTTTCACACCCGGAGGACGTGTCGGACGAAACGCGTATGATCTATTTTGGAATTTCACGCAGAACTAGACGTTCAGTGAGTTCGGTATCGAAGTTCGAGAACGCGCCCGAAACATCACCAGCAAGTTTCGACGCGGCGAGCGTTTCGGTAAAAACACGACTTTTTTGCCCGTAGGACGTTCCGGACCAAACGCGAATGATCTATTTTTGCATTTCGTGCAGAACCGGACGTTCGGTGAGTTCGAGATCCAAATTCGAGTCCGTGCCCGAAAGATCGCAACTTTCGACGCGGGGGCATGTCGGTAAAAACACGACTTTCCTGTCCGTAGGACGTTCCGGACCAAACGCGAATGACTTATTTTTGCATTTTGTGCAGAACCAGACGTTCGGTGAGTTCGAGATCCAAATTCGAGTCCGCGCCCAAAAGATCGCAACTTTCGACGCGGGGGGCATTTCGGTAAAAACACGACTTTCCCACCCGGAGGACGTGTCGGACGAAATGCGTATGATCTATTTAGGAATTTCACGCAGAACTAGACGTTCAATGAGTTCGGTATCGAAGTTCGAGAACGCGCCCGAAACATCGCAAGCAAATTTCGACGCGGCGAGCGTTTCGGTAAAAACACGACTTTCCTGCCCGTAGGACGTTAAGGACCAAAAGCGAATGATCTATTTTTGCATTTCGTGCAGAACCAGACGTTCGGTGAGTTCGAGATCCAAATTCGAGTCCGTGCCCGAAAGATCGCAACTTTCGACGCGGCGGGCATTTTGGTAAAAACACGACTTTCACACCCGGAGGACGTGTCGGACGAAACGCGTATGATCTATTTTGGAATTTCACGCAGAACTAGACGTTCAGTGAGTTCGGTATCGAAGTTCGAGAACGCGCCCGAAACATCGCCAGCAAGTTTGGACGCGGCGAGCGTTTCGGTAAAAACACGACTTTTTTGCCCGTAGGACGTTCCGGACCAAACGCGAATGATCTATTTTTGCATTTCGTGCAGAACCGGACGTTCAGTGAGTTCGAGATCCAAATTCGAGTCCGTGCCCGAAAGATCGCAACTTTCGACGCGGGGGGCATTTCTGTGAAAACACGACTTTCACACCCGGAGGACGTGTTGGACGAAACGCGTATGATCTATTTTGGAATTTCACGCAGAACTAGACGTTCAGTGAGTTCGGTATCGAAGGTCGAGAACGCGTCCGAAACATCGCCAGCAAGTTTCGACGCGGCGAGCGTTTCGGTAAAAACACGACTTTTCTGCCCGTAGGACGTTCCGGACCAAACGCGAATGATCTATTTTTGCATTTCGTGCAGAACCGGACGTTCGGTGAGTTCGAGATCCAAATTCGAGTCCGTGCCCGAAAGATCGCAACTTTCGACGCGGGGGCATGTCGGTAAAAACACGACTTTCCTGTCCGTAGGACGTTCCGGACCAAACGCGAATGACTTATTTTTGCATTTTGTGCAGAACCAGACGTTCGGTGAGTTCGAGATCCAAATTCGAGTCCGCGCCCAAAAGATCGCAACTTTCGACGCGGGGGGCATTTCGGTAAAAACACGACTTTCCCACCCGGAGGACGTGTCGGACGAAATGCGTATGATCTATTTTGGAATTTCACGCAGAACTAGACGTTCAATGAGTTCGGTATCGAAGTTCGAGAACGCGCCCGAAACATCGCAAGGAAATTTCGACGCGGCGAGCGTTTCGGTAAAAACACGACTTTCCTGCCCGTAGGACGTTCCGGACCAAAAGCGAATGATCTATTTTTGCATTTCGTGCAGAACCGGACGTTCGGTGAGTTCGAGATCCAAATTCGAGTCCGTGCCCGAAAGATCGCAACTTTCGACGCGGCGGGCATTTTGGTAAAAACACGACTTTCACACCCGGAGGACGTGTCGGACGAAACGCGTATGATCTATTTTGGAATTTCACGCAGAACTAGACGTTCAGTGAGTTCGGTATCGAAGTTCGAGAACGCGCCCGAAACATCGCCAGCAAGTTTGCACGCGGCGAGCGTTTCGGTAAAAACACGACTTTTTTGCCCGTAGGACGTTCCGGACCAAACGCGAATGATCTATTTTTGCATTTCGTGCAGAACCGGACGTTCAGTGAGTTCGAGATCCAAATTCGAGTCCGTGCCCGAAAGATTGCAACTTTCGACGCGGGGGGCATTTCTGTGAAAACACGACTTTCACACCCGGAGGACGTGTCGGACGAAACGCGTATGATCTATTTTGGAATTTCACGCAGAACTAGACGTTCAGTGAGTTCGGTATCGAAGGTCGAGAACGCGTCCGAAACATCGCCAGCAAGTTTCGACGCGGCGAGCGTTTCGGTAAAAACACGACTTTTCTGCCCGTAGGACGTTCCGGACCAAACGCGAATGATCTATTTTTGCATTTCGTGCAGAACCGGACGTTCGGTGAGTTCGAGATCCAAATTCGAGTCCGTGCCCGAAAGATCGCAACTTTCGACGCGGGGGCATGTCGGTAAAAACACGACTTTCCTGTCCGTAGGACGTTCCGGACCAAACGCGAATGACTTATTTTTGCATTTTGTGCAGAACCAGACGTTCGGTGAGTTCGAGATCCAAATTCGAGTCCGCGCCCAAAAGATCGCAACTTTCGACGCGGGGGGCATTTCGGTAAAAACACGACTTTCCCACCCGGAGGACGTGTCGGACGAAATGCGTATGATCTATTTTGGAATTTCACGCAGAACTAGACGTTCAATGAGTTCGGTATCGAAGTTCGAGAACGCGCCCGAAACATCGCAAGCAAATTTCGACGCGGCGAGCGTTTCGGTAAAAACACGACTTTCCTGCCCGTAGGACGTTCCGGACCAAAAGCGAATGATCTATTTTTGCATTTCGTGCAGAACCAGACGTTCGGTGAGTTCGAGATCCAAATTCGAGTCCGTGCCCGAAAGATCGCAACTTTCGACGCGGCGGGCATTTTGGTAAAAACACGACTTTCACACCCGGAGGACGTGTCGGACGAAACGCGTATGATCTATTTTGGAATTTCACGCAGAACTAGACGTTCAGTGAGTTCGGTATCGAAGTTCGAGAACGCGCCCGAAACATCGCCAGCAAGTTTGGACGCGGCGAGCGTTTCGGTAAAAACACGACTTTTTTGCCCGTAGGACGTTCCGGACCAAACGCGAATGATCTATTTTTGCATTTCGTGCAGAACCGGACGTTCAGTGAGTTCGAGATCCAAATTCGAGTCCGTGCCCGAAAAATCGCAACTTTCGACGCGGGGGGCATTTCTGTGAAAACACGACTTTCACACCCGGAGGACGTGTCGGACGAAACGCGTATGATCTATTTTGGAATTTCACGCAGAACTAGACGTTCAGTGAGTTCGGTATCGAAGGTCGAGAACGCGTCCGAAACATCGCCAGCAAGTTTCGACGCGGCGAGCGTTTCGGTAAAAACACGACTTTTCTGCCCGTAGGACGTTCCGGACCAAACGCGAATGATCTATTTTTGCATTTCGTGCAGAACCGGACGTTCGGTGAGTTCGAGATCCAAATTCGAGTCCGTGCCCGAAAGATCGCAACTTTCGACGCGGGGGCATGTCGGTAAAAACACGACTTTCCTGTCCGTAGGACGTTCCGGACCAAACGCGAATGACTTATTTTTGCATTTTGTGCAGAACCAGACGTTCGGTGAGTTCGAGATCAAAATTCGAGTCCGCGCCCAAAAGATCGCAACTTTCGACGCGGGGGGCATTTCGGTAAAAACACGACTTTCCCACCCGGAGGACGTGTCGGACGAAATGCGTATGATCTATTTTGGAATTTCACGCAGAACTAGACGTTCAATGAGTTCGGTATCGAAGTTCGAGAACGCGCCCGAAACATCGCAAGGAAATTTCGACGCGGCGAGCGTTTCGGTAAAAACACGACTTTCCTGCCCGTAGGACGTTCCGGACCAAAAGCGAATGATCTATTTTTGCATTTCGTGCAGAACCGGACGTTCGGTGAGTTCGAGATCCAAATTCGAGTCCGTGCCCGAAAGATCGCAACTTTCGACGCGGCGGGCATTTTGGTAAAAACACGACTTTCACACCCGGAGGACGTGTCGGACGAAACGCGTATGATCTATTTTGGAATTTCACGCAGAACTAGACGTTCAGTGAGTTCGGTATCGAAGTTCGAGAACGCGCCCGAAACATCGCCAGCAAGTTTGCACGCGGCGAGCGTTTCGGTAAAAACACGACTTTTTTGCCCGTAGGACGTTCCGGACCAAACGCGAATGATCTATTTTTGCATTTCGTGCAGAACCGGACGTTCAGTGAGTTCGAGATCCAAATTCGAGTCCGTGCCCGAAAGATTGCAACTTTCGACGCGGGGGGCATTTCTGTGAAAACACGACTTTCACACCCGGAGGACGTGTCGGACGAAACGCGTATGATCTATTTTGGAATTTCACGCAGAACTAGACGTTCAGTGAGTTCGGTATCGAAGGTCGAGAACGCGTCCGAAACATCGCCAGCAAGTTTCGACGCGGCGAGCGTTTCGGTAAAAACACGACTTTTCTGCCCGTAGGACGTTCCGGACCAAACGCGAATGATCTATTTTTGCATTTCGTGCAGAACCGGACGTTCGGTGAGTTCGAGATCCAAATTCGAGTCCGTGCCCGAAAGATCGCAACTTTCGACGCGGGGGCATGTCGGTAAAAACACGACTTTCCTGTCCGTAGGACGTTCCGGACCAAACGCGAATGACTTATTTTTGCATTTTGTGCAGAACCAGACGTTCGGTGAGTTCGAGATCCAAATTCGAGTCCGCGCCCAAAAGATCGCAACTTTCGACGCGGGGGGCATTTCGGTAAAAACACGACTTTCCCACCCGGAGGACGTGTCGGACGAAATGCGTATGATCTATTTTGGAATTTCACGCAGAACTAGACGTTCAATGAGTTCGGTATCGAAGTTCGAGAACGCGCCCGAAACATCGCAAGGAAATTTCGACGCGGCGAGCGTTTCGGTAAAAACACGACTTTCCTGCCCGTAGGACGTTTCGGACCAAAAGCGAATGATCTATTTTTGCATTTCGTGCAGAACCGGACGTTCGGTGAGTTCGAGATCCAAATTCGAGTCCGTGCCCGAAAGATCGCAACTTTCGACGCGGCGGGCATTTTGGTAAAAACACGACTTTCACACCCGGAGGACGTGTCGGACGAAACGCGTATGATCTATTTTGGAATTTCACGCAGAACTAGACGTTCAGTGAGTTCGGTATCGAAGTTCGAGAACGCGCCCGAAACATCGCCAGCAAGTTTGGACGCGGCGAGCGTTTCGGTAAAAACACGACTTTTTTGCCCGTAGGACGTTCCGGACCAAACGCGAATGATCTATTTTTGCATTTCGTGCAGAACCGGACGTTCAGTGAGTTCGAGATCCAAATTCGAGTCCGTGCCCGAAAGATCGCAACTTTCGACGCGGGGGGCATTTCTGTGAAAACACGACTTTCACACCCGGAGGACGTGTCGGACGAAACGCGTATGATCTATTTTGGAATTTCACGCAGAACTAGACGTTCAGTGAGTTCGGTATCGAAGGTCGAGAACGCGTCCGAAACATCGCCAGCAAGTTTCGACGCGGCGAGTGTTTCGGTAAAAACACGACTTTTCTGCCCGTAGGACGTTCCGGACCAAACGCGAATGATCTATTTTTGCATTTCGTGCAGAACCGGGCGTTCGGTGAGTTCGAGATCCAAAATCGAGTCCGTGCCCGAAAGATCGCAACTTTTGACGCGGGGGGCATTTCGGTAAAAACACGACTTTCCCACCCGGAGGACGTGTCGGACGAAACGCGTAAGATCCATTTTGGAATTTCACGCAGAACTAGACGTTCAGTGAGTTCGGTATCGAAGTTCGAGAACGCGCCCGAAACATCGCAAGCAAGTTTCGACGCGGCGAGCGTTTCGGTAAAAACACGACTTTCCTGCCCGTAGGACGTTCCGGACCAAACGCGAATGATCTATTTTTGCATTTCGTGCATAACCGGACGTTCGGTGAGTTCGAGATCCAAATTCGAGTCCGTGCCCGAAAGATCGCAACTTTCGACGCGGGGGCATTTCGGAAAAAACACGATTTTCCTGCCCGTAGGACGTTCCGGACCAAACGCGAATGATCTATTTTTGCATTTCGTGCAGAACCGGACGTTCGGTGAGTTCGAGATCCAAATTCGAGTCCGTGCCCGAAAGATCGCAACTTTCGACGCCGGGGGCATTTTGGTAAAAACACGACTTTCACACCCGGAGGACGTGTCGGATGAAACGCGTATGATCTATTTTGGAATTTCACGCAGAACTAGATGTTCAGTGAGTTCGGTATCGAAGTTCGAGAACGCGCCCGAAACAATGCAAGCAAGTTTCAACGCGGCGAGCGTTTCGGTAAAAACACGACTTTCCTGCCCGTAGGACGTTCCGGACCAAACGCGAATGATCTATTTTTGCATTTCGTGCATAACCGGACGTTCGGTGAGTTCGAGATCCAAATTCGAGTCCGTGCCCGAAAGATCGCAACTTTCGACGCGGGTGCATTTCGGTAAAAACACGACTTTCCTGCCCGTAGGACGTTCCGGACCAAACGCGAATGATCTATTTTTGCATTTCGTGCAGAACCGGACGTTCGGTGAGTTCGAGATCCAAATTCGAGTCCGTGCCCGAAAGATCGCAACTTTCGACGCGGGGGGCATTTCTGTGAAAACACGACTTTCACACCCGGAGGACGTGTCGGACGAAACGCCTATGATCTATTTTGGAATTTCACGCAGAACTAGACGTTCAGTGAGTTCGGTATCGAAGTTCGAGAACGCGCCCGAAACATCGCAAGGAAATTTCGACGCGGCGAGCGTTTCGGTAAAAACACGACTTTCCTGCCCGTAGGACGTTCCGGACCAAAAGCGAATGATCTATTTTTGCATTTCGTGCAGAACCGGACGTTCGGTGAGTTCGAGATCCAAATTCGAGTCCGTGCCCGAAAGATCGCAACTTTCGACGCGGCGGGCATGTCGGTAAAAACACGACTTTCACACCCGGAGGACGTGTCGGACGAAACGCGTATGATCTATTTTGGAATTTCACGCAGAACTAGACGTTCAGTGAGTTCGGTATCGAAGTTCGAGAACGCGCCCGAAACATCGCCAGCAAGTTTGCACGCGGCGAGCGTTTCGGTAAAAACACGACTTTTTTGCCCGTAGGACGTTCCGGACCAAACGCGAATGATCTATTTTTGCATTTCGTGCAGAACCGGACGTTCAGTGAGTTCGAGATCCAAATTCGAGTCCGTGCCCGAAAGATTGCAACTTTCGACGCGGGGGGCATTTCTGTGAAAACACGACTTTCACACCCGGAGGACGTGTCGGACGAAACGCGTATGATCTATTTTGGAATTTCACGCAGAACTAGACGTTCAGTGAGTTCGGTATCGAAGGTCGAGAACGCGTCCGAAACATCGCCAGCAAGTTTCGACGCGGCGAGCGTTTCGGTAAAAACACGACTTTTCTGCCCGTAGGACGTTCCGGACCAAACGCGAATGATCTATTTTTGCATTTCGTGCAGAACCGGACGTTCGGTGAGTTCGAGATCCAAATTCGAGTCCGTGCCCGAAAGATCGCAACTTTCGACGCGGGGGCATGTCGGTAAAAACACGACTTTCCTGTCCGTAGGACGTTCCGGACCAAACGCGAATGACTTATTCTTGCATTTTGTGCAGAACCAGACGTTCGGTGAGTTCGAGATCCAAATTCGAGTCCGCGCCCAAAAGATCGCAACTTTCGACGCGGGGGGCATTTCGGTAAAAACACGACTTTCCCACCCGGAGGACGTGTCGGACGAAATGCGTATGATCTATTTTGGAATTTCACGCAGAACTAGACGTTCAATGAGTTCGGTATCGAAGTTCGAGAACGCGCCCGAAACATCGCAAGGAAATTTCGACGCGGCGAGCGTTTCGGTAAAAACACGACTTTCCTGCCCGTAGGACGTTTCGGACCAAAAGCGAATGATCTATTTTTGCATTTCGTGCAGAACCGGACGTTCGGTGAGTTCGAGATCCAAATTCGAGTCCGTGCCCGAAAGATCGCAACTTTCGACGCGGCGGGCATTTTGGTAAAAACACGACTTTCACACCCGGAGGACGTGTCGGACGAAACGCGTATGATCTATTTTGGAATTTCACGCAGAACTAGACGTTCAGTGAGTTCGGTATCGAAGGTCGAGAACGCGTCCGAAACATCGCCAGCAAGTTTCGACGCGGCGAGTGTTTCGGAAAAAACACGACTTTTCTGCCCGTAGGACGTTCCGGACCAAACGCGAATGATCTATTTTTGCATTTCGTGCAGAACCGGGCGTTCGGTGAGTTCGAGATCCAAAATCGAGTCCGTGCCCGAAAGATCGCAACTTTTGACGCGGGGGGCATTTCGGTAAAAACACGACTTTCCCACCCGGAGGACGTGTCGGACGAAACGCGTAAGATCCATTTTGGAATTTCACGCAGAACTAGACGTTCAGTGAGTTCGGTATCGAAGTTCGAGAACGCGCCCGAAACATCGCAAGCAAGTTTCGACGCGGCGAGCGTTTCGGTAAAAACACGACTTTCCTGCCCGTAGGACGTTCCGGACCAAACGCGAATGATCTATTTTTGCATTTCGTGCATAACCGGACGTTCGGTGAGTTCGAGATCCAAATTCGAGTCCGTGCCCGAAAGATCGCAACTTTCGACGCGGGGGCATTTCGGAAAAAACACGATTTTCCTGCCCGTAGGACGTTCCGGACCAAACGCGAATGATCTATTTTTGCATTTCGTGCAGAACCGGACGTTCGGTGAGTTCGAGATCCAAATTCGAGTCCGTGCCCGAAAGATCGCAACTTTCGACGCCGGGGGCATTTTGGTAAAAACACGACTTTCACACCCGGAGGACGTGTCGGATGAAACGCGTATGATCTATTTTGGAATTTCACGCAGAACTAGATGTTCAGTGAGTTCGGTATCGAAGTTCGAGAACGCGCCCGAAACAATGCAAGCAAGTTTCAACGCGGCGAGCGTTTCGGTAAAAACACGACTTTCCTGCCCGTAGGACGTTCCGGACCAAACGCGAATGATCTATTTTTGCATTTCGTGCATAACCGGACGTTCGGTGAGTTCGAGATCCAAATTCGAGTCCGTGCCCGAAAGATCGCAACTTTCGACGCGGGTGCATTTCGGTAAAAACACGACTTTCCTGCCCGTAGGACGTTCCGGACCAAACGCGAATGATCTATTTTTGCATTTCGTGCAGAACCGGACGTTCGGTGAGTTCGAGATCCAAATTCGAGTCCGTGCCCGAAAGATCGCAACTTTCGACGCGGGGGGCATTTCTGTGAAAACACGACTTTCACACCCGGAGGACGTGTCGGACGAAACGCGTATGATCTATTTTGGAATTTCACGCAGAACTAGACGTTCAGTGAGTTCGGTATCGAAGTTCGAGAACGCGCCCGAAACATCGCAAGGAAATTTCGACGCGGCGAGCGTTTCGGTAAAAACACGACTTTCCTGCCCGTAGGACGTTCCGGACCAAAAGCGAATGATCTATTTTTGCATTTCGTGCAGAACCGGACGTTCGGTGAGTTCGAGATCCAAATTCGAGTCCGTGCCCGAAAGATCGCAACTTTCGACGCGGCGGGCATGTCGGTAAAAACACGACTTTCACACCCGGAGGACGTGTCGGACGAAACGCGTATGATCTATTTTGGAATTTCACGCAGAACTAGACGTTCAGTGAGTTCGGTATCGAAGTTCGAGAACGCGCCCGAAACATCGCCAGCAAGTTTGCACGCGGCGAGCGTTTCGGTAAAAACACGACTTTTTTGCCCGTAGGACGTTCCGGACCAAACGCGAATGATCTATTTTTGCATTTCGTGCAGAACCGGACGTTCAGTGAGTTCGAGATCCAAATTCGAGTCCGTGCCCGAAAGATTGCAACTTTCGACGCGGGGGGCATTTCTGTGAAAACACGACTTTCACACCCGGAGGACGTGTCGGACGAAACGCGTATGATCTATTTTGGAATTTCACGCAGAACTAGACGTTCAGTGAGTTCGGTATCGAAGGTCGAGAACGCGTCCGAAACATCGCCAGCAAGTTTCGACGCGGCGAGCGTTTCGGTAAAAACACGACTTTTCTGCCCGTAGGACGTTCCGGACCAAACGCGAATGATCTATTTTTGCATTTCGTGCAGAACCGGACGTTCGGTGAGTTCGAGATCCAAATTCGAGTCCGTGCCCGAAAGATCGCAACTTTCGACGCGGGGGCATGTCGGTAAAAACACGACTTTCCTGTCCGTAGGACGTTCCGGACCAAACGCGAATGACTTATTCTTGCATTTTGTGCAGAACCAGACGTTCGGTGAGTTCGAGATCCAAATTCGAGTCCGCGCCCAAAAGATCGCAACTTTCGACGCGGGGGGCATTTCGGTAAAAACACGACTTTCCCACCCGGAGGACGTGTCGGACGAAATGCGTATGATCTATTTTGGAATTTCACGCAGAACTAGACGTTCAATGAGTTCGGTATCGAAGTTCGAGAACGCGCCCGAAACATCGCAAGGAAATTTCGACGCGGCGAGCGTTTCGGTAAAAACACGACTTTCCTGCCCGTAGGACGTTTCGGACCAAAAGCGAATGATCTATTTTTGCATTTCGTGCAGAACCGGACGTTCGGTGAGTTCGAGATCCAAATTCGAGTCCGTGCCCGAAAGATCGCAACTTTCGACGCGGCGGGCATTTTGGTAAAAACACGACTTTCACACCCGGAGGACGTGTCGGACGAAACGCGTATGATCTATTTTGGAATTTCACGCAGAACTAGACGTTCAGTGAGTTCGGTATCGAAGTTCGAGAACGCGCCCGAAACATCGCCAGCAAGTTTGGACGCGGCGAGCGTTTCGGTAAAAACACGACTTTTTTGCCCGTAGGACGTTCCGGACCAAACGCGAATGATCTATTTTTGCATTTCGTGCAGAACCGGACGTTCAGTGAGTTCGAGATCCAAATTCGAGTCCGTGCCCGAAAGATCGCAACTTTCGACGCGGGGGGCATTTCTGTGAAAACACGACTTTCACACCCGGAGGACGTGTCGGACGAAACGCGTATGATCTATTTTGGAATTTCACGCAGAACTAGACGTTCAGTGAGTTCGGTATCGAAGGTCGAGAACGCGTCCGAAACATCGCCAGCAAGTTTCGACGCGGCGAGTGTTTCGGTAAAAACACGACTTTTCTGCCCGTAGGACGTTCCGGACCAAACGCGAATGATCTATTTTTGCATTTCGTGCAGAACCGGACGTTCGGTGAGTTCGAGATCCAAATTCGAGTCCGTGCCCGAAAGATCGCAACTTTCGACGCGGGGGGCATTTCGGTAAAAACACGACTTTCACACCCGGAGGACGTGTCGGACGAAACGCGTATGATCTATTTTGGAATTTCACGCAGAACTAGACGTTCAGTGAGTTCGGTATCAAAGTTCGAGAACGCGCCCGAAACATCGCCAGCAAGTTTCGACGCGGCGAGCGTTTCGGTAAAAACATGACTTTCCTGCCCGTAGGACGTTCCGGACCAAACGCGAATGATCTATTTTGGCATTTCGTGCAGAACCGGACGTTCGGTGAGTTCGAGATCCAAATTCGAGTCCGTGCCCGAAAGATCGCAACTATCGACGCGGGGGGCATTTCGGTAAAAACACGACTTTCCCACCCGGAGGACGTGTCGGACGAAACGCGTATGATCTATTTTTGAATTTCACGCAGAACTAGACGTTCAGTGAGTTCGGTATCGAAGTTCGAGAACGCGCCCGAAACATCGCCAGCAAGTTTCGACGCGGCGAGCGTTTCGGTAAAAACACGACTTTCCTGCCCGTAGGATGTTCCGGACCAAACGCGAATGATCTATTTTTGCATTTTGTGCAGAACCAGACGTTCGGTGAGTTCGAGATCCAAAATCGAGTCCGTGCCCGAAAGATCGCAACTTTTGACGCGGGGGGCATTTCGGTAAAAACACGACTTTCCCACCCGGAGGACGTGTCGGACGAAACGCGTATGATCCATTTTGGAATTTCACGCAGAACTAGACGTTCAGTGAGTTCGGTATCGAAGTTCGAGAACGCGCCCGAAACATCGCAAGCAAGTTTCGACGCGGCGAGCGTTTCGATAAAAACACGACTTTCCTGCCCGTAGGACGTTCCGGACCAAACGCGAATGATCTATTTTTGCATTTCGTGCATAACCGGACGTTCGGTGAGTTCGAGATCCAAATTCGAGTCCGTGCCCGAAAGATCGCAACTTTCGACGCGGGGGCATTTCGGAAAAAACACGATTTTCCTGCCCGTAGGACGTTCCGGACCAAACGCGAATGATCTATTTTTGCATTTCGTGCAGAACCGGGCGTTCGGTGAGTTCGAGATCCAAAATCGAGTCCGTGCCCGAAAGATCGCAACTTTTGACGCGGGGGGCATTTCGGTAAAAACACGACTTTCCCACCCGGAGGACGTGTCGGACGAAACGCGTAAGATCCATTTTGGAATTTCACGCAGAACTAGACGTTCAGTGAGTTCGGTATCGAAGTTCGAGAACGCGCCCGAAACATCGCAAGCAAGTTTCGACGCGGCGAGCGTTTCGGTAAAAACACGACTTTCCTGCCCGTAGGACGTTCCGGACCAAACGCGAATGATCTATTTTTGCATTTCGTGCATAACCGGACGTTCGGTGAGTTCGAGATCCAAATTCGAGTCCGTGCCCGAAAGATCGCAACTTTCGACGCGGGGGCATTTCGGAAAAAACACGATTTTCCTGCCCGTAGGACGTTCCGGACCAAACGCGAATGATCTATTTTTGCATTTCGTGCAGAACCGGACGTTCGGTGAGTTCGAGATCCAAATTCGAGTCCGTGCCCGAAAGATCGCAACTTTCGACGCCGGGGGCATTTTGGTAAAAACACGACTTTCACACCCGGAGGACGTGTCGGATGAAACGCGTATGATCTATTTTGGAATTTCACGCAGAACTAGACGTTCAGTGAGTTCGGTATCGAAGTTCGAGAACGCGCCCGAAACATCGCAAGCAAGTTTCGACGCGGCGAGCGTTTCGGTAAAAACACGACTTTCCTGCCCGTAGGACGTTCCGGACCAAACGCGAATGATCTATTTTTGCATTTCGTTCAGAACCCGACGTTCGGTGAGTTCGAGATCCAAATTCGAGTCCGTGCCCGAAAGATCGCAACTTTCGACGCGGGGGGCATTTTGGTAAAAACACGACTTTCCTGCCCGTAGGTTTTTCCGGACCAAACGCGAATGATCTATTTTTGCATTTCGTGCAGAACCGGACGTTCGGTGAGTTCGAGATCCAAATTCGAGTCCGTGCCCGAAAGATCGCAACTTTCGACGCCGGGGGCATTTTGGTAAAAACACGACTTTCACACCCGGAGGACGTGTCGGACGAAACGCGTATGATCTATTTTGGAATTTCACGCAGAACTAGATGTTCAGTGAGTTCGGTATCGAAGTTCGAGAACGCGCCCGAAACAATGCAAGCAAGTTTCAACGCGGCGAGCGTTTCGGTAAAAACACGACTTTCCTGCCCGTAGGACGTTCCGGACCAAACGCGAATGATCTATTTTTGCATTTCGTGCATAACCGGACGTTCGGTGAGTTCGAGATCCAAATTCGAGTCCGTGCCCGAAAGATCGCAACATTCGACGCGGGTGCATTTCGGTAAAAACACGACTTTCCTGCCCGTAGGACGTTCCGGACCAAACGCGAATGATCTATTTTTGCATTTCGTGCAGAACCGGGCGTTCGGTGAGTTCGAGATCCAAAATCGAGTCCGTGCCCGAAAGATCGCAACTTTTGACGCGGGGGGCATTTCGGTAAAAACACGACTTTCCCACCCGGAGGACGTGTCGGACGAAACGCGTAAGATCCATTTTGGAATTTCACGCAGAACTAGACGTTCAGTGAGTTCGGTATCGAAGTTCGAGAACGCGCCCGAAACATCGCAAGCAAGTTTCGACGCGGCGAGCGTTTCGGTAAAAACACGACTTTCCTGCCCGTAGGACGTTCCGGACCAAACGCGAATGATCTATTTTTGCATTTCGTGCATAACCGGACGTTCGGTGAGTTCGAGATCCAAATTCGAGTCCGTGCCCGAAAGATCGCAACTTTCGACGCGGGGGCATTTCGGAAAAAACACGATTTTCCTGCCCGTAGGACGTTCCGGACCAAACGCGAATGATCTATTTTTGCATTTCGTGCAGAACCGGACGTTCGGTGAGTTCGAGATCCAAATTCGAGTCCGTGCCCGAAAGATCGCAACTTTCGACGCCGGGGGCATTTTGGTAAAAACACGACTTTCACACCCGGAGGACGTGTCGGATGAAACGCGTATGATCTATTTTGGAATTTCACGCAGAACTAGACGTTCAGTGAGTTCGGTATCGAAGTTCGAGAACGCGCCCGAAACATCGCAAGCAAGTTTCGACGCGGCGAGCGTTTCGGTAAAAACACGACTTTCCTGCCCGTAGGACGTTCCGGACCAAACGCGAATGATCTATTTTTGCATTTCGTTCAGAACCCGACGTTCGGTGAGTTCGAGATCCAAATTCGAGTCCGTGCCCGAAAGATCGCAACTTTCGACGCGGGGGGCATTTTGGTAAAAACACGACTTTCCTGCCCGTAGGTTTTTCCGGACCAAACGCGAATGATCTATTTTTGCATTTCGTGCAGAACCGGACGTTCGGTGAGTTCGAGATCCAAATTCGAGTCCGTGCCCGAAAGATCGCAACTTTCGACGCCGGGGGCATTTTGGTAAAAACACGACTTTCACACCCGGAGGACGTGTCGGACGAAACGCGTATGATCTATTTTGGAATTTCACGCAGAACTAGATGTTCAGTGAGTTCGGTATCGAAGTTCGAGAACGCGCCCGAAACAATGCAAGCAAGTTTCAACGCGGCGAGCGTTTCGGTAAAAACACGACTTTCCTGCCCGTAGGACGTTCCGGACCAAACGCGAATGATCTATTTTTGCATTTCGTGCATAACCGGACGTTCGGTGAGTTCGAGATCCAAATTCGAGTCCGTGCCCGAAAGATCGCAACATTCGACGCGGGTGCATTTCGGTAAAAACACGACTTTCCTGCCCGTAGGACGTTCCGGACCAAACGCGAATGATCTATTTTTGCATTTCGTGCAGAACCGGACGTTCGGTGAGTTCGAGATCCAAATTCGAGTCCGTGCCCGAAAGATCGCAACTTTCGACGCGGGGGGCATTTCTGTGAAAACACGACTTTCACACCCGGAGGACGTGTCGGACGAAACGCGTATGATCTATTTTGGAATTTCACGCAGAACTAGACGTTCAGTGAGTTCGGTATCGAAGTTCGAGAACGCGCCCGAAACATCGCCAGCAAGTTTCGACGCGGCGAGCGTTTCGGTAAAAACACGACTTTTCTGCCTGTAGGACGTTCCGGACCAAACGCGAATGATCTATTTTTGCATTTCGTGCAGAACCGGACGTTCGGTGAGTTCGAGATCCAAATTCGAGTCCGTGCCCGAAAGATCGCAACTTTCGACGCGGGGGCATGTCGGTAAAAACACGACTTTCCTGTCCGTAGGACGTTCCGGACCAAACGCGAATGACTTATTTTTGCATTTTGTGCAGAACCAGACGTTCGGTGAGTTCGGTATCGAAGGTCGAGAACGCGCCCGAAACATCGCCAGCAAGTTTCGACGCGGCGAGCGTTTCGGTAAAAACACGACTTTTCTGCCCGTAGGACGTTCCGGACCAAACGCGAATGATCTATTTTTGCATTTCGTGCAGAACCGGACGTTCGGTGAGTTCGAGATCCAAATTCGAGTCCGTGCCCGAAAGATCGCAACTTTCGACGCGGGGGGCCTTTCGGTAAAAACACGACTTTCCTGTCCGTAGGACGTTCCGGACCAAACGCGAATGACTTATTGTTGCATTTTGTGCAGAACCGGACGTTCGGTGAGTTCGAGATCCAAATTCGAGTCCGTGCCCAAAAGATCGCAACTTTCGACGCGGGGGGCATTTCGGTAAAAACACGACTTTCCCACCCGGAGGACGTGTCGGACGAAATGCGTATGATCTATTTTGAAATTTCACGCAGAACTAGACGTTCAGTGAGTTCGGTATCGAAGTTCGAGAACGCGCCCGAACCATCGCAAGCAAGTTTCGACGCGGCGAGTGTTTCGGTTAAAACACGACTTTCCTGCCCGTAGGACGTTCCGGACCAAACGCGAATGATCTATTTTTGCATTTCGTTCAGAACCCGACGTTCGGTGAGTTCGAGATCCAAATTCGAGTCCGTGCCCGAAAGATCGCAACTTTCGACGCGGGGGGCATTTTGGTAAAAACACGACTTTCCTGCCCGTAGGTTTTTCCGGACCAAACGCGAATGATCTATTTTTGCATTTCGTGCAGAACCGGACGTTTGGTGAGTTCGAGATCCAAATTCGATTCCGTGCCCGAAAGATTGCAACTTTCGACGCGGGGGCATTTCGGTAAAAACACGACTTTCCCACCCGGAGGACGTGTCGGACAAAACGCGTATGATCGATTTTGGAATTTCACGCAGAACTAGACGTTCAGTGAGTTCGGCATCGAAGTTCGAGAACGCGCCCGAAACATCGCAAGCAAGTTTCGACGCGGCGAGCGTTTCGGTAAAAACACGACTTTCCTGCCCGTAGGACGTTCCGGACCAAACGCGAATGATCTATTTTTGCATTTTGTGCAGAACCAGACGTTCGGTGAGTTCGAGATCCAAATTCGAGTCCGTGCCCGAAAGATCGCAACTTTCGACGCGGGGGCATTTCGGTAAAAATACGACTTTCGTGCCCTTAGGATGTTCCGGACCAAACGTGAATGATCTATTTTTGCATTTCGTGCAGAACCAGACGTTCGGTGAGTTCGAGATCCAAATTCGAGTCCGTGCCCGAAAGATCGCAACTTTCGACGCGGGGGCATTTCGGTAAAAACACGACTTTCCCACCCGGAGGACGTGTCGGACAAAACGCGTATGATCGATTTTGGAATTTCACGCAGAACTAGACGTTCAGTGAGTTCGGTATCGAAGTTCAAGAACGCGCCCGAAACATCGCAAGCAAGTTTCGACGCGGCGAGCGTTTCGGTAAAAACACGACTTTCCTGCCCGTAGGACGTTCCGGACCAAACGCGAATGATCTATTTTTGCATTTCGTGCAGAACCGGACGTTCGGTGAGTTCGAGATCCAAATTCGAGTCCGTGCCCGAAAGATCGCAACTTTCGACGCGGGGGGCATTTCTGTGAAAACACGACTTTCACACCCGGAGGACGTGTCGGACGAAACGCGTATGATCTATTTTGGAATTTCACGCAGAACTAGACGTTCAGTGAGTTCGGTATCGAAGTTCGAGAACGCGCCCGAAACATCGCCAGCAAGTTTCGACGCGGCGAGCGTTTCGGTAAAAACACGACTTTTCTGCCCGTAGGACGTTCCGGACCAAACGCGAATGATCTATTTTTGCATTTCGTGCAGAACCGGACGTTCGGTGAGTTCGAGATCCAAATTCGAGTCCGTGCCCGAAAGATCGCAACTTTCGACGCGGGGGCATGTCGGTAAAAACACGACTTTCCTGTCCGTAGGACGTTCCGGACCAAACGCGAATGACTTATTTTTGCATTTTGTGCAGAACCAAACGTTCGGTGAGTTCGAGATCCAAATTCGAGTCCGCGCCCAAAAGATCGCAACTTTCGACGCGGGGGGCATTTCGGTAAAAACACGACTTTCCCACCCGGAGGACGTGTCGGACGAAATGCGTATGATCTATTTTGGAATTTCACGCAGAACTAGACGTTCAATGAGTTCGGTATCGAAGTTCGAGAACGCGCCCGAAACATCGCAAGCAAGTTTCGACGTGGCGAGCGTTTCGGTAAAAACACGACTTTCCTGCCCGTAGGACGTTCCGGACCAAAAGCGAATGATCTATTTTTTCATTTCGTGCAGAACCGGACGTTCGGTGAGTTCGACATCCAAATTCGAGTCCGTGCCCGAAAGATCGCAACTTTCGACGCGGCGGGCATTTTGGTAAAAACACGACTTTCACACCCGGAGGACGTGTCGGACGAAACGCGTATGATCTATTTTGGAATTTCACGCAGAACTAGACGTTCAGTGAGTTCGGTATCGAAGTTCGAGAACGCGCCCGAAACATCGCCAGCAAGTTTGGACGCGGCGAGCGTTTCGGTAAAAACACGACTTTTTTGCCCGTAGGACGTTCCGGACCAAACGCGAATGATCTATTTTTGCATTTCGTGCAGAACCGGACGTTCAGTGAGTTCGAGATCCAAATTCGAGTCCGTGCCCGAAAGATCGCAACTTTCGACGCGGGGGGCATTTCTGTGAAAACACGACTTTCACACCCGGAGGACGTGTCGGACGAAACGCGTATGATCTATTTTGGAATTTCACGCAGAACTAGACGTTCAGTGAGTTCGGAATCGAAGGTCGAGAACGCGCCCGAAACATCGCCAGCAAGTTTCGACGCGGCGAGCGTTTCGGTAAAAACACGACTTTTCTGCCCGTAGGACGTTCCGGACCAAACGCGAATGATCTATTTTTGCATTTCGTGCAGAACCGGACGTTCGGTGAGTTCGAGATCCAAATTCGAGTCCGTGCCCGAAAGATCGCAACTTTCGACGCGGGGGGCCTTTCGGTAAAAACACGACTTTCCTGTCCGTAGGACGTTCCGGACCAAACGCGAATGACTTATTGTTGCATTTTGTGCAGAACCGGACGTTCGGTGAGTTCGAGATCCAAATTCGAGTCCGTGCCCAAAAGATCGCAACTTTCGACGCGGGGGGCATTTCGGTAAAAACACGACTTTCCCACCCGGAGGACGTGTCGGACGAAATGCGTATGATCTATTTTGGAATTTCACGCAGAACTAGACGTTCAGTGAGTTCGGTATCGAAGTTCGAGAACGCGCCCGAACCATCGCAAGCAAGTTTCGACGCGGCGAGCGTTTCGGTTAAAACACGACTTTCCTGCCCGTAGGGCATTCCGGACCAAACGCGAATGATCTATTTTTGCATTTCGTGCAGAACCGGACGTTCGGTGAGTTCGAGATCCAAATTCGAGTCCGTGCCCGAAAGATCGCAACTTTCGACGCGGGGGGCATTTTGGTAAAAACAGGACTTTTCTGCCCGTAGGTTTTTCCGGACCAAACGCGAATGATCTATTTTTGCATTTCGTGCAGAATCGGACGTTTGGTGAGTTCGAGATCCAAATTCGATTCCGTGCCCGAAAGATTGCAACTTTCGACGCGGGGGGCATTTCGGTAAAAATACGACTTTCGTGCCCTTAGGATGTTCCGGACCAAACGTGAATGATCTATTTTTGCATTTCGTTCAGAACCAGACGTTCGGTGAGTTCGAGATCCAAATTCGAGTCCGTGCCCGAAAGATCGCAACTTTCGACGCGGGGGCATTTCGGTAAAAACACGACTTTCCCACCCGGAGGACGTGTCGGACAAAACGCGTATGATCGATTTTGGAATTTCACGCAGAACTAGACGTTCAGTGAGTTCGGTATCGAAGTTCGAGAAAGCGCCCGAAACATCGCAAGCAAGTTTCGACGCGGCGAGCGTTTCGGTAAAAACACGACTTTCCTGCCCGTAGGACGTTCCGGACCAAACGCGAATGATCTATTTTTGCATTTCGTGCAGAACCGGACGTTCGGTGAGTTCGAGATCCAAATTCGAGTCCGTGCCCGAAAGATCGCAACTTTCGACGCGGGGGGCCTTTCGGTAAAAACACGACTTTCCTGTCCGTAGGACGTTCCGGACCAAACGCGAATGACTTATTGTTGCATTTTGTGCAGAACCGGACGTTCGGTGAGTTCGAGATCCAAATTCGAGTCCGTGCCCAAAAGATCGCAACTTTCGACGCGGGGGGCATTTCGGTAAAAACACGACTTTCCCACCCGGAGGACGTGTCGGACGAAATGCGTACGATCTATTTTGGAATTTCACGCAGAACTAGACGTTCAGTGAGTTCGGTATCGAAGTTCGAGAACGCGCCCGAACCATCGCAAGCAAGTTTCGACGCGGCGAGCGTTTCGGTTAAAACACGACTTTCCTGCCCGTAGGACGTTTCGTTCGGTGAGTTCGAGATCCAAATTCGAGTCCGTGCCCGAAAGATCGCAACTTTCGACGCGGGGGGCATTTCGGTAAAAACACGACTTTCCTGCCCGTAGGACGTTCCGGACCAAACGCGAATGATCTATTTTTGCATTTCGTGCAGAACCGGACGTTCGGTGAGTTCGAGATCCAAATTCGAGTCCGTGCCCGAAAGATCGCAACTTTCGACGCGGGGGGCATTTCTGTGAAAACACGACTTTCACACCCGGAGGACGTGTCGGACGAAACGCGTATGATCTATTTTGGAATTTCACGCAGAACTAGACGTTCAGTGAGTTCGGTATCGAAGTTCGAGAACGCGCCCGAAACATCGCCAGCAAGTTTCGACGCGGCGAGCGTTTCGGTAAAAACACGACTTTTCTGCCCGTAGGACGTTCCGGACCAAACGCGAATGATCTATTTTTGCATTTCGTGCAGAACCGGACGTTCGGTGAGTTCGAGATCCAAATTCGAGTCCGTGCCCCAAAGATCGCAACTTTCGACGCGGGGGGCCTTTCGGTAAAAACACGACTTTCCTGTCCGTAGGACGTTCCGGACCAAACGCGAATGACTTATTGTTGCATTTTGTGCAGAACCGGACGTTCGGTGAGTTCGAGATCCAAATTCGAGTCCGTGCCCAAAAGATCGCAACTTTCGACGCGGGGGGCATTTCGGTAAAAACACGACTTTCCCACCCGGAGGACGTGTCGGACGAAATGCGTATGATCGATTTTGGAATTTCACGCAGAACTAGACGTTCAGTGAGTTCGGTATCGAAGTTCGAGAACGCGCCCGAAACATCGCAAGCAAGTTTCGACGCGGCGAGCGTTTCGGTAAAAACACGACTTTCCTGCCCGTAGGACGTTCCGGACCAAACGCGAATGATCTATTTTTGCATTTCGTGCAGAACCGGACGTTCGGTGAGTTCGAGATCCAAATTCGAGTCCGTGCCCGAAAGATCGCAACTTTCGACAAGGGGCGCATTTCGGTAAAAACACGACTTTCCTGCCCGTATGACGTTCCGGACCAAACGCGAATGATCTATTTTTGCATTTCGTGCAGAACCGGACGTTCGGTGAGTTCGAGATCCAAATTCGAGTCCGTGCCCGAAAGATCGCAACTATCGACGCGGGGGGCATTTCGGTAAAAACACGACTTTCCCACCCGGAGGACGTGTCGGACGAAACGCGTATGATCTATTTTTGAATTTCACGCAGAACTAGACGTTCAGTGAGTTCGGTATCGAAGTTCGAGAACGCGCCCGAAACATCGCCAGCAAGTTTCGACGCGGCGAGCGTTTCGGTAAAAACACGACTTTCCTGCCCGTAGGACGTTCCGGACCAAACGCGAATGATCTATTTTTGCATTTTGTGCAGAACCAGACGTTCGGTGAGTTCGAGATCCAAAATCGAGTCCGTGCCCAAAAGATCGCAACTTTTGACGCGGGGGGCATTTCGGTAAAAACACGACTTTCCCACCCGGAGGACGTGTCGGACGAAACGCGTATGATCCATTTTGGAATTTCACGCAGAACTAGACGTTCAGTGAGTTCGGTATCGAAGGTCGAGAACGCGCCCGAAACATCGCCAGCAAGTTTCAACGCGGCGAGCGTTTCGGTAAAAACACGACTTTCCTGCCCGTAGGACGTTCCGGACCAAACGCGAATGATCTATTTTTGCATTTCGTGCATAACCGGACGTTCGGTGAGTTCGAGATCCAAATTCGAGTCCGTGCCCGAAAGATCGCAACTTTCGACGCGGGGGGCATTTCGGTAAAAACACGACTTTCCTGCCCGTAGGACGTTCCGGACCAAACGCGAATGATCTATTTTTGCATTTCGTGCAGAACCGGACGTTCGGTGAGTTCGAGATCCAAATTCGAGTCCGTGCCCGAAAGATCGCAACTTTCGACGCGGGGGGCATTTCTGTGAAAACACGACTTTCACACCCGGAGGACGTGTCGGACGAAACGCGTATGATCTATTTTGGAATTTCACGCAGAACTAGACGTTCAGTGAGTTCGGTATCGAAGTTCGAGAACGCGCCCGAAACATCGCCAGCAAGTTTCGACGCGGCGAGCGTTTCGGTAAAAACACGACTTTTCTGCCCGTAGGACGTTCCGGACCAAACGCGAATGATCTATTTTTGCATTTCGTGCAGAACCGGACGTTCGGTGAGTTTGAGATCCAAATTCGAGTCCGTGCCCGAAAGATCGCAACTTTCGACGCGGGGGCATGTCGGTAAAAACACGACTTTCCTGTCCGTAGGACGTTCCGGACCAAACGCGAATGACTTATTTTTGCATTTTGTGCAGAACCAGACGTTCGGTGAGTTCGAGATCCAAATTCGAGTCCGCGCCCAAAAGATCGCAACTTTCGACGCGGGGGGCATTTCGGTAAAAACACGACTTTCCCACCCGGAGGACGTGTCGGACGAAATGCGTATGATCTATTTTGGAATTTCACGCAGAACTAGAAGTTCAATGAGTTCGGTATCGAAGTTCGAGAACGCGCCCGAAACATCGCAAGCAAGTTTCGACGCGGCGAGCGTTTCGGTAAAAACACGACTTTCCTGCCCGTAGGACGTTCCGGACCAAAAGCGAATGATCTATTTTTGCATTTCGTGCAGAACCGGACGTTCGGTGAGTTCGAGATCCAAATTCGAGTCCGTGCCCGAAAGATCGCAACTTTCGACGCGGCGGGCAGTTTGGTAAAAACACGACTTTCACACCCGGAGGACGTGTCGGACGAAACGCGTATGATCTATTTTGGAATTTCACGCAGAACTAGACGTTCAGTGAGTTCGGTATCGAAGTTCGAGAATGCGCCCGAAACATCGCCAGCAAGTTTGGACGCGGCGACCGTTTCGGTAAAAACACGACTTTTTTGCCCGTAGGACGTTCCGGACCAAACGCGAATGATCTATTTTTGCATTTCGTGCAGAACCGGACGTTCAGTGAGTTCGAGATCCAAATTCGAGTCCGTGCCCGAAAGATCGCAACTTTCGACGCGGGGGGCATTTCTGTGAAAACACGACTTTCACACCCGGAGGACGTGTCGGACGAAACGCGTATGATCTATTTTGGAATTTCACGCAGAACTAGACGTTCAGTGAGTTCGGTATCGAAGTTCGAGAACGCGCCCGAAACATCGCCAGCAAGTTTCGACGCGGCGAGCGTTTCGGTAAAAACACGACTTTTCTGCCCGTAGGACGTTCCGGACCAAACGCGAATGATCTATTTTTGCATTTCGTGCAGAACCGGACGTTCGGTGAGTTCGAGATCCAAATTCGAGTCCGTGCCCGAAAGATCGCAACTTTCGACGCGGGGGCATGTCGGTAAAAACACGACTTTCCTGTCCGTAGGACGTTCCGGACCAAACGCGAATGACTTATTTTTGCATTTTGTGCAGAACCAGACGTTCGGTGAGTTCGAGATCCAAATTCGAGTCCGCGCCCAAAAGATCGCAACTTTCGACGCGGGGGGCATTTCGGTAAAAACACGACTTTCCCACCCGGAGGACGTGTCGGACGAAATGCGTATGATCTATTTTGGAATTTCACGCAGAACTAGACGTTCAATGAGTTCGGTATCGAAGTTCGAGAACGCGCCCGAAACATCGCAAGCAAGTTTCGACGCGGCGAGCGTTTCGGTAAAAACACGACTTTCCTGCCCGTAGGACGTTCCGGACCAAAAGCGAATGATCTATTTTTGCATTTCGTGCAGAACCAGACGTTCGGTGAGTTCGAGATCCAAATTCGAGTCCGTGCCCGAAAGATCGCAACTTTCGACGCGGCGGGCAGTTTGGTAAAAACACGACTTTCACACCCGGAGGACGTGTCGGACGAAACGCGTATGATCCATTTTGGAATTTCACGCAGAACTAGACGTTCAGTGAGTTCGGTATCGAAGTTCGAGAACGCGCCCGAAACATCGCCAGCAAGTTTGGACGCGACGAGCGTTTCGGTAAAAACACGACTTTTTTGCCCGTAGGACGTTCCGGACCAAACGCGAATGATCTATTTTTGCATTTCGTGCAGAACCGGACGTTCAGTGAGTTCGAGATCCAAATTCGAGTCCGTGCCCGAAAGATCGCAACTTTCGACGCGGGGGGCATTTCTGTGAAAACACGACTTTTACACCCGGAGGACGTGTCGGACGAAACGCGTATGATCTATTTTGGAATTTCACGCAGAACTAGACGTTCAGTGAGTTCGGTATCGAAGGTCGAGAACGCGCCCGAAACATCGCCAGCAAGTTTCGACGCGGCGAGCGTTTCGGTAAAAACACGACTTTTCTGCCCGTAGGACGTTCCGGACCAAACGCGAATGATCTATTTTTGCATTTCGTGCAGAACCGGACGTTCGGTGAGTTCGAGATCCAAATTCGAGTCCGTGCCCAAAAGATCGCAACTTTCGACGCGGGGGGCCTTTCGGTAAAAACACGACTTTCCTGTCCGTAGGACGTTCCGGACCAAACGCGAATGACTTATTGTTGCATTTTGTGCAGAACCGGACGTTCGGTGAGTTCGAGATCCAAATTCGAGTCCGTGCCCAAAAGATCGCAACTTTCGACGCGGGGGGCATTTCGGTAAAAACACGACTTTCCCACCCGGAGGACGTGTCGGACGAAATGCGTATGATCTATTTTGGAATTTCACGCAGAACTAGACGTTCAGTGAGTTCGGTATCGAAGTTCGAGAACGCGCCCGAACCATCGCAAGCAAGTTTCGACGCGGCGAGCGTTTCGATTAAAACACGACTTTCCTGCCCGTAGGACGTTCCGGACCAAACGCGAATGATCTATTTTTGCATTTCGTGCAGAACCGGACGTTCGGTGAGTTCGAGATCCAAATTCGAGTCCGTGCCCGAAAGATCGCAACTTTCGACGCGGGGGGCATTTTGGTAAAAACACGACTTTCCTGCCCGTAGGTTTTTCCGGACCAAACGCGAATGATCTATTTTTGCATTTCGTGCAGAACCGGACGTTTGGTGAGTTCGAGATCCAAATTCGATTCCGTGCCCGAAAGATTGCAACTTTCGACGCGGGGGGCATTTCGGTAAAAATACGACTTTCGTGCCCTTAGGATGTTCCGGACCAAACGTGAATGATCTATTTTTGCATTTCGTGCAGAACCAGACGTTCGGTGAGTTCGAGATCCAAATTCGAGTCCGTGCCCGAAAGATCGCAACTTTCGACGCGGGGGCATTTCGGTAAAAACACGACTTTCCCACCCGGAGGACGTGTCGGACAAAACGCGTATGATCGATTTTGGAATTTCACGCAGAACTAGACGTTCAGTGAGTTCGGTATCGAAGTTCGAGAACGCGCCCGAAACATCGCAAGCAAGTTTCGACGCGGCGAGCGTTTCGGTAAAAACACGACTTTCCTGCCCGTAGGACGTTCCGGACCAAACGCGAATGATCTATTTTTGCATTTCGTGCAGAACCGGACGTTCGGTGAGTTCGAGATCCAAATTCGAGTCCGTGCCCGAAAGATCGCAACTTTCGACAAGGGGCGCATTTCGGTAAAAACACGACTTTCCTGCCCGTATGACGTTCCGGACCAAACGCGAATGATCTATTTTTGCATTTCGTGCAGAACCGGACGTTCGGTGAGTTCGAGATCCAAATTCGAGTCCGTGCCCGAAAGATCGCAACTATCGACGCGGGGGGCATTTCGGTAAAAACACGACTTTCCCACCCGGAGGACGTGTCGGACGAAACGCGTATGATCTATTTTTGAATTTCACGCAGAACTAGACGTTCAGTGAGTTCGGTATCGAAGTTCGAGAACGCGCCCGAAACATCGCCAGCAAGTTTCGACGCGGCGAGCGTTTCGGTAAAAACACGACTTTCCTGCCCGTATGACGTTCCGGACCAAACGCGAATGATCTATTTTTGCATTTCGTGCAGAACCGGACGTTCGGTGAGTTCGAGATCCAAATTCGAGTCCGTGCCCGAAAGATCGCAACAATCGACGCGGGGGGCATTTCGGTAAAAACACGACTTTCCCACCCGGAGGACGTGTCGGACGAAACGCGTATGATCTATTTTTGAATTTCACGCAGAACTAGACGTTCAGTGAGTTCGGTATCGAAGGTCGAGAACGCGCCCGAAACATCGCCAGCAAGTTTCAACGCGGCGAGCGTTTCGGTAAAAACACGACTTTCCTGCCCGTAGGACGTTCCGGACCAAACGCGAATGATCTATTTTTGCATTTCGTGCATAACCGGACGTTCGGTGAGTTCGAGATCCAAATTCGAGTCCGTGCCCGAAAGATCGCAACTTTCGACGCGGGGGGCATTTCGGTAAAAACACGACTTTCCTGCCCGTAGGACGTTCCGGACCAAACGCGAATGATCTATTTTTGCATTTCGTGCAGAACCGGACGTTCGGTGAGTTCGAGATCCAAATTCGAGTCCGTGCCCGAAAGATCGCAACTTTCGACGCGGGGGGCATTTCTGTGAAAACACGACTTTCACACCCGGAGGACGTGTCGGACGAAACGCGTATGATCTATTTTGGAATTTCACGCAGAACTAGACGTTCAGTGAGTTCGGTATCGAAGTTCGAGAACGCGCCCGAAACATCGCCAGCAAGTTTCGACGCGGCGAGCGTTTCGGTAAAAACACGACTTTTCTGCCCGTAGGACGTTCCGGACCAAACGCGAATGATCTATTTTTGCATTTCGTGCAGAACCGGACGTTCGGTGAGTTCGAGATCCAAATTCGAGTCCGTGCCCGAAAGATCGCAACTTTCGACGCGGGGGCATGTCGGTAAAAACACGACTTTCCTGTCCGTAGGACGTTCCGGACCAAACGCGAATGACTTATTTTTGCATTTTGTGCAGAACCAGACGTTCGGTGAGTTCGAGTTCCAAATTCGAGTCCGCGCCCAAAAGATCGCAACTTTCGACGCGGGGGGCATTTCGGTAAAAACACGACTTTCCCACCCGGAGGACGTGTCGGACGAAATGCGTATGATCTATTTTGGAATTTCACGCAGAACTAGACGTTCAATGAGTTCGGTATCGAAGTTCGAGAACGCGCCCGAAACATCGCAAGCAAGTTTCGACGCGGCGAGCGTTTCGGTAAAAACACGACTTTCCTGCCCGTAGGACGTTCCGGACCAAAAGCGAATGATCTATTTTTGCATTTCGTGCAGAACCGGACGTTCGGTGAGTTCGAGATCCAAATTCGAGTCCGTGCCCGAAAGATCGCAACTTTCGACGCGGCGGGCATTTTGGTAAAAACACGACTTTCACACCCGGAGGACGTGTCGGACGAAACGCGTATGATCTATTTTGGAATTTCACGCAGAACTAGACGTTCAGTGAGTTCGGTATCGAAGTTCGAGAACGCGCCCGAAACATCGCCAGCAAGTTTGGACGCGGCGAGCGTTTCGGTAAAAACATGACTTTTTTGCCCGTAGGACGTTCCGGACCAAACACGAATGATCTATTTTTGCATTTCGTGCAGAACCGGACGTTCAGTGAGTTCGAGATCCAAATTCGAGTCCGTGCCCGAAAGATCGCAACTTTCGACGCGGGGGGCATTTCTGTAACACGACTTTCACACCCGGAGGACGTGTCGGACGAAACGCGTATGATCTATTTTGGAATTTCACGCAGAACTAGACGTTCAGTGAGTTCGGTATCGAAGGTCGAGAACGCGCCCGAAACATCGCCAGCAAGTTTCGACGCGGCGAGCGTTTCGGTAAAAACACGACTTTTCTGCCCG
The DNA here is from genome assembly GCA_019985065.2 of Arctostaphylos glauca. Classification (NCBI taxonomy): domain Eukaryota; kingdom Viridiplantae; phylum Streptophyta; class Magnoliopsida; order Ericales; family Ericaceae; genus Arctostaphylos; species Arctostaphylos glauca. The sequence goes on along the minus strand of JAHSPW020000004.1, from coordinate 33,998,734 downwards.
TAGGACGTTCCGGACCAAACGCGAATGATCTATTTTTGCATTTCGTGCAGAACCGGACGTTCGGTGAGTTCGAGATCCAAATTCGAGTCCGTGCCCGAAAGATCGCAACTTTCGACGCGGGGGGCCTTTCGGTAAAAACACGACTTTCCTGTCCGTAGGACGTTCCGGACCAAACGCGAATGACTTATTGTTGCATTTTGTGCAGAACCGGACGTTCGGTGAGTTCGAGATCCAAATTCGAGTCCGTGCCCAAAAGATCGCAACTTTCGACGCGGGGGGCATTTCGGTAAAAACACGACTTTCCTGTCCGTAGGACGTTCCGGACCAAACGCGAATGACTTATTTTTGCATTTTGTGCAGAACCAGACGTTCGGTGAGTTCGAGATCCAAATTCGAGTCCGCGCCCAAAAGATCGCAACTTTCGACGCGGGGGGCATTTCGGTAAAAACACGACTTTCCCACCCGGAGGACGTGTCGGACGAAATGCGTATGATCTATTTTGGAATTTCACGCAGAACTAGACGTTCAATGAGTTCGGTATCGAAGTTCGAGAACGTGCCCGAAACATCGCAAGCAAGTTTCGACGCGGCGAGCGTTTCGGTAAAAACACGACTTTCCTGCCCGTAGGACGTTCCGGACCAAAAGCGAATGATCTATTTTTGCATTTCGTGCAGAACCGGACGTTCGGTGAGTTCGAGATCCAAATTCGAGTCCGTGCCCGAAAGATCGCAACTTTCGACGCGGCGGGCATTTTGGTAAAAACACGACTTTCACACCCGGAGGACGTGTCAGACGAAAGGCGTATGATCTATTTTGGAATTTCACGCAGAACTAGACGTTCAGTGAGTTCGGTATCGAAGTTCGAGAACGCGCCCGAAACATCGCCAGCAAGTTTGGACGCGGCGAGCGTTTCGGTAAAAACACGACTTTCATGCCCGTAGGACGTTCCGGACCAAACGCGAATGATCTATTTTTGCATTTTGTGCAGAACCAGACGTTCGGTGAGTTCGAGATCCAAAATCGAGTCCGTGCCCAAAAGATCGCAACTTTTGACGCGGGGGGCATTTCGGTAAAAACACGACTTTCCCACCCGGAGGACGTGTCGGACGAAACGCGTATGATCCATTTTGGAATTTCACGCAGAACTAGACGTTCAGTGAGTTCGGTATCGAAGTTCGAGAACGCGCCCGAAACATCGCAAGCAAGTTTCAACGCGGCGAGCGTTTCGGTAAAAACACGACTTTCCTGCCCGTAGGACGTTCCGGACCAAACGCGAATGATCTATTTTTGCATTTCGTGCATAACCGGACGTTCGGTGAGTTCGAGATCCAAATTCGAGTCCGTGCCCGAAAGATCGCAACTTTCGACGCGGGGGGCATTTCGGTAAAAACACGACTTTCCTGTCCGTAGGACGTTCCGGACCAAACGCGAATGACTTATTTTTGCATTTTGTGCAGAACCAGACGTTCGGTGAGTTCGAGATCCAAATTCGAGTCCGCGCCCAAAAGATCGCAACTTTCGACGCGGGGGGCATTTCGGTAAAAACACGACTTTCCCACCCGGAGGACGTGTCGGACGAAATGCGTATGATCTATTTTGGAATTTCACGCAGAACTAGAAGTTCAATGAGTTCGGTATCGAAGTTCGAGAACGCGACCGAAACATCGCAAGCAAGTTTCGACGCGGCGAGCGTTTCGGTAAAAACACGACTTTCCTGCCCGTAGGACGTTCCGGACCAAAAGCGAATAATCTATTTTTGCATTTCGTGCAGAACCGGACGTTCGGTGAGTTCGAGATCCAAATTCGAGTCCGTGCCCGAAAGATCGCAACTTTCGACGCGGCGGGCAGTTTGGTAAAAACACGACTTTCACACCCGGAGGACGTGTCGGACGAAACGCGTATGATCTATTTTGGAATTTCACGCAGAACTAGACGTTCAGTGAGTTCGGTATCGAAGTTCGAGAACGCGCCCGAAACATCGCCAGCAAGTTTGGACGCGGCGACCGTTTCGGTAAAAACACGACTTTTTTGCCCGTAGGACGTTCCGGACCAAACGCGAATGATCTATTTTTGCATTTCGTGCAGAACCGGACGTTCAGTGAGTTCGAGATCCAAATTCGAGTCCGTGCCCGAAAGATCGCAACTTTCGACGCGGGGGGCATTTCTGTGAAAACACGACTTTCACACCCGGAGGACGTGTCGGACGAAACGCGTATGATCTATTTTGGAATTTCACGCAGAACTAGACGTTCAGTGAGTTCGGTATCGAAGTTCGAGAACGCGCCCGAAACATCGCCAGCAAGTTTCGACGCGGCGAGCGTTTCGGTAAAAACACGACTTTTCTGCCCGTAGGACGTTCCGGACCAAACGCGAATGATCTATTTTTGCATTTCGTGCAGAACCGGACGTTCGGTGAGTTCGAGATCCAAATTCGAGTCCGTGCCCGAAAGATCGCAACTTTCGACGCGGGGGCATGTCGGTAAAAACACGACTTTCCTGTCCGTAGGACGTTCCGGACCAAACGCGAATGACTTATTTTTGCATTTTGTGCAGAACCAGACGTTCGGTGAGTTCGAGATCCAAATTCGAGTCCGCGCCCAAAAGATCGCAACTTTCGACGCGGGGGGCATTTCGGTAAAAACACGACTTTCCCACCCGGAGGACGTGTCGGACGAAATGCGTATGATCTATTTTGGAATTTCACGCAGAACTAGACGTTCAATGAGTTCGGTATCGAAGTTCGAGAACGCGCCCGAAACATCGCAAGCAAGTTTCGACGCGGCGAGCGTTTCGGTAAAAACACGACTTTCCTGCCCGTAGGACGTTCCGGACCAAAAGCGAATGATCTATTTTTGCATTTCGTGCAGAACCAGACGTTCGGTGAGTTCGAGATCCAAATTCGAGTCCGTGCCCGAAAGATCGCAACTTTCGACGCGGCGGGCAGTTTGGTAAAAACACGACTTTCACACCCGGAGGACGTGTCGGACGAAACGCGTATGATCCATTTTGGAATTTCACGCAGAACTAGACGTTCAGTGAGTTCGGTATCGAAGTTCGAGAACGCGCCCGAAACATCGCCAGCAAGTTTGGACGCGACGAGCGTTTCGGTAAAAACACGACTTTTTTGCCCGTAGGACGTTCCGGACCAAACGCGAATGATCTATTTTTGCATTTCGTGCAGAACCGGACGTTCAGTGAGTTCGAGATCCAAATTCGAGTCCGTGCCCGAAAGATCGCAACTTTCGACGCGGGGGGCATTTCTGTGAAAACACGACTTTTACACCCGGAGGACGTGTCGGACGAAACGCGTATGATCTATTTTGGAATTTCACGCAGAACTAGACGTTCAGTGAGTTCGGTATCGAAGGTCGAGAACGCGCCCGAAACATCGCCAGCAAGTTTCGACGCGGCGAGCGTTTCGGTAAAAACACGACTTTTCTGCCCGTAGGACGTTCCGGACCAAACGCGAATGATCTATTTTTGCATTTCGTGCAGAACCGGACGTTCGGTGAGTTCGAGATCCAAATTCGAGTCCGTGCCCAAAAGATCGCAACTTTCGACGCGGGGGGCCTTTCGGTAAAAACACGACTTTCCTGTCCGTAGGACGTTCCGGACCAAACGCGAATGACTTATTGTTGCATTTTGTGCAGAACCGGACGTTCGGTGAGTTCGAGATCCAAATTCGAGTCCGTGCCCAAAAGATCGCAACTTTCGACGCGGGGGGCATTTCGGTAAAAACACGACTTTCCCACCCGGAGGACGTGTCGGACGAAATGCGTATGATCTATTTTGGAATTTCACGCAGAACTAGACGTTCAGTGAGTTCGGTATCGAAGTTCGAGAACGCGCCCGAACCATCGGAAGCAAGTTTCGACGCGGCGAGCGTTTCGATTAAAACACGACTTTCCTGCCCGTAGGACGTTCCGGACCAAACGCGAATGATCTATTTTTGCATTTCGTGCAGAACCGGACGTTCGGTGAGTTCGAGATCCAAATTCGAGTCCGTGCCCGAAAGATCGCAACTTTCGACGCGGGGGGCATTTTGGTAAAAACACGACTTTCCTGCCCGTAGGTTTTTCCGGACCAAACGCGAATGATCTATTTTTGCATTTCGTGCAGAACCGGACGTTTGGTGAGTTCGAGATCCAAATTCGATTCCGTGCCCGAAAGATTGCAACTTTCGACGCGGGGGGCATTTCGGTAAAAATACGACTTTCGTGCCCTTAGGATGTTCCGGACCAAACGTGAATGATCTATTTTTGCATTTCGTGCAGAACCAGACGTTCGGTGAGTTCGAGATCCAAATTCGAGTCCGTGCCCGAAAGATCGCAACTTTCGACGCGGGGGCATTTCGGTAAAAACACGACTTTCCCACCCGGAGGACGTGTCGGACAAAACGCGTATGATCGATTTTGGAATTTCACGCAGAACTAGACGTTCAGTGAGTTCGGTATCGAAGTTCGAGAACGCGCCCGAAACATCGCAAGCAAGTTTCGACGCGGCGAGCGTTTCGGTAAAAACACGACTTTCCTGCCCGTAGGACGTTCCGGACCAAACGCGAATGATCTATTTTTGCATTTCGTGCAGAACCGGACGTTCGGTGAGTTCGAGATCCAAATTCGAGTCCGTGCCCGAAAGATCGCAACTTTCGACAAGGGGCGCATTTCGGTAAAAACACGACTTTCCTGCCCGTATGACGTTCCGGACCAAACGCGAATGATCTATTTTTGCATTTCGTGCAGAACCGGACGTTCGGTGAGTTCGAGATCCAAATTCGAGTCCGTGCCCGAAAGATCGCAACTATCGACGCGGGGGGCATTTCGGTAAAAACACGACTTTCCCACCCGGAGGACGTGTCGGACGAAACGCGTATGATCTATTTTTGAATTTCACGCAGAACTAGACGTTCAGTGAGTTCGGTATCGAAGTTCGAGAACGCGCCCGAAACATCGCCAGCAAGTTTCGACGCGGCGAGCGTTTCGGTAAAAACACGACTTTCCTGCCCGTAGGACGTTCCGGACCAAACGCGAATGATCTATTTTTGCATTTTGTGCAGAACCAGACGTTCGGTGAGTTCGAGATCCAAAATCGAGTCCGTGCCCAAAAGATCGCAACTTTTGACGCGGGGGGCATTTCGGTAAAAACACGACTTTCCCACCCGGAGGACGTGTCGGACGAAACGCGTATGATCCATTTTGGAATTTCACGCAGAACTAGACGTTCAGTGAGTTCGGTATCGAAGGTCGAGAACGCGCCCGAAACATCGCCAGCAAGTTTCAACGCGGCGAGCGTTTCGGTAAAAACACGACTTTCCTGCCCGTAGGACGTTCCGGACCAAACGCGAATGATCTATTTTTGCATTTCGTGCATAACCGGACGTTCGGTGAGTTCGAGATCCAAATTCGAGTCCGTGCCCGAAAGATCGCAACTTTCGACGCGGGGGGCATTTCGGTAAAAACACGACTTTCCTGCCCGTAGGACGTTCCGGACCAAACGCGAATGATCTATTTTTGCATTTCGTGCAGAACCGGACGTTCGGTGAGTTCGAGATCCAAATTCGAGTCCGTGCCCGAAAGATCGCAACTTTCGACGCGGGGGGCATTTCTGTGAAAACACGACTTTCACACCCGGAGGACGTGTCGGACGAAACGCGTATGATCTATTTTGGAATTTCACGCAGAACTAGACGTTCAGTGAGTTCGGTATCGAAGTTCGAGAACGCGCCCGAAACATCGCCAGCAAGTTTCGACGCGGCGAGCGTTTCGGTAAAAACACGACTTTTCTGCCCGTAGGACGTTCCGGACCAAACGCGAATGATCTATTTTTGCATTTCGTGCAGAACCGGACGTTCGGTGAGTTCGAGATCCAAATTCGAGTCCGTGCCCGAAAGATCGCAACTTTCGACGCGGGGGCATGTCGGTAAAAACACGACTTTCCTGTCCGTAGGACGTTCCGGACCAAACGCGAATGACTTATTTTTGCATTTTGTGCAGAACCAGACGTTCGGTGAGTTCGAGATCCAAATTCGAGTCCGCGCCCAAAAGATCGCAACTTTCGACGCGGGGGGCATTTCGGTAAAAACACGACTTTCCCACCCGGAGGACGTGTCGGACGAAATGCGTATGATCTATTTTGGAATTTCACGCAGAACTAGACGTTCAATGAGTTCGGTATCGAAGTTCGAGAACGCGCCCGAAACATCGCAAGCAAGTTTCGACGCGGCGAGCGTTTCGGTAAAAACACGACTTTCCTGCCCGTAGGACGTTCCGGACCAAAAGCGAATGATCTATTTTTGCATTTCGTGCAGAACCGGACGTTCGGTGAGTTCGAGATCCAAATTCGAGTCCGTGCCCGAAAGATCGCAACTTTCGACGCGGCGGGCATTTTGGTAAAAACACGACTTTCACACCCGGAGGACGTGTCGGACGAAACGCGTATGATCTATTTTGGAATTTCACGCAGAACTAGACGTTCAGTGAGTTCGGTATCGAAGTTCGAGAACGCGCCCGAAACATCGCCAGCAAGTTTGGACGCGGCGAGCGTTTCGGTAAAAACATGACTTTTTTGCCCGTAGGACGTTCCGGACCAAACACGAATGATCTATTTTTGCATTTCGTGCAGAACCGGACGTTCAGTGAGTTCGAGATCCAAATTCGAGTCCGTGCCCGAAAGATCGCAACTTTCGACGCGGGGGGCATTTCTGTAACACGACTTTCACACCCGGAGGACGTGTCGGACGAAACGCGTATGATCTATTTTGGAATTTCACGCAGAACTAGACGTTCAGTGAGTTCGGTATCGAAGGTCGAGAACGCGCCCGAAACATCGCCAGCAAGTTTCGACGCGGCGAGCGTTTCGGTAAAAACACGACTTTTCTGCCCGTAGGACGTTCCGGACCAAACGCGAATGATCTATTTTTGCATTTCGTGCAGAACCGGACGTTCGGTGAGTTCGAGATCCAAATTCGAGTCCGTGCCCGAAAGATCGCAACTTTCGACGCGGGGGGCCTTTCGGTAAAAACACGACTTTCCTGTCCGTAGGACGTTCCGGACCAAACGCGAATGACTTATTGTTGCATTTTGTGCAGAACCGGACGTTCGGTGAGTTCGAGATCCAAATTCGAGTCCGTGCCCAAAAGATCGCAACTTTCGATGCGGGGGGCATTTCGGTAAAAACACGACTTTCCTGTCCGTAGGACGTTCCGGACCAAACGCGAATGACTTATTTTTGCATTTTGTGCAGAACCAGACGTTCGGTGAGTTCGAGATCCAAATTCGAGTCCGCGCCCAAAAGATCGCAACTTTCGACGCGGGGGGCATTTCGGTAAAAACACGACTTTCCCACCCGGAGGACGTGTCGGACGAAATGCGTATGATCTATTTTGGAATTTCACGCAGAACTAGACGTTCAATGAGTTCGGTATCGAAGTTCGAGAACGTGCCCGAAACATCGCAAGCAAGTTTCGACGCGGCGAGCGTTTCGGTAAAAACACGACTTTCCTGCCCGTAGGACGTTCCGGACCAAAAGCGAATGATCTATTTTTGCATTTCGTGCAGAACCGGACGTTCGGTGAGTTCGAGATCCAAATTCGAGTCCGTGCCCGAAAGATCGCAACTTTCGACGCGGCGGGCATTTTGGTAAAAACACGACTTTCACACCCGGAGGACGTGTCAGACGAAACGCGTATGATCTATTTTGGAATTTCACGCAGAACTAGACGTTCAGTGAGTTCGGTATCGAAGTTCGAGAACGCGCCCGAAACATCGCCAGCAAGTTTGGACGCGGCGAGCGTTTCGGTAAAAACACGACTTTCATGCCCGTAGGACGTTCCGGACCAAACGCGAATGATCTATTTTTGCATTTTGTGCAGAACCAGACGTTCGGTGAGTTCGAGATCCAAAATCGAGTCCGTGCCCAAAAGATCGCAACTTTTGACGCGGGGGGCATTTCGGTAAAAACACGACTTTCCCACCCGGAGGACGTGTCGGACGAAACGCGTATGATCCATTTTGGAATTTCACGCAGAACTAGACGTTCAGTGAGTTCTGTATCGAAGTTCGAGAACGCGCCCGAAACATCGCAAGCAAGTTTCAACGCGGCGAGCGTTTCGGTAAAAACACGACTTTCCTGCCCGTAGGACGTTCCGGACCAAACGCGAATGATCTATTTTTGCATTTCGTGCATAACCGGACGTTCGGTGAGTTCGAGATCCAAATTCGAGTCCGTGCCCGAAAGATCGCAACTTTCGACGCGGGGGGCATTTCGGTAAAAACACGACTTTCCTGCCCGTAGGACGTTCCGGACCAAACGCGAATGATCTATTTTTGCATTTCGTGCAGAACCGGACGTTCGGTGAGTTCGAGATCCAAATTCGAGTCCGTGCCCGAAAGATCGCAACTTTCGACGCGGGGGGCATTTCTGTGAAAACACGACTTTCACACCCGGAGGACGTGTCGGACGAAACGCGTATGATCTATTTTGGAATTTCACGCAGAACTAGACGTTCAGTGAGTTCGGTATCGAAGTTCGAGAACGCGCCCGAAACATCGCCAGCAAGTTTCGACGCGGCGAGCGTTTCGGTAAAAACACGACTTTTCTGCCCGTAGGACGTTCCGGACCAAACGCGAATGATCTATTTTTGCATTTCGTGCAGAACCGGACGTTCGGTGAGTTCGAGATCCAAATTCGAGTCCGTGCCCGAAAGATCGCAACTTTCGACGCGGGGGCATGTCGGTAAAAACACGACTTTCCTATCCGTAGGACGTTCCGGACCAAACGCGAATGACTTATTTTTGCATTTTGTGCAGAACCAGACGTTCGGTGAGTTCGAGATCCAAATTCGAGTCCGCGCCCAAAAGATCGCAACTTTCGACGCGGGGGGCATTTCGGTAAAAACACGACTTTCCCACCCGGAGGACGTGTCGGACGAAATGCGTATGATCTATTTTGGAATTTCACGCAGAACTAGACGTTCAATGAGTTCGGTATCGAAGTTCGAGAACGCGCCCGAAACATCGCAAGCAAGTTTCGACGCGGCGAGCGTTTCGGTAAAAACACGACTTTCCTGCCCGTAGGACGTTCCGGACCAAAAGCGAATGATCTATTTTTGCATTTCGTGCAGAACCGGACGTTCGGTGAGTTCGAGATCCAAATTCGAGTCCGTGCCCGAAAGATCGCAACTTTCGACGCGGCGGGCATTTTGGTAAAAACACGACTTTCACACCCGGAGGACGTGTCGGACGAAACGCGTATGATCTATTTTGGAATTTCACGCAGAACTAGACGTTCAGTGAGTTCGGTATCGAAGTTCGAGAACGCGCCCGAAACATCGCCAGCAAGTTTGGACGCGGCGAGCGTTTCGGTAAAAACATGACTTTTTTGCCCGTAGGACGTTCCGGACCAAACGCGAATGATCTATTTTTGCATTTCGTGCAGAACCGGACGTTCAGTGAGTTCGAGATCCAAATTCGAGTCCGTGCCCGAAAGATCGCAACTTTCGACGCGGGGGGCATTTCTGTAACACGACTTTCACACCCGGAGGACGTGTCGGACGAAACGCGTATGATCTATTTTGGAATTTCACGCAGAACTAGACGTTCAGTGAGTTCGGTATCGAAGGTCGAGAACGCGCCCGAAACATCGCCAGCAAGTTTCGACGCGGCGAGCGTTTCGGTAAAAACACGACTTTTCTGCCCGTAGGACGTTCCGGACCAAACGCGAATGATCTATTTTTGCATTTCGTGCAGAACCGGACGTTCGGTGAGTTCGAGATCCAAATTCGAGTCCGTGCCCGAAAGATCGCAACTTTCGACGCGGGGGGCCTTTCGGTAAAAACACGACTTTCCTGTCCGTAGGACGTTCCGGACCAAACGCGAATGACTTATTGTTGCATTTTGTGCAGAACCGGACGTTCGGTGAGTTCGAGATCCAAATTCGAGTCCGTGCCCAAAAGATCGCAACTTTCGACGCGGGGGGCATTTCGGTAAAAACACGACTTTCCTGTCCGTAGGACGTTCCGGACCAAACGCGAATGACTTATTTTTGCATTTTGTGCAGAACCAGACGTTCGGTGAGTTCGAGATCCAAATTCGAGTCCGCGCCCAAAAGATCGCAACTTTCGACGCGGGGGGCATTTCGGTAAAAACACGACTTTCCCACCCGGAGGACGTGTCGGACGAAATGCGTATGATCTATTTTGGAATTTCACGCAGAACTAGACGTTCAATGAGTTCGGTATCGAAGTTCGAGAACGCGCCCGAAACATCGCAAGCAAGTTTCGACGCGGCGAGCGTTTCGGTAAAAACACGACTTTCCTGCCCGTAGGACGTTCCGGACCAAACGCGAATGATCTATTTTTGCATTTTGTGCAGAACCAGACGTTCGGTGAGTTCGAGATCCAAAATCGAGTCCGTGCCCAAAAGATCGCAACTTTTGACGCGGGGGGCATTTCGGTAAAAACACGACTTTCCCACCCGGAGGACGTGTCGGACGAAACGCGTATGATCCATTTTGGAATTTCACGCAGAACTAGACGTTCAGTGAGTTCGGTATCGAAGTTCGAGAACGCGCCCGAAACATCGCAAGCAAGTTTCAACGCGGCGAGCGTTTCGGTAAAAACACGACTTTCCTGCCCGTAGGACTTTCCGGACCAAACGCGAATGATCTATTTTTGCATTTCGTGCATAACCGGACGTTCGGTGAGTTCGAGATCCAAATTCGAGTCCGTGCCCGAAAGATCGCAACTTTCGACGCGGGGGGCATTTCGGTAAAAACACGACTTTCCTGCCCGTAGGACGTTCCGGACCAAACGCGAATGATCTATTTTTGCATTTCGTGCAGAACCGGACGTTCGGTGAGTTCGAGATCCAAATTCGAGTCCGTGCCCGAAAGATCGCAACTTTCGACGCGGGGGGCATTTCTGTGAAAACACGACTTTCACACCCGGAGGACGTGTCGGACGAAACGCGTATGATCTATTTTGGAATTTCACGCAGAACTAGACGTTCAGTGAGTTCGGTATCGAAGTTCGAGAACGCGCCCGAAACATCGCCAGCAAGTTTCGACGCGGCGAGCGTTTCGTTAAAAACACGACTTTTCTGCCCGTAGGACGTTCCGGACCAAACGCGAATGATCTATTTTTGCATTTCGTGCAGAACCGGACGTTCGGTGAGTTCGAGATCCAAATTCGAGTCCGTGCCCGAAAGATCGCAACTTTCGACGCGGGGGCATGTCGGTAAAAACACGACTTTCCTGTCCGTAGGACGTTCCGGACCAAACGCGAATGACTTGTTTTTGCATTTTGTGCAGAACCAGACGTTCGGTGAGTTCGAGATCCAAATTCGAGTCCGCGCCCAAAAGATCGCAACTTTCGACGCGGGGGGCATTTCGGTAAAAACACGACTTTCCCACCCGGAGGACGTGTCGGACGAAATGCGTATGATCTATTTTGGAATTTCACGCAGAACTAGACGTTCAATGAGTTCGGTATCGAAGTTCGAGAACGCGCCCGAAACATCGCAAGCAAGTTTCGACGCGGCGAGCGTTTCGGTAAAAACACGACTTTCCTGCCCGTAGGACGTTCCGGACCAAAAGCGAATGATCTATTTTTGCATTTCGTGCAGAACCGGACGTTCGGTGAGTTCGAGATCCAAATTCGAGTCCGTGCCCGAAAGATCGCAACTTTCGACGCGGCGGGCATTTTGGTAAAAACACGACTTTCACACCCGGAGGACGTGTCGGACGAAACGCGTATGATCTATTTTGGAATTTCACGCAGAACTAGACGTTCAGTGAGTTCGGTATCGAAGTTCGAGAACGCGCCCGAAACATCGCCAGCAAGTTTGGACGCGGCGAGCGTTTCGGTAAAAACATGACTTTTTTGCCCGTAGGACGTTCCGGACCAAACGCGAATGATCTATTTTTGCATTTCGTGCAGAACCGGACGTTCAGTGAGTTCGAGATCCAAATTCGAGTCCGTGCCCGAAACTTCGCAACTTTCGACGCGGGGGGCATTTCTGTAACACGACTTTCACACCCGGAGGACGTGTCGGACGAAACGCGTATGATCTATTTTGGAATTTCACGCAGAACTAGACGTTCAGTGAGTTCGGTATCGAAGGTCGAGAACGCGCCCGAAACATCGCCAGCAAGTTTCGACGCGGCGAGCGTTTCGGTAAAAACACGACTTTTCTGCCCGTAGGACGTTCCGGACCAAACGCGAATGATCTATTTTTGCATTTCGTGCAGAACCGGACGTTCGGTGAGTTCGAGATCCAAATTCGAGTCCGTGCCCGAAAGATCGCAACTTTCGACGCGGGGGGCCTTTCGGTAAAAACACGACTTTCCTGTCCGTAGGACGTTCCGGACCAAACGCGAATGACTTATTGTTGCATTTTGTGCAGAACCGGACGTTCGGTGAGTTCGAGATCCAAATTCGAGTCCGTGCCCAAAAGATCGCAACTTTCGACGCGGGGGGCATTTCGGTAAAAACACGACTTTCCTGTCCGTAGGACGTTCCGGACCAAACGCGAATGACTTATTTTTGCATTTTGTGCAGAACCAGACGTTCGGTGAGTTCGAGATCCAAATTCGAGTCCGCGCCCAAAAGATCGCAACTTTCGACGCGGGGGGCATTTCGGTAAAAACACGACTTTCCCACCCGGAGGACGTGTCGGACGAAATGCGTATGATCTATTTTGGAATTTCACGCAGAACTAGACGTTCAATGAGTTCGGTATCGAAGTTCGAGAACGTGCCCGAAACATCGCAAGCAAGTTTCGACGCGGCGAGCGTTTCGGTAAAAACACGACTTTCCTGCCCGTAGGACGTTCCGGACCAAAAGCGAATGATCTATTTTTGCATTTCGTGCAGAACCGGACGTTCGGTGAGTTCGAGATCCAAATTCGAGTCCGTGCCCGAAAGATCGCAACTTTCGACGCGGCGGGCATTTTGGTAAAAACACGACTTTCACACCCGGAGGACGTGTCAGACGAAACGCGTATGATCTATTTTGGAATTTCACGCAGAACTAGACGTTCAGTGAGTTCGGTATCGAAGTTCGAGAACGCGCCCGAAACATCGCCAGCAAGTTTGGACGCGGCGAGCGTTTCGGTAAAAACACGACTTTCATGCCCGTAGGACGTTCCGGACCAAACGCGAATGATCTATTTTTGCATTTTGTGCAGAACCAGACGTTCGGTGAGTTCGAGATCCAAAATCGAGTCCGTGCCCAAAAGATCGCAACTTTTGACGCGGGGGGCATTTCGGTAAAAACACGACTTTCCCACCCGGAGGACGTGTCGGACGAAACGCGTATGATCCATTTTGGAATTTCACGCAGAACTAGACGTTCAGTGAGTTCGGTATCGAAGTTCGAGAACGCGCCCGAAACATCGCAAGCAAGTTTCAACGCGGCGAGCGTTTCGGTAAAAACACGACTTTCCTGCCCGTAGGACGTTCCGGACCAAACGCGAATGATCTATTTTTGCATTTCGTGCATAACCGGACGTTCGGTGAGTTCGAGATCCAAATTCGAGTCCGTGCCCGAAAGATCGCAACTTTCGACGCGGGGGGCATTTCGGTAAAAACACGACTTTCCTGCCCGTAGGACGTTCCGGACCAAACGCGAATGATCTATTTTTGCATTTCGTGCAGAACCGGACGTTCGGTGAGTTCGAGATCCAAATTCGAGTCCGTGCCCGAAAGATCGCAACTTTCGACGCGGGGGGCATTTCTGTGAAAACACGACTTTCACACCCGGAGGACGTGTCGGACGAAACGCGTATGATCTATTTTGGAATTTCACGCAGAACTAGACGTTCAGTGAGTTCGGTATCGAAGTTCGAGAACGCGCCCGAAACATCGCCAGCAAGTTTCGACGCGGCGAGCGTTTCGGTAAAAACACGACTTTTCTGCCCGTAGGACGTTCCGGACCAAACGCGAATGATCTATTTTTGCATTTCGTGCAGAACCGGACGTTCGGTGAGTTCGAGATCCAAATTCGAGTCCGTGCCCGAAAGATCGCAACTTTCGACGCGGGGGCATGTCGGTAAAAACACGACTTTCCTATCCGTAGGACGTTCCGGACCAAACGCGAATGACTTATTTTTGCATTTTGTGCAGAACCAGACGTTCGGTGAGTTCGAGATCCAAATTCGAGTCCGCGCCCAAAAGATCGCAACTTTCGACGCGGGGGGCATTTCGGTAAAAACACGACTTTCCCACCCGGAGGACGTGTCGGACGAAATGCGTATGATCTATTTTGGAATTTCACGCAGAACTAGACGTTCAATGAGTTCGGTATCGAAGTTCGAGAACGCGCCCGAAACATCGCAAGCAAGTTTCGACGCGGCGAGCGTTTCGGTAAAAACACGACTTTCCTGCCCGTAGGACGTTCCGGACCAAAAGCGAATGATCTATTTTTGCATTTCGTGCAGAACCGGACGTTCGGTGAGTTCGAGATCCAAATTCGAGTCCGTGCCCGAAAGATCGCAACTTTCGACGCGGCGGGCATTTTGGTAAAAACACGACTTTCACACCCGGAGGACGTGTCGGACGAAACGCGTATGATCTATTTTGGAATTTCACGCAGAACTAGACGTTCAGTGAGTTCGGTATCGAAGTTCGAGAACGCGCCCGAAACATCGCCAGCAAGTTTGGACGCGGCGAGCGTTTCGGTAAAAACATGACTTTTTTGCCCGTAGGACGTTCCGGACCAAACGCGAATGATCTATTTTTGCATTTCGTGCAGAACCGGACGTTCAGTGAGTTCGAGATCCAAATTCGAGTCCGTGCCCGAAAGATCGCAACTTTCGACGCGGGGGGCATTTCTGTAACACGACTTTCACACCCGGAGGACGTGTCGGACGAAACGCGTATGATCTATTTTGGAATTTCACGCAGAACTAGACGTTCAGTGAGTTCGGTATCGAAGGTCGAGAACGCGCCCGAAACATCGCCAGCAAGTTTCGACGCGGCGAGCGTTTCGGTAAAAACACGACTTTTCTGCCCGTAGGACGTTCCGGACCAAACGCGAATGATCTATTTTTGCATTTCGTGCAGAACCGGACGTTCGGTGAGTTCGAGATCCAAATTCGAGTCCGTGCCCGAAAGATCGCAACTTTCGACGCGGGGGGCCTTTCGGTAAAAACACGACTTTCCTGTCCGTAGGACGTTCCGGACCAAACGCGAATGACTTATTGTTGCATTTTGTGCAGAACCGGACGTTCGGTGAGTTCGAGATCCAAATTCGAGTCCGTGCCCAAAAGATCGCAACTTTCGACGCGGGGGGCATTTCGGTAAAAACACGACTTTCCTGTCCGTAGGACGTTCCGGACCAAACGCGAATGACTTATTTTTGCATTTTGTGCAGAACCAGACGTTCGGTGAGTTCGAGATCCAAATTCGAGTCCGCGCCCAAAAGATCGCAACTTTCGACGCGGGGGGCATTTCGGTAAAAACACGACTTTCCCACCCGGAGGACGTGTCGGACGAAATGCGTATGATCTATTTTGGAATTTCACGCAGAACTAGACGTTCAATGAGTTCGGTATCGAAGTTCGAGAACGCGCCCGAAACATCGCAAGCAAGTTTCGACGCGGCGAGCGTTTCGGTAAAAACACGACTTTCCTGCCCGTAGGACGTTCCGGACCAAACGCGAATGATCTATTTTTGCATTTTGTGCAGAACCAGACGTTCGGTGAGTTCGAGATCCAAAATCGAGTCCGTGCCCAAAAGATCGCAACTTTTGACGCGGGGGGCATTTCGGTAAAAACACGACTTTCCCACCCGGAGGACGTGTCGGACGAAACGCGTATGATCCATTTTGGAATTTCACGCAGAACTAGACGTTCAGTGAGTTCGGTATCGAAGTTCGAGAACGCGCCCGAAACATCGCAAGCAAGTTTCAACGCGGCGAGCGTTTCGGTAAAAACACGACTTTCCTGCCCGTAGGACTTTCCGGACCAAACGCGAATGATCTATTTTTGCATTTCGTGCATAACCGGACGTTCGGTGAGTTCGAGATCCAAATTCGAGTCCGTGCCCGAAAGATCGCAACTTTCGACGCGGGGGGCATTTCGGTAAAAACACGACTTTCCTGCCCGTAGGACGTTCCGGACCAAACGCGAATGATCTATTTTTGCATTTCGTGCAGAACCGGACGTTCGGTGAGTTCGAGATCCAAATTCGAGTCCGTGCCCGAAAGATCGCAACTTTCGACGCGGGGGGCATTTCTGTGAAAACACGACTTTCACACCCGGAGGACGTGTCGGACGAAACGCGTATGATCTATTTTGGAATTTCACGCAGAACTAGACGTTCAGTGAGTTCGGTATCGAAGTTCGAGAACGCGCCCGAAACATCGCCAGCAAGTTTCGACGCGGCGAGCGTTTCGTTAAAAACACGACTTTTCTGCCCGTAGGACGTTCCGGACCAAACGCGAATGATCTATTTTTGCATTTCGTGCAGAACCGGACGTTCGGTGAGTTCGAGATCCAAATTCGAGTCCGTGCCCGAAAGATCGCAACTTTCGACGCGGGGGCATGTCGGTAAAAACACGACTTTCCTGTCCGTAGGACGTTCCGGACCAAACGCGAATGACTTATTTTTGCATTTTGTGCAGAACCAGACGTTCGGTGAGTTCGAGATCCAAATTCGAGTCCGCGCCCAAAAGATCGCAACTTTCGACGCGGGGGGCATTTCGGTAAAAACACGACTTTCCCACCCGGAGGACGTGTCGGACGAAATGCGTATGATCTATTTTGGAATTTCACGCAGAACTAGACGTTCAATGAGTTCGGTATCGAAGTTCGAGAACGCGCCCGAAACATCGCAAGCAAGTTTCGACGCGGCGAGCGTTTCGGTAAAAACACGACTTTCCTGCCCGTAGGACGTTCCGGACCAAAAGCGAATGATCTATTTTTGCATTTCGTGCAGAACCGGACGTTCGGTGAGTTCGAGATCCAAATTCGAGTCCGTGCCCGAAAGATCGCAACTTTCGACGCGGCGGGCATTTTGGTAAAAACACGACTTTCACACCCGGAGGACGTGTCGGACGAAACGCGTATGATCTATTTTGGAATTTCACGCAGAACTAGACGTTCAGTGAGTTCGGTATCGAAGTTCGAGAACGCGCCCGAAACATCGCCAGCAAGTTTGGACGCGGCGAGCGTTTCGGTAAAAACATGACTTTTTTGCCCGTAGGACGTTCCGGACCAAACGCGAATGATCTATTTTTGCATTTCGTGCAGAACCGGACGTTCAGTGAGTTCGAGATCCAAATTCGAGTCCGTGCCCGAAAGATCGCAACTTTCGACGCGGGGGGCATTTCTGTAACACGACTTTCACACCCGGAGGACGTGTCGGACGAAACGCGTATGATCTATTTTGGAATTTCACGCAGAACTAGACGTTCAGTGAGTTCGGTATCGAAGGTCGAGAACGCGCCCGAAACATCGCCAGCAAGTTTCGACGCGGCGAGCGTTTCGGTAAAAACACGACTTTTCTGCCCGTAGGACGTTCCGGACCAAACGCGAATGATCTATTTTTGCATTTCGTGCAGAACCGGACGTTCGGTGAGTTCGAGATCCAAATTCGAGTCCGTGCCCGAAAGATCGCAACTTTCGACGCGGGGGGCCTTTCGGTAAAAACACGACTTTCCTGTCCGTAGGACGTTCCGGACCAAACGCGAATGACTTATTGTTGCATTTTGTGCAGAACCGGACGTTCGGTGAGTTCGAGATCCAAATTCGAGTCCGTGCCCAAAAGATCGCAACTTTCGACGCGGGGGGCATTTCGGTAAAAACACGACTTTCCTGTCCGTAGGACGTTCCGGACCAAACGCGAATGACTTATTTTTGCATTTTGTGCAGAACCAGACGTTCGGTGAGTTCGAGATCCAAATTCGAGTCCGCGCCCAAAAGATCGCAACTTTCGACGCGGGGGGCATTTCGGTAAAAACACGACTTTCCCACCCGGAGGACGTGTCGGACGAAATGCGTATGATCTATTTTGGAATTTCACGCAGAACTAGACGTTCAATGAGTTCGGTATCGAAGTTCGAGAACGCGCCCGAAACATCGCAAGCAAGTTTCGACGCGGCGAGCGTTTCGGTAAAAACACGACTTTCCTGCCCGTAGGACGTTCCGGACCAAACGCGAATGATCTATTTTTGCATTTTGTGCAGAACCAGACGTTCGGTGAGTTCGAGATCCAAAATCGAGTCCGTGCCCAAAAGATCGCAACTTTTGACGCGGGGGGCATTTCGGTAAAAACACGACTTTCCCACCCGGAGGACGTGTCGGACGAAACGCGTATGATCCATTTTGGAATTTCACGCAGAACTAGACGTTCAGTGAGTTCGGTATCGAAGTTCGAGAACGCGCCCGAACCATCGCAAGCAAGTTTCAACGCGGCGAGCGTTTCGGTAAAAACACGACTTTCCTGCCCGTAGGACGTTCCGGACCAAACGCGAATGATCTATTTTTGCATTTCGTGCATAACCGGACGTTCGGTGAGTTCGAGATCCAAATTCGAGTCCGTGCCCGAAAGATCGCAACTTTCGACGCGGGGGGCATTTCGGTAAAAACACGACTTTCCTGCCCGTAGGACGTTCCGGACCAAACGCGAATGATCTATTTTTGCATTTCGTGCAGAACCGGACGTTCGGTGAGTTCGAGATCCAAATTCGAGTCCGTGCCCGAAAGATCGCAACTTTCGACGCGGGGGGCATTTCTGTGAAAACACGACTTTCACACCCGGAGGACGTGTCGGACGAAACGCGTATGATCTATTTTGGAATTTCACGCAGAACTAGACGTTCAGTGAGTTCGGTATCGAAGTTCGAGAACGCGCCCGAAACATCGCCAGCA
Source organism: Arctostaphylos glauca (assembly GCA_019985065.2). Lineage (NCBI taxonomy): Eukaryota > Viridiplantae > Streptophyta > Magnoliopsida > Ericales > Ericaceae > Arctostaphylos > Arctostaphylos glauca. Next base: position 33,979,865 of record JAHSPW020000004.1, on the reverse strand, counting down.
AGTTTCGACGCGGCGAGCGTTTCGTTAAAAACACGACTTTTCTGCCCGTAGGACGTTCCGTACCAAACGCGAATGATCTATTTTTGCATTTCGTGCAGAACCGGACGTTCGGTGAGTTCGAGATCCAAATTCGAGTCCGTGCCCGAAAGATCGCAACTTTCGACGCGGGGGCATGTCGGTAAAAACACGACTTTCCTGTCCGTAGGACGTTCCGGACCAAACGCGAATGACTTATTTTTGCATTTTGTGCAGAACCAGACGTTCGGTGAGTTCGAGATCCAAATTCGAGTCCGCGCCCAAAAGATCGCAACTTTCGACGCGGGGGGCATTTCGGTAAAAACACGACTTTCCCACCCGGAGGACGTGTCGGACGAAATGCGTATGATCTATTTTGGAATTTCACGCAGAACTAGACGTTCAATGAGTTCGGTATCGAAGTTCGAGAACGCGCCCGAAACATCGCAAGCAAGTTTCGACGCGGCGAGCGTTTCGGTAAAAACACGACTTTCCTGCCCGTAGGACGTTCCGGACCAAAAGCGAATGATCTATTTTTGCATTTCGTGCAGAACCGGACGTTCGGTGAGTTCGAGATCCAAATTCGAGTCCGTGCCCGAAAGATCGCAACTTTCGACGCGGCAGGCATTTTGGTAAAAACACGACTTTCACACCCGGAGGACGTGTCGGACGAAACGCGTATGATCTATTTTGGAATTTCACGCAGAACTAGACGTTCAGTGAGTTCGGTATCGAAGTTCGAGAACGCGCCCGAAACATCGCCAGCAAGTTTGGACGCGGCGAGCGTTTCGGTAAAAACATGACTTTTTTGCCCGTAGGACGTTCCGGACCAAACGCGAATGATCTATTTTTGCATTTCGTGCAGAACCGGACGTTCAGTGAGTTCGAGATCCAAATTCGAGTCCGTGCCCGAAAGATCGCAACTTTCGACGCGGGGGGCATTTCTGTAACACGACTTTCACACCCGGAGGACGTGTCGGACGAAACGCGTATGATCTATTTTGGAATTTCACGCAGAACTAGACGTTCAGTGAGTTCGGTATCGAAGGTCGAGAACGCGCCCGAAACATCGCCAGCAAGTTTCGACGCGGCGAGCGTTTCGGTAAAAACACGACTTTTCTGCCCGTAGGACGTTCCGGACCAAACGCGAATGATCTATTTTTGCATTTCGTGCAGAACCGGACGTTCGGTGAGTTCGAGATCCAAATTCGAGTCCGTGCCCGAAAGATCGCAACTTTCGACGCGGGGGGCCTTTCGGTAAAAACACGACTTTCCTGTCCGTAGGACGTTCCGGACCAAACGCGAATGACTTATTGTTGCATTTTGTGCAGAACCGGACGTTCGGTGAGTTCGAGATCCAAATTCGAGTCCGTGCCCAAAAGATCGCAACTTTCGACGCGGGGGGCATTTCGGTAAAAACACGACTTTCCTGTCCGTAGGACGTTCCGGACCAAACGCGAATGACTTATTTTTGCATTTTGTGCAGAACCAGACGTTCGGTGAGTTCGAGATCCAAATTCGAGTCCGCGCCCAAAAGATCGCAACTTTCGACGCGGGGGGCATTTCGGTAAAAACACGACTTTCCCACCCGGAGGACGTGTCGGACGAAATGCGTATGATCTATTTTGGAATTTCACGCAGAACTAGACGTTCAATGAGTTCGGTATCGAAGTTCGAGAACGCGCCCGAAACATCGCAAGCAAGTTTCGACGCGGCGAGCGTTTCGGTAAAAACACGACTTTCCTGCCCGTAGGACGTTCCGGACCAAACGCGAATGATCTATTTTTGCATTTTGTGCAGAACCAGACGTTCGGTGAGTTCGAGATCCAAAATCGAGTCCGTGCCCAAAAGATCGCAACTTTTGACGCGGGGGGCATTTCGGTAAAAACACGACTTTCCCACCCGGAGGACGTGTCGGACGAAACGCGTATGATCCATTTTGGAATTTCACGCAGAACTAGACGTTCAGTGAGTTCGGTATCGAAGTTCGAGAACGCGCCCGAAACATCGCAAGCAAGTTTCAACGCGGCGAGCGTTTCGGTAAAAACACGACTTTCCTGCCCGTAGGACGTTCCGGACCAAACGCGAATGATCTATTTTTGCATTTCGTGCATAACCGGACGTTCGGTGAGTTCGAGATCCAAATTCGAGTCCGTGCCCGAAAGATCGCAACTTTCGACGCGGGGGGCATTTCGGTAAAAACACGACTTTCCTGCCCGTAGGACGTTCCGGACCAAACGCGAATGATCTATTTTTGCATTTCGTGCAGAACCGGACGTTCGGTGAGTTCGAGATCCAAATTCGAGTCCGTGCCCGAAAGATCGCAACTTTCGACGCGGGGGGCATTTCTGTGAAAACACGACTTTCATTCCCGGAGGACGTGTCGGACGAAACGCGTATGATCTATTTTGGAATTTCACGCAGAACTAGACGTTCAGTGAGTTCGGTATCGAAGTTCGAGAACGCGCCCGAAACATCGCCAGCAAGTTTCGACGCGGCGAGCGTTTCGGTAAAAACACGACTTTTCTGCCCGTAGGACGTTCCGGACCAAACGCGAATGATCTATTTTTGCATTTCGTGCAGAACCGGACGTTCGGTGAGTTCGAGATCCAAATTCGAGTCCGTGCCCGAAAGATCGCAACTTTCGACGCGGGGGCATGTCGGTAAAAACACGACTTTCCTGTCCGTAGGACGTTCCGGACCAAACGCGAATGACTTATTTTTGCATTTTGTGCAGAACCAGACGTTCGGTGAGTTCGAGATCCAAATTCGAGTCCGCGCCCAAAAGATCGCAACTTTCGACGCGGGGGGCATTTCGGTAAAAACACGACTTTCCCACCCGGAGGACGTGTCGGACGAAATGCGTATGATCTATTTTGGAATTTCACGCAGAACTAGACGTTCAATGAGTTCGGTATCGAAGTTCGAGAACGCGCCCGAAACATCGCAAGCAAGTTTCGACGCGGCGAGCGTTTCGGTAAAAACACGACTTTCCTGCCCGTAGGACGTTCCGGACCAAAAGCGAATGATCTATTTTTGCATTTCGTGCAGAACCGGACGTTCGGTGAGTTCGAGATCCAAATTCGAGTCCGTGCCCGAAAGATCGCAACTTTCGACGCGGCAGGCATTTTGGTAAAAACACGACTTTCACACCCGGAGGACGTGTCGGACGAAACGCGTATGATCTATTTTGGAATTTCACGCAGAACTAGACGTTCAGTGAGTTCGGTATCGAAGTTCGAGAACGCGCCCGAAACATCGCCAGCAAGTTTGGACGCGGCGAGCGTTTCGGTAAAAACATGACTTTTTTGCCCGTAGGACGTTCCGGACCAAACGCGAATGATCTATTTTTGCATTTCGTGCAGAACCGGACGTTCAGTGAGTTCGAGATCCAAATTCGAGTCCGTGCCCGAAAGATCGCAACTTTCGACGCGGGGGGCATTTCTGTAACACGACTTTCACACCCGGAGGACGTGTCGGACGAAACGCGTATGATCTATTTTGGAATTTCACGCAGAACTAGACGTTCAGTGAGTTCGGTATCGAAGGTCGAGAACGCGCCCGAAACATCGCCAGCAAGTTTCGACGCGGCGAGCGTTTCGGTAAAAACACGACTTTTCTGCCCGTAGGACGTTCCGGACCAAACGCGAATGATCTATTTTTGCATTTCGTGCAGAACCGGACGTTCGGTGAGTTCGAGATCCAAATTCGAGTCCGTGCCCGAAAGATCGCAACTTTCGACGCGGGGGGCCTTTCGGTAAAAACACGACTTTCCTGTCCGTAGGACGTTCCGGACCAAACGCGAATGACTTATTGTTGCATTTTGTGCAGAACCGGACGTTCGGTGAGTTCGAGATCCAAATTCGAGTCCGTGCCCAAAAGATCGCAACTTTCGACGCGGGGGGCATTTCGGTAAAAACACGACTTTCCTGTCCGTAGGACGTTCCGGACCAAACGCGAATGACTTATTTTTGCATTTTGTGCAGAACCAGACGTTCGGTGAGTTCGAGATCCAAATTCGAGACCGCGCCCAAAAGATCGCAACTTTCGACGCGGGGGGCATTTCGGTAAAAACACGACTTTCCCACCCGGAGGACGTGTCGGACGAAATGCGTATGATCTATTTTGGAATTTCACGCAGAACTAGACGTTCAATGAGTTCGGTATCGAAGTTCGAGAACGCGCCCGAAACATCGCAAGCAAGTTTCGACGCGGCGAGCGTTTCGGTAAAAACACGACTTTCCTGCCCGTAGGACGTTCCGGACCAAACGCGAATGATCTATTTTTGCATTTTGTGCAGAACCAGACGTTCGGTGAGTTCGAGATCCAAAATCGAGTCCGTGCCCAAAAGATCGCAACTTTTGACGCGGGGGGCATTTCGGTAAAAACACGACTTTCCCACCCGGAGGACGTGTCGGACGAAACGCGTATGATCCATTTTGGAATTTCACGCAGAACTAGACGTTCAGTGAGTTCGGTATCGAAGTTCGAGAACGCGCCCGAAACATCGCAAGCAAGTTTCAACGCGGCGAGCGTTTCGGTAAAAACACGACTTTCCTGCCCGTAGGACGTTCCGGACAAAACGCGAATGATCTATTTTTGCATTTCGTGCATAACCGGACGTTCGGTGAGTTCGAGATCCAAATTCGAGTCCGTGCCCGAAAGATCGCAACTTTCGACGCGGGGGGCATTTCGGTAAAAACACGACTTTCCTGCCCGTAGGACGTTCCGGACCAAACGCGAATGATCTATTTTTGCATTTCGTGCAGAACCGGACGTTCGGTGAGTTCGAGATCCAAATTCGAGTCCGTGCCCGAAAGATCGCAACTTTCGACGCGGGGGGCATTTCTGTGAAAACACGACTTTCACACCCGGAGGACGTGTCGGACGAAACGCGTATGATCTATTTTGGAATTTCACGCAGAACTAGACGTTCAGTGAGTTCGGTATCGAAGTTCGAGAACGCGCCCGAAACATCGCCAGCAAGTTTCGACGCGGCGAGCGTTTCGGTAAAAACACGACTTTTCTGCCCGTAGGACGTTCCGGACCAAACGCGAATGATCTATTTTTGCATTTCGTGCAGAACCGGACGTTCGGTGAGTTCGAGATCCAAATTCGAGTCCGTGCCCGAAAGATCGCAACTTTCGACGCGGGGGCATGTCGGTAAAAACACGACTTTCCTGTCCGTAGGACGTTCCGGACCAAACGCGAATGACTTATTTTTGCATTTTGTGCAGAACCAGACGTTCGGTGAGTTCGAGATCCAAATTCGAGTCCGCGCCCAAAAGATCGCAACTTTCGACGCGGGGGGCATTTCGGTAAAAACACGACTTTCCCACCCGGAGGACGTGTCGGACGAAATGCGTATGATCTATTTTGGAATTTCACGCAGAACTAGACGTTCAATGAGTTCGGTATCGAAGTTCGAGAACGCGCCCGAAACATCGCAAGCAAGTTTCGACGCGGCGAGCGTTTCGGTAAAAACACGACTTTCCTGCCCGTAGGACGTTCCGGACCAAAAGCGAATGATCTATTTTTGCATTTCGTGCAGAACCGGACGTTCGGTGAGTTCGAGATCCAAATTCGAGTCCGTGCCCGAAAGATCGCAACTTTCGACGCGGCAGGCATTTTGGTAAAAACACGACTTTCACACCCGGAGGACGTGTCGGACGAAACGCGTATGATCTATTTTGGAATTTCACGCAGAACTAGACGTTCAGTGAGTTCGGTATCGAAGTTCGAGAACGCGCTCGAAACATCGCCAGCAAGTTTGGACGCGGCGAGCGTTTCGGTAAAAACATGACTTTTTTGCCCGTAGGACGTTCCGGACCAAACGCGAATGATCTATTTTTGCATTTCGTGCAGAACCGGACATTCAGTGAGTTCGAGATCCAAATTCGAGTCCGTGCCCGAAAGATCGCAACTTTCGACGCGGGGGGCATTTCTGTAACACGACTTTCACACCCGGAGGACGTGTCGGACGAAACGCGTATGATCTATTTTGGAATTTCACGCAGAACTAGACGTTCAGTGAGTTCGGTATCGAAGGTCGAGAACGCGCCCGAAACATCGCCAGCAAGTTTGGACGCGGCGAGCGTTTCGGTAAAAACATGACTTTTTTGCCCGTAGGACGTTCCGGACCAAACGCGAATGATCTATTTTTGCATTTCGTGCAGAACCGGACGTTCAGTGAGTTCGAGATCCAAATTCGAGTCCGTGCCCGAAAGATCGCAACTTTCGACGCGGGGGGCATTTCTGTAACACGACTTTCACACCCGGAGGACGTGTCGGACGAAACGCGTATGATCTATTTTGGAATTTCACGCAGAACTAGACGTTCAGTGAGTTCGGTATCGAAGGTCGAGAACGCGCCCGAAACATCGCCAGCAAGTTTCGACGCGGCGAGCGTTTCGGTAAAAACACGACTTTTCTGCCCGTAGGACGTTCCGGACCAAACGCGAATGATCTATTTTTGCATTTCGTGCAGAACCGGACGTTCGGTGAGTTCGAGATCCAAATTCGAGTCCGTGCCCGAAAGATCGCAACTTTCGACGCGGGGGGCCTTTCGGTAAAAACACGACTTTCCTGTCCGTAGGACGTTCCGGACCAAACGCGAATGACTTATTGTTGCATTTTGTGCAGAACCGGACGTTCGGTGAGTTCGAGATCCAAATTCGAGTCCGTGCCCAAAAGATCGCAACTTTCGACGCGGGGGGCATTTCGGTAAAAACACGACTTTCCCACCCGGAGGACGTGTCGGACGAAATGCGTATGATCTATTTTGGAATTTCACGCAGAACTAGACGTTCAGTGAGTTCGGTATCGAAGTTCGAGAACGCGCCCGAACGATCGCAAGCAAGTTTCGACGCGGCGAGCGTTTCGGTTAAAACACGACTTTCCTGCCCGTAGGACGTTCCGGACCAAACGCGAATGATCTATTTTTGCATTTCGTGCAGAACCGGACGTTCGGTGAGTTCGAGATCCAAATTCGAGTCCGTGCCCGAAAGATCGCAACTTTCGACGCGGGGGCATGTCGGTAAAAACACGACTTTCCTGTCCGTAGGACGTTCCGGACCAAACGCGAATGACTTATTTTTGCATTTTGTGCAGAACCAGACGTTCGGTGAGTTCGAGATCCAAATTCGAGTCCGCGCCCAAAAGATCGCAACTTTCGACGCGGGGGGCATTTCGGTAAAAACACGACTTTCCCACCCGGAGGACGTGTCGGACGAAATGCGTATGATCTATTTTGGAATTTCACGCAGAACTAGACGTTCAATGAGTTCGGTATCGAAGTTCGAGAACGCGCCCGAAACATCGCAAGCAAGTTTCGACGCGGCGAGCGTTTCGGTAAAAACACGACTTTCCTGCCCGTAGGACGTTCCGGACCAAAAGCGAATGATCTATTTTTGCATTTCGTGCAGAACCGGACGTTCGGTGAGTTCGAGATCCAAATTCGAGTCCGTGCCCGAAAGATCGCAACTTTCGACGCGGCAGGCATTTTGGTAAAAACACGACTTTCACACCCGGAGGACGTGTCGGACGAAACGCGTATGATCTATTTTGGAATTTCACGCAGAACTAGACGTTCAGTGAGTTCGGTATCGAAGTTCGAGAACGCGCTCGAAACATCGCCAGCAAGTTTGGACGCGGCGAGCGTTTCGGTAAAAACATGACTTTTTTGCCCGTAGGACGTTCCGGACCAAACGCGAATGATCTATTTTTGCATTTCGTGCAGAACCGGACATTCAGTGAGTTCGAGATCCAAATTCGAGTCCGTGCCCGAAAGATCGCAACTTTCGACGCGGGGGGCATTTCTGTAACACGACTTTCACACCCGGAGGACGTGTCGGACGAAACGCGTATGATCTATTTTGGAATTTCACGCAGAACTAGACGTTCAGTGAGTTCGGTATCGAAGGTCGAGAACGCGCCCGAAACATCGCCAGCAAGTTTGGACGCGGCGAGCGTTTCGGTAAAAACATGACTTTTTTGCCCGTAGGACGTTCCGGACCAAACGCGAATGATCTATTTTTGCATTTCGTGCAGAACCGGACGTTCAGTGAGTTCGAGATCCAAATTCGAGTCCGTGCCCGAAAGATCGCAACTTTCGACGCGGGGGGCATTTCTGTAACACGACTTTCACACCCGGAGGACGTGTCGGACGAAACGCGTATGATCTATTTTGGAATTTCACGCAGAACTAGACGTTCAGTGAGTTCGGTATCGAAGGTCGAGAACGCGCCCGAAACATCGCCAGCAAGTTTCGACGCGGCGAGCGTTTCGGTAAAAACACGACTTTTCTGCCCGTAGGACGTTCCGGACCAAACGCGAATGATCTATTTTTGCATTTCGTGCAGAACCGGACGTTCGGTGAGTTCGAGATCCAAATTCGAGTCCGTGCCCGAAAGATCGCAACTTTCGACGCGGGGGGCCTTTCGGTAAAAACACGACTTTCCTGTCCGTAGGACGTTCCGGACCAAACGCGAATGACTTATTGTTGCATTTTGTGCAGAACCGGACGTTCGGTGAGTTCGAGATCCAAATTCGAGTCCGTGCCCAAAAGATCGCAACTTTCGACGCGGGGGGCATTTCGGTAAAAACACGACTTTCCCACCCGGAGGACGTGTCGGACGAAATGCGTATGATCTATTTTGGAATTTCACGCAGAACTAGACGTTCAGTGAGTTCGGTATCGAAGTTCGAGAACGCGCCCGAACGATCGCAAGCAAGTTTCGACGCGGCGAGCGTTTCGGTTAAAACACGACTTTCCTGCCCGTAGGACGTTCCGGACCAAACGCGAATGATCTATTTTTGCATTTCGTGCAGAACCGGACGTTCGGTGAGTTCGAGATCCAAATTCGAGTCCGTGCCCGAAAGATCGCAACTTTCGACGCGGGGGCATGTCGGTAAAAACACGACTTTCCTGTCCGTAGGACGTTCCGGACCAAACGCGAATGACTTATTTTTGCATTTTGTGCAGAACCAGACGTTCGGTGAGTTCGAGATCCAAATTCGAGTCCGCGCCCAAAAGATCGCAACTTTCGACGCGGGGGGCATTTCGGTAAAAACATGACTTTCCCACCCGGAGGACGTGTCGGACGAAATGCGTATGATCTATTTTGGAATTTCACGCAGAACTAGACGTTCAATGAGTTCGGTATCGAAGTTCGAGAACGCGCCCGAAACATCGCAAGCAAGTTTCGACGCGGCGAGCGTTTCGGTAAAAACACGACTTTCCTGCCCGTAGGACGTTCCGGACCAAAAGCGAATGATCTATTTTTGCATTTCGTGCAGAACCGGACGTTCGGTGAGTTCGAGATCCAAATTCGAGTCCGTGCCCGAAAGATCGCAACTTTCGACGCGGCGGACATTTTGGTAAAAACACGACTTTCACACCCGGAGGACGTGTCGGACGAAACGCGTATGATCTATTTTGGAATTTCACGCAGAACTACACGTTCAGTGAGTTCGGTATCGAAGTTCGAGAACGCGCCCGAAACATCGCCAGCAAGTTTGGACGCGGCGAGCGTTTCGGTAAAAACATGACTTTTTTGCCCGTAGGACGTTCCGGACCAAACGCGAATGATCTATTTTTGCATTTCGTGCAGAACCGGACGTTCAGTGAGTTCGAGATCCAAATTCGAGTCCGTGCCCGAAAGATCGCAACTTTCGACGCGGGGGGCATTTCTGTAACACGACTTTCACACCCGGAGGACGTGTCGGACGAAACGCGTATGATCTATTTTGGAATTTCACGCAGAACTAGACGTTCAGTGAGTTCGGTATCGAAGGTCGAGAACGCGCCCGAAACATCGCCAGCAAGTTTCGACGCGGCGAGCGTTTCGGTAAAAACACGACTTTTCTGCCCGTAGGACGTTCCGGACCAAACGCGAATGATCTATTTTTGCATTTCGTGCAGAACCGGACGTTCGGTGAGTTCGAGATCCAAATTCGAGTCCGTGCCCGAAAGATCGCAACTTTCGACGCGGGGGGCCTTTCGGTAAAAACACGACTTTCCTGTCCGTAGGACGTTCCGGACCAAACGCGAATGACTTATTGTTGCATTTTGTGCAGAACCGGACGTTCGGTGAGTTCGAGATCCAAATTCGAGTCCGTGCCCAAAAGATCGCAACTTTCGACGCGGGGGGCATTTCGGTAAAAACACGACTTTCCTGTCCGTAGGACGTTCCGGACCAAACGCGAATGACTTATTTTTGCATTTTGTGCAGAACCAGACGTTCGGTGAGTTCGAGATCCAAATTCGAGTCCGCGCCCAAAAGATCGCAACTTTCGACGCGGGGGCATTTCGGTAAAAACACGACTTTCCCACCCGGAGGACGTGTCGGACGAAATGCGTATGATCTATTTTGGAATTTCACGCAGAACTAGACGTTCAATGAGTTCGGTATCGAAGTTCGAGAACGCGCCCGAAACATCGCAAGCAAGTTTCGACGCGGCGAGCGTTTCGGTAAAAACACGACTTTCCTGCCCGTAGGACGTTCCGGACCAAAAGCGAATGATCTATTTTTGCATTTCGTGCAGAACCGGACGTTCGGTGAGTTCGAAATCCAAATTCGAGTCCGTGCCCGAAAGATCGCAACTTTCGACGCGGCGGGCATTTTGGTAAAAACACGACTTTCACACCCGGAGGACGTGTCGGACGAAACGCGTATGATCTATTTTGGAATTTCACGCAGAACTAGACGTTCAGTGAGTTCGGTATCGAAGTTCGAGAACGCGCCCGAAACATCGCCAGCAAGTTTGGACGCGGCGAGCGTTTCGGTAAAAACATGACTTTTTTGCCCGTAGGACGTTCCGGACCAAACGCGAATGATCTATTTTTGCATTTCGTGCAGAACCGGACGTTCAGTGAGTTCGAGATCCAAATTCGAGTCCGTGCCCGAAAGATCGCAACTTTCGACGCGGGGGGCATCTCTGTAACACGACTTTCACACCCGGAGGACGTGTCGGACGAAACGCGTATGATCTATTTTGGAATTTCACGCAGAACTAGACGTTCAGTGAGTTCGGTATCGAAGGTCGAGAACGCGCCCGAAACATCGCCAGCAAGTTTCGACGCGGCGAGCGTTTCGGTAAAAACACGACTTTTCTGCCCGTAGGACGTTCCGGACCAAACGCGAATGATGTATTTTTGCATTTCGTGCAGAACCGGACGTTCGGTGAGTTCGAGATCCAAATTCGAGTCCGTGCCCGAAAGATCGCAACTTTCGACGCGGGGGGCCTTTCGGTAAAAACACGACTTTCCTGTCCGTAGGACGTTCCGGACCAAACGCGAATGACTTATTGTTGCATTTTGTGCAGAACCGGACGTTCGGTGAGTTCGAGATCCAAATTCGAGTCCGTGCCCAAAAGATCGCAACTTTCGACGCGGGGGGCATTTCGGTAAAAACACGACTTTCCCACCCGGAGGACGTGTCGGACGAAATGCGTATGATCTATTTTGGAATTTCACGCAGAACTAGACGTTCAGTGAGTTCGGTATCGAAGTTCGAGAACGCGCCCGAACGATCGCAAGCAAGTTTCGACGCGGCGAGCGTTTCGGTTAAAACACGACATTCCTGCCCGTAGGACGTTCCGGACCAAACGCGAATGATCTATTTTTCCATTTCGTGCAGAACCGGACGTTCGGTGAGTTCGAGATCCAAATTCGAGTCCGTGCCCGAAAGATCGCAACTATCGACGCGGGGGGCATTTCGGTAAAAACACGACTTTCCCACCCGGAGGACGTGTCGGACGAAACGCGTATGATCTATTTTTGAATTTCACGCAGAACTAGACGTTCAGTGAGTTCGGTATCGAAGTTCGAGAACGCGCCCGAAACATCGCCAGCAAGTTTCGACGCGGCGAGCGTTTCGGTAAAAACACGACTTTCCTGCCCGTAGGACGTTCCGGACCAAACGCGAATGATCTATTTTTGCATTTTGTGCAGAACCAGACGTTCGGTGAGTTCGAGATCCAAAATCGAGTCCGTGCCCAAAAGATCGCAACTTTTGACGCGGGGGGCATTTCGGTAAAAACACGACTTTCCCACCCGGAGGACGTGTCGGACGAAACGCGTATGATCCATTTTGGAATTTCACGCAGAACTAGACGTTCAGTGAGTTCGGTATCGAAGTTCGAGAACGCGCCCGAAACATCGCAAGCAAGTTTCGACGCGGCGAGCGTTTCGGTAAAAACACGACTTTCCTGCCCGTAGGACGTTCCGGACCAAACGCGAATGATCTATTTTTGCATTTCGTGCATAACCGGACGTTCGGTGAGTTCGAGATCCAAATTCGAGTCCGTGCCCGAAAGATCGCAACTTTCGACGCGGGGGGCATTTCGGTAAAAACACGACTTTCCTGTCCGTAGGACGTTCCGGACCAAACGCGAATGACTTATTTTTGCATTTTGTGCAGAACCAGACGTTCGGTGAGTTCGAGATCCAAATTCGAGTCCGCGCCCAAAAGATCGCAACTTTCGACGCGGGGGGCATTTCGGTAAAAACACGACTTTCCCACCCGGAGGACGTGTCGGACGAAATGCGTATGATCTATTTTGGAATTTCACGCAGAACTAGACGTTCAATGAGTTCGGTATCGAAGTTCGAGAACGCGCCCGAAACATCGCAAGCAAGTTTCGACGCGGCGAGCGTTTCGGTAAAAACACGACTTTCCTGCCCGTAGGACGTTCCGGACCAAACGCGAATGATCTATTTTTGCATTTTGTGCAGAACCAGACGTTCGGTGAGTTCGAGATCCAAAATCGAGTCCGTGCCCAAAAGATCGCAACTTTTGACGCGGGGGGCATTTCGGTAAAAACACGACTTTCCCACCCGGAGGACGTGTCGGACGAAACGCGTATGATCCATTTTGGAATTTCACGCAGAACTAGACGTTCAGTGAGTTCGGTATCGAAGTTCGAGAACGCGCCCGAAACATCGCAAGCAAGTTTCAACGCGGCGAGCGTTTCGGTAAAAACACGACTTTCCTGCCCGTAGGACGTTCCAGACCAAACGCGAATGATCTATTTTTGCATTTCGTGCATAACCGGACGTTCGGTGAGTTCGAGATCCAAATTCGAGTCCGTGCCCGAAAGATCGCAACTTTCGACGCGGGGGGCATTTCGGTAAAAACACGACTTTCCTGCCCGTAGGACGTTCCGGACCAAACGCGAATGATCTATTTTTGCATTTCGTGCAGAACCGGACGTTCGGTGAGTTCGAGATCCAAATTCGAGTCCGTGCCCGAAAGATCGCAACTTTCGACGCGGGGGGCATTTCTGTGAAAACACGACTTTCACACCCGGAGGACGTGTCGGACGAAACGCGTATGATCTATTTTGGAATTTCACGCAGAACTAGACGTTCAGTGAGTTCGGTATCGAAGGTCGAGAACGCGCCCGAAACATCGCCAGCAAGTTTCGACGCGGCGAGCGTTTCGGTAAAAACACGACTTTTCTGCCCGTAGGACGTTCCGGACCAAACGCGAATGATCTATTTTTGCATTTCGTGCAGAACCGGACGTTCGGTGAGTTCGAGATCCAAATTCGAGTCCGTGCCCGAAAGATCGCAACTTTCGACGCGGGGGGCCTTTCGGTAAAAACACGACTTTCCTGTCCGTAGGACGTTCCGGACCAAACGCGAATGACTTATTGTTGCATTTTGTGCAGAACCGGACGTTCGGTGAGTTCGAGATCCAAATTCGAGTCCGTGCCCAAAAGATCGCAACTTTCGACGCGGGGGGCATTTCGGTAAAAACACGACTTTCCCACCCGGAGGACGTGTCGGACGAAATGCGTATGATCTATTTTGGAATTTCACGCAGAACTAGACGTTCAGTGAGTTCGGTATCGAAGTTCGAGAACGCGCCCGAACGATCGCAAGCAAGTTTCGACGCGGCGAGCGTTTCGGTTAAAACACGACATTCCTGCCCGTAGGACGTTCCGGACCAAACGCGAATGATCTATTTTTCCATTTCGTGCAGAACCGGACGTTCGGTGAGTTCGAGATCCAAATTCGAGTCCGTGCCCGAAAGATCGCAACTATCGACGCGGGGGGCATTTCGGTAAAAACACGACTTTCCCACCCGGAGGACGTGTCGGACGAAACGCGTATGATCTATTTTTGAATTTCACGCAGAACTAGACGTTCAGTGAGTTCGGTATCGAAGTTCGAGAACGCGCCCGAAACATCGCCAGCAAGTTTCGACGCGGCGAGCGTTTCGGTAAAAACACGACTTTCCTGCCCGTAGGACGTTCCGGACCAAACGCGAATGATCTATTTTTGCATTTTGTGCAGAACCAGACGTTCGGTGAGTTCGAGATCCAAAATCGAGTCCGTGCCCAAAAGATCGCAACTTTTGACGCGGGGGGCATTTCGGTAAAAACACGACTTTCCCACCCGGAGGACGTGTCGGACGAAACGCGTATGATCCATTTTGGAATTTCACGCAGAACTAGACGTTCAGTGAGTTCGGTATCGAAGTTCGAGAACGCGCCCGAAACATCGCAAGCAAGTTTCGACGCGGCGAGCGTTTCGGTAAAAACACGACTTTCCTGCCCGTAGGACGTTCCGGACCAAACGCGAATGATCTATTTTTGCATTTCGTGCATAACCGGACGTTCGGTGAGTTCGAGATCCAAATTCGAGTCCGTGCCCGAAAGATCGCAACTTTCGACGCGGGGGGCATTTCGGTAAAAACACGACTTTCCTGTCCGTAGGACGTTCCGGACCAAACGCGAATGACTTATTTTTGCATTTTGTGCAGAACCAGACGTTCGGTGAGTTCGAGATCCAAATTCGAGTCCGCGCCCAAAAGATCGCAACTTTCGACGCGGGGGGCATTTCGGTAAAAACACGACTTTCCCACCCGGAGGACGTGTCGGACGAAATGCGTATGATCTATTTTGGAATTTCACGCAGAACTAGACGTTCAATGAGTTCGGTATCGAAGTTCGAGAACGCGCCCGAAACATCGCAAGCAAGTTTCGACGCGGCGAGCGTTTCGGTAAAAACACGACTTTCCTGCCCGTAGGACGTTCCGGACCAAACGCGAATGATCTATTTTTGCATTTTGTGCAGAACCAGACGTTCGGTGAGTTCGAGATCCAAAATCGAGTCCGTGCCCAAAAGATCGCAACTTTTGACGCGGGGGGCATTTCGGTAAAAACACGACTTTCCCACCCGGAGGACGTGTCGGACGAAACGCGTATGATCCATTTTGGAATTTCACGCAGAACTAGACGTTCAGTGAGTTCGGTATCGAAGTTCGAGAACGCGCCCGAAACATCGCAAGCAAGTTTCAACGCGGCGAGCGTTTCGGTAAAAACACGACTTTCCTGCCCGTAGGACGTTCCAGACCAAACGCGAATGATCTATTTTTGCATTTCGTGCATAACCGGACGTTCGGTGAGTTCGAGATCCAAATTCGAGTCCGTGCCCGAAAGATCGCAACTTTCGACGCGGGGGGCATTTCGGTAAAAACACGACTTTCCTGCCCGTAGGACGTTCCGGACCAAACGCGAATGATCTATTTTTGCATTTCGTGCAGAACCGGACGTTCGGTGAGTTCGAGATCCAAATTCGAGTCCGTGCCCGAAAGATCGCAACTTTCGACGCGGGGGGCATTTCTGTGAAAACACGACTTTCACACCCGGAGGACGTGTCGGACGAAACGCGTATGATCTATTTTGGAATTTCACGCAGAACTAGACGTTCAGTGAGTTCGGTATCGAAGGTCGAGAACGCGCCCGAAACATCGCCAGCAAGTTTCGACGCGGCGAGCGTTTCGGTAAAAACACGACTTTTCTGCCCGTAGGACGTTCCGGACCAAACGCGAATGATCTATTTTTGCATTTCGTGCAGAACCGGACGTTCGGTGAGTTCGAGATCCAAATTCGAGTCCGTGCCCGAAAGATCGCAACTTTCGACGCGGGGGGCCTTTCGGTAAAAACACGACTTTCCTGTCCGTAGGACGTTCCGGACCAAACGCGAATGACTTATTGTTGCATTTTGTGCAGAACCGGACGTTCGGTGAGTTCGAGATCCAAATTCGAGTCCGTGCCCAAAAGATCGCAACTTTCGACGCGGGGGGCATTTCGGTAAAAACACGACTTTCCCACCCGGAGGACGTGTCGGACGAAATGCGTATGATCTATTTTGGAATTTCACGCAGAACTAGACGTTCAATGAGTTCGGTATCGAAGTTCGAGAACGCGCCCGAAACATCGCAAGCAAGTTTCGACGCGGCGAGCGTTTCGGTAAAAACACGACTTTCCTGCCCGTAGGACGTTCCGGACCAAACGCGAATGATCTATTTTTGCATTTTGTGCAGAACCAGACGTTCGGTGAGTTCGAGATCCAAATTCGAGTCCGTGCCCGAAAGATCGCAACTATCGACGCGGGGGGCATTTCGGTAAAAACACGACTTTCCCACCCGGAGGACGTGTCGGACGAAACGCGTATGATCTATTTTTGAATTTCACGCAGAACTAGACGTTCAGTGAGTTCGGTATCGAAGTTCGAGAACGCGCCCGAAACATCGCCAGCAAGTTTCGACGCGGCGAGCGTTTCGGTAAAAACACGACTTTCCTGCCCGTAGGACGTTCCGGACCAAACGCGAATGATCTATTTTTGCATTTTGTGCAGAACCAGACGTTCGGTGAGTTCGAGATCCAAAATCGAGTCCGTGCCCAAAAGATCGCAACTTTTGACGCGGGGGGCATTTCGGTAAAAACACGACTTTCCCACCCGGAGGACGTGTCGGACGAAACGCGTATGATCCATTTTGGAATTTCACGCAGAACTAGACGTTCAGTGAGTTCGGTATCGAAGTTCGAGAACGCGCCCGAAACATCGCAAGCAAGTTTCGACGCGGCGAGCGTTTCGGTAAAAACACGACTTTCCTGCCCGTAGGACGTTCCGGACCAAACGCGAATGATCTATTTTTGCATTTCGTGCATAACCGGACGTTCGGTGAGTTCGAGATCCAAATTCGAGTCCGTGCCCGAAAGATCGCAACTTTCGACGCGGGGGGCATTTCGGTAAAAACACGACTTTCCTGTCCGTAGGACGTTCCGGACCAAACGCGAATGACTTATTTTTGCATTTTGTGCAGAACCAGACGTTCGGTGAGTTCGAGATCCAAATTCGAGTCCGCGCCCAAAAGATCGCAACTTTCGACGCGGGGGGCATTTCGGTAAAAACACGACTTTCCCACCCGGAGGACGTGTCGGACGAAATGCGTATGATCTATTTTGGAATTTCACGCAGAACTAGACGTTCAATGAGTTCGGTATCGAAGTTCGAGAACGCGCCCGAAACATCGCAAGCAAGTTTCGACGCGGCGAGCGTTTCGGTAAAAACACGACTTTCCTGCCCGTAGGACGTTCCGGACCAAACGCGAATGATCTATTTTTGCATTTTGTGCAGAACCAGACGTTCGGTGAGTTCGAGATCCAAAATCGAGTCCGTGCCCAAAAGATCGCAACTTTTGACGCGGGGGGCATTTCGGTAAAAACACGACTTTCCCACCCGGAGGACGTGTCGGACGAAACGCGTATGATCCATTTTGGAATTTCACGCAGAACTAGACGTTCAGTGAGTTCGGTATCGAAGTTCGAGAACGCGCCCGAAACATCGCAAGCAAGTTTCAACGCGGCGAGCGTTTCGGTAAAAACACGACTTTCCTGCCCGTAGGACGTTCCAGACCAAACACGAATGATCTATTTTTGCATTTCGTGCATAACCGGACGTTCGGTGAGTTCGAGATCCAAATTCGAGTCCGTGCCCGAAAGATCGCAACTTTCGACGCGGGGGGCATTTCGGTAAAAACACGACTTTCCTGCCCGTAGGACGTTCCGGACCAAACGCGAATGATCTATTTTTGCATTTCGTGCAGAACCGGACGTTCGGTGAGTTCGAGATCCAAATTCGAGTCCGTGCCCGAAAGATCGCAACTTTCGACGCGGGGGGCATTTCTGTGAAAACACGACTTTCACACCCGGAGGACGTGTCGGACGAAACGCGTATGATCTATTTTGGAATTTCACGCAGAACTAGACGTTCAGTGAGTTCGGTATCGAAGGTCGAGAACGCGCCCGAAACATCGCCAGCAAGTTTCGACGCGGCGAGCGTTTCGGTAAAAACACGACTTTTCTGCCCGTAGGACGTTCCGGACCAAACGCGAATGATCTATTTTTGCATTTCGTGCAGAACCGGACGTTCGGTGAGTTCGAGATCCAAATTCGAGTCCGTGCCCGAAAGATCGCAACTTTCGACGCGGGGGGCCTTTCGGTAAAAACACGACTTTCCTGTCCGTAGGACGTTCCGGACCAAACGCGAATGACTTATTGTTGCATTTTGTGCAGAACCGGACGTTCGGTGAGTTCGAGATCCAAATTCGAGTCCGTGCCCAAAAGATCGCAACTTTCGACGCGGGGGGCATTTCGGTAAAAACACGACTTTCCCACCCGGAGGACGTGTCGGACGAAATGCGTATGATCTATTTTGGAATTTCACGCAGAACTAGACGTTCAATGAGTTCGGTATCGAAGTTCGAGAACGCGCCCGAAACATCGCAAGCAAGTTTCGACGCGGCGAGCGTTTCGGTAAAAACACGACTTTCCTGCCCGTAGGACGTTCCGGACCAAACGCGAATGATCTATTTTTGCATTTTGTGCAGAACCAGACGTTCGGTGAGTTCGAGATCCAAAATCGAGTCCGTGCCCAAAAGATCGCAACTTTTGACGCGGGGGGCATTTCGGTAAAAACACGACTTTCCCACCCGGAGGACGTGTCGGACGAAACGCGTATGATCCATTTTGGAATTTCACGCAGAACTAGACGTTCAGTGAGTTCGGTATCGAAGTTCGAGAACGCGCCCGAAACATCGCAAGCAAGTTTCAACGCGGCGAGCGTTTCGGTAAAAACACGACTTTCCTGCCCGTAGGACGTTCCGGACCAAACGCGAATGATCTATTTTTGCATTTCGTGCATAACCGGACGTTCGGTGAGTTCGAGATCCAAATTCGAGTCCGTGCCCGAAAGATCGCAACTTTCGACGCGGGGGGCATTTCGGTAAAAACACGACTTTCCTGCCCGTAGGACGTTCCGGACCAAACGCGAATGATCTCTTTTTGCATTTCGTGCAGAACCGGACGTTCGGTGAGTTCGAGATCCAAATTCGAGTCCGTGCCCGAAAGATCGCAACTTTCGACGCGGGGGGCATTTCTGTGAAAACACGACTTTCACACCCGGAGGACGTGTCGGACGAAACGCGTATGATCTATTTTGGAATTTCACGCAGAACTAGACGTTCAGTGAGTTCGGTATCGAAGGTCGAGAACGCGCCCGAAACATCGCCAGCAAGTTTCGACGCGGCGAGCGTTTCGGTAAAAACACGACTTTTCTGCCCGTAGGACGTTCCGGACCAAACGCGAATGATCTATTTTTACATTTCGTGCAGAACCGGACGTTCGGTGAGTCCGAGATCCAAATTCGAGTCCGTGCCCGAAAGATCGCAACTTTCGACGCGGGGGGCCTTTCGGTAAAAACACGACTTTCCTGTCCGTAGGACGTTCCGGACCAAACGCGAATGACTTATTGTTGCATTTTGTGCAGAACCGGACGTTCGGTGAGTTCGAGATCCAAATTCGAGTCCGTGCCCAAAAGATCGCAACTTTCGACGCGGGGGGCATTTCGGTAAAAACACGACTTTCCCACCCGGAGGACGTGTCGGACGAAATGCGTATGATCTATTTTGGAATTTCACGCAGAACTAGACGTTCAGTGAGTTCGGTATCGAAGTTCGAGAACGCGCCCGAACGATCGCAAGCAAGTTTCGACGCGGCGAGCGTTTCGGTTAAAACACGACATTCCTGCCCGTAGGACGTTCCGGACCAAACGCGAATGATCTATTTTTCCATTTCGTGCAGAACCGGACGTTCGGTGAGTTCGAGATCCAAATTCGAGTCCGTGCCCGAAAGATCGCAACTATCGACGCGGGGGGCATTTCGGTAAAAACACGACTTTCCCACCCGGAGGACGTGTCGGACGAAACGCGTATGATCTATTTTTGAATTTCACGCAGAACTAGACGTTCAGTGAGTTCGGTATCGAAGTTCGAGAACGCGCCCGAAACATCGCCAGCAAGTTTGGACGCGGCGAGCGTTTCGGTAAAAACATGACTTTTTTGCCCGTAGGACGTTCCGGACCAAACGCGAATGATCTATTTTTGCATTTCGTGCAGAACCGGACGTTCAGTGAGTTCGAGATCCAAATTCGAGTCCGTGCCCGAAAGATCGCAACTTTCGACGCGGGGGGCATTTCTGTAACACGACTTTCACACCCGGAGGACGTGTCGGACGAAACGCGTATGATCTATTTTGGAATTTCACGCAGAACTAGACGTTCAGTGAGTTCGGTATCGAAGGTCGAGAACGCGCCCGAAACATCGCCAGCAAGTTTCGACGCGGCGAGCGTTTCGGTAAAAACACGACTTTTCTGCCCGTAGGACGTTCCGGACCAAACGCGAATGATGTATTTTTGCATTTCGTGCAGAACCGGACGTTCGGTGAGTTCGAGATCCAAATTCGAGTCCGTGCCCGAAAGATCGCAACTTTCGACGCGGGGGGCCTTTCGGTAAAAACACGACTTTCCTGTCCGTAGGACGTTCCGGACCAAACGCGAATGACTTATTGTTGCATTTTGTGCAGAACCGGACGTTCGGTGAGTTCGAGATCCAAATTCGAGTCCGTGCCCAAAAGATCGCAACTTTCGACGCGGGGGGCATTTCGGTAAAAACACGACTTTCCCACCCGGAGGACGTGTCGGACGAAATGCGTATGATCTATTTTGGAATTTCACGCAGAACTAGACGTTCAGTGAGTTCGGTATCGAAGTTCGAGAACGCGCCCGAACGATCGCAAGCAAGTTTCGACGCGGCGAGCGTTTCGGTTAAAACACGACATTCCTGCCCGTAGGACGTTCCGGACCAAACGCGAATGATCTATTTTTCCATTTCGTGCAGAACCGGACGTTCGGTGAGTTCGAGATCCAAATTCGAGTCCGTGCCCGAAAGATCGCAACTATCGACGCGGGGGGCATTTCGGTAAAAACACGACTTTCCCACCCGGAGGACGTGTCGGACGAAACGCGTATGATCTATTTTTGAATTTCACGCAGAACTAGACGTTCAGTGAGTTCGGTATCGAAGTTCGAGAACGCGCCCGAAACATCGCCAGCAAGTTTCGACGCGGCGAGCGTTTCGGTAAAAACACGACTTTCCTGCCCGTAGGACGTTCCGGACCAAACGCGAATGATCTATTTTTGCATTTTGTGCAGAACCAGACGTTCGGTGAGTTCGAGATCCAAAATCGAGTCCGTGCCCAAAAGATCGCAACTTTTGACGCGGGGGGCATTTCGGTAAAAACACGACTTTCCCACCCGGAGGACGTGTCGGACGAAACGCGTATGATCCATTTTGGAATTTCACGCAGAACTAGACGTTCAGTGAGTTCGGTATCGAAGTTCGAGAACGCGCCCGAAACATCGCAAGCAAGTTTCGACGCGGCGAGCGTTTCGGTAAAAACACGACTTTCCTGCCCGTAGGACGTTCCGGACCAAACGCGAATGATCTATTTTTGCATTTCGTGCATAACCGGACGTTCGGTGAGTTCGAGATCCAAATTCGAGTCCGTGCCCGAAAGATCGCAACTTTCGACGCGGGGGGCATTTCGGTAAAAACACGACTTTCCTGTCCGTAGGACGTTCCGGACCAAACGCGAATGACTTATTTTTGCATTTTGTGCAGAACCAGACGTTCGGTGAGTTCGAGATCCAAATTCGAGTCCGCGCCCAAAAGATCGCAACTTTCGACGCGGGGGGCATTTCGGTAAAAACACGACTTTCCCACCCGGAGGACGTGTCGGACGAAATGCGTATGATCTATTTTGGAATTTCACGCAAAACTAGACGTTCAATGAGTTCGGTATCGAAGTTCGAGAACGCGCCCGAAACATCGCAAGCAAGTTTCGACGCGGCGAGCGTTTCGGTAAAAACACGACTTTCCTGCCCGTAGGACGTTCCGGACCAAACGCGAATGATCTATTTTTGCATTTTGTGCAGAACCAGACGTTCGGTGAGTTCGAGATCCAAAATCGAGTCCGTGCCCAAAAGATCGCAACTTTTGACGCGGGGGGCATTTCGGTAAAAACACGACTTTCCCACCCGGAGGACGTGTCGGACGAAACGCGTATGATCCATTTTGGAATTTCACGCAGAACTAGACGTTCAGTGAGTTCGGTATCGAAGTTCGAGAACGCGCCCGAAACATCGCAAGCAAGTTTCAACGCGGCGAGCGTTTCGGTAAAAACACGACTTTCCTGCCCGTAGGACGTTCCGGACCAAACGCGAATGATCTATTTTTGCATTTCGTGCATAACCGGACGTTCGGTGAGTTCGAGATCCAAATTCGAGTCCGTGCCCGAAAGATCGCAACTTTCGACGCGGGGGGCATTTCGGTAAAAACACGACTTTCCTGCCCGTAGGACGTTCCGGACCAAACGCGAATGATCTCTTTTTGCATTTCGTGCAGAACCGGACGTTCGGTGAGTTCGAGATCCAAATTCGAGTCCGTGCCCGAAAGATCGCAACTTTCGACGCGGGGGGCATTTCTGTGAAAACACGACTTTCACACCCGGAGGACGTGTCGGACGAAACGCGTATGATCTATTTTGGAATTTCACGCAGAACTAGACGTTCAGTGAGTTCGGTATCGAAGGTCGAGAACGCGCCCGAAACATCGCCAGCAAGTTTCGACGCGGCGAGCGTTTCGGTAAAAACACGACTTTTCTGCCCGTAGGACGTTCCGGACCAAACGCGAATGATCTATTTTTACATTTCGTGCAGAACCGGACGTTCGGTGAGTCCGAGATCCAAATTCGAGTCCGTGCCCGAAAGATCGCAACTTTCGACGCGGGGGGCCTTTCGGTAAAAACACGACTTTCCTGTCCGTAGGACGTTCCGGACCAAACGCGAATGACTTATTGTTGCATTTTGTGCAGAACCGGACGTTCGGTGAGTTCGAGATCCAAATTCGAGTCCGTGCCCAAAAGATCGCAACTTTCGACGCGGGGGGCATTTCGGTAAAAACACGACTTTCCCACCCGGAGGACGTGTCGGACGAAATGCGTATGATCTATTTTGGAATTTCACGCAGAACTAGACGTTCAGTGAGTTCGGTATCGAAGTTCGAGAACGCGCCCGAACGATCGCAAGCAAGTTTCGACGCGGCGAGCGTTTCGGTTAAAACACGACATTCCTGCCCGTAGGACGTTCCGGACCAAACGCGAATGATCTATTTTTCCATTTCGTGCAGAACCGGACGTTCGGTGAGTTCGAGATCCAAATTCGAGTCCGTGCCCGAAAGATCGCAACTATCGACGCGGGGGGCATTTCGGTAAAAACACGACTTTCCCACCCGGAGGACGTGTCGGACGAAACGCGTATGATCTATTTTTGAATTTCACGCAGAACTAGACGTTCAGTGAGTTCGGTATCGAAGTTCGAGAACGCGCCCGAAACATCGCCAGCAAGTTTGGACGCGGCGAGCGTTTCGGTAAAAACATGACTTTTTTGCCCGTAGGACGTTCCGGACCAAACGCGAATGATCTATTTTTGCATTTCGTGCAGAACCGGACGTTCAGTGAGTTCGAGATCCAAATTCGAGTCCGTGCCCGAAAGATCGCAACTTTCGACGCGGGGGGCATTTCTGTAACACGACTTTCACACCCGGAGGACGTGTCGGACGAAACGCGTATGATCTATTTTGGAATTTCACGCAGAACTAGACGTTCAGTGAGTTCGGTATCGAAGGTCGAGAACGCGCCCGAAACATCGCCAGCAAGTTTCGACGCGGCGAGCGTTTCGGTAAAAACACGACTTTTCTGCCCGTAGGACGTTCCGGACCAAACGCGAATGATGTATTTTTGCATTTCGTGCAGAACCGGACGTTCGGTGAGTTCGAGATCCAAATTCGAGTCCGTGCCCGAAAGATCGCAACTTTCGACGCGGGGGGCCTTTCGGTAAAAACACGACTTTCCTGTCCGTAGGACGTTCCGGACCAAACGCGAATGACTTATTGTTGCATTTTGTGCAGAACCGGACGTTCGGTGAGTTCGAGATCCAAATTCGAGTCTGTGCCCAAAAGATCGCAACTTTCGACGCGGGGGGCATTTCGGTAAAAACACGACTTTCCCACCCGGAGGACGTGTCGGACGAAATGCGTATGATCTATTTTGGAATTTCACGCAGAACTAGACGTTCAGTGAGTTCGGTATCGAAGTTCGAGAACGCGCCCGAACGATCGCAAGCAAGTTTCGACGCGGCGAGCGTTTCGGTTAAAACACGACATTCCTGCCCGTAGGACGTTCCGGACCAAACGCGAATGATCTATTTTTCCATTTCGTGCAGAACCGGACGTTCGGTGAGTTCGAGATCCAAATTCGAGTCCGTGCCCGAAAGATCGCAACTATCGACGCGGGGGGCATTTCGGTAAAAACACGACTTTCCCACCCGGAGGACGTGTCGGACGAAACGCGTATGATCTATTTTTGAATTTCACGCAGAACTAGACGTTCAGTGAGTTCGGTATCGAAGTTCGAGAACGCGCCCGAAACATCGCCAGCAAGTTTCGACGCGGCGAGCGTTTCGGTAAAAACACGACTTTCCTGCCCGTAGGACGTTCCGGACCAAACGCGAATGATCTATTTTTGCATTTTGTGCAGAACCAGACGTTCGGTGAGTTCGAGATCCAAAATCGAGTCCGTGCCCAAAAGATCGCAACTTTTGACGCGGGGGGCATTTCGGTAAAAACACGACTTTCCCACCCGGAGGACGTGTCGGACGAAACGCGTATGATCCATTTTGGAATTTCACGCAGAACTAGACGTTCAGTGAGTTCGGTATCGAAGTTCGAGAACGCGCCCGAAACATCGCAAGCAAGTTTCGACGCGGCGAGCGTTTCGGTAAAAACACGACTTTCCTGCCCGTAGGACGTTCCGGACCAAACGCGAATGATCTATTTTTGCATTTCGTGCATAACCGGACGTTCGGTGAGTTCGAGATCCAAATTCGAGTCCGTGCCCGAAAGATCGCAACTTTCGACGCGGGGGGCATTTCGGTAAAAACACGACTTTCCTGTCCGTAGGACGTTCCGGACCAAACGCGAATGACTTATTTTTGCATTTTGTGCAGAACCAGACGTTCGGTGAGTTCGAGATCCAAATTCGAGTCCGCGCCCAAAAGATCGCAACTTTCGACGCGGGGGGCATTTCGGTAAAAACACGACTTTCCCACCCGGAGGACGTGTCGGACGAAATGCGTATGATCTATTTTGGAATTTCACGCAGAACTAGACGTTCAATGAGTTCGGTATCGAAGTTCGAGAACGCGCCCGAAACATCGCAAGCAAGTTTCGACGCGGCGAGCGTTTCGGTAAAAACACGACTTTCCTGCCCGTAGGACGTTCCGGACCAAACGCGAATGATCTATTTTTGCATTTTGTGCAGAACCAGACGTTCGGTGAGTTCGAGATCCAAAATCGAGTCCGTGCCCAAAAGATCGCAACTTTTGACGCGGGGGGCATTTCGGTAAAAACACGACTTTCCCACCCGGAGGACGTGTCGGACGAAACGCGTATGATCCATTTTGGAATTTCACGCAGAACTAGACGTTCAGTGAGTTCGGTATCGAAGTTCGAGAACGCGCCCGAAACATCGCAAGCAAGTTTCAACGCGGCGAGCGTTTCGGTAAAAACACGACTTTCCTGCCCGTAGGACGTTCCAGACCAAACGCGAATGATCTATTTTTGCATTTCGTGCATAACCGGACGTTCGGTGAGTTCGAGATCCAAATTCGAGTCCGTGCCCGAAAGATCGCAACTTTCGACGCGGGGGGCATTTCGGTAAAAACACGACTTTCCTGCCCGTAGGACGTTCCGGACCAAACGCGAATGATCTATTTTTGCATTTCGTGCAGAACCGGACGTTCGGTGAGTTCGAGATCCAAATTCGAGTCCGTGCCCGAAAGATCGCAACTTTCGACGCGGGGGGCATTTCTGTGAAAACACGACTTTCACACCCGGAGGACGTGTCGGACGAAACGCGTATGATCTATTTTGGAATTTCACGCAGAACTAGACGTTCAGTGAGTTCGGTATCGAAGGTCGAGAACGCGCCCGAAACATCGCCAGCAAGTTTCGACGCGGCGAGCGTTTCGGTAAAAACACGACTTTTCTGCCCGTAGGACGTTCCGGACCAAACGCGAATGATCTATTTTTGCATTTCGTGCAGAACCGGACGTTCGGTGAGTTCGAGATCCAAATTCGAGTCCGTGCCCGAAAGATCGCAACTTTCGACGCGGGGGGCCTTTCGGTAAAAACACGACTTTCCTGTCCGTAGGACGTTCCGGACCAAACGCGAATGACTTATTGTTGCATTTTGTGCAGAACCGGACGTTCGGTGAGTTCGAGATCCAAATTCGAGTCCGTGCCCAAAAGATCGCAACTTTCGACGCGGGGGGCATTTCGGTAAAAACACGACTTTCCCACCCGGAGGACGTGTCGGACGAAATGCGTATGATCTATTTTGGAATTTCACGCAGAACTAGACGTTCAATGAGTTCGGTATCGAAGTTCGAGAACGCGCCCGAAACATCGCAAGCAAGTTTCGACGCGGCGAGCGTTTCGGTAAAAACACGACTTTCCTGCCCGTAGGACGTTCCGGACCAAACGCGAATGATCTATTTTTCCATTTCGTGCAGAACCGGACGTTCGGTGAGTTCGAGATCCAAATTCGAGTCCGTGCCCGAAAGATCGCAACTATCGACGCGGGGGGCATTTCGGTAAAAACACGACTTTCCCACCCGGAGGACGTGTCGGACGAAACGCGTATGATCTATTTTTGAATTTCACGCAGAACTAGACGTTCAGTGAGTTCGGTATCGAAGTTCGAGAACGCGCCCGAAACATCGCCAGCAAGTTTCGACGCGGCGAGCGTTTCGGTAAAAACACGACTTTCCTGCCCGTAGGACGTTCCGGACCAAACGCGAATGATCTATTTTTGCATTTTGTGCAGAACCAGACGTTCGGTGAGTTCGAGATCCAAAATCGAGTCCGTGCCCAAAAGATCGCAACTTTTGACGCGGGGGGCATTTCGGTAAAAACACGACTTTCCCACCCGGAGGACGTGTCGGACGAAACGCGTATGATCCATTTTGGAATTTCACGCAGAACTAGACGTTCAGTGAGTTCGGTATCGAAGTTCGAGAACGCGCCCGAAACATCGCAAGCAAGTTTCGACGCGGCGAGCGTTTCGGTAAAAACACGACTTTCCTGCCCGTAGGACGTTCCGGACCAAACGCGAATGATCTATTTTTGCATTTCGTGCATAACCGGACGTTCGGTGAGTTCGAGATCCAAATTCGAGTCCGTGCCCGAAAGATCGCAACTTTCGACGCGGGGGGCATTTCGGTAAAAACACGACTTTCCTGTCCGTAGGACGTTCCGGACCAAACGCGAATGACTTATTTTTGCATTTTGTGCAGAACCAGACGTTCGGTGAGTTCGAGATCCAAATTCGAGTCCGCGCCCAAAAGATCGCAACTTTCGACGCGGGGGGCATTTCGGTAAAAACACGACTTTCCCACCCGGAGGACGTGTCGGACGAAATGCGTATGATCTATTTTGGAATTTCACGCAGAACTAGACGTTCAATGAGTTCGGTATCGAAGTTCGAGAACGCGCCCGAAACATCGCAAGCAAGTTTCGACGCGGCGAGCGTTTCGGTAAAAACACGACTTTCCTGCCCGTAGGACGTTCCGGACCAAACGCGAATGATCTATTTTTGCATTTTGTGCAGAACCAGACGTTCGGTGAGTTCGAGATCCAAAATCGAGTCCGTGCCCAAAAGATCGCAACTTTTGACGCGGGGGGCATTTCGGTAAAAACACGACTTTCCCACCCGGAGGACGTGTCGGACGAAACGCGTATGATCCATTTTGGAATTTCACGCAGAACTAGACGTTCAGTGAGTTCGGTATCGAAGTTCGAGAACGCGCCCGAAACATCGCAAGCAAGTTTCAACGCGGCGAGCGTTTCGGTAAAAACACGACTTTCCTGCCCGTAGGACGTTCCAGACCAAACGCGAATGATCTATTTTTGCATTTCGTGCATAACCGGACGTTCGGTGAGTTCGAGATCCAAATTCGAGTCCGTGCCCGAAAGATCGCAACTTTCGACGCGGGGGGCATTTCGGTAAAAACACGACTTTCCTGCCCGTAGGACGTTCCGGACCAAACGCGAATGATCTATTTTTGCATTTCGTGCAGAACCGGACGTTCGGTGAGTTCGAGATCCAAATTCGAGTCCGTGCCCGAAAGATCGCAACTTTCGACGCGGGGGGCATTTCTGTGAAAACACGACTTTCACACCCGGAGGACGTGTCGGACGAAACGCGTATGATCTATTTTGGAATTTCACGCAGAACTAGACGTTCAGTGAGTTCGGTATCGAAGGTCGAGAACGCGCCCGAAACATCGCCAGCAAGTTTCGACGCGGCGAGCGTTTCGGTAAAAACACGACTTTTCTGCCCGTAGGACGTTCCGGACCAAACGCGAATGATCTATTTTTGCATTTCGTGCAGAACCGGACGTTCGGTGAGTTCGAGATCCAAATTCGAGTCCGTGCCCGAAAGATCGCAACTTTCGACGCGGGGGGCCTTTCGGTAAAAACACGACTTTCCTGTCCGTAGGACGTTCCGGACCAAACGCGAATGACTTATTGTTGCATTTTGTGCAGAACCGGACGTTCGGTGAGTTCGAGATCCAAATTCGAGTCCGTGCCCAAAAGATCGCAACTTTCGACGCGGGGGGCATTTCGGTAAAAACACGACTTTCCCACCCGGAGGACGTGTCGGACGAAATGCGTATGATCTATTTTGGAATTTCACGCAGAACTAGACGTTCAATGAGTTCGGTATCGAAGTTCGAGAACGCGCCCGAAACATCGCAAGCAAGTTTCGACGCGGCGAGCGTTTCGGTAAAAACACGACTTTCCTGCCCGTAGGACGTTCCGGACCAAACGCGAATGATCTATTTTTCCATTTCGTGCAGAACCGGACGTTCGGTGAGTTCGAGATCCAAATTCGAGTCCGTGCCCGAAAGATCGCAACTATCGACGCGGGGGGCATTTCGGTAAAAACACGACTTTCCCACCCGGAGGACGTGTCGGACGAAACGCGTATGATCTATTTTTGAATTTCACGCAGAACTAGACGTTCAGTGAGTTCGGTATCGAAGTTCGAGAACGCGCCCGAAACATCGCCAGCAAGTTTCGACGCGGCGAGCGTTTCGGTAAAAACACGACTTTCCTGCCCGTAGGACGTTCCGGACCAAACGCGAATGATCTATTTTTGCATTTTGTGCAGAACCAGACGTTCGGTGAGTTCGAGATCCAAAATCGAGTCCGTGCCCAAAAGATCGCAACTTTTGACGCGGGGGGCATTTCGGTAAAAACACGACTTTCCCACCCGGAGGACGTGTCGGACGAAACGCGTATGATCCATTTTGGAATTTCACGCAGAACTAGACGTTCAGTGAGTTCGGTATCGAAGTTCGAGAACGCGCCCGAAACATCGCAAGCAAGTTTCGACGCGGCGAGCGTTTCGGTAAAAACACGACTTTCCTGCCCGTAGGACGTTCCGGACCAAACGCGAATGATCTATTTTTGCATTTCGTGCATAACCGGACGTTCGGTGAGTTCGAGATCCAAATTCGAGTCCGTGCCCGAAAGATCGCAACTTTCGACGCGGGGGGCATTTCGGTAAAAACACGACTTTCCTGTCCGTAGGACGTTCCGGACCAAACGCGAATGACTTATTTTTGCATTTTGTGCAGAACCAGACGTTCGGTGAGTTCGAGATCCAAATTCGAGTCCGCGCCCAAAAGATCGCAACTTTCGACGCGGGGGGCATTTCGGTAAAAACACGACTTTCCCACCCGGAGGACGTGTCGGACGAAATGCGTATGATCTATTTTGGAATTTCACGCAGAACTAGACGTTCAATGAGTTCGGTATCGAAGTTCGAGAACGCGCCCGAAACATCGCAAGCAAGTTTCGACGCGGCGAGCGTTTCGGTAAAAACACGACTTTCCTGCCCGTAGGACGTTCCGGACCAAACGCGAATGATCTATTTTTGCATTTTGTGCAGAACCAGACGTTCGGTGAGTTCGAGATCCAAAATCGAGTCCGTGCCCAAAAGATCGCAACTTTTGACGCGGGGGGCATTTCGGTAAAAACACGACTTTCCCACCCGGAGGACGTGTCGGACGAAACGCGTATGATCCATTTTGGAATTTCACGCAGAACTAGACGTTCAGTGAGTTCGGTATCGAAGTTCGAGAACGCGCCCGAAACATCGCAAGCAAGTTTCAACGCGGCGAGCGTTTCGGTAAAAACACGACTTTCCTGCCCGTAGGACGTTCCAGACCAAACGCGAATGATCTATTTTTGCATTTCGTGCATAACCGGACGTTCGGTGAGTTCGAGATCCAAATTCGAGTCCGTGCCCGAAAGATCGCAACTTTCGACGCGGGGGGCATTTCGGTAAAAACACGACTTTCCTGCCCGTAGGACGTTCCGGACCAAACGCGAATGATCTATTTTTGCATTTCGTGCAGAACCGGACGTTCGGTGAGTTCGAGATCCAAATTCGAGTCCGTGCCCGAAAGATCGCAACTTTCGACGCGGGGTGCATTTCTGTGAAAACACGACTTTCACACCCGGAGGACGTGTCGGACGAAACGCGTATGATCTATTTTGGAATTTCACGCAGAACTAGACGTTCAGTGAGTTCGGTATCGAAGGTCGAGAACGCGCCCGAAACATCGCCAGCAAGTTTCGACGCGGCGAGCGTTTCGGTAAAAACACGACTTTTCTGCCCGTAGGACGTTCCGGACCAAACGCGAATGATCTATTTTTGCATTTCGTGCAGAACCGGACGTTCGGTGAGTTCGAGATCCAAATTCGAGTCCGTGCCCGAAAGATCGCAACTTTCGACGCGGGGGGCCTTTCGGTAAAAACACGACTTTCCTGTCCGTAGGACGTTCCGGACCAAACGCGAATGACTTATTGTTGCATTTTGTGCAGAACCGGACGTTCGGTGAGTTCGAGATCCAAATTCGAGTCCGTGCCCAAAAGATCGCAACTTTCGACGCGGGGGGCATTTCGGTAAAAACACGACTTTCCCACCCGGAGGACGTGTCGGACGAAATGCGTATGATCTATTTTGGAATTTCACGCAGAACTAGACGTTCAATGAGTTCGGTATCGAAGTTCGAGAACGCGCCCGAAACATCGCAAGCAAGTTTCGACGCGGCGAGCGTTTCGGTAAAAACACGACTTTCCTGCCCGTAGGACGTTCCGGACCAAACGCGAATGATCTATTTTTGCATTTTGTGCAGAACCAGACGTTCGGTGAGTTCGAGATCCAAAATCGAGTCCGTGCCCAAAAGATCGCAACTTTTGACGCGGGGGGCATTTCGGTAAAAACACGACTTTCCCACCCGGAGGACGTGTCGGACGAAACGCGTATGATCCATTTTGGAATTTCACGCAGAACTAGACGTTCAGTGAGTTCGGTATCGAAGTTCGAGAACGCGCCCGAAACATCGCAAGCAAGTTTCAACGCGGCGAGCGTTTCGGTAAAAACACGACTTTCCTGCCCGTAGGACGTTCCGGACCAAACGCGAATGATCTATTTTTGCATTTCGTGCATAACCGGACGTTCGGTGAGTTCGAGATCCAAATTCGAGTCCGTGCCCGAAAGATCGCAACTTTCGACGCGGGGGGCATTTCGGTAAAAACACGACTTTCCTGCCCGTAGGACGTTCCGGACCAAACGCGAATGATCTATTTTTGCATTTCGTGCAGAACCGGACGTTCGGTGAGTTCGAGATCCAAATTCGAGTCCGTGCCCGAAAGATCGCAACTTTCGACGCGGGGGGCATTTCTGTGAAAACACGACTTTCACACCCGGAGGACGTGTCGGACGAAACGCGTATGATCTATTTTGGAATTTCACGCAGAACTAGACGTTCAGTGAGTTCGGTATCGAAGGTCGAGAACGCGCCCGAAACATCGCCAGCAAGTTTCGACGCGGCGAGCGTTTCGGTAAAAACACGACTTTTCTGCCCGTAGGACGTTCCGGACCAAACGCGAATGATCTATTTTTACATTTCGTGCAGAACCGGACGTTCGGTGAGTCCGAGATCCAAATTCGAGTCCGTGCCCGAAAGATCGCAACTTTCGACGCGGGGGGCCTTTCGGTAAAAACACGACTTTCCTGTCCGTAGGACGTTCCGGACCAAACGCGAATGACTTATTGTTGCATTTTGTGCAGAACCGGACGTTCGGTGAGTTCGAGATCCAAATTCGAGTCCGTGCCCAAAAGATCGCAACTTTCGACGCGGGGGGCATTTCGGTAAAAACACGACTTTCCCACCCGGAGGACGTGTCGGACGAAATGCGTATGATCTATTTTGGAATTTCACGCAGAACTAGACGTTCAGTGAGTTCGGTATCGAAGTTCGAGAACGCGCCCGAACGATCGCAAGCAAGTTTCGACGCGGTGAGCGTTTCGGTTAAAACACGACATTCCTGCCCGTAGGACGTTCCGGACCAAACGCGAATGATCTATTTTTCCATTTCGTGCAGAACCGGACGTTCGGTGAGTTCGAGATCCAAATTCGAGTCCGTGCCCGAAAGATCGCAACTATCGACGCGGGGGGCATTTCGGTAAAAACACGACTTTCCCACCCGGAGGACGTGTCGGACGAAACGCGTATGATCTATTTTTGAATTTCACGCAGAACTAGACGTTCAGTGAGTTCGGTATCGAAGTTCGAGAACGCGCCCGAAACATCGCCAGCAAGTTTCGACGCGGCGAGCGTTTCGGTAAAAACACGACTTTCCTGCCCGTAGGACGTTCCGGACCAAACGCGAATGATCTATTTTTGCATTTTGTGCAGAACCAGACGTTCGGTGAGTTCGAGATCCAAAATCGAGTCCGTGCCCAAAAGATCGCAACTTTTGACGCGGGGGGCATTTCGGTAAAAACACGACTTTCCCACCCGGAGGACGTGTCGGACGAAACGCGTATGATCCATTTTGGAATTTCACGCAGAACTAGACGTTCAGTGAGTTCGGTATCGAAGTTCGAGAACGCGCCCGAAACATCGCAAGCAAGTTTCGACGCGGCGAGCGTTTCGGTAAAAACACGACTTTCCTGCCCGTAGGACGTTCCGGACCAAACGCGAATGATCTATTTTTGCATTTCGTGCATAACCGGACGTTCGGTGAGTTCGAGATCCAAATTCGAGTCCGTGCCCGAAAGATCGCAACTTTCGACGCGGGGGGCATTTCGGTAAAAACACGACTTTCCTGTCCGTAGGACGTTCCGGACCAAACGCGAATGACTTATTTTTGCATTTTGTGCAGAACCAGACGTTCGGTGAGTTCGAGATCCAAATTCGAGTCCGCGCCCAAAAGATCGCAACTTTCGACGCGGGGGGCATTTCGGTAAAAACACGACTTTCCCACCCGGAGGACGTGTCGGACGAAACGCGTATGATCCATTTTGGAATTTCACGCAGAACTAGACGTTCAGTGAGTTCGGTATCGAAGTTCGAGAACGCGCCCGAAACATCGCAAGCAAGTTTCAACGCGGCGAGCGTTTCGGTAAAAACACGACTTTCCTGCCCGTAGGACGTTCCGGACCAAACGCGAATGATCTATTTTTGCATTTCGTGCATAACCGGACGTTCGGTGAGTTCGAGATCCAAATTCGAGTCCGTGCCCGAAAGATCGCAACTTTCGACGCGGGGGGCATTTCGGTAAAAACACGACTTTCCTGCCCGTAGGATGTTCCGGACCAAACGCGAATGATCTATTTTTGCATTTCGTGCAGAACCGGACGTTCGGTGAGTTCGAGATCCAAATTCGAGTCCGTGCCCGAAAGATCGCAACTTTCGACGCGGGGGGCATTTCTGTGAAAACACGACTTTCACACCCGGAGGACGTGTCGGACGAAACGCGTATGATCTATTTTGGAATTTCACGCAGAACTAGACGTTCAGTGAGTTCGGTATCGAAGGTCGAGAACGCGCCCGAAACATCGCCAGCAAGTTTCGACGCGGCGAGCGTTTCGGTAAAAACACGACTTTTCTGCCCGTAGGACGTTCCGGACCAAACGCGAATGATCTATTTTTGCATTTCGTGCAGAACCGGACGTTCGGTGAGTTCGAGATCCAAATTCGAGTCCGTGCCCGAAAGATCGCAACTTTCGACGCGGGGGGCCTTTCGGTAAAAACACGACTTTCCTGTCCGTAGGACATTCCGGACCAAACGCGAATGACTTATTGTTGCATTTTGTGCAGAACCGGACGTTCGGTGAGTTCGAGATCCAAATTCGAGTCCGTGCCCAAAAGATCGCAACTTTCGACGCGGGGGGCATTTCGGTAAAAACACGACTTTCCCACCCGGAGGACGTGTCGGACGAAATGCGTATGATCTATTTTGGAATTTCACGCAGAACTAGACGTTCTGTGAGTTCGGTATCGAAGTTCGAGAACGCGCCCGAACCATCGCAAGCAAGTTTCGACGCGGCGAGCGTTTCGGTTAAAACACGACTTTCCTGCCCGTAGGACGTTCCGGACCAAACGCGAATGATCTATTTTTCCATTTCGTGCAGAACCGGACGTTCGGTGAGTTCGAGATCCAAATTCGAGTCCGTGCCCGAAAGATCGCAACTATCGACGCGGGGGGCATTTCGGTAAAAACACGACTTTCCCACCCGGAGGACGTGTCGGACGAAACGCGTATGATCTATTTTTGAATTTCACGCAGAACTAGACGTTCAGTGAGTTCGGTATCGAAGTTCGAGAACGCGCCCGAAACATCGCCAGCAAGTTTCGACGCGGCGAGCGTTTCGGTAAAAACACGACTTTCCTGCCCGTAGGACGTTCCGGACCAAACGCGAATGATCTATTTTTGCATTTTGTGCAGAACCAGACGTTCGGTGAGTTCGAGATCCAAAATCGAGTCCGTGCCCAAAAGATCGCAACTTTTGACGCGGGGGGCATTTCGGTAAAAACACGACTTTCCCACCCGGAGGACGTGTCGGACGAAACGCGTATGATCCATTTTGGAATTTCACGCAGAACTAGACGTTCAGTGAGTTCGGTATCGAAGTTCGAGAACGCGCCCGAAACATCGCAAGCAAGTTTCGACGCGGCGAGCGTTTCGGTAAAAACACGACTTTCCTGCCCGTAGGACGTTCCGGACCAAACACGAATGATCTATTTTTGCATTTCGTGCATAACCGGACGTTCGGTGAGTTCGAGATCCAAATTCGAGTCCGTGCCCGAAAGATCGCAACTTTCGACGCGGGGGGCATTTCGGTAAAAACACGACTTTCCTGTCCGTAGGACGTTCCGGACCAAACGCGAATGACTTATTTTTGCATTTTGTGCAGAACCAGACGTTCGGTGAGTTCGAGATCCAAATTCGAGTCCGCGCCCAAAAGATCGCAACTTTCGACGCGGGGGGCATTTCGGTAAAAACACGACTTTCCCACCCGGAGGACGTGTCGGACGAAACGCGTATGATCTATTTTGGAATTTCACGCAGAACTAGACGTTCAGTGAGTTCGGTATCGAAGTTCGAGAACGCGCCCGAAACATCGCAACCAAGTTTCGACGCGGCGAGCGTTTCGGTAAAAACACGACTTTCCTGCCCGTAGGACGTTCCGGACCAAACGCGAATGATCTATTTTTGCATTTTGTGCAGAACCAGACGTTCGGTGAGTTCGAGATCCAAAATCGAGTCCGTGCCCAAAAGATCGCAACTTTTGACGCGGGGGGCATTTCGGTAAAAACACGACTTTCCCACCCGGAGGACGTGTCGGACGAAACGCGTATGATCCATTTTGGAATTTCACGCAGAACTAGACGTTCAGTGAGTTCGGTATCGAAGTTCGAGAACGCGCCCGAAACATCGCAAGCAAGTTTCAACGCGGCGAGCGTTTCGGTAAAAACACGACTTTCCTGCCCGTAGGACGTTCCGGACCAAACGCGAATGATCTATTTTTGCATTTCGTGCATAACCGGACGTTCGGTGAGTTCGAGATCCAAATTCGAGTCCGTGCCCGAAAGATCGCAACTTTCGACGCGGGGGGCATTTCGGTAAAAACACGACTTTCCTGCCCGTAGGACGTTCCGGACCAAACGCGAATGATCTATTTTTGCATTTCGTGCAGAACCGGACGTTCGGTGAGTTCGAGATCCAAATTCGAGTCCGTGCCCGAAAGATCGCAACTTTCGACGCGGGGGGCATTTCTGTGAAAACACGACTTTCACACCCGGAGGACGTGTCGGACGAAACGCGTATGATCTATTTTGGAATTTCACGCAGAACTACACGTTCAGTGAGTTCGGTATCGAAGGTCGAGAACGCGCCCGAAACATCGCCAGCAAGTTTCGACGCGGCGAGCGTTTCGGTAAAAACACGACTTTTCTGCCCGTAGGACGTTCCGGACCAAACGCGAATGATCTATTTTTGCATTTCGTGCAGAACCGGACGTTCGGTGAGTTCGAGATCCAAATTCGAGTCCGTGCCCGAAAGATCGCAACTTTCGACGCGGGGGGCCTTTCGGTAAAAACACGACTTTCCTGTCCGTAGGACGTTCCGGACCAAACGCGAATGACTTATTGTTGCATTTTGTGCAGAACCGGACGTTCGGTGAGTTCGAGATCCAAATTCGAGTCCGTGCCCAAAAGATCGCAACTTTCGACGCGGGGGGCATTTCGGTAAAAACACGACTTTCCCACCCGGAGGACGTGTCGGACGAAATGCGTATGATCTATTTTGGAATTTCACGCAGAACTAGACGTTCAGTGAGTTCGGTATCGAAGTTCGAGAACGCGCCCGAACGATCGCAAGCAAGTTTCGACGCGGCGAGCGTTTCGGTTAAAACACGACATTCCTGCCCGTAGGACGTTCCGGACCAAACGCGAATGATCTATTTTTCCATTTCGTGCAGAACCGGACGTTCGGTGAGTTCGAGATCCAAATTCGAGTCCGTGCCCGAAAGATCGCAACTATCGACGCGGGGGGCATTTCGGTAAAAACACGACTTTCCCACCCGGAGGACGTGTCGGACGAAACGCGTATGATCTATTTTTGAATTTCACGCAGAACTAGACGTTCAGTGAGTTCGGTATCGAAGTTCGAGAACGCGCCCGAAACATCGCCAGCAAGTTTCGACGCGGCGAGCGTTTCGGTAAAAACACGACTTTCCTGCCCGTAGGACGTTCCGGACCAAACGCGAATGATCTATTTTTGCATTTTGTGCAGAACCAGACGTTCGGTGAGTTCGAGATCCAAAATCGAGTCCGTGCCCAAAAGATCGCAACTTTTGACGCGGGGGGCATTTCGGTAAAAACACGACTTTCCCACCCGGAGGACGTGTCGGACGAAACGCGTATGATCCATTTTGGAATTTCACGCAGAACTAGACGTTCAGTGAGTTCGGTATCGAAGTTCGAGAACGCGCCCGAAACATCGCAAGCAAGTTTCGACGCGGCGAGCGTTTCGGTAAAAACACGACTTTCCTGCCCGTAGGACGTTCCGGACCAAACGCGAATGATCTATTTTTGCATTTCGTGCATAACCGGACGTTCGGTGAGTTCGAGATCCAAATTCGAGTCCGTGCCCGAAAGATCGCAACTTTCGACGCGGGGGGCATTTCGGTAAAAACACGACTTTCCTGTCCGTAGGACGTTCCGGACCAAACGCGAATGACTTATTTTTGCATTTTGTGCAGAACCAGACGTTCGGTGAGTTCGAGATCCAAATTCGAGTCCGCGCCCAAAAGATCGCAACTTTCGACGCGGGGGGCATTTCGGTAAAAACACGACTTTCCCACCCGGAGGACGTGTCGGACGAAACGCGTATGATCTATTTTGGAATTTCACGCAGAACTAGACGTTCAGTGAGTTCGGTATCGAAGTTCGAGAACGCGCCCGAAACATCGCAAGCAAGTTTCGACGCGGCGAGCGTTTCGGTAAAAACACGACTTTCCTGCCCGTAGGACGTTCCGGACCAAACGCGAATGATCTATTTTTGCATTTTGTGCAGAACCAGACGTTCGGTGAGTTCGAGATCCAAAATCGAGTCCGTGCCCAAAAGATCGCAACTTTTGACGCGGGGGCATTTCGGTAAAAACACGACTTTCCCACCCGGAGGACGTGTCGGACGAAACGCGTATGATCCATTTTGGAATTTCACGCAGAACTAGACGTTCAGTGAGTTCGGTATCGAAGTTCGAGAACGCGCCCGAAACATCGCAAGCAAGTTTCAACGCGGCGAGCGTTTCGGTAAAAACACGACTTTCCTGCCCGTAGGACGTTCCGGACCAAACGCGAATGATCTATTTTTGCATTTCGTGCATAACCGGACGTTCGGTGAGTTCGAGATCAAAATTCGAGTCCGTGCCCGAAAGATCGCAACTTTCGACGCGGGGGGCATTTCGGTAAAAACACGACTTTCCTGCCCGTAGGACGTTCCGGACCAAACGCGAATGATCTATTTTTGCATTTCGTGCAGAACCGGACGTTCGGTGAGTTCGAGATCCAAATTCGAGTCCGTGCCCGAAAGATCGCAACTTTCGACGCGGGGGGCATTTCTGTGAAAACACGACTTTCACACCCGGAGGACGTGTCGGACGAAACGCGTATGATCTATTTTGGAATTTCACGCAGAACTACACGTTCAGTGAGTTCGGTATCGAAGGTCGAGAACGCGCCCGAAACATCGCCAGCAAGTTTCGACGCGGCGAGCGTTTCGGTAAAAACACGACTTTTCTGCCCGTAGGACGTTCCGGACCAAACGCGAATGATCTATTTTTGCATTTCGTGCAGAACCGGACGTTCGGTGAGTTCGAGATCCAAATTCGAGTCCGTGCCCGAAAGATCGCAACTTTCGACGCGGGGGGCCTTTCGGTAAAAACACGACTTTCCTGTCCGTAGGACGTTCCGGACCAAACGCGAATGACTTATTGTTGCATTTTGTGCAGAACCGGACGTTCGGTGAGTTCGAGATCCAAATTCGAGTCCGTGCCCAAAAGATCGCAACTTTCGACGCGGGGGGCATTTCGGTAAAAACACGACTTTCCCACCCGGAGGACGTGTCGGACGAAATGCGTATGATCTATTTTGGAATTTCACGCAGAACTAGACGTTCAGTGAGTTCGGTATCGAAGTTCGAGAACGCGCCCGAACGATCGCAAGCAAGTTTCGACGCGGCGAGCGTTTCGGTTAAAACACGACTTTCCTGCCCGTAGGACGTTCCGGACCAAACGCGAATGATCTATTTTTCCATTTCGTGCAGAACCGGACGTTCGGTGAGTTCGAGATCCAAATTCGAGTCCGTGCCCGAAAGATCGCAACTATCGACGCGGGGGGCATTTCGGTAAAAACACGACTTTCCCACCCGGAGGACGTGTCGGACGAAACGCGTATGATCTATTTTTGAATTTCACGCAGAACTAGACGTTCAGTGAGTTCGGTATCGAAGTTCGAGAACGCGCCCGAAACATCGCCAGCAAGTTTCGACGCGGCGAGCGTTTCGGTAAAAACACGACTTTCCTGCCCGTAGGACGTTCTGGACCAAACGCGAATGATCTATTTTTGCATTTTGTGCAGAACCAGACGTTCGGTGAGTTCGAGATCCAAAATCGAGTCCGTGCCCAAAAGATCGCAACTTTTGACGCGGGGGGCATTTCGGTAAAAACACGACTTTCCCACCCGGAGGACGTGTCGGACGAAACGCGTATGATCCATTTTGGAATTTCACGCAGAACTAGACGTTCAGTGAGTTCGGTATCGAAGTTCGAGAACGCGCCCGAAACATCGCAAGCAAGTTTCGACGCGGCGAGCGTTTCGGTAAAAACACGACTTTCCTGCCCGTAGGACGTTCCGGACCAAACGCGAATGATCTATTTTTGTATTTCGTGCATAACCGGACGTTCGGTGAGTTCGAGATCCAAATTCGAGTCCGTGCCCGAAAGATCGCAACTTTCGACGCGGGGGGCATTTCGGTAAAAACACGACTTTCCTGTCCGTAGGACGTTCCGGACCAAACGCGAATGACTTATTTTTGCATTTTGTGCAGAACCAGACGTTCGGTGAGTTCGAGATCCAAATTCGAGTCCGCGCCCAAAAGATCGCAACTTTCGACGCGGGGGGCATTTCGGTAAAAACACGACTTTCCCACCCGGAGGACGTGTCGGACGAAATGCGTATCATCTATTTTGGAATTTCACGCAGAACTAGACGTTCAATGAGTTCGGTATCGAAGTTCGAGAACGCGCCCGAAACATCGCAAGCAAGTTTCGACGCGGCGAGCGTTTCGGTAAAAACACGACTTTCCTGCCCGTAGGACGTTCCGGACCAAAAGCGAATGATCTATTTTTGCATTTTGTGCAGAACCAGACGTTCGGTGAGTTCGAGATCCAAAATCGAGTCCGTGCCCAAAAGATCGCAACTTTTGACGCGGGGGGCATTTCGGTAAAAACACGACTTTCCCACCCGGAGGACGTGTCGGACGAAACGGGTATGATCCATTTTGGAATTTCACGCAGAACTAGACGTTCAGTGAGTTCGGTATCGAAGTTCGAGAACGCGCCCGAAACATCGCAAGCAAGTTTCAACGCGGCGAGCGTTTCGGTAAAAACACGACTTTCCTGCCCGTAGGACGTTCCGGACCAAACGCGAATGATCTATTTTTGCATTTCGTGCATAACCGGACGTTCGGTGAGTTCGAGATCCAAATTCGAGTCCGTGCCCGAAAGATCGCAACTTTCGACGCGGGGGGCATTTCGGTAAAAACACGACTTTCCTGCCCGTAGGACGTTCCGGACCAAACGCGAATGATCTATTTTTGCATTTCGTGCAGAACCGGACGTTCGGTGAGTTCGAGATCCAAATTCGAGTCCGTGCCCGAAAGATCGCAACTTTCGACGCGGGGGGCATTTCTGTGAAAACACGACTTTCACACCCGGAGGACGTGTCGGACGAAACGCGTATGATCTATTTTGGAATTTCACGCAGAACTAGACGTTCAGTGAGTTCGGTATCGAAGTTCGAGAACGCGCCCGAAACATCGCCAGCAAGTTTCGACGCGGCGAGCGTTTCGGTAAAAACACGACTTTCCTGCCCGTAGGACGTTCCGGACCAAACGCGAATGATCTATTTTTGCATTTTGTGCAGAACCAGACGTTCGGTGAGTTCGAGATCCAAAATCGAGTCCGTGCCCAAAAGATCGCAACTTTTGACGCGGGGGGCATTTCGGTAAAAACACGACTTTCCCACCCGGAGCACGTGTCGGACGAAACGCGTATGATCCATTTTGGAATTTCACGCAGAACTAGACGTTCAGTGAGTTCGGTATCGAAGTTCGAGAACGCGCCCGAAACATCGCAAGCAAGTTTCGACGCGGCGAGCGTTTCGGTAATAACACGACTTTCCTGCCCGTAGGACGTTCCGGACCAAACGCGAATGATCTATTTTT
Source organism: Arctostaphylos glauca (assembly GCA_019985065.2). Taxonomy (NCBI): domain Eukaryota; kingdom Viridiplantae; phylum Streptophyta; class Magnoliopsida; order Ericales; family Ericaceae; genus Arctostaphylos; species Arctostaphylos glauca. The sequence goes on along the minus strand of JAHSPW020000004.1, from coordinate 33,938,163 downwards.
GCATTTCGTGCATAACCGGACGTTCGGTGAGTTCGAGATCCAAATTCGAGTCCGTGCCCGAAAGATCGCAACTTTCGACGCGGGGGGCATTTCGGTAAAAACACGACTTTCCTGTCCGTAGGACGTTCCGGACCAAACGCGAATGACTTATTTTTGGATTTTGTGCAGAACCAGACGTTCGGTGAGTTCGAGATCCAAATTCGAGTCCGCGCCCAAAAGATCGCAACTTTCGACGCGGGGGGCATTTCGGTAAAAACACGACTTTCCCACCCGAAGGACGTGTCGGACGAAATGCGTATGATCTATTTTGGAATTTCACGCAGAACTAGACGTTCAATGAGTTCGGTATCGAAGTTCGAGAACGCGCCCGAAACATCGCAAGCAAGTTTCGACGCGGCGAGCGTTTCGGTAAAAACACGACTTTCCTGCCCGTAGGACGTTCCGGACCAAACGCGAATGATCTATTTTTGCATTTCGTGCATAACCGGACGTTCGGTGAGTTCGAGATCCAAATTCGAGTCCGTGCCCGAAAGATCGCAACTTTCGACGCGGGGGGCATTTCGGTAAAAACACGACTTTCCTGCCCGTAGGACGTTCCGGACCAAACGCGAATGATCTATTTTTGCATTTCGTGCAGAACCGGACGTTCGGTGAGTTCGAGATCCAAATTCGAGTCCGTGCCCGAAAGATCGCAACTTTCGACGCGGGGGGCATTTCTGTGAAAACACGACTTTCACACCCGGAGGACGTGTCGGACGAAACGCGTATGATCTATTTTGGAATTTCACGCAGAACTAGACGTTCAGTGAGTTCGGTATCGAAGTTCGAGAACGCGCCCGAAACATCGCCAGCAAGTTTCGACGCGGCGAGCGTTTCGGTAAAAACACGACTTTCCTGCCCGTAGGACGTTCCGGACCAAACGCGAATGATCTATTTTTGCATTTTGTGCAGAACCAGACGTTCGGTGAGTTCGAGATCCAAAATCGAGTCCGTGCCCAAAAGATCGCAACTTTTGACGCGGGGGGCATTTCGGTAAAAACACGACTTTCCCACCCGGAGCACGTGTCGGACGAAACGCGTATGATCCATTTTGGAATTTCACGCAGAACTAGACGTTCAGTGAGTTCGGTATCGAAGTTCGAGAACGCGCCCGAAACATCGCAAGCAAGTTTCGACGCGGCGAGCGTTTCGGTAATAACACGACTTTCCTGCCCGTAGGACGTTCCGGACCAAACGCGAATGATCTATTTTTGCATTTCGTGCATAACCGGACGTTCGGTGAGTTCGAGATCCAAATTCGAGTCCGTGCCCGAAAGATCGCAACTTTCGACGCGGGGGGCATTTCGGTAAAAACACGACTTTCCTGTCCGTAGGACGTTCCGGACCAAACGCGAATGACTTATTTTTGGATTTTGTGCAGAACCAGACGTTCGGTGAGTTCGAGATCCAAATTCGAGTCCGCGCCCAAAAGATCGCAACTTTCGACGCGGGGGGCATTTCGGTAAAAACACGACTTTCCCACCCGAAGGACGTGTCGGACGAAATGCGTATGATCTATTTTGGAATTTCACGCAGAACTAGACGTTCAATGAGTTCGGTATCGAAGTTCGAGAACGCGCCCGAAACATCGCAAGCAAGTTTCGACGCGGCGAGCGTTTCGGTAAAAACACGACTTTCCTGCCCGTAGGACGTTCCGGACCAAACGCGAATGATCTATTTTTGCATTTTGTGCAGAACCAGACGTTCGGTGAGTTCGAGATCCAAAATCGAGTCCGTGCCCAAAAGATCGCAACTTTTGACGCGGGGGGCATTTCGGTAAAAACACGACTTTCCCACCCGGAGGACGTGTCGGACGAAACGGGTGTGATCCATTTTGGAATTTCACGCAGAACTAGACGTTCAGTGAGTTCGGTATCGAAGTTCGAGAACGCGCCCGAAACATCGCAAGCAAGTTTCAACGCGGCGAGCGTTTCGGTAAAAACACGACTTTCCTGCCCGTAGGACGTTCCGGACCAAACGCGAATGATCTATTTTTGCATTTCGTGCATAACCGGACGTTCGGTGAGTTCGAGATCCAAATTCGAGTCCGTGCCCGAAAGATCGCAACTTTCGACGCGGGGGGCATTTCGGTAAAAACACGACTTTCCTGCCCGTAGGACGTTCCGGACCAAACGCGAATGATCTATTTTTGCATTTCGTGCAGAACCGGACGTTCGGTGAGTTCGAGATCCAAATTCGAGTCCGTGCCCGAAAGATCGCAACTTTCGACGCGGGGGGCATTTCTGTGAAAACACGACTTTCACACCCGGAGGACGTGTCGGACGAAACGCGTATGATCTATTTTGGAATTTCACGCAGAACTAGACGTTCAGTGAGTTCGGTATCGAAGTTCGAGAACGCGCCCGAAACATCGCCAGCAAGTTTCGACGCGGCGAGCGTTTCGGTAAAAACACGACTTTCCTGCCCGTAGGACGTTCCGGACCAAACGCGAATGATCTATTTTTGCATTTTGTGCAGAACCAGACGTTCGGTGAGTTCGAGATCCAAAATCGAGTCCGTGCCCAAAAGATCGCAACTTTTGACGCGGGGGGCATTTCGGTAAAAACACGACTTTCCCACCCGGAGCACGTGTCGGACGAAACGCGTATGATCCATTTTGGAATTTCACGCAGAACTAGACGTTCAGTGAGTTCGGTATCGAAGTTCGAGAACGCGCCCGAAACATCGCAAGCAAGTTTCGACGCGGCGAGCGTTTCGGTAATAACACGACTTTCCTGCCCGTAGGACGTTCCGGACCAAACGCGAATGATCTATTTTTGCATTTCGTGCATAACCGGACGTTCGGTGAGTTCGAGATCCAAATTCGAGTCCGTGCCCGAAAGATCGCAACTTTCGACGCGGGGGGCATTTCGGTAAAAACACGACTTTCCTGTCCGTAGGACGTTCCGGACCAAACGCGAATGACTTATTTTTGGATTTTGTGCAGAACCAGACGTTCGGTGAGTTCGAGATCCAAATTCGAGTCCGCGCCCAAAAGATCGCAACTTTCGACGCGGGGGGCATTTCGGTAAAAACACGACTTTCCCACCCGAAGGACGTGTCGGACGAAATGCGTATGATCTATTTTGGAATTTCACGCAGAACTAGACGTTCAATGAGTTCGGTATCGAAGTTCGAGAACGCGCCCGAAACATCGCAAGCAAGTTTCGACGCGGCGAGCGTTTCGGTAAAAACACGACTTTCCTGCCCGTAGGACGTTCCGGACCAAACGCGAATGATCTATTTTTGCATTTCGTGCATAACCGGACGTTCGGTGAGTTCGAGATCCAAATTCGAGTCCGTGCCCGAAAGATCGCAACTTTCGACGCGGGGGGCATTTCGGTAAAAACACGACTTTCCTGCCCGTAGGACGTTCCGGACCAAACGCGAATGATCTATTTTTGCATTTCGTGCAGAACCGGACGTTCGGTGAGTTCGAGATCCAAATTCGAGTCCGTGCCCGAAAGATCGCAACTTTCGACGCGGGGGGCATTTCTGTGAAAACACGACTTTCACACCCGGAGGACGTGTCGGACGAAACGCGTATGATCTATTTTGGAATTTCACGCAGAACTAGACGTTCAGTGAGTTCGGTATCGAAGTTCGAGAACGCGCCCGAAACATCGCCAGCAAGTTTCGACGCGGCGAGCGTTTCGGTAAAAACACGACTTTCCTGCCCGTAGGACGTTCCGGACCAAACGCGAATGATCTATTTTTGCATTTTGTGCAGAACCAGACGTTCGGTGAGTTCGAGATCCAAAATCGAGTCCGTGCCCAAAAGATCGCAACTTTTGACGCGGGGGGCATTTCGGTAAAAACACGACTTTCCCACCCGGAGCACGTGTCGGACGAAACGCGTATGATCCATTTTGGAATTTCACGCAGAACTAGACGTTCAGTGAGTTCGGTATCGAAGTTCGAGAACGCGCCCGAAACATCGCAAGCAAGTTTCGACGCGGCGAGCGTTTCGGTAATAACACGACTTTCCTGCCCGTAGGACGTTCCGGACCAAACGCGAATGATCTATTTTTGCATTTCGTGCATAACCGGACGTTCGGTGAGTTCGAGATCCAAATTCGAGTCCGTGCCCGAAAGATCGCAACTTTCGACGCGGGGGGCATTTCGGTAAAAACACGACTTTCCTGTCCGTAGGACGTTCCGGACCAAACGCGAATGACTTATTTTTGGATTTTGTGCAGAACCAGACGTTCGGTGAGTTCGAGATCCAAATTCGAGTCCGCGCCCAAAAGATCGCAACTTTCGACGCGGGGGGCATTTCGGTAAAAACACGACTTTCCCACCCGAAGGACGTGTCGGACGAAATGCGTATGATCTATTTTGGAATTTCACGCAGAACTAGACGTTCAATGAGTTCGGTATCGAAGTTCGAGAACGCGCCCGAAACATCGCAAGCAAGTTTCGACGCGGCGAGCGTTTCGGTAAAAACACGACTTTCCTGCCCGTAGGACGTTCCGGACCAAACGCGAATGATCTATTTTTGCATTTTGTGCAGAACCAGACGTTCGGTGAGTTCGAGATCCAAAATCGAGTCCGTGCCCAAAAGATCGCAACTTTTGACGCGGGGGGCATTTCGGTAAAAACACGACTTTCCCACCCGGAGGACGTGTCGGACGAAACGCGTATGATCCATTTTGGAATTTCACGCAGAACTAGACGTTCAGTGAGTTCGGTATCGAAGTTCGAGAACGCGCCCGAAACATCGCAAGCAAGTTTCAACGCGGCGAGCGTTTCGGTAAAAACACGACTTTCCTGCCCGTACGACGTTCCGGACCAAACGCGAATGATCTATTTTTGCATTTCGTGCATAACCGGACGTTCGGTGAGTTCGAGATCCAAATTCGAGTCCGTGCCCGAAAGATCGCAACTTTCGACGCGGGGGGCATTTCGGTAAAAACACGACTTTCCTGCCCGTAGGACGTTCCGGACCAAACGCGAATGATCTATTTTTGCATTTCGTGCAGAACCGGACGTTCGGTGAGTTCGAGATCCAAATTCGAGTCCGTGCCCGAAAGATCGCAACTTTCGACGCGGGGGGCATTTCTGTGAAAACACGACTTTCACACCCGGAGGACGTGTCGGACGAAACGCGTATGATCTATTTTGGAATTTCACGCAGAACTAGACGTTCAGTGAGTTCGGTATCGAAGTTCGAGAACGCGCCCGAAACATCGCCAGCAAGTTTCGACGCGGCGAGCGTTTCGGTAAAAACACGACTTTCCTGCCCGTAGGACGTTCCGGACCAAACGCGAATGATCTATTTTTGCATTTTGTGCAGAACCAGACGTTCGGTGAGTTCGAGATCCAAAATCGAGTCCGTGCCCAAAAGATCGCAACTTTTGACGCGGGGGGCATTTCGGTAAAAACACGACTTTCCCACCCGGAGGACGTGTCGGACGAAACGCGTATGATCCATTTTGGAATTTCACGCAGAACTAGACGTTCAGTGAGTTCGGTATCGAAGTTCGAGAACGCGCCCGAAACATCGCAAGCAAGTTTCGACGCGGCGAGCGTTTCGGTAATAACACGACTTTCCTGCCCGTAGGACGTTCCGGACCAAACGCGAATGATCTATTTTTGCATTTCGTGCATAACCGGACGTTCGGTGAGTTCGAGATCCAAATTCGAGTCCGTGCCCGAAAGATCGCAACTTTCGACGCGGGGGGCATTTCGGTAAAAACACGACTTTCCTGTCCGTAGGACGTTCCGGACCAAACGCGAATGACTTATTTTTGCATTTTGTGCAGAACCAGACGTTCGGTGAGTTCGAGATCCAAATTCGAGTCCGCGCCCAAAAGATCGCAACTTTCGACGCGGCGGGCATTTTGGTAAAAACACGACTTTCACACCCGGAGGACGTGTCGGACGAAATGCGTATGATCTATTTTGGAATTTCACGCAGAACTAGACGTTCAGTGAGTTCGGTATCGAAGTTCGAGAACGCGCCCGAACGATCGCAAGCAAGTTTCGACGCGGCGAGCGTTTCGGTTAAAACACGACTTTCCTGCCCGTAGGACGTTCCGGACCAAACGCGAATGATCTATTTTTCCATTTCGTGCAGAACCGGACGTTCGGTGAGTTCGAGATCCAAATTCGAGTCCGTGCCCGAAAGATCGCAACTATCGACGCGGGGGGCATTTCGGTAAAAACACGACTTTCCCACCCGGAGGACGTGTCGGACGAAACGCGTATGATCTATTTTTGAATTTCACGCAGAACTAGACGTTCAGTGAGTTCGGTATCGAAGTTCGAGAACGCGCCCGAAACATCGCCAGCAAGTTTCGACGCGGCGAGCGTTTCGGTAAAAACACGACTTTCCTGCCCGTAGGACGTTCCGGACCAAACGCGAATGATCTATTTTTGCATTTTGTGCAGAACCAGACGTTCGGTGAGTTCGAGATCGAAAATCGAGTCCGTGCCCAAAAGATCGCAACTTTTGACGCGGGGGGCATTTCGGTAAAAACACGACTTTCCCACCCGGAGGACGTGTCGGACGAAACGCGTATGATCCATTTTGGAATTTCACGCAGAACTAGACGTTCAGTGAGTTCGGTATCGAAGTTCGAGAACGCGCCCGAAACATCGCAAGCAAGTTTCGACGCGGCGAGCGTTTCGGTAAAAACACGACTTTCCTGCCCGTAGGACGTTCCGGACCAAACGCGAATGATCTATTTTTGCATTTCGTGCATAACCGGACGTTCGGTGAGTTCGAGATCCAAATTCGAGTCCGTGCCCGAAAGATCGCAAATTTCGACGCGGGGGCATTTCGGAAAAAACACGATTTTCCTGCCCGTAGGACGTTCCGGACCAAACGCGAATGATCTATTTTTGCATTTCGTGCAGAACCGGACGTTCGGTGAGTTCGAGATCCAAATTCGAGTCCGTGCCCGAAAGATCGCAACTTTCGACGCCGGGGGCATTTTGGTAAAAACACGACTTTCACACCCGGAGGACGTGTCGGACGAAACGCGTATGATCTATTTTGGAATTTCACGCAGAACTAGATGTTCAGTGAGTTCGGTATCGAAGTTCGAGAACGCGCCCGAAACATTGCAAGTAAGTTTCAACGCGGCGAGCGTTTCGGTAAAAACACGACTTTCCTGCCCGTAGGACGTTCCGGACCAAACGCGAATGATCTATTTTTGCATTTCGTGCATAACCGGACGTTCTGTGAGTTCGAGATCCAAATTCGAGTCCGTGCCCGAAAGATCGCAACTTTCGACGCGGGGGGCATTTCGGTAAAAACACGACTTTCCTGCCCGTAGGACGTTCCGGACCAAACGCGAATGATCTATTTTTGCATTTTGTGCAGAACCAGACGTTCGGTGAGTTCGAGATCCAAAATCGAGTCCGTGCCCAAAAGATCGCAACTTTTGACGCGGGGGGCATTTCGCTAAAAACACGACTTTCCCACCCGGAGGACGTGTCGGACGAAACGCGTATGATCCATTTTGGAATTTCACGCAGAACTAGACGTTCAGTGAGTTCGGTATCGAAGTTCGAGAACGCGCCCGAAACATCGCAAGCAAGTTTCGACGCGGCGAGCGTTTCGGTAAAAACACGACTTTCCTGCCCGTAGGACGTTCCGGACCAAACGCGAATGATCTATTTTTGCATTTCGTGCATAACCGGACGTTCGGTGAGTTCGAGATCCAAATTCGAGTCCGTGCCCGAAAGATCGCAACTTTCGACGCGGGGGGCATTTCGGTAAAAACACGACTTTCCTGCCCGTAGGACGTTCCGGACCAAACGCGAATGATCTATTTTTGCATTTCGTGCATAACCGGACGTTCGGTGAGTTCGAGATCCAAATTCGAGTCCGTGCCCGAAAGATCGCAACTTTCGACGCGGGGGGCATTTCGGTAAAAACACGACTTTCCTGCCCGTAGGATGTTCCGGACCAAACGCGAATGATCTATTTTTGCATTTCGCGCAGAACCGGACGTTCGGTGAGTTCGAGATCCAAATTCCAGTCCGTGCCCGAAAGATCGCAACTTTCGACGCGGGGGGCATTTCTGTGAAAACACGACTTTCACACCCGGAGGACGTGTCGGACGAAACGCGTATGATCTATTTTGGAATTTCACGCAGAACTAGACGTTCAGTGAGTTCGGTATCGAAGTTCGAGAACGCGCCCGAAACATCGCCAGCAAGTTTCGACGCGGCGAGCGTTTCGGTAAAAACACGACTTTTCTGCCCGTAGGACGTTCCGGACCAAACGCGAATGATCTATTTTTGCATTTCGTGCAGAACCGGACGTTCGGTGAGTTCGAGATCCAAATTCGAGTCCGTGCCCGAAAGATCGCAACTTTCGACGCGGGGGCATGTCGGTAAAAACACGACTTTCCTGTCCGTAGGACGTTCCGGACCAAACGCGAATGACTTATTTTTGCATTTTGTGCAGAACCAGACGTTCGGTGAGTTCGAGATCCAAATTCGAGTCCGCGCCCAAAAGATCGCAACTTTCGACGCGGGGGGCATTTCGGTAAAAACACGACTTTCCCACCCGGAGGACGTGTCGGACGAAATGCGTATGATCTATTTTGGAATTTCACGCAGAACTAGACGTTCAATGAGTTCGGTATCGAAGTTCGAGAACGCGCCCGAAACATCGCAACTTTCGACGCGGGGGGCATTTCGGTAAAAACACGACTTTCCTGCCCGTAGGACGTTCCGGACCAAACGCGAATGATCTATTTTTGCATTTTGTGCAGAACCAGACGTTCGGTGAGTTCGAGATCCAAAATCGAGTCCGTGCCCAAAAGATCGCAACTTTTGACGCGGGGGGCATTTCGGTAAAAACACGACTTTCCCACCCGGAGGACGTGTCGGACGAAACGCGTATGATCCATTTTGGAATTTCACGCAGAACTAGACGTTCAGTGAGTTCGGTATCGAAGTTCGAGAACGCGCCCGAAACATCGCAAGCAAGTTTCGACGCGGCGAGCGTTTCGGTAAAAACACGACTTTCCTGCCCGTAGGACGTTCCGGACCAAACGCGAATGATCTATTTTTGCATTTCGTGCAGAACCGGACGTTCGGTGAGTTCGAGATCCAAATTCGAGTCCGTGCCCGAAAGATCGCAACTTTCGACGCGGGGGGCATTTCTGTGAAAACACGACTTTCACACCCGGAGGACGTGTCGGACGAAACGCGTATGATCTATTTTGGAATTTCACGCAGAACTAGACGTTCAGTGAGTTCGGTATCGAAGTTCGAGAACGCGCCCGAAACATCGCCAGCAAGTTTCGACGCGGCGAGCGTTTCGGTAAAAACACGACTTTTCTGCCCGTAGGACGTTCCGGACCAAACGCGAATGATCTATTTTTGCATTTCGTGCAGAACCGGACGTTCGGTGAGTTCGAGATCCAAATTCGAGTCCGTGCCCGAAAGATCGCAACTTTCGACGCGGGGGCATGTCGGTAAAAACACGACTTTCCTGTCCGTAGGACGTTCCGGACCAAACGCGAATGACTTATTTTTGCATTTTGTGCAGAACCAGACGTTCGGTGAGTTCGAGATCCAAATTCGAGTCCGCGCCCAAAAGATCGCAACTTTCGACGCGGGGGGCATTTCGGTAAAAACACGACTTTCCCACCCGGAGGACGTGTCGGACGAAACGCGTATGATCTATTTTGGAATTTCACGCAGAACTAGATGTTCAGTGAGTTCGGTATCGAAGTTCGAGAACGCGCCCGAAACATTGCAAGCAAGTTTCAACGCGGCGAGCGTTTCGGTAAAAACACGACTTTCCTGCCCGTAGGACGTTCCGGACCAAACGCGAATGATCTATTTTTGCATTTCGTGCATAACCGGACGTTCGGTGAGTTCGAGATCCAAATTCGAGTCCGTGCTCGAAAGATCGCAACTTTCGACGCGGGGGGCATTTCGGTAAAAACACGACTTTCCTGCCCGTAGGACGTTCCGGACCAAACGCGAATGATCTATTTTTGCATTTCGCGCAGAACCGGACGTTCGGTGAGTTCGAGATCCAAATTCGAGTCCGTGCCCGAAAGATTGCAACTTTCGACGCGGGGGGCATTTCTGTGAAAACACGACTTTCACAACCGGAGGACGTGTCGGACGAAACGCGTATGATCTATTTTGGAATTTCACGCAGAACTAGACGTTCAGTGAGTTCGGTATCGAAGTTCGAGAACGCGCCCGAAACATCGCCAGCAAGTTTCGACGCGGCGAGCGGTTCGGTAAAAACACGACTTTTCTGCCCGTAGGACGTTCCGGACCAAACGTGAATGATCTATTTTTGCATTTCGTGCAGAACCGGACGTTCGGTGAGTTCGAGATCCAAATTCGAGTCCGTGCCCGAAAGATCGCAACTTTCGACGCGGGGGCATGTCGGTAAAAACACGACTTTCCTGTCCGTAGGACGTTCCGGACCAAACGCGAATGACTTATTTTTGCATTTTGTGCAGAACCAGACGTTCGGTGAGTTCGAGATCCAAATTCGAGTCCGCGCCCAAAAGATCGCAACTTTCGACGCGGGGGGCATTTCGGTAAAAACACGACTTTCCCACCCGGAGGACGTGTCGGACGAAATGCGTATGATCTATTTTGGAATTTCACGCAGAACTAGACGTTCAATGAGTTCGGTATCGAAGTTCGAGAACGCGCCCGAAACATCGCAAGCAAGTTTCGACGCGGCGAGCGTTTCGGTAAAAACACGACTTTCCTGCCCGTAGGACGTTCCGGACCAAAAGCGAATGATCTATTTTTGCATTTCGTGCAGAACCGGACGTTCGAGATCCAAATTCGAGTCCGTGCCCGAAAGATCGCAACTTTCGACGCGGCGGGCATTTTGGTAAAAATACGACTTTCACACCCGGAGGACGTGTCGGACGAAACGCGTATGATCTATTTTGGAATTTCACGCAGAACTAGACGTTCAGTGAGTTCGGTATCGAAGTTCGAGAACGCGCCCGAAACATCGCCAGCAAGTTTGGACGCGGCGAGCGTTTCGGTAAAAACACGACTTTTTTGCCCGTAGGACGTTCCGGACCAAACGCGAATGATCTATTTTTGCATTTCGTGCAGAACCGGACGTTCAGTGAGTTCGAGATCCAAATTCGAGTCCGTGCCCGAAAGATCGCAACTTTCGACGTGGGGGGCATTTCTGTAACACGACTTTCACACCCGGAGGACGTGTCGGACGAAACGCGTATGATCTATTTTGGAATTTCACGCAGAACTAGACGTTCAGTGAGTTCGGTATCGAAGGTCGAGAACGCGCCCGAAACATCGCCAGCAAGTTTCGACGCGGCGAGCGTTTCGGTAAAAACACGACTTTTCTGCCCGTAGGACGTTCCGGACCAAACGCGAATGATCTATTTTTGCATTTCGTGCATAACCGGACGTTCGGTGAGTTCGAGATCCAAATTCGAGTCCGTGCTCGAAAGATCGCAACTTTCGACGCGGGGGGCATTTCGGTAAAAACACGACTTTCCTGCCCGTAGGACGTTCCGGACCAAACGCGAATGATCTATTTTTGCATTTCGCGCAGAACCGGACGTTCGGTGAGTTCGAGATCCAAATTCGAGTCCGTGCCCGAAAGATTGCAACTTTCGACGCGGGGGGCATTTCTGTGAAAAAACGACTTTCACAACCGGAGGACGTGTCGGACGAAACGCGTATGATCTATTTTGGAATTTCACGCAGAACTAGACGTTCAGTGAGTTCGGTATCGAAGTTCGAGAACGCGCCCGAAACATCGCCAGCAAGTTTCGACGCGGCGAGCGGTTCGGTAAAAACACGACTTTTCTGCCCGTAGGACGTTCCGGACCAAACGTGAATGATCTATTTTTGCATTTCGTGCAGAACCGGACGTTCGGTGAGTTCGAGATCCAAATTCGAGTCCGTGCCCGAAAGATCGCAACTTTCGACGCGGGGGCATGTCGGTAAAAACACGACTTTCCAGTCCGTAGGACGTTCCGGACCAAACGCGAATGACTTATTTTTGCATTTTGTGCAGAACCAGACGTTCGGTGAGTTCGAGATCCAAATTCGAGTCCGCGCCCAAAAGATCGCAACTTTCGACGCGGGGGGCATTTCGGTAAAAACACGACTTTCCCACCCGGAGGACGTGTCGGACGAAATGCGTATGATCTATTTTGGAATTTCACGCAGAACTAGACGTTCAATGAGTTCGGTATCGAAGTTCGAGAACGCGCCCGAAACATCGCAAGCAAGTTTCGACGCGGCGAGCGTTTCGGTAAAAACACGACTTTCCTGCCCGTAGGACGTTCCGGACCAAAAGCGAATGATCTATTTTTGCATTTCGTGCATAACCGGACGTTCGAGATCCAAATTCGAGTCCGTGCCCGAAAGATCGCAACTTTCGACGCGGCGGGCATTTTGGTAAAAACACGACTTTCACACCCGGAGGACGTGTCGGACGAAACGCGTATGATCTATTTTGGAATTTCACGCAGAACTAGACGTTCAGTGAGTTCGGTATCGAAGTTCGAGAACGCGCCCGAAACATCGCCAGCAAGTTTGGACGCGGCGAGCGTTTCGGTAAAAACACGACTTTTTTGCCCGTAGGACGTTCCGGACCAAACGCGAATGATCTATTTTTGCATTTCGTGCAGAACCGGACGTTCAGTGAGTTCGAGATCCAAATTCGAGTCCGTGCCCGAAAGATCGCAACTTTCGACGCGGGGGGCATTTCTGTAACACGACTTTCACACCCGGAGGACGTGTCGGACGAAACGCGTATGATCTATTTTGGAATTTCACGCAGAACTAGACGTTCAGTGAGTTCGGTATCGAAGGTCGAGAACGCGCCCGAAACATCGCCAGCAAGTTTCGACGCGGCGAGCGTTTCGGTAAAAACACGACTTTTCTGCCCGTAGGACGTTCCGGACCAAACGCGAATGATCTATTTTTGCATTTCGTGCAGAACCGGACGTTCGGTGAGTTCGAGATCCAAATTCGAGTCCGTGCCCGAAAGATCGCAACTTTCGACGCGGGGGGCCTTTCGGTAAAAACACGACTTTCCTGTCCGTAGGACGTTCCGGACCAAACGCGAATGACTTATTGTTGCATTTTGTGCAGAACCGGACGTTCGGTGAGTTCGAGATCCAAATTCGAGTCCGTGCCCAAAAGATCGCAACTTTCGACGCGGGGGACTTTCCCACCCGGAGGACGTGTCGGACGAAATGCGTATGATCTATTTTGGAATTTCACGCAGAACTAGACGTTCAGTGAGTTCGGTATCGAAGTTCGAGAACGCGCCCGAACGATCGCAAGCAAGTTTCGACGCGGCGAGCGTTTCGGTTAAAACACGACTTTCCTGCCCGTAGGACGTTCCGGACCAAACGCGAATGATCTATTTTTGCATTTCGTGCAGAACCGGACGTTCGGTGAGTTCGAGATCCAAATTCGAGTCCGTGCCCGAAAGATCGCAACTATCGACGCGGGGGGCATTTCGGTAAAAACACGACTTTCCCACCCGGAGGACGTGTCGGACGAAACGCGTATGATCTATTTTTGAATTTCACGCAGAACTAGACGTTCAGTGAGTTCGGTATCGAAGTTCGAGAACGCGCCCGAAACATCGCCAGCAAGTTTCGACGCGGCGAGCGTTTCGGTAAAAACACGACTTTCCTGCCCGTAGGACGTTCCGGACCAAACGCGAATGATCTATTTTTGCATTTTGTGCAGAACCAGACGTTCGGTGAGTTCGAGATCCAAAATCGAGTCCGTGCCCAAAAGATCGCAACTTTTGACGCGGGGGGCATTTCGGTAAAAACACGACTTTCCCACCCGGAAGACGTGTCCGACGAAACGCGTATGAACCATTTTGGAATTTCACGCAGAACTAGACGTTCAGTGAGTTCGGTATCGAAGTTCGAGAACGCGCCCGAAACATCGCAAGCAAGTTTCGACGCGGCGAGCGTTTCGGTAAAAACACGACTTTCCTGCCCGTAGGACGTTCCGGACCAAACGCGAATGATCTATTTTTGCATTTCGTGCATAACCGGACGTTCGGTGAGTTCGACATCCAAATTCGAGTCCGTGCCCGAAAGATCGCAACTTTCGACGCGGGGGCATTTTGGAAAAAACACGATTTTCCTGCCCGTAGGACGTTCCGGACCAAACGCGAATGATCTATTTTTGCATTTCGTGCAGAACCGGACGTTCGGTGAGTTCGAGATCCAAATTCGAGTCCGTGCCCGAAAGATCGCAACTTTCGACGCCGGGGGCATTTTGGTAAAAACACGACTTTCACACCCGGAGGACGTGTCGGACGAAACGCGTATGATCTATTTTGGAATTTCACGCAGAACTAGATGTTCAGTGAGTTCGGTATCGAAGTTCGAGAACGCGCTCGAAACATTGCAAGCAAGTTTCAACGCGGCGAGCGTTTCGGTAAAAACACGACTTTCCTGCCCGTAGGACGTTCCGGACCAAACGCGAATGATCTATTTTTGCATTTCGTGCATAACCGGACGTTCGGTGAGTTCGAGATCCAAATTCGAGTCCGTGCCCGAAAGATCGCAACTTTCGACGCGGGGGGCATTTCGGTAAAAACACGACTTTCCTGCCCGTAGGACGTTCCGGACCAAACGCGAATGATCTATTTTTGCATTTCGTGCAGAACCGGACGTTCAGTGAGTTCGAGATCCAAATTCGAGTCCGTGCCCGAAAGATCGCAACTTTCGACGCGGGGGGCATTTCTGTGAAAACACGACTTTCACACCCGGAGGACGTGTCGGACGAAACGCGTATGATCTATTTTGGAATTTCACGCAGAACTAGACGTTCAGTGAGTTCGGTATCGAAGTTCGAGAACGCGCCCGAAACATCGCCAGCAAGTTTCGACGCGGCGAGCGTTTCGGTAAAAACACGACTTTTCTGCCCGTAGGACGTTCCGGACCAAACGCGAATGATCTATTTTTGCATTTCGTGCAGAACCGGACGTTCGGTGAGTTCGAGATCCAAATTCGAGTCCGTGCCCGAAAGATCGCAACTTTCGACGCGGGGGCATGTCGGTAAAAACACGACTTTCCTGTCCGTAGGACGTTCCGGACCAAACGCGAATGACTTATTTTTGCATTTTGTGCAGAACCAGACGTTCGGTGAGTTCGAGATCCAAATTCGAGTCCGCGCCCAAAAGATCGCAACTTTCGACGCGGGGGGCATTTCGGTAAAAACACGACTTTCCCACCCGGAGGACGTGTCGGACGAAATGCGTATGATCTATTTTGGAATTTCACGCAGAACTAGACGTTCAATGAGTTCGGTATCGAAGTTCGAGAATGCGCCCGAAACATCGCAAGCAAGTTTCGACGCGGCGAGCGTTTCGGTAAAAACACGACTTTCCTGCCCGTAGGACGTTCCGGACCAAAAGCGAATGATCTATTTTTGCATTTCGTGCAGAACCGGACGTTCGGTGAGTTCGAGATCCAAATTCGAGTCCGTGCCCGAAAGATCGCAACTTTCGACGCGGCGGGCATTTTGGTAAAAACACGACTTTCACACCCGGAGGACGTGTCGGACGAAACGCGTATGATCTATTTTGGAATTTCACGCAGAACTAGACGTTCAGTGAGTTCGGTATCGAAGTTCGAGAACGCGCCCGAACGATCGCAAGCAAGTTTCGACGCGGCGAGCGTTTCGGTTAAAACACGACTTTCCTGCCCGTAGGACGTTCCGGACCAAACGCGAATGATCTATTTTTGCATTTCGTGCATAACCGGACGTTCGGTGAGTTCGACATCCAAATTCGAGTCCGTGCCCGAAAGATCGCAACTTTCGACGCGGGGGCATTTCGGAAAAAACACGATTTTCCTGCCCGTAGGACGTTCCGGACCAAACGCGAATGATCTATTTTTGCATTTCGTGCAGAACCGGACGTTCGGTGAGTTCGAGATCCAAATTCGAGTCCGTGCCCGAAAGATCGCAACTTTCGACGCCGGGGGCATTTTGGTAAAAACACGACTTTCACACCCGGAGGACGTGTCGGACGAAACGCGTATGATCTATTTTGGAATTTCACGCAGAACTAGATGTTCAGTGAGTTCGGTATCGAAGTTCGAGAACGCGCCCGAAACATTGCAAGCAAGTTTCAACGCGGCGAGCGTTTCGGTAAAAACACGACTTTCCTGCCCGTAGGACGTTCCGGACCAAACGCGAATGATCTATTTTTGCATTTCGTGCATAACCGGACGTTCGGTGAGTTCGAGATCCAAATTCGAGTCCGTGCCCGAAAGATCGCAACTTTCGACGCGGGGGGCATTTCGGTAAAAACACGACTTTCCTGCCCGTAGGACGTTCCGGACCAAACGCGAATGATCTATTTTTGCATTTCGTGCAGAACCGGACGTTCGGTGAGTTCGAGATCCAAATTCGAGTCCGTGCCCGAAAGATCGCAACTTTCGACGCGGGGGGCATTTCTGTGAAAACACGACTTTCACACCCGGAGGACGTGTCGGACGAAACGCGTATGATCTATTTTGGAATTTCACGCAGAACTAGACGTTCAGTGAGTTCGGTATCGAAGTTCGAGAACGCGCCCGAAACATCGCCAGCAAGTTTCGACGCGGCGAGCGTTTCGGTAAAAACACGACTTTTCTGCCCGTAGGACGTTCCGGACCAAACGCGAATGATCTATTTTTGCATTTCGTGCAGAACCGGACGTTCGGTGAGTTCGAGATCCAAATTCGAGTCCGTGCCCGAAAGATCGCAACTTTCGACGCGGGGGCATGTCGGTAAAAACACGACTTTCCTGTCCGTAGGACGTTCCGGACCAAACGCGAATGACTTATTTTTGCATTTTGTGCAGAACCAGACGTTCGGTGAGTTCGAGATCCAAATTCGAGTCCGCGCCCAAAAGATCGCAACTTTCGACGCGGGGGGCATTTCGGTAAAAACACGACTTTCCCACCCGGAGGACGTGTCGGACGAAATGCGTATGATCTATTTTGGAATTTCACGCAGAACTAGACGTTCAATGAGTTCGGTATCGAAGTTCGAGAATGCGCCCGAAACATCGCAAGCAAGTTTCGACGCGGCGAGCGTTTCGGTAAAAACACGACTTTCCTGCCCGTAGGACGTTCCGGACCAAAAGCGAATGATCTATTTTTGCATTTCGTGTAGAACCGGACGTTCGGTGAGTTCGAGATCCAAATTCGAGTCCGTGCCGAAAGATCGCAACTTTCGACGCGGCGGGCATTTTGGTAAAAACACGACTTTCACACCCGGAGGACGTGTCGGACGAAACGCGTATGATCTATTTTGGAATTTCACGCAGAACTAGACGTTCAGTGAGTTCGGTATCGAAGTTCGAGAACGCGCCCGAAACATCGCCAGCAAGTTTGGACGCGGCGAGCGTTTCGGTAAAAACACGACTTTTTTGCCCGTAGGACGTTCCGGACCAAACGCGAATGATCTATTTTTGCATTTCGTGCAGAACCGGACGTTCAGTGAGTTCGAGATCCAAATTCGAGTCCGTGCCCGAAAGATCGCAACTTTCGACGCGGGGGGCATTTCTGTAACACGACTTTCACACCCGGAGGACGTGTCGGACGAAACGCGTATGATCTATTTTGGAATTTCGCGCAGAACTAGACGTTCAGTGAGTTCGGTATCGAAGGTCGAGAACGCGCCCGAAACATCGCCAGCAAGTTTCGACGCGGCGAGCGTTTCGGTAAAAACACGACTTTTCTGCCCGTAGGACGTTCCGGACCAAACGCGAATGATCTATTTTTGCATTTCGTGCAGAACCGGACGTTCGGTGAGTTCGAGATCCAAATTCGAGTCCGTGCCCGAAAGATCGCAACTTTCGACGCGGGGGGCCTTTCGGTAAAAACACGACTTTCCTGTCCGTAGGACGTTCCGGACCAAACGCGAATGACTTATTGTTGCATTTTGTGCAGAACCGGACGTTCGGTGAGTTCGAGATCCAAATTCGAGTCCGTGCCCAAAAGATCGCAACTTTCGACGCGGGGGGCATTTCGGTAAAAACACGACTTTCCCACCCGGAGGACGTGTCGGACGAAATGCGTATGATCTATTTTGGAATTTCACGCAGAACTAGACGTTCAGTTAGTTCGGTATCGAAGTTCGAGAACGCGCCCGAACGATCGCAAGCAAGTTTCGACGCGGCGAGCGTTCCGGTTAAAACACGACTTTCCTGCCCGTAGGACGTTCCGGACCAAACGCGAATGATCTATTTTTGCATTTCGTGCAGAACCGGACGTTCGGTGAGTTCGAGATCCAAATTCGAGTCCGTGCCCGAAAGGTCGCAACTTTCGACGCGGGGGCATGTCGGTAAAAACACGACTTTCCTGTCCGTAGGACGTTCCGGACCAAACGCGAATGACTTATTTTTGCATTTTGTGCAGAACCAGACGTTCGGTGAGTTCGAGATCCAAATTCGAGTCCGTGCCCAAAAGATCGCAACTTTCGACGCGGGGGGCATTTCGGTAAAAACACGACTTTCCCACCCGGAGGACGTGTCGGACGAAATGCGTATGATCTATTTTGGAATTTCACGCAGAACTAGACGTTCAGTGAGTTCGGTATCGAAGTTCGAGAACGCGCCCGAACGATCGCAAGCAAGTTTCGACGCGGCGAGCGTTTCGGTTAAAACACGACTTTCCTGCCCGTAGGACGTTCCGGACCAAACGCGAATGAACTATTTTTGCATTTCGTGCAGAACCGGACGTTCGGTGAGTTCGAGATCCAAATTCGAGTCCGTGCCCGAAAGATCGCAACTTTCGACGCGGGGGCATGTCGGTAAAAACACGACTTTCCTGTCCGTAGGACGTTCCGGACCAAACGCGAATGACTTATTTTTGCATTTTGTGCAGAACCAGACGTTCGGTGAGTTCGAGATCCAAATTCGAGTCCGCGCCCAAAAGATCGCAACTTTCGACGCGGGGGGCATTTCGGTAAAAACACGACTTTCCCACCCGGAGGACGTGTCGGACGAAATGCGTATGATCTATTTTGGAATTTCACGCAGAACTAGACGTTCAATGAGTTCGGTATCGAAGTTCGAGAACGCGCCCGAAACATCGCAAGCAAGTTTCGACGCGGCGAGCGTTTCGGTAAAAACACGACTTTCCTGCCCGTAGGACGTTCCGGACCAAAAGCGAATGATCTATTTTTGCATTTCGTGCAGAACCGGACGTTCGGTGAGTTCGAGATCCAAATTCGAGTCCGTGCCCGAAAGATCGCAACTTTCGACGCGGGGGGCATTTCTGTGAAAACACGACTTTCACACCCGGAGGACGTGTCGGACGAAACGCGTATGATCTATTTTGGAATTTCACGCAGAACTAGACGTTCAGTGAGTTCGGTATCGAAGGTCGAGAACGCGCACGAAACATCGCCAGCAAGTTTCGACGCGGCGAGCGTTTCGGTAAAAACACGACTTTTCTGCCCGTAGGACGTTCCGGACCAAACGCGAATGATCTATTTTTGCATTTCGTGCAGAACCGGACGTTCGGTGAGTTCGAGATCCAAATTCGAGTCCGTGCCCGAAAGATCGCAACTTTCGACGCGGGGGGCCTTTCGGTAAAAACACGACTTTCCTGTCCGTAGGACGTTCCGGACCAAACGCGAATGACTTATTGTTGCATTTTGTGCAGAACCGGACGTTCGGTGAGTTCGAGATCCAAATTCGAGTCCGTGCCCAAAAGATCGCGACTTTCGACGCGGGGGGCATTTCGGTAAAAACACGACTTTCCCACCCGGAGGACGTGTCGGACGAAATGCGTATGATCTATTTTGGAATTTCACGCAGAACTAGACGTTCAGTGAGTTCGGTATCGAAGTTCGAGAACGCGCCCGAACGATCGCAAGCAAGTTTCGACGCGGCGAGCGTTTCGGTTAAAACACGACTTTCCTGCCCGTAGGACGTTCCGGACCAAACGCGAATGATCTATTTTTGCATTTCGTGCAGAACCGGACGTTCGGTGAGTTCGAGATCCAAATTCGAGTCCGTGCCCAAAAGATCGCAACTTTTGACGCGGGGGGCATTTCGGTAAAAACACGACTTTCCCACCCGGAGGACGTGTCGGACGAAACGCGTATGATCCATTTTGGAATTTCACGCAGAACTAGACGTTCAGTGAGTTCGGTATCGAAGTTCGAGAACGCGCCCAAAACATCGCAAGCAAGTTTCGACGCGGCGAGCGTTTCGGTAAAAACACGACTTTCCTGCCCGTAGGACGTTCCGGACCAAACGCGAATGATCTATTTTTGCATTTCGTGCATAACCGGACGTTCGGTGAGTTTGAGATCCAAATTCGAGTCCGTGCCCGAAAGATCGCAACTTTCGACGCGGGGGGCATTTCGGTAAAAACACGACTTTCCTGCCCGTAGGACGTTCCGGACCAAACGCGAATGATCTATTTTTGCATTTCGTGCATAACCGGACGTTCGGTGAGTTCAAGATCCAAATTCGAGTCCGTGCCCGAAAGATCGCAACTTTCGACGCGGGGGCATTTCGGAAAAAACACGATTTTCCTGCCCGTAGGACGTTCCGGACCAAACGCGAATGATCTATTTTTGCATTTCGTGCAGAACCGGACGTTCGGTGAGTTCGAGATCCAAATTCGAGTCCGTGCCCGAAAGATCGCAACTTTCGACGCCGGGGGCATTTTGGTAAAAACACGACTTTCACACCCGGAGGACGTGTCGGACGAAACGCGTATGATCTATTTTGGAATTTCACGCAGAACTAGATGTTCAGTGAGTTCGGTATCGAAGTTCGAGAACGTGCCCGAAACATTGCAAGCAAGTTTCAACGCGGCGAGCGTTTCGGTAAAAACACGACTTTCCTGCCCGTAGGACGTTCCGGACCAAACGCGAATGATCTATTTTTGCATTTCGTGCATAACCGGACGTTCGGTGAGTTTGAGATCCAAATTCGAGTCCGTGCCCGAAAGATCGCAACTTTCGACGCGGGGGGCATTTCGGTAAAAACACGACTTTCCTGCCCGTAGGACGTTCCGGACCAAACGCGAATGATCTATTTTTGCATTTCGTGCAGAACCGGACGTTCGGTGAGTTCGAGATCCAAATTCGAGTCCGTGCCCGAAAGATCGCAACTTTCGACGCGGGGGCATGTCGGTAAAAACACGACTTTCCTGTCCGTAGGACGTTCCGGACCAAACGCGAATGACTTATTTTTGCATTTTGTGCAGAACCAGACGTTCGGTGAGTTCGAGATCCAAATTCGAGTCCGCGCCCAAAAGATCGCAACTTTCGACGCGGGGGGCATTTCGGTAAAAACACGACTTTCCCACCCGGAGGACGTGTCGGACGAAATGCGTATGATCTATTTTGGAATTTCACGCAGAACTAGACGTTCAATGAGTTCGGTATCGAAGTTCGAGAACGCGCCCGAAACATCGCAAGCAAGTTTCGACGCGGCGAGCGTTTCGGTAAAAACACGACTTTCCTGCCCGTAGGACGTTCCGGACCAAAAGCGAATGATCTATTTTTGCATTTCGTGCAGAAACCGGACGTTCGGTGAGTTCGAGATCCAAATTCGAGTCCGTGCCCGAAAGATCGCAACTTTCGACGCGGCGGGCATTTTGGTAAAAACACGACTTTCACACCCGGAGGACGTGTCGGACGAAACGCGTATGATCTATTTTGGAATTTCACGCAGAACTAGACGTTCAGTGAGTTCGGTATCGAAGTTCGAGAACGCGCCCAAAACATCGCCAGCAAGTTTGGACGCGGCGAGCGTTTCGGTAAAAACACGACTTTTTTGCCCGTAGGACGTTCCGGACCAAACGCGAATGATCTATTTTTGCATTTCGTGCAGAACCGGACGTTCAGTGAGTTCGAGATCCAAATTCGAGTCCGTGCCCGAAAGATCGCAACTTTCGACGCGGGGGGCATTTCTGTGAAAACACGACTTTCACACCCGGAGGACGTGTCGGACGAAACGCGTATGATCTATTTTGGAATTTCACGCAGAACTAGACGTTCAGTGAGTTCGGTATCGAAGGTCGAGAACGCGCCCGAAACATCGCCAGCAAGTTTCGACGCGGCGAGCGTTTCGGTAAAAACACGACTTTTCTGCCCGTAGGACGTTCCGGACCAAACGCGAATGATCTATTTTTGCATTTCGTGCAGAACCGGACGTTCGGTGAGTTCGAGATCCAAATTCGAGTCCGAGCCCGAAAGATCGCAACTTTCGACGCGGGGGGCCTTTCGGTAAAAACACGACTTTCCTGTCCGGAGAACGTTCCGGACCAAACGCGAATGACTTATTGTTGCATTTTGTGCAGAACCGGACGTTCGGTGAGTTCGAGATCCAAATTCGAGTCCGTGCCCAAAAGATCGCAACTTTCGACGCGGGGGGCATTTCGGTAAAAACACGACTTTCCCACCCGGAGGACGTGTCGGACGAAATGCGTATGATCTATTTTGGAATTTCACGCAGAACTAGACGTTCAGTGAGTTCGGTATCGAAGTTCGAGAACCCGCCCGAACCATCGCAAGCAAGTTTCGACGCGGCGAGCGTTTCGGTTAAAACACGACTTTCCTGCCCGTAGGACGTTCCGGACCAAACGCGAATGATCTATTTTTGCATTTCGTGCAGAACTGGACGTTCGGTGAGTTCGAGATCCAAATTCGAGTCCGTGCCCGAAAGATTGCAACTTTCGACGCGGGGGGCATTTCGGTAAAAATACGACTTTCGTGCCCTTAGGATGTTCCGGACCAAACGTGAATGATCTATTTTTGCATTTCGTGCAGAACCAGACGTTCGGTGAGTTCGAGATCCAAATTCGAGTCCGTGCCCGAAAGATCGCAACTTTCGACGCGGGGGCATTTCGGTAAAAACACGACTTTCCCATCCGGAGGACGTGTCGGACAAAACGCGTATGATCGATTTTGGAATTTCACGCAGAACTAGACGTTCAGTGAGTTCGGTATCGAAGTTCGAGAACGCGCCCGAAACATCGCAAGCAAGTTTCGACGCGGCGAGCGTTTCGGTAAAAACACGACTTTCCTGCCCGTAGGACGTTCCGGACCAAACGCGAATGATCTATTTTTGCATTTCGTGCAGAACCGGACGTTCGGTGAGTTCGAGATCCAAATTCGAGTCCGTGCCCGAAAGATCGCAACTTTCGACAAGGGGCGCATTTCGGTAAAAACACGACTTTCCTGCCCGTATGACGTTCCGGACCAAACGCGAATGATCTATTTTTGCATTTCGTGCAGAACCGGACGTTCGGTGAGTTCGAGATCCAAATTCGAGTCCGTGCTCGAAAAGATCGCAACTTTCGACGCGGGGGGCATTTCGGTAAAAACACGACTTTCCTGTCCGTAGGACGTTCCGGACCAAACGCGAATGACTTATTGTTGCATTTTGTGCAGAACCGGACGTTCGGTGAGTTCGAGATCCAAATTCGAGTCCGTGCCCAAAAGATCGCAACTTTCGACGCGGGGGGCATTTCGGTAAAAACACGACTTTCCCACCCGGAGGACGTGTCGGACGAAATGCGTATGATCTATTTTGGAATTTCACGCAGAACTAGACGTTCAGTGAGTTCGGTATCGAAGTTCGAGAACGCGCCCGAACCATCGCAAGCAAGTTTCGACGCGGCGAGCGTTTCGGTTAAAACACGACTTTCCTGCCCGTAGGACGTTCCGGACCAAACGCGAATGATCTATTTTTGCATTTCGTGCAGAACCGGACGTTCGGTGAGTTCGAGATCCAAATTCGAGTCCGTGCCCGAAAGATCGCAACTTTCGACGCGGGGGGCATTTTGGTAAAAAAACGACTTTCCTGCCCGTAGGTTTTTCCGGACCAAACGCGAATGATCTATTTTTGCATTTCGTGCAGAACCGGACGTTTGGTGAGTTCGAGATCCAAATTCGATTCCGTGCCCGAAAGATTGCAACTTTCGACGCGGGGGGCATTTCGGTAAAAATACGACTTTCCTGCCCTTAGGACGTTCCGGACCAAACGTGAATGATCTATTTTTGCATTTCGTGCAGAACCAGACGTTCAGTGAGTTCGAGATCCAAATTCGAGTCCGTGCCCGAAAGATCGCAACTTTCGACGCGGGGGCATTTCGGTAAAAACACGACTTTCCCACCCGGAGGACGTGTCGGACAAAACGCGTATGATCGATTTTGGAATTTCACGCAGAACTAGACGTTCAGTGAGTTCGGTATCGAAGTTCGAGAACGCGCCCGAAACATCGCAAGCAAGTTTCGACGCGGCGAGCGTTTAGGTAAAAACACGACTTTCCTGCCCGTAGGACGTTCCGGACCAAACGCGAATGATCTATTTTTGCATTTCGTGCAGAACCGGACGTTCGGTGAGTTCGAGATCCAAATTCGAGTCCGTGCCCGAAAGATCGCAACTTTCGACAAGGGGCGCATTTCGGTAAAAACACGACTTTCCTGCCCGTATGACGTTCCGGACCAAACGCGAATGATCTATTTTTGCATTTCGTGCAGAACCGGACGTTCGGTGAGTTCGAGATCCAAATTCGAGTCCGTGCCCAAAAGATCGCAACTTTCGACGCGGGGGGCATTTCGGTAAAAACACGACTTTCCCACCCGGAGGACGTGTCGGACGAAATGCGTATGATCTATTTTGGAATTTCACGCAGAACTAGACGTTCAGTGAGTTCGGTATCGAAGTTCGAGAACCCGCCCGAACCATCGCAAGCAAGTTTCGACGCGGCGAGCGTTTCGGTTAAAACACGACTTTCCTGCCCGTAGGACGTTCCGGACCAAACGCGAATGATCTATTTTTGCATTTCGTGCAGAACTGGACGTTCGGTGAGTTCGAGATCCAAATTCGAGTCCGTGCCCGAAAGATCGCAACTTTCGACGCGGGGGGCATTTTGGTAAAAACACGACTTTCCTGCCCGTAGGTTTTCCGGACCAAACGCGAATGATCTATTTTTGCATTTCGTGCAGAACCGGACATTTGGTGAGTTAGAGATCCAAATTCGATTCCGTGCCCGAAAGATTGCAACTTTCGACGCGGGGGGCATTTCGGTAAAAATACGACTTTCGTGCCCTTAGGATGTTCCGGACCAAACGTGAATGATCTATTTTTGCATTTCGTGCAGAACCAGACGTTCGGTGAGTTCGAGATCCAAATTCGAGTCCGTGCCCGAAAGATCGCAACTTTCGACGCGGGGGCATTTCGGTAAACACACGACTTTCCCACCCGGAGGACGTGTCGGACAAAACGCGTATGATCGATTTTGGAATTTCACGCAGAACTAGACGTTCAGTGAGTTCGGTATCGAAGTTCGAGAACGCGCCCGAAACATCGCAAGCAAGTTTCGACGCGGCGAGCGTTTCGGTAAAAACACGACTTTCCTGCCCGTAGGACGTTCCGGACCAAACGCGAATGATCTATTTTTGCATTTCGTGCAGAACCGGACGTTCGGTGAGTTCGAGATCCAAATTCGAGTCCGTGCCCGAAAGATCGCAACTTTCGACAAGGGGCGCATTTCGGTAAAAACACGACTTTCCTGCCCGTATGACGTTCCGGACCAAACGCGAATGATCTATTTTTGCATTTCGTGCAGAACCGGACGTTCGGTGAGTTCGAGATCCAAATTCGAGTCCGTGCCCGAAAAGATCGCAACTTTCGACGCGGGGGGCATTTCGGTAAAAACACGACTTTCCTGTCCGTAGGACGTTCCGGACCAAACGCGAATGACTTATTGTTGCATTTTGTGCAGAACCGGACGTTCGGTGAGTTCGAGATCCAAATTCGAGTCCGTGCCCAAAAGATCGCAACTTTCGACGCGGGGGGCATTTCGGTAAAAACACGACTTTCCCACCCGGAGGACGTGTCGGACGAAATGCGTATGATCTATTTTGGAATTTCACGCAGAACTAGACGTTCAGTGAGTTCGGTATCGAAGTTCGAGAACGCGCCCGAACCATCGCAAGCAAGTTTCGACGCGGCGAGCGTTTCGGTTAAAACACGACTTTCCTGCCCGTAGGACGTTCCGGACCAAACGCGAATGATCTATTTTTGCATTTCGTGCAGAACCGGACGTTCGGTGAGTTCGAGATCCAAATTCGAGTCCGTGCCCGAAAGATCGCAACTTTCGACGCGGGGGGCATTTTGGTAAAAAAACGACTTTCCTGCCCGTAGGTTTTTCCGGACCAAACGCGAATGATCTATTTTTGCATTTCGTGCAGAACCGGACGTTTGGTGAGTTCGAGATCCAAATTCGATTCCGTGCCCGAAAGATTGCAACTTTCGACGCGGGGGGCATTTCGGTAAAAATACGACTTTCCTGCCCTTAGGACGTTCCGGACCAAACGTGAATGATCTATTTTTGCATTTCGTGCAGAACCAGACGTTCAGTGAGTTCGAGATCCAAATTCGAGTCCGTGCCCGAAAGATCGCAACTTTCGACGCGGGGGCATTTCGGTAAAAACACGACTTTCCCACCCGGAGGACGTGTCGGACAAAACGCGTATGATCGATTTTGGAATTTCACGCAGAACTAGATGTTCAGTGAGTTCGGTATCGAAGTTCGAGAACGCGCCCGAAACATCGCAAGCAAGTTTCGACGCGGCGAGCGTTTAGGTAAAAACACGACTTTCCTGCCCGTAGGACGTTCCGGACCAAACGCGAATGATCTATTTTTGCATTTCGTGCAGAACCGGACGTTCGGTGAGTTCGAGATCCAAATTCGAGTCCGTGCCCGAAAGATCGCAACTTTCGACAAGGGGCGCATTTCGGTAAAAACACGACTTTCCTGCCCGTATGACGTTCCGGACCAAACGCGAATGATCTATTTTTGCATTTCGTGCAGAACCGGACGTTCGGTGAGTTCGAGATCCAAATTCGAGTCCGTGCCCGAAAAGATCGCAACTTTCGACGCGGGGGGCATTTCGGTAAAAACACGACTTTCCTATCCGTAGGACGTTCCGGACCAAACGCGAATGACTTATTGTTGCATTTTGTGCAGAACCGGACGTTCGAGATCCAAATTCGAGTCCGTGCCCAAAAGATCGCAACTTTCGACGCGGGGGGCATTTCGGTAAAAACACGACTTTCCCACCCGGAGGACGTGTCGGACGAAATGCGTATGATCTATTTTGGAATTTCACGCAGAACTAGACGTTCAGTGAGTTCGGTATCGAAGTTCGAGAACGCGCCCGAACCATCGCAAGCAAGTTTCGACGCGGCGAGCGTTTCGGTTAAAACACGACTTTCCTGCCCGTAGGACGTTCCGGACCAAACGCGAATGATCTATTTTTGCATTTCGTGCAGAACCGGACGTTCAGTGAGTTCGAGATCCAAATTCGAGTCCGTGCCCGAAAGATCGCAACTTTCGACGCGGGGGGCATTTCTGTGAAAACACGACTTTCACACCCGGAGGACGTGTCGGACGAAACGCGTATGATCTATTTTGGAATTTCACGCAGAACTAGACGTTCAGTGAGTTCGGTATCGAAGGTCGAGAACGCGCCCGAAACATCGCCAGCAAGTTTCGACGCGGCGAGCGTTTCGGTAAAAACACGACTTTTCTGCCCGTAGGACGTTCCGGACCAAACGCGAATGATCTATTTTTGCATTTCGTGCAGAACCGGACGTTCGGTGAGTTCGAGATCCAAATTCGAGTCCGTGCCCGAAAGATCGCAACTTTCGACGCGGGGGGCCTTTCGGTAAAAACACGACTTTCCTGTCCGGAGAACGTTCCGGACCAAACGCGAATGACTTATTGTTACATTTTGTGCAGAACCGGACGTTCGGTGAGTTCGAGATCCAAATTCGAGTCCGTGCCCAAAAGATCGCAACTTTCGACGCGGGGGGCATTTCGGTAAAAACACGACTTTCCCACCCGGAGGACGTGTCGGACGAAATGCGTATGATCTATTTTGGAATTTCACGCAGAACTAGACGTTCAGTGAGTTCGGTATCGAAGTTCGAGAACGCGCCCGAACCATCGCAAGCAAGTTTCGACGCGGCGAGCGTTTCGGTTAAAACACGACTTTCCTGCCCGTAGGACGTTCCGGACCAAACGCGAATGATCTATTTTTGCATTTCGTGCAGAACTGGACGTTCGGTGAGTTCGAGATCCAAATTCGAGTCCGTGCCCGAAAGATCGCAACTTTCGACGCGGGGGGCATTTTGGTAAAAACACGACTTTCCTGCCCGTAGGTTTTCCGGACCAAACGCGAATGATCTATTTTTGCATTTCGTGCAGAACCGGACGTTTGGTGAGTTAGAGATCCAAATTCGATTCCGTGCCCGAAAGATTGCAACTTTCGACGCGGGGGGCATTTCGGTAAAAATACGACTTTCGTGCCCTTAGGATGTTCCGGACGAAACGTGAATGATCTATTTTTGCATTTCGTGCAGAACCAGACGTTCGGTGAGTTCGAGATCCAAATTCGAGTCCGTGCCCGAAAGATCGCAACTTTCGACGCGGGGGCATTTCGGTAAAAACACGACTTTCCCACCCGGAGGACGTGTCGGACAAAACGCGTATGATCGATTTTGGAATTTCACGCAGAACTAGACGTTCAGTGAGTTCGGTATCGAAGTTCGAGAACGCGCCCGAAACATCGCAAGCAAGTTTCGACGCGGCGAGCGTTTCGGTAAAAACACGACTTTCCTGCCCGTAGGACGTTCCGGACCAAACGCGAATGATCTATTTTTGCATTTCGTGCAGAACCGGACGTTCGGTGAGTTCGAGATCCAAATTCGAGTCCGTGCCCGAAAGATCGCAACTTTCGACAAGGGACGCATTTCGGTAAAAACACGACTTTCCTGCCCGTATGACGTTCCGGACCAAACGCGAATGATCTATTTTTGCATTTCGTGCAGAACCGGACGTTCGGTGAGTTCGAGATCCAAATTCGAGTCCGTGCCCGAAAAGATAGCAACTTTCGACGCGGGGGGCATTTCGGTAAAAACACGACTTTCCTGTCCGTAGGACGTTCCGGACCAAACGCGAATGACTTATTGTTGCATTTTGTGCAGAACCGGACGTTCGGTGAGTTCGAGATCCAAATTCGAGTCCGTGCCCAAAAGATCGCAACTTTCGACGCGGGGGGCATTTCGGTAAAAACACGACTTTCCCACCCGGAGGACACGTCGGACGAAATGCGTATGATCTATTTTGGAATTTCACGCAGAACTAGACGTTCAGTGAGTTCGGTATCGAAGTTCGAGAACGCGCCCGAACCATCGCAAGCAAGTTTCGACGCGGCGAGCGTTTCGGTTAAAACACGACTTTCCTGCCCGTAGGACGTTCCGGACCAAACGCGAATGATCTATTTTTGCATTTCGTGCAGAACCGGACGTTCGGTGAGTTCGAGATCCAAATTCGAGTCCGTGCCCGAAAGATCGCAACTTTCGACGCGGGGGGCATTTTGGTAAAAAAACGACTTTCCTGCCCGTAGGTTTTTCCGGACCAAACGCGAATGATCTATTTTTGCATTTCGTGCAGAACCGGACGTTTGGTGAGTTCGAGATCCAAATTCGATTCCGTGCCCGAAAGATTGCAACTTTCGACGCGGGGGGCATTTCGGTAAAAATACGACTTTCCTGCCCTTAGGACGTTCCGGACCAAACGTGAATGATCTATTTTTGCATTTCGTGCAGAACCAGACGTTCAGTGAGTTCGAGATCCAAATTCGAGTCCGTGCCCGAAAGATCGCAACTTTCGACGCGGGGGCATTTCGGTAAAAACACGACTTTCCCACCCGGAGGACGTGTCGGACAAAACGCGTATGATCGATTTTGGAATTTCACGCAGAACTAGACGTTCAGTGAGTTCGGTATCGAAGTTCGAGAACGCGCCCGAAACATCGCAAGCAAGTTTCGACGCGGCGAGCGTTTAGGTAAAAACACGACTTTCCTGCCCGTAGGACGTTCCGGACCAAACGCGAATGATCTATTTTTGCATTTCGTGCAGAACCGGACGTTCGGTGAGTTCGAGATCCAAATTCGAGTCCGTGCCCGAAAGATCGCAACTTTCGACAAGGGGCGCATTTCGGTAAAAACACGACTTTCCTGCCCGTATGACGTTCCGGACCAAACGCGAATGATCTATTTTTGCATTTCGTGCAGAACCGGACGTTCGGTGAGTTCGAGATCCAAATTCGAGTCCGTGCCCGAAAGATCGCAACTTTCGACAAGGGGCGCATTTCGGTAAAAACACGACTTTCCTGCCCGTATGACGTTCCGGACCAAACGCGAATGATCTATTTTTGCATTTCGTGCAGAACCGGACGTTCGGTGAGTTCGAGATCCAAATTCGAGTCCGTGCCCGAAAAGATCGCAACTTTCGACGCGGGGGGCATTTCGGTAAAAACACGACTTTCCTATCCGTAGGACGTTCCGGACCAAACGCGAATGACTTATTGTTGCATTTTGTGCAGAACCGGACGTTCGAGATCCAAATTCGAGTCCGTGCCCAAAAGATCGCAACTTTCGACGCGGGGGGCATTTCGGTAAAAACACGACTTTCCCACCCGGAGGACGTGTCGGACGAAATGCGTATGATCTATTTTGGAATTTCACGCAGAACTAGACGTTCAGTGAGTTCGGTATCGAAGTTCGAGAACGCGCCCGAACCATCGCAAGCAAGTTTCGACGCGGCGAGCGTTTCGGTTAAAACACGACTTTCCTGCCCGTAGGACGTTCCGGACCAAACGCGAATGATCTATTTTTGCATTTCGTGCAGAACCGGACGTTCAGTGAGTTCGAGATCCAAATTCGAGTCCGTGCCCGAAAGATCGCAACTTTCGACGCGGGGGGCATTTCTGTGAAAACACGACTTTCACACCCGGAGGACGTGTCGGACGAAACGCGTATGATCTATTTTGGAATTTCACGCAGAACTAGACGTTCAGTGAGTTCGGTATCGAAGGTCGAGAACGCGCCCGAAACATCGCCAGCAAGTTTCGACGCGGCGAGCGTTTCGGTAAAAACACGACTTTTCTGCCCGTAGGACGTTCCGGACCAAACGCGAATGATCTATTTTTGCATTTCGTGCAGAACCGGACGTTCGGTGAGTTCGAGATCCAAATTCGAGTCCGTGCCCGAAAGATCGCAACTTTCGACGCGGGGGGCCTTTCGGTAAAAACACGACTTTCCTGTCCGGAGAACGTTCCGGACCAAACGCGAATGACTTATTGTTACATTTTGTGCAGAACCGGACGTTCGGTGAGTTCGAGATCCAAATTCGAGTCCGTGCCCAAAAGATCGCAACTTTCGACGCGGGGGGCATTTCGGTAAAAACACGACTTTCCCACCCGGAGGACGTGTCGGACGAAATGCGTATGATCTATTTTGGAATTTCACGCAGAACTAGACGTTCAGTGAGTTCGGTATCGAAGTTCGAGAACGCGCCCGAACCATCGCAAGCAAGTTTCGACGCGGCGAGCGTTTCGGTTAAAACACGACTTTCCTGCCCGTAGGACGTTCCGGACCAAACGCGAATGATCTATTTTTGCATTTCGTGCAGAACTGGACGTTCGGTGAGTTCGAGATCCAAATTCGAGTCCGTGCCCGAAAGATCGCAACTTTCGACGCGGGGGGCATTTTGGTAAAAACACGACTTTCCTGCCCGTAGGTTTTCCGGACCAAACGCGAATGATCTATTTTTGCATTTCGTGCAGAACCGGACGTTTGGTGAGTTAGAGATCCAAATTCGATTCCGTGCCCGAAAGATTGCAACTTTCGACGCGGGGGGCATTTCGGTAAAAATACGACTTTCGTGCCCTTAGGATGTTCCGGACGAAACGTGAATGATCTATTTTTGCATTTCGTGCAGAACCAGACGTTCGGTGAGTTCGAGATCCAAATTCGAGTCCGTGCCCGAAAGATCGCAACTTTCGACGCGGGGGCATTTCGGTAAAAACACGACTTTCCCACCCGGAGGACGTGTCGGACAAAACGCGTATGATCGATTTTGGAATTTCACGCAGAACTAGACGTTCAGTGAGTTCGGTATCGAAGTTCGAGAACGCGCCCGAAACATCGCAAGCAAGTTTCGACGCGGCGAGCGTTTCGGTAAAAACACGACTTTCCTGCCCGTAGGACGTTCCGGACCAAACGCGAATGATCTATTTTTGCATTTCGTGCAGAACCGGACGTTCGGTGAGTTCGAGATCCAAATTCGAGTCCGTGCCCGAAAGATCGCAACTTTCGACAAGGGACGCATTTCGGTAAAAACACGACTTTCCTGCCCGTATGACGTTCCGGACCAAACGCGAATGATCTATTTTTGCATTTCGTGCAGAACCGGACGTTCGGTGAGTTCGAGATCCAAATTCGAGTCCGTGCCCGAAAAGATAGCAACTTTCGACGCGGGGGGCATTTCGGTAAAAACACGACTTTCCTGTCCGTAGGACGTTCCGGACCAAACGCGAATGACTTATTGTTGCATTTTGTGCAGAACCGGACGTTCGGTGAGTTCGAGATCCAAATTCGAGTCCGTGCCCAAAAGATCGCAACTTTCGACGCGGGGGGCATTTCGGTAAAAACACGACTTTCCCACCCGGAGGACACGTCGGACGAAATGCGTATGATCTATTTTGGAATTTCACGCAGAACTAGACGTTCAGTGAGTTCGGTATCGAAGTTCGAGAACGCGCCCGAACCATCGCAAGCAAGTTTCGACGCGGCGAGCGTTTCGGTTAAAACACGACTTTCCTGCCCGTAGGACGTTCCGGACCAAACGCGAATGATCTATTTTTGCATTTCGTGCAGAACCGGACGTTCGGTGAGTTCGAGATCCAAATTCGAGTCCGTGCCCGAAAGATCGCAACTTTCGACGCGGGGGGCATTTTGGTAAAAAAACGACTTTCCTGCCCGTAGGTTTTTCCGGACCAAACGCGAATGATCTATTTTTGCATTTCGTGCAGAACCGGACGTTTGGTGAGTTCGAGATCCAAATTCGATTCCGTGCCCGAAAGATTGCAACTTTCGACGCGGGGGGCATTTCGGTAAAAATACGACTTTCCTGCCCTTAGGACGTTCCGGACCAAACGTGAATGATCTATTTTTGCATTTCGTGCAGAACCAGACGTTCAGTGAGTTCGAGATCCAAATTCGAGTCCGTGCCCGAAAGATCGCAACTTTCGACGCGGGGGCATTTCGGTAAAAACACGACTTTCCCACCCGGAGGACGTGTCGGACAAAACGCGTATGATCGATTTTGGAATTTCACGCAGAACTAGACGTTCAGTGAGTTCGGTATCGAAGTTCGAGAACGCGCCCGAAACATCGCAAGCAAGTTTCGACGCGGCGAGCGTTTAGGTAAAAACACGACTTTCCTGCCCGTAGGACGTTCCGGACCAAACGCGAATGATCTATTTTTGCATTTCGTGCAGAACCGGACGTTCGGTGAGTTCGAGATCCAAATTCGAGTCCGTGCCCGAAAGATCGCAACTTTCGACAAGGGGCGCATTTCGGTAAAAACACGACTTTCCTGCCCGTATGACGTTCCGGACCAAACGCGAATGATCTATTTTTGCATTTCGTGCAGAACCGGACGTTCGGTGAGTTCGAGATCCAAATTCGAGTCCGTGCCCGAAAAGATCGCAACTTTCGACGCGGGGGGCATTTCGGTAAAAACACGACTTTCCTATCCGTAGGACGTTCCGGACCAAACGCGAATGACTTATTGTTGCATTTTGTGCAGAACCGGACGTTCGAGATCCAAATTCGAGTCCGTGCCCAAAAGATCGCAACTTTCGACGCGGGGGGCATTTCGGTAAAAACACGACTTTCCCACCCGGAGGACGTGTCGGACGAAATGCGTATGATCTATTTTGGAATTTCACGCAGAACTAGACGTTCAGTGAGTTCGGTATCGAAGTTCGAGAACGCGCCCGAACCATCGCAAGCAAGTTTCGACGCGGCGAGCGTTTCGGTTAAAACACGACTTTCCTGCCCGTAGGACGTTCCGGACCAAACGCGAATGATCTATTTTTGCATTTCGTGCAGAACCGGACGTTCGGTGAGTTCGAGATCCAAATTCGAGTCCATGCCCGAAAGATCGCAACTTTCGACGCGGGGGGCATTTTGGTAAAAAAACGACTTTCCTGCCCGTAGGTTTTCCGGACCAAACGCGAATGATCTATTTTTGCATTTCGTGCAGAACCGGACGTTTGGTGAGTTCGAGATCCAAATTCGATTCCGTGCCCGAAAGATTGCAACTTTCGACGCGGGGGGCATTTCGGTAAAAATACGACTTTCCTGCCCTTAGGACGTTCCGGACCAAACGTGAATGATCTATTTTTGCATTTCGTGCAGAACCAGACGTTCAGTGAGTTCGAGATCCAAATTCGAGTCCGTGCCCGAAAGATCGCAACTTTCGACGCGGGGGCATTTCGGTAAAAACACGACTTTCCCACCCGGAGGACGTGTCGGACGAAACGCGTATGATCGATTTTGGAATTTCACGCAGAACTAGACGTTCAGTGAGTTCGGTATCGAAGTTCGAGAACGCGCCCGAAACATCGCAAGCAAGTTTCGACGCGGCGAGCGTTTCGGTAAAAACACGACTTTCCTGCCCGTAGGACGTTCCGGACCAAACGCGAATGATCTATTTTTGCATTTCGTGCAGAACCGGACGTTCGGTGAGTTCGAGATCCAAATTCGAGTCTGTGCCCGAAAGATCGCAACTTTCGACAAGGGGGGCATTTCGGTAAAAACACGACTTTCCTGCCCGTATGACGTTCCGGACCAAACGCGAATGATCTATTTTTGCATTTCGTGCAGAACCGGACGTTCGGTGAGTTCGAGATCCAAATTCGAGTCCGTGCCCGAAAGATCGCAACTTTCGCCGCGGGGGGCATTTCGGTAAAAACACGACTTTCCTGTCCGTAGGGCGTTCCGGACCAAACGCGAATGACTTATTGTTGCATTTTGTGCAGAACCGGACGTTCGGTGAGTTCGAGATCCAAATTCGAGTCCGTGCCCAAAAGATCGCAACTTTCGACGCGGGGGGCATTTCGGTAAAAACACGACTTTCCCACCCGGAGGACGTGTCGGACGAAATGCGTATGATCTATTTTGTAATTTCACGCAGAACTAGACGTTCAGTGAGTTCGGTATCGAAGTTCGAGAACGCGCCCGAAACATCGCAAGCAAGTTTCGACACGGCGAGCGTTTCGGTTAAAACACGACTTTCCTGCCGGTAGGACGTTCCGGACCAAACGCGAATGATCTATTTTTGCATTTCGTGCAGAACCGGACGTTCGGTGAGTTCGAGATCCAAATTCGAGTCCGTGCCCGAAAGATCGCAACTTTCGACGCGGGGGCATTTTGGTAAAAACACGACTTTCACACCCGGAGGACGTGTCGGACGAAACGCGTATGATCTATTTTGGAATTTCACGCAGAACTAGACGTTCAGTGAGTTCGGTATCGAAGTTCGAGAACGCGCCCGAAACATCGCCAGCAAGTTTCGACGCGGCGAGTGTTTCGATAAAAACATGACTTTCCTGCCCGTAGGACGTTCCGGACCAAACGCGAATGATCTATTTTTGCATTTCGTGCAGAACCGGACGTTCGGTGAGTTCGAGATCCAAATTCGAGTCCGTGCCCGAAAGATCGCAACTTTCGACGCGGGGTTCATTTCGGAAAAAACACGATTTTCCTACCCGTAGGACGTTCCGGACCAAACGCGAATGATCTATTTTTGCATTTCGTGCAGAACCGGACGTTCGGTGAGTTCGAGATCCAAATTCGAGTCCGTGCCCGAAAGATCGCAACTTTCGACGCGGGGGCATGTCGGTAAAAACACGACTTTCCTGTCCGTAGGACGTTCCGGACCAAACGCGAATGACTTATTTTTGCATTTTGTGCAGAACCAGACGTTCGGTGAGTTCGAGATCCAAATTCGAGTCCGCGCCCAAAAGATCGCAACTTTCGACGCGGGGGGCATTTCGGTAAAAACACGACTTTCCCACCCGGAGGACGTGTCGGACGAAATGCGTATGATCTATTTTGGAATTTCACGCAGAACTAGACGTTCAGTGAGTTCGGTATCGAAGTTCGAGAACGCGCCCGAAACATCGCAAGCAAGTTTCGACGCGGAGAGCGTTTCTGTAAAAACACGACTTTCCTGCCCGTAGGACGTTCCGGACCAAAAGCGAATGATCTATTTTTGCATTTCGTGCAGAACCGGACGTTCGGTGAGTTCGAGATCCAAATTCGAGTCCGTGCCCGAAAGATCGCAACTTTCGACGCGGCGGGCATTTTGGTAAAAACACGACTTTCACACCCGGAGGACGTGTCGGACGAAACGCTTATGATCTATTTTGGAATTTCACGCAGAACTAGACGTTCAGTGACTTCGGTATCGAAGTTCGAGAACGCGCCCGAAACATCGTCAGCAAGTTTGGACGCGACGAGCGTTTCGGTAAAAACACGAGTTTTTTGCCCGTAGGACGTTCCGGACCAAACGCGAATGATCTATTTTTGCATTTCGTGCAGAACCGGACGTTCGGTGAGTTCGAGATCCAAATTCGAGTCTGTGCCCGAAAGATCGCAACTTTCGACAAGGGGGGCATTTCGGTAAAAACACGACTTTCCTGCCCGTATGACGTTCCGGACCAAACGCGAATGATCTATTTTTGCATTTCGTGCAGAACCGGACGTTCGGTGAGTTCGAGATCCAAATTCGAGTCCGTGCCCGAAAGATCGCAACTTTCGCCGCGGGGGGCATTTCGGTAAAAACACGACTTTCCTGTCCGTAGGGCGTTCCGGACCAAACGCGAATGACTTATTGTTGCATTTTGTGCAGAACCGGACGTTCGGTGAGTTCGAGATCCAAATTCGAGTCCGTGCCCAAAAGATCGCAACTTTCGACGCGGGGGGCATTTCGGTAAAAACACGACTTTCCCACCCGGAGGACGTGTCGGACGAAATGCGTATGATCTATTTTGTAATTTCACGCAGAACTAGACGTTCAGTGAGTTCGGTATCGAAGTTCGAGAACGCGCCCGAAACATCGCAAGCAAGTTTCGACACGGCGAGCGTTTCGGTTAAAACACGACTTTCCTGCCGGTAGGACGTTCCGGACCAAACGCGAATGATCTATTTTTGCATTTCGTGCAGAACCGGACGTTCGGTGAGTTCGAGATCCAAATTCGAGTCCGTGCCCGAAAGATCGCAACTTTCGACGCGGGGGCATTTTGGTAAAAACACGACTTTCACACCCGGAGGACGTGTCGGACGAAACGCGTATGATCTATTTTGGAATTTCACGCAGAACTAGACGTTCAGTGAGTTCGGTATCGAAGTTCGAGAACGCGCCCGAAACATCGCCAGCAAGTTTCGACGCGGCGAGTGTTTCGATAAAAACATGACTTTCCTGCCCGTAGGACGTTCCGGACCAAACGCGAATGATCTATTTTTGCATTTCGTGCAGAACCGGACGTTCGGTGAGTTCGAGATCCAAATTCGAGTCCGTGCCCGAAAGATCGCAACTTTCGACGCGGGGTTCATTTCGGAAAAAACACGATTTTCCTACCCGTAGGACGTTCCGGACCAAACGCGAATGATCTATTTTTGCATTTCGTGCAGAACCGGACGTTCGGTGAGTTCGAGATCCAAATTCGAGTCCGTGCCCGAAAGATCGCAACTTTCGACGCGGGGGCATGTCGGTAAAAACACGACTTTCCTGTCCGTAGGACGTTCCGGACCAAACGCGAATGACTTATTTTTGCATTTTGTGCAGAACCAGACGTTCGGTGAGTTCGAGATCCAAATTCGAGTCCGCGCCCAAAAGATCGCAACTTTCGACGCGGGGGGCATTTCGGTAAAAACACGACTTTCCCACCCGGAGGACGTGTCGGACGAAATGCGTATGATCTATTTTGGAATTTCACGCAGAACTAGACGTTCAGTGAGTTCGGTATCGAAGTTCGAGAACGCGCCCGAAACATCGCAAGCAAGTTTCGACGCGGAGAGCGTTTCTGTAAAAACACGACTTTCCTGCCCGTAGGACGTTCCGGACCAAAAGCGAATGATCTATTTTTGCATTTCGTGCAGAACCGGACGTTCGGTGAGTTCGAGATCCAAATTCGAGTCCGTGCCCGAAAGATCGCAACTTTCGACGCGGCGGGCATTTTGGTAAAAACACGACTTTCACACCCGGAGGACGTGTCGGACGAAACGCTTATGATCTATTTTGGAATTTCACGCAGAACTAGACGTTCAGTGACTTCGGTATCGAAGTTCGAGAACGCGCCCGAAACATCGTCAGCAAGTTTGGACGCGACGAGCGTTTCGGTAAAAACACGAGTTTTTTGCCCGTAGGACGTTCCGGACCAAAAGCGAATGATCTATTTTTGCATTTCGTGCAGAACCGGACGTTCGGTGAGTTCGAGATCCAAATTCGAGTCCGTGCCCGAAAGATCGCAACTTTCGACGCGGGGGGCATTTCTGTGAAAACACGACTTTCACACCCGGAGGACGTGTCGGACGAAACGCGTATGATCTATTTTGGAATTTCACGCAGAACTAGATGTTCTGTGAGTTCGGTATCGAAGGTCGAGAACGCGCCCGAAACATCGCCAGCAAGTTTCGACGCGGCGAGCGTTTCGGTAAAAACACGACTTTTCTGCCCGTAGGACGTTCCGGACCAAACGCGAATGATCTATTTTTGCATTTCGTGCAGAACCGGACGTTCGGTGAGTTCGAGATCCAAATTCGAGTCCGTGCCCGAAAGATCGCAACTTTCGACGCGGGGGGCCTTTCGGTAAAAACACGACTTTCCTGTCCGTAGGACGTTCCGGACCAAACGCGAATGACTTATTGTTGCATTTTGTGCAGAACCGGACGTTCGGTGAGTTCGAGATCCAAATTCGAGTCCGTGCCCAAAAGATCGCAACTTTCGACGCGGGGGGCATTTCGGTAAAAACACGACTTTCCCACCCGGAGGACGTGTCGGACGAAATGCGTATGATCTATTTTGGAATTTCACGCAGAACTAGACGTTCAGTGAGTTCGGTATCGAAGTTCGAGAACGCGCCCGAACCATCGCAAGCAAGTTTCGACGCGGCGAGCGTTTCGGTTAAAACACGACTTTCCTGCCCGTAGGACGTTCCGGACCAAACGCGAATGATCTATTTTTGCATTTCGTGCAGAACCGGACGTTCGGTGAGTTCGAGATCCAAATTCGAGTCCGTGCCCGAAAGATCGCAACTTTCGACGCGGGGGGCATTTTGGTAAAAACAAGACTTTCCTGCCCGTAGGTTTTTCCGGACCAAACGCGAATGATCTATTTTTGCATTTCGTGCAGAACCGGACGTTTGGTGAGTTCGAGATCCAAATTCGATTCCGTGCCCGAAAGATTGCAACTTTCGACGCGGGGGGCATTTCGGTAAAAATACGACTTTCGTGCCCTTAGGATGTTCCGGACCAAACGTGAATGATCTATTTTTGCATTTCGTGCAGAACCAGACGTTCGGTGAGTTCGAGATCCCAATTCGAGTCCGTGCCCGAAAGATCGCAACTTTCGACGCGGGGGCATTTCGGTAAAAACACGACTTTCCCACTCGGAGGACGTGTCGGACGAAACGCGTATGATCCATTTTGGAATTTCACGCAGAACTAGACGTTAAGTGAGTTCGGTATCGAAGTTCGAGAACGCGCCCGAAACATCGCAAGCAAGTTTCGACGCGGCGAGCGTTTCGGTAAAAACACGACTTTCCTGCCCGTAGGACGTTCCGGACCAAACGCGAATGATCTATTTTTGCATTTCGTGCATAACCGGACGTTCGGTGAGTTCGAGATCCAAATTCGAGTCCGTGCCCGAAAGATCGCAACTTTCGACGCGGGGGGCATTTCGGAAAAAACACGATTTTCCTGCCCGTATGACGTTCCGGACCAAACGCGAATGATCTATTTTTGCATTTCGTGCAGAACCGGACGTTCGGTGAGTTCGAGATCCAAATTCGAGTCCGTGCCCGAAAGATCGCAACTTTCGACGCGGGGGGCATTTTGGTAAAAACACGACTTTCACACCCGGAGGACGTGTCGGACGAAACGCGTATGATCTATTTTGGAATTTCACGCAGAACTAGATGTTCAGTGAGTTCGGTATCGAAGTTCGAGAACGCGCCCGAAACATTGCAAGCAAGTTTCAACGCGGCGAGCGTTTCGGTAAAAACACGACTTTCCTGCCCGTAGGACGTTCCGGACCAAACGCGAATGATCTATTTTTGCATTTCGTGCATAACCGGACGTTCGGTGAGTTCGAGATCCAAATTCGAGTCCGTGCCCGAAAGATCGCAACTTTCGACGCGGGGGGCATTTCGGTAAAAACACGACTTTCCTGCCCGTAGGACGTTCCGGACCAAACGCGAATGATCTATTTTTGCATTTCGTGCAGAACCGGACGTTCGGTGAGTTCGAGATCCAAATTCGAGTCCGTGCCCGAAAGATCGCAACTTTCGACGCGGGGGCATGTCGGTAAAAACACGACTTTCCTGTCCGTAGGACGTTCCGGACCAAACGCGAATGACTTATTTTTGCATTTTGTGCAGAACCGGACGTTCGGTGAGTTCGAGATCCAAATTCGAGTCCGCGCCCAAAAGATCGCAACTTTCGACGCGGGGGGCATTTCGGTAAAAACACGACTTTCCCACCCGGAGGACGTGTCGGACGAAATGCGTATGA
Source organism: Arctostaphylos glauca (assembly GCA_019985065.2). Classification (NCBI taxonomy): domain Eukaryota; kingdom Viridiplantae; phylum Streptophyta; class Magnoliopsida; order Ericales; family Ericaceae; genus Arctostaphylos; species Arctostaphylos glauca. The sequence goes on along the minus strand of JAHSPW020000004.1, from coordinate 33,897,467 downwards.
TCTATTTTGGAATTTCACGCAGAACTAGACGTTCAGTGAGTTCGGTATCGAAGTTCGAGAACGCGCCCGAAACATCGCAAGCAAGTTTCGACGCGGCGAGCGTTTCGGTAAAAACACGACTTTCCTGCCCGTAGGACGTTCCGGACCAAAAGCGAATGATCTATTTTTGCATTTCGTGCAGAACCGGACGTTCAGTGAGTTCGAGATCCAAATTCGAGTCCGTGCCCGAAAGATCGCAATTTTCGACGCGGGGGGCATTTCTGTGAAAACACGACTTTCACACCCGGAGGACGTGTCGGACGAAACGCGTATCATCTATTTTGGAATTTCACGCAGAACTAGACGTTCAGTGAGTTCGGTATCGAAGGTCGAGAACGCGCCCGAAACATCGCCAGCAAGTTTCGACGCGGCGAGCGTTTCGGTAAAAACACGACTTTTCTGCCCGTAGGACGTTCCGGACCAAACGCGAATGATCTATTTTTGCATTTCGTGCAGAACCGGACGTTCGGTGAGTTCGAGATCCAAATTCGAGTCCGTGCCCGAAAGATCGCAACTTTCGACGCGGGGGGCATTTCGGTAAAAACACGACTTTCCTGTCCGTAGGACGTTCCGGACCAAACGCGAATGACTTATTGTAGCATTTTGTGCAGAACCGGACGTTCGGTGAGTTCGAGATCCAAATTCGAGTCCGTGCCCAAAAGATCGCAACTTTCGACGCGGGGGGCATTTCGGTAAAAACACGACTTTCCCACCCGGAGGACGTGTCGGACGAAATGCGTATGATCTATTTTGGAATTTCACGCATAACTAGACGTTCAGTGAGTTCGGTATCGAAGTTCGAGAACGCGCCCGAACCATCGCAAGCAAGTTTCGACGCGGCGAGCGTTTCGGTAAAAACACGACTTTCCTGCCCGTAGGACGTTCCGGACCAAACGCAAATGATCTATTTTTGCATTTCGTGCAGAACCGGACGTTCGGTGAGTTCGAGATCCAATTCGAGTCTGTGTCCGAAAGATCGCAACTTTCGACGCGGGGGGCATTTTGGTAAAAACACGACTTTCCTGCCCGTAGGTTTTTCCGGACCAAACGCGAATGATCTATTTTTGCATTTCGTGCAGAACCGGACGTTTGGTGAGTTCGAGATCCAAATTCGATTCCGTGCCCGAAAGATTGCAACTTTCGACGCGGGGGGCATTTCGGTAAAAATACGACTTTCCTGCCCTTAGGACGTTCCGGACCAAACGTGAATGATCTATTTTTGCATTTCGTGCAGAACCAGACGTTCGGTGAGTTCGAGATCCAAATTCGAGACCGTGCCCGAAAGATCGCAACTTTCGACACGGGGGCATTTCGGTAAAAACACGACTTTCCCACCCGGAGGACGTGTCGGACGAAACGCGTATGATCGATTTTGGAATTTCACGCAGAACTAGACGTTCAGTGAGTTCGGTATCCAAGTTCGAGAACGCGCCCGAAACATCGCAAGCAAGTTTCGACGCGGCGAGCGTTTCGGTAAAAACACGACTTTCCTGCCCGTAGGACGTTCCGGACCAAACGCGAATGATCTATTTTTGCATTTCGTGCAGAACCGGACGTTCGGTGAGTTCGAGATCCAAATTCGAGTCCGTGCCCGAAAGATCGCAACTTTCGACGCGGGGGGCATTTCGGTAAAAACACGACTTTCCTGTCCGTAGGACGTTCCGGAACAAACGCGAATGACTTATTGTTGCATTTTGTGCAGAAACGGAAGTTCGGTGAGTTCGAGATCCAAATTCGAGTCCGTGCCCAAAAGATCGCAACTTTCGACGCGGGGGGCATTTCGGTAAAAACACGACTTTGCCACCCGGAGGACGTGTCGGACGAAACGCGTATGATCTATTTTGGAATTTCACGTAGAACTAGACGTTCAGTGAGTTCGGTATCGAAGTTCGAGAACGCGCCCGAAACATCGCAAGCAAGTTTCGACGCGGCGAGCGTTTCGGTAAAAACACGACTTTCCTGCCCGTCGGTCGTTTCGGACCAAACGCGAATGATCTATTTTTGCATTTCGTGCAGAACCGGACGTTCAGTGCGTTCGAGATCCAAATTCGAGTCCGTGCCCGAAAGATCGCAACTTTCGACGCGGGGGCATTTCGGTAAAAACACGACTTTCCCACCCGGAGGACGTGTCGGACGAAACGCGTATGATCTATTTTGGAATTTCACGTAGACTAGACGTTCAGTGAGTTCGGTATCGAAGTTCGAGAACGCGCCCGAAACATCGCAAGCAAGTTTCGACGCGGCGAGCGTTTCGGTAAAAACAAGACTTTCCTGCCCGTCGGACGTTTCGGACCAAACGCGAATGATCTATTTTTGCATTTCGTGCAGAACCGGACGTTCGGTGCGTTCGAGATCCAAATTCGAGTCCGTGCCCGAAAGATCGCAACTTTCGACGCGGGGGCATTTCGGTAAAAACACGACTTTCCCACCCGGAGGACGTGTCAGACGAAACGCGTATGATCTATTTTGGAATTTCACGTAGAACTAGACGTTCAGTGAGTTCGGTATCGAAGTTCGAGAACGCGCCCGAAACATCGCAAGCAAGTTTCGACGCGTCAAGCGTTTCGGTAAAAACACGACTTTCCTGCCCGTAGGACGTTCCGGACCAAACGCAAATGATCTATTTTTGCATTTCGTGCAGAACCGGACGTTCGGTGAGTTCGACATCCGAATTCGAGTCCGTGCCCGAAAGATCGCAACTTTCGACGCGGGGGGCATTTCGGTAAAAACACGACTTTGCCACCCGGAGGACGTGTCGGACGAAACGCGTATGATCTATTTTGGAATTTCACGTAGAACTAGACGTTCAGTGAGTTCGGTATCGAAGTTCGAGAACGCGCCCGAAACATCGCAAGCAAGTTTCGACGCGGCGAGCGTTTCGGTAAAAACACGACTTTCCTGCCCGTAGGACGTTCCGGACCATACGCGAATGATCTATTTTTGCATTTCGTGTAGAACCGGACGTTCGGTGAGTTCCAGATCCAAATTCGAGTCCGTGCCCGAAAGATCGCAACTTTCGACGCGGGGGCATTTCGGTAAAAACACGACTTTCCCACCCGGAGGACGTGTCGGACGAAACGCGTATGATCTATTTTGGAATTTCACGTAGAACTAGACGTTCAGTGAGTTCGGTATCGAAGTTCGAGAACGCGCCCGAAACATCGCAAGCAAGTTTCGACGCGGCGAGCGTTTCGGTAAAAACAAGACTTTCCTGCCCGTCGGACGTTTCGGACCAAACGCGAATGATCTATTTTTGCATTTCGTGCAGAACCGGACGTTCGGTGCGTTCGAGATCCAAATTCGAGTCCGTGCCCGAAAGATCGCAACTTTCGACGCGGGGGCATTTCGGTAAAAACACGACTTTCCCACCCGGAGGACGTGTCGGACGAAACGCGTATGATCTATTTTGGAATTTCACGTAGAACTAGACGTTCAGTGAGTTCGGTATCGAAGTTCGAGAACGCGCCCGAAACATCGCAAGCAAGTTTCGACGAGTCAAGCGTTTTGGTAAAAACACGACTTTCCTGCCCGTAGGACGTTCCGGACCAAACGCAAATGCTCTATTTTTGCATTTCGTGCAGAACCGGACGTTCGGTGAGTTCGAGATCCAAATTCGAGTCCGTGCCCGAAAGATTGCAACTTTCGACGCGGGGGGCATTTCGGTAAAAACACGACTTTCCCACCCGGAGGACGTGTCGGACGAAACGCGTATGATCTATTTTGGAATTTCACGTAGAACTAGACGTTCAGTGAGTTCGGTATCGAAGTTCGAGAACGCGCCCGAAACGTCGCAAGGAAGTTTCGACGCAGCGAGCGTTTCGGTAAAAACACGACTTTCCTGCCCGTAGGACGTTCCGGACCAAACGCGAATGATCTATTTTTGCATTTCGTGCAGAACCGGACGTTCGGTGAGTTCGAGATCCGAATTCGAGTCCGTGCCCGAAAGATCGCAACTTTCGACGCGGGGGCATTTCGGTAAAAACACGACTTTCCCACCCGGAGGACGTGTCGCACAAAACGCGTATGATCTATTTTGGAATTTCACGTAGAACTAGACGTTCAGTGAGTTCGGCATCGAAGTTCGATAACGCGCCCGAAACCTCGCAAGCAAGTTTCGACGCGGCGAGCGTTTCGGTAAAAACACGACTTTCCTGCCCGTAGGACGTTCCGGACCAAACGCGAATGATCTATTTTTGCATTTCGTGCAGAACCGGACGTTCAGTGAGTTCGAGATCCAAATTCTAGTCCGTGCCCGAAAGATCGCAACTTTCGACGCGGGGGGCATTTCGGTAAAAACACGACTTTCCCACTCGGAGGACGTGTCAGACGAAACGCGTATGATCTATTTTGGAATTTCACGCAGAACTAGACGTTCAGTGAGTTCGGTATCGAAGTTCGAGAACGCGCCCGAAACATCGCAAGCAAGTTTCGACGCTTCGAACGTTTCGGTAAAAACACGACTTTCCTGCCTGTAGAACGTTCCGGACCAAACGCGAATGATCTATTTTTGCATTTCGTGCAGAACCGGACGTTCGGTGAGTTTGAGATCCAAATTCGAGTCCGTGCCCGAAAGATTGCAACTTTCGACGCGGGGGGCATTTCGGTAAAAACACGACTTTCCTGCCCGTAGGTTTTCCGGACCAACCGCGAATGATCTATTTTTCCATTTCGTGCAGAACCGGACGTTCGGTGAGTTCGAGATCCAAATTCGAGTCCGTGCCCGAAAGATTGCAACTTTCGACGCGGGGGGCATTTCGGTAAAAACACGACTTTCCTGCCTGTAGGACGTTCCGGACCAAACGCGAATGATCTATTTTTGCATTTCGTGCAGAACCGGACGTTCGGTGAGTTCGAGATCCAAATTCGAGTCCGTGCCCGAAAGATCGCAACTTTCGACGCGGGGGGCATTTCGGTAAAAACACGACTTTCCCACCCGGAGGACGTGTCGGACGAAACGCGTATGATCTATTTTGGAATTTCACGCAGAACTAGACGTCCAGTGAGTTCGGTATCGAAGTTCGAGAACGCGCCCGAAACATCTCCAGCAAGTTTCGACGCGGCGAGCGTTTCGGTAAAAACACGACTTTCCTGCCCGTAGGACGTTCCGGACCAAAAGCGAATGATCTATTTTTGCATTTCGTGCAGAACCGGACGTTCGGTGCGTTCGAGATCCAAATTCGAGTCCGTGCCCGAAACATCGCAACTTTCGACGCGGGGGCATTTCGGTAAAAACACGACTTTCCCACCCGGAGGACGTGTCGGACAAAACGCGTATGATCTATTTTGGAATTTCACGTAGAACTAGACGTTCAGTGAGTTCGGTATCGAAGTTCGGGAACGCGCCCGAAACGTCGCAAGCAAGTTTCGACGCGGCGAGCGTTTCGGTAAAAACACGACTTTCCTGCCCGTAGGACGTTCCGGACCAAACGCGAATGATCTATTTTTGCATTTCGTGCAGAACCGGACGTTCGGTGAGTTCGAGATCCAAATTCGAGTCCGTGCCCGAAAGATTGCAACTTTCGACGCGGGGGGCATTTCGGTAAAAACACGACTTTCCTGCCTGTAGGACGTTCCGGACCAAACGCGAATGATCTATTTTTGCATTTCGTGCAGAACCGGACGTTCGGTGAGTTCGAGATCCAAATTCGAGTCCGTGCCCGAAAGATCGCAACTTTCGACGCGGGGGGCATTTCGGTAAAAACACGACTTTCCCACCCGGAGGACGTGTCGGACGAAACGCGTATGATCTATTTTGGAATTTCACGCAGAACTAGACGTCCAGTGAGTTCGGTATCGAAGTTCGAGAACGCGCCCGAAACATCTCCAGCAAGTTTCGACGCGCGCGAGCGTTTCGGTAAAAACACGACTTTCCTGCCCGTATGACGTTCCGGACCAAACGCGAATGATCTATTTTTGCATTTCGTGCAGAACCGGACGTTCGGTGAGTTCGAGATCCAAATTCGAGTCCGTGCCCGAAAGATCGCAACTTTCGACGCGGGGGGCATTTCGGTAAAAACACGACTTTCCCACCCGGAGGACGTGTCGGACGAAACGTGTATGATCTATTTTGGAATTTCACGCAGAACTAGACGTCCAGTGAGTTCGGTATCGAAGTTCGAGAACGCGCCCGAAACATCTCCAGCAAGTTTCGACGCGGCGAGCGTTTCGGTAAAAACACGACTTTCCTGCCCGTAGGACGTTCCGGACCAAACGCGAATGATCTATTTTTGCATTTCGTGCAGAACCGGACGTTCAGTGAGTTCGAGATCCAAATTCTAGTCCGTGCCCGAAAGATCGCAACTTTCGACGCGGGGGGCATTTCGGTAAAAACACGACTTTCCCACTCGGAGGACGTGTCGGACGAAACGCGTATGATCTATTTTGGAATTTCACGCAGAACTTGACGTTCACTGAGTTCGGTATCGAAGTTCGAGAACGCGCCCGAAACATCGCAAGCAAGTTTCGACGCTTCGAACGTTTCGGTAAAAACACGACTTTCCTGCCTGTAGGACGTTCCGGACCAAACGCGAATGATCTATTTTTGCATTTCGTGCAGAACCGGACGTTCGGTGAGTTCGAGATCCAAATTCGAGTCCGTGCCCGAAAGATTGCAACTTTCGACGGGGGGGGCATTTCGGTAAAAACACGACTTTCCTGCCCGTAGGTTTTTCCGGACCAACCGCGAATGATCTATTTTTGCATTTCGTGCAGAACCGGACGTTCGGTGAGTTCGAGATCCAAATTCGAGTCCGTGCCCGAAAGATTGCAACTTTCGACGCGGGGGCATTTCGGTAAAAACACGACTTTCCTGCCTGTACGACGTTCCGGACCAAACGCGAATGATCTATTTTTGCATTTCGTGCAGAACCGAACGTTCAGTGAGTTCGAGATCCAAATTCGAGTCCGTGCCCGATAGATCGCAACTTTCGACGCGGGGGGCATTTCGGTAAAAACACGACTTTCCCACCCGGAGGACGTGTCGGACGAAACGCGTATGATCTATTTTGGAATTTCACGCAGAACTAGACTCCAGTGAGTTCGGTATCGAAGTTCGAGAACGCGCCCGAAACATCGCCAGCAAGTTTCGACGCCGCCAGCGTTTCGGTAAATACACGACTTTCCTGCCCGTAGGACGTTCCGGACCAAACGCGAATGATCTATTTTTGCATTTCGTGCAGAACCGGACGTTCGGTGAGTTCGAGATCCAAATTCGAGTCCGTGCCCGAAAGATCGCAACTTTCGACGCGGGGGCATTTCGGTAAAAACACGACTTTCCCACCCGGAGGACGTGTCGGACGAAACGCGTATGATCTATTTTGGAATTTCACGTAGAACTAGACGTTCAGTGAGTTCGGCATCGAAGTTCGATAACGCGCCCGAAACCTCGCAAGCAAGTTTCGACGCGGCGAGCGTTTCGGTAAAAACACGACTTTCCTGCCCGTAGGACGTTCCGGACCAAACGCGAATGATCTATTTTTGCATTTCGTGCAGAACCGGACGTTCAGTGAGTTCGAGATCCAAATTCTAGTCCGTGCCCGAAAGATCGCAACTTTCGACGCGGGGGGCATTTCGGTAAAAACACGACTTTCCCACTCGGAGGACGTGTCAGACGAAACGCGTATGATCTATTTTGGAATTTCACGCAGAACTAGACGTTCAGTGAGTTCGGTATCGAAGTTCGAGAACGCGCCCGAAACATCGCAAGCAAGTTTCGACGCTTCGAACGTTTCGGTAAAAACACGACTTTCCTGCCTGTAGAACGTTCCGGACCAAACGCGAATGATCTATTTTTGCATTTCGTGCAGAACCGGACGTTCGGTGAGTTTGAGATCCAAATTCGAGTCCGTGCCCGAAAGATTGCAACTTTCGACGCGGGGGGCATTTCGGTAAAAACACGACTTTCCTGCCCGTAGGTTTTTCCGGACCAACCGCGAATGATCTATTTTTCCATTTCGTGCAGAACCGGACGTTCGGTGAGTTCGAGATCCAAATTCGAGTCCGTGCCCGAAAGATTGCAACTTTCGACGCGGGGGGCATTTCGGTAAAAACACGACTTTCCTGCCTGTAGGACGTTCCGGACCAAACGCGAATGATCTATTTTTGCATTTCGTGCAGAACCGGACGTTCGGTGAGTTCGAGATCCAAATTCGAGTCCGTGCCCGAAAGATCGCAACTTTCGACGCGGGGGGCATTTCGGTAAAAACACGACTTTCCCACCCGGAGGACGTGTCGGACGAAACGCGTATGATCTATTTTGGAATTTCACGCAGAACTAGACGTCCAGTGAGTTCGGTATCGAAGTTCGAGAACGCGCCCGAAACATCTCCAGCAAGTTTCGACGCGGCGAGCGTTTCGGTAAAAACACGACTTTCCTGCCCGTAGGACGTTCCGGACCAAAAGCGAATGATCTATTTTTGCATTTCGTGCAGAACCGGACGTTCGGTGCGTTCGAGATCCAAATTCGAGTCCGTGCCCGAAACATCGCAACTTTCGACGCGGGGGCATTTCGGTAAAAACACGACTTTCCCACCCGGAGGACGTGTCGGACAAAACGCGTATGATCTATTTTGGAATTTCACGTAGAACTAGACGTTCAGTGAGTTCGGTATCGAAGTTCGGGAACGCGCCCGAAACGTCGCAAGCAAGTTTCGACGCGGCGAGCGTTTCGGTAAAAACACGACTTTCCTGCCCGTAGGACGTTCCGGACCAAACGCGAATGATCTATTTTTGCATTTCGTGCAGAACCGGACGTTCGGTGAGTTCGAGATCCAAATTCGAGTCCGTGCCCGAAAGATTGCAACTTTCGACGCGGGGGGCATTTCGGTAAAAACACGACTTTCCTGCCTGTAGGACGTTCCGGACCAAACGCGAATGATCTATTTTTGCATTTCGTGCAGAACCGGACGTTCGGTGAGTTCGAGATCCAAATTCGAGTCCGTGCCCGAAAGATCGCAACTTTCGACGCGGGGGGCATTTCGGTAAAAACACGACTTTCCCACCCGGAGGACGTGTCGGACGAAACGCGTATGATCTATTTTGGAATTTCACGCAGAACTAGACGTCCAGTGAGTTCGGTATCGAAGTTCGAGAACGCGCCCGAAACATCTCCAGCAAGTTTCGACGCGCGCGAGCGTTTCGGTAAAAACACGACTTTCCTGCCCGTAGGACGTTCCGGACCAAACGCGAATGATCTATTTTTGCATTTCGTGCAGAACCGGACGTTCGGTGAGTTCGAGATCCAAATTCGAGTCCGTGCCCGAAAGATCGCAACTTTCGACGCGGGGGGCATTTCGGTAAAAACACGACTTTCCCACCCGGAGGACGTGTCGGACGAAACGTGTATGATCTATTTTGGAATTTCACGCAGAACTAGACGTCCAGTGAGTTCGGTATCGAAGTTCGAGAACGCGCCCGAAACATCTCCAGCAAGTTTCGACGCGGCGAGCGTTTCGGTAAAAACACGACTTTCCTGCCCGTAGGACGTTCCGGACCAAACGCGAATGATCTATTTTTGCATTTCGTGCAGAACCGGACGTTCAGTGAGTTCGAGATCCAAATTCTAGTCCGTGCCCGAAAGATCGCAACTTTCGACGCGGGGGGCATTTCGGTAAAAACACGACTTTCCCACTCGGAGGACGTGTCGGACGAAACGCGTATGATCTATTTTGGAATTTCACGCAGAACTTGACGTTCACTGAGTTCGGTATCGAAGTTCGAGAACGCGCCCGAAACATCGCAAGCAAGTTTCGACGCTTCGAACGTTTCGGTAAAAACACGACTTTCCTGCCTGTAGGACGTTCCGGACCAAACGCGAATGATCTATTTTTGCATTTCGTGCAGAACCGGACGTTCGGTGAGTTCGAGATCCAAATTCGAGTCCGTGCCCGAAAGATTGCAACTTTCGACGCGGGGGCATTTCGGTAAAAACACGACTTTCCTGCCTGTACGACGTTCCGGACCAAACGCGAATGATCTATTTTTGCATTTCGTGCAGAACCGAACGTTCAGTGAGTTCGAGATCCAAATTCGAGTCCGTGCCCGATAGATCGCAACTTTCGACGCGGGGGGCATTTCGGTAAAAACACGACTTTCCCACCCGGAGGACGTGTCGGACGAAACGCGTATGATCTATTTTGGAATTTCACGCAGAACTAGACTCCAGTGAGTTCGGTATCGAAGTTCGAGAACGCGCCCGAAACATCGCCAGCAAGTTTCGACGCGGCCAGCGTTTCGGTAAATACACGACTTTCCTGCCCGTAGGACGTTCCGGACCAAACGCGAATGATCTATTTTTGCATTTCGTGCAGAACCGGACGTTCGGTGAGTTCGAGATCCAAATTCGAGTCCGTGCCCGAAAGATCGCAACTTTCGACGCGGGGGCATTTCGGTAAAAACACGACTTTCCCACCCGGAGGACGTGTCGGACGAAACGCGTATGATCTATTTTGGAATTTCACGTAGAACTAGACGTTCAGTGAGTTCGGTATCGAAGTTCGAGAACGCGCCCGAAACATCGCAAGCAAGTTTCGACGCTTCGAACGTTTCGGTAAAAACACGACTTTCCTGCCTGTAGGACGTTCCGGACCAAACGCGAATGATCTATTTTTGCATTTCGTGCAGAACCGGACGTTCGGTGAGTTCGAGATCCAAATTCGAGTCCGTGCCCGAAAGATTGCAACTTTCGACGCGGGGGGCATTTCGGTAAAAACACGACTTTCCTGCCCGTAGGTTTTTCCGGACCAACCGCGAATGATCTATTTTTGCATTTCGTGCAGAACCGGACGTTCGGTGAGTTCGAGATCCAAATTCGAGTCCGTGCCCGAAAGATTGCAACTTTCGACGCGGGGGGCATTTCGGTAAAAACACGACTTTCCTGCCTGTAGGACGTTCCGGACCAAACGCGAATGATCTATTTTTGCATTTCGTGCAGAACCGGACGTTCGGTGAGTTCGAGATCCAAATTCGAGTCCGTGCCCGAAAGATCGCAACTTTCGACGCCGGGGGCATTTCGGTAAAAACACGACTTTCCCACCCGGAGGATGTGTCGGACGAAACGCGTATGATCTATTATGGAATTTCACGCAGAACTAGACGTCCAGTGAGTTCGGTATCGAAGTTCGAGAACGCGCCCGAAACATCTCCAGCAAGTTTCGACGCGGCGAGCGTTTCGGTAAAAACACGACTTTCCTGCCCGTAGGACGTTCCGGACCAAAAGCGAATGATCTATTTTTGCATTTCGTGCAGAACCGGACGTTCGGTGCGTTCGAGATCCAAATTCGAGTCCGTGCCCGAAAGATCGCAACTTTCGACGCGGGGCATTTCGATAAAAACACGACTTTCCCACCCGGAGGACGTGTCGGACGAAACGCGTATGATCTATTTTGGAATTTCACGTAGAACTAGACGTTCAGTGAGTTCGGTATCGAAGTTCGATAAAGCGCCCGAAACCTCGCAAGCAAGTTTCGACGCGGCGAGCGTTTCGGTAAAAACACGACTTTCCTGCCCGTAGGACGTTCCGGACCAAACGCGAATGATCTATTTTTGCATTTCGTGCAGAACCGGACGTTCAATGAGTTCGAGATCCAAATTCTAGTCCGTGCCCGAAAGATCACAACTTTCGACGCGGGGGGCATTTCGGTAAAAACACGACTTTCCCACTCGGAGGACGTGTCGGACGAAACGCGGATGATCTATTTTGGAATTTCACGCAGAACTAGACGTTCAGTGAGTTCGGTATCGAAGTTCGAGAACGCGCCCGAAACATCGCAAGCAAGTTTCGACGCTTCGAACGTTTCGGTAAAAACACGACTTTCCTGCCTGTAGGACGTTCCGGACCAAACGCGAATGATCTATTTTTGCATTTCGTGCAGAACCGGACGTTCGGTGAGTTCGAGATCCAAATTCGAGTCCGTGCCCGAAAGATTGCAACTTTCGACGCGGGGGGCATTTCGGTAAAAACACGACTTTCCTGCCCGTAGGTTTTTCCGGACCAACCGCGAATGATCTATTTTTGCATTTCGTTCAGAACCGGACGTTCGGTGAGTTCGAGATCCAAATTCGAGTCCGTGCCCGAAAGATTGCAACTTTCGACGCGGGGGGCATTTCGGTAAAAACACGACTTTCCTGCCTGTAGGACGTTCCGGACCAAACACGAATGATCTATTTTTGCATTTCGTGCAGAACCGGACGTTCGGTGAGTTCGAGATCCAAATTCGAGTCCGTGCCCGAAAGATCGCAACTTTCGACGCGGGGGGCATTTCGGTAAAAACACGACTTTCCCACCCGGAGGACGTGTCGGACGAAACGCGTATGATCTATTTTGGAATTTCACGCAGAACTAGACGTCCAGTGAGTTCGGTATCGAAGTTCGAGAACGCGCCCGAAACATCGCAAGCAAGTTTCGACGCGGCGAGCGTTTCGGTAAAAACACGACTTTCCTGCCCGTAGGACGTTCCGGACCAAACGCGAATGATCTATTTTTGCATTTCGTGCAGAACCGGACGTTCGGTGAGTTCGAGATCCAAATTCGAGTCCGTGCCCGAAAGATCGCAACTTTCGACGTGGGGGGTATTTCGGTAAAAACACGACTTTCCCACCCGGAGGACGTGTCGAACGAAACGCGTATGATCTATTTTGGAATTTCACGCAGAACTAGACGTCCAGTGAGTTTGGTATCGAAGTTCGAGAACGCGCCCGAAACATCGCCAACAAGTTTCGACGCGGCCAGCGTTTCGGTAAAAACACAACTTTCCTGCCCGTAGGACGTTCCGGACCAAATGCGAATGATCTATTTTTGCATTTCGTGCAGAATCGGACGTTCGGTGAGTTCGAGATCCAAATTCGATTCCGTGCCCGAAAGATCGCAACTTTCGACGCGGGGGGCGTTTCGGTAAAAACACGACTTTCCCACTCGGAGGACGTGTCGGACGAAACGCGTATGATCTATTTTGGAATTTCACGCAGAACTAGACATTCAGTGAGTTCGGTATCGAAGTTCGAGAACGCGCCCGAAACATCGCAAGCAAGTTTCGACGCTTCGAACGTTTCGGTAAAAACACGACTTTCCTGCCTGTAGGACGTTCCGGACCAAACGCGAATGATCTATTTTTGCATTTCGTGCAGAACCGGACGTTCGGTGAGTTCGAGATCCAAATTCGAGTCCGTGCCCGAAAGATCGCAACTTTCGACGCGGGGGCATTTCGGTAAAAACACGACTTTCCCACCCGGAGGACGTGTCGGACGAAACGCGTATGATCTATTTTGGAATTTCACGTAGAACTAGACGTTCAGTGAGTTCGGTATCGAAGTTCGAGAACGCACCCGAAACATCGCAAGCAAGTTTCGACGCGGCGAGCGTTTCGGTAAAAACACGACTTTCCTGCCCGTAGGACGTTCCGGACCAAACGCGAATGATCTATTTTCGCATTTCGTGCAGAACCGGACGTTCGGTGAGTTCGAGATCCAAATTCGAGTCCGTGCCCGAAAGATTGCAACTTTCGACGCGGGGGGCATTTCGGTAAAAACACGACTTTCCTGCCCGTAGGTTTTTCCGGACCAACCGCGAATGATCTATTTTTGCATTTCGTTCAGAACCGGACGTTCGGTGAGTTCGAGATCCAAATTCGAGTCCGTGCCCGAAAGATTGCAACTTTCGACGCGGGGGGCATTTCGGTAAAAACACGACTTTCCTGCCTGTAGGACGTTCCGGACCAAACACGAATGATCTATTTTTGCATTTCGTGCAGAACCGGACGTTCGGTGAGTTCGAGATCCAAATTCGAGTCCGTGCCCGAAAGATCGCAACTTTCGACGCGGGGGGCATTTCGGTAAAAACACGACTTTCCCACCCGGAGGACGTGTCGGACGAAACGCGTATGACCTATTTTGGAATTTCACGCAGAACTAGACGTCCAGTGAGTTCGGTATCGAAGTTCGAGAACGCGCCCGAAACATCGCAAGCAAGTTTCGACGCGGCGAGCGTTTCGGTAAAAACACGACTTTCCTGCCCGTAGGACGTTCCGGACCAAACGCGAATGATCTATTTTTGCATTTCGTGCAGAACCGGACGTTCGGTGAGTTCGAGATCCAAATTCGAGTCCGTGCCCGAAAGATCGCAACTTTCGACGTGGGGGGTATTTCGGTAAAAACACGACTTTCCCACCCGGAGGACGTGTCGAACGAAACGCGTATGATCTATTTTGGAATTTCACGCAGAACTAGACGTCCAGTGAGTTTGGTATCGAAGTTCGAGAACGCGCCCGAAACATCGCCAACAAGTTTCGACGCGGCCAGCGTTTCGGTAAAAACACAACTTTCCTGCCCGTAGGACGTTCCGGACCAAATGCGAATGATCTATTTTTGCATTTCGTGCAGAATCGGACGTTCGGTGAGTTCGAGATCCAAATTCGATTCCGTGCCCGAAAGATCGCAACTTTCGACGCGGGGGGCGTTTCGGTAAAAACACGACTTTCCCACTCGGAGGACGTGTCGGACGAAACGCGTATGATCTATTTTGGAATTTCACGCAGAACTAGACATTCAGTGAGTTCGGTATCGAAGTTCGAGAACGCGCCCGAAACATCGCAAGCAAGTTTCGACGCTTCGAACGTTTCGGTAAAAACACGACTTTCCTGCCTGTAGGACGTTCCGGACCAAACGCGAATGATCTATTTTTGCATTTCGTGCAGAACCGGACGTTCGGTGAGTTCGAGATCCAAATTCGAGTCCGTGCCCGAAAGATCGCAACTTTCGACGCGGGGGCATTTCGGTAAAAACACGACTTTCCCACCCGGAGGACGTGTCGGACGAAACGCGTATGATCTATTTTGGAATTTCACGTAGAACTAGACGTTCAGTGAGTTCGGTATCGAAGTTCGAGAACGCACCCGAAACATCGCAAGCAAGTTTCGACGCGGCGAGCGTTTCGGTAAAAACACGACTTTCCTGCCCGTAGGACGTTCCGGACCAAACGCGAATGATCTATTTTTGCATTTCGTGCAGAACCGGACGTTCGGTGAGTTCGAGATCCAAATTCGAGTCCGTGCCCGAAAGATCGCAACTTTCGACGCGGGGGGTATTTCGGTAAAAACACGACTTTCCCACCCGGAGGACGTGTCGAACGAAACGCGTATGATCTATTTTGGAATTTCACGCAGAACTAGACGTCCAGTGAGTTCGGTATCGAAGTTCGAGAACGCGCCCGAAACATCGCCAACAAGTTTCGACGCGGCCAGCGTTTCGGTAAAAACACAACTTTCCTGCCCGTAGGACGTTCTGGACCAAACGCAAATGATCTATTTTTGGATTTCGTGCAGAACCGGACGTTCGGTGAGTTCGAGATCCAAATTCGAGTCCGTGCCCGAAAGATCGCAACTTTCGACGCGGGGGGCATTTCGGTAAAAACACGACTTTCCCACTCGGAGGACGTGTCGGACGAAACGCGTATGATCTATTTTGGAATTTCACGCAGAACTAGACGATCAGTGAGTTCGGTATCGAAGTTCGAGAACGCGCCCGAAACATCGCAAGCAAGTTTCGACGCTTCGAACGTTTCGGTAAAAACACGACTTTCCTGCCTGTAGGACGTTCCGGACCAAACGCGAATGATCTATTTTTACATTTCGTGCAGAACCGGACGTTCGGTGAGTTCGAGATCCAAATTCGAGTCCGTGCCCGAAAGATTGGAACTTACGACGCGGGGGGCATTTCGGTAAAAACACGACTTTCCTGCCCGTAGGTTTTTCCAGACCAACCGCGAATGATCTATTTTTGCATTTCGTGCAGAACCGGACGTTCGGTGAGTTCGAGATCCAAATTCGAGTCCGTGCCCGAAAGATTGGAACTTACGACGCGGGGGGCATTTCGGTAAAAACACGACTTTCCTGCCCGTAGGTTTTTCCGGACCAACCGCGAATGATCTATTTTTGCATTTCGTGCAGAACCGGACGTTCGGTGAGTTCGAGATCCAAATTCGAGTCCGTGCCCGAAAGATCGCAACTTTCGACGCGGGGGCATTTCGGTAAAAACACGACTTTCCCACTCGGAGGACGTGTCGGACGAAACGCGTATGATCTATTTTGGAATTTCACGCAGAACTAGACGTTCAGTGAGTTCGGTATCGAAGTTCGAGAACGCGCCCGAAACATCGCAAGCAAGTTTCGACGCTTCGAACGTTTCGATAAAAACACGACTTTCCTGCCTGTAGGACGTTCCGGACCAAACACGAATGATCTATTTTTGCATTTCGTGCAGAACCGGACGTTCGGTGAGTTCGAGATCCAAATTCGAGTCCGTGCCCGAAAGATTGCAACTTTCGACGCGGGGGGCATTTCGGTAAAAACACGACTTTCCTGCCCGTAGGTTTTTCCGGACCAACCGCGAATGATCTATTTTTGCATTTCGTGCAGAACCGGACGTTCGGTGAGTTCGAGATCCAAATTCGAGTCCGTGCCCGAAAGATTGCAACTTTCGACGCGGGGGGCATTTCGGTAAAAACACGACTTTCCTGCCCGTAGGTTTTTCCGGACCAAACGCGAATGATCTATTTTTGCATTTCGTGCAGAACCGGACGTTCGGTTAGTTCGAGATCCAAATTCGAGTCCGTGCCCGAAAGATCGCAACTTTCGACGGGGGGGCATTTCGGTAAAAACACGACTTTCCCACCCGGAGGACGTGTCGGACGAAACGCGTATGATCTATTTTGGAATTTCACGCAGAACTAGACGTTCAGTGAGTTCGGTATCGAAGTTCGAGAACGCGCCCGAAACATCGCCAGCAAGTTTCGACGCGGCCAGCGTTTCGGTAAAAATACGACTTTCCTCCCCGTAGGACGTTCTGGACCAAACGCGAATGATCTATTTTTGCATTTCGTGCAGAACCGGACGTTCAGTGAGTTCGAGATCCAAATTCTAGTCCGTGCCCGAAAGATCGCAACTTTCGACGCGGGGGGCATTTCGGTAAAAACACGACTTTCCCACTCGGAGGACGTGTCGGACGAAACGCGTATGATCTATTTTGGAATTTCACGCAGAACTAGACGTTCAGTGAGTTCGGTATCGAAGTTCGAGAATGCGCCCGAAACATCGCAAGCAAGTTTCGACGCTTCGAACGTTTCGGTAAAAACACGACTTTCCTTCCTGTAGGACGTTCCGGACCAAACGCGAATGATCTAATTTTGCATTTCGTGCAGAACCGGACGTTCGGTGAGTTCGAGATCCAAATTCGAGTCCGTGCCCGAAAGATTGCAACTTTCGACGCGGGGGGCATTTCGGTAAAAACACGACTTTCCTGCCCGTAGGTTTTTCCGGACCAACCGCGAATGATCTATTTTTGCATTTCGTGCCGAACCGGACGTTCGGTGACTTCGAGATCCAATTCGAGTCCGTGCCCGAAAGATTGCAACTTTCGACGCGGGGGGCATTTCGGTAAAAACACGACTTTCCTGCCTGTAGGACGTTCCGGACCAAACGCGAATGATCTAATTTTGCATTTCGTGCAGAACCGGACGTTCGGTGAGTTCGAGATCCAAATTCGAGTCCGTGCCCGAAAGATTGCAACTTTCGACGCGGGGGGCATTTCGGTAAAAACACGACTTTCCTGCCCGTAGGTTTTTCCGGACCAAACGCGAATGATCTATTTTTGCATTTCGTGCAGAACCGGACGTTCGGTGAGTTCGAGATCCAAATTCGAGTCCGTGCCCGAAAGATCGCAACTTTCAACGCGGGGGCATTTCGGTAAAAACACGACTTTCCCACCCGGAGGACGTGTCGGACGAAACGCGTATGATCTATTTTGGAATTTCACGTAGAACTAGACGTTCAGTGAGTTCGGTATCGAAGTTCGATAACGCGCCCGAAACATCGCAAGCAAGTTTCGACGCGGCGAGCGTTTCGGTAAAAACACGACTTTCCTGCCCGTAGGACGTTCCGGACCAAACGCGAATGATCTATTTTTGCATTTCGTGCAGAACCGGACGTTCAGTGAGTTCGAGATCCAAATTCTAGTCTGTGCCCGAAAGATCGCAACTTTCGACGCGGGGGGCATTTCGGTAAAAACACGACTTTCCCACTCGGAGGACGTGTCGGACGAAACGCGTATGATCTATTTTGGAATTTCACGCAGAACTAGACGTTCAGTGAGTTCGGTATCGAAGTTCGAGAACGCGCCCGAAACATCGCAAGCAAGTTTCGACGCTTCGAACGTTTCGGTAAAAACACGACTTTCCTGCCTGTAGGACGTTCCGGACCAAACGCGAATGATCTATTTTTGCATTTCGTGCAGAACCGGACGTTCGGTGAGTTCGAGATCCAAATTCGAGTCCGTGCCCGAAAGATTGCAACTTTCGACACGGGGGGCATTTCGGTAAAAACACGACTTTCCTGCCCGTAGGTTTTTCCGGACCAACCGCGAATGATCTATTTTTGCATTTCGTGCAGAACCGGACGTTCGGTGAGTTCGAGATCCAAATTCGAGTCCGTGCCCGAAAGATTGCAACTTTCGACGCGGGGGGCATTTCGGTAAAAACACGACTTTCCTGCCTGTAGGACGTTCCGGACCAAACGCGAATGATCTATTTTTGCATTTCGTGCAGAACCGGACGTTCGGTGAGTTCGAGATCCAAATTCGAGTCCGTGCCCGAAAGATCGCAACTTTCGACGCGGGGGGTATTTCGGTAAAAACACGACTTTCCCACCCGGAGGACGTGTCGGACGAAACGCGTATGATCTATTTTGGAATTTTACGCAGAACTAGACGCCTAGTGAGTTCGGTATCGAAGTTCGAGAACGCGCCCGAAATATCGCCAGCAAGTTTCGACGCGGCCAGCGTTTCGGTAAAAACACGACTTTCCTGCCCGTAGGACGTTCCGGACCAAACGCGAATGATCTATTTTTGCATTTCGTGCAGAACCGGACGTTCGGTGCGTTCGAGATCCAAATTCGAGTCCGTGCCCGAAAGATCGCAACTTTCAACGCGGGGGCATTTCGGTAAAAACATGACTTTCCCACCCGGAGGACGTGTAGGACGAAACGCGTATGATCTATTTTGGAATTTCACGTAGAACTAGACGTTCAGTGAGTTCGGTATCGAAGTTCGAGAACGCGCCCGAAACATCGCAAGCAAGTTTCGACGCGGCGAGCGTTTCGGTAAAAACACGACTTTCCTGCCCGTAGGACGTTCCGGACCAAACGCGAATGATCTATTTTTGCATTTCGTGCAGAACCGGACGTTCAGTGAGTTCGAGATCCAAATTCTAGTCTGTGCCCGAAAGATCGCAACTTTCGACGCGGGGGGCATTTCGGTAAAAACACGACTTTCCCACTCGGAGGACGTGTCGGACGAAACGCGTATGATCTATTTTGGAATTTCACGCAGAACTAGACGTTCAGTGAGTTCGGTATCGAAGTTCGAGAACGCCCCCGAAACATCGCAAGCAAGTTTCGACGCTTCGAACGTTTCGGTAAAAACACGACTTTCCTGCCTGTAGGACGTTCCGGACCAAACGCGAATGATCTATTTTTGCATTTCGTGCAGAACCGGACGTTCGGTGAGTTCGAGATCCAAATTCGAGTCCGTGCCCGAAAGATCGCAACTTTCGACGCGGGGGGCATTTCGGTAAAAACACGACTTTCCCACCCGGAGGACGTGTCGGACGAAACGCGTATGATCTATTTTGGAATTTCACGCAGAACTAGACGTCTAGTGAGTTCGGTATCGAAGTTCGAGAACGCGCCCGAAACATCGCAAGCAAGTTTCGACGCGGCCAGCGTTTCGGTAAAAACACGACTTTCCTGCCCGTAGGACGTTCCGGACCAAACGCGAATGATCTATTTTTGCATTTCGTGCAGAACCGGACGTTCGGTGCGTTCGAGATCCAAATTCGAGTCCGTGCCCGAAAGATCGCAACTTTCAACGCGGGGGCATTTCGGTAAAAACATGACTTTCCCACCCGGAGGACGTGTAGGACGAAACGCGTATGATCTATTTTGAAATTTCACGTAGAACTAGACGTTCAGTGAGTTCGGTATCGAAGTTCGAGAACGCGCCCGAAACATCGCAAGCAAGTTTCGACGCGGCCAGCGTTTCGGTAAAAACACGACTTTCCTGCCTGTAGGACGTTCCGGACCAAACGCGAATGATCTATTTTTGCATTTCGTGCAGAACCGGACGTTCGGTGAGTTCGAGATCCAAATTCGAGTCCGTGCCCGAAAGATTGCAACTTTCGACACGGGGGGCATTTCGGTAAAAACACGACTTTCCTGCCTGTAGGACGTTCCGGACCAAACGCGAATGATCTATTTATGCATTTCGTGCAGAACCGGACGTTCGGTGAGTTCGAGATCCAAATTCGAGTCCGTGCCCGAAAGATTGCAACTTTCGACGCGGCGAGCGTTTCGGTAAAAACACGACTTTCCTGCCCGTAGGACGTTCCGGACCAAATTCGAATGATCTATTTTTGCATTTCGTGCAGAACCGGACGTTCGGTGAGTTCGAGATCCGAATTCGAGTCCGTGCCCGAAAGATCGCAACTTTCGACGCGGGGGCATTTCGGTAAAAACACGACTTTCCCACCCGGAGGACGTGTCGGACGAAAAGCGTATGATCTATTTTGGAATTTCACGTAGAACTAGACGTTCAGTGAGTTCGGTATCGAAGTTCGATAACGCGCCCGAAACATCGCAAGCAAGTTTCGACGCGGCGAGCGTTTCGGTAAAAACACGACTTTCCTCCCCGTAGGACGTTCTGGACCAAACGCGAATGATCTATTTTTGCATTTCGTGCAGAACCGGACGTTCAGTGAGTTCGAGATCCAAATTCTAGTCCGTGCCCGAAAGATCGCAACTTTCGACGCGGGGGGCATTTCGGTAAAAACACGACTTTCCTGCCCATAGGTTTTTCCGGACCAAACGCGAATGATCTATTTTTGCATTTCGTGCAGAACCGGACGTTCGGTGAGTTCGAGATCCAAATTCGAGTCCGTGCCCGAAAGATCGCAACTTTCAACGCGGGGGCATTTCGGTAAAAACACGACTTTCCCACCCGGAGGACGTGTCGGACGAAACGCGTATGATCTATTTTGGAATTTCACGTAGAACTAGACGTTCAGTGAGTTCGGTATCGAAGTTCGATAACGCGCCCGAAACATCGCAAGCAAGTTTCGACGCGGCGAGCGTTTCGGTAAAAACACGACTTTCCTGCCCGTAGGACGTTCCGGACCAAACGCGAATGATCTATTTTTGCATTTCGTGCAGAACCGGACGTTCAGTGAGTTCGAGATCCAAATTCTAGTCCGTGCCCGAAAGATCGCAACTTTCGACGCGGGGGGCATTTCGGTAAAAACACGACTTTCCCACTCGGAGGACGTGTCGGACGAAACGCGTATGATCTATTTTGGCATTTCACGCAGAACTAGACGTTCAGTGAGTTCGGTATCGAAGTTCGAGAACGCGCCCGAAACATCGCAAGCAAGTTTCGACGCTTCGAACGTTTCGGTAAAAACACGACTTTCCTGCCTGTAGGACGTTCCGGACCAAACGCGAATGATCTATTTTTGCATTTCGTGCAGAACCGGACGTTCGGTGAGTTCGAGATCCAAATTCGAGTCCGTGCCCGAAAGATTGCAACTTTCGACGCGGGGGGCATTTCGGTAAAAACACGACTTTCCTGCCCGTAGGTTTTTCCTGACCAACCGCGAATGATCTATTTTTGCATTTCGTGCCGAACCGGACGTTCGGTGACTTCGAGATCCAATTCGAGTCCGTGCCCGAAAGATTGCAACTTTCGACGCGGGGGGCATTTCGGTAAAAACACGACTTTCCTGCCTGTAGGACGTTCCGGACCAAACGCGAATGATCTAATTTTGCATTTCGTGCAGAACCGGACGTTCGGTGAGTTCGAGATCCAAATTCGAGTCCGTGCCCGAAAGATTGCAACTTTCGACGCGGGGGGCATTTCGGTAAAAACACGACTTTCCTGCCCGTAGGTTTTTCCGGACCAAACGCGAATGATCTATTTTTGCATTTCGTGCAGAACCGGACGTTCGGTGAGTTCGAGATCCAAATTCGAGTCCGTGCCCGAAAGATCGCAACTTTCAACGCGGGGGCATTTCGGTAAAAACACGACTTTCCCACCCGGAGGACGTGTCGGACGAAACGCGTATGATCTATTTTGGAATTTCACGTAGAACTAGACGTTCAGTGAGTTCGGTATCGAAGTTCGATAACGCGCCCGAAACATCGCAAGCAAGTTTCGACGCGGCGAGCGTTTCGGTAAAAACACGACTTTCCTGCCCGTAGGACGTTCCGGACCAAACGCGAATGATCTATTTTTGCATTTCGTGCAGAACCGGACGTTCGGTGAGTTCGAGATCCGAATTCGAGTCCGTGCCCGAAAGATCGCAACTTTCGACGCGGGGGCATTTCGGTAAAAACACGACTTTCCCACCCGGAGGACGTGTCGGACGAAAAGCGTATGATCTATTTTGGAATTTCACGTAGAACTAGACGTTCAGTGAGTTCGGTATCGAAGTTCGATAACGCGCCCGAAACATCGCAAGCAAGTTTCGACGCGGCGAGCGTTTCGGTAAAAACACGACTTTCCTCCCCGTAGGACGTTCTGGACCAAACGCGAATGATCTATTTTTGCATTTCGTGCAGAACCGGACGTTCAGTGAGTTCGAGATCCAAATTCTAGTCCGTGCCCGAAAGATCGCAACTTTCGACGCGGGGGGCATTTCGGTAAAAACACGACTTTCCTGCCCATAGGTTTTTCCGGACCAAACGCGAATGATCTATTTTTGCATTTCGTGCAGAACCGGACGTTCGGTGAGTTCGAGATCCAAATTCGAGTCCGTGCCCGAAAGATCGCAACTTTCAACGCGGGGGCATTTCGGTAAAAACACGACTTTCCCACCCGGAGGACGTGTCGGACGAAACGCGTATGATCTATTTTGGAATTTCACGTAGAACTAGACGTTCAGTGAGTTCGGTATCGAAGTTCGATAACGCGCCCGAAACATCGCAAGCAAGTTTCGACGCGGCGAGCGTTTCGGTAAAAACACGACTTTCCTGCCCGTAGGACGTTCCGGACCAAACGCGAATGATCTATTTTTGCATTTCGTGCAGAACCGGACGTTCAGTGAGTTCGAGATCCAAATTCTAGTCCGTGCCCGAAAGATCGCAACTTTCGACGCGGGGGGCATTTCGGTAAAAACACGACTTTCCCACTCGGAGGACGTGTCGGACGAAACGCGTATGATCTATTTTGGCATTTCACGCAGAACTAGACGTTCAGTGAGTTCGGTATCGAAGTTCGAGAACGCGCCCGAAACATCGCAAGCAAGTTTCGACGCTTCGAACGTTTCGGTAAAAACACGACTTTCCTGCCTGTAGGACGTTCCGGACCAAACGCGAATGATCTATTTTTGCATTTCGTGCAGAACCGGACGTTCGGTGAGTTCGAGATCCAAATTCGAGTCCGTGCCCGAAAGATTGCAACTTTCGACGCGGGGGGCATTTCGGTAAAAACACGACTTTCCTGCCCGTAGGTTTTTCCTGACCAACCGCGAATGATCTATTTTTGCATTTCGTGCCGAACCGGACGTTCGGTGACTTCGAGATCCAATTCGAGTCCGTGCCCGAAAGATTGCAACTTTCGACGCGGGGGGCATTTCGGTAAAAACACGACTTTCCTGCCTGTAGGACGTTCCGGACCAAACGCGAATGATCTAATTTTGCATTTCGTGCAGAACCGGACGTTCGGTGAGTTCGAGATCCAAATTCGAGTCCGTGCCCGAAAGATTGCAACTTTCGACGCGGGGGGCATTTCGGTAAAAACACGACTTTCCTGCCCGTAGGTTTTTCCGGACCAAACGCGAATGATCTATTTTTGCATTTCGTGCAGAACCGGACGTTCGGTGAGTTCGAGATCCAAATTCGAGTCCGTGCCCGAAAGATCGCAACTTTCAACGCGGGGGCATTTCGGTAAAAACACGACTTTCCCACCCGGAGGACGTGTCGGACGAAACGCGTATGATCTATTTTGGAATTTCACGTAGAACTAGACGTTCAGTGAGTTCGGTATCGAAGTTCGATAACGCGCCCGAAACATCGCAAGCAAGTTTCGACGCGGCGAGCGTTTCGGTAAAAACACGACTTTCCTGCCCGTAGGACGTTCCGGACCAAACGCGAATGATCTATTTTTGCATTTCGTGCAGAACCGGACGTTCGGTGAGTTCGAGATCCGAATTCGAGTCCGTGCCCGAAAGATCGCAACTTTCGACGCGGGGGCATTTCGGTAAAAACACGACTTTCCCACCCGGAGGACGTGTCGGACGAAAAGCGTATGATCTATTTTGGAATTTCACGTAGAACTAGACGTTCAGTGAGTTCGGTATCGAAGTTCGATAACGCGCCCGAAACATCGCAAGCAAGTTTCGACGCGGCGAGCGTTTCGGTAAAAACACGACTTTCCTCCCCGTAGGACGTTCTGGACCAAACGCGAATGATCTATTTTTGCATTTCGTGCAGAACCGGACGTTCAGTGAGTTCGAGATCCAAATTCTAGTCCGTGCCCGAAAGATCGCAACTTTCGACGCGGGGGGCATTTCGGTAAAAACACGACTTTCCCACTCGGAGGACGTGTCGGACGAAACGCGTATGATCTATTTTGGAATTTCACGCAGAACTAGACGTTCAGTGAGTTCGGTATCGAAGTTCGAGAATGAGCCCGAAACATCGCAAGCAAGTTTCGACGCTTCGAACGTTTCGGTAAAAACACGACTTTCCTGCCTGTAGGACGTTCCGGACCAAACGCGAATGATCTAATTTTGCATTTCGTGCAGAACCGGACGTTCGGTGAGTTCGACATCCAAATTCGAGTCCGTGCCCGAAAGATTGCAACTTTCGACGCGGGGGGCATTTCGGTAAAAACACGACTTTCCTGCCCGTAGGTTTTTCCTGACCAACCGCGAATGATCTATTTTTGCATTTCGTGCCGAACCAGACGTTCGGTGACTTCGAGATCCAATTCGAGTCCGTGCCCGAAAGATTGCAACTTTCGACGCGGGGGCATTTCGGTAAAAACACGACTTTCCTGCCTGTAGGACGTTCCGGACCAAACGCGAATGATCTAATTTTGCATTTCGTGCAGAACCGGACGTTCGGTGAGTTCGAGATCCAAATTCGAGTCTGTGCCCGAAAGATTGCAACTTTCGACGCAGGGGGCATTTCGGTAAAAACACGACTTTCCTGCCCATAGGTTTTTCCGGACCAAACGCGAATGATCTATTTTTGCATTTCGTGCAGAACCGGACGTTCGGTGAGTTCGAGATCCAAATTCGAGTCCGTGCCCGAAAGATCGCAACTTTCAACGCGGGGGCATTTCGGTAAAAACACGACTTTCCCACCCGGAGGACGTGTCGGACGAAACGCGTATGATCTATTTTGGAATTTCACGTAGAACTAGACGTTCAGTGAGTTCGGTATCGAAGTTCGATAACGCGCCCGAAACATCGCAAGCAAGTTTCGACGCGGCGAGCGTTTCGATAAAAACACGACTTTCCTGCCCGTAGGACGTTCCGGACCAAACGCGAATGATCTATTTTTGCATTTCGTGCAGAACCGGACGTTCAGTGAGTTCGAGATCCAAATTCGAGTCCGTGCCCGAAAGATCGCAACTTTCGACGCGGGGGGCATTTCGGTAAAAACACGACTTTCCCACTCGGAGGACGTGTCGGACGAAACGCGTATGATCTATTTTGGAATTTCACGCAGAACTAGACGTTCAGTGAGTTCGGTATCGAAGTTCGAGAACGCGCCCGAAACATCGCAAGCAAGTTTCGACGCTTCGAACGTTTCGGTAAAAACACGACTTTCCTGCCTGTAGGACGTTCCGGACCAAACGCGAATGATCTATTTTTGCATTTCGTGCAGAACCGGACGTTCGGTGAGTTCGAGATCCAAATTCGAGTCCGTGCCCGAAAGATTGCAACTTTCGACGCGGGGGGCATTTCGGTAAAAACACGACTTTCCTGCCCGTAGGTTTTTCCTGACCAACCGCGAATGATCTATTTTTGCATTTCGTGCCGAACCGGACGTTCGGTGACTTCGAGATCCAATTCGAGTCCGTGCCCGAAAGATTGCAACTTTCGACGCGGGGGGCATTTCGGTAAAAACACGACTTTCCTGCCTGTAGGACGTTCCGGACCAAACGCGAATGATCTAATTTTGCATTTCGTGCAGAACCGGACGTTCGGTGAGTTCGAGATCCAAATTCGACTCCGTGCCCGAAAGATTGCAACTTTCGACGCGGGGGGCATTTCGGTAAAAACACGACTTTCCTGCCCGTAGGTTTTTCCGGACCAAACGCGAATGATCTATTTTTGCATTTCGTGCAGAACCGGACGTTCGGTGAGTTTGAGATCCAAATTCGAGTCCGTGCCCGAAAGATCGCAACTTTCAACGCGGGGGCATTTCGGTAAAAACACGACTTTCCCACCCGGAGGACGTGTCGGACGAAACGCGTATGATCTATTTTGGAATTTCACGTAGAACTAGACGTTCAGTGAGTTCGGTATCGAAGTTCGATAACGCGCCCGAAACATCGCAAGCAAGTTTCGACGCGGCGAGCGTTTCGGTAAAAACACGACTTTCCTGCCCGTAGGACGTTCCGGACCAAACGCGAATGATCTATTTTTGCATTTCGTGCAGAACCGGACGTTCAGTGAGTTCGAGATCCAAATTCTAGTCCGTGCCCGAAAGATCGCAACTTTCAACACGGGGGGCATTTCGGTAAAAACACGACTTTCCCACTCGGAGGACGTGTCGGACGAAACGCGTATGATCTATTGTGGAATTTCACGCAGAATTAGACGTTCAGTGAGTTCGGTATCGAAGTTCGAGAACGCGCCCGAAACATCGCAAGCAAGTTTCGACGCTTCGAACGTTTCGGTAAAAACACGACTTTCCTGCCTGTAGGACGTTCCGGACCAAACGCGAATGATCTATTTTTGCATTTCGTGCAGAACCGGACGTTCGGTGAGTTCGAGATCCAAATTCGAGTCCGTGCCCGAAAGATTGCAACTTTCGACGCGGGGGGCATTTCGGTAAAAACACGACTTTCCTGCCTGTAGGACGTTCCGGACCAAACGCGAATGATCTATTTTTGCATTTCGTGCAGAACCGGACGTTCGGTGAGTTCGAGATCCAAATTCGAGTCCGTGCCCGAAAGATCGCAACTTTCGACGCGGGGGGCATTTCGGTAAAAACACGACTTTCCCACCCGGAGGACGTGTCGGACGAAACGCGTATGATCTATTTTGGAATTTCACGCAGAACTAGACGTCTAGTGAGTTCGGTATCGAAGTTCGAGAACGCGCCCGAAACATCGCCAGCAAGTTTCGACGCGGCCAGCGTTTCGGTAAAAACACGACTTTCCTGCCCGTAGGACGTTCCGGACCAAACGCGAATGATCTATTTTTGCATTTCGTGCAGAACCGGACGTTCGGTGAGTTCGAGATCCGAATTCGAGTCCGTGCCCGAAAGATCGCAACTTTCGACGCGGGGGCATTTCGGTAAAAACACGACTTTCCCACCCGGAGGACGTGTCGCACGAAACGCGTATGATCTATTTTGGAATTTCACGTAGAACTAGACGTTCAGTGAGTTCGGTATCGAAGTTCGAGAACGCGCCCGAAACATCGCAAGCAAGTTTCGACGCGGCGAGCGTTTCGGTAAAAACACGACTTTCCTGCCCGTAGGACGTTCCGGACCAAACGCGAATGATCTATTTTTGCATTTCGTGCAGAACCGGACGTTCGGTGAGTTCCAGATCCGAATTCGAGTCCGTGCCCGAAAGATCGCAACTTTCGACGCGGGGGCATTTCGGTAAAAACACGACTTTCCCACCCGGAGGACGTGTCGGACGTAACGCGTATGATCTATTTTGGAATTTCACGTAGAACTAGACGTTCAGTGAGTT
Source organism: Arctostaphylos glauca (assembly GCA_019985065.2). Lineage (NCBI taxonomy): Eukaryota > Viridiplantae > Streptophyta > Magnoliopsida > Ericales > Ericaceae > Arctostaphylos > Arctostaphylos glauca. The sequence goes on along the minus strand of JAHSPW020000004.1, from coordinate 33,869,453 downwards.
CGGTATCGAAGTTCGATAACGCGCCCGAAACATCGCAAGCAAGTTTCGACGCGGCGAGCGTTTCGGTAAAAACACGACTTTCCTCCCCGTAGGACGTTCTGGACCAAACGCGAATGATCTATTTTTGCATTTCGTGCAGAACCGGACGTTCAGTGAGTTCGAGATCCAAATTCTAGTCCGTGCCCGAAAGATCGCAACTTTCGACGCGGGGGGGATTTCGGTAAAAACACGACTTTCCCACTCGGAGGACGTGTCGGACGAAACGCGTATGATCTATTTTGGAATTTCACGCAGAACTAGACGTTCAGTGAGTTCGGTATCGAAGTTCGAGAACGCGCCCGAAACATCGCAAGCAAGTTTCGACGCTTCGAACGTTTCGGTAAAAACACGACTTTCCTGCCTGTAGGACGTTCCGGACCAAACGCGAATGATCTAATTTTGCATTTCGTGCAGAACCGGACGTTCGGTGAGTTCGAGATCCAAATTCGAGTCCGTGCCCGAAAGATTGCAACTTTCGACGCGGGGGGCATTTCGGTAAAAACACGACTTTCCTGCCCGTAGGTTTTTCCGGACCAACCGCGAATGATCTATTTTTGCATTTCGTGCAGAACCGGACGTTCGGTGACTTCGAGATCCAATTCGAGTCCGTGCCCGAAAGATTGCAACTTTCGACGCGGGGGGCATTTCGGTAAAAACACGACTTTCCTGCCTGTAGGACGTTCCGGACCAAACGCGAATGATCTAATTTTGCATTTCGTGCAGAACCGGACGTTCGGTGAGTTCGAGATCCAAATTCGAGTCCGTGCCCGAAAGATTGCAACTTTCGACGCGGGGGCATTTCGGTAAAAACACGACTTTCCTGCCCGTAGGTTTTTCCGGACCAAACGCGAGTGATCTATTTTTGCATTTCGTGCAGAACCGGACGTTCGGTGAGTTCGAGATCCAAATTCGAGTCCGTGCCCGAAAGATCGCAACTTTCAACGCGGGGGCATTTCGGTAAAAACACGACTTTCCCACCCGGAGGACGTGTCGGACGAAACGCGTATGATCTATTTTGGAATTTCACGTAGAACTAGACGTTCAGTGAGTTCGGTATCGAAGTTCGATAACGCGCCCGAAACATCGCAAGCAAGTTTCGACGCGGCGAGCGTTTCGGTAAAAACACGACTTTCCTGCCCGTAGGATGTTCCGGACCAAACGCGAATGATCTATTTTTGCATTTCGTGCAGAACCGGGCGTTCAGTGAGTTCGAGATCCAAATTCTAGTCCGTGCCCGAAAGATCGCAACTTTCGACGCGGGGGGCATTTCGGTAAAAACACGACTTTCCCACTCGGAGGACATGTCGGACGAAACGCGTATGATCTATTTTGGAATTTCACGCAGAACTAGACGTTCAGTGAGTTCGGTATCGAAGTTCGAGAATGCGCCCGAAACATCGCAAGCAAGTTTCGACGCTTCGAACGTTTCGGTAAAAACACGACTTTCCTGCCTGTAGGACGTTCCGGACCAAACGCGAATGATCTAATTTTGCATTTCGTGCAGAACCGGACGTTCGGTGAGTTCGAGATCCAAATTCGAGTCCGTGCCCGAAAGATTGCAACTTTCGACGCGGGGGGCATTTCGGTAAAAACACGACTTTCCTGCCCGTAGGTTTTTCCTGACCAACCGCGAATGATCTATTTTTGCATTTCGTGCCGAACCGGACGTTCGGTGACTTCGAGATCCAATTCGAGTCCGTGCCCGAAAGATTGCAACTTTCGACGCGGGGGGCATTTCGGTAAAAACACGACTTTCCTGCCTGTAGGACGTTCCGGACCAAACGCGAATGATCTAATTTTGCATTTCGTGCAGAACCGGACGTTCGGTGAGTTCGAGATCCAAATTCGAGTCCGTGCCCGAAAGATTGCAACTTTCGACGCGGGGGGCATTTCGGTAAAAACACGACTTTCCTGCCCGTAGGTTTTTCCGGACCAAACGCGAATGATCTATTTTTGCATTTCGTGCAGAACCGGACGTTCGGTGAGTTCGAGATCCAAATTCGAGTCCGTGCCCGAAAGATCGCAACTTTCAACGCGGGGGCATTTCGGTAAAAACACGACTTTCCCACCCGGAGGACGTGTCGGACGAAACGCGTATGATCTATTTTGGAATTTCACGTAGAACTAGACGTTCAGTGAGTTCGGTATCGAAGTTCGATAACGCGCCCGAAACATCGCAAGCAAGTTTCGACGCGGCGAGCGTTTCGGTAAAAACACGACTTTCCTGCCCGTAGGACGTTCTGGACCAAACGCGAATGATCTATTTTTGCATTTCGTGCAGAACCGGACGTTCAGTGAGTTCGAGATCCAAATTCTAGTCCGTGCCCGAAAGATCGCAACTTTCGACGCGGGGGGCGTTTCGGTAAAAACACGACTTTCCCACTCGGAGGACGTGTCGGACGAAACGCGTATGATCTATTTTGGAATTTCACGCAGAACTAGACGTTCAGTGAGTTCGGTATCGAAGTTCGAGAACGCGCCCGAAACATCGCAAGCAAGTTTCGACGCTTCGAACGTTTCGGTAAAAACACGACTTTCCTGCCTGTAGGACGTTCCGGACCAAACGCGAATGATCTATTTTTGCATTTCGTGCAGAACCGGACGTTCGGTGAGTTCGAGATCCAAATTCGAGTCCGTGCCCGAAAGATTGCAACTTTCGACGTGGGGGGCATTTCGGTAAAAACACGACTTTCCTGCCTGTAGGACGTTCCGGACCAAACGCGAATGATCTATTTTTGCATTTCGTGCAGAACCGGACGTTCGGTGAGTTCGAGATCCAAATTCGAGTCCGTGCCCGAAAGATCGCAACTTTCGACGCGGGGGCATTTCGGTAAAAACACGACTTTCCCACCCGGAGGACGTGTCGGACGAAACGCGTATGATCTATTTTGGAATTTCACGTAGAACTAGACTTCAGTGAGTTCGGTATCGAAGTTCGATAACGCGCCCGAAACATCGCAAGCAAGTTTCGACGCGGCGAGCGTTTCGGTAAAAACACGACTTTCCTCCCCGTAGGACGTTCTGGACCAAACGCGAATGATCTATTTTTGCATTTCGTGCAGAACCGGACGTTCAGTGAGTTCGAGATCCAAATTCTAGTCCGTGCCCGAAAGATCGCAACTTTCGACGCGGGGGGGATTTCGGTAAAAACACGACTTTCCCACTCGGAGGACGTGTCGGACAAAACGCGTATGATCTATTTTGGAATTTCACGCAGAACTAGACGTTCAGTGAGTTCGGTATCGAAGTTCGAGAACGCGCCCGAAACATCGCAAGCAAGTTTCGACGCTTCGAACGTTTCGGTAAAAACACGACTTTCCTGCCTGTAGGACGTTCCGGACCAAACGCGAATGATCTAATTTTGCATTTCGTGCAGAACCGGACGTTCGGTGAGTTCGAGATCCAAATTCGAGTCCGTGCCCGAAAGATTGCAACTTTCGACGCGGGGGGCATTTCGGTAAAAACACGACTTTCCTGCCCGTAGGTTTTTTCGGACCAACCGCGAATGATCTATTTTTGCATTTCGTGCAGAACCGGACGTTCGGTGACTTCGAGATCCAATTCGAGTCCGTGCCCGAAAGATTGCAACTTTCGACGCGGGGGGCATTTCGGTAAAAACACGACTTTCCTGCCTGTAGGACGTTCCGGACCAAACGCGAATGATCTAATTTTGCATTTCGTGCAGAACCGGACGTTCGGTGAGTTCGAGATCCAAATTCGAGTCCGTGCCCGAAAGATTGCAACTTTCGACGCGGGGGCATTTCGGTAAAAACACGACTTTCCTGCCCGTAGGTTTTTCCGGACCAAACGCGAATGATCTATTTTTGCATTTCGTACAGAACCGGACGTTCGGTGAGTTCGAGATCCAAATTCGAGTCCGTGCCCGAAAGATCGCAACTTTCAACGCGGGGGCATTTCGGTAAAAACACGACTTTCCCACCCGGAGGACGTGTCGGACGAAACGCGTATGATCTATTTTGGAATTTCACGTAGAACTAGACGTTCAGTGAGTTCGGTATCGAAGTTCGAGAATGCGCCCGAAACATCGCAAGCAAGTTTCGACGCTTCGAACGTTTCGGTAAAAACACGACTTTCCTGCCCGTAGGATGTTCCGGACCAAACGCGAATGATCTGTTTTTGCATTTCGTGCAGAACCGGACGTTCAGTGAGTTCGAGATCCAAATTCTAGTCCGTGCCCGAAAGATCGCAACTTTCGACGCGGGGGGCTTTTCGGTAAAAACACGACTTTCCCACTCGGAGGACGTGTCGGACGAAACGCGTATGATCTATTTTGGAATTTCACGCAGAACTAGACGTTCAGTGAGTTCGGTATCGAAGTTCGAGAATGCGCCCGAAACATCGCAAGCAAGTTTCGACGCTTCGAACGTTTCGGTAAAAACACGACTTTCCTGCCTGTAGGACGTTCCGGACCAAACGCGAATGATCTAATTTTGCATTTCGTGCAGAACCGGACGTTCGGTGAGTTCGAGATCCAAATTCGAGTCCGTGCCCGAAAGATTGCAACTTTCGACGCGGGGGGCATTTCGGTAAAAACACGACTTTCCTGCCCGTAGGTTTTTCCTGACCAACCGCGAATGATCTATTTTTGCATTTCGTGCCGAACCGGACGTTCGGTGACTTCGAGATCCAATTCGAGTCCGTGCCCGAAAGATTGCAACTTTCGACGCGGGGGGCATTTCGGTAAAAACACGACTTTCCTGCCCGTAGGTTTTTCCGGACCAAACGCGAATGATCTATTTTTGCATTTCGTGCAGAACCGGACGTTCGGTGAGTTCGAGATCCAAATTCGAGTCCGTGCCCGAAAGATCGCAACTTTCAACGCGGGGGCATTTCGGTAAAAACACGACTTTCCCACCCGGAGGACGTGTCGGACGAAACGCGTATGATCTATTTTGGAATTTCACGTAGAACTAGACGTTCAGTGAGTTCGGTATCGAAGTTCGATAACGCGCCCGAAACATCGCAAGCAAGTTTCGACGCGGCGAGCGTTTCGGTAAAAACACGACTTTCCTGCCCGTAGGACGTTCCGGACCAAACGCGAATGATCTATTTTTGCATTTCGGGCAGAACCGGACGTTCAGTGAGTTCGAGATCCAAATTCTAGTCCGTGCCCGAAAGATCGCAACTTTCGACGCGGGGGGCATTTCGGTAAAAACACGACTTTCCCACTCGGAGGACGTGTCGGACGAAACGCGTATGATCTATTTTGGAATTTAACGCAGAACTAGACGTTCAGTGAGTTCGGTATCGAAGTTCGAGAACGCGCCCGAAACATCGCAAGCAAGTTTCGACGCTTCGAACGTTTCGGTAAAAACACGACTTTCCTGCCTGTAGGACGTTCCGGACCAAACGCGAATGATCTATTTTTGCATTTCGTGCAGAACCGGACGTTCGGTGAGTTCGAGATCCAAATTCGAGTCCGTGCCCGAAAGATTGCAACTTTCGACGCGGGGGGCATTTCGGTAAAAACACGACTTTCCTGCCTGTAGGACGTTCCGGACCAAACGCGAATGATCTATTTTTGCATTTCGTGCAGAACCGGACGTTCGGTGAGTTCGAGATCCAAATTCGAGTCCGTGCCCGAAAGATCGCAACTTTCGACGCGGGGGGCATTTCGGTAAAAACACGACTTTCCCACCCGGAGGACGTGTCGGACGAAACGCGTATGATCTATTTTGGAATTTCACGCAGAACTAGACGTCTAGTGAGTTCGGTATCGAAGTTCGAGAACGCGCCCGAAACATCGCCAGCAAGTTTCGACGCGGCCAGCGTTTCGGTAAAAACACGACTTTCCTGCCCGTAGGACGTTCCGGACCAAACGCGAATGATCTATTTTTGCATTTCGTGCAGAACCGGACGTTCGGTGAGTTCGAGATCCGAATTCGAGTCCGTGCCCGAAAGATCGCAACTTTCGACGCGGGGGCATTTCGGTAAAAACACGACTTTCCCACCCGGAGGACGTGTCGCACGAAACGCGTATGATCTATTTTGGAATTTCACGTAGAACTATACGTTCAGTGAGTTCGGTATCGAAGTTCGAGAACGCGCCCGAAACATCGCAAGCAAGTTTCGACGCGGCGAGCGTTTCGGTAAAAACACGACTTTCCTGCCCGTAGGACGTTCCGGACCAAACGCGAATGATCTATTTTTGCATTTCGTGCAGAACCGGACGTTCGGTGAGTTCGAGATCCGAATTCGAGTCCGTGCCCGAAAGATCGCAACTTTCAACGCGGGGGCATTTCGGTAAAAACACGACTTTCCCACCCGGACGACGTGTCGGACGAAACGCGTATGATCTATTTTGGAATTTCACGTAGAACTAGACGTTCAGTGAGTTCGGTATCGAAGTTCGATAACGCGCCCGAAACATCGCAAGCAAGTTTCGACGCGGCGAGCGTTTCGGTAAAAACACGACTTTCCTGCCCGTAGGACGTTCCGGACCAAACGCGAATGATCTATTTTTGCATTTCGGGCAGAACCGGACGTTCAGTGAGTTCGAGATCCAAATTCTAGTCCGTGCCCGAAAGATCGCAACTTTCGACGCGGGGGGCATTTCGGTAAAAACACGACTTTCCCACTCGGAGGACGTGTCGGACGAAACGCGTATGATCTATTTTGGAATTTAACGCAGAACTAGACGTTCAGTGAGTTCGGTATCGAAGTTCGAGAACGCGCCCGAAACATCGCAAGCAAGTTTCGACGCTTCGAACGTTTCGGTAAAAACACGACTTTCCTGCCTGTAGGACGTTCCGGACCAAACGCGAATGATCTATTTTTGCATTTCGTGCAGAACCGGACGTTCGGTGAGTTCGAGATCCAAATTCGAGTCCGTGCCCGAAAGATTGCAACTTTCGACGCGGGGGGCATTTCGGTAAAAACACGACTTTCCTGCCTGTAGGACGTTCCGGACCAAACGCGAATGATCTATTTTTGCATTTCGTGCAGAACCGGACGTTCGGTGAGTTCGAGATCCAAATTCGAGTCCGTGCCCGAAAGATCGCAACTTTCGACGCGGGGGGCATTTCGGTAAAAACACGACTTTCCCACCCGGAGGACGTGTCGGACGAAACGCGTATGATCTATTTTGGAATTTCACGCAGAACTAGACGTCTAGTGAGTTCGGTATCGAAGTTCGAGAACGCGCCCGAAACATCGCCAGCAAGTTTCGACGCGGCCAGCGTTTCGGTAAAAACACGACTTTCCTGCCCGTAGGACGTTCCGGACCAAACGCGAATGATCTATTTTTGCATTTCGTGCAGAACCGGACGTTCGGTGAGTTCGAGATCCGAATTCGAGTCCGTGCCCGAAAGATCGCAACTTTCGACGCGGGGGCATTTCGGTAAAAACACGACTTTCCCACCCGGAGGACGTGTCGCACGAAACGCGTATGATCTATTTTGGAATTTCACGTAGAACTATACGTTCAGTGAGTTCGGTATCGAAGTTCGAGAACGCGCCCGAAACATCGCAAGCAAGTTTCGACGCGGCGAGCGTTTCGGTAAAAACACGACTTTCCTGCCCGTAGGACGTTCCGGACCAAACGCGAATGATCTATTTTTGCATTTCGTGCAGAACCGGACGTTCGGTGAGTTCGAGATCCGAATTCGAGTCCGTGCCCGAAAGATCGCAACTTTCAACGCGGGGGCATTTCGGTAAAAACACGACTTTCCCACCCGGACGACGTGTCGGACGAAACGCGTATGATCTATTTTGGAATTTCACGTAGAACTAGACGTTCAGTGAGTTCGGTATCGAAGTTCGATAACGCGCCCGAAACATCGCAAGCAAGTTTCGACGCGGCGAGCGTTTCGGTAAAAACACGACTTTCCTGCCCGTAGGACGTTCCGGACCAAACGCGAATGATCTATTTTTGCATTTCGGGCAGAACCGGACGTTCAGTGAGTTCGAGATCCAAATTCTAGTCCGTGCCCGAAAGATCGCAACTTTCGACGCGGGGGGCATTTCGGTAAAAACACGACTTTCCCACTCGGAGGACGTGTCGGACGAAACGCGTATGATCTATTTTGGAATTTAACGCAGAACTAGACGTTCAGTGAGTTCGGTATCGAAGTTCGAGAACGCGCCCGAAACATCGCAAGCAAGTTTCGACGCTTCGAACGTTTCGGTAAAAACACGACTTTCCTGCCTGTAGGACGTTCCGGACCAAACGCGAATGATCTATTTTTGCATTTCGTGCAGAACAGGACGTTCGGTGAGTTCGAGATCCAAATTCGAGTCCGTGCCCGAAAGATTGCAACTTTCGACGCGGGGGGCATTTCGGTAAAAACACGACTTTCCTGCCTGTAGGACGTTCCGGACCAAACGCGAATGATCTATTTTTGCATTTCGTGCAGAACCGGACGTTCGGTGAGTTCGAGATCCAAATTCGAGTCCGTGCCCGAAAGATCGCAACTTTCGACGCGGGGGGCATTTCGGTAAAAACACGACTTTCCCACCCGGAGGACGTGTCGGACGAAACGCGTATGATCTATTTTGGAATTTCACGCAGAACTAGACGTCTAGTGAGTTCGGTATCGAAGTTCGAGAACGCGCCCGAAACATCGCCAGCAAGTTTCGACGCGGCCAGCGTTTCGGTAAAAACACGACTTTCCTGCCCGTAGGACGTTCCGGACCAAACGCGAATGATCTATTTTTGCATTTCGTGCAGAACCGGACGTTCGGTGAGTTCGAGATCCGAATTCGAGTCCGTGCCCGAAAGATCGCAACTTTCGACGCGGGGGCATTTCGGTAAAAACACGACTTTCCCACCCGGAGGACGTGTCGCACGAAACGCGTATGATCTATTTTGGAATTTCACGTAGAACTATACGTTCAGTGAGTTCGGTATCGAAGTTCGAGAACGCGCCCGAAACATCGCAAGCAAGTTTCGACGCGGCGAGCGTTTCGGTAAAAACACGACTTTCCTGCCCGTAGGACGTTCCGGACCAAACGCGAATGATCTATTTTTGCATTTCGTGCAGAACCGGACGTTCGGTGAGTTCGAGATCCGAATTCGAGTCCGTGCCCGAAAGATCGCAACTTTCAACGCGGGGGCATTTCGGTAAAAACACGACTTTCCCACCCGGACGACGTGTCGGACGAAACGCGTATGATCTATTTTGGAATTTCACGTAGAACTAGACGTTCAGTGAGTTCGGTATCGAAGTTCGATAACGCGCCCGAAACATCGCAAGCAAGTTTCGACGCGGCGAGCGTTTCGGTAAAAACACGACTTTCCTGCCCGTAGGACGTTCCGGACCAAACGCGAATGATCTATTTTTGCATTTCGGGCAGAACCGGACGTTCAGTGAGTTCGAGATCCAAATTCTAGTCCGTGCCCGAAAGATCGCAACTTTCGACGCGGGGGGCATTTCGGTAAAAACACGACTTTCCCACTCGGAGGACGTGTCGGACGAAACGCGTATGATCTATTTTGGAATTTAACGCAGAACTAGACGTTCAGTGAGTTCGGTATCGAAGTTCGAGAACGCGCCCGAAACATCGCAAGCAAGTTTCGACGCTTCGAACGTTTCGGTAAAAACACGACTTTCCTGCCTGTAGGACGTTCCGGACCAAACGCGAATGATCTATTTTTGCATTTCGTGCAGAACCGGACGTTCGGTGAGTTCGAGATCCAAATTCGAGTCCGTGCCCGAAAGATTGCAACTTTCGACGCGGGGGGCATTTCGGTAAAAACACGACTTTCCTGCCTGTAGGACGTTCCGGACCAAACGCGAATGATCTATTTTTGCATTTCGTGCAGAACCGGACGTTCGGTGAGTTCGAGATCCAAATTCGAGTCCGTGCCCGAAAGATCGCAACTTTCGACGCGGGGGGCATTTCGGTAAAAACACGACTTTCCCACCCGGAGGACGTGTCGGACGAAACGCGTATGATCTATTTTGGAATTTCACGCAGAACTAGACGTCTAGTGAGTTCGGTATCGAAGTTCGAGAACGCGCCCGAAACATCGCCAGCAAGTTTCGACGCGGCCAGCGTTTCGGTAAAAACACGACTTTCCTGCCCGTAGGACGTTCCGGACCAAACGCGAATGATCTATTTTTGCATTTCGTGCAGAACCGGACGTTCGGTGAGTTCGAGATCCGAATTCGAGTCCGTGCCCGAAAGATCGCAACTTTCGACGCGGGGGCATTTCGGTAAAAACACGACTTTCCCACCCGGAGGACGTGTCGCACGAAACGCGTATGATCTATTTTGGAATTTCACGTAGAACTATACGTTCAGTGAGTTCGGTATCGAAGTTCGAGAACGCGCCCGAAACATCGCAAGCAAGTTTCGACGCGGCGAGCGTTTCGGTAAAAACACGACTTTCCTGCCCGTAGGACGTTCCGGACCAAACGCGAATGATCTATTTTTGCATTTCGTGCAGAACCGGACGTTCGGTGAGTTCGAGATCCGAATTCGAGTCCGTGCCCGAAAGATCGCAACTTTCGACGCGGGGGCATTTCGGTAAAAACACGACTTTCCCACCCGGACGACGTGTCGGACGAAACGCGTATGATCTATTTTGGAATTTCACGTAGAACTAGACGTTCAGTGAGTTCGGTATCGAAGTTCGATAACGCGCCCGAAACATCGCAAGCAAGTTTCGACGCGGCGAGCGTTTCGGTAAAAACACGACTTTCCTCCCCGTAGGACGTTCTGGACCAAACGCGAATGATCTATTTTTGCATTTCGTGCAGAACCGGACGTTCAGTGAGTTCGAGATCCAAATTCTAGTCCGTGCCCGAAAGATCGCAACTTTCGACGCGGGGGGGATTTCGGTAAAAACACGACTTTCCCACTCGGAGGACGTGTCGGACGAAACGCGTATGATCTATTTTGGAATTTCACGCAGAACTAGACGTTCAGTGAGTTCGGTATCGAAGTTCGAGAACGCGCCCGAAACATCGCAAGCAAGTTTCGACGCTTCGAACGTTTCGGTAAAAACACGACTTTCCTGCCTGTAGGACGTTCCGGACCAAACGCGAATGATCTAATTTTGCATTTCGTGCAGAACCGGACGTTCGGTGAGTTCGAGATCCAAATTCGAGTCCGTGCCCGAAAGATTGCAACTTTCGACGCGGGGGGCATTTCGGTAAAAACACGACTTTCCTGCCCGTAGGTTTTTCCGGACCAACCGCGAATGATCTATTTTTGCATTTCGTGCAGAACCGGACGTTCGGTGACTTCGAGATCCAATTCGAGTCCGTGCCCGAAAGATTGCAACTTTCGACGCGGGGGGCATTTCGGTAAAAACACGACTTTCCTGCCTGTAGGACGTTCCGGACCAAACGCGTATGATCTAATTTTGCATTTCGTGCAGAACCGGACGTTCGGTGAGTTCGAGATCCAAATTCGAGTCCGTGCCCGAAAGATTGCAACTTTCGACGCGGGGGCATTTCGGTAAAAACACGACTTTTCTGCCCGTAGGTTTTTCCGGACCAAACGCGAATGATCTATTTTTGCATTTCGTGCAGAACCGGATGTTCGGTGAGTTCGAGATCCAAATTCGAGTCCGTGCCCGAAAGATCGCAACTTTCAACGCGGGGGCATTTCGGTAAAAACACGACTTTCCCACCCGGAGGACGTGTCGGACGAAACGCGTATGATCTATTTTGGAATTTCACGTAGAACTAGACGTTCAGTGAGTTCGGTATCGAAGTTCGATAACGCGCCCGAAACATCGCAAGCAAGTTTCGACGCGGCGAGCGTTTCGGTAAAAACACGACTTTCCTGCCCGTAGGACGTTCCGGACCAAACGCGAATGATCTATTTTTGCATTTCGTGCAGAACCGGACGTTCAGTGAGTTCGAGATCCAAATTCTAGTCCGTGCCCGAAAGATCGCAACTTTCGACGCGGGGGGCATTTCGGTAAAAACACGACTTTCCCACTCGGAGGACGTGTCGGACGAAACGCGTATGATCTATTTTGGAATTTCACGCAGAACTAGACGTTCAGTGAGTTCGGTATCGAAGTTCGAGAACGCGCCCGAAACATCGCAAGCAAGTTTCGACGCTTCGAACGTTTCGGTAAAAACACGACTTTCCTGCCTGTAGGACGTTCCGGACCAAACGCGAATGATCTATTTTTGCATTTCGTGCAGAACCGGACGTTCGGTGAGTTCGAGATCCAAATTCGAGTCCGTGCCCGAAAGATTGCAACTTTCGACGCGGGGGGCATTTCGGTAAAAACACGACTTTCCTGCCCGTAGGTTTTTCCTGACCAACCGCGAATGATCTATTTTTGCATTTCGTGCCGAACCGGACGTTCGGTGACTTCGAGATCCAATTCGAGTCCGTGCCCGAAAGATTGCAACTTTCGACGCGGGGGGCATTTCGGTAAAAACACGACTTTCCTGCCTGTAGGACGTTCCGGACCAAACGCGAATGATCTAATTTTGCATTTCGTGCAGAACCGGACGTTCGGTGAGTTCGAGATCCAAATTCGAGTCCGTGCCCGAAAGATTGCAACTTTCGACGCGGCGAGCGTTTCGGTAAAAACACGACTTTCCTGCCCGTAGGACGTTCCGGACCAAACGCGAATGATCTATTTTTGCATTTCGTGCAGAACCGGACGTTCGGTGAGTTCGAGATCCGAATTCGAGTCCGTGCCCGAAAGATCACAACTTTCGACGCGGGGGCATTTCGGTAAAAACACGACTTTCCCACCCGGAGGACGTGTCGGACGAAACGCGTATGATCTATTTTGGAATTTCACGTAGAACTAGACGTTCAGTGAGTTCGGTATCGAAGTTCGATAACGCGCCCGAAACATCGCAAGCAAGTTTCGACGCGGCGAGCGTTTCGGTAAAAACACGACTTTCCTCCCCGTAGGACGTTCTGGACCAAACGCGAATGATCTATTTTTGCATTTCGTGCAGAACCGGACGTTCAGTGAGTTCGAGATCCAAATTCTAGTCCGTGCCCGAAAGATCGCAACTTTCGACGCGGGGGGCATTTCGGTAAAAACACGACTTTCCCACTCGGAGGACGTGTCGGACGAAACGCGTATGATCTATTTTGTAATTTCACGCAGAACAAGTCGTTCAGTGAGTTCGGTATCGAAGTTCGAGAACGCGCCCGAAACATCGCAAGCAAGTTTCGACGCTTCGAACGTTTCGGTAAAAACACGACTTTCCTGCCTGTAGGACGTTCCGGACCAAACGCGAATGATCTAATTTTGCATTTCGTGCAGAACCGGACGTTCGGTGAGTGCGAGATCCAAATTCGAGTCCGTGCCCGAAAGATTGCAACTTTCGACGCGGGGGGCATTTCGGTAAAAACACGACTTTCCTGCCCGTAGGTTTTTCAGGACCAACCGCGAATGATCTATTTTTGCATTTCGTGCAGAACCGGACGTTCGGTGACTTCGAGATCCAATTCGAGTCCGTGCCCGAAAGATTGCAACTTTCGACGCGGGGGGCATTTCGGTAAAAACACGACTTTCCTGCCTGTAGGACGTTCCGGACCAAACGCGAATGATCTATTTTTGCATTTCGTGCAGAGCCGGACGTTCGGTGAGTTCGAGATCCAAATTCGAGTCCGTGCCCGAAAGATCGCAACTTTCGACGCGGGGGGCATTTCGGTAAAAACACGACTTTCCCACCCGGAGGACGTTTCGAACGAAACGCGTAGGATCTATTTTGGAATTTCACGCAGAACTAGACGTCCAGTGAGTTCGGTATCGAAGTTCGAGAACGCGCCCGAAACATCGCCAGCAAGTTTCGACGCGGCCAGCGTTTCGGTAAAAACACGACTTTCCTGCCCGTAGGACGTTCCGGACCAAACGCGAATAATCTATTTTTGCATTTCGTGCAGAACCGGACGTTCGGTGAGTTCGAGATCCAAATTTGAGTCCGTGCCCGAAAGATTGCAACTTTCGACGCGGGGGCATTTCGGTAAAAACACGACTTTCCTGCCCGTAAGTTTTTCCGGACCAACCGCGAATGATCTATTTTTGCATTTCGTGCAGAACCGGACGTTCGGTGAGTTCGAGATCCAAATTCGAGTCCGTGCCCGAAAGATTGCAACTTTCGACGCGGGGGGCAATTCGGTAAAAACACGACTTTCCTGCCTGTACGACGTTCCGGACCAAACGCGAATGATCTATTTTTGCATTTCGTGCAGAACCGGACGTTCGGTGAGTTCGAGATCCAAATTCGAGTTCGTGCCCGAAAGATCGCAACTTTCGACGCGGGGGGCATTTCGGTAAAAACACGACTTTCCCACCCGGAGGACGTGTCAGACGAAACGCGTATGATCTATTTTGGAATTTCATGCAGAACTAGACGTCCAGTGAGTTCGGTATCGAAGTTCGAGAACGCGCCCGAAACATCGCCAGCAAGTTTCGACGCGGCCAGCGTTTCAGTAAAAACACGACTTTCCTGCCCGTAGGACGTTCCGGACCAAACGCGAATGATCTATTTTTGCATTTCGTGCAGAACCGGACGTTCGGTGAGTTCAAGATCCAAATTCGAGTCCGTGACCGAAAGATCGCAACTTTCGACGCGGGGGCATTTCGGTAAAAACACGACTTTCCCACCCGGAGGACGTGTCGGACGAAACGCGTATGATCTATTTTGGAATTTCACGTAGAACTAGACGTTCAGTGAGTTCGGTATCGAAGTTCGAGAACGCGCCCGAAACATCGCAAGCAAGTTTCGACGCGGCGAGCGTTTCGGTAAAAACACGACTTTCCTGCCCGAAGGACGTTGCGGACCAAACGCGAATGATCTATTTTTACATTTCGTGCAGAGCCGGACGTTCGGTGAGTTCGAGATCCAAATTCGAGTCCGTGCCCGAAAGATCGCAACTTTCGACGCGGGGGCATTTCGGTAAAAACACGACTTTCCCACCCGGAGGACGTGTCGGACGAAACGCGTATGATCTATTTTGGAATTTCACGTAGACTAGACGTTCAGTGAGTTCGGTATCGAAGTTCGAGAACGCGCCCGAAACATCGCAGGCAAGTTTCGACGCGGCGAGCGTTTCGGTAAAAACACGACTTTCCTGCCCGTAGGACGTTCCGGACCAAACGCGAATGATCTATTTTTGCATTTCGTGCAGAACCGGACGTTCAGTGAGTTCGAGATCCAAATTCTAGTCCATGCCCGAAAGATCGCAACTTTCGACGCGGGGGGCATTTCGGTAAAAACTCGACTTTCCCACTCGGAGGACGTGTCGGACGAAACGCGTATGATCTATTTTGGAATTTCACGCAGAACTAGACGTTCAGTGAGTTCGGTATCGAAGTTCGAGAACGCGCCCGAAACATCGCAAGCAAGTTTCGACGCTTCGAACGTTTCGGTAAAAACACGACTTTCCTGCCTGTAGGACGTTCCGGACCAAACGCGAATGATCTATTTTTGCATTTCGTGCAGAACCGGACGTTCGGTGAGTTCAAGATCCAAATTTGAGTCCGTGCCCGAAAGATTGCAACTTTCGACGCGGGGGGCATTTCGGTAAAAACACGACTTTCCTGCCCGTAAGTTTTTCCGGACCAACCGCGAATGATCTATTTTTGCATTTCGTGCAGAACCGGACGTTCGGTGAGTTCGAGATCCAAATTCGAGTCTGTGCCCGAAAGATTGCAACTTTCGACGCGGGGGGCAATTCGGTAAAAACACGACTTTCCTGCCTGTAGGACGTTCCGGACCAAACGCGAATGATCTATTTTTGCATTTCGTGCAGAACCGGACGTTCGGTGAGTTCGAGATCCAAATTCGAGTCCGTGCCCGAAAGATCGCAACTTTCGACGCGGGGGGCATTTCGGTAAAAACACGACTTTCCCACCCGGAGGACGTGTCGGACGAAACGCGTATGATCTATTTTGGAATTTCACGTAGAACTAGACGTTCAGTGAGTTCGGTATCGAAGTTCGAGAACGCGCCCGAAACATCGCAGGCAAGTTTCGACGCGGCGAGCGTTTCGGTAAAAACACGACTTTCCTGCCCGTAGGACGTTCCGGACCAAACGCGAATGATCTATTTTTGCATTTCGTGCAGAACCGGACGTTCGGTGAGTTCGAGATCCAAATTCTAGTCCGTGCCCGAAAGATCGCAACTTTCGACGCGGGGGGCATTTCGGTAAAAACACGACTTTCCCACCCGGAGGACGTGTCGAACGAAACGCGTATGATCTATTTTGGAATTTCACGCAGAACTAGACGTCCAGTGAGTTCGGTATCGAAGTTCGAGAACGCGCCCGAAACATCGCCAGCAAGTTTCGACGCGGCCAGCGTTTCGGTAAAAACACGACTTTCCTGCCCGTAGGACGTTCCGGACCAAACGCGAATGATCTATTTTTCCATTTCGTGCAGAATCGGACGTTCGGTGAGTTCGAGATCCAAATTCGAGTCCGTGCCCGAAAGATCGCAACTTTCGATGCGGGGGCATTTCGGTAAAAACACGACTTTTCCACCCGGAGGACGTGTCGGACGAAACGCGTATGATCTATTTTGGAATTTCACGTAGAACTAGACGTTCAGTGAGTTCGGTATCGAAGTTCGAGAACGCGCCCGAAACATCGCAAGCAAGTTTCGACGCGGCGAGCGTTTCGGTAAAAACACGACTTTCCTGCCCGTAGGACGTTCCGGACCAAACGCGAATGATCTATTTTTGCATTTCGTGCAGAGCCGGACGTTCGGTGAGTTCGAGATCCAAATTCGAGTCCGTGCCCGAAAGATCGCAACTTTCGACGCGGGGGGCATTTTGGTAAAAACACGACTTTCCCACCCGGAGGACGTTTCGAACGAAACGCGTATGATCTATTTTGGAATTTCACGCAGAACTAGACGTCCAGTGAGTTCGGTATCGAACTTCGAGAACGCGCCCGAAACATCGCCAGCAAGTTTCGACGCGTCCAGCGTTTCGGTAAAAACACGACTTTCCTGCCCGTAGGACGTTCCGGACCAAACGCGAATGATCTATTTTTGCATTTCGTGCAGAACCGGACGTTCGGTGAGTTCGAGATCCAAATTCGAGTCCGTGCCCGAAAGATCGCAACTTTCGACGCGGGGGCATTTCGGTAAAAACACGACTTTCCCACCCGGAGGACGTGTCAGACGAAACGCGTATGATCTATTTTGGAATTTCACGCAGAACTAGACGTCCAGTGAGTTCGGTATCGAAGTTCGAGAATGCGCCCGAAACATCGCCAGCAAGTTTCGACGCGGCCAGCGTTTCGGTAAAAACACGACTTTTCTGCCCGTAGGACGTTCCGGACCAAACGCGAATGATCTATTTTTGCATTTCGTGCAGAACCGGACATTCGGTGAGTTCGAGATCCAAATTCGAGTCCGTGCCCGATAGATCGCAACTTTCGACGCGGGGGCATTTCGGTAAAAACACGACTTTCCCACCCGGAGGACGTGTCGGACGAAACACGTATGATCTATTTTGGAATTTCACGTAGAACTAGACGTTCAGTGAGTTCGGTATCGAAGTTCGAGAACGCGCCCGAAACATCGCAAGCAAGTTTCGACGCGGCGAGCGTTTCGGTAAAAACACGACTTTCCTGCCCGTAGGACGTTCCGGACCAAACGCGAATGATCTATTTTTGCATTTCGTGCAGAACCGGACGTTCGGTGAGTTCGAGATCCAAATTCGAGTCCGTGCCCGAAAGATCGCAACTTTCGACGCGGGGGGCATTTCGGTAAAAACACGACTTTCCCACCCGGAGGACGTGTCGGACGAAACGCGTATGCTCTATTTTGGAATTTCACGCAGAACTAGACGTCCAGTGAGTTCGGTATCGAAGTTCGAGAACGCGCCCGAAACATCGCAAGCAAGTTTCGACGCGGCGAGCGTTTCGGTAAAAACACGACTTTCCTGCCCGTAGGACGTTCTGGACCAAACGCGAATGATCTATTTTTGCATTTCGTGCAGAACCGGACGTTCAGTGAGTTCGAGATCCAAATTCTAGTCCGTGCCCGAAAGATCGCAACTTTCGACGCGGGGGGCATTTCGGTAAAAACACGACTTTCCCACTCGGAGGACGTGTCGGACGAAATGCGTATGATCTATTTTGGAATTTCACGCAGAACTAGACGTTCAGTGAGTTCGGTATCGAAGTTCGAGAACGCGCCCGAAACATCGCAAGCAAGTTTCGACGCTTCGAACGTTTCGGAAAAAACAAGACTTTTCTGCCCGTAGGACGTTCCGGACCAAACGCGAATGATCTATTTTTGCATTTCGTGCAGAACCGAACGTTCGGTGAGTTCGAGATCCAAATTCGAGTCCGTGCCCGAAAGATCGCAACTTTCGACGCGGGGGCATTTCGGTAAAAACACGACTTTTCCACCCGGAGGACGTGTCGGACGAAACGCGTATGATCTATTTTGGAATTTCACGTAGAACTAGACGTTCAGTGAGTTCGGTATCGAAGTTCGAGAACGCGCCCGAAACATCGACAGCAAGTTTCGACGCGGCCAGCGTTTCGGTAAAAACACGACTTTCATGCCCGTAGGACGTTCCGGAGCAAACGCGAATGATCTATTTTTGCATTTCGTGCAGAACCGGACGTTCGGTGAGTTCGAGATCCAAATTCTAGTCCGTGCCCGAAAGATCGCAACTTTCGACGCGGGGGGCATTTCGGTAAAAACACGACTTTCCCACCCGGAGGACGTGTCGAACGAAACGCGTATGATCTATTTTGGAATTTCACGCAGAACTAGACGTCCAGTGAGTTCGGTATCGAAGTTCGAGAACGCGCCCGAAACATCGCCAGCAAGTTTCGACGCGGCCAGCGTTTCGGTAAAAACACGACTTTCCTGCCCGTAGGACGTTCCGGACCAAACGCGAATGATCTATTTTTCCATTTCGTGCAGAATCGGACGTTCGGTGAGTTCGAGATCCAAATTCGAGTCCGTGCCCGAAAGATCGCAACTTTCGATGCGGGGGCATTTCGGTAAAAACACGACTTTCCCACCCGGAGGACGTGTCGGACGAAACGCGTATGATCTATTTTGGAATTTCACGTAGAACTAGACGTTCAGTGAGTTCGGTATCGAAGTTCGAGAACGCGCCCGAAACATCGCAAGCAAGTTTCGACGCGGCGAGCGTTTCGGTAAAAACACGACTTTCCTGCCCGTAGGACGTTCCGGACCAAACGCGAATGATCTATTTTTGCATTTCGTGCAGAACCGGACGTTCGGTGAGTTCGAGATCCAAATTCGAGTCCGTGCCCGAAAGATCGCAACTTTCGACGCGGGGGGCATTTCGGTAAAAACACGACTTTCCCACCCGGAGGACGTGTCGGACGAAACGCGTATGCTCTATTTTGGAATTTCACGCAGAACTAGACGTCCAGTGAGTTCGGTATCGAAGTTCGAGAACGCGCCCGAAACATCGCAAGCAAGTTTCGACGCGGCGAGCGTTTCGGTAAAAACACGACTTTCCTGCCCGTAGGACGTTCCGGACCAAACGCGAATGATCTATTTTTGCATTTCGTGCAGAATCGGACGTTCGGTGAGTTCGAGATCCAAATTCGAGTCCGTGCCCGAAAGATCGCAACTTTCGACCCGGGGGCATTTCGGTAAAAACACGACTTTCCCACCCGGAGGACGTGTCGGACGAAACGCGTATGCTCTATTTTGGAATTTCACGTAGAACTAGACGTTCAGTGAGTTCGGTATCGAAGTTCGAGAACGCGCCCGAAACATCGCAAGCAAGTTTCGACGCGGCGAGCGTTTCGGTAAAAACACGACTTTCCTGCCCGTAGGACGTTCCGGACCAAACGCGAATGATCTATTTTTGCATTTCGTGCAGAGCCGAACGTTCGGTGAGTTCGAGATCCAAATTCGAGTCCGTGCCCGAAAGATCGCAACTTTCGACGCGGGGGGCATTTTGGTAAAAACACGACTTTCCCACCCGGAGGACGTTTCGAACGAAACGCGTATGATCTATTTTGGAATTTCACGCAGAACTAGACGTCCAGTGAGTTCGGTATCGAACTTCGAGAACGCGCCCGAAACATCGCCAGCAAGTTTCGACGCGTCCAGCGTTTCGGTAAAAACACGACTTTCCTGCCCGTAGGACGTTCCGGACCAAACGCGAATGATCTATTTTTGCATTTCGTGCAGAACCGGACGTTCGGTGAGTTCGAGATCCAAATTCGAGTCCGTGCCCGAAAGATCGCAACTTTCGACGCGGGGGCATTTCGGTAAAAACACGACTTTCCCACCCGGAGGACGTGTCGGACGAAACGCGTATGATCTATTTTGGAATTTCACGTAGAACTAGACGTTCAGTGAGTTCGGTATCGAAGTTCGAGAACGCGCCCGAAACATCGACAGCAAGTTTCGATGCGGCCAGCGTTTCGGTAAAAACACGACTTTCATGCCCGTAGGACGTTCCGGGCCAAACGCGAATGATCTATTTTTGCATTTCGTGCAGAACCGGACGTTCGGTGAGTTCGAGATCCAAATTAGTGTCCGTGTCCGAAAGATCTTAACTTTCGACGCGGGGGCATTTCGGTAAAAACACGAATTTCCCACCCGGAGGACGTGTCGGACGAAACGCGTATGATCTATTTTGGAATTTCACGTAGAACTAGACGTTCAGTGAGTTCGGTATCGAAGTTCGATAACGCGCCCGAAACATCGCAAGCAAGTTTCGACGCGGCGAGCGTTTCGGTAAAAACACGACTTTCCTGCCCGTAGGACGTTCTGGACCAAACGCGAATGATCTATTTTTGCATTTCGTGCAGAACCGGACGTTCAGTGAGTTCGAGATCCAAATTCTAGTCCGTGCCCGAAAGATCGCAACTTTCGACGCGGGGGGCATTTCGGTAAAAACACGACTTTCCCACTCGGAGGACGTGTCGGACGAAACGCGTATGATCTATTTTGGAATTTCACGCAGAACTAGACGTTCAGTGAGTTCGGTATCGAAGTTCGAGAACGCGCCCGAAACATCGCAAGCAAGTTTCGACGCTTCGAACGTTTCGGAAAAAACAAGACTTTTCTGCCCGTAGGACGTTCCGGACCAAACGCGAATGATCTATTTTTGCATTTCGTGCAGAACCGGACGTTCGGTGAGTTCGAGATCCAAATTCGAGTCCGTGCCCGAAAGATTGCAACTTTCGACGCGGGGGGCATTTCGGTAAAAACACGACTTTCCTGCCCGTAGGTTTTTCCGGACCAACCGCGAATAATCTATTTTTGTATTTCGTGCAGAACCGGACGTTCGGTGAGTTCGAGATCCAAATTCGAGTCCGTGCCCGAAAGATTGCTTTCGACGCGGGGGGCATTTCGGTAAAAACATGACTTTCCTGCCTGTAGGACGTTCCGGACCAAACGCGAATGATCTATTTTTGCATTTCGTGCAGAACCGGACGTTCGGTGAGTTCGAGATCCAAATTCGAGTCCGTGCCCGAAAGATCGCAACTTTCGACGCGGGGGGCATTTCGGTAAAAACACGACTTTCCTGCCCGTAGGTTTTTCCGGACCAACCGCGAATAATCTATTTTTGTATTTCGTGCAGAACCGGACGTTCGGTGAGTTCGAGATCCAAATTCGAGTCCGTGCCCGAAAGATTGCTTTCGACGCGGGGGGCATTTCGGTAAAAACATGACTTTCCTGCCTGTAGGACGTTCCGGACCAAACGCGAATGATCTATTTTTGCATTTCGTGCAGAACCGGACGTTCGGTGAGTTCGAGATCCAAATTCGAGTCCGTGCCCGAAAGATCGCAACTTTCGACGCGGGGGGCATTTCGGTAAAAACACGACTTTCCCACCCGGAGGACGTGTCAGACGAAACGCGTATGATCTATTTTGGAATTTCACGCAGAACTAGACGTCCAGTGAGTTCGGTATCGAACTTCGAGAACGCGCCCGAAACATCGCCAGCAAGTTTCGACGCGGCCAGTGTTTCGGTAAAAACACGACTTTCCTGCCCGTAGGACGTTCCGGACCAAACGCGAATGATCTATTTTTGCATTTCGTGCAGAACCGGACGTTCGGTGAGTTCGAGATCCAAATTCGAGTCCGTGCCCGAAAGATCGCAACTTTCGACGCGGGGGGCATTTCGGTAAAAACACGACTTTCCCACCCGGAGGACGTGTCAGACGAAACGCGTATGATCTATTTTGGAATTTCACGCAGAACTAGACGTCCAGTGAGTTCGGTATCGAAGTTCGAGAACGCGCCCGAAACATCGCCAGCAAGTTTCGACGCGGCCAGCGTTTCGGTAAAAACACGACTTTTCTGCCCGTAGGACGTTCCGGACCAAACGCGAATGATCTATTTTTGCATTTCGTGCAGAACCGGACATTCGGTGAGTTCGAGATCCAAATTCGAGTCCGTGCCCGATAGATCGCAACTTTCGACGCGGGGGCATTTCGGTAAAAACACGACTTTCCCACCCGGAGGACGTGTCGGACGAAACACGTATGATCTATTTTGGAATTTCACGTAGAACTAGACGTTCAGTGAGTTCGGTATCGAAGTTCGAGAACGCGCCCGAAACATCGCAAGCAAGTTTCGACGCGGCGAGCGTTTCGGTAAAAACACGACTTTCCTGCCCGTAGGACGTTCCGGACCAAACGCGAATGATCTATTTTTGCATTTCGTGCAGAACCGGACGTTCGGTGAGTTCGAGATCCAAATTCGAGTCCGTGCCCGAAAGATCGCAACTTTCGACGCGGGGGGCATTTCGGTAAAAACACGACTTTCCCACCCGGAGGACGTGTCGGACGAAACGCGTATGCTCTATTTTGGAATTTCACGCAGAACTAGACGTCCAGTGAGTTCGGTATCGAAGTTCGAGAACGCGCCCGAAACATCGCAAGCAAGTTTCGACGCGGCGAGCGTTTCGGTAAAAACACGACTTTCCTTCCCGTAGGACGTTCCGGACCAAACGCGAATGATCTATTTTTGCATTTCGTGCAGAATCGGACGTTCGGTGAGTTCGAGATCCAAATTCGAGTCCGTGCCCGAAAGATCGCAACTTTCGACCCGGGGGCATTTCGGTAAAAACACGACTTTCCCACCCGGAGGACGTGTCGGACGAAACGCGTATGCTCTATTTTGGAATTTCACGTAGAACTAGACGTTCAGTGAGTTCGGTATCGAAGTTCGAGAACGCGCCCGAAACATCGCAAGCAAGTTTCGACGCGGCGAGCGTTTCGGTAAAAACACGACTTTCCTGCCCGTAGGACGTTCCGGACCAAACGCGAATGATCTATTTTTGCATTTCGTGCAGAGCCGAACGTTCGGTGAGTTCGAGATCCAAATTCGAGTCCGTGCCCGAAAGATCGCAACTTTCGACGCGGGGGGCATTTTGGTAAAAACACGACTTTCCCACCCGGAGGACGTTTCGAACGAAACGCGTATGATCTATTTTGGAATTTCACGCAGAACTAGACGTCCAGTGAGTTCGGTATCGAACTTCGAGAACGCGCCCGAAACATCGCCAGCAAGTTTCGACGCGGCCAGCGTTTCGGTAAAAACACGACTTTCCTGCCCGTAGGACGTTCCGGACCAAACGCGAATGATCTATTTTTGCATTTCGTGCAGAACCGGACGTTCAGTGAGTTCGAGATCCAAATTCTAATCCGTGCCCGAAAGATCGCAACTTTCGACGCGGGGGGCATTTCGGTAAAAACACGACTTTCCCACTCGGAGGACGTGTCGGATGAAACGCGTATGATCTATTTTGGAATTTCACGCAGAACTAGACGTTCAGTGAGTTCGCTATCGAAGTTCGAGAACGCGCCCGAAACATCGCAAGCAAGTTTCGACGCTTCGAACGTTTCGGTAAAAACACGACTTTCCTGCCTGTAGGACGTTCCGGACCAAACGCGAATGATCTAATTTTGCATTTCGTGCAGAACCGGACGTTCGGTGAGTTCGAGATCCAAATTCGAGTCCGTGCCCGAAAGATTGCAACTTTCGACGCGGGGGGCATTTCGGTAAAAACACGACTTTCCTGCCTGTAGGACGTTCCGGACCAAACGCGAATGATCTATTTTTGCATTTCGTGCAGAACCGGACGTTCGGTGAGTTCGAGATCCAAATTCGAGTCCGAATCCCGAAAGATCGCAACTTTCGACGCGGGGGCATTTCGGTAAAAACACGACTTTCCCACCCGGAGGACGTGTCGGACGAAACGCGTATGCTCTATTTTGGAATTTCACGTAGAACTAGACGTTCAGTGAGTTCGGTATCGAAGTTCGAGAACGCGCCCGAAACATCGCAAGCAAGTTTCGACGCGGCGAGCGTTTCGGTAAAAACACGACTTTCCTGCCCGTAGGACGTTCCGGACCAAACGCGAATGATCTATTTTTGCATTTCGTGCAGAGCCGAACGTTCGGTGAGTTCGAGACCCAAATTCGAGTCCGTGCCCGAAAGATCGCAACTTTCGACGCGGGGGGCATTTTGGTAAAAACACGACTTTCCCACCTGGAGGACGTTTCGAACGAAACGCGTATGATCTATTTTGGAATTTCACGCAGAACTAGACGTCCAGTGAGTTCGGTATCGAACTTCGAGAACGCGCCCGAAACATCGCCAGCAAGTTTCGACGCGGCCAGTGTTTCGGTAAAAACACGACTTTCCTGCCCGTAGGACGTTCCGGACCAAACGCGAATGATCTATTTTTGCATTTCGTGCAGAACCGGACGTTCGGTGAGTTCGAGATCCAAATTCGAGTCCGTGCCCGAAAGATCGCAACTTTCGACGCGGGGGGCATTTCGGTAAAAACACGACTTTCCCACCCGGAGGACGTGTCAGACGAAACGCGTATGATCTATTTTGGAATTTCACGCAGAACTAGACGTCCAGTGAGTTCGGTATCGAAGTTCGAGAACGCGCCCGAAACATCGCCAGCAAGTTTCGACGCGGCCAGCGTTTCGGTAAAAACACGACTTTTCTGCCCGTAGGACGTTCCGGACCAAACGCGAATGATCTATTTTTGCATTTCGTGCAGAACCGGACATTCGGTGAGTTCGAGATCCAAATTCGAGTCCGTGCCCGATAGATCGCAACTTTCGACGCGGGGGCATTTCGGTAAAAACACGACTTTCCCACCCGGAGGACGTGTCGGACGAAACACGTATGATCTATTTTGGAATTTCACGTAGAACTAGACGTTCAGTGAGTTCGGTATCGAAGTTCGAGAACGCGCCCGAAACATCGCAAGCAAGTTTCGACGCGGCGAGCGTTTCGGTAAAAACACGACTTTCCTGCCCGTAGGACGTTCCGGACCAAACGCGAATGATCTATTTTTGCATTTCGTGCAGAACCGGACGTTCGGTGAGTTCGAGATCCAAATTCGAGTCCGTGCCCGAAAGATCGCAACTTTCGACGCGGGGGGCATTTCGGTAAAAACACGACTTTCCCACCCGGAGGACGTGTCGGACGAAATGCGTATGCTCTATTTTGGAATTTCACGCAGAACTAGACGTCCAGTGAGTTCGGTATCGAAGTTCGAGAACGCGCCCGAAACATCGCAAGCAAGTTTCGACGCGGCGAGCGTTTCGGTAAAAACACGACTTTCCTTCCCGTAGGACGTTCCGGACCAAACGCGAATGATCTATTTTTGCATTTCGTGCAGAATCGGACGTTCGGTGAGTTCGAGATCCAAATTCGAGTCCGTGCCCGAAAGATCGCAACTTTCGACCCGGGGGCATTTCGGTAAAAACACGACTTTCCCACCCGGAGGACGTGTCGGACGAAACGCGTATGCTCTATTTTGGAATTTCACGTAGAACTAGACGTTCAGTGAGTTCGGTATCGAAGTTCGAGAACGCGCCCGAAACATCGCCAGCAAGTTTCGACGCGGCCAGCGTTTCGGTAAAAACACGACTTTTCTGCCCGTAGGACGTTCCGGACCAAACGCGAATGATCTATTTTTGCATTTCGTGCAGAACCGGACATTCGGTGAGTTCGAGATCCAAATTCGAGTCCGTGCCCGATAGATCGCAACTTTCGACGCGGGGGCATTTCGGTAAAAACACGACTTTCCCACCCGGAGGACGTGTCGGACGAAACACGTATGATCTATTTTGGAATTTCACGTAGAACTAGACGTTCAGTGAGTTCGGTATCGAAGTTCGAGAACGCGCCCGAAACATCGCAAGCAAGTTTCGACGCGGCGAGCGTTTCGGTAAAAACACGACTTTCCTGCCCGTAGGACGTTCCGGACCAAACGCGAATGATCTATTTTTGCATTTCGTGCAGAACCGGACGTTCGGTGAGTTCGAGATCCAAATTCGAGTCCGTGCCCGAAAGATCGCAACTTTCGACGCGGGGGGCATTTCGGTAAAAACACGACTTTCCCACTCGGAGGACGTGTCGGATGAAACGCGTATGATCTATTTTGGAATTTCACGCAGAACTAGACGTTCAGTGAGTTCGCTATCGAAGTTCGAGAACGCGCCCGAAACATCGCAAGCAAGTTTCGACGCTTCGAACGTTTCGGTAAAAACACGACTTTCCTGCCTGTAGGACGTTCCGGACCAAACGCGAATGATCTAATTTTGCATTTCGTGCAGAACCGGACGTTCGGTGAGTTCGAGATCCAAATTCGAGTCCGTGCCCGAAAGATTGCAACTTTCGACGCGGGGGGCATTTCGGTAAAAACACGACTTTCCTGCCTGTAGGACGTTCCGGACCAAACGCGAATGATCTATTTTTGCATTTCGTGCAGAACCGGACGTTCGGTGAGTTCGAGATCCAAATTCGAGTCCGAATCCCGAAAGATCGCAACTTTCGACGCGGGGGCATTTCGGTAAAAACACGACTTTCCCACCCGGAGGACGTGTCGGACGAAACGCGTATGCTCTATTTTGGAATTTCACGTAGAACTAGACGTTCAGTGAGTTCGGTATCGAAGTTCGAGAACGCGCCCGAAACATCGCAAGCAAGTTTCGACGCGGCGAGCGTTTCGGTAAAAACACGACTTTCCTGCCCGTAGGACGTTCCGGACCAAACGCGAATGATCTATTTTTGCATTTCGTGCAGAGCCGAACGTTCGGTGAGTTCGAGACCCAAATTCGAGTCCGTGCCCGAAAGATCGCAACTTTCGACGCGGGGGGCATTTTGGTAAAAACACGACTTTCCCACCTGGAGGACGTTTCGAACGAAACGCGTATGATCTATTTTGGAATTTCACGCAGAACTAGACGTCCAGTGAGTTCGGTATCGAACTTCGAGAACGCGCCCGAAACATCGCCAGCAAGTTTCGACGCGGCCAGTGTTTCGGTAAAAACACGACTTTCCTGCCCGTAGGACGTTCCGGACCAAACGCGAATGATCTATTTTTGCATTTCGTGCAGAACCGGACGTTCGGTGAGTTCGAGATCCAAATTCGAGTCCGTGCCCGAAAGATCGCAACTTTCGACGCGGGGGGCATTTCGGTAAAAACACGACTTTCCCACCCGGAGGACGTGTCAGACGAAACGCGTATGATCTATTTTGGAATTTCACGCAGAACTAGACGTCCAGTGAGTTCGGTATCGAAGTTCGAGAACGCGCCCGAAACATCGCCAGCAAGTTTCGACGCGGCCAGCGTTTCGGTAAAAACACGACTTTTCTGCCCGTAGGACGTTCCGGACCAAACGCGAATGATCTATTTTTGCATTTCGTGCAGAACCGGACATTCGGTGAGTTCGAGATCCAAATTCGAGTCCGTGCCCGATAGATCGCAACTTTCGACGCGGGGGCATTTCGGTAAAAACACGACTTTCCCACCCGGAGGACGTGTCGGACGAAACACGTATGATCTATTTTGGAATTTCACGTAGAACTAGACGTTCAGTGAGTTCGGTATCGAAGTTCGAGAACGCGCCCGAAACATCGCAAGCAAGTTTCGACGCGGCGAGCGTTTCGGTAAAAACACGACTTTCCTGCCCGTAGGACGTTCCGGACCAAACGCGAATGATCTATTTTTGCATTTCGTGCAGAACCGGACGTTCGGTGAGTTCGAGATCCAAATTCGAGTCCGTGCCCGAAAGATCGCAACTTTCGACGCGGGGGGCATTTCGGTAAAAACACGACTTTCCCACCCGGAGGACGTGTCGGACGAAATGCGTATGCTCTATTTTGGAATTTCACGCAGAACTAGACGTCCAGTGAGTTCGGTATCGAAGTTCGAGAACGCGCCCGAAACATCGCAAGCAAGTTTCGACGCGGCGAGCGTTTCGGTAAAAACACGACTTTCCTTCCCGTAGGACGTTCCGGACCAAACGCGAATGATCTATTTTTGCATTTCGTGCAGAATCGGACGTTCGGTGAGTTCGAGATCCAAATTCGAGTCCGTGCCCGAAAGATCGCAACTTTCGACCCGGGGGCATTTCGGTAAAAACACGACTTTCCCACCCGGAGGACGTGTCGGACGAAACGCGTATGCTCTATTTTGGAATTTCACGTAGAACTAGACGTTCAGTGAGTTCGGTATCGAAGTTCGAGAACGCGCCCGAAACATCGCCAGCAAGTTTCGACGCGGCCAGCGTTTCGGTAAAAACACGACTTTTCTGCCCGTAGGACGTTCCGGACCAAACGCGAATGATCTATTTTTGCATTTCGTGCAGAACCGGACATTCGGTGAGTTCGAGATCCAAATTCGAGTCCGTGCCCGATAGATCGCAACTTTCGACGCGGGGGCATTTCGGTAAAAACACGACTTTCCCACCCGGAGGACGTGTCGGACGAAACACGTATGATCTATTTTGGAATTTCACGTAGAACTAGACGTTCAGTGAGTTCGGTATCGAAGTTCGAGAACGCGCCCGAAACATCGCAAGCAAGTTTCGACGCGGCGAGCGTTTCGGTAAAAACACGACTTTCCTGCCCGTAGGACGTTCCGGACCAAACGCGAATGATCTATTTTTGCATTTCGTGCAGAACCGGACGTTCGGTGAGTTCGAGATCCAAATTCGAGTCCGTGCCCGAAAGATCGCAACTTTCGACGCGGGGGGCATTTCGGTAAAAACACGACTTTCCCACCCGGAGGACGTGTCGGACGAAACGCGTATGCTCTATTTTGGAATTTCACGCAGAACTAGACGTCCAGTGAGTTCGGTATCGAAGTTCGAGAACGCGCCCGAAACATCGCAAGCAAGTTTCGACGCGGCGAGCGTTTCGGTAAAAACACGACTTTCCTTCCCGTAGGACGTTCCGGACCAAACGCGAATGATCTATTTTTGCATTTCGTGCAGAATCGGACGTTCGGTGAGTTCGAGATCCAAATTCGAGTCCGTGCCCGAAAGATCGCAACTTTCGACCCGGGGGCATTTCGGTAAAAACACGACTTTCCCACCCGGAGGACGTGTCGGACGAAACGCGTATGCTCTATTTTGGAATTTCACGTAGAACTAGACGTTCAGTGAGTTCGGTATCGAAGTTCGAGAACGCGCCCGAAACATCGCAAGCAAGTTTCGACGCGGCGAGCGTTTCGGTAAAAACACGACTTTCCTGCCCGTAGGACGTTCCGGACCAAACGCGAATGATCTATTTTTGCATTTCGTGCAGAGCCGAACGTTCGGTGAGTTCGAGATCCAAATTCGAGTCCGTGCCCGAAAGATCGCAACTTTCGACGCGGGGGGCATTTTGGTAAAAACACGACTTTCCCACCCGGAGGACGTTTCGAACGAAACGCGTATGATCTATTTTGGAATTTCACGCAGAACTAGACGTCCAGTGAGTTCGGTATCGAACTTCGAGAACGCGCCCGAAACATCGCCAGCAAGTTTCGACGCGGCCAGCGTTTCGGTAAAAACACGACTTTCCTGCCCGTAGGACGTTCCGGACCAAACGCGAATGATCTATTTTTGCATTTCGTGCAGAACCGGACGTTCAGTGAGTTCGAGATCCAAATTCTAATCCGTGCCCGAAAGATCGCAACTTTCGACGCGGGGGGCATTTCGGTAAAAACACGACTTTCCCACTCGGAGGACGTGTCGGATGAAACGCGTATGATCTATTTTGGAATTTCACGCAGAACTAGACGTTCAGTGAGTTCGCTATCGAAGTTCGAGAACGCGCCCGAAACATCGCAAGCAAGTTTCGACGCTTCGAACGTTTCGGTAAAAACACGACTTTCCTGCCTGTAGGACGTTCCGGACCAAACGCGAATGATCTAATTTTGCATTTCGTGCAGAACCGGACGTTCGGTGAGTTCGAGATCCAAATTCGAGTCCGTGCCCGAAAGATTCCAACTTTCGACGCGGGGGGCATTTCGGTAAAAACACGACTTTCCTGCCCGTAGGTTTTTCCGGACCAACCGCGAATAATCTATTTTTGCATTTCGTGCAGAACCGGACGTTCGGTGAGTTCGAGATCCAAATTCGAGTCCGTGCCCGAAAGATTGCAACTTTCGACGCGGGGGGCATTTCGGTAAAAACACGACTTTCCTGCCCGTAGGTTTTTCCGGACCAACCGCGAATAATCTATTTTTGCATTTCGTGCAGAACCGGACGTTCGGTGAGTTCGAGATCCAAATTCGAGTCCGTGCCCGAAAGATTGCAACTTTCGACGCGGGGGGCATTTCGGTAAAAACACGACTTTCCTGCCTGTAGGACGTTCCGGACCAAACGCGAATGATCTATTTTTGCATTTCGTGCAGAACCGGACGTTCGGTGAGTTCGAGATCCAAATTCGAGTCCGTGCCCGAAAGATCGCAACTTTCGACGCGGGGGGCATTTCGGTAAAAACACGACTTTCCCACCCGGAGGACGTGTCAGACGAAACGCGTATGATCTATTTTGGAATTTCACGCAGAACTAGACGTCCAGTGAGTTCGGTATCGAAGTTCGAGAACGCGCCCGAAACATCGCCAGCAAGTTTCGACGCGGCCAGCGTTTCGGTAAAAACACGACTTTTCTGCCCGTAGGACGTTCCGGACCAAACGCGAATGATCTATTTTTGCATTTCGTGCAGAACCGGACATTCGGTGAGTTCGAGATCCAAATTCGAGTCCGTGCCCGATAGATCGCAACTTTCGACGCGGGGGCATTTCGGTAAAAACACGACTTTCCCACCCGGAGGACGTGTCGGACGAAACACGTATGATCTATTTTGGAATTTCACGTAGAACTAGACGTTCAGTGAGTTCGGTATCGAATTTCGAGAACGCGCCCGAAACATCGCAAGCAAGTTTCGACGCGGCGAGCGTTTCGGTAAAAACACGACTTTCCTGCCCGTAGGACGTTCCGGACCAAACGCGAATGATCTATTTTTGCATTTCGTGCAGAACCGGACGTTCGGTGAGTTCGAGATCCAAATTCGAGTCCGTGCCCGAAAGATCGCAACTTTCGACGCGGGGGGCATTTCGGTAAAAACACGACTTTCCCACCCGGAGGACGTTTCGAACGAAACGCGTATGCTCTATTTTGGAATTTCACGCAGAACTAGACGTCCAGTGAGTTCGGTATCGAAGTTCGAGAACGCGCCCGAAACATCGCCAGCAAGTTTCGACGCGGCCAGCGTTTCGGTAAAAACACGACTTTCCTGCCCGTAGGACGTTCCGGACCAAACGCGAATGATCTATTTTTGCATTTCGTGCAGAATCGGACGTTTGGTGAGTTCGAGATCCAAATTCGAGTCCGTGCCCGAAAGATCGCAACTTTCGACGCGGGGGCATTTCGGTAAAAACACGACTTTCCCACCCGGAGGACGTGTCGGACGAAACGCGTATGATCTATTTTGGAATTTCACGTAGAACTAGACGTTCAGTGAGTTCGGTATCGAAGTTCGAGAACGCGCCCGAAACATCGCAAGCAAGTTTCGACGCGGCGAGCGTTTCGGTAAAAACACGACTTTCCTGCCCGTAGGACGTTCCGGACCAAACGCGAATGATCTATTTTTGCATTTCGTGCAGAGCCGAACGTTCGGTGAGTTCGAGATCCAAATTCGAGTCCGTGCCCGAAAGATCGCAACTTTCGACGCGGGGGGCATTTTGGTAAAAACACGACTTTCCCACCCGGAGGACGTTTCGAACGAAACGCGTATGATCTCTTTTGGAATTTCACGCAGAACTAGACGTCCAGTGAGTTCGGTATCGAACTTCGAGAACGCGCCCGAAACATCGCCAGCAAGTTTCGACGCAGCCAGCGTTTCGGTAAAAACACGACTTTCCTGCCCGTAGGACGTTCCGGACCAAACGCGAATGATCTATTTTTGCATTTCGTGCAGAACCGGACGTTCGGTGAGTTCGAGATCCAAATTCGAGTCCGTGCCCGATAGATCGCAACTTTCGACGCGGGGGCATTTCGGTAAAAACACGACTTTCCCACCCGGAGGACGTGTCGGACGAAACACGTATGATCTATTTTGGAATTTCACGTAGAACTAGACGTTCAGTGAGTTCGGTATCGAATTTCGAGAACGCGCCCGAAACATCGCAAGCAAGTTTCGACGCGGCGAGCGTTTCGGTAAAAACACGACTTTCCTGCCCGTAGGACGTTCCGGACCAAACGCGAATGATCTATTTTTGCATTTCGTGCAGAACCGGACGTTCGGTGAGTTCGAGATCCAAATTCGAGTCCGTGCCCGAAAGATCGCAACTTTCGACGCGGGGGGCATTTCGGTAAAAACACGACTTTCCCACCCGGAGGACGTTTCGAACGAAACGCGTATGCTCTATTTTGGAATTTCACGCAGAACTAGACGTCCAGTGAGTTCGGTATCGAAGTTCGAGAACGCGCCCGAAACATCGCCAGCAAGTTTCGACGCGGCCAGCGTTTCGGTAAAAACACGACTTTCCTGCCCGTAGGACGTTCCGGACCAAACGCGAATGATCTATTTTTGCATTTCGTGCAGAATCGGACGTTTGGTGAGTTCGAGATCCAAATTCGAGTCCGTGCCCGAAAGATCGCAACTTTCGACGCGGGGGCATTTCGGTAAAAACACGACTTTCCCACCCGGAGGACGTGTCGGACGAAACGCGTATGATCTATTTTGGAATTTCACGTAGAACTAGACGTTCAGTGAGTTCGGTATCGAAGTTCGAGAACGCGCCCGAAACATCGCAAGCAAGTTTCGACGCGGCGAGCGTTTCGGTAAAAACACGACTTTCCTGCCCGTACGACGTTCCGGACCAAACGCGAATGATCTATTTTTGCATTTCGTGCAGAGCCGAACGTTCGGTGAGTTCGAGATCCAAATTCGAGTCCGTGCCCGAAAGATCGCAACTTTCGACGCGGGGGGCATTTTGGTAAAAACACGACTTTCCCACCCGGAGGACGTTTCGAACGAAACGCGTATGATCTCTTTTGGAATTTCACGCAGAACTAGACGTCCAGTGAGTTCGGTATCGAACTTCGAGAACGCGCCCGAAACATCGCCAGCAAGTTTCGACGCAGCCAGCGTTTCGGTAAAAACACGACTTTCCTGCCCGTAGGACGTTCCGGACCAAACGCGAATGATCTATTTTTGCATTTCGTGCAGAACCGGACGTTCGGTGAGTTCGAGATCCAAATTCGAGTCCGTGCCCGATAGATCGCAACTTTCGACGCGGGGGCATTTCGGTAAAAACACGACTTTCCCACCCGGAGGACGTGTCGGACGAAACACGTATGATCTATTTTGGAATTTCACGTAGAACTAGACGTTCAGTGAGTTCGGTATCGAAGTTCGAGAACGCGCCCGAAACATCGCAAGCAAGTTTCGACGCGGCGAGCGTTTCGGTAAAAACACGACTTTCCTGCCCGTAGGACGTTCCGGACCAAACGCGAATGATCTATTTTTGCATTTCGTGCAGAACCGGACGTTCGGTGAGTTCGAGATCCAAATTCGAGTCCGTGCCCGAAAGATCGCAACTTTCGACGCGGGGGGCATTTCGGTAAAAACACGACTTTCCCACCCGGAGGACGTTTCGAACGAAACGCGTATGCTCTATTTTGGAATTTCACGCAGAACTAGACGTCCAGTGAGTTCGGTATCGAAGTTCGAGAACGCGCCCGAAACATCGCCAGCAAGTTTCGACGCGGCCAGCGTTTCGGTAAAAACACGACTTTCCTGCCCGTAGGACGTTCCGGACCAAACGCGAATGATCTATTTTTGCATTTCGTGCAGAATCGGACGTTCAGTGAGTTCGAGATCCAAATTCGAGTCCGTGCCCGAAAGATCGCAACTTTCGACGCGGGGGCATTTCGGTAAAAACACGACTTTCCCACCCGGAGGACGTGTCGGACGAAACGCGTATGATCTATTTTGGAATTTCACGTAGAACTAGACGTTCAGTGAGTTCGGTATCGAAGTTCGAGAACGCGCCCGAAACATCGCAAGCAAGTTTCGACGCGGCGAGCGTTTCGGTAAAAACACGACTTTCCTGCCCGTAGGACGTTCCGGACCAAACGCGAATGATCTATTTTTGCATTTCGTGCAGAGCCGAACGTTCGGTGAGTTCGAGATCCAAATTCGAGTCCGTGCCCGAAAGATCGCAACTTTCGACGCGGGGGGCATTTTGGTAAAAACACGACTTTCCCACCCGGAGGACGTTTCGAACGAAACGCGTATGATCTCTTTTGGAATTTCACGCAGAACTAGACGTCCAGTGAGTTCGGTATCGAACTTCGAGAACGCGCCCGAAACATCGCCAGCAAGTTTCGACGCAGCCAGCGTTTCGGTAAAAACACGACTTTCCTGCCCGTAGGACGTTCCGGACCAAACGCGAATGATCTATTTTTGCATTTCGTGCAGAACCGGACGTTCGGTGAGTTCGAGATCCAAATTCGAGTCCGTGCCCGATAGATCGCAACTTTCGACGCGGGGGCATTTCGGTAAAAACACGACTTTCCCACCCGGAGGACGTGTCGGACGAAACACGTATGATCTATTTTGGAATTTCACGTAGAACTAGACGTTCAGTGAGTTCGGTATCGAAGTTCGAGAACGCGCCCGAAACATCGCAAGCAAGTTTCGACGCGGCGAGCGTTTCGGTAAAAACACGACTTTCCTGCCCGTAGGACGTTCCGGACCAAACGCGAATGATCTATTTTTGCATTTCGTGCAGAACCGGACGTTCGGTGAGTTCGAGATCCAAATTCGAGTCCGTGCCCGAAAGATCGCAACTTTCGACGCGGGGGGCATTTCGGTAAAAACACGACTTTCCCACCCGGAGGACGTTTCGAACGAAACGCGTATGCTCTATTTTGGAATTTCACGCAGAACTAGACGTCCAGTGAGTTCGGTATCGAAGTTCGAGAACGCGCCCGAAACATCGCCAGCAAGTTTCGACGCGGTCAGCGTTTCGGTAAAAACACGACTTTCCTGCCCGTAGGACGTTCCGGACCAAACGCGAATGATCTATTTTTGCATTTCGTGCAGAATCGGACGTTCAGTGAGTTCGAGATCCAAATTCGAGTCCGTGCCCGAAAGATCGCAACTTTCGACGCGGGGGCATTTCGGTAAAAACACGACTTTCCCACCCGGAGGACGTGTCGGACGAAACGCGTATGATCTATTTTGGAATTTCACGTAGAACTAGACGTTCAGTGAGTTCGGTATCGAAGTTCGAGAACGCGCCCGAAACATCGCAAGCAAGTTTCGACGCGGCGAGCGTTTCGGTAAAAACACGACTTTCCTGCCCGTAGGACGTTCCGGACCAAACGCGAATGATCTATTTTTGCATTTCGTGCAGAGCCGAACGTTCGGTGAGTTCGAGATCCAAATTCGAGTCCGTGCCCGAAAGATCGCAACTTTCGACGCGGGGGGCATTTTGGTAAAAACACGACTTTCCCACCCGGAGGACGTTTCGAACGAAACGCGTATGATCTCTTTTGGAATTTCACGCAGAACTAGACGTCCAGTGAGTTCGGTATCGAACTTCGAGAACGCGCCCGAAACATCGCCAGCAAGTTTCGACGCAGCCAGCGTTTCGGTAAAAACACGACTTTCCTGCCCGTAGGACGTTCCGGACCAAACGCGAATGATCTATTTTTGCATTTCGTGCAGAACCGGACGTTCGGTGAGTTCGAGATCCAAATTCGAGTCCGTGCCCGATAGATCGCAACTTTCGACGCGGGGGCATTTCGGTAAAAACACGACTTTCCCACCCGGAGGACGTGTCGGACGAAACACGTATGATCTATTTTGGAATTTCACGTAGAACTAGACGTTCAGTGAGTTCGGTATCGAAGTTCGAGAACGCGCCCGAAACATCGCAAGCAAGTTTCGACGCGGCGAGCGTTTCGGTAAAAACACGACTTTCCTGCCCGTAGGACGTTCCGGACCAAACGCGAATGATCTATTTTTGCATTTCGTGCAGAACCGGACGTTCGGTGAGTTCGAGATCCAAATTCGAGTCCGTGCCCGAAAGATCGCAACTTTCGACGCGGGGGGCATTTCGGTAAAAACACGACTTTCCCACCCGGAGGACGTTTCGAACGAAACGCGTATGCTCTATTTTGGAATTTCACGCAGAACTAGACGTCCAGTGAGTTCGGTATCGAAGTTCGAGAACGCGCCCGAAACATCGCCAGCAAGTTTCGACGCGGCCAGCGTTTCGGTAAAAACACGACTTTCCTGCCCGTAGGACGTTCCGGACCAAACGCGAATGATCTATTTTTGCATTTCGTGCAGAATCGGACGTTCAGTGAGTTCGAGATCCAAATTCGAGTCCGTGCCCGAAAGATCGCAACTTTCGACGCGGGGGCATTTCGGTAAAAACACGACTTTCCCACCCGGAGGACGTGTCGGACGAAACGCGTATGATCTATTTTGGAATTTCACGTAGAACTAGACGTTCAGTGAGTTCGGTATCGAAGTTCGAGAACGCGCCCGAAACATCGCAAGCAAGTTTCGACGCGGCGAGCGTTTCGGTAAAAACACGACTTTCCTGCCCGTAGGACGTTCCGGACCAAACGCGAATGATCTATTTTTGCATTTCGTGCAGAGCCGAACGTTCGGTGAGTTCGAGATCCAAATTCGAGTCCGTGCCCGAAAGATCGCAACTTTCGACGCGGGGGGCATTTTGGTAAAAACACGACTTTCCCACCCGGAGGACGTTTCGAACGAAACGCGTATGATCTCTTTTGGAATTTCACGCAGAACTAGACGTCCAGTGAGTTCGGTATCGAACTTCGAGAACGCGCCCGAAACATCGCCAGCAAGTTTCGACGCAGCCAGCGTTTCGGTAAAAACACGACTTTCCTGCCCGTAGGACGTTCCGGACCAAACGCGAATGATCTATTTTTGCATTTCGTGCAGAACCGGACGTTCGGTGAGTTCGAGATCCAAATTCGAGTCCGTGCCCGATAGATCGCAACTTTCGACGCGGGGGCATTTCGGTAAAAACACGACTTTCCCACCCGGAGGACGTGTCGGACGAAACACGTATGATCTATTTTGGAATTTCACGTAGAACTAGACGTTCAGTGAGTTCGGTATCGAAGTTCGAGAACGCGCCCGAAACATCGCAAGCAAGTTTCGACGCGGCGAGCGTTTCGGTAAAAACACGACTTTCCTGCCCGTAGGACGTTCCGGACCAAACGCGAATGATCTATTTTTGCATTTCGTGCAGAACCGGACGTTCGGTGAGTTCGAGATCCAAATTCGAGTCCGTGCCCGAAAGATCGCAACTTTCGACGCGGGGGGCATTTCGGTAAAAACACGACTTTCCCACCCGGAGGACGTTTCGAACGAAACGCGTATGCTCTATTTTGGAATTTCACGCAGAACTAGACGTCCAGTGAGTTCGGTATCGAAGTTCGAGAACGCGCCCGAAACATCGCCAGCAAGTTTCGACGCGGCCAGCGTTTCGGTAAAAACACGACTTTCCTGCCCGTAGGACGTTCCGGACCAAACGCGAATGATCTATTTTTGCATTTCGTGCAGAATCGGACGTTCGGTGAGTTCGAGATCCAAATTCGAGTCCGTGCCCGAAAGATCGCAACTTTCGACGCGGGGGCATTTCGGTAAAAACACGACTTTCCCACCCGGAGGACGTGTCGGACGAAACGCGTATGATCTATTTTGGAATTTCACGTAGAACTAGACGTTCAGTGAGTTCGGTATCGAAGTTCGAGAACGCGCCCGAAACATCGCAAGCAAGTTTCGACGCGGCGAGCGTTTCGGTAAAAACACGACTTTCCTGCCCGTAGGACGTTCCGGACCAAACGCGAATGATCTATTTTTGCATTTCGTGCAGAGCCGAACGTTCGGTGAGTTCGAGATCCAAATTCGAGTCCGTGCCCGAAAGATCGCAACTTTCGACGCGGGGGGCATTTTGGTAAAAACACGACTTTCCCACCCGGAGGACGTTTCGAACGAAACGCGTATGATCTATTTTGGAATTTCACGCAGAACTAGACGTCCAGTGAGTTCGGTATCGAACTTCGAGAACGCGCCCGAAACATCGCCAGCAAGTTTCGACGCGGCCAGCGTTTCGGTAAAAACACGACTTTCCTGCCCGTAGGACGTTCCGGACCAAACGCGAATGATCTATTTTTGCATTTCGTGCAGAACCGGACGTTCAGTGAGTTCGAGATCCAAATTCTAATCCGTGCCCGAAAGATCGCAACTTTCGACGCGGGGGGCATTTCGGTAAAAACACGACTTTCCCACTCGGAGGACGTGTCGGATGAAACGCGTATGATCTATTTTGGAATTTCACGCAGAACTAGACGTTCAGTGAGTTCGCTATCGAAGTTCGAGAACGCGCCCGAAACATCGCAAGCAAGTTTCGACGCTTCGAACGTTTCGGTAAAAACACGACTTTCCTGCCTGTAGGACGTTCCGGACCAAACGCGAATGATCTAATTTTGCATTTCGTGCAGAACCGGACGTTCGGTGAGTTCGAGATCCAAATTCGAGTCCGTGCCCGAAAGATTCCAACTTTCGACGCGGGGGGCATTTCGGTAAAAACACGACTTTCCTGCCCGTAGGTTTTTCCGGACCAACCGCGAATAATCTATTTTTGCATTTCGTGCAGAACCGGACGTTCGGTGAGTTCGAGATCCAAATTCGAGTCCGTGCCCGAAAGATTGCAACTTTCGACGCGGGGGGCATTTCGGTAAAAACACGACTTTCCTGCCCGTAGGTTTTTCCGGACCAACCGCGAATAATCTATTTTTGCATTTCGTGCAGAACCGGACGTTCGGTGAGTTCGAGATCCAAATTCGAGTCCGTGCCCGAAAGATTGCAACTTTCGACGCGGGGGGCATTTCGGTAAAAACACGACTTTCCCACCCGGAGGACGTGTCAGACGAAACGCGTATGATCTATTTTGGAATTTCACGCAGAACTAGACGTCCAGTGAGTTCGGTATCGAATTTCGAGAACGCGCCCGAAACATCGCAAGCAAGTTTCGACGCGGCGAGCGTTTCGGTAAAAACACGACTTTCCTGCCCGTAGGACGTTCCGGACCAAACGCGAATGATCTATTTTTGCATTTCGTGCAGAACCGGACGTTCGGTGAGTTCGAGATCCAAATTCGAGTCCGTGCCCGAAAGATCGCAACTTTCGACGCGGGGGGCATTTCGGTAAAAACACGACTTTCCCACCCGGAGGACGTTTCGAACGAAACGCGTATGCTCTATTTTGGAATTTCACGCAGAACTAGACGTCCAGTGAGTTCGGTATCGAAGTTCGAGAACGCGCCCGAAACATCGCCAGCAAGTTTCGACGCGGCCAGCGTTTCGGTAAAAACACGACTTTCCTGCCCGTAGGACGTTCCGGACCAAACGCGAATGATCTATTTTTGCATTTCGTGCAGAATCGGACGTTCGGTGAGTTCGAGATCCAAATTCGAGTCCGTGCCCGAAAGATCGCAACTTTCGACGCGGGGGCATTTCGGTAAAAACACGACTTTCCCACCCGGAGGACGTGTCGGACGAAACGCGTATGATCTATTTTGGAATTTCACGTAGAACTAGACGTTCAGTGAGTTCGGTATCGAAGTTCGAGAACGCGCCCGAAACATCGCAAGCAAGTTTCGACGCGGCGAGCGTTTCGGTAAAAACACGACTTTCCTGCCCGTAGGACGTTTCGGACCAAACGCGAATGATCTATTTTTGCATTTCGTGCAGAGCCGAACGTTCGGTGAGTTCGAGATCCAAATTCGAGTCCGTGCCCGAAAGATCGCAACTTTCGACGCGGGGGCATTTCGGTAAAAACACGACTTTCCCACCCGGAGGACGTGTCGGACGAAACGCGTATGATCTATTTTGGAATTTCACGTAGAACTAGACGTTCAGTGAGTTCGGTATCGAAGTTCGAGAACGCGCCCGAAACATCGCAAGCAAGTTTCGACGCGGCGAGCGTTTCGGTAAAAACACGACTTTCCTGCCCGTAGGACGTTTCGGACCAAACGCGAATGATCTATTTTTGCATTTCGTGCAGAGCCGAACGTTCGGTGAGTTCGAGATCCAAATTCGAGTCCGTGCCCGAAAGATCGCAACTTTCGACGCGGGGGGCATTTTGGTAAAAACACGACTTTCCCACCCGGAGGACGTTTCGAACGAAACGCGTATGATCTCTTTTGGAATTTCACGCAGAACTAGACGTCCAGTGAGTTCGGTATCGAACTTCGAGAACGCGCCCGAAACATCGCCAGCAAGTTTCGACGCAGCCAGCGTTTCGGTAAAAACACGACTTTCCTGCCCGTAGGACGTTCCGGACCAAACGCGAATGATCTATTTTTGCATTTCGTGCAGAACCGGACGTTCGGTGAGTTCGAGATCCAAATTCGAGTCCGT
This sequence comes from Arctostaphylos glauca, assembly GCA_019985065.2. Taxonomy (NCBI): domain Eukaryota; kingdom Viridiplantae; phylum Streptophyta; class Magnoliopsida; order Ericales; family Ericaceae; genus Arctostaphylos; species Arctostaphylos glauca. The sequence continues at coordinate 33,828,754 of JAHSPW020000004.1, read as the reverse complement.
GCCCGATAGATCGCAACTTTCGACGCGGGGGCATTTCGGTAAAAACACGACTTTCCCACCCGGAGGACGTGTCGGACGAAACACGTATGATCTATTTTGGAATTTCACGTAGAACTAGACGTTCAGTGAGTTCGGTATCGAAGTTCGAGAACGCGCCCGAAACATCGCAAGCAAGTTTCGACGCGGCGAGCGTTTCGGTAAAAACACGACTTTCCTGCCCGTAGGACGTTCCGGACCAAACGCGAATGATCTATTTTTGCATTTCGTGCAGAACCGGACGTTCGGTGAGTTCGAGATCCAAATTCGAGTCCGTGCCCGAAAGATCGCAACTTTCGACGCGGGGGGCATTTCGGTAAAAACACGACTTTCCCACCCGGAGGACGTTTCGAACGAAACGCGTATGCTCTATTTTGGAATTTCACGCAGAACTAGACGTCCAGTGAGTTCGGTATCGAAGTTCGAGAACGCGCCCGAAACATCGCCAGCAAGTTTCGATGCGGCCAGCGTTTCGGTAAAAACACGACTTTCCTGCCCGTAGGACGTTCCGGACCAAACGCGAATGATCTATTTTTGCATTTCGTGCAGAATCGGACGTTCAGTGAGTTCGAGATCCAAATTCGAGTCCGTGCCCGAAAGATCGCAACGTTCGACGCGGGGGCATTTCGGTAAAAACACGACTTTCCCACCCAGAGGACGTGTCGGACGAAACGCGTATGATCTATTTTGGAATTTCACGTAGAACTAGACGTTCAGTGAGTTCGGTATCGAAGTTCGAGAACGCGCCCGAAACATCGCAAGCAAGTTTCGACGCGGCGAGCGTTTCGGTAAAAACACGACTTTCCTGCCCGTAGGACGTTCCGGACCAAACGCGAATGATCTATTTTTGCATTTCGTGCAGAGCCGAACGTTCGGTGAGTTCGAGATCCAAATTCGAGTCCGTGCCCGAAAGATCGCAACTTTCGACGCGGGGGGCATTTTGGTAAAAACACGACTTTCCCACCCGGAGGACGTTTCGAACGAAACGCGTATGATCTCTTTTGGAATTTCACGCAGAACTAGACGTCCAGTGAGTTCGGTATCGAACTTCGAGAACGCGCCCGAAACATCGCCAGCAAGTTTCGACGCAGCCAGCGTTTCGGTAAAAACACGACTTTCCTGCCCGTAGGACGTTCCGGACCAAACGCGAATGATCTATTTTTGCATTTCGTGCAGAACCGGACGTTCGGTGAGTTCGAGATCCAAATTCGAGTCCGTGCCCGATAGATCGCAACTTTCGACGCGGGGGCATTTCGGTAAAAACACGACTTTCCCACCCGGAGGACGTGTCGGACGAAACACGTATGATCTATTTTGGAATTTCACGTAGAACTAGACGTTCAGTGAGTTCGGTATCGAAGTTCGAGAACGCGCCCGAAACATCGCAAGCAAGTTTCGACGCGGCGAGCGTTTCGGTAAAAACACGACTTTCCTGCCCGTAGGACGTTCCGGACCAAACGCGAATGATCTATTTTTGCATTTCGTGCAGAACCGGACGTTCGGTGAGTTCGAGATCCAAATTCGAGTCCGTGCCCGAAAGATCGCAACTTTCGACGCGGGGGGCATTTCGGTAAAAACACGACTTTCCCACCCGGAGGACGTTTCGAACGAAACGCGTATGCTCTATTTTGGAATTTCACGCAGAACTAGACGTCCAGTGAGTTCGGTATCGAAGTTCGAGAACGCGCCCGAAACATCGCCAGCAAGTTTCGACGCGGCCAGCGTTTCGGTAAAAACACGACTTTCCTGCCCGTAGGACGTTCCGGACCAAACGCGAATGATCTATTTTTGCATTTCGTGCAGAATCGGACGTTCAGTGAGTTCGAGATCCAAATTCGAGTCCGTGCCCGAAAGATCGCAACTTTCGACGCGGGGGCATTTCGGTAAAAACACGACTTTCCCACCCGGAGGACGTGTCGGACGAAACGCGTATGATCTATTTTGGAATTTCACGTAGAACTAGACGTTCAGTGAGTTCGGTATCGAAGTTCGAGAACGCGCCCGAAACATCGCAAGCAAGTTTCGACGCGGCGAGCGTTTCGGTAAAAACACGACTTTCCTGCCCGTAGGACGTTCCGGACCAAACGCGAATGATCTATTTTTGCATTTCGTGCAGAGCCGAACGTTCGGTGAGTTCGAGATCCAAATTCGAGTCCGTGCCCGAAAGATCGCAACTTTCGACGCGGGGGGCATTTTGGTAAAAACACGACTTTCCCACCCGGAGGACGTTTCGAACGAAACGCGTATGATCTCTTTTGGAATTTCACGCAGAACTAGACGTCCAGTGAGTTCGGTATCGAACTTCGAGAACGCGCCCGAAACATCGCCAGCAAGTTTCGACGCAGCCAGCGTTTCGGTAAAAACACGACTTTCCTGCCCGTAGGACGTTCCGGACCAAACGCGAATGATCTATTTTTGCATTTCGTGCAGAACCGGACGTTCGGTGAGTTCGAGATCCAAATTCGAGTCCGTGCCCGAAAGATCGCAACTTTCGACGCGGGGGCATTTCGGTAAAAACACGACTTTCCCACCCGGAGGACGTGTCGGACGAAACGCGTATGATCTATTTTGGAATTTCACGTAGAACTAGACGTTCAGTGAGTTCGGTATCAAAGTTCGAGAACGCGCCCGAAACATCGCAAGCAAGTTCCGACGCGGCCTGCGTTTCGGTAAAAACACGACTTTCATGCCCGTAGGACGTTCCGGAGCAAACGCGAATGATCTATTTTTGCATTTCGTGCAGAACCGGACGTTCGGTGAGTTCGAGATCCAAATTAGAGTCCGTGCCCGAAAGATCTTAACTTTCGACGCGGGGGCATTTCGGTAAAAACACGACTTTCCCACCCGGAGGACGTGTCGGACGAAACGCGTATTATCTATTTTGGAATTTCACGTAGAACTAGACGTTCAATGAGTTCGGTATCGAAGTTCGATAACGCGCCCGAAACATCGCAAGCAAGTTTCGACGCGGCGAGCGTTTCGGTAAAAACACGACTTTCCTGCCCGTAGGACGTTCCGGACCAAACGCGAATGATCTATTTTTGCATTTCGTGCAGAACCGGACGTTCAGTGAGTTCGAGATCCAAATTCTAGTCCGTGCCCGAAAGATCGCAACTTTCGACGCGGGGGGCATTTCGGTAAAAACACGACTTTCCCACTCGGAGGACGTGTCGGAGGAAACGCGTATGATCTATTTTGGAATTTCACGCAGAACTAGACGTTCAGTGAGTTCGGTATCGAAGTTCGAGAACGCGCCCGAAACATCGCAAGCAAGTTTCGACGCTTCGAACGTTTCGGTAAAAACACGACTTTCTTGCCTGTAGGAAGTTCCGAACCAAACGCGAATGATCTAATTTTGCATTTCGTGCAGAACCGGACGTTCGGTGAGTTCGAGATCCAAATTCGAGTCCGTGCCCGAAAGATTCCAACTTTCGACGCGGGGGGCATTTCGGTAAAAACACGACTTTCCTGCCCGTAGGTTTTTCCGGACCAACCGCGAATAATCTATTTTTGCATTTCGTGCAGAACCGGACGTTCGGTGAGTTCGAGATCCAAATTCGAGTCCGTGCCCGAAAGATTGCAACTTTCGACGCGGGGGGCATTTCGGTAAAAACACGACTTTCCTGCCTGTAGGACGTTCCGGACCAAACGCGAATGATCTATTTTTGCATTTCGTGCAGAACCGGACGTTCGGTGAGTTCGAGATCCAAATTCGAGTCCGTGCCCGAAAGATCGCAACTTTCGACGCGGGGGGCATTTCGGTAAAAACACGACTTTCCCACTCGGAGGACGTGTCGGATGAAACGCGTATGATCTATTTTGGAATTTCACGCAGAACTAGACGTTCAGTGAGTTCGCTATCGAAGTTCGAGAACGCGCCCGAAACATCGCAAGCAAGTTTCGACGCTTCGAACGTTTCGGTAAAAACACGACTTTCCTGCCTGTAGGACGTTCCGGACCAAACGCGAATGATCTAATTTTGCATTTCGTGCAGAACCGGACGTTCGGTGAGTTCGAGATCCAAATTCGAGTCCGTGCCCGAAAGATTCCAACTTTCGACGCGGGGGGCATTTCGGTAAAAACACGACTTTCCTGCCCGTAGGTTTTTCCGGACCAACCGCGAATAATCTATTTTTGCATTTCGTGCAGAACCGGACGTTCGGTGAGTTCGAGATCCAAATTCGAGTCCGTGCCCGAAAGATTGCAACTTTCGACGCGGGGGGCATTTCGGTAAAAACACGACTTTCCTGCCCGTAGGTTTTTCCGGACCAACCGCGAATAATCTATTTTTGCATTTCGTGCAGAACCGGACGTTCGGTGAGTTCGAGATCCAAATTCGAGTCCGTGCCCGAAAGATTGCAACTTTCGACGCGGGGGGCATTTCGGTAAAAACACGACTTTCCTGCCTGTAGGACGTTCCGGACCAAACGCGAATGATCTATTTTTGCATTTCGTGCAGAACCGGACGTTCGGTGAGTTCGAGATCCAAATTCGAGTCCGTGCCCGAAAGATCGCAACTTTCGACGCGGGGGGCATTTCGGTAAAAACACGACTTTCCCACCCGGAGGACGTGTCAGACGAAACGCGTATGATCTATTTTGGAATTTCACGCAGAACTAGACGTCCAGTGAGTTCGGTATCGAAGTTCGAGAACGCGCCCGAAACATCGCCAGCAAGTTTCGACGCGGCCAGCGTTTCGGTAAAAACACGACTTTTCTGCCCGTAGGACGTTCCGGACCAAACGCGAATGATCTATTTTTGCATTTCGTGCAGAACCGGACATTCGGTGAGTTCGAGATCCAAATTCGAGTCCGTGCCCGATAGATCGCAACTTTCGACGCGGGGGCATTTCGGTAAAAACACGACTTTCCCACCCGGAGGACGTGTCGGACGAAACACGTATGATCTATTTTGGAATATCACGTAGAACTAGACGTTCAGTGAGTTCGGTATCGAATTTCGAGAACGCGCCCGAAACATCGCAAGCAAGTTTCGACGCGGCGAGCGTTTCGGTAAAAACACGACTTTCCTGCCCGTAGGACGTTCCGGACCAAACGCGAATGATCTATTTTTGCATTTCGTGCAGAACCGGACGTTCGGTGAGTTCGAGATCCAAATTCGAGTCCGTGCCCGAAAGATCGCAACTTTCGACGCGGGGGGCATTTCGGTAAAAACACGACTTTCCCACCCGGAGGACGTTTCGAACGAAACGCGTATGCTCTATTTTGGAATTTCACGCAGAACTAGACGTCCAGTGAGTTCGGTATCGAAGTTCGAGAACGCGCCCGAAACATCGCCAGCAAGTTTCGACGCGGCCAGCGTTTCGGTAAAAACACGACTTTCCTGACCGTAGGACGTTCCGGACCAAACGCGAATGATCTATTTTTGCATTTCGTGCAGAATCGGACGTTCGGTGAGTTCGAGATCCAAATTCGAGTCCGTGCCCGAAAGATCGCAACTTTCGACGCGGGGGCATTTCGGTAAAAACACGACTTTCCCACCCGGAGGACGTGTCGGACGAAACGCGTATGATCTATTTTGGAATTTCACGTAGAACTAGACGTTCAGTGAGTTCGGTATCGAAGTTCGAGAACGCGCCCGAAACATCGCAAGCAAGTTTCGACGCGGCGAGCGTTTCGGTAAAAACACGACTTTCCTGCCCGTAGGACGTTCCGGACCAAACGCGAATGATCTATTTTTGCATTTCGTGCAGAGCCGAACGTTCGGTGAGTTCGAGATCCAAATTCGAGTCCGTGCCCGAAAGATCGCAACTTTCGACGCGGGGGGCATTTTGGTAAAAACACGACTTTCCCACCCGGAGGACGTTTCGAACGAAACGCGTATGATCTCTTTTGGAATTTCACGCAGAACTAGACGTCCAGTGAGTTCGGTATCGAACTTCGAGAACGCGCCCGAAACATCGCCAGCAAGTTTCGACGCAGCCAGCGTTTCGGTAAAAACACGACTTTCCTGCCCGTAGGACGTTCCGGACCAAACGCGAATGATCTATTTTTGCATTTCGTGCAGAACCGGACGTTCGGTGAGTTCGAGATCCAAATTCGAGTCCGTGCCCGATAGATCGCAACTTTCGACGCGGGGGCATTTCGGTAAAAACACGACTTTCCCACCCGGAGGACGTGTCGGACGAAACACGTATGATCTATTTTGGAATTTCACGTAGAACTAGACGTTCAGTGAGTTCGGTATCGAAGTTCGAGAACGCGCCCGAAACATCGCAAGCAAGTTTCGACGCGGCGAGCGTTTCGGTAAAAACACGACTTTCCTGCCCGTAGGACGTTCCGGACCAAACGCGAATGATCTATTTTTGCATTTCGTGCAGAACCGGACGTTCGGTGAGTTCGAGATCCAAATTCGAGTCCGTGCCCGAAAGATCGCAACTTTCGACGCGGGGGGCATTTCGGTAAAAACACGACTTTCCCACCCGGAGGACGTTTCGAACGAAACGCGTATGCTCTATTTTGGAATTTCACGCAGAACTAGACGTCCAGTGAGTTCGGTATCGAAGTTCGAGAACGCGCCCGAAACATCGCCAGCAAGTTTCGACGCGGCCAGCGTTTCGGTAAAAACACGACTTTCCTGCCCGTAGGACGTTCCGGACCAAACGCGAATGATCTATTTTTGCATTTCGTGCAGAATCGGACGTTCAGTGAGTTCGAGATCCAAATTCGAGTCCGTGCCCGAAAGATCGCAACTTTCGACGCGGGGGCATTTCGGTAAAAACACGACTTTCCCACCCGGAGGACGTGTCGGACGAAACGCGTATGATCTATTTTGGAATTTCACGTAGAACTAGACGTTCAGTGAGTTCGGTATCGAAGTTCGAGAACACGCCCGAAACATCGCAAGCAAGTTTCGACGCGGCGAGCGTTTCGGTAAAAACACGACTTTCCTGCCCGTAGGACGTTCCGGACCAAACGCGAATGATCTATTTTTGCATTTCGTGCAGAGCCGAACGTTCGGTGAGTTCGAGATCCAAATTCGAGTCCGTGCCCGAAAGATCGCAACTTTCGACGCGGGGGGCATTTTGGTAAAAACACGACTTTCCCACCCGGAGGACGTTTCGAACGAAACGCGTATGATCTCTTTTGGAATTTCACGCAGAACTAGACGTCCAGTGAGTTCGGTATCGAACTTCGAGAACGCGCCCGAAACATCGCCAGCAAGTTTCGACGCAGCCAGCGTTTCGGTAAAAACACGACTTTCCTGCCCGTAGGACGTTCCGGACCAAACGCGAATGATCTATTTTTGCATTTCGTGCAGAACCGGACGTTCGGTGAGTTCGAGATCCAAATTCGAGTCCGTGCCCGATAGATCGCAACTTTCGACGCGGGGGCATTTCGGTAAAAACACGACTTTCCCACCCGGAGGACGTGTCGGACGAAACACGTATGATCTATTTTGGAATTTCACGTAGAACTAGACGTTCAGTGAGTTCGGTATCGAAGTTCGAGAACGCGCCCGAAACATCGCAAGCAAGTTTCGACGCGGCGAGCGTTTCGGTAAAAACACGACTTTCCTGCCCGTAGGACGTTCCGGACCAAACGCGAATGATCTATTTTTGCATTTCGTGCAGAACCGGACGTTCGGTGAGTTCGAGATCCAAATTCGAGTCCGTGCCCGAAAGATCGCAACTTTCGACGCGGGGGGCATTTCGGTAAAAACACGACTTTCCCACCCGGAGGACGTTTCGAACGAAACGCGTATGCTCTATTTTGGAATTTCACGCAGAACTAGACGTCCAGTGAGTTCGGTATCGAAGTTCGAGAACGCGCCCGAAACATCGCCAGCAAGTTTCGACGCGGCCAGCGTTTCGGTAAAAACACGACTTTCCTGCCCGTAGGACGTTCCGGACCAAACGCGAATGATCTATTTTTGCATTTCGTGCAGAATCGGACGTTCGGTGAGTTCGAGATCCAAATTCGAGTCCGTGCCCGAAAGATCGCAACTTTCGACGCGGGGGCATTTCGGTAAAAACACGACTTTCCCACCCGGAGGACGTGTCGGACGAAACGCGTATGATCTATTTTGGAATTTCACGTAGAACTAGACGTTCAGTGAGTTCGGTATCGAAGTTCGAGAACGCGCCCGAAACATCGCAAGCAAGTTTCGACGCGGCGAGCGTTTCGGTAAAAACACGACTTTCCTGCCCGTAGGACGTTCCGGACCAAACGCGAATGATCTATTTTTGCATTTCGTGCAGAGCCGAACGTTCGGTGAGTTCGAGATCCAAATTCGAGTCCGTGCCCGAAAGATCGCAACTTTCGACGCGGGGGGCATTTTGGTAAAAACACGACTTTCCCACCCGGAGGACGTTTCGAACGAAACGCGTATGATCTCTTTTGGAATTTCACGCAGAACTAGACGTCCAGTGAGTTCGGTATCGAACTTCGAGAACGCGCCCGAAACATCGCCAGCAAGTTTCGACGCAGCCAGCGTTTCGGTAAAAACACGACTTTCCTGCCCGTAGGACGTTCCGGACCAAACGCGAATGATCTATTTTTGCATTTCGTGCAGAACCGGACGTTCGGTGAGTTCGAGATCCAAATTCGAGTCCGTGCCCGAAAGATCGCAACTTTCGACGCGGGGGCATTTCGGTAAAAACACGACTTTCCCACCCGGAGGACGTGTCGGACGAAACGCGTATGATCTATTTTGGAATTTCACGTAGAACTAGACGTTCAGTGAGTTCGGTATCAAAGTTCGAGAACGCGCCCGAAACATCGCAAGCAAGTTTCGACGCGGCCTGCGTTTCGGTAAAAACACGACTTTCATGCCCGTAAGACGTTCCGGAGCAAACGCGAATGATCTATTTTTGCATTTCGTGCAGAACCGGACGTTCGGTGAGTTCGAGATCCAAATTAGAGTCCGTGCCCGAAAGATCTTAACTTTCGACGCGGGGGCATTTCGGTAAAAACACGACTTTCCCACCCGGAGGACGTGTCGGACGAAACGCGTATTATCTATTTTGGAATTTCACGTAGAACTAGACGTTCAATGAGTTCGGTATCGAAGTTCGATAACGCGCCCGAAACATCGCAAGCAAGTTTCGACGCGGCGAGCGTTTCGGTAAAAACACGACTTTCCTGCCCGTAGGACGTTCCGGACCAAACGCGAATGATCTATTTTTGCATTTCGTGCAGAACCGGACGTTCAGTGAGTTCGAGATCCAAATTCTAGTCCGTGCCCGAAAGATCGCAACTTTCGACGCGGTGGGCATTTCGGTAAAAACACGACTTTCCCACTCGGAGGACGTGTCGGAGGAAACGCGTATGATCTATTTTGGAATTTCACGCAGAACTAGACGTTCAGTGAGTTCGGTATCGAAGTTCGAGAACGCGCCCGAAACATCGCAAGCAAGTTTCCACGCTTCGAACGTTTCGGTAAAAACACGACTTTCTTGCCTGTAGGAAGTTCCGAACCAAACGCGAATGATCTAATTTTGCATTTCGTGCAGAACCGGACGTTCGGTGAGTTCGAGATCCAAATTCGAGTCCGTGCCCGAAAGATTCCAACTTTCGACGCGGGGGGAATTTCGGTAAAAACACGACTTTCCTGCCCGTAGGTTTTTCCGGACCAACCGCGAATAATCTATTTTTGCATTTCGTGCAGAACCGGACGTTCGGTGAGTTCGAGATCCAAATTCGAGTCTGTGCCCGAAAGATTGCAACTTTCGACGCGGGGGGCATTTCGGTAAAAACACGACTTTCCTGCCTGTAGGACGTTCCGGACCAAACGCGAATGATCTATTTTTGCATTTCGTGCAGAACCGGACGTTCGGTGAGTTCGAGATCCAAATTCGAGTCCGTGCCCGAAAGATCGCAACTTTCGACGCGGGGGGCAATTCGGTAAAAACATGACTTTCCCACCCGGAGGACGTGTCAGACGAAACGCGTATGATCTATTTTGGAATTTCACGCAGAACTAGACGTCCAGTGAGTTCGGTATCGAAGTTCGATAACGCGCCCGAAACATCGCCAGCAAGTTTCGCCGCGGCCAGCGTTTCGGTAAAAACACGACTTTTCTGCCCGTAGGACGTTCCGGACCAAACGCGAATGATCTATTTTTGCATTTCGTGCAGAACCAGACGTTCGGTGAGTTCGAGATCCAAATTCGAGTCCGTGCCCGAAAGATCGCAACTTTCGACGCGGGGGCATTTCGGTAAAAACACGACTTTCCCACCCGGAGGACGTGTCGGACGAAACGCGTATGATCTATTTTGGAATTTCACGTAGAACTAGACGTTTAGTGAGTTTGGTATCGAAGTTCGAGAACGCGCCCGAAACATCGCAAGCAAGTTTCGACGCGGCGAGCGTTTCGGTAAAAACACGACTTTCCTGCCCGTAGGACGTTCCGGACCAAACGCGAATGATCTATTTTTGCATTTCGTGCAGAACCGGACGTTCAGTGAGTTCGAGATCCAAATTCTAGTCCGTGCCCGAAAGATCGCAACTTTCGACGCGGGGGCATTTCGGTAAAAACACGACTTTCCCACTCGGAGGACGTGTCCGACGAAACGCGTATGATCTATTTTGGAATTTCACGCAGAACTAGACGTTCAGTGAGTTCGGTATCGAAGTTCGAGAACGCGCCCGAAACATCGCAAGCAAGTTTCGACGCATCGAACGTTTCGGTAAAAACACGACTTTCCTGCCTGTAGGACGTTCCGGACCAAACGCGAATGATCTAATTTTGCATTTCGTGCAGAAACGGACGTTCGGTGAGTTCGAGATCCAAATTCGAGTCCGTGCCCGAAAGATTGCAACTTTCGACGCGGGGGGCATTTCGGTAAAAAGACGACTTTCCTGCCCGTAGGTTTTTCCAGACCAACCGCGAATGATCTATTTTTGCATTTCGTGCAGAACCGGACGTTCGGTGAGTTCGAGATCCAAATTCGAGTCCGTGCCCGAAAGATTGCAACTTTCGACGCGGGGGGCATTTCGGTAAAAACACGACTTTCCTGCCTGTAGGACGTTCCGGACCAAACGCGAATGATCTAATTTTGCATTTCGTGCAGAACCGGACGTTCGGTGAGTTCGAGATCCAAATTCGAGTCCGTGCCTGAAAGATTGCAACTTTCGACGCGGGGGGCATTTCGGTAAAAAGACGACTTTCCTGCCCGTAGGTTTTTCCAGACCAACCGCGAATGATCTATTTTTGCATTTCGTGCAGAACCGGACGTTCGGTGAGTTCGAGATCCAAATTCGAGTCCATGCCCGAAAGATCGCAACTTCCGACGCGGGGGCATTTCGGTAAAAACACGACTTTCCCACCCGGAGGACGTGTCAGACGAAACACGTATGATCTATTTTGGAATTTCACGCAGAACTAGACGTCTAGTGAGTTCGGTATCGAAGTTCGAGAACGCGCCCGAAACATCGCCAGCAAGTTTCGACGCGGCCAGCGTTTCGGTAAAAACACGACTTTTCTGCCCGTAGGACGTTCCGGACCAAACGCGAATGATCTATTTTTGCATTTCGTGCAGAACCAGACGTTCGGTGAGTTCGAGATCCAAATTCGAGTCCGTGCCAGAAAGATCGCAACTTTCGACGCTGGGGCATTTCGGTAAAAACACGACTTTCCCACCCGGAGGACGTGTCGGACGAAACGCGTATGATCTATTTTGGAATTTCACGTAGAACTAGACGTTCAGTGAGTTCGGTATCGAAGTTCGAGAACGCGCCCGAAACATCGCAAGCAAGTTTCGACGCGGCGAGTGTTTCGGTAAAAACACGACTTTCCTGCCCGTAGGATGTTCCGGCCCAAACGCGAATGATCTATTTTTGCATTTCGTGCAAAACCGGACGTTCGGTGAGTTCGAGATCCAAATTCGAGTCCGTGCCCGAAAGATCGCAACTTTCGACGCGGGGGGCATTTCGGTAAAAACACGACTTTCCCACCCGGAGGACGTTTCGAACGAAACGCGTATGATCTATTTTGGAATTTCACGCAGAACTAGACGTCCAGTGAGTTCGGTATCGAAGTTCGAGAACGCGCCCGAAACATCGCAAGCAAGTTTCGACGCGGCGAGCGTTTCGGTAAAAACACGACTTTCCTGCCCGTAGGACGTTCCGGACCAAACGCGAATGATCTATTTTTGCATTTCGTGCAGAATCGGACGTTCGGTGAGTTCGAGATCCAAATTAGAGTCCGTGCCCGAAAGATCGCAACTTTCGACGCGGGGGCATTTCGGTAAAAACACGACTTTCCCACCCGGAGGACGTGTCGGACGAAACGCGTATGATCTATTTTGGAATTTCACGTAGAACTAGACGTTCAGTGAGTTCGGTATCGAAGTTCGATAACGCGCCCGAAACATCGCAAGCAAGTTTCGACGCGGCGAGCGTTTCGGTAAAAACACGACTTTCCTGCCCGTAGGACGTTCCGGACCAAACGCGAATGATCTATTTTTCCATTTCGTGCAGAACCGGACGTTCAGTGAGTTCGAGATCCAAATTCTAGTCCGTGCCCGAAAGATCGCAACTTTCGACGCGGGGGCATTTCGGTAAAAACACGACTTTCCCACTCGGAGGACGTGTCCGACGAAACGCGTATGATCTATTTTGGAATTTCACGCAGAACTAGACGTCCAGTGAGTTCGGTATCGAAGTTCGAGAACGCGCCCGAAACATCGCAAGCAAGTTTCGACGCATCGAACGTTTCGGTAAAAACACGACTTTCCTGCCTGTAGGACGTTCCGGACCAAACGCGAATGATCTAATTTTGCATTTCGTGCAGAACCGGACGTTCGGTGAGTTCGAGATCCAAATTCGAGTCCGTGCCCGAAAGATTGCAACTTTCGACGCGGGGGGCATTTCGGTAAAAAGACGACTTTCCTGCCCGTAGGTTTTTCCAGACCAACCGCGAATGATCTATTTTTGCATTTCGTGCAGAACCGGACGTTCGGTGAGTTCGAGATCCAAATTCGAGTCCGTGCCCGAAAGATTGCAACTTTCGACGTGGGGGGCATTTCGGTAAAAACACGACTTTCCTGCCTGTAGGACGTTCCGGACCAAACGCGAATGATCTATGTTTGCATTTCGTGCAGAACCGGACGTTCGGTGAGTTCGAGATCCAAATTCGAGTCCATGCCCGAAAGATCGCAACTTCCGACGCGGGGGCATTTCGGTAAAAACACGACTTTCCCACCCGGAGGACGTGTCAGACGAAACGCGTATGATCTATTTTGGAATTTCACGCAGAACTAGACGTCTAGTGAGTTCGGTATCGAAGTTCGAGAACGCGCCCGAAACATCGCCAGCAAGTTTCGACGCGGCCAGCGTTTCGGTAAAAACACGACTTTTCTGCCCGTAGGACGTTCCGGACCAAACGCGAATGATCTATTTTTGCATTTCGAGCAGAACCGGACGTTCGGTGAGTTCGAGATCCAAATTCGAGTCCGTGCCCGAAAGATCGCAACTTTCGACGCGGGGGCATTTCGGTAAAAACACGACTTTCCCACCCGGAGGACGTGTCGGACGAAACGCGTATGATCTATTTTGGAATTTCACGTAGAACTAGACGTCCAGTGAGTTCGGTATCGAAGTTCGAGAACGCGCCCGAAACATCGCAAGCAAGTTTCGACGCGGCGAGCGTTTCGGTAAAAACACGACTTTCCTGCCCGTAGGACGTTCCGGACCAAACGCGAATGATCTATTTTTGCATTTCGTGCAGAATCGGACGTTCGGTGAGTTCGAGATCCAAATTAGAGTCCGTGCCCGAAAGATCGCAACTTTCGACGCGGGGGCATTTCGGTAAAAACACGACTTTCCCACCCGGAGGACGTGTCGGACGAAACGCGTATGATCTATTTTGGAATTTCACGTAGAACTAGACGTTCAGTGAGTTCGGTATCGAAGTTCGATAACGCGCCCGAAACATCGCAAGCAAGTTTCGACGCGGCGAGCGTTTCGGTAAAAACACGACTTTCCTGCCCGTAGGACGTTCCGGACCAAACGCGAATGATCTATTTTTCCATTTCGTGCAGAACCGGACGTTCAGTGAGTTCGAGATCCAAATTCTAGTCCGTGCCCGAAAGATCGCAACTTTCGACGCGGGGGCATTTCGGTAAAAACACGACTTTCCCACTCGGAGGACGTGTCCGACGAAACGCGTATGATCTATTTTGGAATTTCACGCAGAACTAGACGTTCAGTGAGTTCGGTATCGAAGTTCGAGAAGGCGCCCGAAACATCGCAAGCAAGTTTCGGCGCATCGAACGTTTCGGTAAAAACACGACTTTCCTGCCTGTAGGACGTTCCGGACCAAACGCGAATGATCTAATTTTGCATTTCGTGCAGAACCGGACGTTCGGTGAGTTCGAGATCCAAATTCGAGTCCGTGCCCGAAAGATTGCAACTTTCGACGCGGGGGGCATTTCGGTAAAAAGACGACTTTCCTGCCCGTAGGTTTTTCCAGACCAACCGCGAATGATCTATTTTTGCATTTCGTGCAGAACCGGACGTTCGGTGAGTTCGAGATCCAAATTCGAGTCCGTGCCCGAAAGATTGCAACTTTCGACGTGGGGGGCATTTCGGTAAAAACACGACTTTCCTGCCTGTAGGACGTTCCGGACCAAACGCGAATGATCTATGTTTGCATTTCGTGCAGAACCGGACGTTCGGTGAGTTCGAGATCCAAATTCGAGTCCATGCCCGAAAGATCGCAACTTCCGACGCGGGGGCATTTCGGTAAAAACATGACTTTCCCACCCGGAGGACGTGTCAGACGAAACGCGTATGATCTATTTTGGAATTTCACGCAGAACTAGACGTCTAGTGAGTTCGGTATCGAAGTTCGAGAACGCGCCCGAAACATCGCCAGCAAGTTTCGACGCGGCCAGCGTTTCGGTAAAAACACGACTTTTCTGCCCGTAGGACGTTCCGGACCAAACGCGAATGATCTATTTTTGCATTTCGAGCAGAACCGGACGTTCGGTGAGTTCGAGATCCAAATTCGAGTCCGTGCCCGAAAGATCGCAACTTTCGACGCGGCGGGCATTTCGGTAAAAACACGACTTTCCCACCCGGAGGACGTTTCGAACGAAACGCGTATGATCTATTTTGGAATTTCACGCAGAACTAGACGTCCAGTGAGTTCGGTATCGAAGTTCGAGAACGCGCCCGAAACATCGCAAGCAAGTTTCGACGCGGCGAGCGTTTCGGTAAAAACACGACTTTCCTGCCCGTAGGACGTTCCGGACCATACGCGAATGATCTATTTTTGCATTTCGTGCAGAACCGGACGTTCGGTGAGTTCGAGATCCAAATTCGAGTCCGTGCCCGAAAGATCGCAACTTTCGACGCGGCGGGCATTTCGGTAAAAACACGACTTTGCCACCCGGAGGACGTTTCGAACGAAACGCGTATGATCTATTTTGGAATTTCACGCAGAACTAGACGTCCAGTGAGTTCGGTATCGAAGTTCGAGAACGCGCCCGAAACATCGCAAGCAAGTTTCGACGCGGCGAGCGTTTCGGTAAAAACACGACTTTCCTGCCCGTAGGACGTTCCGGACCATACGCGAATGATCTATTTTTGCATTTCGTGCAGAACCGGATGTTCAGTGAGTTCGAGATCCAAATTCTAGTCCGTGCCCGAAAGATCGCAACTTTCGACGCGGGGGGCATTTAGGTAAAAACACGACTTTCCCACTCGGAGGACGTGTCGGATGAAACGCGTATGATCTATTTTGGAATTTCACGCAGAACTAGACGTTCAGTGAGTTCGCTATCGAAGTTCGAGAACGCGCCCGAAACATCGCAAGCAAGTTTCGACGCTTCGAACGTTTCGGTAAAAACACGACTTTCCTGCCTGAAGGACGTTCCTGACCAAACGCGAATGATCTAATTTTGCATTTCGTGCAGAACCGGACGTTCGGTGAGTTCGAGATCCAAATTCGAGTCCGTGCCCGAAAGATTCCAACTTTCGACGCGGGGGGCATTTCGGTAAAAAAACGACTTTCCTGCCCGTAGGTTTTTCCGGACCAACCGCGAATAATCTATTTTTGCATTTCGTGCAGAACCGGACGTTCGGTGAGTTCGAGATCCAAATTCGAGTCCGTGCCCGAAAGATTGCAACTTTCGACGCGGGGGGCATTTCGGTAAAAACACGACTTTCCTGCCTGTAGGACGTTCCGGACCAAACGCGAATGATCTATTTTTGCATTTCGTGCAGAACCGGACGTTCGGTGAGTTCGAGATCCAAATTCGAGTCCGTGCCCGAAAGATCGCAACTTTCGACGCGGGGGGCAATTCGGTAAAAACATGACTTTCCCACCCGGAGGACGTGTCAGAGGAAACGCGTATGATCTATTTTGGAATTTCACGCAGAACTAGACGTCCAGTGAGTTCGGTATCGAAGTTCGATAACGCGCCCGAAACATCGCCAGCAAGTTTCGCCGCGGCCAGCGTTTCGGTAAAAACACGACTTTTCTGCCCGTAGGACGTTCCGGACCAAACGCGAATGATCTATTTTTGCATTTCGTGCAGAACCGGACGTTCGGTGAGTTCGAGATCCAAATTCGAGTCCGTGCCCGAAAGATCGCAACTTTCGACGCGGGGGCATTTCGGTAAAAACACGACTTTCCCACCCGGAGGACGTGTCGGACGAAACGCGTATCATCTATTTTGGAATTTCACGTAGAACTAGACGTTTAGTGAGTTTGGTATCGAAGTTCGAGAACGCGCCCGAAACATCGCAAGCAAGTTTCGACGCGGCGAGCGTTTCGGTAAAAACACGACTTTCCTGCCCGTAGGACGTTCCGGACCAAACGCGAATGATCTATTTTTGCATTTCGTGCAGAACCGGACGTTCGGTGAGTTCGAGATCCAAATTCGAGTCCGTGCCCGAAAGATCGCAACTTTCGACGCGGCGGGCATTTCGGTAAAAACACGACTTTCCCACCCGGAGGACGTTTCGAACGAAACGCGTATGATCTATTTTGGAATTTCACGCAGAACTAGACGTCCAGTGAGTTCGGTATCGAAGTTCGAGAACGCGCCCGAAACATCGCAAGCAAGTTTCGACGCGGCGAGCGTTTCGATAAAAACACGACTTTTCTGCCCGTAGGACGTTCCGGACCAAACGCGAATGATCTATTTTTGCATTTCGTGCAGAACCGGACGTTCGGTGAGTTCGAGATCCAAATTCGAGTCCGTGCCCGAAAGATCGCAACTTTCGACGCGGGGGGCATTTCGGTAAAAACACGACTTTCCCACTCGGAGGACGTTTCGAACGAAACGCGTATGATCTATTTTGGAATTTCACACAGAACTAGACGTCCAGTGAGTTCGGTATCGAAGTTCGAGAACGCGCCCGAAACATCGCAAGCAAGTTTCGACGCGGCGAGCGTTTCGGTAAAAACACGACTTTCCTGCCCGTAGGACGTTCCGGACCAAACGCGAATGATCTATTTTTGCATTTCGTGCAGAACCGGACGTTCGGTGAGTTCGAGATCCAAATTCGAGTCCGTGCCCGAAAGATCGCAACTTTCGACGCGGCGGGCATTTCGGTAAAAACACGACTTTCCCACCCGGAGGACGTTTCGAACGAAACGCGTATGATCTATTTTGGAATTTCACGCAGAACTAGACGTCCAGTGAGTTCGGTATCGAAGTTCGAGAACGCGCCCGAAACATCGCAAGCAAGTTTCGACGCGGCGAGCGTTTCGGTAAAAACACGACTTTCCTGCCCGTAGGACGTTCCGGACCATACGCGAATGATCTATTTTTGCATTTCGTGCAGAACCGGACGTTCGGTGAGTTCGAGATCCAAATTCGAGTCCGTGCCCGAAAGATCGCAACTTTCGACGCGGCGGGCATTTCGGTAAAAACACGACTTTGCCACCCGGAGGACGTTTCGAACGAAACGCGTATGATCTATTTTGGAATTTCACGCAGAACTAGACGTCCAGTGAGTTCGGTATCGAAGTTCGAGAACGCGCCCGAAACATCGCAAGCAAGTTTCGACGCGGCGAGCGTTTCGGTAAAAACACGACTTTCCTGCCCGTAGGACGTTCCGGACCATACGCGAATGATCTATTTTTGCATTTCGTGCAGAACCGGATGTTCAGTGAGTTCGAGATCCAAATTCTAGTCCGTGCCCGAAAGATCGCAACTTTCGACGCGGGGGGCATTTAGGTAAAAACACGACTTTCCCACTCGGAGGACGTGTCGGATGAAACGCGTATGATCTATTTTGGAATTTCACGCAGAACTAGACGTTCAGTGAGTTCGCTATCGAAGTTCGAGAACGCGCCCGAAACATCGCAAGCAAGTTTCGACGCTTCGAACGTTTCGGTAAAAACACGACTTTCCTGCCTGAAGGACGTTCCTGACCAAACGCGAATGATCTAATTTTGCATTTCGTGCAGAACCGGACGTTCGGTGAGTTCGAGATCCAAATTCGAGTCCGTGCCCGAAAGATTCCAACTTTCGACGCGGGGGGCATTTCGGTAAAAAAACGACTTTCCTGCCCGTAGGTTTTTCCGGACCAACCGCGAATAATCTATTTTTGCATTTCGTGCAGAACCGGACGTTCGGTGAGTTCGAGATCCAAATTCGAGTCCGTGCCCGAAAGATTGCAACTTTCGACGCGGGGGGCATTTCGGTAAAAACACGACTTTCCTGCCTGTAGGACGTTCCGGACCAAACGCGAATGATCTATTTTTGCATTTCGTGCAGAACCGGACGTTCGGTGAGTTCGAGATCCAAATTCGAGTCCGTGCCCGAAAGATCGCAACTTTCGACGCGGGGGGCAATTCGGTAAAAACATGACTTTCCCACCCGGAGGACGTGTCAGAGGAAACGCGTATGATCTATTTTGGAATTTCACGCAGAACTAGACGTCCAGTGAGTTCGGTATCGAAGTTCGATAACGCGCCCGAAACATCGCCAGCAAGTTTCGCCGCGGCCAGCGTTTCGGTAAAAACACGACTTTTCTGCCCGTAGGACGTTCCGGACCAAACGCGAATGATCTATTTTTGCATTTCGTGCAGAACCGGACGTTCGGTGAGTTCGAGATCCAAATTCGAGTCCGTGCCCGAAAGATCGCAACTTTCGACGCGGGGGCATTTCGGTAAAAACACGACTTTCCCACCCGGAGGACGTGTCGGACGAAACGCGTATCATCTATTTTGGAATTTCACGTAGAACTAGACGTTTAGTGAGTTTGGTATCGAAGTTCGAGAACGCGCCCGAAACATCGCAAGCAAGTTTCGACGCGGCGAGCGTTTCGGTAAAAACACGACTTTCCTGCCCGTAGGACGTTCCGGACCAAACGCGAATGATCTATTTTTGCATTTCGTGCAGAACCGGACGTTCGGTGAGTTCGAGATCCAAATTCGAGTCCGTGCCCGAAAGATCGCAACTTTCGACGCGGCGGGCATTTCGGTAAAAACACGACTTTCCCACCCGGAGGACGTTTCGAACGAAACGCGTATGATCTATTTTGGAATTTCACGCAGAACTAGACGTCCAGTGAGTTCGGTATCGAAGTTCGAGAACGCGCCCGAAACATCGCAAGCAAGTTTCGACGCGGCGAGCGTTTCGATAAAAACACGACTTTTCTGCCCGTAGGACGTTCCGGACCAAACGCGAATGATCTATTTTTGCATTTCGTGCAGAACCGGACGTTCGGTGAGTTCGAGATCCAAATTCGAGTCCGTGCCCGAAAGATCGCAACTTTCGACGCGGGGGGCATTTCGGTAAAAACACGACTTTCCCACTCGGAGGACGTTTCGAACGAAACGCGTATGATCTATTTTGGAATTTCACACAGAACTAGACGTCCAGTGAGTTCGGTATCGAAGTTCGAGAACGCGCCCGAAACATCGCAAGCAAGTTTCGACGCGGCGAGCGTTTCGGTAAAAACACGACTTTCCTGCCCGTAGGACGTTCCGGACCAAACGCGAATGATCTATTTTTGCATTTCGTGCAGAACCGGACGTTCGGTGAGTTCGAGATCCAAATTCGAGTCCGTGCCCGAAAGATCGCAACTTTCGACGCGGCGGGCATTTCGGTAAAAACACGACTTTCCCACCCGGAGGACGTTTCGAACGAAACGCGTATGATCTATTTTGGAATTTCACGCAGAACTAGACGTCCAGTCAGTTCGGTATCGAAGTTCGATAACGCGCCCGAAACATCGCCAGCAAGTTTCGCCGCGGCCAGCGTTTCGGTAAAAACACGACTTTTCTGCCCGTAGGACGTTCCGGACCAAACGCGAATGATCTATTTTTGCATTTCGTGCAGAACCGGACGTTCGGTGAGTTCGAGATCCAAATTCGAGTCCGTGCCCGAAAGATCGCAACTTTCGACGCGGGGGCATTTCGGTAAAAACACGACTTTCCCACCCGGAGGACGTGTCGGACGAAACGCGTATCATCTATTTTGGAATTTCACGTAGAACTAGACGTTTAGTGAGTTTGGTATCGAAGTTCGAGAACGCGCCCGGAACATCGCAAGCAAGTTTCGACGCGGCGAGCGTTTCGGTAAAAACACGACTTTCCTGCCCGTAGGACGTTCCGGACCAAACGCGAATGATCTATTTTTGCATTTCGTGCAGAACCGGACGTTCGGTGAGTTCGAGATCCAAATTCGAGTCCGTGCCCGAAAGATCGCAACTTTCGACGCGGCGGGCATTTCGGTAAAAACACGACTTTCCCACCCGGAGGACGTTTCGAACGAAACGCGTATGATCTATTTTGGAATTTCACGCAGAACTAGACGTCCAGTGAGTTCGGTATCGAAGTTCGAGAACGCGCCCGAAACATCGCAAGCAAGTTTCGACGCGGCGAGCGTTTCGGTAAAAACACGACTTTCCTGCCCGTAGGACGTTCCGGACCAAACGCGAATGATCTATTTTTGCATTTCGTGCAGAACCGGACGTTCAGTGAGTTCGAGATCCAAATTCTAGTCCGTGCCCGAAAGATCGCAACTTTCGACGCGGGGGGCATTTCGGTAAAAACACGACTTTCCCACTCGGAGGACGTGTCGGATGAAACGCGTATGATCTATTTTGGAATTTCACGCAGAACTAGACGTTCAGTGAGTTCGGTATCGAAGTTCGAGAACGCGCCCGAAACATCGCAAGCAAGTTTCGACGCTTCGAACGTTTCGGTAAAAACACGACTTTCCTGCCTGTAGGACGTTCCGGACCAAACGCGAATGATCTAATTTTGCATTTCGTGCAGAACCAGACGTTCGGTGAGTTCGAGATCCAAATTCGAGTCCGTGCCCGAAAGATTCCAACTTTCGACGCGGGGGGCATTTCGGTAAAAACACGACTTTCCTGCCCGTAGGTTTTTCCGGACCAACCGCGAATAATCTATTTTTGCATTTCGTGCAGAACCGGACGTTCGGTGAGTTCGAGATCCAAATTCGAGTCCGTGCCCGAAAGATTGCAACTTTCGACGCGGGGGGCATTTCGGTAAAAACACGACTTTCCTGCCTGTAGGACGTTCCGGACCAAACGCGAATGATCTATTTTTGCATTTCGTGCAGAACCGGACGTTCGGTGAGTTCGAGATCCAAATTCGAGTCCGTGCCCGAAAGATCGCAACTTTCGACGCGGGGGGCAATTCGGTAAAAACATGACTTTCCCACCCGGAGGACATGTCAGACGAAACGCGTATGATCTATTTTGGAATTTCACGCAGAACTAGACGTCCAGTGAGTTCGGTATCGAAGTTCGATAACGCGCCCGAAACATCGCCAGCAAGTTTCGCCGCGGCCAGCGTTTCGGTAAAAACACGACTTTTCTGCCCGTAGGACGTTCCGGACCAAACGCGAATGATCTATTTTTGCATTTCGTGCAGAACCGGACGTTCGGTGAGTTCGAGATCCAAATTCGAGTCCGTGCCCGAAAGATCGCAACTTTCGACGCGGGGGCATTTCGGTAAAAACACGACTTTCCCACCCGGAGGACGTGTCGGACGAAACGCGTATGATCTATTTTGGAATTTCACGTAGAACTAGACGTTTAGTGAGTTTGGTATCGAAGTTCGAGAACGCGCCCGAAACATCGCAAGCAAGTTTCGACGCGGCGAGCGTTTCGGTAAAAACACGACTTTCCTGCCCGTAGGACGTTCCGGACCAAACGCGAATGATCTATTTTTGCATTTCGTGCAGAACCGGACGTTCGGTGAGTTCGAGATCCAAATTCGAGTCCGTGCCCGAAAGATCGCAACTTTCGACGCGGGGGGCATTTCGGTAAAAACACGACTTTCCCACCCGGAGGACGTTTCGAACGAAACGCGTATGATCTATTTTGGAATTTCACGCAGAACTAGACGTCCAGTGAGTTCGGTATCGAAGTTCGAGAACGCGCCCGAATCATCGCAGGCAAGTTTCGACGCGGCGAGCGTTTCGGTAAAAACACGACTTTCCTGCCCATAGGACGTTCCGGACCAAACGCGAATGATCTATTTTTGCATTTCGTGCAGAACCGGACGTTCGGTGAGTTCGAGATCCAAATTAGAGTCCGTGCCCGAAAGATCGCAACTTTCGACGCGGGGGCATTTTCGTAAAAACACGACTTTCCCACCCGGAGGACGTGTCGGACGAAACGCGTATGATCTATTTTGGAATTTCACGTAGAACTAGACGTTCAGTGAGTTCGGTATCGAAGTTCGATAACGCGCCCGAAACATCGCAAGCAAGTTTCGACGCGGCGAGCGTTTCGGTAAAAACACGACTTTCCTGCCCGTAGGACGTTCCGGACCAAACGCGAATGATCTATTTTTGCATTTCGTGCAGAACCGGACGTTCAGTGAGTTCGAGATCCAAATTCTAGTCCGTGCCCGAAAGATCGCAACTTTCGACGCGGGGCCATTTCGGTAAAAACACGACTTTCCCACTCGGAGGACGTGTCGGACGAAACGCGTATGATCTATTTTGGAATTTCACGCAGAACTAGACGTTCAGTGAGTCCGGTATCGAAGTTCGAGAACGCGCCCGAAACATCGCAAGCAAGTTTCGACGCTTCGAACGTTTCGGTAAAAACACGACTTTCCTGCCTGTAGGACGTTCCGGACCAAACGCGAATGATCTAATTTTGCATTTCGTGCAGAACCGAACGTTCGGTGAGTTCGAGATCCAAATTCGAGTCCGTGCCCGAAAGATTGCAACTTTCGACGCGGGGGGCATTTCGGTAAAAACACGACTTTCCTGCCCGTAGGTTTTTCCGGACCAACCGCGAATGATCTATTTTTGCATTTCGTGCAGAACCGGACGTTCGGTGAGTTCGAGATCCAAATTCGAGTCCGTGCCCGAAAGATTGCAACTTTCGACGCGGGGGGCATTTCGGTAAAAACACGACTTTCCTGCCTGTAGGACGTTCCGGACCAAACGCGAATGATCTATGTTTGCATTTCGTGCAGAACCGGACGTTCGGTGAGTTCGAGATCCAAATTCGAGTCCATGCCCGAAAGATCGCAACTTTCGACGCGGGGGGCATTTCGGTAAAAACACGACTGCCCACCCGGAGGACGTGTCAGACGAAACGCGTATGATCTATTTTGGAATTTCACGCAGAACTAGACGTCTAGTGAGTTCGGTATCGAAGTTCGAGAACGCGCCCGAAACATCGCCAGCAAGTTTCGACGCGGCCAGCGTTTCGGTAAAAACATGACTTTTCTGCCCGTAGGACGTTCCGGACCAAACGCGAATGATCTATTTTTGCATTTCGTGCAGAACCGGACGTTCGGTGAGTTCGAGATCCAAATTCGAGTCCGTGCCCGAAAGATTCCAACTTTCGACGCGGGGGGCATTTCGGTAAAAACACGACTTTCCTGCCCGTAGGTTTTTCCGGACCAACCGCGAATAATCTATTTTTGCATTTCGTGCAGAACCGGACGTTCGGTGAGTTCGAGATCCAAATTCGAGTCCGTGCCCGAAAGATTGCAACTTTCGACGCGGGGGGCATTTCGGTAAAAACACGACTTTCCTGCCTGTAGGACGTTCCGGACCAAACGCGAATGATCTATTTTTGCATTTCGTGCAGAACCGGACGTTCGGTGAGTTCGAGATCCAAATTCGAGTCCGTGCCCGAAAGATCGCAACTTTCGACGCGGGGGGCAATTCGGTAAAAACATGACTTTCCCACCCGGAGGACATGTCAGACGAAACGCGTATGATCTATTTTGGAATTTCACGCAGAACTAGACGTCCAGTGAGTTCGGTATCGAAGTTCGATAACGCGCCCGAAACATCGCCAGCAAGTTTCGCCGCGGCCAGCGTTTCGGTAAAAACACGACTTTTCTGCCCGTAGGACGTTCCGGACCAAACGCGAATGATCTATTTTTGCATTTCGTGCAGAACCGGACGTTCGGTGAGTTCGAGATCCAAATTCGAGTCCGTGCCCGAAAGATCGCAACTTTCGACGCGGGGGCATTTCGGTAAAAACACGACTTTCCCACCCGGAGGACGTGTCGGACGAAACGCGTATGATCTATTTTGGAATTTCACGTAGAACTAGACGTTTAGTGAGTTTGGTATCGAAGTTCGAGAACGCGCCCGAAACATCGCAAGCAAGTTTCGACGCGGCGAGCGTTTCGGTAAAAACACGACTTTCCTGCCCGTAGGACGTTCCGGACCAAACGCGAATGATCTATTTTTGCATTTCGTGCAGAACCGGACGTTCGGTGAGTTCGAGATCCAAATTCGAGTCCGTGCCCGAAAGATCGCAACTTTCGACGCGGGGGGCATTTCGGTAAAAACACGACTTTCCCACCCGGAGGACGTTTCGAACGAAACGCGTATGATCTATTTTGGAATTTCACGCAGAACTAGACGTCCAGTGAGTTCGGTATCGAAGTTCGAGAACGCGCCCGAATCAACGCAGGCAAGTTTCGACGCGGCGAGCGTTTCGGTAAAAACACGACTTTCCTGCCCATAGGACGTTCCGGACCAAACGCGAATGATCTATTTTTGCATTTCGTGCAGAACCGGACGTTCGGTGAGTTCGAGATCCAAATTAGAGTCCGTGCCCGAAAGATCGCAACTTTCGACGCGGGGGCATTTTCGTAAAAACACGACTTTCCCACCCGGAGGACGTGTCGGACGAAACGCGTATGATCTATTTTGGAATTTCACGTAGAACTAGACGTTCAGTGAGTTCGGTATCGAAGTTCGATAACGCGCCCGAAACATCGCAAGCAAGTTTCGACGCGGCGAGCGTTTCGGTAAAAACACGACTTTCCTGCCCGTAGGACGTTCCGGACCAAACGCGAATGATCTATTTTTGCATTTCGTGCAGAACCGGACGTTCAGTGAGTTCGAGATCCAAATTCTAGTCCGTGCCCGAAAGATCGCAACTTTCGACGCGGGGCCATTTCGGTAAAAACACGACTTTCCCACTCGGAGGACGTGTCGGACGAAACGCGTATGATCTATTTTGGAATTTCACGCAGAACTAGACGTTCAGTGAGTCCGGTATCGAAGTTCGAGAACGCGCCCGAAACATCGCAAGCATGTTTCGACGCTTCGAACGTTTCGGTAAAAACACGACTTTCCTGCCTGTAGGACGTTCCGGACCAAACGCGAATGATCTAATTTTGCATTTCGTGCAGAACCGAACGTTCGGTGAGTTCGAGATCCAAATTCGAGTCCGTGCCCGAAAGATTGCAACTTTCGACGCGGGGGGCATTTCGGTAAAAACACGACTTTCCTGCCCGTAGGTTTTTCCGGACCAACCGCGAATGATCTATTTTTGCATTTCGTGCAGAACCGGACGTTCGGTGAGTTCGAGATCCAAATTCGAGTCCGTGCCCGAAAGATTGCAACTTTCGACGCGGGGGGCATTTCGGTAAAAACACGACTTTCCTGCCTGTAGGACGTTCCGGACCAAACGCGAATGATCTATGTTTGCATTTCGTGCAGAACCGGACGTTCGGTGAGTTCGAGATCCAAATTCGAGTCCATGCCCGAAAGATCGCAACTTTCGACGCGGGGGGCATTTCGGTAAAAACACGACTGCCCACCCGGAGGACGTGTCAGACGAAACGCGTATGATCTATTTTGGAATTTCACGCAGAACTAGACGTCTAGTGAGTTCGGTATCGAAGTTCGAGAACGCGCCCGAAACATCGCCAGCAAGTTTCGACGCGGCCAGCGTTTCGGTAAAAACATGACTTTTCTGCCCGTAGGACGTTCCGGACCAAACGCGAATGATCTATTTTTGCATTTCGTGCAGAACCGGACGTTCGGTGAGTTCGAGATCCAAATTCGAGTCCGTGCCCGAAAGATTCCAACTTTCGACGCGGGGGGCATTTCGGTAAAAACACGACTTTCCTGCCCGTAGGTTTTTCCGGACCAACCGCGAATAATCTATTTTTGCATTTCGTGCAGAACCGGACGTTCGGTGAGTTCGAGATCCAAATTCGAGTCCGTGCCCGAAAGATTGCAACTTTCGACGCGGGGGGCATTTCGGTAAAAACACGACTTTCCTGCCTGTAGGACGTTCCGGACCAAACGCGAATGATCTATTTTTGCATTTCGTGCAGAACCGGACGTTCGGTGAGTTCGAGATCCAAATTCGAGTCCGTGCCCGAAAGATCGCAACTTTCGACGCGGGGGGCAATTCGGTAAAAACATGACTTTCCCACCCGGAGGACATGTCAGACGAAACGCGTATGATCTATTTTGGAATTTCACGCAGAACTAGACGTCCAGTGAGTTCGGTATCGAAGTTCGATAACGCGCCCGAAACATCGCCAGCAAGTTTCGCCGCGGCCAGCGTTTCGGTAAAAACACGACTTTTCTGCCCGTAGGACGTTCCGGACCAAACGCGAATGATCTATTTTTGCATTTCGTGCAGAACCGGACGTTCGGTGAGTTCGAGATCCAAATTCGAGTCCGTGCCCGAAAGATCGCAACTTTCGACGCGGGGGCATTTCGGTAAAAACACGACTTTCCCACCCGGAGGACGTGTCGGACGAAACGCGTATGATCTATTTTGGAATTTCACGTAGAACTAGACGTTTAGTGAGTTTGGTATCGAAGTTCGAGAACGCGCCCGAAACATCGCAAGCAAGTTTCGACGCGGCGAGCGTTTCGGTAAAAACACGACTTTCCTGCCCGTAGGACGTTCCGGACCAAACGCGAATGATCTATTTTTGCATTTCGTGCAGAACCGGACGTTCGGTGAGTTCGAGATCCAAATTCGAGTCCGTGCCCGAAAGATCGCAACTTTCGACGCGGGGGGCATTTCGGTAAAAACACGACTTTCCCACCCGGAGGACGTTTCGAACGAAACGCGTATGATCTATTTTGGAATTTCACGCAGAACTAGACGTCCAGTGAGTTCGGTATCGAAGTTCGAGAACGCGCCCGAATCATCGCAGGCAAGTTTCGACGCGGCGAGCGTTTCGGTAAAAACACGACTTTCCTGCCCATAGGACGTTCCGGACCAAACGCGAATGATCTATTTTTGCATTTCGTGCAGAACCGGACGTTCGGTGAGTTCGAGATCCAAATTAGAGTCCGTGCCCGAAAGATCGCAACTTTCGACGCGGGGGCATTTTCGTAAAAACACGACTTTCCCACCCAGAGGACGTGTCGGACGAAACGCGTATGATCTATTTTGGAATTTCACGTAGAACTAGACGTTCAGTGAGTTCGGTATCGAAGTTCGATAACGCGCCCGAAACATCGCAAGCAAGTTTCGACGCGGCGAGCGTTTCGGTAAAAACACGACTTTCCTTCCCGTAGGACGTTCCGGACCAAACGCGAATGATCTATTTTTGCATTTCGTGCAGAACCGGACGTTCAGTGAGTTCGAGATCCAAATTCTAGTCCGTGCCCGAAAGATCGCAACTTTCGACGCGGGGCCATTTCGGTAAAAACACGACTTTCCCACTCGGAGGACGTGTCGGACGAAACGCGTATGATCTATTTTGGAATTTCACGCAGAACTAGACGTTCAGTGAGTCCGGTATCGAAGTTCGAGAACGCGCCCGAAACATCGCAAGCAAGTTTCGACGCTTCGAACGTTTCGGTAAAAACACGACTTTCCTGCCTGTAGGACGTTCCGGACCAAACGCGAATGATCTAATTTTGCATTTCGTGCAGAACCGAACGTTCGGTGAGTTCGAGATCCAAATTCGAGTCCGTGCCCGAAAGATTGCAACTTTCGACGCGGGGGGCATTTCGGTAAAAACACGACTTTCCTGCCCGTAGGTTTTTCCGGACCAACCGCGAATGATCTATTTTTGCATTTCGTGCAGAACCGGACGTTCGGTGAGTTCGAGATCCAAATTCGAGTCCGTGCCCGAAAGATTGCAACTTTCGACGCGGGGGGCATTTCGGTAAAAACACGACTTTCCTGCCTGTAGGACGTTCCGGACCAAACGCGAATGATCTATGTTTGCATTTCGTGCAGAACCGGACGTTCGGTGAGTTCGAGATCCAAATTCGAGTCCATGCCCGAAAGATCGCAACTTTCGACGCGGGGGGCATTTCGGTAAAAACACGACTGCCCACCCGGAGGACGTGTCAGACGAAACGCGTATGATCTATTTTGGAATTTCACGCAGAACTAGACGTCTAGTGAGTTCGGTATCGAAGTTCGAGAACGCGCCCGAAACATCGCCAGCAAGTTTCGACGCGGCCAGCGTTTCGGTAAAAACATGACTTTTCTGCCCGTAGGACGTTCCGGACCAAACGCGAATGATCTATTTTTGCATTTCGTGCAGAACCGGACGTTCGGTGAGTTCGAGATCCAAATTCGAGTCCGTGCCCGAAAGATCGCAACTTTCGACGCGGGGGCATTTCGGTAAAAACACGACTTTCCCACCCGGAGGACGTGTCGGACGAAACGCGTATGATCTATTTTGGAATTTCACGTAGAACTAGACGTTCAGTGAGTTCGGTATCGAAGTTCGAGAACGCGCCCGAAACATCGCAAGCAAGTTTCGACGCGGCGAGCGTTTCGGTAAAAACACGACTTTCCTGCCCGTAGGACGTTCCGGACCAAACGCGAATGATCTATTTTTGCATTTCGTGCAGAACCGGACGTTCGGTGAGTTCGAGATCCAAATTCGAGTCCGTGCCCGAAAGATCGCAACTTTCGACGCGGGGGGCATTTCGGTAAAAACACGACTTTCCCACCCGGAGGACGTTTCGAACGAAACGCGTATGATCTATTTTGGAATTTCACGCAGAAGTAGACGTCCAGTGAGTTCGGTATCGAAGTTCGAGAACGCGCCCGAAACATCGCAAGCAAGTTTCGACTCGGCGAGCGTTTCGGTAAAAACACGACTTTCCTGCCCGTAGGACGTTCCGGACCAAACGCGAATGATCTATTTTTGCATTTCGTGCAGAACCGGACGTTCGGTGAGTTCGAGATCCAAATTCGAGTCCGTGCCCGAAAGATCGCAACTTTCGACGCGGCGGGCATTTCGGTAAAAACACGACTTTCCCACCCGGAGGACGTGTCGGACGAAACGCGTATGATCTATTTTGGAATTTCACGTAGAACTAGACGTTCAGTGAGTTCGGTATCGAAGTTCGATAACGCGCCCGAAACATCGCAAGCAAGTTTCGACGCGGCGAGCGTTTCGGTAAAAACACGACTTTCCTGCCCGTAGGACGTTCCGGACCAAACGCGAATGATCTATTTTTGCATTTCGTGCAGAACCGGACGTTCAGTGAGTTCGAGATCCAAATTCTAGTCCGTGCCCGAAAGATCGCAACTTTCGACGCGGGGGCATTTCGGTAAAAACACGACTTTCCCACTCGGAGGACGTGTCGGACGAAACGCGTATGATCTATTTTGGAATTTCACGCAGAACTAGACGTTCAGTGAGTTCGGTATCGAAGTTCGAGAACGCGCCCGAAACATCGCAAGCAAGTTTCGACGCTTCGAACGTTTCGGTAAAAACACGACTTTCCTGCCTGTAGGACGTTCCGGACCAAACGCGAATGATCTAATTTTGCATTTCGTGCAGAACCGAACGTTCGGTGAGTTCGAGATCCAAATTCGAGTCCGTGCCCGAAAGATTGCAACTTTCGACGCGGGGGGCATTTCGGTAAAAACACGACTTTCCTGCCCGTAGGTTTTTCCGGACCAACCGCGAATGATCTATTTTTGCATTTCGTGCAGAACCGGACGTTCGGTGAGTTCGAGATCCAAATTCGAGTCCGTGCCCGAAAGATTGCAACTTTCGACGCGGGGGGCATTTCGGTAAAAACACGACTTTCCTGCCTGTAGGACGTTCCGGACCAAACGCGAATGATCTATGTTTGCATTTCGTGCAGAACCGGACGTTCGGTGAGTTCGAGATCCAAATTCGAGTCCATGCCCGAAAGATCGCAACTTTCGACGCGGGGGGCATTTCGGTAAAAACACGACTTTCCCACCCGGAGGACGTGTCAGACGAAACGCGTATGATCTATTTTGGAATTTCACGCAGAACTAGACGTCTAGTGAGTTCGGTATCGAAGTTCGAGAACGCGCCCGAAACATCGCCAGCAAGTTTCGACGCGGCCAGCGTTTCGGTAAAAACATGACTTTTCTGCCCGTAGGACGTTCCGGACCAAACGCGAATGATCTATTTTTGCATTTCGTGCAGAACCGGACGTTCGGTGAGTTCGAGATCCAAATTCGAGTCCGTGCCCGAAAGATCGCAACTTTCGACGCGGGGGCATTTCGGTAAAAACACGACTTTCCCACCCGGAGGACGTGTCGGACGAAACGCGTATGATCTATTTTGGAATTTCACGTAGAACTAGACGTTCAGTGAGTTCGGTATCGAAGTTCGAGAACGCGCCCGAAACATCGCAAGCAAGTTTCGACGCGGCGAGCGTTTCGGTAAAAACACGACTTTCCTGCCCGTAGGACGTTCCGGACCAAACGCGAATGATCTATTTTTGCATTTCGTGCAGAACCGGACGTTCGGTGAGTTCGAGATCCAAATTCGAGTCCGTGCCCGAAAGATCGCAACTTTCGACGCGGGGGGCATTTCGGTAAAAACACGACTTTCCCACCCGGAGGACGTTTCGAACGAAACGCGTATGATCTATTTTGGAATTTCACGCAGAAGTAGACGTCCAGTGAGTTCGGTATCGAAGTTCGAGAACGCGCCCGAAACATCGCAAGCAAGTTTCGACTCGGCGAGCGTTTCGGTAAAAACACGACTTTCCTGCCCGTAGGACGTTCCGGACCAAACGCGAATGATCTATTTTTGCATTTCGTGCAGAACCGGACGTTCGGTGAGTTCGAGATCCAAATTCGAGTCCGTGCCCGAAAGATCGCAACTTTCGACGCGGCGGGCATTTCGGTAAAAACACGACTTTCCCACCCGGAGGACGTGTCGGACGAAACGCGTATGATCTATTTTGGAATTTCACGTAGAACTAGACGTTCAATGAGTTCGGTATCGAAGTTCGATAACGCGCCCGAAACATCGCAAGCAAGTTTCGACGCGGCGAGCGTTTCGGTAAAAACACGACTTTCCTGCCCGTAGGACGTTCCGGACCAAACGCGAATGATCTATTTTTGCATTTCGTGCAGAACCGGACGTTCAGTGAGTTCGAGATCCAAATTCTAGTCCGTGCCCGAAAGATCGCAACTTTCGACGCGGGGGCATTTCGGTAAAAACACGACTTTCCCACTCGGAGGACGTGTCGGACGAAACGCGTATGATCTATTTTGGAATTTCACGCAGAACTAGACGTTCAGTGAGTTCGGTATCGAAGTTCGAGAACGCGCCCGAAACATCGCAAGCAAGTTTCGACGCTTCGAACGTTTCGGTAAAAACACGACTTTCCTGCCTGTAGGACGTTCCGGACCAAACGCGAATGATCTAATTTTGCATTTCGTGCAGAACCGAACGTTCGGTGAGTTCGAGATCCAAATTCGAGTCCGTGCCCGAAAGATTGCAACTTTCGACGCGGGGGGCATTTCGGTAAAAACACGACTTTCCTGCCCGTAGGTTTTTCCGGACCAACCGCGAATGATCTATTTTTGCATTTCGTGCAGAACCGGACGTTCGGTGAGTTCGAGATCCAAATTCGAGTCCGTGCCCGAAAGATTGCAACTTTCGACGCGGGGGGCATTTCGGTAAAAACACGACTTTCCTGCCTGTAGGACGTTCCGGACCAAACGCGAATGATCTATGTTTGCATTTCGTGCAGAACCGGACGTTCGGTGAGTTCGAGATCCAAATTCGAGTCCATGCCCGAAAGATCGCAACTTTCGACGCGGGGGGCATTTCGGTAAAAACACGACTTTCCCACCCGGAGGACGTGTCAGACGAAACGCGTATGATCTATTTTGGAATTTCACGCAGAACTAGACGTCTAGTGAGTTCGGTATCGAAGTTCGAGAACGCGCCCGAAACATCGCCAGCAAGTTTCGACGCGGCCAGCGTTTCGGTAAAAACATGACTTTTCTGCCCGTAGGACGTTCCGGACCAAACGCGAATGATCTATTTTTGCATTTCGTGCAGAACCGGACGTTCGGTGAGTTCGAGATCCAAATTCGAGTCCGTGCCCGAAAGATCGCAACTTTCGACGCGGGGGCATTTCGGTAAAAACACGACTTTCCCACCCGGAGGACGTGTCGGACGAAACGCGTATGATCTATTTTGGAATTTCACGTAGAACTAGACGTTCAGTGAGTTCGGTATCGAAGTTCGAGAACGCGCCCGAAACATCGCAAGCAAGTTTCGACGCGGCGAGCGTTTCGGTAAAAACACGACTTTCCTGCCCGTAGGACGTTCCGGACCAAACGCGAATGATCTATTTTTGCATTTCGTGCAGAACCGGACGTTCGGTGAGTTCGAGATCCAAATTCGAGTCCGTGCCCGAAAGATCGCAACTTTCGACGCGGGGGGCATTTCGGTAAAAACACGACTTTCCCACCCGGAGGACGTTTCGAACGAAACGCGTATGATCTATTTTGGAATTTCACGCAGAAGTAGACGTCCAGTGAGTTCGGTATCGAAGTTCGAGAACGCGCCCGAAACATCGCAAGCAAGTTTCGACTCGGCGAGCGTTTCGGTAAAAACACGACTTTCCTGCCCGTAGGACGTTCCGGACCAAACGCGAATGATCTATTTTTGCATTTCGTGCAGAACCGGACGTTCGGTGAGTTCGAGATCCAAATTCGAGTCCGTGCCCGAAAGATCGCAACTTTCGACGCGGCGGGCATTTCGGTAAAAACACGACTTTCCCACCCGGAGGACGTGTCGGACGAAACGCGTATGATCTATTTTGGAATTTCACGTAGAACTAGACGTTCAGTGAGTTCGGTATCGAAGTTCGATAACGCGCCCGAAACATCGCAAGCAAGTTTCGACGCGGCGAGCGTTTCGGTAAAAACACGACTTTCCTGCCCGTAGGACGTTCCGGACCAAACGCGAATGATCTATTTTTGCATTTCGTGCAGAACCGGACGTTCAGTGAGTTCGAGATCCAAATTCTAGTCCGTGCCCGAAAGATCGCAACTTTCGACGCGGGGGCATTTCGGTAAAAACACGACTTTCCCACTCGGAGGACGTGTCGGACGAAACGCGTATGATCTATTTTGGAATTTCACGCAGAACTAGACGTTCAGTGAGTTCGGTATCGAAGTTCGAGAACGCGCCCGAAACATCGCAAGCAAGTTTCGACGCTTCGAACGTTTCGGTAAAAACACGACTTTCCTGCCTGTAGGACGTTCCGGACCAAACGCGAATGATCTAATTTTGCATTTCGTGCAGAACCGAACGTTCGGTGAGTTCGAGATCCAAATTCGAGTCCGTGCCCGAAAGATTGCAACTTTCGACGCGGGGGGCATTTCGGTAAAAACACGACTTTCCTGCCCGTAGGTTTTTCCGGACCAACCGCGAATGATCTATTTTTGCATTTCGTGCAGAACCGGACGTTCGGTGAGTTCGAGATCCAAATTCGAGTCCGTGCCCGAAAGATTGCAACTTTCGACGCGGGGGGCATTTCGGTAAAAACACGACTTTCCTGCCTGTAGGACGTTCCGGACCAAACGCGAATGATCTATGTTTGCATTTCGTGCAGAACCGGACGTTCGGTGAGTTCGAGATCCAAATTCGAGTCCATGCCCGAAAGATCGCAACTTTCGACGCGGGGGGCATTTCGGTAAAAACACGACTTTCCCACCCGGAGGACGTGTCAGACGAAACGCGTATGATCTATTTTGGAATTTCACGCAGAACTAGACGTCTAGTGAGTTCGGTATCGAAGTTCGAGAACGCGCCCGAAACATCGCCAGCAAGTTTCGACGCGGCCAGCGTTTCGGTAAAAACATGACTTTTCTGCCCGTAGGACGTTCCGGACCAAACGCGAATGATCTATTTTTGCATTTCGTGCAGAACCGGACGTTCGGTGAGTTCGAGATCCAAATTCGAGTCCGTGCCCGAAAGATCGCAACTTTCGACGCGGGGGCATTTCGGTAAAAACACGACTTTCCCACCCGGAGGACGTGTCGGACGAAACGCGTATGATCTATTTTGGAATTTCACGTAGAACTAGACGTTCAGTGAGTTCGGTATCGAAGTTCGAGAACGCGCCCGAAACATCGCAAGCAAGTTTCGACGCGGCGAGCGTTTCGGTAAAAACACGACTTTCCTGCCCGTAGGACGTTCCGGACCAAACGCGAATGATCTATTTTTGCATTTCGTGCAGAACCGGACGTTCGGTGAGTTCGAGATCCAAATTCGAGTCCGTGCCCGAAAGATCGCAACTTTCGACGCGGGGGGCATTTCGGTAAAAACACGACTTTCCCACCCGGAGGACGTTTCGAACGAAACGCGTATGATCTATTTTGGAATTTCACGCAGAAGTAGACGTCCAGTGAGTTCGGTATCGAAGTTCGAGAACGCGCCCGAAACATCGCAAGCAAGTTTCGACGCGGCGAGCGTTTCGGTAAAAACACGACTTTCCTGCCCGTAGGACGTTCCGGACCAAACGCGAATGATCTATTTTTGCATTTCGTGCAGAACCGGACGTTCGGTGAGTTCGAGATCCAAATTCGAGTCCGTGCCCGAAAGATCGCAACTTTCGACGCGGCGGGCATTTCGGTAAAAACACGACTTTCCCACCCGGAGGACGTGTCGGACGAAACGCGTATGATCTATTTTGGAATTTCACGTAGAACTAGACGTTCAGTGAGTTCGGTATCGAAGTTCGATAACGCGCCCGAAACATCGCAAGCAAGTTTCGACGCGGCGAGCGTTTCGGTAAAAACACGACTTTCCTGCCCGTAGGACGTTCCGGACCAAACGCGAATGATCTATTTTTGCATTTCGTGCAGAACCGGACGTTCAGTGAGTTCGAGATCCAAATTCTAGTCCGTGCCCGAAAGATCGCAACTTTCGACGCGGGGGCATTTCGGTAAAAACACGACTTTCCCACTCGGAGGACGTGTCGGACGAAACGCGTATGATCTATTTTGGAATTTCACGCAGAACTAGACGTTCAGTGAGTTCGGTATCGAAGTTCGAGAACGCGCCCGAAACATCGCAAGCAAGTTTCGACGCTTCGAACGTTTCGGTAAAAACACGACTTTCCTGCCTGTAGGACGTTCCGGACCAAACGCGAATGATCTAATTTTGCATTTCGTGCAGAACCGAACGTTCGGTGAGTTCGAGATCCAAATTCGAGTCCGTGCCCGAAAGATTGCAACTTTCGACGCGGGGGGCATTTCGGTAAAAACACGACTTTCCTGCCCGTAGGTTTTTCCGGACCAACCGCGAATGATCTATTTTTGCATTTCGTGCAGAACCGGACGTTCGGTGAGTTCGAGATCCAAATTCGAGTCCGTGCCCGAAAGATTGCAACTTTCGACGCGGGGGGCATTTCGGTAAAAACACGACTTTCCTGCCTGTAGGACGTTCCGGACCAAACGCGAATGATCTATGTTTGCATTTCGTGCAGAACCGGACGTTCGGTGAGTTCGAGATCCAAATTCGAGTCCATGCCCGAAAGATCGCAACTTTCGACGCGGGGGGCATTTCGGTAAAAACACGACTTTCCCACCCGGAGGACGTGTCAGACGAAACGCGTATGATCTATTTTGGAATTTCACGCAGAACTAGACGTCTAGTGAGTTCGGTATCGAAGTTCGAGAACGCGCCCGAAACATCGCCAGCAAGTTTCGACGCGGCCAGCGTTTCGGTAAAAACATGACTTTTCTGCCCGTAGGACGTTCCGGACCAAACGCGAATGATCTATTTTTGCATTTCGTGCAGAACCGGACGTTCGGTGAGTTCGAGATCCAAATTCGAGTCCGTGCCCGAAAGATCGCAACTTTCGACGCGGGGGCATTTCGGTAAAAACACGACTTTCCCACCCGGAGGACGTGTCGGACGAAACGCGTATGATCTATTTTGGAATTTCACGTAGAACTAGACGTTCAGTGAGTTCGGTATCGAAGTTCGAGAACGCGCCCGAAACATCGCAAGCAAGTTTCGACGCGGCGAGCGTTTCGGTAAAAACACGACTTTCCTGCCCGTAGGACGTTCCGGACCAAACGCGAATGATCTATTTTTGCATTTCGTGCAGAACCGGACGTTCGGTGAGTTCGAGATCCAAATTCGAGTCCGTGCCCGAAAGATCGCAACTTTCGACGCGGCGGGCATTTCGGTAAAAACACGACTTTCCCACCCGGAGGACGTGTCGGACGAAACGCGTATGATCTATTTTGGAATTTCACGTAGAACTAGACGTTCAGTGAGTTCGGTATCGAAGTTCGATAACGCGCCCGAAACATCGCAAGCAAGTTTCGACGCGGCGAGCGTTTCGGTAAAAACACGACTTTCCTGCCCGTAGGACGTTCCGGACCAAACGCGAATGATCTATTTTTGCATTTCGTGCAGAACCGGACGTTCAGTGAGTTCGAGATCCAAATTCTAGTCCGTGCCCGAAAGATCGCAACTTTCGACGCGGGGGCATTTCGGTAAAAACACGACTTTCCCACTCGGAGGACGTGTCGGACGAAACGCGTATGATCTATTTTGGAATTTCACGCAGAACTAGACGTTCAGTGAGTTCGGTATCGAAGTTCGAGAACGCGCCCGAAACATCGCAAGCAAGTTTCGACGCTTCGAACGTTACGGTAAAAACACGACTTTCCTGCCTGTAGGACGTTCCGGACCAAACGCGAATGATCTAATTTTGCATTTCGTGCAGAACCGAACGTTCGGTGAGTTCGAGATCCAAATTCGAGTCCGTGCCCGAAAGATCGCAACTTTCGACGCGGGGGCATTTCGGTAAAAACACGACTTTCCCACCCGAAGGACGTGTCGGACGAAACGCGTATGATCTATTTTGGAATTTCACGTAGAACTAGACGTTTAGTGAGTTTGGTATCGAAGTTCGAGAACGCGCCCGAAACATTGCAAGCAAGTTTCGACGCGGCGAGCGTTTCGGTAAAAACACGACTTTCCTGCCCGTAGGACGTTCCGGACCAAACGCGAATGATCTATTTTTGCATTTCGTGCAGAACCGGACGTTCGGTGAGTTCGAGATCCAAATTCGAGTCCGTGCCCGAAAGATCGCAACTTTCGACGCGGCGGGCATTTCGGTAAAAACACGACTTTCCCACCCGGAGGACGTTTCGAACGAAACGCGTATGATCTATTTTGGAATTTCACGCAGAACTAGACGTCCAGTGAGTTCGGTATCGAAGTTCGAGAACGCGCCCGAAACATCGCAAGCAAGTTTCGACGCGGCGAGCGTTTCGGTAAAAACACGACTTTCCTGCCCGTAGGACGTTCCGGACCAAACGCGAATGATCTATTTTTGCATTTCGTGCAGAACCGGACGTTCAGTGAGTTCGAGATCCAAATTCTAGTCCGTGCCCGAAAGATCGCAACTTTCGACGCGGGGGGCATTTCGGTAAAAACACGACTTTCCCACTCGGAGGACGTGTCGGATGAAACGCGTATGATCTATTTTGGAATTTCACGCAGAACTAGACGTTCAGTGAGTTCGGTATCGAAGTTCGAGAACGCGCCCGAAACATCGCAAGCAAGTTTCGACGCTTCGAACGTTTCGGTAAAAACACGACTTTCCTGCCTGTAGGACGTTCCGGACCAAACGCGAATGATCTAATTTTGCATTTCGTGCAGAACTGGACGTTCGGTGAGTTCGAGATCCAAATTCGAGTCCGTGCCCGAAAGATTCCAACTTTCGACGCGGGGGGCATTTCGGTAAAAACACGACTTTCCTGCCCGTAGGTTTTTCCGGACCAACCGCGAATAATCTATTTTTGCATTTCGTGCAGAACCGGACGTTCGGTGAGTTCGAGATCCAAATTCGAGTCCGTGCCCGAAAGATTGCAACTTTCGACGCGGGGGGCATTTCGGTAAAAACACGACTTTCCTGCCTGTAGGACGTTCCGGACCAAACGCGAATGATCTATTTTTGCATTTCGTGCAGAACCGGACGTTCGGTGAGTTCGAGATCCAAATTCGAGTCCGTGCCCGAAAGATCGCAACTTTCGACGCGGGGGGCATTTCGGTAAAAACACGACTTTCCCACCCGGAGGACGTTTCGAACGAAACGCGTATGATCTATTTTGGAATTTCACGCAGAACTAGACGTCCAGTGAGTTCGGTATCGAAGTTCGAGAACGCGCCCGAATCATCGCAGGCAAGTTTCGACGCGGCGAGCGTTTCGGTAAAAACACGACTTTCCTGCCCATAGGACGTTCCGGACCAAACGCGAATGATCTATTTTTGCATTTCGTGCAGAACCGGACGTTCGGTGAGTTCGAGATCCAAATTAGAGTCCGTGCCCGAAAGATCGCAACTTTCGACGCGGGGGCATTTTCGTAAAAACACGACTTTCCCACCCGGAGGACGTGTCGGACGAAACGCGTATGATCTATTTTGGAATTTCACGTAGAACTAGACGTTCAGTGAGTTCGGTATCGAAGTTCGATAACGCGCCCGAAACATCGCAAGCAAGTTTCGACTCGGCGAGCGTTTCGGTAAAAACACGACTTTCCTGCCCGTAGGACGTTCCGGACCAAACGCGAATGATCTATTTTTGCATTTCGTGCAGAACCGGACGTTCGGTGAGTTCGAGATCCAAATTCGAGTCCATGCCCGAAAGATCGCAACTTTCGACGCGGGGGGCATTTCGGTAAAAACACGACTTTCCCACCCGGAGGACGTGTCAGACGAAACGCGTATGATCTATTTTGGAATTTCACGCAGAACTAGACGTCTAGTGAGTTCGGTATCGAAGTTCGAGAACGCGCCCGAATCATCGCAGGCAAGTTTCGACGCGGCGAGCGTTTCGGTAAAAACACGACTTTCCTGCCCATAGGACGTTCCGGACCAAACGCGAATGATCTATTTTTGCATTTCGTGCAGAACCGGACGTTCGGTGAGTTCGAGATCCAAATTAGAGTCCGTGCCCGAAAGATCGCAACTTTCGACGCGGGGGCATTTTCGTAAAAACACGACTTTCCCACCCGGAGGACGTGTCAGACGAAACGCGTATGATCTATTTTGGAATTTCACGTAGAACTAGACGTTCAGTGAGTTCGGTATCGAAGTTCGATAACGCGCCCGAAACATCGCAAGCAAGTTTCGACTCGGCGAGCGTTTCGGTAAAAACACGACTTTCCTGCCCGTAGGACGTTCCGGACCAAACGCGAATGATCTATTTTTGCATTTCGTGCAGAACCGGACGTTCGGTGAGTTCGAGATCCAAATTCGAGTCCGTGCCCGAAAGATCGCAACTTTCGACGCGGGGGCATTTCGGTAAAAACACGACTTTCCCACCCGGAGGACGTGTCGGACGAAACGCGTATGATCTATTTTGGAATTTCACGTAGAACTAGACGTTCAGTGAGTTCGGTATCGAAGTTCGAGAACGCGCCCGAAACATCGCAAGCAAGTTTCGACGCGGCGAGCGTTTCGGTAAAAACACGACTTTCCTGCCCGTAGGACGTTCCGGACCAAACGCGAATGATCTATTTTTGCATTTCGTGCAGAACCGGACGTTCGGTGAGTTCGAGATCCAAATTCGAGTCCGTGCCCAAAAGATCGCAACTTTCGACGCGGGGGGCATTTCGGTAAAAACACGACTTTCCCACCCGGAGGACGTTTCGAACGAAACGCGTATGATCTATTTTGGAATTTCACGCAGAACTAGACGTCCAGTGAGTTCGGTATCGAAGTTCGAGAACGCGCCCGAAACATCGCAAGCAAGTTTCGACTCGGCGAGCGTTTCGGTAAAAACACGACTTTCCTGCCCGTAGGACGTTCCGGACCAAACGCGAATGATCTATTTTTGCATTTCGTGCAGAACCGGACGTTCGGTGAGTTCGAGATCCAAATTCGAGTCCGTGCCCGAAAGATCGCAACTTTCGACGCGGCGGGCATTTCGGTAAAAACACGACTTTCCCACCCGGAGGACGTGTCGGACGAAACGCATATGATCTATTTTGGAATTTCATGTAGAACTAGACGTTCAGTGAGTTCGGTATCGAAGTTCGATAACGCGCCCGAAACATCGCAAGCAAGTTTCGACGCGGCGAGCGTTTCGGTAAAAACACGACTTTCCTGCCCGTAGGACGTTCCGGACCAAACGCGAATGATCTATTTTTGCATTTCGTGCAGAACCGGACGTTCAGTGAGTTCGAGATCCAAATTCTAGTCCGTGCCCGAAAGATCGCAACTTTCGACGCGGGGGCATTTCGGTAAAAACACGACTTTCCCACTCGGAGGACGTGTCGGACGAAACGCGTATGATCTATTTTGGAATTTCACGCAGAACTAGACGTTCAGTGAGTTCGGTATCGAAGTTCGAGAACGCGCCCGAAACATCGCAAGCAAGTTTCGACGCTTCGAACGTTTCGGTAAAAACACGACTTTCCTGCCTGTAGGACGTTCCGGACCAAACGCGAATGATCTAATTTTGCATTTCGTGCAGAACCGAACGTTCGGTGAGTTCGAGATCCAAATTCGAGTCCGTGCCCGAAAGATTGCAACTTTCGACGCGGGGGGCATTTCGGTAAAAACACGACTTTCCTGCCCGTAGGTTTTTCCGGACCAACCGCGAATGATCTATTTTTGCATTTCGTGCAGAACCGGACGTTCGGTGAGTTCGAGATCCAAATTCGAGTCCGTGCCCGAAAGATTGCAACTTTCGACGCGGGGGGCATTTCGGTAAAAACACGACTTTCCTGCCTGTAGGACGTTCCGGACCAAACGCGAATGATCTATGTTTGCATTTCGTGCAGAACCGGACGTTCGGTGAGTTCGAGATCCAAATTCGAGTCCATGCCCGAAAGATCGCAACTTTCGACGCGGGGGGCATTTCGGTAAAAACACGACTTTCCCACCCGGAGGACGTGTCAGACGAAACGCGTATGATCTATTTTGGAATTTCACGTAGAACTAGACGTCTAGTGAGTTCGGTATCGAAGTTCGAGAACGCGCCCGAAACATCGCCAGCAAGTTTCGACGCGGCCAGCGTTTCGGTAAAAACATGACTTTTCTGCCCGTAGGACGTTCCGGACCAAACGCGAATGATCTATTTTTGCATTTCGTGCAGAACCGGACGTTCGGTGAGTTCGAGATCCAAATTCGAGTCCGTGCCCGAAAGATCGCAACTTTCGACGCGGGGGCATTTCGGTAAAAACACGACTTTCCCACCCGGAGGACGTGTCGGACGAAACGCGTATGATCTATTTTGGAATTTCACGTAGAACTAGACGTTCAGTGAGTTCGGTATCGAAGTTCGAGAACGCGCCCGAAACATCGCAAGCAAGTTTCGACGCGGCGAGCGTTTCGGTAAAAACACGACTTTCCTGCCCGTAGGACGTTCCGGACCAAACGCGAATGATCTATTTTTGCATTTCGTGCAGAACCGGACGTTCGGTGAGTTCGAGATCCAAATTCGAGTCCGTGCCCGAAAGATCGCAACTTTCGACGCGGGGGGCATTTCGGTAAAAACACGACTTTCCCACCCGGAGGACGTTTCGAACGAAACGCGTATGATCTATTTTGGAATTTCACGCAGAACTAGACGTCCAGTGAGTTCGGTATCGAAGTTCGAGAACGCGCCCGAAACATCGCAAGCAAGTTTCGACTCGGCGAGCGTTTCGGTAAAAACACGACTTTCCTGCCCGTAGGACGTTCCGGACCAAACGCGAATGATCTATTTTTGCATTTCGTGCAGAACCGGACGTTCGGTGAGTTCGAGATCCAAATTCGAGTCCGTGCCCGAAAGATCGCAACTTTGGACGCGGCGGGCATTTCGGTAAAAACACGACTTTCCCACCCGGAGGACGTTTCGAACGAAACGCGTATGATCTATTTTGGAATTTCACGCAGAACTAGACGTCCAGTGAGTTCGGTATCGAAGTTCGAGAACGCGCCCGAAACATCGCAAGCAAGTTTCGACGCGGCGAGCGTTACGGTAAAAACACGACTTTCCTGCCCGTAGGACGTTCCGGCCCAAACGCGAATGATCTATTTTTGCATTTCGTGCAAAACCGGACGTTCGGTGAGTTCGAGATCCAAATTCGAGTCCGTGCCCGAAAGATCGCAACTTTCGACGCGGGGGGCATTTCGGTAAAAACACGACTTTCCCACCCGGAGGACGTTTCGAATGAAACGCGTATGATCTATTTTGGAATTTCACGCAGAACTAGACGTCCAGTGAGTTCGGTATCGAAGTTCGAGAACGCGCCCGAAACATCGCAAACAAGTTTCGACGCGGCGAGCGTTTCGGTAAAAACACGACTTTCCTGCCCGTAGGACGTTCCGGACCAAACGCGAATGATCTATTTTTGCATTTCGTGCAGAATCGGACGTTCGGTGAGTTCGAGATCCAAATTAGAGTCCGTGCCCGAAAGATCGCAACTTTCGACGCGGGGGCATTTCGGTAAAAACACGACTTTCCCACCCGGAGGACGTGTCGGACGAAACGCGTATGATCTATTTTGGAATTTCACGTAGAACTAGACGTTCAGTGAGTTCGGTATCGAAGTTCGATAACGCGCCCGAAACATCGCAAGCAAGTTTCGACGCGGCGAGCGTTTCGGTAAAAACACGACTTTCCTGCCCGTAGGACGTTCCGGACCAAACGCGAATGATATATTTTTGCATTTCGTGCAGAACCGGACGTTCAGTGAGTTCGAGATCCAAATTCGAGTCCGTGCCCGAAAGATCGCAACTTTCGACGCGGGGGCATTTCGGTAAAAACACGACTTTCCCACTCGGAGGACGTGTCCGACGAAACGCGTATGATCTATTTTGGAATTTCACGCAGAACT
Organism: Arctostaphylos glauca; assembly: GCA_019985065.2. NCBI lineage: Eukaryota > Viridiplantae > Streptophyta > Magnoliopsida > Ericales > Ericaceae > Arctostaphylos > Arctostaphylos glauca. Next base: position 33,785,447 of record JAHSPW020000004.1, on the reverse strand, counting down.
AGACGTTCAGTGAGTTCGGTATCGAAGTTCGAGAACGCGCCCGAAACATCGCAAGCAAGTTTCGACGCTTCGAACGTTTCGGTAAAAACACGACTTCCCTGCCTGTAGGACGTTCCGGACCAAACGCGAATGATCTAATTTTGCATTTCGTGCAGAACCGAACGTTCGGTGAGTTCGAGATCCAAATTCGAGTCCGTGCCCGAAAGATTGCAACTTTCGACGCGGGGGGCATTTCGGTAAAAACACGACTTTCCTGCCTGTAGGACGTTCCGGACCAAACGCGAATGATCTAATTTTGCATTTCGTGCAGAACCGAACGTTCGGTGAGTTCGAGATCCAAATTCGAGTCCGTGCCCGAAAGATTGCAACTTTCGACGCGGGGGGCATTTCGGTAAAAACACGACTTTCCTGCCCGTAGGTTTTTCCGGACCAACCGCGAATGATCTATTTTTGCATTTCGTGCAGAACCGGACGTTCGGTGAGTTCGAGATCCAAATTCGAGTCCGTGCCCGAAAGATTGCAACTTTCGACGCGGGGGGCATTTCGGTAAAAACACGACTTTCCTGCCTGTAGGACGTTCCGGACCAAACGCGAATGATCTATGTTTGCATTTCGTGCAGAACCGGACGTTCGGTGAGTTCGAAATCCAAATTCGAGTCCATGCCCGAAAGATCGCAACTTTCGACGCGGGGGGCATTTCGGTAAAAACACGACTTTCCCACCCGGAGGACGTGTCAGACGAAACGCGTATGATCTATTTTGGAATTTCACGTAGAACTAGACGTCTAGTGAGTTCGGTATCGAAGTTCGAGAACGCGCCCGAAACATCGCCAGCAAGTTTCGACGCGGCCAGCGTTTCGGTAAAAACATGACTTTTCTGCCCGTAGGACGTTCCGGACCAAACGCGAATGATCTATTTTTGCATTTCGTGCAGAACCGGACGTTCGGTGAGTTCGAGATCCAAATTCGAGTCCGTGCCCGAAAGATCGCAACTTTCGACGCGGGGGGCATTTCGGTAAAAACACGACTTTCCCACCCGGAGGACGTTTCGAACGAAACGCGTATGATCTATTTTGGAATTTCACGCAGAACTAGACGTCCAGTGAGTTCGGTATCGAAGTTCGAGAACGCGCCCGAAACATCGCAAGCAAGTTTCGACGCGGCGAGCGTTTCGGTAAAAACACGACTTTCCTGCCCGTAGGACGTTCCGGACCAAACGCGAATGATCTATTTTTGCATTTCGTGCAGAACCGGACGTTCGGTGAGTTCGAGATCCAAATTCGAGTCCGTGCCCGAAAGATCGCAACTTTCGACGCGGGGGCCATTTCGGTAAAAACACGACTTTCCCACCCGGAGGACGTTTCGAACGAAACGCGTATGATCTATTTTGGAATTTCACGCAGAACTAGACGTCCAGTGAGTTCGGTATCGAAGTTCGAGAACGCGCCCGAAACATCCCAAGCAAGTTTCGACGCGGCGAGCGTTTCGGTAAAAACACGACTTTCCTGCCCGTAGGACGTTCCGGACCAAACGGGAATGATCTATTTTTGCATTTCGTGCAGAACCGGACGTTCGGTGAGTTCGAGATCCAAATTAGAGTCCGTGCCCGAAAGATCGCAACTTTCGACGCGGGGGCATTTCGGTAAAAACACGACTTTCCCACCCGGAGGACGTGTCGGACGAAACGCGTATGATCTATTTTGGAATTTCACGTAGAACTAGACGTTCAGTGAGTTCGGTATCGAAGTTCGAGAACGTGCCCGAAACATCGCAAGCAAGTTTCGACGCGGCGAGCGTTTCGGTAAAAACACGACTTTCCTGCCCGTAGGACGTTCCGGACCAAACGCGAATGATCTATTTTTGCATTTCGTGCAGAACCGGACGTTCGGTGAGTTCGAGATCCAAATTCGAGTCCGTGCCCGAAAGATCGCAACTTTCGACGCGGGGTGCATTTCGGTAAAAACACGACTTTCCCACCCGGAGGACGTTTCGAACGAAACGCGTATGATCTATTTTGGAATTTCATGCAGAACTAGACGTCCAGTGAGTTCGGTATTGAAGTTCGAGAACGCGCCCGAAACATCGCAAGCAAGTTTCGACGCGGCGAGCGTTTCGGTAAAAACACGACTTTCCTGCCCGTAGGACGTTCCGGACCAAACGCGAATGATCTATTTTTGCATTTCGTGCAGAATCGGACGTTCGGTGAGTTCGAGATCCAAATTCGAGTCCGTGCCCGAAAGATCGCAACTTTCGACGCGGGGGGCATTTCGGTAAAAACACGACTTTCCCACCCGGAGGACGTTTCGAACGAAACGCGTATGATCTATTTTGGAATTTCACGCAGAACTAGACGTCCAGTGAGTTCGGTATCGAAGTTCGAGAACGCGCCCGTAACATCGCAAGCAAGTTTCGACGCGGCGAGCGTTTCGGTAAAAACACGACTTTCCTGCCCGAAGGACGTTCCGGACCAAACGCGAATGATCTATTTTTGCATTTCGTGCAGAACCGGACGTTCGGTGAGTTCGAGATCCAAATTCGAGTCCGTGCCCGAAAGATCGCAACTTTCGACGCTGGGGGCATTTCGGTAAAAACACGACTTTCCCACCCGGAGGACGTTTCGAACGAAACGCGTATGATCTATTTTGGAATTTCACGCAGAACTAGACGTCCAGTGAGTTCGGTATCGAAGTTCGAGAACGCGCCCGAAACATCCCAAGCAAGTTTCGACGCGGCGAGCGTTTCGGTAAAAACACCACTTTCCTGCCCGTAGGACGTTCCGGACCAAACGCGAATGATCTATTTTTGCATTTCGTGCAGAACCGGACGTTCGGTGAGTTCGAGATCCAAATTCGAGTCCGTGCCCGAAAGATCGCAACTTTCGACGCGGGGGGCATTTCGGTAAAAACACGACTTTCCCACCCGGAGGACGTTTCGAACGAAACGCGTATGATCTATTTTGGAATTTCACGCAGAACTAGACGTCCAGTGAGTTCGGTATCGAAGTTCGAGAACGCGCCCGAAACATCCCAAGCAAGTTTCGACGCGGCGAGCGTTTCGGTAAAAACACCACTTTCCTGCCCGTAGGACGTTCCGGACCAAACGCGAATGATCTATTTTTGCATTTCGTGCAGAACCGGACGTTCGGTGAGTTCGAGATCCAAATTCTAGTCCGTGCCCGAAAGATCGCAACTTTCGACGCGGGGGCATTTCGGTAAAAACACGACTTTCCCACTCGGAGGACGTGTCGGACGAAACGCGTATGATATATTTTGGAATTTCACGCAGAACTAGACGTTCAGTGAGTTCGGTATCGAAGTTCGAGAACGCGCCCGAAACATCGCAAGCAAGTTTCGACGCTTCGAACGTTTCGGTAAAAACACGACTTTCCTGCCTGTAGGACGTTCCGGACCAAACGCGAATGATCTAATTTTGCATTTCGTGCAGAACCGGACGTTCGGTGAGTTCGAGATCCAAATTCGAGTCCGTGCCCGAAAGATTGCAACTTTCGACGCGGGGGGCATTTCGGTAAAAACACGATTTCCTGCCCGTAGGTTTTTCCGGACCAACCGCGAATGATATATTTTTGCATTTCGTGCAGAACCGGACGTTCGGTGACTTCGAGATCCAAATTCGAGTCCGTGCCCGAAAGATTGCAACTTTCGACGCGGGGGGCATTTCGGTAAAAACACGACTTTCCTGCCTGTAGGACGTTCCGGACCAAACGCGAATGATCTATGTTTGCATTTCGTGCAGAACCGGACATTCGGTGAGTTCGAGATCCAAATTCGAGTCCATGCCCGAAAGATCGCAACTTTCGACGCGGGGGGCATTTCAGTAAAAACACGACTTTCCCACCCGGAGGACGTGTCAGACGAAACGCGTATGATCTATTTTGGAATTTCACGCAGAACTAGACGTCTAGTGAGTTCGGTATCGAAGTTCGAGAACGCGCCCGAAACATCGCCAGCAAGTTTCGACGCGGCCAGCGTTTCGGTAAAAACACGACTTTTCTGCCCGTAGGACGTTCCGGACCGAACGCGAATGATCAATTTTTGCATTTCGTGCAGAACCGGACGTTCGGTGAGTTCGAGATCCAAATTCGAGTCCGTGCCCGAAAGATCGCAACTTTCGACGCGGGGGCATGTCGGTAAAAACACGACTTTCCCACCCGGAGGACGTGTCGGAGGAAACGCGTATGATCTATTTTGGAATTTCACGTAGAACTAGACGTTAAGTGAGTTAGGTATCGAAGTTCGAGAACGCGCCCGAAACATCGCAAGCAAGTTTCGACGCGGCGAGCGTTTCGGTAAAAACACGACTTTCCTGCCCGTAGGACGTTCCGGACCAAACGCGAATGATCTATTTTTGCATTTCGTGCAGAACCGGACGTTCGGTGAGTTCGAGATCCAAATTCGAGTCCGTGCCCGAAAGATCGCAACTTTCGACGCGGGGGGCATTTCGGTAAAAACACGACTTTCCCACTCGGGGGACGTGTCGGACGAAATGCGTATGATCTATTTTGGAATTTGACGCAGAACTAGACGTTCAGTGAGTTCGGTATCGAAATTCGAGAACGCGCCCAAAACATCGCAAGCAAGTTTCGACGCTTCGAACGTTTCGGTAAAAACACGACTTTCCTGCCTGTAGGACGTTCCGGACCAAACGCGAATGATCTATTTTTGCAATTCGTGCAAAACCGGACGTTCGGTGAGTTCGAGATCCAAATTCTAGTCCGTGCCCGAAAGATCGCAACTTTCGACGCGCGGGGCATTTTGGTAAAAACACGACTTTCCCACCCGGAGAACGTGTCGGACCATAAGCGTATGATCTATTTTGGAATTTCACGCAGAACTAGACGTCCAGTGAGTTCGGTAACGAAGTTCGAGAACGCGCCCGAAACATCGCAAGCAAGTTTCGACGCGGCCAGCGTTTCGGTAAAAACACGACTTTCCTGCCCGTAGGACGTTCCGGACCAAACGCTAATGATCTATTTTTGCATTTCGTGCAGAACCAGACGTTCGGTGAGTTCGAGATCCAAATTCGAGTCCGTGCCCGAAAGATTGCAACTTTCGACGCGGGGGGCATTTCGGTAAAAAGACGACTTTCCTGCCTGTAGGACGTTCCGGACCAAACGCGAATGATCTATGTTTGCATTTCGTGCAGAACCGGACGTTCGGTGAGTTCGAGATCCAAATTCGAGTCCATGCCCGAAAGATCGCAACTTTCGACGCGCGGGGCATTTCGGTAAAAACACGACTTTCCCACTCGGAGGACGTGTCAGACGAAACCCGTATGATCTATTTTGGAATTTCACGCAGAACTAGACGTCTAGTGAGTTCGGTATCGAAGTTCGAGAACGCGCCCGAAACATCGCCAGCAAGTTTCGACGCGGCCAGCGTTTCGGTAAAAACACGACTTTTCTGCACATAGGACGTTCCGGACCAAACGCGAATGATCTATTTTTGCATTTCGTGCAGAACCGGACGTTCGGTGAGTTCGAGATCCAAATTCGAGTCCGTGCCCGAAAGATCGCAACTTTCGACGCGGGGGCATTTCGGTAAAAACACGACTTTCCCACTCGGAGGACGTGTCGGACGAAACGCGTATGATCTATTTTGGAATTTCACGTAGAACTAGACGTTCAGTGAGTTCGGTATCGAAGTTCGAGAACGCGCCCGAAACATCGCAAGCAAGTTTCGACGCGGCGAGCGTTTCGGTAAAAACACGACTTTCCTGCCCGTAGGACGTTCCGGACCAAACGCGAATGATCTATTTTTGCATTTCGTGCAGAACCGGACGTTCGGTGAGTTCGAGATCCAAATTCGAGTCCGTGCCCGAAAGATCGCAACTTTCGACGCGGGGGGCATTACGGTAAAAACACGACTTTCCCACCCGGAGGACGTTTCGAACGAAACGCGTATGATCTATTTTGGAATTTCACGCAGAACTAGACGTCCAGTGAGTTCGGTATCGAAGTTCGAGAACGCGCCCGAAACATCCCAAGCAAGTTTCGACGCGGCGAGCGTTTCGGTAAAAACACGACTTTCCTGCCCGTAGGACGTTCCGGACCAAACGCGAATGATCTATTTTTGCATTTCGTGCAGAACCGGACGTTCGGTGAGTTCGAGATCCAAATTCGAGTCCGTGCCCGAAAGATCGCAACTTTCGACGCGGGGGGCATTTCGGTAAAAACACGACTTTCCCACCCGGAGGACGTTTCGAACGAAACGCGTATGATCTATTTTGGAATTTCACGCAGAACTAGACGTCCAGTGAGTTCGGTATCGAAGTTCGAGAACGCGCCCGAAACATCCCAAGCAAGTTTCGACGCGGCGAGCGTTTCGGTAAAAACACGACTTTCCTGCCCGTAGGACGTTCCGGACCAAACGCGAATGATCTATTTTTGCATTTCGTGCAGAACCGGACGTTCGGTGAGTTCGAGATCCAAATTAGAGTCCCTGCCCGAAAGATCGCAACTTTCGACGCGGGGGCATTTCGGTAAAAACACGACTTTTCCACCCGGAGGACGTGTCGGACGAAACGCGTATGATCTATTTTGGAATTTCACGTAGAACTAGATGTTCAGTGAGTTCGGTATCGAAGTTCGATAACGCGCCCGAAACATCGCAAGCAAGTTTCGACGCGGCGAGCGTTTCGGTAAAAACACGACTTTCCTGCCCGTAGGACGTTCCGGACCAAACGCGAATGATCTATTTTTGCATTTCGTGCAGAACCGGACGTTCAGTGAGTTCGAGATCCAAATTCTAGTCCGTGCCCGAAAGATCGCAACTTTCGACGCGGGGGCATTTCGGTAAAAACACGACTTTCCCACTCGGAGGACGTGTCGGACGAAACGCGTATGATATATTTTGGAATTTCACGCAGAACTAGACGTTCAGTGAGTTCGGTATCGAAGTTCGAGAACGCGCCCGAAACATCGCAAGCAAGTTTCGACGCTTCGAACGTTTCGGTAAAAACACGACTTTCCTGCCTGTAGGACGTTCCGGACCAAACGCGAATGATCTAATTTTGCATTTCGTGCAGAACCGGACGTTCGGTGAGTTCGAGATCCAAATTCGAGTCCGTGCCCGAAAGATCGCAACTTTCGACGCGGGGGCATTTCGGTAAAAACACGACTTTCCCACTCGGAGGACGTGTCGGACGAAACGCGTATGATCTATTTTGGAATTTCACGTAGAACTAGACGTTCAGTGAGTTCGGTATCGAAGTTCGAGAACGCGCCCGAAACATCGCAAGCAAGTTTCGACGCGGCGAGCGTTTCGGTAAAAACACGACTTTCCTGCCCGTAGGACGTTCCGGACCAAACGCGAATGATCTATTTTTGCATTTCGTGCAGAACCGGACGTTCGGTGAGTTCGAGATCCAAATTCGAGTCCGTGCCCGAAAGATCGCAACTTTCGACGCGGGGGGCATTTCGGTAAAAACACGACTTTCCCACTCGGGGGACGTGTCGGACGAAATGCGTATGATCTATTTTGGAATTTGACGCAGAACTAGACGTTCAGTGAGTTCGGTATCGAAATTCGAGAACGCGCCCAAAACATCGCAAGCAAGTTTCGACGGTTCGAACGTTTCGGTAAAAACACGACTTTCCTGCCTGTAGGACGTTCCGGACCAAACGCGAATGATCTATTTTTGCAATTCGTGCACAACCGGACGTTCGGTGAGTTCGAGATCCAAATTCTAGTCCGTGCCCGAAAGATCGCAACTTTCGACGCGCGGGGCATTTTGGTAAAAACACGACTTTCCCACCCGGAGAACGTGTCGGACCATAAGCGTATGATCTATTTTGGAATTTCACGCAGAACTAGACGTCCAGTGAGTTCGGTAACGAAGTTCGAGAACGCGCCCGAAACATCGCAAGCAAGTTTCGACGCGGCCAGCGTTTCGGTAAAAACACGACTTTCCTGCCCGTAGGACGTTCCGGACCAAACGCTAATGATCTATTTTTGCATTTCGTGCAGAACCAGACGTTCGGTGAGTTCGAGATCCAAATTCGAGTCCGTGCCCGAAAGATTGCAACTTTCGACGCGGGGGGCATTTCGGTAAAAACACGACTTTCCTGCCTGTAGGACGTTCCGGACCAAACGCGAATGATCTATGTTTGCATTTCGTGCAGAACCGGACGTTCGGTGAGTTCGAGATCCAAATTCGAGTCCATGCCCGAAAGATCGCAACTTTCGACGCGCGGGGCATTTCGGTAAAAACACGACTTTCCCACTCGGAGGACGTGTCAGACGAAACCCGTATGATCTATTTTGGAATTTCACGCAGAACTAGACGTCTAGTGAGTTCGGTATCGAAGTTCGAGAACGCGCCCGAAACATCGCCAGCAAGTTTCGACGCGGCCAGCGTTTCGGTAAAAACACGACTTTTCTGCCCATAGGACGTTCCGGACCAAACGCGAATGATCTATTTTTGCATTTCGTGCAGAACCGGACGTTCGGTGAGTTCGAGATCCAAATTCGAGTCCGTGCCCGAAAGATCGCAACTTTCGACGCGGGGGCATTTCGGTAAAAACACGACTTTCCCACTCGGAGGACGTGTCGGACGAAACGCGTATGATCTATTTTGGAATTTCACGTAGAACTAGACGTTCAGTGAGTTCGGTATCGAAGTTCGAGAACGCGCCCGAAACATCGCAAGCAAGTTTCGACGCGGCGAGCGTTTCGGTAAAAACACGACTTTCCTGCCCGTAGGACGTTCCGGACCAAACGCGAATGATCTATTTTTGCATTTCGTGCAGAACCGGACGTTCGGTGAGTTCGAGATCCAAATTAGAGTCCGTGCCCGAAAGATCGCAACTTTCGACGCGGGGGGCATTTCGGTAAAAACACGACTTTCCCACCCGGAGGACGTTTCGAACGAAACGCGTATGATCTATTTTGGAATTTCACGCAGAACTAGACGTCCAGTGAGTTCGGTATCGAAGTTCGAGAACGCGCCCGAAACATCCCAAGCAAGTTTCGACGCGGCGAGCGTTTCGGTAAAAACACGACTTTCCTGCCCGTAGGACGTTCCGGACCAAACGCGAATGATCTATTTTTGCATTTCGTGCAGAACCGGACGTTCGGTGAGTTCGAGATCCAAATTAGAGTCCGTGCCCGAAAGATCGCAACTTTCGACGCGGGGGCATTTCGGTAAAAACACGACTTTCCCACCCGGAGGACGTGTCGGACGAAACGCGTATGATCTATTTTGGAATTTCACGTAGAACTAGATGTTCAGTGAGTTCGGTATCGAAGTTCGATAACGCGCCCGAAACATCGCAAGCAAGTTTCGACGCGGCGAGCGTTTCGGTAAAAACACGACTTTCCTGCCCGTAGGACGTTCCGGACCAAACGCGAATGATCTATTTTTGCATTTCGTGCAGAACCGGACGTTCAGTGAGTTCGAGATCCAAATTCTAGTCCGTGCCTGAAAGATCGCAACTTTCGGCGCGGGGGCATTTCGGTAAAAACACGACTTTCCCACTCGGAGGACGTGTCGGACGAAACGCGTATGATATATTTTGGAATTTCACGCAGAACTAGACGTTCAGTGAGTTCGGTATCGAAGTTCGAGAACGCGCCCGAAACATCGCAAGCAAGTTTCGACGCTTCGAACGTTTCGGTAAAAACACGACTTTCCTGCTTGTAGGACGTTCCGGACCAAACGCGAATGATCTAATTTTGCATTTCGTGCAGAACCGGACGTTCGGTGAGTTCGAGATCCAAATTCGAGTCCGTGCCCGAAAGATCGCAACTTTCGACGCGGGGGCATTTCGGTAAAAACACGACTTTCCCACTCGGAGGACGTGTCGGACGAAACGCGTATGATCTATTTTGGAATTTCACGTAGAACTAGACGTTCAGTGAGTTCGGTATCGAAGTTCGAGAACGCGCCCGAAACATCGCAAGCAAGTTTCGACGCGGCGAGCGTTTCGGTAAAAACACGACTTTCCTGCCCGTAGGACGTTCCGGACCAAACGCGAATGATCTATTTTTGCATTTCGTGCAGAACCGGACGTTCGGTGAGTTCGAGATCCAAATTCGAGTCCGTGCCCGAAAGATCGCAACTTTCGACGCGGGGGGCATTTCGGTAAAAACACGACTTTCCCACTCGGGGGACGTGTCGGACGAAATGCGTATGATCTATTTTGGAATTTGACGCAGAACTAGACGTTCAGTGAGTTCGGTATCGAAATTCGAGAACGCGCCCAAAACATCGCAAGCAAGTTTCGACGGTTCGAACGTTTCGGTAAAAACACGACTTTCCTGCCTGTAGGACGTTCCGGACCAAACGCGAATGATCTATTTTTGCAATTCGTGCAAAACCGGACGTTCGGTGAGTTCGAGATCCAAATTCTAGTCCGTGCCCGAAAGATCGCAACTTTCGACGCGCGGGGCATTTTGGTAAAAACACGACTTTCCCACCCGGAGAACGTGTCGGACCATAAGCGTATGATCTATTTTGGAATTTCACGCAGAACTAGACGTCCAGTGAGTTCGGTAACGAAGTTCGAGAACGCGCCCGAAACATCGCAAGCAAGTTTCGACGCGGCCAGCGTTTCGGTAAAAACACGACTTTCCTGCCCGTAGGACGTTCCGGACCAAACGCTAATGATCTATTTTTGCATTTCGTGCAGAACCAGACGTTCGGTGAGTTCGAGATCCAAATTCGAGTCCGTGCCCGAAAGATTGCAACTTTCGACGCGGGGGGCATTTCGGTAAAAACACGACTTTCCTGCCTGTAGGACGTTCCGGACCAAACGCGAATGATCTATGTTTGCATTTCGTGCAGAACCGGACGTTCGGTGAGTTCGAGATCCAAATTCGAGTCCATGCCCGAAAGATCGCAACTTTCGACGCGCGGGGCATTTCGGTAAAAACACGACTTTCCCACTCGGAGGACGTGTCAGACGAAACCCGTATGATCTATTTTGGAATTTCACGCAGAACTAGACGTCTAGTGAGTTCGGTATCGAAGTTCGAGAACGCGCCCGAAACATCGCCAGCAAGTTTCGACGCGGCCAGCGTTTCGGTAAAAACACGACTTTTCTGCCCATAGGACGTTCCGGACCAAACGCGAATGATCTATTTTTGCATTTCGTGCAGAACCGGACGTTCGGTGAGTTCGAGATCCAAATTCGAGTCCGTGCCCGAAAGATCGCAACTTTCGACGCGGGGGCATTTCGGTAAAAACACGACTTTCCCACTCGGAGGACGTGTCGGACGAAACGCGTATGATGTATTTTGGAATTTCACGTAGAACTAGACGTTCAGTGAGTTCGGTATCGAAGTTCGAGAACGCGCCCGAAACATCGCAAGCAAGTTTCGACGCGGCGAGCGTTTCGGTAAAAACACGACTTTCCTGCCCGTAGGACGTTCCGGACCAAACGCGAATGATCTATTTTTGCATTTCGTGCAGAACCGGACGTTCGGTGAGTTCGAGATCCAAATTCGAGTCCGTGCCCGAAAGATCGCAACTTTCGACGCGGGGGGCATTTCGGTAAAAACACGACTTTCCCACTCGGGGGACGTGTCGGACGAAATGCGTATGATCTATTTTTGGAATTTGACGCAGAACTAGACGTTCAGTGAGTTCGGTATCGAAATTCGAGAACGCGCCCAAAACATCGCAAGCAAGTTTCGACGGTTCGAACGTTTCGGTAAAAACACGACTTTCCTGCCTGTAGGACGTTCCGGACCAAACGCGAATGATCTATTTTTGCAATTCGTGCAAAACCGGACGTTCGGTGAGTTCGAGATCCAAATTCTAGTCCGTGCCCGAAAGATCGCAACTTTCGACGCGCGGGGCATTTTGGTAAAAACACGACTTTCCCACCCGGAGAACGTGTCGGACCATAAGCGTATGATCTATTTTGGAATTTCACGCAGAACTAGACGTCCAGTGAGTTCGGTAACGAAGTTCGAGAACGCGCCCGAAACATCGCAAGCAAGTTTCGACGCGGCCAGCGTTTCGGTAAAAACACGACTTTCCTGCCCGTAGGACGTTCCGGACCAAACGCTAATGATCTATTTTTGCATTTCGTGCAGAACCAGACGTTCGGTGAGTTCGAGATCCAAATTCGAGTCCGTGCCCGAAAGATTGCAACTTTCGACGCGGGGGGCATTTCGGTAAAAACACGACTTTCCTGCCTGTAGGACGTTCCGGACCAAACGCGAATGATCTATGTTTGCATTTCGTGCAGAACCGGACGTTCGGTGAGTTCGAGATCCAAATTCGAGTCCATGCCCGAAAGATCGCAACTTTCGACGCGCGGGGCATTTCGGTAAAAACACGACTTTCCCACTCGGAGGACGTGTCAGACGAAACCCGTATGATCTATTTTGGAATTTCACGCAGAACTAGACGTCTAGTGAGTTCGGTATCGAAGTTCGAGAACGCGCCCGAAACATCGCCAGCAAGTTTCGACGCGGCCAGCGTTTCGGTAAAAACACGACTTTTCTGCCCATAGGACGTTCCGGACCAAACGCGAATGATCTATTTTTGCATTTCGTACAGAACCGGACGTTCGGTGAGTTCGAGATCCAAATTCGAGTCCGTGCCCGAAAGATCGCAACTTTCGACGCGGGGGCATTTCGGTAAAAACACGACTTTCCCACTCGGAGGACGTGTCGGACGAAACGCGTATGATCTATTTTGGAATTTCACGTAGAACTAGACGTTCAGTGAGTTCGGTATCGAAGTTCGAGAACGCGCCCGAAACATCGCAAGCAAGTTTCGACGCGGCGAGCGTTTCGGTAAAAACACGACTTTCCTGCCCGTAGGACGTTCCGGACCAAACGCGAATGATCTATTTTTGCATTTCGTGCAGAACCGGACGTTCGGTGAGTTCGAGATCCAAATTCGAGTCCGTGCCCGAAAGATCGCAACTTTCGACGCGGGGGCCATTTCGGTAAAAACACGACTTTCCCACCCGGAGGACGTTTCGAACGAAACGCGTATGATCTATTTTGGAATTTCACGCAGAACTAGACGTCCAGTGAGTTCGGTATCGAAGTTCGAGAACGCGCCCGAAACATCCCAAGCAAGTTTCGACGCGGCGAGCGTTTCGGTAAAAACACGACTTTCCTGCCCGTAGGACGTTCCGGACCAAACGCGAATGATCTATTTTTGCATTTCGTGCAGAACCGGACGTTCGGTGAGTTCGAGATCCAAATTAGAGTCCGTGCCCGAAAGATCGCAACTTTCGACGCGGGGGCATTTCGGTAAAAACACGACTTTCCCACCCGGAGGACGTGTCGGACGAAACGCGTATGATCTATTTTGGAATTTCACGTAGAACTAGATGTTCAGTGAGTTCGGTATCAACGTTCGATAACGCGCCCGAAACATCGCAAGCAAGTTTCGACGCGGCGAGCGTTTCGGTAAAAACACGACTTTCCTGCCCGTAGGACGTTCCGGACCAAACGCGAATGATCTATTTTTGCATTTCGTGCAGAACCGGACGTTCAGTGAGTTCGAGATCCAAATTCTAGTCCGTGCCCGAAAGATCGCAACTTTCGACGCGGGGGCATTTCGGTAAAAACACGACTTTCCCACTCGGAGGACGTGTCGGACGAAACGCGTATGATATATTTTGGAATTTCACGCAGAACTAGACGTTCAGTGAGTTCGGTATCGAAGTTCGAGAACGCGCCCGAAACATCGCAAGCAAGTTTCGACGCTTCGAACGTTTCGGTAAAAACACGACTTTCCTGCCTGTAGGACGTTCCGGACCAAACGCGAATGATCTAATTTTGCATTTCGTGCAGAACCGGACGTTCGGTGAGTTCGAGATCCAAATTCGAGTCCGTGCCCGAAAGATCGCAACTTTCGACGCGGGGGCATTTCGGTAAAAACACGACTTTCCCACTCGGAGGACGTGTCGGACGAAACGCGTATGATCTATTTTGGAATTTCACGTAGAACTAGACGTTCAGTGAGTTCGGTATCGAAGTTCGAGAACGCGCCCGAAACATCGCAAGCAAGTTTCGACGCGGCGAGCGTTTCGGTAAAAACACGACTTTCCTGCCCGTAGGACGTTCCGGACCAAACGCGAATGATCTATTTTTGCATTTCGTGCAGAACCGGACGTTCGGTGAGTTCGAGATCCAAATTCGAGTCCGTGCCCGAAAGATCGCAACTTTCGACGCGGGGGGCATTTCGGTAAAAACACGACTTTCCCACCCGGAGGACGTTTCGAACGAAACGCATATGATCTATTTTGGAATTTCACGCAGAACTAGACGTCCAGTGAGTTCGGTATCGAAGTTCGAGAACGCGCCCGAAACATCCCAAGCAAGTTTCGACGCGGCGGGCGTTTCGGTAAAAACACGACTTTCCTGCCCGTAGGACGTTCCGGACCAAACGCGAATGATCTATTTTTGCATTTCGTGCAGAACCGGACGTTCGGTGAGTTCGAGATCCAAATTCGAGTCCGTGCCCGAAAGATCGCAACTTTCGACGCGGGGGCATTTCGGTAAAAACACGACTTTCCCACCCGGAGGACGTGTCGGACGAAACGCATATGATCTATTTTGGAATTTCACGCAGAACTAGACGTTCAGTGAGTTCGGTATCGAAGTTCGAGAACGCGCCCGAAACATCGCCAGCAAGTTTCGACGCGGCCAGCATTTCGATAAAAACACGACTTTCCGACCCGGAGGACGTGTCGGACGAAACGCGTATGATCTATTTTGGAATTTCACGTAGAACTAGACGTTCAGTGAGTTCGGTATCGAAGTTCGAGAACGCGCCCGAAACATCGCAGGCAAGTTTCGACGCGGCGAGCGTTTCGGTAAAACCACGACTTTCCTGCCCGTAGGACGTTCCGGACCAAACGCGAATGATCAATTTTTGCATTTCGTGCAGAACCGGACGTTCGGTGAGTTCGAGATCCAAATTCGAGTCCGTGCCCGAAAGATCGCAACTTTCGACGCGGGGGCATTTCGGTAAAAACACGACTTTCCCACCCGGAGGACGTGTCGGACGAAACGCGTATGATCTATTTTGGAATTTCACGTAGAACTAGATGTTCAGTGAGTTCGGTATCGAAGTTCGATAACGCGCCCGAAACATCGCAAGCAAGTTTCGACGCGGCGAGCGTTTCGGTAAAAACACGACTTTCCTGCCCGTAGGACGTTCCGGACCAAACGCGAATGATCTATTTTTGCATTTCGTGCAGAACCGGACGTTCAGTGAGTTCGAGATCCAAATTCTAGTCCGTGCCCGAAAGATCGCAACTTTCGACGCGGGGGCATTTCGGTAAAAACACGACTTTCCCACTCGGAGGTCGTGTCGGACGAAACGCGTATGATATATTTTGGAATTTCACGCAGAACTAGACGTTCAGTGAGTTCGGTATCGAAGTTCGAGAACGCGCCCGAAACATCGCAAGCAAGTTTCGACGCTTCGAACGTTTCGGTAAAAACACGACTTTCCTGCCTGTAGGACGTTCCGGACCAAACGCGAATGATCTAATTTTGCATTTCATGCAGAACCGGACGTTCGGTGAGTTCGAGATCCAAATTCGAGTCCGTGCCCGAAAGATCGCAACTTTCGACGCGGGGGCATTTCGGTAAAAACACGACTTTCCCACTCGGAGGACGTGTCGGACGAAACGCGTATGATCTATTTTGGAATTTCACGTAGAACTAGACGTTCAGTGAGTTCGGTATCGAAGTTCGAGAACGCGCCCGAAACATCGCAAGCAAGTTTCGACGCGGCGAGCGTTTCGGTAAAAACACGACTTTCCTGCCCGTAGGACGTTCCGGACCAAACGCGAATGATCTATTTTTGCATTTCGTGCAGAACCGGACGTTCGGTGAGTTCGAGAACCAAATTCGAGTCCGTGCCCGAAAGATCGCAACTTTCGACGCGGGGGGCATTTCGGTAAAAACACGACTTTCCCACCCGGAGGACGTTTCGAACAAAACGCATATGATCTATTTTGGAATTTCACGCAGAACTAGACGTCCAGTGAGTTCGGTATCGAAGTTCGAGAACGCGCCCGAAACATCCCAAGCAAGTTTCGACGCGGCGGGCGTTTCGGTAAAAACACGACTTTCCTGCCCGTAGGACGTTCCGGACCAAACGCGAATGATCTATTTTTCCATTTCGTGCAGAACCGGACGTTCGGTGAGTTCGAGATCCAAATTCGAGTCCGTGCCCGAAAGATCGCAACTTTCGACGCGGGGGCATTTCGGTAAAAACACGACTTTCCCACCCGGAGGACGTGTCGGACGAAACGCGTATGATCTATTTTGGAATTTCACGCAGAACTAGACGTTCAGTGAGTTCGGTATCGAAGTTCGAGAACGCGCCCGAAACATCACCAGCAAGTTTCGACGCGGCCAGCATTTCGGTAAAAACACGACTTTCCCACCCGGAGGACGTGTCGGACGAAACGCGTATGATCTATTTTGGAATTTCACGTAGAACTAGACGTTCAGTGAGTTCGGTATCGAAGTTCGAGAACGCGCCCGAAACATCGCAGGCAAGTTTCGACGCGGCGAGCGTTTCGGTAAAACCACGACTTTCCTGCCCGTAGGACGTTCCGGACCAAACGCGAATGATCTATTTTTGCATTTCGTGCAGAACCGGACGTTCGGTGAGTTCGAGATCCAAATTCGAGTCCGTGCCCGAAAGATCGCAACTTTCGACGCGGGGGGCATTTCGGTAAAAACACGACTTTCCCACCCGGAGGACGTTTCGAACGAAACGCGTATGATCTATTTTGGAATTTCACGCAGAACTAGATGTCCAGTGAGTTGGAATCGAAGTTCGAGAACGCGCCCGAAACATCGCCAGCAAGTTTCGATGCGGCCAGCGTTTCGGTAAAAACACGACTTTCCTGCCCGTAGGACGTTCCGGACCAAACGCGAATGATCTATTTTTGCATTTCGTGCAGAACCTTACGTTCAGTGAGTTCGAGATCCAAATTCGAGTCCGTCCCCGAAAGATCGCAACTTTCGACGCGGTGGGCATTTCGGTAAAAACACGACTTTCCCACTCGGGGGACGTGTCGGACGAAACGCGTATGATCTATTTTGGAATTTCACGCAGAACTAGACGTTCAGTGAGTTCGGTATCGAAATTCGAGAACGCGCCCAAAACATCGCAAGCAAGTTTCGACGCTTCGAACGTTTCGGTAAAAACACGACTTTCCTGCCTGTAGGACGTTCCGGACCAAACGCGAATGATCTATTTTTGCATTTCGTGCAAAACCGGACGTTCGGTGAGTTCGAGATCCAAATTCTAGTCCGTGCCCGAAAGATCGCAACTTTCGACGCGGGGGGCATTTTGGTAAAAACACGACTTTCCCACCCGGAGAACGTGTCGGACCATAAGCGTATGATCTATTTTGGAATTTCACGCAGAACTAGACGTCCAGTGAGTTCGGTAACGAAGTTCGAGAACGCGCCCGAAACATCACAAGCAAGTTTCGACGCGGCCAGCGTTTCGGTAAAAACACGACTTTCCTGCCCGTAGGACGTTCCGGACCAAACGCGAATGATCTATTTTTGCATTTCGTGCAGAACCGGACGTTCGGTGAGTTCGAGATCCAAATTCGAGTCCGTGCCCGAAAGATTGCAACTTTCGACGCGGGGGGCATTTCGGTAAAAACACGACTTTCCTGCCTGTAGGACGTTCCGGACCAAACGCGAATGATCTATGTTTGCATTTCGTGCAGAACCGGACGTTCGGTGAGTTCGAGATCCAAATTCGAGTCCATGCCCGAAAGATCGCAACTTTCGACGCGGGGGGCATTTCGGTAAAAACACGACTTTCCCACCCGGAGGACGTGTCAGACGAAACCCGTATGATCTATTTTGGAATTTCACGCAGAACTAGACCCCCAGTGAGTTCGGTATCGAAGTTCGAGAACGCGCCCGAAACATCGCCACCAAGTTTCGACGCGGCCACCGTTTCGGTAAAAACACGACTTTCCTGCCCGTAGGACGTTCCGGACCAAACGCGAATGATCTATTTTTGCATTTCGTGCAGAACCGGACGTTCAGTGAGTTCGAGATCCAAATTCGAGTCCGTGCCCGAAAGATCGCAACTTTCGACGCGGTGGGCATTTCGGTAAAAACACGACTTTCCCACCCGGAGGACGTGTCGGACGAAACGCGTATGATCTATTTTGGAATTTCACGCAGAACTAGACGTTCAGTGAGTTCGGTATCGAAGTTCGAGAACGCGCCCGAAACATCGCCAGCAAGTTTCGACGCGGCCAGCATTTCGGTAAAAACACGACTTTCCCACCCGGAGGACGTGTCGGACGAAACGCGTATGATCTATTTTGGAATTTCACGTAGAACTAGACGTTCAGTGAGTTCGGTATCGAAGTTCGAGAACGCGCCCGAAACATCACAAGCAAGTTTCGACGCGGCGAGCGTTTCGGTAAAAACACGACTTTCCTGCCCGTAGGACGTTCCGGACCAAACGCGAATGATCTATTTTTGCATTTCGTGCAGAACCGGACGTTCGGTGAGTTCGAGATCCAAATTCGAGTCCGTGCCCGAAAGATCGCAACTTTCGACGCGGGGGGCATTTCGGTAAAAACACGACTTTCCCACCCGGAGGACGTTTCGAACGAAACGCGTATGATCTATTTTGGAATTTCACGCAGAACTAGATGTCCAGTGAGTTCGGAATCGAAGTTCGAGAACGCGCCCGAAACATCGCCAGCAAGTTTCGACGCGGCCAGCGTTTCGGTAAAAACACGACTTTCCTGCCCGTAGGACGTTCCGGACCAAACGCGAATGATCTATTTTTGCATTTCGTGCAGAACCTTACGTTCAGTGAGTTTGAGATCCAAATTCGAGTCCGTGCCCGAAAGATCGCAACTTTCGACGCGGTGGGCATTTCGGTAAAAACACGACTTTCCCACTCGGGGGACGTGTCGGACGAAACGCGTATGATCTATTTTGGAATTTCACGCAGAACTAGACGTTCAGTGAGTTCGGTATCGAAATTCGAGAACGCGCCCAAAACATCGCAAGCAAGTTTCGACGCTTCGAACGTTTCGGTAAAAACACGACTTTCCTGCCTGTAGGACGTTCCGGACCAAACGCGAATGATCTATTTTTGCATTTCGTGCAAAACCGGACGTTCGGTGAGTTCGAGATCCAAATTCTAGTCCGTGCCCGAAAGATCGCAACTTTCGACGCGGGGGGCATTTTGGTAAAAACACGACTTTCCCACCCGGAGAACGTGTCGGACCATAAGCGTATGATCTATTTTGGAATTTCACGCAGAACTAGACGTCCAGTGAGTTCGGTAACGAAGTTCGAGAACGCGCCCGAAACATCGCAAGCAAGTTTCGACGCGGCCAGCGTTTCGGTAAAAACACGACTTTCCTGCCCGTAGGACGTTCCGGACCAAACGCGAATGATCTATTTTTGCATTTCGTGCAGAACCGGACGTTCGGTGAGTTCGAGATCCAAATTCGAGTCCGTGCCCGAAAGATTGCAACTTTCGACGCGGGGGGCATTTCGGTAAAAACATGACTTTCCTGCCCGTAGGACGTTCCGGACCAAACGCGAATGATGTATGTTTGCATTTCGTGCAGAACCGGACGTTCGGTGAGTTCGAGATCCAAATTCGAGTCCATGCCCGAAAGATCGCAACTTTCGACGCGGGGGGCATTTCGGTAAAAACACGACTTTCCCACCCGGAGAACGTGTCGGACCATAAGCGTATGATCTATTTTGGAATTTCACGCAGAACTAGACGTCCAGTGAGTTCGGTAACGAAGTTCGAGAACGCGCCCGAAACATCGCAAGCAAGTTTCGACGCGGCCAGCGTTTCGGTAAAAACACGACTTTCCTGCCCGTAGGACGTTCCGGACCAAACGCGAATGATCTATTTTTGCATTTCGTGCAGAACCGGACGTTCGGTGAGTTCGAGATCCAAATTCGAGTCCGTGCCCGAAAGATTGCAACTTTCGACGCGGGGGGCATTTCGGTAAAAACATGACTTTCCTGCCTGTAGGACGTTCCGGACCAAACGCGAATGATGTATGTTTGCATTTCGTGCAGAACCGGACGTTCGGTGAGTTCGAGATCCAAATTCGAGTCCATGCCCGAAAGATCGCAACTTTCGACGCGGGGGGCATTTCGGTAAAAACACGACTTTCCCACCCGGAGGACGTGTCAGACGAAACCCGTATGATCTATTTTGGAATTTCACGCAGAACTAGACGTCCAGTGAGTTCGGTATCGAAGTTCGAGAACGCGCCCGAAACATCGCCAGCAAGTTTCGACGCGGCCAGCGTTTCGGTAAAAACACGACTTTCCTGCCCGTAGGACGTTCCGGACCAAACGCGAATGATCTATTTTTGCAATTCGTGCAGAACCGGACGTTCAGTGAGTTCGAGATCCAAATTCGAGTCCGTGCCCGAAAGATCGCAACTTTCGACGCGGGGGCATTTCGGTAAAAACACGACTTTCCCACCCGGAGGACGTGTCGGACGAAACGCGTATGATCTATTTTGGAATTTCACGCAGAACTAGACGTTCAGTGAGTTCGGTATCGAAGTTCGAGAACGCGCCCGAAACATCGCCAGCAAGTTTCGACGCGGCCAGCATTTCGGTAAAAACACGACTTTCCCACCCGGAGGACGTGTCGGACGAAACGCGTATGATCTATTTTGGAATTTCACGTAGAACTAGACGTTCAGTGAGTTCGGTATCGAAGTTCGAGAACGCGCCCGAAACATCGCAAGCAGGTTTCGACGCGGCGAGTGTTTCGGTAAAAACACGACTTTCCTGCCCGTAGGACGTTCCGGACCAAACGCGAATGATCTATTTTTGCATTTCGTGCAGAACCGGACGTTCGGTGAGTTCGAGATCCAAATTCGAGTCCGTGCCCGAAAGATCGCAACTTTCGACGCGGGGGGCATTTCGTTAAAAACACGACTTTCCCACCCAGAGGACGTTTCGAACGAAACGCGTATGATCTATTTTGGAATTTCACGCAGAACTAGATGTCCAGTGAGTTCGGTATCGAAGTTCGAGAACGCGCCCGAAACATCGCCAGCAAGTTTCGACGCGGCCAGCATTTCGGTAAAAACACGACTTTCCCACCCGGAGGACGTGTCGGACGAAACGCGTATGATCTATTTTGGAATTTCACGTAGAACTAGACGTTCAGTGAGTTCGGTATCGAAGTTCGAGAACGCGCCCGAAACATCGCAAGCAAGTTTCGACGCGGCGAGCGTTTCGGTAAAAACACGACTTTCCTGCCCGTAGGACGTTCCGGACCAAACGCGAATGATCTATTTTTGCATTTCGTGCAGAACCGGACGTTCGGTGAGTTCGAGATCCAAATTCGAGTCCGTGCCCGAAAGATCGCAACTTTCGACGCGGGGGGCATTTCGGTAAAAACACGACTTTCCCACCCGGAGGACGTTTCGAACGAAACGCGTATGATCTATTTTGGAATTTCACGCAGAACTAGATGTCCAGTGAGTTCGGTATCGAAGTTCGAGAACGCGCCCGAAACATCGCCAGCAAGTTTCGACGCGGCCAGCGTTTCGGTAAAAACACGACTTTCCTGCCCGTAGGACGTTCCGGACCAAACGCGAATGATCTATTTTTGCATTTCGTGCAGAACCGGACGTTCAGTGAGTTCGAGATCCAAATTCGAGTCCGTGCCCGAAAGATCGCAACTATCGACGCGGTGGGCATTTCGGTAAAAACACGACTTTCCCACTCGGGGGACGTGTCGGACGAAACGCGTATGATCTATTTTGGAATTTCACGCAGAACTAGACGTTCAGTGAGTTCGGTATCGAAATTCGAGAACGCGCCCAAAACATCGCAAGCAAGTTTCGACGCTTCGAACGTTTCGGTAAAAACACGACTTTCCTGCCTGTAGGACGTTCCGGACCAAACGCGAATGATCTATTTTTGCATTTCGTGCAAAACCGGACGTTCGGTGAGTTCGAGATCCAAATTCTAGTCCGTGCCCGAAAGATCACAACTTTCGACGCGGGGGGCATTTTGGTAAAAACACGACTTTCCCACCCGGAGAACGCGTCGGACCATAAGCGTATGATCTATTTTGGAATTTCACGCAGAACTAGACGTCCAGTGAGTTCGGTAACGAAGTTCGAGAACGCGCCCGAAACATCGCAAGCAAGTTTCGACGCGGCCAGCGTTTCGGTAAAAACACGACTTTCCTGCCCGTAGGACGTTCCGGACCAAACGCGAATGATCTATTTTTGCATTTCGTGCAGAACCGGACGTTCGGTGAGTTCGAGATCCAAATTCGAGTCCGTGCCCGAAAGATTGCAACTTTCGACGCGGGGGGCATTTCGGTAAAAACATGACTTTCCTGCCTGTAGGACGTTCCGGACCAAACGCGAATGATGTATGTTTGCATTTCGTGCAGAACCGGACGTTCGGTGAGTTCGAGATCCAAATTCGAGTCCGTGCCCGAAAGATCGCAACTTTCGACGCGGGGGCATTTCGGTAAAAACACGACTTTCCCACCCGGAGGACGTGTCGGACGAAACGCGTATGATCTATTTTGGAATTTCACGCAGAACTAGACGTTCAGTGAGTTCGGTATCGAAGTTCGAGAACGCGCCCGAAACATCGCCAGCAAGTTTCGACGCGGCCAGCATTTCGGTAAAAACACGACTTTCCCACCCGGAGGACGTGTCGGACGAAACGCGTATGATCTATTTTGGAATTTCACGTAGAACTAGACGTTCAGTGAGTTCGGTATCGAAGTTCGAGAACGCGCCCGAAACATCGCAAGCAAGTTTCGACGCGGCGAGCGTTTCGGTAAAAACACGACTTTCCTGCCCGTAGGACGTTCCGGACCAAACGCGAATGATCTATTTTTGCATTTCGTGCAGAACCGGACGTTCAGTGAGTTCGAGATCCAAATTCGAGTCCGTGCCCGAAAGATCGCAACTTTCGACGCGGGGGCATTTCGGTAAAAACACGACTTTCCCACCCGGAGGACGTGTCGGACGAAACGCGTATGATCTATTTTGGAATTTCACGCAGAACTAGACGTTCAGTGAGTTCGGTATCGAAGTTCGAGAACGCGCCCGAAACATCGCCAGCAAGTTTCGACGCGGCCAGCATTTCGGTAAAAACACGACTTTCCCACCCGGAGGACGTGTCGGACGAAACGCGTATGATCTATTTTGGAATTTCACGTAGAACTAGACGTTCAGTGAGTTCGGTATCGAAGTTCGAGAACGCGCCCGAAACATCGCAAGCAAGTTTCGACGCGGCGAGCTTTTCGGTAAAAACACGACTTTCCTGCCCGTAGGACGTTCCGGACCAAACGCGAAAGATCTATTTTTGCATTTCGTGCAGAACCGGACGTTCGGTGAGTTCGAGATCCAAATTCAAGTCCGTGCCCGAAAGATCGCAACTTTCGACGCGGGGGGCATTTCGGTAAAAACACGACTTTCCCACCCGGAGGACGTTTCGAACGAAACGCGTATGATCTATTTTGGAATTTCACGCAGAACTAGATGTCCAGTGAGTTCGGTATCGAAGTTCGAGAACGCGCCCGAAACATCGCCAGCAAGTTTCGACGCGGCCAGCATTTCGGTAAAAACACGACTTTCCCACCCGGAGGACGTGTCGGACGAAACGCGTATGATCTATTTTGGAATTTCACGTAGAACTAGACGTTCAGTGAGTTCGGTATCGAAGTTCGAGAACGCGCCCGAAACATCGCAAGCAAGTTTCGACGCGGCGAGCGTTTCGGTAAAAACACGACTTTCCTGCCCGTAAGACGTTCCGGACCAAACGCGAATGATCTATTTTTGCATTTCGTGCAGAACCGGACATTCGGTGAGTTCGAGATCCAAATTCGAGTCCGTGCCCGAAAGATCGCAACTTTCGACGCGGGGGGCATTTCGGTAAAAACACGACTTTCCCACCCGGAGGACGTTTCGAACGAAACGCGTATGATCTATTTTGGAATTTCACGCAGAACTAGATGTCCAGTGAGTTCGGTATCGAAGTTCGAGAACGCGCCCGAAACATCGCCAGCAAGTTTCGACGCGGCCAGCGTTTCGGTAAAAACACGACTTTCCTGCCCGTAGGACGTTCCGGACCAAACGCGAATGATCTATTTTTGCATTTCGTGCAGAACCGGACGTTCAGTGAGTTCGAGATCCAAATTCGAGTCCGTGCCCGAAAGATCGCAACTTTCGACGCGGTGGGCATTTCGGTAAAAACACGACTTTCCCACTCGGGGGACGTGTCGGACGAAACGCGTATGATCTATTTTGGAATTTCACGCAGAACTAGACGTTCAGTGAGTTCGGTATCGAAGTTCGAGAACGCGCCCGAAACATCGCCAGCAAGTTTCGACGCGGCCAGCATTTCGGTAAAAACACAACTTTCCCACCCGGAGGACATGTCGGACGAAACGCGTATGATCTATTTTGGAATTTCACGTAGAACTAGACGTTCAGTGAGTTCGGTATCGAAGTTCGAGAACGCGCCCGAAACATCGCAAGCAAGTTTCGACGCGGCGAGCGTTTCAGTAAAAACACGACTTTCCTACCCGTAGGACGTTCCGGACCAAACGCGAATGATCTATTTTTGCATTTCGTGCAGAACCGGACGTTCGGTGAGTTCGAGATCCAAATTCGAGTCCGTGCCCGAAAGATCGCAACTTTCGACGCGGGGGGCATTTCGGTAAAAACACGACTTTCCCACCCGGAGGACGTTTCGAACGAAACGCGTATGATCTATTTTGGAATTTCACGCAGAACTAGATGTCCAGTGAGTTCGGTATCGAAGTTCGAGAACGCGCCCGAAACATCGCCAGCAAGTTTCGACGCGGCCAGCATTTCGGTAAAAACACGACTTTCCCACCCGGAGGACGTGTCGGACGAAACGCGTATGATCTATTTTGGAATTTCACGCAGAACTAGATGTCCAGTGAGTTCGGTATCGAAGTTCGAGAACGCGCCCGAAACATCGCCAGCAAGTTTCGACGCGGCCAGCGTTTCGGTAAAAACACGACTTTCCTGCCCGTAGGACGTTCCGGACCAAACGCGAATGATCTATTTTTCCATTTCGTGCAGAACCGGACGTTCAGTGAGTTCGAGATCCAAATTCGAGTCCGTGCCCGAAAGATCGCAACTTTCGACGCGGTGGGCATTTCGGTAAAAACACGACTTTCCCACTCGGGGGACGTGTCGGACGAAACGCGTATGATCTAATTTGGAATTTCACGCAGAACTAGACGTTCAGTGAGTTCGGTATCGAAATTCGAGAACGCGCCCAAAACATCGCAAGCAAGTTTCGACGCTTCGAACGTTTCGGTAAAAACACGACTTTCCTGCCTGTAGGACGTTCCGGACGAAACGCGAATGATCTATTTTTGCATTTCGTGCAAAACCGGACGTTCGGTGAGTTCGAGATCCAAATTCTAGTCCGTGCCCGAAAGATCGCAACTTTCGACGCGGGGGGCATTTTGGTAAAAACACGACTTTCCCACCCGGAGAACGTGTCGGACCATAAGCGTATGATCTATTTTGGAATTTCACGCAGAACTAGACGTCCAGTGAGTTCGGTAACGAAGTTCGAGAACGCGCCCGAAACATCGCAAGCAAGTTTCGACGCGGCCAGCGTTTCGGTAAAAACACGACTTTCCTGCCCGTAGGACGTTCCGGACCAAACGCGAATGATCTATTTTTGCATTTCGTGCAGAACCGGACGTTCGGTGAGTTCGAGATCCAAATTCGAGTCCGTGCCCGAAAGATTGCAACTTTCGACGCGGGGGGCATTTCGGTAAAAACATGACTTTCCTGCCTGTAGGACGTTCCGGACCAAACGCGAATGATGTATGTTTGCATTTCGTCCAGAACCGGACGTTCGGTGAGTTCGAGATCCAAATTCGAGTCCATGCCCGAAAGATCGCAACTTTCGACGCGGAGGGCATTTCGGTAAAAACACGACTTTCCCACCCGGAGGACGTGTCAGACGAAACCCGTATGATCTATTTTGGAATTTCACGCAGAACTAGACGTCCAGTGAGTTCGGTATCGAAGTTCGAGAACGCGCCCGAAACATCGCCAGCAAGTTTCGACGCGGCCAGCGTTTCGGTAAAAACACGACTTTCCTGCCCGTAGGACGTTCCGGACCAAACGCGAATGATCTATTTTTGCATTTCGTGCAGAACCGGACGTTCAGTGAGTTCGAGATCCAAATTCGAGTCCGTGCCCGAAAGATCGCAACTTTCGACGCGGTGGGCATTTCGGTAAAAACACGACTTTCCCACCCGGAGGACGTGTCGGACGAAACGCGTATGATCTATTTTGGAATTTCACGCAGAACTAGACGTTCAGTGAGTTCGGTATCGAAGTTCGAGAACGCGCCCGAAACATCGCCAGCAAGTTTCGACGCGGCCAGCATTTCGGTAAAAACACGACTTTCCCACCCGGAGGACGTGTCGGACGAAACGCGTATGATCTATTTTGGAATTTCACGTAGAACTAGACGTTCAGTGAGTTCGGTATCGAAGTTCGAGAACGCGCCCGAAACATCGCAAGCAAGTTTCGACGCGGCGAGCGTTTCGGTAAAAACACGACTTTCCTGCCCGTAGGACGTTCCGGACCAAACGCGAATGATCGATTTTTGCATTTCGTGCAGAACCGGACGTTCGGTGAGTTCGAGATCCAAATTCGAGTCCGTGCCCGAAAGATCGCAACTTTCGACGCGGGGGGCATTTCGGTAAAAACACGACTTTCCCACCCGGAGGACGTTTCGAACGAAACGCGTATGATCTATTTTGGAATTTCACGCAGAACTAGATGTCCAGTGAGTTCGGTATCGAAGTTCGAGAACGCGCCCGAAACATCGCCAGCAAGTTTCGACGCGGCCAGCGTTTCGGTAAAAACACGACTTTCCTGCCCGTAGGACGTTCCGGACCAAACGCGAATGATCTATTTTTGCATTTCGTGCAGAACCGGACGTTCAGTGAGTTCGAGATCCAAATTCGAGTCCGTGCCCGAAAGATCGCAACTTTCGACGCGGTGGGCATTTCGGTAAAAACACGACTTTCCCACTCGGGGGACGTGTCGGACGAAACGCGTATGATCTATTTTGGAATTTCACGCAGAACTAGACGTTCAGTGAGTTCGGTATCGAAGTTCGAGAACGCGCCCGAAACATCGCAAGCAAGTTTCGACGCGGCCAGCGTTTCGGTAAAAACACGACTTTCCTGCCCGTAGGACGTTCCGGACCAAACGCGAATGATCTATTTTTGCATTTCGTGCAGAACCGGACGTTCAGTGAGTTCGAGATCCAAATTCGAGTCCGTGCCCGAAAGATTGCAACTTTCGACGCGGGGGGCATTTCGGTAAAAACATGACTTTCCTGCCTGTAGGACGTTCCGGACCAAACGCGAATGATGTATGTTTGCATTTCGTCCAGAACCGGACGTTCGGTGAGTTCGAGATCCAAATTCGAGTCCATGCCCGAAAGATCGCAACTTTCGACGCGGGGGGCATTTCGGTAAAAACACGACTTTCCCACCCGGAGGACGTGTCAGACGAAACCCGTATGATCTATTTTGGAATTTCACGCAGAACTAGACGTCCAGTGAGTTCGGTATCGAAGTTCGAGAACGCGCCCGAAACATCGCCAGCAAGTTTCGACGCGGCCAGCGTTTCGGTAAAAACACGACTTTCCTGCCCGTAGGACGTTCCGGACCAAACGCGAATGATCTATTTTTGCATTTCGTGCAGAACCGGACGTTCAGTGAGTTCGAGATCCAAATTCGAGTCCGTGCCCGAAAGATCGCAACTTTCGACGCGGTGGGCATTTCGGTAAAAACACGACTTTCCCACCCGGAGGACGTGTCGGACGAAACGCGTATGATCTATTTTGGAATTTCACGCAGAACTAGACGTTCAGTGAGTTCGGTATCGAAGTTCGAGAACGCGCCCGAAACATCGCCAGCAAGTTTCGACGCGGCCAGCATTTCGGTAAAAACACGACTTTCCCACCCGGAGGACGTGTCGGACGAAACGCGTATGATCTATTTTGGAATTTCACGTAGAACTAGACGTTCAGTGAGTTCGGTATCGAAGTTCGAGAACGCGCCCGAAACATCGCAAGCAAGTTTCGACGCGGCGAGCGTTTCGGTAAAAACACGACTTTCCTGCCCGTAGGACGTTCCGGACCAAACGCGAATGATCGATTTTTGCATTTCGTGCAGAACCGGACGTTCGGTGAGTTCGAGATCCAAATTCGAGTCCGTGCCCGAAAGATCGCAACTTTCGACGCGGGGGGCATTTCGGTAAAAACACGACTTTCCCACCCGGAGGACGTTTCGAACGAAACGCGTATGATCTATTTTGGAATTTCACGCAGAACTAGATGTCCAGTGAGTTCGGTATCGAAGTTCGAGAACGCGCCCGAAACATCGCCAGCAAGTTTCGACGCGGCCAGCGTTTCGGTAAAAACACGACTTTCCTGCCCGTAGGACGTTCCGGACCAAACGCGAATGATCTATTTTTGCATTTCGTGCAGAACCGGACGTTCAGTGAGTTCGAGATCCAAATTCGAGTCCGTGCCCGAAAGATCGCAACTTTCGACGCGGTGGGCATTTCGGTAAAAACACGACTTTCCCACTCGGGGGACGTGTCGGACGAAACGCGTATGATCTATTTTGGAATTTCACGCAGAACTAGACGTTCAGTGAGTTCGGTATCGAAATTCGAGAACGCGCCCAAAACATCGCAAGCAAGTTTCGACGCTTCGAACGTTTCGGTAAAAACACGACTTTCCTGCCTGTAGGACGTTCCGGACCAAACGCGAATGATCTATTTTTGCATTTCGTGCAAAACCGGACGTTCGGTGAGTTCGAGATCCAAATTCTAGTCCGTGCCCGAAAGATCGCAACTTTCGACGCGGGGGGCATTTTGGTAAAAACACGACTTTCCCACCCGGAGAACGTGTCGGACCATAAGCGTATGATCTATTTTGGAATTTCACGCAGAACTAGACGTCCAGTGAGTTCGGTAACGAAGTTCGAGAACGCGCCCGAAACATCGCAAGCAAGTTTCGACGCGGCCAGCGTTTCGGTAAAAACACGACTTTCCTGCCCGTAGGACGTTCCGGACCAAACGCGAATGATCTATTTTTGCATTTCGTGCAGAACCGGACGTTCGGTGAGTTCGAGATCCAAATTCTAGTCCGTGCCCGAAAGATCGCAACTTTCGACGCGGGGGGCATTTTGGTAAAAACACGACTTTCCCACCCGGAGAACGTGTCGGACCATAAGCGTATGATCTATTTTGGAATTTCACGCAGAACTAGACGTCCAGTGAGTTCGGTAACGAAGTTCGAGAACGCGCCCGAAACATCGCAAGCAAGTTTCGACGCGGCCAGCGTTTCGGTAAAAACACGACTTTCCTGCCCGTAGGACGTTCCGGACCAAACGCGAATGATCTATTTTTGCATTTCGTGCAGAACCGGACGTTCGGTGAGTTCGAGATCCAAATTCGAGTCCGTGCCCGAAAGATTGCAACTTTCGACGCGGGGGGCATTTCGGTAAAAACATGACTTTCCTGCCTGTAGGACGTTCCGGACCAAACGCGAATGATGTATGTTTGCATTTCGTCCAGAACCGGACGTTCGGTGAGTTCGAGATCCAAATTCGAGTCCATGCCCGAAAGATCGCAACTTTCGACGCGGGGGGCATTTCGGTAAAAACACGACTTTCCCACCCGGAGGACGTGTCAGACGAAACCCGTATGATCTATTTTGGAATTTCACGCAGAACTAGACGTCCAGTGAGTTCGGTATCGAAGTTCGAGAACGCGCCCGAAACATCGCCAGCAAGTTTCGACGCGGCCAGCGTTTCGGTAAAAACACGACTTTCCTGCCCGTAGGACGTTCCGGACCAAACGCGAATGATCTATTTTTGCATTTCGTGCAGAACCGGACGTTCAGTGAGTTCGAGATCCAAATTCGAGTCCGTGCCCGAAAGATCGCAACTTTCGACGCGGTGGGCATTTCGGTAAAAACACGACTTTCCCACTCGGGGGACGTGTCGGACGAAACGCGTATGATCTATTTTGGAATTTCACGCAGAACTAGACGTTCAGTGAGTTCGGTATCGAAATTCGAGAACGCGCCCAAAACATCGCAAGCAAGTTTCGACGATTCGAACGTTTCGGTAAAAACACGACTTTCCTGCCTGTAGGACGTTCCGGACCAAACGCGAATGATCTATTTTTGCATTTCGTGCAAAACCGGACGTTCGGTGAGTTCGAGATCCAAATTCTAGTCCGTGCCCGAAAGATCGCAACTTTCGACGCGGGGGGCATTTTGGTAAAAACACGACTTTCCCACCCGGAGAACGTGTCGGACCATAAGCGTATGATCTATTTTGGAATTTCACGCAGAACTAGACGTCCAGTGAGTTCGGTAACGAAGTTCGAGAACGCGCCCGAAACATCGCAAGCAAGTTTCGACGCGGCCAGCGTTTCGGTAAAAACACGACTTTCCTGCCCGTAGGACGTTCCGGACCAAACGCGAATGATCTATTTTTGCATTTCGTGCAGAACCGGACGTTCGGTGAGTTCGAGATCCAAATTCTAGTCCGTGCCTGAAAGATCGCAACTTTCGACGCGGGGGGCATTTTGGTAAAAACACGACTTTCCCACCCGGAGAACGTGTCGGACCATAAGCGTATGATCTATTTTGGAATTTCACGCAGAACTAGACGTCCAGTGAGTTCGGTAACGAAGTTCGAGAACGCGCCCGAAACATCGCAAGCAAGTTTCGACGCGGCCAGCGTTTCGGTAAAAACACGACTTTCCTGCCCGTAGGACGTTCCGGACCAAACGCGAATGATCTATTTTTGCATTTCGTGCAGAACCGGACGTTCGGTGAGTTCGAGATCCAAATTCGAGTCCGTGCCCGAAAGATTGCAACTTTCGACGCGGGGGGCATTTCGGTAAAAACATGACTTTCCTGCCTGTAGGACGTTCCGGACCAAACGCGAATGATGTATGTTTGCATTTCGTCCAGAACCGGACGTTCGGTGAGTTCGAGATCCAAATTCGAGTCCATGCCCGAAAGATCGCAACTTTCGACGCGGGGGGCATTTCGGTAAAAACACGACTTTCCCACCCGGAGGACGTGTCAGACGAAACCCGTATGATCCATTTTGGAATTTCACGCAGAACTAGACGTCCAGTGAGTTCGGTATCGAAGTTCGAGAACGCGCCCGAAACATCGCCAGCAAGTTTCGACGCGGCCAGCGTTTCGGTAAAAACACGACTTTCCTGCCCGTAGGACGTTCCGGACCAAACGCGAATGATCTATTTTTGCATTTCGTGCAGAACCGGACGTTCAGTGAGTTCGTGATCCAAATTCGAGTCCGTGCCCGAAAGATCGCAACTTTCGACGCGGTGGGCATTTCGGTAAAAACACGACTTTCCCACCCGGAGGACGTGTCGGACGAAACGCGTATGATCTATTTTGGAATTTCACGCAGAACTAGACGTTCAGTGAGTTCGGTATCGAAGTTCGAGAACGCGCCCGAAACATCGCCAGCAAGTTTCGACGCGGCCAGCATTTCGGTAAAAACACGACTTTCCCACCCGGAGGACGTGTCGGACGAAACGCGTATGATCTATTTTGGAATTTCACGTAGAACTAGACGTTCAGTGAGTTCGGTATCGAAGTTCGAGAACGCGCCCGAAACATCGCAAGCAAGTTTCGACGCGGCGGGCGTTTCGGTAAAAACACGACTTTCCTGCCCGTAGGACGTTCCGGACCAAACGCGAATGATCGATTTTTGCATTTCGTGCAGAGCCGGACGTTCGGTGAGTTCGAGATCCAAATTCGAGTCCGTGCCCGAAAGATCGCAACTTTCGACGCGGTGGGCATTTCGGTAAAAACACGACTTTCCCACTCGAGGGACGTGTCGGACGAAACGCGTATGATCTATTTTGGAATTTCACGCAGAACTAGACGTTCAGTGAGTTCGGTATCGAAATTCGAGAACGCGCCCAAAACATCGCAAGCAAGTTTCGATGCTTCGAACGTTTCGGTAAAAACACGACTTTCCTGCCTGTAGGACGTTCCGGACCAAACGCGAATGATCTATTTTTGCATTTCGTGCAAAACCGGACGTTCGGTGAGTTCGAGATCCAAATTCTAGTCCGTGCCTGAAAGATCGCAACTTTCGACGCGGGGGGCATTTTGGTAAAAACACGACTTTCCCACCCGGAGAACGTGTCGGACCATAAGCGTATGATCTATTTTGGAATTTCACGCAGAACTAGACGTCCAGTGAGTTCGGTAACGAAGTTCGAGAACGCGCCCGAAACATCGCAAGCAAGTTTCGACGCGGCCAGCGTTTCGGTAAAAACACGACTTTCCTGCCCGTAGGACGTTCCGGACCAAACGCGAATGATCTATTTTTGCATTTCGTGCAGAACCGGACGTTCGGTGAGTTCGAGATCCAAATTCGAGTCCGTGCCCGAAAGATTGCAACTTTCGACGCGGGGGGCATTTCGGTAAAAACATGACTTTCCTGCCTGTAGGACGTTCCGGACCAAACGCGAATGATCTATGTTTGCATTTCGTGCAGAACCGGACGTTCGGTGAGTTCGAGATCCAAATTCGAGCCCATGCCCGAAAGATCGCAACTTTCGACGCGGGGGGCATTTCGGTAAAAACACGACTTTCCCACCCGGAGGACGTGTCAGACGAAACCCGTATGATCTATTTTGGAATTTCACGCAGAACTAGACGTCCAGTGAGTTCGGTATCGAAGTTCGAGAACGCGCCCGAAACATCGCCAGCAAGTTTCGACGCGGCCAGCGTTTCGGTAAAAACACGACTTTTCTGCCCGTAGGACGTTCCGGACCAAACGCGAATGATCTATTTTTGCATTTCGTGCAGAACCGGACGTTCGGTGAGTTTGAGATCCAAATTCGAGTCCGTGCCCGAAAGATCGCAACTTTCGACGCGGGGGCATTTCGGTAAAAACACGACTTTCCCACCCGGAGGACGTGTCGGACGAAACGCGTATGATCTATTTTGGAATTTCACGCAGAACTAGACGTTCAGTGAGTTCGGTATCGAAGTTCGAGAACGCGCCCGAAACATCGCCAGCAAGTTTCGACGCGGCCAGCATTTCGGTAAAAACACGACTTTCCCACCCGGAGGACGTGTCGGACGAAACGCGTATGATCTATTTCCAAAATTCACGTAGAACTAGACGTTCAGTGAGTTCGGTATCGAAGTTCGAGAACGCGCCCGAAACATCGCAAGCAAGTTTCGACGCGGCGAGCGTTTCGGTAAAAACACGACTTTCCTTCCCGTAGGACGTTCCGGACCAAACGCGAATGATCTATTTTTGCATTTCGTGCAGAACCGGACGTTCGGTGAGTTCGAGATCCAAATTCGAGTCCGTGCCCGAAAGATCGCAACTTTCGACGCGGGGGGCATTTCGGTAAAAACACGACTTTCCCACCCGGAGGACGTTTCGAACGAAACGCGTATGATCTATTTTGGAATTTCACGCAGAACTAGATGTCCAGTGAGTTCGGTATCGAAGTTCGAGAACGCGCCCGAAACATCGCCAGCAAGTTTCGAAGCGGCCAGCGTTTCGGTAAAAACACGACTTTCCTGCCCGTAGGACGTTCCGGACCAAACGCGAATGATCTATTTTTGCATTTCGTGCAGAACCGGACGTTCAGTGAGTTCGAGATCCAAATTCGAGTCCGTGCCCGAAAGATCGCAACTTTCGACGCGGTGGGCATTTCGGTAAAAACACGACTTTCCCACTCGGGGGACGTGTCGGACGAAACGCGTATGATCTATTTTGGAATTTCACGCAGAACTAGACGTTCAGTGAGTTCGGTATCGAAATTCGAGAACGCGCCCAAAACATCGCAAGCAAGTTTCGACGCTTCGAACGTTTCGGTAAAAACACGACTTTCCTGCCTGTAGGACGTTCCGGACCAAACGCGAATGATCTATTTTTGCATTTCGTGCAAAACCGGACGTTCGGTGAGTTCGAGATCCAAATTCTAGTCCGTGCCTGAAAGATCGCAACTTTCGACGCGGGGGGCATTTTGGTAAAAACACGACTTTCCCACCCGGAGAACGTGTCGGACCATAAGCGTATGATCTATTTTGGAATTTCACGCAGAACTAGACGTCCAGTGAGTTCGGTAACGAAGTTCGAGAACGCGCCCGAAACATCGCAAGCAAGTTTCGACGCGGCCAGCGTTTCGGTAAAAACACGACTTTCCTGCCCGTAGGACGTTCCGGACCAAACGCGAATGATCTATTTTTGCATTTCGTGCAGAACCGGACGTTCGGTGAGTTCGAGATCCAAATTCGAGTCCGTGCCCGAAAGATTTCAACTTTCGACGCGGGGGGCATTTCGGTAAAAACATAATTTTCCTGCCTGTAGGACGTTCCGGACCAAACGCGAATGATCTATGTTTGCATTTCGTGCAGAACCGGACGTTCGGTGAGTTCGAGATCCAAATTCGAGTCCATGCCCGAAAGATCGCAACTTTCGACGCGGGGGGCATTTCGGTAAAAACACGACTTTCCCACCCGGAGGACGTGTCAGACGAAACCCGTATGATCTATTTTGGAATTTCACGCAGAACTAGACGTCCAGTGAGTTCGGTATCGAAGTTCGAGAACGCGCCCGAAACATCGCCAGCAAGTTTCGACGCGGCCAGCGTTTCGGTAAAAACACGACTTTTCTGCCCGTAGGACGTTCCGGACCAAACGCGAATGATCTATTTTTGCATTTCGTGCAGAACCGGACGTTCGGTGAGTTTGAGATCCAAATTCGAGTCCGTGCCCGAAAGGTCGCAACTTTCGACGCGGGGGCATTTCGGTAAAAACACGACTTTCCCACCCGGAGGACGTGTCGGACGAAACGCGTATGATCTATTTTGGAATTTCACGCAGAACTAGACGTTCAGTGAGTTCGGTATCGAAGTTCGAGAACGCGCCCGAAACATCGCCAGCAAGTTTCGACGCGGCCAGCATTTCGGTAAAAACACGACTTTCCCACCCGGAGGACGTGTCGGACGAAACGCGTATGATCTATTTCCAAATTTC
The DNA here is from genome assembly GCA_019985065.2 of Arctostaphylos glauca. Classification (NCBI taxonomy): domain Eukaryota; kingdom Viridiplantae; phylum Streptophyta; class Magnoliopsida; order Ericales; family Ericaceae; genus Arctostaphylos; species Arctostaphylos glauca. Next base: position 33,750,324 of record JAHSPW020000004.1, on the reverse strand, counting down.
ACGTAGAACTAGACGTTCAGTGAGTTCGGTATCGAAGTTCGAGAACGCGCCCGAAACATCGCAAGCAAGTTTCGACGCGGCCAGCGTTTCGGTAAAAACACGACTTTCCTGCCCGTAGGACGTTCCGGACCAAACGCGAATGATCTATTTTTGCATTTCGTGCAGAACCGGACGTTCAGTGAGTTCGAGATCCAAATTCGAGTCCGTGCCCGAAAGATCGCAACTTTCGACGCGGTGGGCATTTCGGTAAAAACACGACTTTCCCACTCGGGGGACGTGTCGGACGAAACGCGTATGATCTATTTTGGAATTTCACGCAGAACTAGACGTTCAGTGAGTTCGGTATCGAAATTCGAGAACGCGCCCAAAACATCGCAAGCAAGTTTCGACGCTTCGAACGTTTCGGTAAAAACACGACTTTCCTGCCTGTAGGACGTTCCGGACCAAACGCGAATGATCTATTTTTGCATTTCGTGCAAAACCGGACGTTCGGTGAGTTCGAGATCCAAATTCTAGTCCGTGCCTGAAAGATCGCAACTTTCGACGCGGGGGGCATTTTGGTAAAAACACGACTTTCCCACCCGGAGAACGTGTCGGACCATAAGCGTATGATCTATTTTGGAATTTCACGCAGAACTAGACGTCCAGTGAGTTCGGTAACGAAGTTCGAGAACGCGCCCGAAACATCGCAAGCAAGTTTCGACGCGGCCAGCGTTTCGGTAAAAACACGACTTTCCTGCCCGTAGGACGTTCCGGACCAAACGCGAATGATCTATTTTTGCATTTCGTGCAGAACCGGACGTTCGGTGAGTTCGAGATCCAAATTCGAGTCCGTGCCCGAAAGATTTCAACTTTCGACGCGGGGGGCATTTCGGTAAAAACATGACTTTCCTGCCTGTAGGACGTTCCGGACCAAACGCGAATGATCTATGTTTGCATTTCGTGCAGAACCGGACGTTCGGTGAGTTCGAGATCCAAATTCGAGTCCATGCCCGAAAGATCGCAACTTTCGACGCGGGGGGCATTTCGGTAAAAACACGACTTTCCCACCCGGAGGACGTGTCAGACGAAACCCGTATGATCTATTTTGGAATTTCACGCAGAACTAGACGTCCAGTGAGTTCGGTATCGAAGTTCGAGAACGCGCCCGAAACATCGCCAGCAAGTTTCGACGCGGCCAGCGTTTCGGTAAAAACACGACTTTTCTGCCCGTAGGACGTTCCGGACCAAACGCGAATGATCTATTTTTGCATTTCGTGCAGAACCGGACGTTCGGTGAGTTTGAGATCCAAATTCGAGTCCGTGCCCGAAAGGTCGCAACTTTCGACGCGGGGGCATTTCGGTAAAAACACGACTTTCCCACCCGGAGGACGTGTCGGACGAAACGCGTATGATCTATTTTGGAATTTCACGCAGAACTAGACGTTCAGTGAGTTCGGTATCGAAGTTCGAGAACGCGCCCGAAACATCGCCAGCAAGTTTCGACGCGGCCAGCATTTCGGTAAAAACACGACTTTCCCACCCGGAGGACGTGTCGGACGAAACGCGTATGATCTATTTCCAAATTTCACGTAGAACTAGACGTTCAGTGAGTTCGGTATCGAAGTTCGAGAACGCGCCCGAAACATCGCAAGCAAGTTTCGACGCGGCCAGCGTTTCGGTAAAAACACGACTTTCCTGCCCGTAGGACGTTCCGGACCAAACGCGAATGATCTATTTTTGCATTTCGTGCAGAACCGGACGTTCAGTGAGTTCGAGATCCAAATTCGAGTCCGTGCCCGAAAGATCGCAACTTTCGACGCGGTGGGCATTTCGGTAAAAACACGACTTTCCCACTCGGGGGACGTGTCGGACGAAACGCGTATGATCTATTTTGGAATTTCACGCAGAACTAGACGTTCAGTGAGTTCGGTATCGAAATTCGAGAACGCGCCCAAAACATCGCAAGCAAGTTTCGACGCTTCGAACGTTTCGGTAAAAACACGACTTTCCTGCCTGTAGGACGTTCCGGACCAAACGCGAATGATCTATTTTTGCATTTCGTGCAAAACCGGACGTTCGGTGAGTTCGAGATCCAAATTCTAGTCCGTGCCTGAAAGATCGCAACTTTCGACGCGGGGGGCATTTTGGTAAAAACACGACTTTCCCACCCGGAGAACGTGTCGGACCATAAGCGTATGATCTATTTTGGAATTTCACGCAGAACTAGACGTCCAGTGAGTTCGGTAACGAAGTTCGAGAACGCGCCCGAAACATCGCAAGCAAGTTTCGACGCGGCCAGCGTTTCGGTAAAAACACGACTTTCCTGCCCGTAGGACGTTCCGGACCAAACGCGAATGATCTATTTTTGCATTTCGTGCAGAACCGGACGTTCGGTGAGTTCGAGATCCAAATTCGAGTCCGTGCCCGAAAGATTTCAACTTTCGACGCGGGGGGCATTTCGGTAAAAACATGACTTTCCTGCCTGTAGGACGTTCCGGACCAAACGCGAATGATCTATGTTTGCATTTCGTGCAGAACCGGACGTTCGGTGAGTTCGGGATCCAAATTCGAGTCCATGCCCGAAAGATCGCAACTTTCGACGCGGGGGGCATTTCGGTAAAAACACGACTTTCCCACCCGGAGGACGTGTCAGACGAAACCCGTATGATCTATTTTGGAATTTCACGCAGAACTAGACGTCCAGTGAGTTCGGTATCGAAGTTCGAGAACGCGCCCGAAACATCGCCAGCAAGTTTCGACGCGGCCAGCGTTTCGGTAAAAACACGACTTTTCTGCCCGTAGGACGTTCCGGACCAAACGCGAATGATCTATTTTTGCATTTCGTGCAGAACCGGACGTTCGGTGAGTTTGAGATCCAAATTCGAGTCCGTGCCCGAAAGGTCGCAACTTTCGACGCGGGGGCATTTCGGTAAAAACACGACTTTCCCACCCGGAGGACGTGTCGGACGAAACGCGTATGATCTATTTTGGAATTTCACGCAGAACTAGACGTTCAGTGAGTTCGGTATCGAAGTTCGAGAACGCGCCCGAAACATCGCCAGCAAGTTTCGACGCGGCCAGCATTTCGGTAAAAACACGACTTTCCCACCCGGAGGACGTGTCGGACGAAACGCGTATGATCTATTTCCAAATTTCACGTAGAACTAGACGTTCAGTGAGTTCGGTATCGAAGTTCGAGAACGCGCCCGAAACATCGCAAGCAAGTTTCGACGCGGCCAGCGTTTCGGTAAAAACACGACTTTCCTGCCCGTAGGACGTTCCGGACCAAACGCGAATGATCTATTTTTGCATTTCGTGCAGAACCGGACGTTCAGTGAGTTCGAGATCCAAATTCGAGTCCGTGCCCGAAAGATCGCAACTTTCGACGCGGTGGGCATTTCGGTAAAAACACGACTTTCCCACTCGGGGGACGTGTCGGACGAAACGCGTATGATCTATTTTGGAATTTCACGCAGAACTAGACGTTCAGTGAGTTCGGTATCGAAATTCGAGAACGCGCCCAAAACATCGCAAGCAAGTTTCGACGCTTCGAACGTTTCGGTAAAAACACGACTTTCCTGCCTGTAGGACGTTCCGGACCAAACGCGAATGATCTATTTTTGCATTTCGTGCAAAACCGGACGTTCGGTGAGTTCGAGATCCAAATTCTAGTCCGTGCCTGAAAGATCGCAACTTTCGACGCGGGGGGCATTTTGGTAAAAACACGACTTTCCCACCCGGAGAACGTGTCGGACCATAAGCGTATGATCTATTTTGGAATTTCACGCAGAACTAGACGTCCAGTGAGTTCGGTAACGAAGTTCGAGAACGCGCCCGAAACATCGCAAGCAAGTTTCGACGCGGCCAGCGTTTCGGTAAAAACACGACTTTCCTGCCCGTAGGACGTTCCGGACCAAACGCGAATGATCTATTTTTGCATTTCGTGCAGAACCGGACGTTCGGTGAGTTCGAGATCCAAATTCGAGTCCGTGCCCGAAAGATTTCAACTTTCGACGCGGGGGGCATTTCGGTAAAAACATGACTTTCCTGCCTGTAGGACGTTCCGGACCAAACGCGAATGATCTATGTTTGCATTTCGTGCAGAACCGGACGTTCGGTGAGTTCGAGATCCAAATTCGAGTCCATGCCCGAAAGATCGCAACTTTCGACGCGGGGGGCATTTCGGTAAAAACACGACTTTCCCACCCGGAGGACGTGTCAGACGAAACCCGTATGATCTATTTTGGAATTTCACGCAGAACTAGACGTCCAGTGAGTTCGGTATCGAAGTTCGAGAACGCGCCCGAAACATCGCCAGCAAGTTTCGACGCGGCCAGCGTTTCGGTAAAAACACGACTTTTCTGCCCGTAGGACGTTCCGGACCAAACGCGAATGATCTATTTTTGCATTTCGTGCAGAACCGGACGTTCGGTGAGTTTGAGATCCAAATTCGAGTCCGTGCCCGAAAGGTCGCAACTTTCGACGCGGGGGCATTTCGGTAAAAACACGACTTTCCCACCCGGAGGACGTGTCGGACGAAACGCGTATGATCTATTTTGGAATTTCACGCAGAACTAGACGTTCAGTGAGTTCGGTATCGAAGTTCGAGAACGCGCCCGAAACATCGCCAGCAAGTTTCGACGCGGCCAGCATTTCGGTAAAAACACGACTTTCCCACCCGGAGGACGTGTCGGACGAAACGCGTATGATCTATTTCCAAATTTCACGTAGAACTAGACGTTCAGTGAGTTCGGTATCGAAGTTCGAGAACGCGCCCGAAACATCGCAAGCAAGTTTCGACGCGGCCAGCGTTTCGGTAAAAACACGACTTTCCTGCCCGTAGGACGTTCCGGACCAAACGCGAATGATCTATTTTTGCATTTCGTGCAGAACCGGACGTTCAGTGAGTTCGAGATCCAAATTCGAGTCCGTGCCCGAAAGATCGCAACTTTCGACGCGGTGGGCATTTCGGTAAAAACACGACTTTCCCACTCGGGGGACGTGTCGGACGAAACGCGTATGATCTATTTTGGAATTTCACGCAGAACTAGACGTTCAGTGAGTTCGGTATCGAAATTCGAGAACGCGCCCAAAACATCGCAAGCAAGTTTCGACGCTTCGAACGTTTCGGTAAAAACACGACTTTCCTGCCTGTAGGACGTTCCGGACCAAACGCGAATGATCTATTTTTGCATTTCGTGCAAAACCGGACGTTCGGTGAGTTCGAGATCCAAATTCTAGTCCGTGCCTGAAAGATCGCAACTTTCGACGCGGGGGGCATTTTGGTAAAAACACGACTTTCCCACCCGGAGAACGTGTCGGACCATAAGCGTATGATCTATTTTGGAATTTCACGCAGAACTAGACGTCCAGTGAGTTCGGTAACGAAGTTCGAGAACGCGCCCGAAACATCGCAAGCAAGTTTCGACGCGGCCAGCGTTTCGGTAAAAACACGACTTTCCTGCCCGTAGGACGTTCCGGACCAAACGCGAATGATCTATTTTTGCATTTCGTGCAGAACCGGACGTTCGGTGAGTTCGAGATCCAAATTCTAGTCCGTGCCCGAAAGATCGCAACTTTCGACGCGGGGGGCATTTTGGTAAAAACACGACTTTCCCACCCGGAGAACGTGTCGGACCATAAGCGTATGATCTATTTTGGAATTTCACGCAGAACTAGACGTCCAGTGAGTTCGGTAACGAAGTTCGAGAACGCGCCCGAAACATCGCAAGCAAGTTTCGACGCGGCCAGCGTTTCGGTAAAAACACGACTTTCCTGCCCGTAGGACGTTCCGGACCAAACGCGAATGATCTATTTTTGCATTTCGTGCAGAACCGGACGTTCGGTGAGTTCGAGATCCAAATTCGAGTCCGTGCCCGAAAGATTGCAACTTTCGACGCGGGGGGCATTTCGGTAAAAACATGACTTTCCTGCCTGTAGGACGTTCCGGACCAAACGCGAATGATGTATGTTTGCATTTCGTCCAGAACCGGACGTTCGGTGAGTTCGAGATCCAAATTCGAGTCCATGCCCGAAAGATCGCAACTTTCGACGCGGGGGGCATTTCGGTAAAAACACGACTTTCCCACCCGGAGGACGTGTCAGACGAAACCCGTATGATCTATTTTGGAATTTCACGCAGAACTAGACGTCCAGTGAGTTCGGTATCGAAGTTCGAGAACGCGCCCGAAACATCGCCAGCAAGTTTCGACGCGGCCAGCGTTTCGGTAAAAACACGACTTTCCTGCCCGTAGGACGTTCCGGACCAAACGCGAATGATCTATTTTTGCATTTCGTGCAGAACCGGACGTTCAGTGAGTTCGAGATCCAAATTCGAGTCCGTGCCCGAAAGATCGCAACTTTCGACGCGGTGGGCATTTCGGTAAAAACACGACTTTCCCACTCGGGGGACGTGTCGGACGAAACGCGTATGATCTATTTTGGAATTTCACGCAGAACTAGACGTTCAGTGAGTTCGGTATCGAAATTCGAGAACGCGCCCAAAACATCGCAAGCAAGTTTCGACGATTCGAACGTTTCGGTAAAAACACGACTTTCCTGCCTGTAGGACGTTCCGGACCAAACGCGAATGATCTATTTTTGCATTTCGTGCAAAACCGGACGTTCGGTGAGTTCGAGATCCAAATTCTAGTCCGTGCCCGAAAGATCGCAACTTTCGACGCGGGGGGCATTTTGGTAAAAACACGACTTTCCCACCCGGAGAACGTGTCGGACCATAAGCGTATGATCTATTTTGGAATTTCACGCAGAACTAGACGTCCAGTGAGTTCGGTAACGAAGTTCGAGAACGCGCCCGAAACATCGCAAGCAAGTTTCGACGCGGCCAGCGTTTCGGTAAAAACACGACTTTCCTGCCCGTAGGACGTTCCGGACCAAACGCGAATGATCTATTTTTGTATTTCGTGCAGAACCGGACGTTCGGTGAGTTCGAGATCCAAATTCTAGTCCGTGCCCGAAAGATCGCAACTTTCGACGCGGGGGGCATTTTGGTAAAAACACGACTTTCCCACCCGGAGAACGTGTCGGACCATAAGCGTATGATCTATTTTGGAATTTCACGCAGAACTAGACGTCCAGTGAGTTCGGTAACGAAGTTCGAGAACGCGCCCGAAACATCGCAAGCAAGTTTCGACGCGGCCAGCGTTTCGGTAAAAACACGACTTTCCTGCCCGTAGGACGTTCCGGACCAAACGCGAATGATCTATTTTTGCATTTCGTGCAGAACCGGACGTTCGGTGAGTTCGAGATCCAAATTCGAGTCCGTGCCCGAAAGATTGCAACTTTCGACGCGGGGGGCATTTCGGTAAAAACATGACTTTCCTGCCTGTAAGACGTTCCGGACCAAACGCGAATGATGTATGTTTGCATTTCGTCCAGAACCGGACGTTCGGTGAGTTCGAGATCCAAATTCGAGTCCATGCCCGAAAGATCGCAACTTTCGACGCGGGGGGCATTTCGGTAAAAACACGACTTTCCCACCCGGAGGACGTGTCAGACGAAACCCGTATGATCCATTTTGGAATTTCACGCAGAACTAGACGTCCAGTGAGTTCGGTATCGAAGTTCGAGAACGCGCCCGAAACATCGCCAGCAAGTTTCGACGCGGCCAGCGTTTCGGTAAAAACACGACTTTCCTGCCCGTAGGACGTTCCGGACCAAACGCGAATGATCTATTTTTGCATTTCGTGCAGAACCGGACGTTCAGTGAGTTCGTGATCCAAATTCGAGTCCGTGCCCGAAAGATCGCAACTTTCGACGCGGTGGGCATTTCGGTAAAAACACGACTTTCCCACCCGGAGGACGTGTCGGACGAAACGCGTATGATCTATTTTGGAATTTCACGCAGAACTAGACGTTCAGTGAGTTCGGTATCGAAGTTCGAGAACGCGCCCGAAACATCGCCAGCAAGTTTCGACGCGGCCAGCATTTCGGTAAAAACACGACTTTCCCACCCGGAGGACGTGTCGGACGAAACGCGTATGATCTATTTTGGAATTTCACGTAGAACTAGACGTTCAGTGAGTTCGGTATCGAAGTTCGAGAACGCGCCCGAAACATCGCAAGCAAGTTTCGACGCGGCGGGCGTTTCGGTAAAAACACGACTTTCCTGCCCGTAGGACGTTCCGGACCAAACGCGAATGATCGATTTTTGCATTTCGTGCAGAACCGGGCGTTCGGTGAGTTCGAGATCCAAATTCGAGTCCGTGCCCGAAAGATCGCAACTTTCGACGCGGTGGGCATTTCGGTAAAAACACGACTTTCCCACTCGAGGGACGTGTCGGACGAAACGCGTATGATCTATTTTGGAATTTCACGCAGAACTAGACGTTCAGTGAGTTCGGTATCGAAATTCGAGAACGCGCCCAAAACATCGCAAGCAAGTTTCGACGCTTCGAACGTTTCGGTAAAAACACGACTTTCCTGCCTGTAGGACGTTCCGGACCAAACGCGAATGATCTATTTTTGCATTTCGTGCAAAACCGGACGTTCGGTGAGTTCGAGATCCAAATTCTAGTCCGTGCCTGAAAGATCGCAACTTTCGACGCGGGGGGCATTTTGGTAAAAACACGACTTTCCCACCCGGAGAACGTGTCGGACCATAAGCGTATGATCTATTTTGGAATTTCACGCAGAACTAGACGTCCAGTGAGTTCGGTAACGAAGTTCGAGAACGCGCCCGAAACATCGCAAGCAAGTTTCGACGCGGCCAGCGTTTCGGTAAAAACACGACTTTCCTGCCCGTAGGACGTTCCGGACCAAACGCGAATGATCTATTTTTGCATTGCGTGCAGAACCGGACGTTCGGTGAGTTCGAGATCCAAATTCGAGTCCGTGCCCGAAAGATTGCAACTTTCGACGCGGGGGGCATTTCGGTAAAAACATGACTTTCCTGCCTGTAGGACGTTCCGGACCAAACGCGAATGATCTATGTTTGCATTTCGTGCAGAACCGGACGTTCGGTGAGTTCGAGATCCAAATTCGAGCCCATGCCCGAAAGATCGCAACTTTCGACGCGGGGGGCATTTCGGTAAAAACACGACTTTCCCACCCGGAGGACGTGTCAGACGAAACCCGTATGATCTATTTTGGAATTTCACGCAGAACTAGACGTCCAGTGAGTTCGGTATCGAAGTTCGAGAACGCGCCCGAAACATCGCCAGCAAGTTTCGACGCGGCCAGCGTTTCGGTAAAAACACGACTTTTCTGCCCGTAGGACGTTCCGGACCAAACGCGAATGATCTATTTTTGCATTTCGTGCAGAACCGGACGTTCGGTGAGTTTGAGATCCAAATTCGAGTCCGTGCCCGAAAGATCGCAACTTTCGACGCGGGGGCATTTCGGTAAAAACACGACTTTCCCACCCGGAGGACGTGTCGGACGAAACGCGTATGATCTATTTTAGAATTTCACGCAGAACTAGACGTTCAGTGAGTTCGGTATCGAAGTTCGAGAACGCGCCCGAAAGATCGCCAGCAAGTTTCGACGCGGCCAGCATTTCGGTAAAAACACGACTTTCCCACCCGGAGGACGTGTCGGACGAAACGCGTATGATCTATTTCCAAATTTCACGTAGAACTAGACGTTCAGTGAGTTCGGTATCGAAGTTCGAGAACGCGCCCGAAACATCGCAAGCAAGTTTCGACGCGGCGAGCGTTTCGGTAAAAACACGACTTTCCTTCCCGTAGGACGTTCCGGACCAAACGCGAATGATCTATTTTTGCATTTCGTGCAGAACCGGACGTTCGGTGAGTTCGAGATCCAAATTCGAGTCCGTGCCCGAAAGATCGCAACTTTCGACGCGGGGGGCATTTCGGTAAAAACACGACTTTCCCACCCGGAGGACGTTTCGAACGAAACGCGTATGATCTATGTTGGAATTTCACGCAGAACTAGATGTCCAGTGAGTTCGGTATCGAAGTTCGAGAACGCGCCCGAAACATCGCCAGCAAGTTTCGAAGCGGCCAGCGTTTCGGTAAAAACACGACTTTCCTGCCCGTAGGACGTTCCGGACCAAACGCGAATGATCTATTTTTGCATTTCGTGCAGAACCGGACGTTCAGTGAGTTCGAGATCCAAATTCGAGTCCGTGCCCGAAAGATCGCAACTTTCGACGCGGTGGGCATTTCGGTAAAAACACGACTTTCCCACTCGGGGGACGTGTCGGACGAAACGCGTATGATCTATTTTGGAATTTCACGCAGAACTAGACGTTCAGTGAGTTCGGTATCGAAATTCGAGAACGCGCCCAAAACATCGCAAGCAAGTTTCGACGCTTCGAACGTTTCGGTAAAAACACGACTTTCCTGCCTGTAGGACGTTCCGGACCAAACGCGAATGATCTATTTTTGCATTTCGTGCAAAACCGGACGTTCGGTGAGTTCGAGATCCAAATTCTAGTCCGTGCCTGAAAGATCGCAACTTTCGACGCGGGGGGCATTTTGGTAAAAACACGACTTTCCCACCCGGAGAACGTGTCGGACCATAAGCGTATGATCTATTTTGGAATTTCACGCAGAACTAGACGTCCAGTGAGTTCGGTAACGAAGTTCGAGAACGCGCCCGAAACATCGCAAGCAAGTTTCGACGCGGCCAGCGTTTCGGTAAAAACACGACTTTCCTGCCCGTAGGACGTTCCGGACCAAACGCGAATGATCTATTTTTGCATTGCGTGCAGAACCGGACGTTCGGTGAGTTCGAGATCCAAATTCGAGTCCGTGCCCGAAAGATTGCAACTTTCGACGCGGGGGGCATTTCGGTAAAAACATGACTTTCCTGCCTGTAGGACGTTCCGGACCAAACGCGAATGATCTATGTTTGCATTTCGTGCAGAACCGGACGTTCGGTGAGTTCGAGATCCAAATTCGAGCCCATGCCCGAAAGATCGCAACTTTCGACGCGGGGGGCATTTCGGTAAAAACACGACTTTCCCACCCGGAGGACGTGTCAGACGAAACCCGTATGATCTATTTTGGAATTTCACGCAGAACTAGACGTCCAGTGAGTTCGGTATCGAAGTTCGAGAACGCGCCCGAAACATCGCCAGCAAGTTTCGACGCGGCCAGCGTTTCGGTAAAAACACGACTTTTCTGCCCGTAGGACGTTCCGGACCAAACGCGAATGATCTATTTTTGCATTTCGTGCAGAACCGGACGTTCGGTGAGTTTGAGATCCAAATTCGAGTCCGTGCCCGAAAGATCGCAACTTTCGACGCGGGGGCATTTCGGTAAAAACACGACTTTCCCACCCGGAGGACGTGTCGGACGAAACGCGTATGATCTATTTTAGAATTTCACGCAGAACTAGACGTTCAGTGAGTTCGGTATCGAAGTTCGAGAACGCGCCCGAAAGATCGCCAGCAAGTTTCGACGCGGCCAGCATTTCGGTAAAAACACGACTTTCCCACCCGGAGGACGTGTCGGACGAAACGCGTATGATCTATTTCCAAATTTCACGTAGAACTAGACGTTCAGTGAGTTCGGTATCGAAGTTCGAGAACGCGCCCGAAACATCGCAAGCAAGTTTCGACGCGGCGAGCGTTTCGGTAAAAACACGACTTTCCTTCCCGTAGGACGTTCCGGACCAAACGCGAATGATCTATTTTTGCATTTCGTGCAGAACCGGACGTTCGGTGAGTTCGAGATCCAAATTCGAGTCCGTGCCCGAAAGATCGCAACTTTCGACGCGGGGGGCATTTCGGTAAAAACACGACTTTCCCACCCGGAGGACGTTTCGAACGAAACGCGTATGATCTATGTTGGAATTTCACGCAGAACTAGATGTCCAGTGAGTTCGGTATCGAAGTTCGAGAACGCGCCCGAAACATCGCCAGCAAGTTTCGAAGCGGCCAGCGTTTCGGTAAAAACACGACTTTCCTGCCCGTAGGACGTTCCGGACCAAACGCGAATGATCTATTTTTGCATTTCGTGCAGAACCGGACGTTCAGTGAGTTCGAGATCCAAATTCGAGTCCGTGCCCGAAAGATCGCAACTTTCGACGCGGTGGGCATTTCGGTAAAAACACGACTTTCCCACTCGGGGGACGTGTCGGACGAAACGCGTATGATCTATTTTGGAATTTCACGCAGAACTAGACGTTCAGTGAGTTCGGTATCGAAATTCGAGAACGCGCCCAAAACATCGCAAGCAAGTTTCGACGCTTCGAACGTTTCGGTAAAAACACGACTTTCCTGCCTGTAGGACGTTCCGGACCAAACGCGAATGATCTATTTTTGCATTTCGTGCAAAACCGGACGTTCGGTGAGTTCGAGATCCAAATTCTAGTCCGTGCCTGAAAGATCGCAACTTTCGACGCGGGGGGCATTTTGGTAAAAACACGACTTTCCCACCCGGAGAACGTGTCGGACCATAAGCGTATGATCTATTTTGGAATTTCACGCAGAACTAGACGTCCAGTGAGTTCGGTAACGAAGTTCGAGAACGCGCCCGAAACATCGCAAGCAAGTTTCGACGCGGCCAGCGTTTCGGTAAAAACACGACTTTCCTGCCCGTAGGACGTTCCGGACCAAACGCGAATGATCTATTTTTGCATTTCGTGCAGAACCGGACGTTCGGTGAGTTCGAGATCCAAATTCGAGTCCGTGCCCGAAAGATTTCAACTTTCGACGCGGGGGGCATTTCGGTAAAAACATGACTTTCCTGCCTGTAGGACGTTCCGGACCAAACGCGAATGATCTATGTTTGCATTTCGTGCAGAACCGGACGTTCGGTGAGTTCGAGATCCAAATTCGAGTCCATGCCCGAAAGATCGCAACTTTCGACGCGGGGGGCATTTCGGTAAAAACACGACTTTCCCACCCGGAGGACGTGTCAGACGAAACCCGTATGATCTATTTTGGAATTTCACGCAGAACTAGACGTCCAGTGAGTTCGGTATCGAAGTTCGAGAACGCGCCCGAAACATCGCCAGCAAGTTTCGACGCGGCCAGCGTTTCGGTAAAAACACGACTTTTCTGCCCGTAGGACGTTCCGGACCAAACGCGAATGATCTATTTTTGCATTTCGTGCAGAACCGGACGTTCGGTGAGTTTGAGATCCAAATTCGAGTCCGTGCCCGAAAGGTCGCAACTTTCGACGCGGGGGCATTTCGGTAAAAACACGACTTTCCCACCCGGAGGACGTGTCGGACGAAACGCGTATGATCTATTTTGGAATTTCACGCAGAACTAGACGTTCAGTGAGTTCGGTATCGAAGTTCGAGAACGCGCCCGAAACATCGCCAGCAAGTTTCGACGCGGCCAGCATTTCGGTAAAAACACGACTTTCCCACCCGGAGGACGTGTCGGACGAAACGCGTATGATCTATTTCCAAATTTCACGTAGAACTAGACGTTCAGTGAGTTCGGTATCGAAGTTCGAGAACGCGCCCGAAACATCGCAAGCAAGTTTCGACGCGGCCAGCGTTTCGGTAAAAACACGACTTTCCTGCCCGTAGGACGTTCCGGACCAAACGCGAATGATCTATTTTTGCATTTCGTGCAGAACCGGACGTTCAGTGAGTTCGAGATCCAAATTCGAGTCCGTGCCCGAAAGATCGCAACTTTCGACGCGGTGGGCATTTCGGTAAAAACACGACTTTCCCACTCGGGGGACGTGTCGGACGAAACGCGTATGATCTATTTTGGAATTTCACGCAGAACTAGACGTTCAGTGAGTTCGGTATCGAAATTCGAGAACGCGCCCAAAACATCGCAAGCAAGTTTCGACGCTTCGAACGTTTCGGTAAAAACACGACTTTCCTGCCTGTAGGACGTTCCGGACCAAACGCGAATGATCTATTTTTGCATTTCGTGCAAAACCGGACGTTCGGTGAGTTCGAGATCCAAATTCTAGTCCGTGCCTGAAAGATCGCAACTTTCGACGCGGGGGGCATTTTGGTAAAAACACGACTTTCCCACCCGGAGAACGTGTCGGACCATAAGCGTATGATCTATTTTGGAATTTCACGCAGAACTAGACGTCCAGTGAGTTCGGTAACGAAGTTCGAGAACGCGCCCGAAACATCGCAAGCAAGTTTCGACGCGGCCAGCGTTTCGGTAAAAACACGACTTTCCTGCCCGTAGGACGTTCCGGACCAAACGCGAATGATCTATTTTTGCATTTCGTGCAGAACCGGACGTTCGGTGAGTTCGAGATCCAAATTCGAGTCCGTGCCCGAAAGATTGCAACTTTCGACGCGGGGGGCATTTCGGTAAAAACATGACTTTCCTGCCTGTAGGACGTTCCGGACCAAACGCGAATGATCTATGTTTGCATTTCGTGCAGAACCGGACGTTCGGTGAGTTCGAGATCCAAATTCGAGTCCATGCCCGAAAGATCGCAACTTTCGACGCGGGGGGCATTTCGGTAAAAACACGACTTTCCCACCCGGAGGACGTGTCAGACGAAACCCGTATGATCTATTTTGGAATTTCACGCGGAACTAGACGTCCAGTGAGTTCGGTATCGAAGTTCGAGAACGCGCCGGAAACATCGCCAGCAAGTTTCGACGCGGCCAGCGTTTCGGTAAAAACACGACTTTTCTGCCCGTAGGACGTTCCGGACCAAACGCGAATGATCTATTTTTGCATTTCGTGCAGAACCGGACGTTCGGTGAGTTTGAGATCCAAATTCGAGTCCGTGCCCGAAAGATCGCAACTTTCGACGCGGGGGCATTTCGGTAAAAACACGACTTTCCCACCCGGAGGACGTGTCGGACGAAACGCGTATGATCTATTTTGGAATTTCACGCAGAACTAGACGTTCAGTGAGTTCGGTATCGAAGTTCGAGAACGCGCCCGAAACATCGCCAGCAAGTTTCGACGCGGCCAGCATTTCGGTAAAAACACGACTTTCCCACCCGGAGGACGTGTCGGACGAAACGCGTATGATCTATTTCCAAATTTCACGTAGAACTAGACGTTCAGTGAGTTCGGTATCGAAGTTCGAGAACGCGCCCGAAACATCGCAAGCAAGTTTCGACGCGGCCAGCGTTTCGGTAAAAACACGACTTTCCTGCCCGTAGGACGTTCCGGACCAAACGCGAATCATCTATTTTTGCATTTCGTGCAGAACCGGACGTTCGGTGAGTTCGAGATCCAAATTCGAGTCCGTGCCCGAAAGATTGCAACTTTCGACGCGGGGGGCATTTCGGTAAAAACATGACTTTCCTGCCTGTAGGACGTTCCGGACCAAACGCGAATGATCTATGTTTGCATTTCGTGCAGAACCGGACGTTCGGTGAGTTCGAGATCCAAATTCGAGTCCATGCCCGAAAGATCGCAACTTTCGACGCGGGGGGCATTTCGGTAAAAACACGACTTTCCCACCCGGAGGACGTGTCAGACGAAACCCGTATGATCTATTTTGGAATTTCACGCAGAACTAGACGTCTAGTGAGTTCGGTATCGAAGTTCGAGAACGCGCCCGAAACATCGCCAGCAAGTTTCGACGCGGCCAGCGTTTCGGTAAAAACACGACTTTTCTGCCCGTAGGACGTTCCGGACCAAACGCGAATGATCTATTTTTGCATTTCGTGCAGAACCGGACGTTCGGTGAGTTTGAGATCCAAATTCGAGTCCGTGCCCGAAAGATCGCAACTTTCGACGCGGGGGCATTTCGGTAAAAACACGACTTTCCCACCCGGAGGACGTGTCGGACGAAACGCGTATGATCTATTTTGGAATTTCACGCAAAACTAGACGTTCAGTGAGTTCGGTATCGAAGTTCGAGAACGCGCCCGAAACATCGCCAGCAAGTTTCGACGCGGCCAGCATTTCGGTAAAAACACGACTTTCCCACCCGGAGGACGTGTCGGACGAAACGCGTATGATCTGTTTCCAAATTTCACGTAGAACTAGACGTTCAGTGAGTTCGGTATCGAAGTTCGAGAACGCGCCCGAAACATCGCAAGCAAGTTTCGACGCGGCGAGCGTTTCGGTAAAAACACGACTTTCCTGCCCGTAGGACGTTCCGGACCAAACGCGAATGATCTATTTTTGCATTTCGTGCAGAACCGGACGTTCGGTGAGTTCGAGATCCAAATTCGAGTCCGTGCCCGAAAGATCGCAACTTTCGACGCGGGGGGCATTTCGGTAAAAACACGACTTTCCCACCCGGAGGACGTTTCGAACGAAACGCGTATGATCTATTTTGGAATTTCACGCAGAACTAGATGTCCAGTGAGTTCGGTATCGAAGTTCGAGAACGCGCCCGAAACATCGCCAGCAAGTTTCGACGCGGCCAGCGTTTCGGTAAAAACACGACTTTCCCACCCGGAGGACGTGTCGGACGAAACGCGTATGATCTATTTCCAAATTTCACGTAGCACTAGACGTTCAGTGAGTTCGGTATCGAAGTTCGAGAACGTGCCCGAAACATCGCAAGCAAGTTTCGACGCGGCGAGCGTTTCGGTAAAAACACGACTTTCCTGCCCGTAGGACGTTCCGGACCAAACGCGAATGATCTATTTTTGCATTTCGTGCAGAACCGGACGTTCGGTGAGTTTGAGATCCAAATTCGAGTCCGTGCCCGAAAGATTGCAACTTTCGACGCGGGGGCATTTCGGTAAAAACACGACTTTCCCACCCGGAGGACGTGTCGGACGAAACGCGTATGATCTATTTTGGAATTTCACGCAGAACTAGACGTTCAGTGAGTTCGGTATCGAAGTTCGAGAACGCGCCCGAAACATCGCCAGCAAGTTTCGACGCGGCCAGCATTTCGGTAAAAACACGACTTTCCCACCCGGAGGACGTGTCGGACGAAACGCGTATGATCTATTTCCAAATTTCACGTAGAACTAGACGTTCAGTGAGTTCGGTATCGAAGTTCGAGAACGCGCCCGAAACATCGCAAGCAAGTTTCGACGCGGCCAGCGTTTCGGTAAAAACACGACTTTCCTGCCCGTAGGACGTTCCGGACCAAACGCGAATCATCTATTTTTGCATTTCGTGCAGAACCGGACGTTCGGTGAGTTTGAGATCCAAATTCGAGTCCGTGCCCGAAAGATCGCAACTTTCGACGCGGGGGCATTTCGGTAAAAACACGACTTTCCCACCCGGAGGACGTGTCGGACGAAACGCGTATGATCTATTTTGGAATTTCACGCAGAACTAGACGTTCAGTGAGTTCGGTATCGAAGTTCGAGAACGCGCCTGAAACATCGCCAGCAAGTTTCGACGCGGCCAGCATTTCGGTAAAAACACGACTTTCCCACCCGGAGGACGTGTCGGACGAAACGCGTATGATCTATTTCCAAATTTCACGTAGAACTAGACGTTCAGTGAGTTCGGTATCGAAGTTCGAGAACGCGCCCGAAACATCGCAAGCAAGTTTCGACGCGGCCAGCGTTTCGGTAAAAACACGACTTTCCTGCCCGTAGGACGTTCCGGACCAAACGCGAATCATCTATTTTTGCATTTCGTGCAGAACCGGACGTTCGGTGAGTTCGAGATCCAAATTCGAGTCCGTGCCCGAAAGATTGCAACTTTCGACGCGGGGGGCATTTCGGTAAAAACATGACTTTCCTGCCTGTAGGACGTTCCGGACCAAACGCGAATGATCTATGTTTGCATTTCGTGCAGAACCGGACGTTCGGTGAGTTCGAGATCCAAATTCGAGTCCATGCCCGAAAGATCGCAACTTTCGACGCGGGGGGCATTTCGGTAAAAACACGACTTTCCCACCCGGAGGACGTGTCAGACGAAACCCGTATGATCTATTTTGGAATTTCACGCAGAACTAGACGTCTAGTGAGTTCGGTATCGAAGTTCGAGAACGCGCCCGAAACATCGCCAGCAAGTTTCGACGCGGCCAGCGTTTCGGTAAAAACACGACTTTTCTGCCCGTAGGACGTTCCGGACCAAACGCGAATGATCTATTTTTGCATTTCGTGCAGAACCGGACGTTCGGTGAGTTTGAGATCCAAATTCGAGTCCGTGCCCGAAAGATCGCAACTTTCGACGCGGGGGCATTTCGGTAAAAACACGACTTTCCCACCCGGAGGACGTGTCGGACGAAACGCGTATGATCTATTTTGGAATTTCACGCAAAACTAGACGTTCAGTGAGTTCGGTATCGAAGTTCGAGAACGCGCCCGAAACATCGCCAGCAAGTTTCGACGCGGCCAGCATTTCGGTAAAAACACGACTTTCCCACCCGGAGGACGTGTCGGACGAAACGCGTATGATCTGTTTCCAAATTTCACGTAGAACTAGACGTTCAGTGAGTTCGGTATCGAAGTTCGAGAACGCGCCCGAAACATCGCAAGCAAGTTTCGACGCGGCGAGCGTTTCGGTAAAAACACGACTTTCCTGCCCGTAGGACGTTCCGGACCAAACGCGAATGATCTATTTTTGCATTTCGTGCAGAACCGGACGTTCGGTGAGTTCGAGATCCAAATTCGAGTCCGTGCCCGAAAGATCGCAACTTTCGACGCGGGGGGCATTTCGGTAAAAACACGACTTTCCCACCCGGAGGACGTTTCGAACGAAACGCGTATGATCTATTTTGGAATTTCACGCAGAACTAGATGTCCAGTGAGTTCGGTATCGAAGTTCGAGAACGCGCCCGAAACATCGCCAGCAAGTTTCGACGCGGCCAGCGTTTCGGTAAAAACACGACTTTCCCACCCGGAGGACGTGTCGGACGAAACGCGTATGATCTATTTCCAAATTTCACGTAGCACTAGACGTTCAGTGAGTTCGGTATCGAAGTTCGAGAACGTGCCCGAAACATCGCAAGCAAGTTTCGACGCGGCGAGCGTTTCGGTAAAAACACGACTTTCCTGCCCGTAGGACGTTCCGGACCAAACGCGAATGATCTATTTTTGCATTTCGTGCAGAACCGGACGTTCGGTGAGTTTGAGATCCAAATTCGAGTCCGTGCCCGAAAGATCGCAACTTTCGACGCGGGGGCATTTCGGTAAAAACACGACTTTCCCACCCGGAGGACGTGTCGGACGAAACGCGTATGATCTATTTTGGAATTTCACGCAGAACTAGACGTTCAGTGAGTTCGGTATCGAAGTTCGAGAACGCGCCCGAAACATCGCCAGCAAGTTTCGACGCGGCCAGCATTTCGGTAAAAACACGACTTTCCCACCCGGAGGACGTGTCGGACGAAACGCGTATGATCTATTTCCAAATTTCACGTAGAACTAGACGTTCAGTGAGTTCGGTATCGAAGTTCGAGAACGCGCCCGAAACATCGCAAGCAAGTTTCGACGCGGCCAGCGTTTCGGTAAAAACACGACTTTCCTGCCCGTAGGACGTTCCGGACCAAACGCGAATCATCTATTTTTGCATTTCGTGCAGAACCGGACGTTCGGTGAGTTTGAGATCCAAATTCGAGTCCGTGCCCGAAAGATCGCAACTTTCGACGCGGGGGCATTTCGGTAAAAACACGACTTTCCCACCCGGAGGACGTGTCGGACGAAACGCGTATGATCTATTTTGGAATTTCACGCAGAACTAGACGTTCAGTGAGTTCGGTATCGAAGTTCGAGAACGCGCCCGAAACATCGCCAGCAAGTTTCGACGCGGCCAGCATTTCGGTAAAAACACGACTTTCCCACCCGGAGGACGTGTCGGACGAAACGCGTATGATCTATTTCCAAATTTCACGTAGAACTAGACGTTCAGTGAGTTCGGTATCGAAGTTCGAGAACGCGCCCGAAACATCGCAAGCAAGTTTCGACGCGGCCAGCGTTTCGGTAAAAACACGACTTTCCTGCCCGTAGGACGTTCCGGACCAAACGCGAATCATCTATTTTTGCATTTCGTGCAGAACCGGACGTTCGGTGAGTTCGAGATCCAAATTCGAGTCCGTGCCCGAAAGATTGCAACTTTCGACGCGGGGGGCATTTCGGTAAAAACATGACTTTCCTGCCTGTAGGACGTTCCGGACCAAACGCGAATGATCTATGTTTGCATTTCGTGCAGAACCGGACGTTCGGTGAGTTCGAGATCCAAATTCGAGTCCATGCCCGAAAGATCGCAACTTTCGACGCGGGGGGCATTTCGGTAAAAACACGACTTTCCCACCCGGAGGACGTGTCAGACGAAACCCGTATGATCTATTTTGGAATTTCACGCAGAACTAGACGTCTAGTGAGTTCGGTATCGAAGTTCGAGAACGCGCCCGAAACATCGCCAGCAAGTTTCGACGCGGCCAGCGTTTCGGTAAAAACACGACTTTTCTGCCCGTAGGACGTTCCGGACCAAACGCGAATGATCTATTTTTGCATTTCGTGCAGAACCGGACGTTCGGTGAGTTTGAGATCCAAATTCGAGTCCGTGCCCGAAAGATCGCAACTTTCGACGCGGGGGCATTTCGGTAAAAACACGACTTTCCCACCCGGAGGACGTGTCGGACGAAACGCGTATGATCTATTTTGGAATTTCACGCAAAACTAGACGTTCAGTGAGTTCGGTATCGAAGTTTGAGAACGCGCCCGAAACATCGCCAGCAAGTTTCGACGCGGCCAGCATTTCGGTAAAAACACGACTTTCCCACCCGGAGGACGTGTCGGACGAAACGCGTATGATCTGTTTCCAAATTTCACGTAGAACTAGACGTTCAGTGAGTTCGGTATCGAAGTTCGAGAACGCGCCCGAAACATCGCAAGCAAGTTTCGACGCGGCGAGCGTTTCGGTAAAAACACGACTTTCCTGCCCGTAGGACGTTCCGGACCAAACGCGAATGATCTATTTTTGCATTTCGTGCAGAACCGGACGTTCGGTGAGTTCGAGATCCAAATTCGAGTCCGTGCCCGAAAGATCGCAACTTTCGACGCGGGGGGCATTTCGGTAAAAACACGACTTTCCCACCCGGAGGACGTTTCGAACGAAACGCGTATGATCTATTTTGGAATTTCACGCAGAACTAGATGTCCAGTGAGTTCGGTATCGAAGTTCGAGAACGCGCCCGAAACATCGCCAGCAAGTTTCGACGCGGCCAGCATTTCGGTAAAAACACGACTTTCCCACCCGGAGGACGTGTCGGACGAAACGCGTATGATCTATTTCCAAATTTCACGTAGAACTAGACGTTCAGTGAGTTCGGTATCGAAGTTCGAGAACGCGCCCGAAACATCGCAAGCAAGTTTCGACGCGGCCAGCGTTTCGGTAAAAACACGACTTTCCTGCCCGTAGGACGTTCCGGACCAAACGCGAATGATCTATTTTTGCATTTCGTGCAGAACCGGACGTTCAGTGAGTTCGAGATCCAAATTCGAGTCCGTGCCCGAAAGATCGCAACTTTCGACGCGGTGGGCATTTCGGTAAAAACACGACTTTCCCACTCGGGGGACGTGTCGGACGAAACGCGTATGATCTATTTTGGAATTTCACGCAGAACTAGACGTTCAGTGAGTTCGGTATCGAAATTCGAGAACGCGCCCAAAACATCGCAAGCAAGTTTCGACGCTTCGAACGTTTCGGTAAAAACACGACTTTCCTGCCTGTAGGACGTTCCGGACCAAACGCGAATGATCTATTTTTGCATTTCGTGCAAAACCGGACGTTCGGTGAGTTCGAGATCCAAATTCTAGTCCGTGCCCGAAAGATCGCAACTTTCGACGCGGGGGGCATTTTGGTAAAAACACGACTTTCCCACCCGGAGAACGTGTCGGACCATAAGCGTATGATCTATTTTGGAATTTCACGCAGAACTAGACGTCCAGTGAGTTGGGTAACGAAGTTCGAGAACGCGCCCGAAACATCGCAAGCAAGTTTCGTCGCGGCCAGCGTTTCGGTAAAAACACGACTTTCCTGCCCGTAGGACGTTCCGGACCAAACGCGAATGATCTATTTTTGCATTTCGTGCAGAACCGGGCGTTCGGTGAGTTCGAGATCCAAATTCGAGTCCGTGCCCGAAAGATTGCAACTTTCGACGCGGGGGGCATTTCGGTAAAAACATGACTTTCCTGCCTGTAGGACGTTCCGGACCAAACGCGAATGATCTATGTTTGCATTTCGTGCAGAACCGGACGTTCGGTGAGTTCGAGATCCAAATTCGAGTCCATGCCCGAAAGATCGCAACTTTCGACGCGGGGGTCATTTCGGTAAAAACACGACTTTCCCACCCGGAGGACGTGTCAGACGAAACCCGTATGATCTATTTTGGAATTTCACGCAGAACTAGACGTCTAGTGAGTTCGGTATCGAAGTTCGAGAACGCGCCCGAAACATCGCCAGCAAGTTTCGACGCGGCCAGCGTTTCGGTAAAAACACGACTTTTCTGCCCGTAGGACGTTCCGGACCAAACGCCAATGATCTATTTTTGCATTTCGTGCAGAACCGGACGTTCGGTGAGTTTGAGATCCAAATTCGAGTCCGTGCCCGAAAGATCGCAACTTTCGACGCGGGGGCATTTTGGTAAAAACACGACTTTCCCACCCGGAGGACGTGTCGGACGAAACGCGTATGATCTATTTTGGAATTTCACGCAGAACTAGACGTTCAGTGAGTTCGGTATCGAAGTTCGAGAACGCGCCCGAAACATCGCCAGCAAGTTTCGACGGGGCCAGCATTTCGGTAAAAACACGACTTTCCCACCCGGAGGACGTGTCGGACGAAACGCGTATGATCTATTTCCAAATTTCACGTAGAACTAGACGTTCAGTGAGTTCGGTATCGAAGTTCGAGAACGTGCCCGAAACATCGCAAGCAAGTTTCGACGCGGCGAGCGTTTCGGTAAAAACACGACTTTCCTGCCCGTAGGACGTTCCGGACCAAACGCGAATGATCTATTTTTGCATTTCGTGCAGAACCGGACGTTCGGTGAGTTCGAGATCCAAATTCGAGTCCGTGCCCGAAAGATCGCAACTTTCGACGCGGGGGGCATTTCGGTAAAAACACGACTTTCCCACCCGGAGGACGTTTCGAACGAAACGCGTATGATCTATTTTGGAATTTCACGCAGAACTAGATGTCCAGTGAGTTCGGTATCGAAGTTCGAGAACGCGCCCGAAACATCGCCAGCAAGTTTCGACGCGGCCAGCGTTTCGGTAAAAACACGACTTTCCTGCCCGTAGGACGTTCCGGACCAAACGCGAATGATCTATTTTTGCATTTCGTGCAAAACCGGACGTTCGGTGAGTTCGAGATCCAAATTCTAGTCCGTGCCCGAAAGATCGCAACTTTCGACGCGGGGGGCATTTTGGTAAAAACACGACTTTCCCACCCGGAGAACGTGTCGGACCATAAGCGTATGATCTATTTTGGAATTTCACGCAGAACTAGACGTCCAGTGAGTTCGGTAACGAAGTTCGAGAACGCGCCCGAAACATCGCAAGCAAGTTTCGACGCGGCCAGCGTTTCGGTAAAAACACGACTTTCCCACCCGGAGGACGTGTCGGACGAAACGCGTATGATCTATTTTTGCATTTCGTGCAGAACCTGACGTTCGGTGAGTTCGAGATCCAAATTCGAGTCCGTGCCCGAAAGATCGCAACTTTCGACGCGGGGGCATTTCGGTAAAAACACGACTATCCTGCCTGTAGGACGTTCCGGACCAAACGCGAATGATCTATGTTTGCATTTCGTGCAGAATCGGACGTTCGGTGAGTTCGAGATCCAAATTCGAGTCCATGCCCGAAAGATCGCAACTTTCGACGCGGGGGGCATTTCGGTAAAAACACGACTTTCCCACCCGGAGGACGTGTCAGACGAAACCCGTATGATCTATTTTGGAATTTCACGCAGAACTAGACGTCTAGTGAGTTCGGTATCGAAGTTCGAGAACGCGCCCGAAACATCGCCAGCAAGTTTCGACGCGGCCAGCGTTTCGGTAAAAACACGACTTTTCTGCCCGTAGGACGTTCCGGACCAAACGCGAATGATCTATTTTTGCATTTCGTGCAGAACCGGACGTTCGGTGAGTTCGAGATCCAAATTCGAGTCCGTGCCCGAAAGATCGCAACTTTCGACGCGGGGGCATTTCGGTAAAAACACGACTTTCCCACCCGGAGGACGTGTCGGACGAAACGCGTATGATCTATTTTGGAATTTCACGCAGAGTTCGGTATCGAAGTTCGAGAACGCGCCCGAAACATCGCCAGCAAGTTTCGACGCGGCCAGCGTTTCGGTAAAAACACGACTTTTCTGCCCGTAGGACGTTCCGGACCAAACGCCAATGATCTATTTTTGCATTTCGTGCAGAACCGGACGTTCGGTGAGTTTGAGATCCAAATTCGAGTCCGTGCCCGAAAGATCGCAACTTTCGACGCGGGGGCATTTTGGTAAAAACACGACTTTCCCACCCGGAGGACGTGTCGGACGAAACGCGTATGATCTATTTTGGAATTTCACGCAGAACTAGACGTTCAGTGAGTTCGGTATCGAAGTTCGAGAACGCGCCCGAAACATCGCCAGCAAGTTTCGACGGGGCCAGCATTTCGGTAAAAACACGACTTTCCCACCCGGAGGACGTGTCGGACGAAACGCGTATGATCTATTTCCAAATTTCACGTAGAACTAGACGTTCAGTGAGTTCGGTATCGAAGTTCGAGAACGTGCCCGAAACATCGCAAGCAAGTTTCGACGCGGCGAGCGTTTCGGTAAAAACACGACTTTCCTGCCCGTAGGACGTTCCGGACCAAACGCGAATGATCTATTTTTGCATTTCGTGCAGAACCGGACGTTCGGTGAGTTCGAGATCCAAATTCGAGTCCGTGCCCGAAAGATCGCAACTTTCGACGCGGGGGGCATTTCGGTAAAAACACGACTTTCCCACCCGGAGGACGTTTCGAACGAAACGCGTATGATCTATTTTGGAATTTCACGCAGAACTAGATGTCCAGTGAGTTCGGTATCGAAGTTCGAGAACGCGCCCGAAACATCGCCAGCAAGTTTCGACGCGGCCAGCGTTTCGGTAAAAACACGACTTTCCTGCCCGTAGGACGTTCCGGACCAAACGCGAATGATCTATTTTTGCATTTCGTGCAAAACCGGACGTTCGGTGAGTTCGAGATCCAAATTCTAGTCCGTGCCCGAAAGATCGCAACTTTCGACGCGGGGGGCATTTTGGTAAAAACACGACTTTCCCACCCGGAGAACGTGTCGGACCATAAGCGTATGATCTATTTTGGAATTTCACGCAGAACTAGACGTCCAGTGAGTTCGGTAACGAAGTTCGAGAACGCGCCCGAAACATCGCAAGCAAGTTTCGACGCGGCCAGCGTTTCGGTAAAAACACGACTTTCCCACCCGGAGGACGTGTCGGACGAAACGCGTATGATCTATTTTTGCATTTCGTGCAGAACCTGACGTTCGGTGAGTTCGAGATCCAAATTCGAGTCCGTGCCCGAAAGATCGCAACTTTCGACGCGGGGGCATTTCGGTAAAAACACGACTATCCTGCCTGTAGGACGTTCCGGACCAAACGCGAATGATCTATGTTTGCATTTCGTGCAGAATCGGACGTTCGGTGAGTTCGAGATCCAAATTCGAGTCCATGCCCGAAAGATCGCAACTTTCGACGCGGGGGGCATTTCGGTAAAAACACGACTTTCCCACCCGGAGGACGTGTCAGACGAAACCCGTATGATCTATTTTGGAATTTCACGCAGAACTAGACGTCTAGTGAGTTCGGTATCGAAGTTCGAGAACGCGCCCGAAACATCGCCAGCAAGTTTCGACGCGGCCAGCGTTTCGGTAAAAACACGACTTTTCTGCCCGTAGGACGTTCCGGACCAAACGCGAATGATCTATTTTTGCATTTCGTGCAGAACCGGACGTTCGGTGAGTTCGAGATCCAAATTCGAGTCCGTGCCCGAAAGATCGCAACTTTCGACGCGGGGGCATTTCGGTAAAAACACGACTTTCCCACCCGGAGGACGTGTCGGACGAAACGCGTATGATCTATTTTGGAATTTCACGCAGAGTTCGGTATCGAAGTTCGAGAACGCGCCCGAAACATCGCCAGCAAGTTTCGACGCGGCGAGCGTTTCGGTAAAAACACGACTTTCCTGCCCGTAGGACGTTCCGGACCAAACGCGAATGATCTATTTTTGCATTTCGTGCAGAATCGGACGTTCGGTGAGTTCGAGATCCAAATTCGAGTCCGTGCCCGAAAGATCGCAACTTTCGACGCGGGGGGCATTTCGGTAAAAACACGACTTTCCCACCCGGAGGACGTTCCGAACGAAACGCGTATGATCTATTTTGGAATTTCACGCAGAACTAGATGTCCAGTGAGTTCGGTATCGAAGTTCGAGAACGCGCCCGAAACATCGCCAGCAAGTTTCGACGCGGCGAGCGTTTCGGTAAAAACACGACTTTCCTGCCCGTAGGACGTTCCGGACCAAACGCGAATGATCTATTTTTGCATTTCGTGCAGAATCGGACGTTCGGTGAGTTCGAGATCCAAATTCGAGTCCGTGCCCGAAAGATCGCAACTTTCGACGCGGGGGGCATTTCGGTAAAAACACGACTTTCCCACCCGGAGGACGTTCCGAACGAAACGCGTATGATCTATTTTGGAATTTCACGCAGAACTAGATGTCCAGTGAGTTCGGTATCGAAGTTCGAGAACGCGCCCGAAACATCGCCAGCAAGTTTCGACGCGGCCAGCGTTTCGGTAAAAACACGACTTTCCTGCCCGTAGGACGTTCCGGACCAAACGCGAATGATCTATTTTTGCATTTCGTGCAGAACCGGACGTTCGGTGAGTTCGAGATCCAAATTCGAGTCCGTGCCCGAAAGATTGCAACTTTCGACGCGGGGGGCATTTCGGTAAAAACACGACTTTCCTGCCTGTAGGACGTTTCGGACCAAACGCGAATGATCTATGTTTGCATTTCGTGCAGAACCGGACGTTCGGTGAGTTCGAGATCCAAATTCGAGTCCATGCCCAAAAGATCGCAACTTTCGTCGCGGGGGGCATTTCGGTAAAAACACGACTTTCCCACCCGGAGGACGTGTCAGACGAAACCCGTATGATCTATTTTGGAATTTCACGCAGAACTAGACGTCTAGTGAGTTCGGTATCGAAGTTCGAGAACGCGCCCGAAACATCGCCAGCAAGTTTCGACGCGGCCAGCGTTTCGGTAAAAACACGACTTTTCTGCCCGTAGGACGTTCCGGACCAAACGCGAATGATCTATTTTTGCATTTCGTGCAGAACCGGACGTTCGGTGAGTTTGAGATCCAAATTCGAGTCCGTGCCCGAAAGATCGCAACTTTCGACGCGGGGGCATTTCGGTAAAAACACGACTTTCCCACCCGGAGGACGTGTCGGACGAAACGCGTATGATCTATTTTGGAATTTCACGTAGAACTAGATGTTCAGTGAGTTCGGTATCAAACTTCGAGAACGCGCCCGAAACATCGCAAGCAAGTTTCGACGCGGCGAGCGTTTCGGTAAAAACACGACTTTCCTGCCCGTAGGACGTTCCGGACCAAACGTGAATGATCTATTTTTGCATTTCGTGCAGAACCGGACGTTCGGTGAGTTCGAGATCCAAATTCGAGTCCGTGCCCGAAAGATCGCAACTTTCGACGCGGGGGGCATTTCGGTAAAAACACGACTTTCCCACTCGGAGGACGTTTCGAACGAAACGCGTATGATCTATTTTGGAATTTCATGCAGAACTAGATGTCCAGTGAGTTCGGTATCGAAGTTCGAGAACGCGCCCGAAACATCGCCAGCAAGTTTCGACGCGGCCAGCGTTTCGGTAAAAACACGACTTTCCTGCCCGTAGGACGTTCCGGACCAAACGCGAATGATCTATTTTTGCATTTCGTGCAGAACCGGACGTTCAGTGAATTCGAGATCCAAATTCGAGTCCGTGCCCGAAAGATCGCAACTTTCGACGCGGTGGGCATTTCGGTAAAAACACAACTTTCCCACTCGGGGGACGTGTCTGACGAAACGCGTATGATCTATTTTGGAATTTCACGCAGAACTAGACGTTCAGTGAGTTCGGTATCGAAATTCGAGAACGCGCCCAAAACATCGCAAGCAAGTTTCGACGCTTCGAACGTTTCGGTAAAAACACGACTTTCCTGCCTGTAGGACGTTCCGGACCAAACGCGAATGATCTATTTTTGCATTTCGTGCAAAACCGGACGTTCGGTGAGTTCGAGATCCAAATTCTAGTCCGTGCCCGAAAGATCGCAACTTTCGACGCGGGGGGCATTTTGGTAAAAACACGACTTTCCCACCCGGAGAACGTGTCGGACCATAAGCGTATGATTTATTTTGGAATTTCACGCAGAACTAGACGTCCAGTGAGTTCGGTAACGAAGTTCGAGAACGCGCCCGAAACATCGCAAGCAAGTTTCGACGCGGCCAGCGTTTCGGTAAAAACACGACTTTCCTGCCCGTAGGACGTTCCGGACCAAACGCGAATGATCTATTTTTGCATTTCGTGCAGAACCAGACGTTCGGTGAGTTCGAGATCCAAATTCGAGTCCGTGCCCGAAAGATTGCAACTTTCGACGCGGGGGGCATTTCGGTAAAAACACGACTTTCCTGCCTGTAGGACGTTCCGGACCAAACGCGAATGATCTATGTTTGCATTTCGTGCAGAACCGGACGTTCGGTGAGTTCGAGATCCAAATTCGAGTCCATGCCCGAAAGATCGCAACTTTCGACGCGGGGGGCATTTCGGTAAAAACAAGACTTTCCCACCCGGAGGACGTGTCAGACAAAACCCGTATGATCTATTTTGGAATTTCACGCAGAACTAGACGTCTAGTGAGTTCGGTATCGAAGTTCGAGAACGCGCCCGAAACATCGCCAGCAAGTTTCGACGCGGCCAGCGTTTCGGTAAAAACACGACTTTTCTGCCCGTAGGACGTTCCGGACCAAACGCGAATGATCTATTTTTGCATTTCGTGCAGAACCGGACGTTCGGTGAGTTTGAGATCCAAATTCGAGTCCGTGCCCGAAAGATCGCAACTTTCGACGCGGGGGCATTTCGGTAAAAACACGACTTTCCCACCCGGAGGACGTGTCGGACGAAACGCGTATGATCTATTTTGGAATTTCACGTAGAACTAGACGTTCAGTGAGTTCGGTATCGAAGTTCGAGAACGCGCCCGAAACATCGCAAGCAAGTTTCGACGCGGCGAGCGTTTCGGTAAAAACACGACTTTCCTGCCCGTAGGACGTTCCGGACCAAACGCGAATGATCTATTTTTGCATTTCGTGCAGAACCGGACGTTCGGTGAGTTCGAGATCCAAATTCGAGTCCGTGCCCGAAAGATCGCAACTTTCGACGCGGGGGGCATTTCGGTAAAAACACGACTTTCCCACCCGGAGGACGTTTCGAACGAAACGCGTATGATCTATTTTGGAATTTCACGCAGAACTAGACGTCCAGTGAGTTCGGTATCGAAGTTCGAGAACGCGCCCGAAACATCGCCAGCAAGTTTCGACGCGGCCAGCGTTTCGGTAAAAACACGACTTTCTTGCCCGTAGGACGTTCCGGACCAAACGCGAATGATCTATTTTTGCATTTCGTGCAGAACCGGACGTTCAGTGAGTTCGAGATCCAAATTCGAGTCCGTGCCCGATAGATCGCAACTTTCGACGCGGTGGGCATTTCGGTAAAAACACGACTTTCCCACCCGGAGGACGTGTCGGACGAAACGCGTATGATCTATTTTGGAATTTCACGCAGAACTAGACGTTCAGTGAGTTCGGTACCGAAGTTCGAGAACGCGCCCGAAACATCGCCAGCAAGTTTCGACGCGGCCAGCATTTCGGTAAAAACACGACTTTCCCACCCGGAGGACGTGTCGGACGAAACGCGTATGATCTATTTTGGAATTTCACGTAGAACTAGACGTTCAGTGAGTTCGGTATCGAAGTTCGAGAACGCGCCCGAAACATCGCAAGCAAGTTTCGACGCGGCGAGCGTTTCGGTAAAAACACGACTTTCCTGCCCGTAGGACGTTCCGGACCAAACGCGAATGATCTATTTTTGCATTTCGTGCAGAACCGGACGTTCGGTGAGTTCGAGATCCAAATTCGAGTCCGTGCCCGAAAGATCGCAACTTTCGACGCGGGGGGCATTTCGGTAAAAACACGACTTTCCCACCCGGAGGACGTTTCGAACGAAACGCGTATGATCTATTTTGGAATTTCACGCAGAACTAGACGTCCAGTGAGTTCGGTATCGAAGTTCGAGAACGCGCCCGAAACATCGCCAGCAAGTTTCGACGCGGCCAGCGTTTCGGTAAAAACACGACTTTCCTGCCCGTAGGACGTTCCGGACCAAACGCGAATGATCTATTTTTGCATTTCGTGCAGAACCGGACGTTCAGTGAGTTCGAGATCCAAATTCGAGTCCGTGCCCGATAGATCGCAACTTTCGACGCGGTGGGCATTTCGGTAAAAACACGACTTTCCCACCCGGAGGACGTGTCGGACGAAACGCGTATGATCTATTTTGGAATTTCACGCAGAACTAGACGTTCAGTGAGTTCGGTATCGAAGTTCGAGAACGCGCCCGAAACATCGCCAGCAAGTTTCGACGCGGCCAGCATTTCGGTAAAAACACGACTTTCCCACCCGGAGGACGTGTCGGACGAAACGCGTATGATCTATTTTGGAATTTCACGTAGAACTAGACGTTCAGTGAGTTCGGTATCGAAGTTCGAGAACGAGCCCGAAACATCGCAAGCAAGTTTCGACGCGGCGAGCGTTTCGGTAAAAACACGACTTTCCTGCCCGTAGGACGTTCCGGACCAAACGCGAATGATCTATTTTTGCATTTCGTGCAGAACCGGACGTTCGGTGAGTTCGAGATCCAAATTCGAGTCCGTGCCCGAAAGATCGCAACTTTCGACGCGGGGGGCATTTCGGTAAAAACACGACTTTCCCACCCGGAGGACGTTTCGAACGAAACGCGTATGATCTATTTTGGAATTTCACGCAGAACTAGACGTCCAGTGAGTTCGGTATCGAAGTTCGAGAACGCGCCCGAAACATCGCCAGCAAGTTTCGACGCGGCCAGCGTTTCGGTAAAAACACGACTTTCCTGCCCGTAGGACGTTCCGGACCAAACGCGAATGATCTATTTTTGCATTTCGTGCAGAACCGGACGTTCAGTGAGTTCGAGATCCAAATTCGAGTCCGTGCCCGATAGATCGCAACTTTCGACGCGGTGGGCATTTCGGTAAAAACACGACTTTCCCACCCGGAGGACGTGTCGGACGAAACGCGTATGATCTATTTTGGAATTTCACGCAGAACTAGATGTTCAGTGAGTTCGGTATCGAAGTTCGAGAACGCGCCCGAAACATCGCCAGCAAGTTTCGACGCGGCCAGCATTTCGGTAAAAACACGACTTTCCTGCCTGTAGGACGTTCCGGACCAAACGCGAATGATCTATTTTTGCATTTCGTGCAAAACCGGACGTTCGGTGAGTTCGAGATCCAAATTCTAGTCCGTGCCCGAAAGATCGCAACTTTCGACGCGGGGGGCATTTTGGTAAAAACACGACTTTCCCACCCGGAGAACGTGTCGGACCATAAGCGTATGATCTATTTTGGAATTTCACGCAGAACTAGACGTCCAGTGAGTTCGGTAACGAAGTTCGAGAACGCGCCCGAAACATCGCAAGCAAGTTTCGACGCGGCCAGCGTTTCGGTAAAAACACGACTTTCCTGCCCGTAGGACGTTCCGGACCAAACGCGAATGATCTATTTTTGCATTTCATGCAGAACCGGACGTTCGGTGAGTTCGAGATCCAAATTCGAGTCCGTGCCCGAAAGATTGCAACTTTCGACGCAGGGGGCATTTCGGTAAAAACACGACTTTCCTGCATGTAGGACGTTCCGGACCAAACGCGAATGATCTATGTTTGCATTTCGTGCAGAACCGGACGTTCGGTGAGTTCGAGATCCAAATTCGAGTCCATGCCCGAAAGATCGCAACTTTCGACGCAGGGGGCATTTCGGTAAAAACACGACTTTCCCACCCGGAGGACGTGTCAGACGAAACCCGTATGATCTATTTTGGAATTTCACGCAGAACTAGACGTCTAGTGAGTTCGGTATCAAAGTTCGATAACGCGCCCGAAACATCGCCAGCAAGTTTCGACGCGGCCAGCGTTTCGGTAAAAACACGACTTTTCTGCCCGTAGGACGTTCCGGACCAAACGCGAATGATCTATTTTTGCATTGCGTGCAGAACCGGACGTTCGGTGAGTTTGAGATCCAAATTCGAGTCCGTGCCCGAAAGATCGCAACTTTCGACGCGGGGGCATTTCGGTAAAAACACGACTTTCCCACCCGGAGGACGTGTCGGACGAAACGCGTATGATCTATTTTGGAATTTCACGTAGAACTAGACGTTCAGTGAGTTCGGTATCGAAGTTCGAGAACGCGCCCGAAACATCGCAAGCAAGTTTCGACGCGGCGAGCGTTTCGGTAAAAACACGACTTTCCTGCCCGTAGGACGTTCCGGACCAAACGCGAATGATCTATTTTTGCATTTCGTGCAGAACCGGACGTTCGGTGAGTTCGAGATCCAAATTCGAGTCCGTGCCCGAAAGATCGCAACTTTCGACGCGGGGGGCATTTCGGTAAAAACACGACTTTCCCACCCGGAGGACGTTTCGAACGAAACGCGTATGATCTATTTTGGAATTTCACGCAGAACTAGACGTCCAGTGAGTTCGGTATCGAAGTTCGAGAACGCGCCCGAAACATCGCCAGCAAGTTTCGACGCGGCCAGCGTTTCGGTAAAAACACGACTTTCCTGCCCGTAGGACGTTCCGGACCAAACGCGAATGATCTATTTTTGCATTTCGTGCAGAACCGGACGTTCAGTGAGTTCGAGATCCAAATTCGAGTCCGTGCCCGAAAGATCGCAACTTTCGACGCGGTGGGCATTTCGGTAAAAACACGACTTTCCCACTCGGGGGACGTGTCGGACGAAACGCGTATGATATATTTTGGAATTTCACGTAGAACTAGACGTTCAGTGAGTTCGGTATCGAAATTCGAGAACGCGCCCAAAACATCGCAAGCAAGTTTCGACGCTTCAAACGTTTCGGTAAAAACACGACTTTCCTGCCTGTAGGACGTTCCGGACCAAACGCGAATGATCTATTTTTGCATTTCGTGCAAAACCGGACGTTCGGTGAGTTCGAGATCCAAATTCTAGTCCGTGCCCGAAAGATCGCAACTTTCGACGCGGGGGGCATTTTGGTAAAAACACGACTTTCCCACCCGGAGAACGTGTCGGACCATAAGCGTATGATCTATTTTGGAATTTCACGCAGAACTAGACGTCCAGTGAGTTCGGTAACGAAGTTCGAGAACGCGCCCGAAACATCGCAAGCAAGTTTCGACGCGGCCAGCGTTTCGGTAAAAACACGACTTTCCTGCCCGTAGGACGTTCCGGACCAAACGCGAATGATCTATTTTTGCATTTCGTGCAGAACCGGACGTTCGGTGAGTTCGAGATCCAAATTCGAGTCCGTGCCCGAAAGATTGCAACTTTCGACGCGGGGGGCATTTCGGTAAAAACACGACTTTCCTGCCTGTAGGACGTTCCGGACCAAACGCGAATGATCTATGTTTGCATTTCGTGCAGAACCGGACGTTCGGTGAGTTCGAGATCCAAATTCGAGTCCATGCCCGAAAGATCGCAACTTTCGACGCAGGGGGCATTTCGGTAAAAACACGACTTTCCCACCCGGAGGACGTGTCAGACGAAACCCGTATGATCTATTTTGGAATTTCACGCAGAACTAGACGTCTAGTGAGTTCGGTATCAAAGTTCGATAACGCGCCCGAAACATCGCCAGCAAGTTTCGACGCGGCCAGCGTTTCGGTAAAAACACGACTTTTCTGCCCGTAGGACGTTTCGGACCAAACGCGAATGATCTATTTTTGCATTTCGTGCAGAACCGGACGTTCGGTGAGTTTGAGATCCAAATTCGAGTCCGTGCCCGAAAGATCGCAACTTTCGACGCGGGGGCATTTCGGTAAAAACACGACTTTCCCACCCGGAGGACGTGTCGGACGAAACGCGTATGATCTATTTTGGAATTTCACGTAGAACTAGACGTTCAGTGAGTTCGGTATCGAAGTTCGAGAACGCGCCCGAAACA
Organism: Arctostaphylos glauca; assembly: GCA_019985065.2. Lineage (NCBI taxonomy): Eukaryota > Viridiplantae > Streptophyta > Magnoliopsida > Ericales > Ericaceae > Arctostaphylos > Arctostaphylos glauca. Next base: position 33,716,247 of record JAHSPW020000004.1, on the reverse strand, counting down.
TCGCAAGCAAGTTTCGACGCGGCGAGCGTTTCGGTAAAAACACGACTTTCTTGCCCGTAGGACGTTCCGGACCAAACGCGAATGATCTATTTTTGCATTTCGTGCAGAACCGGACGTTCGGTGAGTTCGAGATCCAAATTCGAGTCCGTGCCCGAAAGATCGCAACTTTCGACGCGGGGGGCATTTCGGTAAAAACACGACTTTCCCACCCGGAGGACGTTTCGAACGAAACGCGTATGATCTATTTTGGAATTTCACGCAGAACTAGACGTCCAGTGAGTTCGGTATCGAAGTTCGAGAACGCGCCCGAAACATCGCCAGCAAGTTTCGACGCGGCCAACGTTTCGGTATAAACACGACTTTCCTGCCCGTAGGACGTTCCGGACCAAACGCGAATGATCTATTTTTGCATTTCGTGCAGAACCGGACGTTTAGTGAGTTCGAGATCCAAATTCGAGTCCGTGCCCGAAAGATCGCAACTTTCGACGCGGTGGGCATTTCGGTAAAAACACGACTTTCCCACTCGGGGGACGTCTCGGACGAAACGCGTATGATCTATTTTGGAATTTCACGCAGAACTAGACGTTCAGTGAGTTCGGTATCGAAGTTCGAGAACGCGCCCAAAACATCGCAAGCAAGTTTCTACGCTTCGAACGTTTCGGTAAAAACACGACTTTCCTGCCTGTAGGACGTTCCGGACCAAACGCGAATGATCTATTTTTGCATTTCGTGCAAAACCGGACGTTCGGTGAGTTCGAGATCCAAATTCGAGTCCGTGCCCGAAAGATCGCAACTTTCGACGCGGGGGGCATTTTGGTAAAAACACGACTTTCCCACCCGGAGAACGTGTCGGACCATAAGCGTATGATCTATTTTGGAATTTCACGCAGAACTAGACGTCCAGTGAGTTCGGTAACGAAGTTCGAGAACGCGCCCGAAACATCGCAAGCAAGTTTCGACGCGGCCAGCGTTTCGGTAAAAACACGACTTTTCTGCCCGTAGGACGTTCCGGACCAAACGCGAATGATCTATTTTTGCATTTCGTGCAGAACCGGACGTTCGGTGAGTTTGAGATCCAAATTCGAGTCCGTGCCCGAAAGATCGCAACTTTCGACGCGGGGGCATTTCGGTAAAAACACGACTTTCCCACCCGGAGGACGTGTCGGACGAAACGCGTATGATCTATTTTGGAATTTCACGTAGAACTAGACGTTCAGTGAGTTCGGTATCGAAGTTCGAGAACGCGCCCGAAACATCGCAAGCAAGTTTCGACGCGGCGAGCGTTTCGGTAAAAACACGACTTTCCTGCCCGTAGGACGTTCCGGACCAAACGCGAATGATCTATTTTTGCATTTCGTGCAGAACCGGACGTTCGGTGAGTTCGAGATCCAAATTCGAGTCCGTGCCCGAAAGATCGCAACTTTCGACGCGGGGGGCATTTCGGTAAAAACACGACTTTCCCACCCGGAGGACGTTTCGAACGAAACGCGTATGATCTATTTTGGAATTTCACGCAGAACTAGACGTCCAGTGAGTTCGGTATCGAAGTTCGAGAACGCGCCCGAAACATCGCCAGCAAGTTTCGACGCGGCCAGCGTTTCGGTAAAAACACGACTTTCTTGCCCGTAGGACGTTCCGGACCAAACGCGAATGATCTATTTTTGCATTTCGTGCAGAACCGGACGTTCAGTGAGTTCGAGATCCAAATTCGAGTCCGTGCCCGATAGATCGCAACTTTCGACGCGGTGGGCATTTCGGTAAAAACACGACTTTCCCACCCGGAGGACGTGTCGGACGAAACGCGTATGATCTATTTTGGAATTTCACGCAGAACTAGACGTTCAGTGAGTTCGGTATCGAAGTTCGAGAACGCGCCCGAAACATCGCCAGCAAGTTTCGACGCGGCCAGCATTTCGGTAAAAACACGACTTTCCCACCCGGAGGACGTGTCGGACGAAACGCGTATGATCTATTTTGGAATTTCACGTAGAACTAGACGTTCAGTGAGTTCGGTATCGAAGTTCGAGAACGCGCCCGAAACATCGCAAGCAAGTTTCGACGCGGCGAGCGTTTCGGTAAAAACACGACTTTCCTGCCCGTAGGACGTTCCGGACCAAACGCGAATGATCTATTTTTGCATTTCGTGCAGAACCGGACGTTCGGTGAGTTCGAGATCCAAATTCGAGTCCGTGCCCGAAAGATCGCAACTTTCGACGCGGGGGGCATTTCGGTAAAAACACGACTTTCCCACCCGGAGGACGTTTCGAACGAAACGCGTATGATCTATTTTGGAATTTCACGCAGAACTAGACGTCCAGTGAGTTCGGTATCGAAGTTCGAGAACGCGCCCGAAACATCGCCAGCAAGTTTCGACGCGGCCAGCGTTTCGGTAAAAACACGACTTTCCTGCCCGTAGGACGTTCCGGACCAAACGCGAATGATCTATTTTTGCATTTCGTGCAGAACCGGACGTTCAGTGAGTTCGAGATCCAAATTCGAGTCCGTGCCCGATAGATCGCAACTTTCGACGCGGTGGGCATTTCGGTAAAAACACGACTTTCCCACCCGGAGGACGTGTCGGACGAAACGCGTATGATCTATTTTGGAATTTCACGCAGAACTAGACGTTCAGTGAGTTCGGTATCGAAGTTCGAGAACGCGCCCGAAACATCGCCAGCAAGTTTCGACGCGGCCAGCATTTCGGTAAAAACACGACTTTCCCACCCGGAGGACGTGTCGGACGAAACGCGTATGATCTATTTTGGAATTTCACGTAGAACTAGACGTTCAGTGAGTTCGGTATCGAAGTTCGAGAACGAGCCCGAAACATCGCAAGCAAGTTTCGACGCGGCGAGCGTTTCGGTAAAAACACGACTTTCCTGCCCGTAGGACGTTCCGGACCAAACGCGAATGATCTATTTTTGCATTTCGTGCAGAACCGGACGTTCGGTGAGTTCGAGATCCAAATTCGAGTCCGTGCCCGAAAGATCGCAACTTTCGACGCGGGGGGCATTTCGGTAAAAACACGACTTTCCCACCCGGAGGACGTTTCGAACGAAACGCGTATGATCTATTTTGGAATTTCACGCAGAACTAGACGTCCAGTGAGTTCGGTATCGAAGTTCGAGAACGCGCCCGAAACATCGCCAGCAAGTTTCGACGCGGCCAGCGTTTCGGTAAAAACACGACTTTCCTGCCCGTAGGACGTTCCGGACCAAACGCGAATGATCTATTTTTGCATTTCGTGCAGAACCGGACGTTCAGTGAGTTCGAGATCCAAATTCGAGTCCGTGCCCGATAGATCGCAACTTTCGACGCGGTGGGCATTTCGGTAAAAACACGACTTTCCCACCCGGAGGACGTGTCGGACGAAACGCGTATGATCTATTTTGGAATTTCACGCAGAACTAGATGTTCAGTGAGTTCGGTATCGAAGTTCGAGAACGCGCCCGAAACATCGCCAGCAAGTTTCGACGCGGCCAGCATTTCGGTAAAAACACGACTTTCCTGCCTGTAGGACGTTCCGGACCAAACGCGAATGATCTATTTTTGCATTTCGTGCAAAACCGGACGTTCGGTGAGTTCGAGATCCAAATTCTAGTCCGTGCCCGAAAGATCGCAACTTTCGACGCGGGGGGCATTTTGGTAAAAACACGACTTTCCCACCCGGAGAACGTGTCGGACCATAAGCGTATGATCTATTTTGGAATTTCACGCAGAACTAGACGTCCAGTGAGTTCGGTAACGAAGTTCGAGAACGCGCCCGAAACATCGCAAGCAAGTTTCGACGCGGCCAGCGTTTCGGTAAAAACACGACTTTCCTGCCCGTAGGACGTTCCGGACCAAACGCGAATGATCTATTTTTGCATTTCATGCAGAACCGGACGTTCGGTGAGTTCGAGATCCAAATTCGAGTCCGTGCCCGAAAGATTGCAACTTTCGACGCGGGGGGCATTTCGGTAAAAACACGACTTTCCTGCATGTAGGACGTTCCGGACCAAACGCGAATGATCTATGTTTGCATTTCGTGCAGAACCGGACGTTCGGTGAGTTCGAGATCCAAATTCGAGTCCATGCCCGAAAGATCGCAACTTTCGACGCAGGGGGCATTTCGGTAAAAACACGACTTTCCCACCCGGAGGACGTGTCAGACGAAACCCGTATGATCTATTTTGGAATTTCACGCAGAACTAGACGTCTAGTGAGTTCGGTATCAAAGTTCGATAACGCGCCCGAAACATCGCCAGCAAGTTTCGACGCGGCCAGCGTTTCGGTAAAAACACGACTTTTCTGCCCGTAGGACGTTCCGGACCAAACGCGAATGATCTATTTTTGCATTGCGTGCAGAACCGGACGTTCGGTGAGTTTGAGATCCAAATTCGAGTCCGTGCCCGAAAGATCGCAACTTTCGACGCGGGGGCATTTCGGTAAAAACACGACTTTCCCACCCGGAGGACGTGTCGGACGAAACGCGTATGATCTATTTTGGAATTTCACGTAGAACTAGACGTTCAGTGAGTTCGGTATCGAAGTTCGAGAACGCGCCCGAAACATCGCAAGCAAGTTTCGACGCGGCGAGCGTTTCGGTAAAAACACGACTTTCCTGCCCGTAGGACGTTCCGGACCAAACGCGAATGATCTATTTTTGCATTTCGTGCAGAACCGGACGTTCGGTGAGTTCGAGATCCAAATTCGAGTCCGTGCCCGAAAGATCGCAACTTTCGACGCGGGGGGCATTTCGGTAAAAACACGACTTTCCCACCCGGAGGACGTTTCGAACGAAACGCGTATGATCTATTTTGGAATTTCACGCAGAACTAGACGTCCAGTGAGTTCGGTATCGAAGTTCGAGAACGCGCCCGAAACATCGCCAGCAAGTTTCGACGCGGCCAGCGTTTCGGTAAAAACACGACTTTCCTGCCCGTAGGACGTTCCGGACCAAACGCGAATGATCTATTTTTGCATTTCGTGCAGAACCGGACGTTCAGTGAGTTCGAGATCCAAATTCGAGTCCGTGCCCGAAAGATCGCAACTTTCGACGCGGTGGGCATTTCGGTAAAAACACGACTTTCCCACTCGGGGGACGTGTCGGACGAAACGCGTATGATATATTTTGGAATTTCACGTAGAACTAGACGTTCAGTGAGTTCGGTATCGAAATTCGAGAACGCGCCCAAAACATCGCAAGCAAGTTTCGACGCTTCAAACGTTTCGGTAAAAACACGACTTTCCTGCCTGTAGGACGTTCCGGACCAAACGCGAATGATCTATTTTTGCATTTCGTGCAAAACCGGACGTTCGGTGAGTTCGAGATCCAAATTCTAGTCCGTGCCCGAAAGATCGCAACTTTCGACGCGGGGGGCATTTTGGTAAAAACACGACTTTCCCACCCGGAGAACGTGTCGGACCATAAGCGTATGATCTATTTTGGAATTTCACGCAGAACTAGACGTCCAGTGAGTTCGGTAACGAAGTTCGAGAACGCGCCCGAAACATCGCAAGCAAGTTTCGACGCGGCCAGCGTTTCGGTAAAAACACGACTTTCCTGCCCGTAGGACGTTCCGGACCAAACGCGAATGATCTATTTTTGCATTTCGTGCAGAACCGGACGTTCGGTGAGTTCGAGATCCAAATTCGAGTCCGTGCCCGAAAGATTGCAACTTTCGACGCGGGGGGCATTTCGGTAAAAACACGACTTTCCTGCCTGTAGGACGTTCCGGACCAAACGCGAATGATCTATGTTTGCATTTCGTGCAGAACCGGACGTTCGGTGAGTTCGAGATCCAAATTCGAGTCCATGCCCGAAAGATCGCAACTTTCGACGCAGGGGGCATTTCGGTAAAAACACGACTTTCCCACCCGGAGGACGTGTCAGACGAAACCCGTATGATCTATTTTGGAATTTCACGCAGAACTAGACGTCTAGTGAGTTCGGTATCAAAGTTCGATAACGCGCCCGAAACATCGCCAGCAAGTTTCGACGCGGCCAGCGTTTCGGTAAAAACACGACTTTTCTGCCCGTAGGACGTTTCGGACCAAACGCGAATGATCTATTTTTGCATTTCGTGCAGAACCGGACGTTCGGTGAGTTTGAGATCCAAATTCGAGTCCGTGCCCGAAAGATCGCAACTTTCGACGCGGGGGCATTTCGGTAAAAACACGACTTTCCCACCCGGAGGACGTGTCGGACGAAACGCGTATGATCTATTTTGGAATTTCACGTAGAACTAGACGTTCAGTGAGTTCGGTATCGAAGTTCGAGAACGCGCCCGAAACATCGCAAGCAAGTTTCGACGCGGCGAGCGTTTCGGTAAAAACACGACTTTCTTGCCCGTAGGACGTTCCGGACCAAACGCGAATGATCTATTTTTGCATTTCGTGCAGAACCGGACGTTCGGTGAGTTCGAGATCCAAATTCGAGTCCGTGCCCGAAAGATCGCAACTTTCGACGCGGGGGGCATTTCGGTAAAAACACGACTTTCCCACCCGGAGGACGTTTCGAACGAAACGCGTATGATCTATTTTGGAATTTCACGCAGAACTAGACGTCCAGTGAGTTCGGTATCGAAGTTCGAGAACGCGCCCGAAACATCGCCAGCAAGTTTCGACGCGGCCAACGTTTCGGTATAAACACGACTTTCCTGCCCGTAGGACGTTCCGGACCAAACGCGAATGATCTATTTTTGCATTTCGTGCAGAACCGGACGTTTAGTGAGTTCGAGATCCAAATTCGAGTCCGTGCCCGAAAGATCGCAACTTTCGACGCGGTGGGCATTTCGGTAAAAACACGACTTTCCCACTCGGGGGACGTCTCGGACGAAACGCGTATGATCTATTTTGGAATTTCACGCAGAACTAGACGTTCAGTGAGTTCGGTATCGAAGTTCGAGAACGCGCCCAAAACATCGCAAGCAAGTTTCTACGCTTCGAACGTTTCGGTAAAAACACGACTTTCCTGCCTGTAGGACGTTCCGGACCAAACGCGAATGATCTATTTTTGCATTTCGTGCAAAACCGGACGTTCGGTGAGTTCGAGATCCAAATTCGAGTCCGTGCCCGAAAGATCGCAACTTTCGACGCGGGGGGCATTTTGGTAAAAACACGACTTTCCCACCCGGAGAACGTGTCGGACCATAAGCGTATGATCTATTTTGGAATTTCACGCAGAACTAGACGTCCAGTGAGTTCGGTAACGAAGTTCGAGAACGCGCCCGAAACATCGCAAGCAAGTTTCGACGCGGCCAGCGTTTCGGTAAAAACACGACTTTCCTGCCCGTAGGACGTTCCGGACCAAACACGAATGATCTATTTTTGCATTTCGTGCAGAACCAGACGTTCGGTGAGTTCGAGATCCAAATTCGAGTCCGTGCCCGAAAGATTGCAACTTTCGACGCGGGGGGCATTTCGGTAAAAACACGACTTTCCTGCCTGTAGGACGTTCCGGACCAAACGCGAATGATCTATGTTTGCATTTCGTGCAGAACCGGACGTTCGGTGAGTTCGAGATCCAAATTCGAGTCCATGCCCGAAAGATCGCAACTTTCGACGCGGGGGGCATTTCGGTAAAAACACGACTTTCCCACCCGGAGGACGTGTCAGACGAAACCCGTATGATCTATTTTGGAATTTCACGCAGAACTAGACGTCTAGTGAGTTCGGTATCGAAGTTCGAGATCGCGCCCGAAACATCGCCAGCAAGTTTCGACGCGACCAGCGTTTCGGTAAAAACACGACTTTTCTGCCCGTAGGACGTTCCGGACCAAACGCGAATGATCTATTTTTGCATTTCGTGCAGAACCGGACGTTCGGTGAGTTTGAGATCCAAATTCGAGTCCGTGCCCGAAAGATCGCAACTTTCGACGCGGGGGCATTTCGGTAAAAACACGACTTTCCCACCCGGAGGACGTGTCGGACGAAACGCGTATGATCTATTTTGGAATTTCACGTAGAACTAGACGTTCAGTGAGTTCGGTATCGAAGTTCGAGAACGCGCCCGAAACATCGCAAGCAAGTTTTGACGCGGCGAGCGTTTCGGTAAAAACACGACTTTCCTGCCCGTAGGACGTTTCGGACCAAACGCGAATGATCTATTTTTGTATTTCGTGCAGAACCGGACGTTCGGTGAGTTCGAGATCCAAATTCGAGTCCGTGCCCGAAAGATCGCAACTTTCGACGCGGGGGGCATTTCGGTAAAAACACGACTTTCCCACCCGGAGAACGTTTCGAACGAAACGCGTATGATCTATTTTGGAATTTCACGCAGAACTAGACGTCCAGTGAGTTCGGTATCGAAGTTCGAGAACGCGCCCGAAGCATCGCCAGCAAGTTTCGACGCGGCCAGCGTTTCGGTAAAAACACGACTTTCCTGCCCGTAGGACGTTCCGGACCAAACGCGAATGATCTATTTTTGCATTTCGTGCAGAACCGGACGTTCAGTGAGTTCGAGATCCAAATTCGAGTCCGTGCCCGAAAGATCGCAACTTTCGACGCGGTGGGCATTTCGGTAAAAACACGACTTTCCCACTCGGGGGACGTGTCGGACGAAACGCGTATGATATATTTTGGAATTTCACGTAGAACTAGACGTTCAGTGAGTTCGGTATCGAAATTCGAGAACGCGCCCAAAACATCGCAAGCAAGTTTCGACGCTTCAAACGTTTCGGTAAAAACACGACTTTCCTGCCTGTAGGACGTTCCGGACCAAACGCGAATGATCTATTTTTGCATTTCGTGCAAAACCGGACGTTCGGTGAGTTCGAGATCCAAATTCTAGTCCGTGCCCGAAAGATCGCAACTTTCGACGCGGGGGGCATTTTGGTAAAAACACGACTTTCCCACCCGGAGAACGTGTCGGACCATAAGCGTATGATCTATTTTGGAATTTCACGCAGAACTAGACGTCCAGTGAGTTCGGTAACGAAGTTCGAGAACGCGCCCGAAACATCGCAAGCAAGTTTCGACGCGGCCAGCGTTTCGGTAAAAACACGACTTTCCTGCCCGTAGGACGTTCCGGACCAAACGCGAATGATCTATTTTTGCATTTCGTGCAGAACCGGACGTTCGGTGAGTTCGAGATCCAAATTCGAGTCCGTGCCCGAAAGATTGCAACTTTCGACGCGGGGGGCATTTCGGTAAAAACACGACTTTCCTGCCTGTAGGACGTTCCGGACCAAACGCGAATGATCTATGTTTGAATTTCGTGCAGAACCGGACGTTCGGTGAGTTCGAGATCCAAATTCGAGTCCATGCCCGAAAGATCGCAACTTTCGACGCGGGGGGCATTTCGGTAAAAACACGACTTTCCCACCCGGAGAACGTTTCGAACGAAACGCGTATGATCTATTTTGGAATTTCACGCAGAACTAGACGTCCAGTGAGTTCGGTATCGAAGTTCGAGAACGCGCCCGAAGCATCGCCAGCAAGTTTCGACGCGGCCAGCGTTTCGGTAAAAACACGACTTTCCTGCCCGTAGGACGTTCCGGACCAAACGCGAATGATCTATTTTTGCATTTCGTGCAGAACCGGACGTTCAGTGAGTTCGAGATCCAAATTCGAGTCCGTGCCCGAAAGATCGCAACTTTCGACGCGGTGGGCATTTCGGTAAAAACACGACTTTCCCACTCGGGGGACGTGTCGGACGAAACGCGTATGATATATTTTGGAATTTCACGTAGAACTAGACGTTCAGTGAGTTCGGTATCGAAATTCGAGAACGCGCCCAAAACATCGCAAGCAAGTTTCGACGCTTCAAACGTTTCGGTAAAAACACGACTTTCCTGCCTGTAGGACGTTCCGGACCAAACGCGAATGATCTATTTTTGCATTTCGTGCAAAACCGGACGTTCGGTGAGTTCGAGATCCAAATTCTAGTCCGTGCCCGAAAGATCGCAACTTTCGACGCGGGGGGCATTTTGGTAAAAACACGACTTTCCCACCCGGAGAACGTGTCGGACCATAAGCGTATGATCTATTTTGGAATTTCACGCAGAACTAGACGTCCAGTGAGTTCGGTAACGAAGTTTGAGAACGCGCCCGAAACATCGCAAGCAAGTTTCGACGCGGCCAGCGTTTCGGTAAAAACACGACTTTCCTGCCCGTAGGACGTTCCGGACCAAACGCGAATGATCTATTTTTGCATTTCGTGCAGAACCGGACGTTCGGTGAGTTCGAGATCCAAATTCGAGTCCGTGCCCGAAAGATTGCAACTTTCGACGCGGGGGGCATTTCGGTAAAAACACGACTTTCCTGCCTGTAGGACGTTCCGGACCAAACGCGAATGATCTATGTTTCAATTTCGTGCAGAACCGGACGTTCGGTGAGTTCGAGATCCAAATTCGAGTCCATGCCCGAAAGATCGCAACTTTCGACGCGGGGGGCATTTCGGTAAAAACACGACTTTCCCACCCGGAGGACGTGTCAGACGAAACCCGTATGATCTATTTTGGAATTTCACGCAGAACTAGACGTCTAGTGAGTTCGGTATCAAAGTTCGATAATGCGCCCGAAACATCGCCAGCAAGTTTCGACGCGGCCAGCGTTTCGGTAAAAACACGACTTTTCTGCCCGTAGGACGTTCCGGACCAAACGCGAATGATCTATTTTTGCATTTCGTGCAGAACCGGACGTTCGGTGAGTTTGAGATCCAAATTCGAGTCCGTGCCCGAAAGATCGCAACTTTCGACGCGGGGGCATTTCGGTAAAAACATGACTTTCCCACCCGGAGGACGTGTCGGACGAAACGCGTATGATCTATTTTGGAATTTCACGTAGAACTAGACGTTCAGTGAGTTCGGTATCGAAGTTCGAGAACGCGCCCGAAACATCGCAAGCAAGTTTCGACGCGGCGAGCGTTTCGGTAAAAACACGACTTTCCTGCCCGTAGGACGTTCCGGACCAAACGCGAATGATCTATTTTTGCATTTCGTGCAGAACCGGACGTTCGGTGAGTTCGAGATCCAAATTCGAGTCCGTGCCCGAAAGATCGCAACTTTCGACGCAGGGGGCATTTCGGTAAAAACACGACTTTCCCACCCGGAGGACGTTTCGAACGAAACGCGTATGATCTATTTTGGAATTTCACGCAGAACTAGACGTCCAGTGAGTTCGGTATCGAAGTTCGAGAACGCGCCCGAAACATCGCCAGCAAGTTTCGACGCGGCCAACGTTTCGGTATAAACACGACTTTCCTGCCCGTAGGACGTTCCGGACCAAACGCGAATGATCTATTTTTGCATTTCGTGCAGAACCGGACGTTCAGTGTGTTCGAGATCCAAATTCGAGTCCGTGCCCGAAAGATCGCAACTTTCGACGCGGTGGGCATTTCGGTAAAAACACGACTTTCCCACCCGGAGGACGTGTCGGACGAAACGCGTATGATCTATTTTGGAATTTCACGCAGAACTAGACGTTCAGTGAGTTCGGTATCGAAGTTCGAGAACGCGCCCGAAACATCGCCAGCAAGTTTCGACGCGGCGAGCGTTTCGGTAAAAACACGACTTTCCTGCCCGTAGGACGTTCCGGACCAAACGCGAATGATCTATTTTTGCATTTCGTGCAGAACCGGACGTTCGGTGAGTTCGAGATCCAAATTCGAGTCCGTGCCCGAAAGATCGCAACTTTCGACGCGGGGGGCATTTCGGTAAAAACACGACTTTCCCACCCGGAGGACGTTTCGAACGAAACGCGTATGATCTATTTTGGAATTTCACGCAGAACTAGACGTCCAGTGAGTTCGGTATCGAAGTTCGAGAACGCGCCCGAAACATCGCCAGCAAGTTTCGACGCGGCCAGCGTTTCGGTAAAAACACGACTTTCCTGCCCGTAGGACGTTCCGGACCAAACGCGAATGATCTATTTTTGCATTTCGTGCAGAACCGGACGTTCAGTGAGTTCGAGATACAAATTCGAGTCCGTGCCCGAAAGATTGCAACTTTCGACGCGGGGGGCATTTCGGTAAAAACACGACTTTTCTGCCTGTAGGACGTTCCGGACCAAACGCGAATGATCTATGTTTGAATTTCGTGCAAAACCGGACGTTCGGTGAGTTCGAGATCCAAATTCGAGTCCATGCCCGAAAGATCGCAACTTTCGACGCGGGGGGCATTTCGGTAAAAACACGACTTTCCCACCCGGAGGACGTGTCAGACGAAACCCGTATGATCTATTTTGGAATTTCACGCAGAACTAGACGTCTAGTGAGTTCGGTATCAAAGTTCGATAACGCGCCCGAAACATCGCCAGCAAGTTTCGACGCGGCCAGCGTTTCGGTAAAAACACGACTTTTCTGCCCGTAGGACGTTCCGGACCAAACGCGAATGATCTATTTTTGCATTTCGTGCAGAACCGGACGTTCGGTGAGTTTGAGATCCAAATTCGAGTCCGTGCCCGAAAGATCGCAACTTTCGACGCGGGGGCATTTCGGTAAAAACATGACTTTCCCACCCGGAGGACGTGTCGGACGAAACGCGTATGATCTATTTTGGAATTTCACGTAGAACTAGACGTTCAGTGAGTTCGGTATCGAAGTTCGAGAACGCGCCCGAAACATCGCAAGCAAGTTTCGACGCGGCGAGCGTTTCGGTAAAAACACGACTTTCCTGCCCGTAGGACGTTCCGGACCAAACGCGAATGATCTATTTTTGCATTTCGTGCAGAACCGGACGTTCGGTGAGTTCGAGATCCAAATTCGAGTCCGTGCCCGAAAGATCGCAACTTTCGACGCGGGGGGCATTTCGGTAAAAACACGACTTTCCCACCCGGAGGACGTTTCGAACGAAACGCGTATGATCTATTTTGGAATTTCACGCAGAACTAGACGTCCAGTGAGTTCGGTATCGAAGTTCGAGAACGCGCCCGAAACATCGCCAGCAAGTTTCGACGCGGCCAACGTTTCGGTATAAACACGACTTTCCTGCCCGTAGGACGTTCCGGACCAAACGCGAATGATCTATTTTTGCATTTCGTGCAGAACCGGACGTTCAGTGTGTTCGAGATCCAAATTCGAGTCCGTGCCCGAAAGATCGCAACTTTCGACGCGGTGGGCATTTCGGTAAAAACACGACTTTCCCACCCGGAGGACGTGTCGGACGAAACGCGTATGATCTATTTTGGAATTTCACGTAGAACTAGACGTTCAGTGAGTTCGGTATCGAAGTTCGAGAACGCGCCCGAAACATCGCAAGCAAGTTTCGACGCGGCGAGCGTTTCGGTAAAAACACGACTTTCCTGCCCGTAGGACGTTCCGGACCAAACGCGAATGATCTATTTTTGCATTTCGTGCAGAACCGGACGTTCGGTGAGTTCGAGATCCAAATTCGAGTCCGTGCCCGAAAGATCGCAACTTTCGACGCGGGGGGCATTTCGGTAAAAACACGACTTTCCCACCCGGAGGACGTTTCGAACGAAACGCGTATGATCTATTTTGGAATTTCACGCAGAACTAGACGTCCAGTGAGTTCGGTATCGAAGTTCGAGAACGCGCCCGAAACATCGCCAGCAAGTTTCGACGCGGCCAGCGTTTCGGTAAAAACACGACTTTCCTGCCCGTAGGACGTTCCGGACCAAACGCGAATGATCTATTTTTGCATTTCGTGCAGAACCGGACGTTCAGTGAGTTCGAGATACAAATTCGAGTCCGTGCCCGAAAGATTGCAACTTTCGACGCGGGGGGCATTTCGGTAAAAACACGACTTTTCTGCCTGTAGGACGTTCCGGACCAAACGCGAATGATCTATGTTTGAATTTCGTGCAAAACCGGACGTTCGGTGAGTTCGAGATCCAAATTCGAGTCCATGCCCGAAAGATCGCAACTTTCGACGCGGGGGGCATTTCGGTAAAAACACGACTTTCCCACCCGGAGGACGTGTCAGACGAAACCCGTATGATCTATTTTGGAATTTCACGCAGAACTAGACGTCTAGTGAGTTCGGTATCAAAGTTCGATAACGCGCCCGAAACATCGCCAGCAAGTTTCGACGCGGCCAGCGTTTCGGTAAAAACACGACTTTTCTGCCCGTAGGACGTTCCGGACCAAACGCGAATGATCTATTTTTGCATTTCGTGCAGAACCGGACGTTCGGTGAGTTTGAGATCCAAATTCGAGTCCGTGCCCGAAAGATCGCAACTTTCGACGCGGGGGCATTTCGGTAAAAACATGACTTTCCCACCCGGAGGACGTGTCGGACGAAACGCGTATGATCTATTTTGGAATTTCACGTAGAACTAGACGTTCAGTGAGTTCGGTATCGAAGTTCGAGAACGCGCCCGAAACATCGCAAGCAAGTTTCGACGCGGCGAGCGTTTCGGTAAAAACACGACTTTCCTGCCCGTAGGACGTTCCGGACCAAACGCGAATGATCTATTTTTGCATTTCGTGCAGAACCGGACGTTCGGTGAGTTCGAGATCCAAATTCGAGTCCGTGCCCGAAAGATCGCAACTTTCGACGCGGGGGGCATTTCGGTAAAAACACGACTTTCCCACCCGGAGGACGTTTCGAACGAAACGCGTATGATCTATTTTGGAATTTCACGCAGAACTAGACGTCCAGTGAGTTCGGTATCGAAGTTCGAGAACGCGCCCGAAACATCGCCAGCAAGTTTCGACGCGGCCAACGTTTCGGTATAAACACGACTTTCCTGCCCGTAGGACATTCCGGACCAAACGCGAATGATCTATTTTTGCATTTCGTGCAGAACCGGACGTTCAGTGTGTTCGAGATCCAAATTCGAGTCCGTGCCCGAAAGATCGCAACTTTCGACGCGGTGGGCATTTCGGTAAAAACACGACTTTCCCACCCGGAGGACGTGTCGGACGAAACGCGTATGATCTATTTTGGAATTTCACGCAGAACTAGACGTTCAGTGAGTTCGGTATCGAAGTTCGAGAACGCGCCCGAAACATCGCCAGCAAGTTTCGACGCGGCCAGCATTTCGGTAAAAACATGACTTTCCCACCCGGAGGACGTGTCGGACGAAACGCGTATGATCTATTTTGGAATTTCACGTAGAACTAGACGTTCAGTGAGTTCGGTATCGAAGTTCGAGAACGCGCCCGAAACATCGCAAGCAAGTTTCGACGCGGCGAGCGTTTCGGTAAAAACACGACTTTCCTGCCCGTAGGACGTTCCGGACCAAACGCGAATGATCTATTTTTGCATTTCGTGCAGAACCGGACGTTCGGTGAGTTCGAGATCCAAATTCGAGTCCGTGCCCGAAAGATCGCAACTTTCGACGCGGGGGGCATTTCGGTAAAAACACGACTTTCCCACCCGGAGGACGTTTCGAACGAAACGCGTATGATCTATTTTGGAATTTCACGCAGAACTAGACGTCCAGTGAGTTCGGTATCGAAGTTCGAGAACGCGCCCGAAACATCGCCAGCAAGTTTCGACGCGGCCAGCGTTTCGGTAAAAACACGACTTTCCTGCCCGTAGGACGTTCCGGACCAAACGCGAATGATCTATTTTTGCATTTCGTGCAGAACCGGACGTTCAGTGAGTTCGAGATACAAATTCGAGTCCGTGCCCGAAAAATCGCAACTTTCGACGCGGTGGGCATTTCGGTAAAAACACGACTTTCCCACTCGGGGGACGTGTCGGACGAAACGCGTATGATATATTTTGGAATTTCACGCAGAACTAGACGTTCAGTGAGTTCGGTATCGAAATTCGAGAACGCGCCCAAAACATCGCAAGCAAGTTTCGACGCTTTGAACGTTTCGGTAAAAACACGACTTTCCTGCCTGTAGGACGTTCCGGACCAAACGCGAATGATCTATTTTTGCATTTCGTGCAAAACCGGACGTTCGGTGAGTTCAAGATCCAAATTCTAGTCCGTGCCCGAAAGATCGCAACTTTCGACGCGGGGGGCATTTCGGTAAAAACACGACTTTCCCACCCGGAGGACGTTTCGAACGAAACGCGTATGATCTATTTTGGAATTTCACGCAGAACTAGACGTCCAGTGAGTTCGGTATCGAAGTTCGAGAACGCGCCCGAAACATCGCCAGCAAGTTTCGACGCGGCCAGCGTTTCGGTAAAAACACGACTTTCCTGCCCGTAGGACGTTCCGGACCAAACGCGAATGATCTATTTTTGCATTTCGTGCAGAACCGGACGTTCAGTGAGTTCGAGATACAAATTCGAGTCCGTGCCCGAAAAATCGCAACTTTCGACGCGGTGGGCATTTCGGTAAAAACACGACTTTCCCACTCGGGGGACGTGTCGGACGAAACGCGTATGATATATTTTGGAATTTCACGCAGAACTAGACGTTCAGTGAGTTCGGTATCGAAATTCGAGAACGCGCCCAAAACATCGCAAGCAAGTTTCGACGCTTCGAACGTTTCGGTAAAAACACGACTTTCCTGCCTGTAGGACGTTCCGGACCAAACGCGAATGATCTATTTTTGCATTTCGTGCAAAACCGGACGTTCGGTGAGTTCGAGATCCAAATTCTAGTCCGTGCCCGAAAGATCGCAACTTTCGACGCGGGGGGCATTTCGGTAAAAACACGACTTTCCCACCCGGAGGACGTTTCGAACGAAACGCGTATGATCTATTTTGGAATTTCACGCAGAACTAGACGTCCAGTGAGTTCGGTATCGAAGTTCGAGAACGCGCCCGAAACATCGCCAGCAAGTTTCGACGCGGCCAGCGTTTCGGTAAAAACACGACTTTCCTGCCCGTAGGACGTTCCGGACCAAACGACAATGATCTATTTTTGCATTTCGTGCAGAACCGGACGTTCAGTGAGTTCGAGATCCAAATTCGAGTCCGTGCCCGAAAGATCGCAACTTTCGACGCGGTGGGCATTTCGGTAAAAACACGACTTTCCCACTCGGGGGACGTGTCGGACGAAACGCGTATGATCTATTTTGGAATTTCACGCAGAACTAGACGTTCAGTGAGTTCGGTATCGAAGTTCGAGAACGCGCCCAAAACATCGCAAGCAAGTTTCGACGCTTCGAACGTTTCGGTAAAAACACGACTTTCCTGCCTGTAGGACGTTCCGGACCAAACGCGAATGATCTATTTTTGCATTTCGTGCAAAACCGGACGTTCGGTGAGTTCGAGATCCAAATTCTAGTCCGTGCCCGAAAGATCGCAACTTTCGACGCGGGGGGCATTTTGGTAAAAACACGACTTTCCCACCCGGAGAACGTGTCGGACCATAAGCGTATGATCTATTTTGGAATTTCACGCAGAACTAGACGTCCAGTGAGTTCGGTAACGAAGTTCGAGAACGCGCCCGAAACATCGCAAGCAAGTTTCGACGCGGCCAGCGTTTCGGTAAAAACACGACTTTCCTGCCCGTAGGACGTTCCGGACCAAACGCGAATGATCTATTTTTGCATTTCGTGCAGAACCGGACGTTCGGTGAGTTCGAGATCCAAATTCGAGTCCGTGCCCGAAGGATTTCAACTTTCGACGCGGGGGGCATTTCGGTAAAAACACGACTTTCCCACCCGGAGAACGTTTCGAACGAAACGCGTATGATCTATTTTGGAATTTCACGCAGAACTAGACGTCCAGTGAGTTCGGTATCGAAGTTCGAGAACGCGCCCGAAACATCGCCAGCAAGTTTCGACGCGGCCAGCGTTTCGGTAAAAACACGACTTTCCTGCCCGTAGGACGTTCCGGACCAAACGCGAATGATCTATTTTTGCATTTCGTGCAGAACCGGACGTTCGGTGAGTTCGAGATCCAAATTCGAGTCCGTGCCCGAAAGATCGCAACTTTCGACGCGGGGGCATTTCGGTAAAAACACGACTTTCCCACCCGGAGGACGTGTCGGACGAAACGCGTATGATCTATTTTGGAATTTCACGTAGAACTAGACGTTCAGTGAGTTCGGTATCGAAGTTCGAGAACGCGCCCGAAACATCGCAAGCAAGTTTCGACGCGGCGAGCGTTTCGGTAAAAACACGACTTTCCTGCCCGTAGGACGTTCCGGACCAAACGCGAATGATCTATTTTGGCATTTCGTGCAGAACCGGACGTTCGGTGAGTTCGAGATCCAAATTCTAGTCCGTGCCCGAAAGATCGCAACTTTCGACGCGGGGGGCATTTCGGTAAAAACACGACTTTCCACCCGGAGGACGTTTCGAACGAAACGCGTATGATCTATTTTGGAATTTCACGCAGAACTAGACGTTCAGTGAGTTCGGTATCGAAGTTCGAGAACGCGCCCGAAACATCGCCAGCAAGTTTCGACGCGGCGAGCATTTCGGTAAAAACACGACTTTCCCACCCGGAGGACGTGTCGGACGAAACGCGTATGATCTATTTTGGAATTTCACGTAGAACTAGACGTGCAGTGAGTTCGGTATCGAAGTTCGAGAACGCGCCCGAAACATCGCAAGCAAGTTTCGACGCGGCGAGCGTTTCGGTAAAAACACGACTTTCCTGCCCGTACGACGTTCCGGACCAAACGCGAATGATCTATTTTTGCATTTCGTGCAGAACCGGACGTTCGGTGAGTTCGAGATCCAAATTCGAGTCCGTGCCCGAAAGATCGCAACTTTCGACGCGGGGGGCATTTCGGTAAAAACACGACTTTCCCACCCGGAGGACGTTTCGAACGAAACGCGTATGATCTATTTTGGAATTTCACGCAGAACTAGACGTCCAGTGAGTACGGTATCGAAGTTCGAGAACGCGCCCGAAACATCGCCAGCAAGTTTCGACGCGGCCAGCGTTTCGGTAAAAACACGACTTTCCTGCCCGTAGGACGTTCCGGACCAAACGCGAATGATCTATTTTTGCATTTCGTGCAGAACCGGACGTTCAGTGAGTTCGAGATCCAAATTCGAGTCCGTGCCCGAAAGATCGCAACTTTCGACGCGGTGGGCATTTCGGTAAAAACACGACTTTCCCACTCGGGGGACGTGTCGGACGAAACGCGTATGATATATTTTGGAATTTCACGTAGAACTAGACGTTCAGTGAGTTCGGTATCGAAATTCGAGAACGCGCCCAAAACATCGCAAGCAAGTTTCGACGCTTCGAACGTTTCGGTAAAAACACGACTTTCCTGCCTGTAGGACGTTTCGGACCAAACGCGAATGATCTATTTTTGCATTTCGTGCAAAACCGGACGTTCGGTGAGTTCGAGATCCAAATTCTAGTCCGTGCCCGAAAGATCGCAACTTTCGACGCGGGGGGCATTTCGGTAAAAACACGACTTTCCCACCCGGAGGACGTTTCGAACGAAACGCGTATGATCTATTTTGGAATTTCACGCAGAACTAGACGTCCAGTGAGTTCGGTATCGAAGTTCGAGAACGCGCCCGAAACATCGCCAGCAAGTTTCGACGCGGCCAGCGTTTCGGTAAAAACACGACTTTCCTGCCCGTAGGACGTTCCGGACCAAACGACAATGATCTATTTTTGCATTTCGTGCAGAACCGGACGTTCAGTGAGTTCGAGATCCAAATTCGAGTCCGTGCCCGAAAGATCGCAACTTTCGACGCGGTGGGCATTTCGGTAAAAACACGACTTTCCCACTCGGGGGACGTGTCGGACGAAACGCGTATGATCTATTTTGGAATTTCACGCAGAACTAGACGTTCAGTGAGTTCGGTATCGAAGTTCGAGAACGCGCCCAAAACATCGCAAGCAAGTTTCGACGCTTCGAACGTTTCGGTAAAAACACGACTTTCCTGCCTGTAGGACGTTCCGGACCAAACGCGAATGATCTATTTTTGCATTTCGTGCAAAACCGGACGTTCGGTGAGTTCGAGATCCAAATTCTAGTCCGTGCCCGAAAGATCGCAACTTTCGACGCGGGGGGCATTTCGGTAAAAACACGACTTTCCACCCGGAGGACGTTTCGAACGAAACGCGTATGATCTATTTTGGAATTTCACGCAGAACTAGACGTTCAGTGAGTTCGGTATCGAAGTTCGAGAACGCGCCCGAAACATCGCCAGCAAGTTTCGACGCGGCCAGCATTTCGGTAAAAACACGACTTTCCCACCCGGAGGACGTGTCGGACGAAACGCGTATGATCTATTTTGGAATTTCACGTAGAACTAGACGTTCAGTGAGTTCGGTATCGAAGTTCGAGAACGCGCCCGAAACATCGCAAGCAAGTTTCGACGCGGCGAGCGTTTCGGTAAAAACACGACTTTCCTGCCCGTACGACGTTCCGGACCAAACGCGAATGATCTATGTTTGCATTTCGTGCAGAAACGGAAGTTCGGTGAGTTCGAGATCCAAATTCGAGTCCATGCCCGAAAGATCGCAACTTTCGACGCGGGGGGCATTTCAGTAAAAACACGACTTTCCCACCCGGAGAACGTTTCGAACGAAACGCGTATGATCTATTTTGGAATTTCACGCAGAACTAGACGTCCAGTGAGTTCGGTATCGAAGTTCGAGAACGCGCCCGAAACATCGCCAGCAAGTTTCGACGCGGCCAGCGTTTCGGTAAAAACACGACTTTCCTGCCCGTAGGACGTTCCGGACCAAACGCGAATGATCTATTTTTGCATTTCGTGCAGAACCGGACGTTCGGTGAGTTCGAGATCCAAATTCGAGTCCGTGCCCGAAAGATCGCAACTTTCGACGCGGGGGCATTTCGGTAAAAACACGACTTTCCCACCCGGAGGACGTGTCGGACGAAACGCGTATGATCTATTTTGGAATTTCACGTAGAACTAGACGTTCAGTGAGTTCGGTATCGAAGTTCGAGAACGCGCCCGAAACATCGCAAGCAAGTTTCGACGCGGCGAGCGTTTCGGTAAAAACACGACTTTCCTGCCCGTAGGACGTTCCGGACCAAACGCGAATGATCTATTTTGGCATTTCGTGCAGAACCGGACGTTCGGTGAGTTCGAGATCCAAATTCTAGTCCGTGCCCGAAAGATCGCAACTTTCGACGCGGGGGGCATTTCGGTAAAAACACGACTTTCCACCCGGAGGACGTTTCGAACGAAACGCGTATGATCTATTTTGGAATTTCACGCAGAACTAGACGTTCAGTGAGTTCGGTATCGAAGTTCGAGAACGCGCCCGAAACATCGCCAGCAAGTTTCGACGCGGCCAGCATTTCGGTAAAAACACGACTTTCCCACCCGGAGGACGTGTCGGACGAAACGCGTATGATCTATTTTGGAATTTCACGTAGAACTAGACGTTCAGTGAGTTCGGTATCGAAATTCGAGAACGCGCCCAAAACATCGCAAGCAAGTTTCGACGCTTCGAACGTTTCGGTAAAAACACGACTTTCCTGCCTGTAGGACGTTCCGGACCAAACGCGAATGATCTATTTTTGCATTTCGTGCAAAACCGGACGTTCGGTGAGTTCGAGATCCAAATTCTAGTCCGTGCCCGAAAGATCGCAACTTTCGACGCGGGGGGCATTTCGGTAAAAACACGACTTTCCCACCCGGAGGACGTTTCGAACGAAACGCGTATGATCTATTTTGGAATTTCACGCAGAACTAGACGTCCAGTGAGTTCGGTATCGAAGTTCGAGAACGCGCCCGAAACATCGCCAGCAAGTTTCGACGCGGCCAGCGTTTCGGTAAAAACACGACTTTCCTGCCCGTAGGACGTTCCGGACCAAACGACAATGATCTATTTTTGCATTTCGTGCAGAACCGGACGTTCAGTGAGTTCGAGATCCAAATTCGAGTCCGTGCCCGAAAGATCGCAACTTTCGACGCGGTGGGCATTTCGGTAAAAACACGACTTTCCCACTCGGGGGACGTGTCGGACGAAACGCGTATGATCTATTTTGGAATTTCACGCAGAACTAGACGTTCAGTGAGTTCGGTATCGAAGTTCGAGAACGCGCCCAAAACATCGCAAGCAAGTTTCGACGCTTCGAACGTTTCGGTAAAAACACGACTTTCCTGCCTGTAGGACGTTCCGGACCAAACGCGAATGATCTATTTTTGCATTTCGTGCAAAACCGGACGTTCGGTGAGTTCGAGATCCAAATTCTAGTCCGTGCCCGAAAGATCGCAACTTTCGACGCGGGGGGCATTTTGGTAAAAACACGACTTTCCCACCCGGAGAACGTGTCGGACCATAAGCGTATGATCTATTTTGGAATTTCACGCAGAACTAGACGTCCAGTGAGTTCGATAACGAAGTTCGAGAACGCGCCCGAAACATCGCAAGCAAGTTTCGACGCGGCCAGCGTTTCGGTAAAAACACGACTTTCCTGCCCGTAGGACGTTCCGGACCAAACGCGAATGATCTATTTTTGCATTTCGTGCAGAACCGGACGTTCGGTGAGTTCGAGATCCAAATTCGAGTCCGTGCCCGAAAGATTGCAACTTTCGACGCGGGGGGCATTTCGGTAAAAACACGACTTTCCTGCCTGTAGGACGTTCCGGACCAAACGCGAATGATCTATGTTTGCATTTCGTGCAGAACCGGACGTTCGGTGAGTTCGAGATCCAAATTCGAGTCCATGCCCGAAAGATCGCAACTTTCGACGCGGGGGGCATTTCGGTAAAAACACGACTTTCCCACCCGGAGGACGTGTCAGACGAAACCCGTATGATCTATTTTGGAATTTCACGCAGAACTAGACGTCTAGTGAGTTCGGTATCAAAGTTCGATAACGCGCCCGAAACATCGCCAGCAAGTTTCGACGCGGCCAGCGTTTCGGTAAAAACACGACTTTCCTGCCCGTAGGACGTTCCGGACCAAACGCGAATGATCTATTTTTGCATTTCGTGCAGAACCGGACGTTCGGTGAGTTCGAGATCCAAATTCGAGTCCGTGCCCGAAAGATCGCAACTTTCGACGCGGGGGGCATTTCGGTAAAAACACGACTTTCCCACCCGGAGGACGTTTCGAACGAAACGCGTATGATCTATTTTGGAATTTCACGCAGAACTAGACGTCCAGTGAGTTCGGTATCGAAGTTCGAGAACGCGCCCGAAACATCGCCAGCAAGTTTCGACGCGGCCAACGTTTCGGTAAAAACACGACTTTCCTGCCCGTAGGACGTTCCGGACCAAACGCGAATGATCTATTTTTGCATTTCGTGCAGAACCGGACGTTCAGTGTGTTCGAGATCCAAATTCGAGTCCATGCCCGAAAGATCGCAACTTTCGACGCGGTGGGCATTTCGGTAAAAACACGACTTTCCCACCCGGAGGACGTGTCGGACGAAACGCGTATGATCTATTTTGGAATTTCACGCAGAACTAGACGTTCAGTGAGTTCGGTATCGAAGTTCGAGAACGCGCCCGAAACATCGCCCGCAAGTTTCGACGCGGCCAGCATTTCGGTAAAAACACGACTTTCCCACCCGGAGGACGTGTCGGACGAAACGCGTATGATCTATTTTGGAATTTCACGTAGAACTAGACGTGCAGTGAGTTCGGTATCGAAGTTCGAGAACGCGCCCGAAACATCGCAAGCAAGTTTCGACGCGGCGAGCGTTTCGGTAAAAACACGACTTTCCTGCCCGTAGGACGTTCCGGACCAAACGCGAATGATCTATTTTTGCATTTCGTGCAGAACCGGACGTTCGGTGAGTTCGAGATCCAAATTCTTGTCCGCGCCCGAAAGATCGCAACTTTCGACGCGGGGGGCATTTCGGTAAAAACACGACTTTCCCACCCGGAGGACGTTTCGAACGAAACGCGTATGATCTATTTTGGAATTTCACGCAGAACTAGACGTTCAGTGAGTTCGGTATCGAAGTTCGAGAACGCGCCCGAAACATCGCCCGCAAGTTTCGACGCGGCCAGCATTTCGGTAAAAACACGACTTTCCCACCCGGAGGACGTGTCGGACGATACGCGTATGATCTATTTTGGAATTTCACGTAGAACTAGACGTTCAGTGAGTTCGGTATCGAAGTTCGAGAACGCGCCCGAAACATCGCCAACAAGTTTCGACGCGGCCAGCGTTTCGGTAAAAACACGACTTTCCTGCCCGTAGGACGTTCCGGACCAAACGCGAATGATCTATTTTTGCATTTCGTGCAGAACCAGACGTTCAGTGAGTTCGAGATACAAATTCGAGTCCGTGCCCGAAAGATCGCAACTTTGGATGCGGTGGGCATTTCGGTAAAAACACGACTTTCCCACTCGGGGGACGTGTCGGACGAAACGCGTATGATATATTTTGGAATTTCACGCAGAACTAGACGTTCAGTGAGTTCGGTATCGAAATTCGAGAACGCGCCCAAAACATCGCAAGCAAGTTTCGACGCTTCGAACGTTTCGGTAAAAACACGACTTTCCTGCCTGTAGGACGTTCCGGACCAAACGCGAATGATCTATTTTTGCATTTCGTGCAAAACCGGACGTTCGGTGAGTTCGAGATCCAAATTCTAGTCCGTGCCCGAAAGATCGCAACTTTCGACGCGGGGGGCATTTTGGTAAAAACATGACTTTCCCACCCGGAGAACGTGTCGGACCATAAGCGTATGATCTATTTTGGAATTTCACGCAGAAGTAGACGTCCAGTGAGTTCGGTAACGAAGTTCGAGAACGCGCCCGAAACATCGCAAGCAAGTTTCGACGCGGCCAGCGTTTCGGTAAAAACACGACTTTCCTGCCCGTAGGACGTTCCGGACCAAACGCGAATGATCTACTTTTGCATTTCGTGCAGAACCGGACGTTCGGTGAGTTCGAGATCCAAATTCGAGTCCGTGCCCGAAAGATTGCAACTTTCGACACGGGGGGCATTTCGGTAAAAACACGACTTTCCTGCCTGTAGGACGTTCCGGACCAAACGCGAATGATCTATGTTTGCATTTCGTGCAGAAACGGAAGTTCGGTGAGTTCGAGATCCAAATTCGAGTCCATGCCCGAAAGATCGCAACTTTCGACGCGGGGGGCATTTCGGTAAAAACACGACTTTCCCACCCGGAGGACGTGTCAGACGAAACCCGTATGATCTATTTTGGAATTTCATGCAGAACTAGACGTCTAGTGAGTTCGGTATCGAAGTTCGAGAACGCGCCCGAAACATCGCCAGCAAGTTTCGACGCGGCCAGCGTTTCGGTAAAAACACGACTTTTCTGCCCGTAGGACGTTCCGGACCAAACGCGAATGATCTATTTTTGCATTTCGTGCAGAACCGGACGTTCGGTGAGTTCGAGATCCAAATTCGAGTCCGTGCCCGAAAGATCGCAACTTTCGACGCGGAGGCATTTCGGTAAAAACACGACTTTCCCACCCGGAGGACGTGTCGGACGAAACGCGTATGATCTATTTTGGAATTTCACGTAGAACTAGACGTTCAGTGAGTTCGGTATCGAAGTTCAAGAACGCGCCCGAAACATCGCCAGCAAGTTTCGACGCGGCCAGCGTTTCGGTAAAAACACGACTTTCCTGCCCGTAGGACGTTCCGGACCAAACGCGAGTGATCTATTTTTGCATTTCGTGCAGAACCGGACGTTCAGTGAGTTCGAGATCCAAATTCGAGTCCGTGCCCGAAAGATCGCAACTTTCGACGCGGTGGGCATTTCGGTAAAAACACGACTTTCCCACCCGGAGGACGTGTCGGACGAAACGCGTATGATCTATTTTGGAATTTCACGCAGAACTAGACGTTCAGTGAGTTCGGTATCGAAGTTCGAGAACGCGCCCGAAACATCGCCAGCAAGTTTCGACGCGGCCAGCATTTCGGTAAAAACACGACTTTCCCACCCGGAGGACGTGTCGGACGAAACGCGTATGATCTATTTTGGAATTTCACGTAGAACTAGACGTTCAGTGACTTCGGTATCGAAGTTCGAGAACGCGCCCGAAACATCGCAAACAAGTTTCGACGCGGCGAGCGTTTCGGTAAAAACACGACTTTCCTGCCCGTAGGACGTTCCGGACCAAACGCGAATGATCTATTTTTGCATTTCGTGCAGAACCGGACGTTCGGTGAGTTCGAGATCCAAATTCGAGTCCGTGCCCGAAAGATCGCAACTTTCGACGCGGGGGGCATTTCGGTAAAAACACGACTTTCCCACCCGGAGGACGTTTCGAACGAAACGCGTATGATCTATTTTGGAATTTCACGTAGAACTAGACGTCCAGTGAGTTCGGTATCGAAGTTCGAGAACGCGCCCGAAACATCGCCAGCAAGTTTCGACGCGGCGAGCGTTTCGGTAAAAACACGACTTTCCTGCCCGTACGACGTTCCGGACCAAACGCGAATGATCTATTTTTGCATTTCGTGCAGAACCGGACGTTCGGTGAGTTCGAGATCAAAATTCGAGTCCGTGCCCGAAAGATCGCAACTTTCGACGCGGGGGGCATTTCGGTAAAAACACGACTTTCCCACCCGGAGGACGTTTCGAACGAAACGCGTATGATCTATTTTGGAATTTCACGCAGAACTAGACGTCCAGTGAGTTCGGTATCGAAGTTCGAGAACGCGCCCGACACATCGCCAGCAAGTTTCGACGCGGCCAACGTTTCGGTAAAAACACGACTTTCCTGCCGTAGGACGTTCCGGACCAAACGCGAATGATCTATTTTTGCATTTCGTGCAGAACCGGACGTTCAGTGTGTTCGAGATCCAAATTCGAGTCCGTGCCCGAAAGATCGCAACTTTCGACGCGGTGGGCATTTCGGTAAAAACACGACTTTCCCACCCGGAGGACGTGTCGGACGAAACGCGTATGATCTATTTTGGAATTTCACGCAGAACTAGACGTTCAGTGAGTTCGGTATCGAAGTTCGAGAACGCGCCCGAAACATCGCCAGCAAGTTTCGACGCGGCCAGCATTTCGGTAAAAACACGACTTTCCCACCCGGAGGACGTGTCGGACGAAACGCGTATGATCTATTTTGGAATTTCACGTAGAACTAGACGTTCAGTGAGTTCGGTATCGAAGTTCGAGAACGCGCCCGAAACATCGCAAGCAAGTTTCGACGCGGCGAGCGTTTCGGTAAAAACACGACTTTCCTGCCCGTAGGACGTTCCGGACCAAACGCGAATGATCTATTTTTGCATTTCGTGCAGAACCGGACGTTCGGTGAGTTCGAGATCCAAATTCGAGTCCGCGCCCGAAAGATCGCAACTTTCAACGCGGGGGGCATTTCGGTAAAAACACGACTTTCCCACCCGGAGGACGTTTCGAACGAAACGCGTATGATCTATTTTGGAATTTCACGCAGAACTAGACGTCCAGTGAGTTCGGTATCGAAGTTCGAGAACGCGCCCGAAACATCGCCAGCAAGTTTCGACGCAGCCAGCGTTTCGGTAAAAACACGACTTTCCTGCCCGTAGGACGTTCCGGACCAAACGCGAATGATCTATTTTTGCATTTCGTGCAGAACCGGACGTTCAGTGAGTTCGAGATACAAATTCGAGTCCGTGCCCGAAAGATCGCAACTTTCGACGCGGTGGGCATTTCAGTAAAAACACGACTTTCCCACTCGGGGGACGTGTCGGACGAAACGCGTATGATATATTTTGGAATTTCACGCAGAACTAGACGTTCAGTGAGTTCGGTATCGAAATTCGAGAACGCGCCCAAAACATCGCAAGCAAGTTTCGACGCTTCGAACGTTTCGGTAAAAACACGACTTTCCTGCCTGTAGGACGTTCCGGACCAAACGCGAATGATCTATTTTTGCATTTCGTGCAAAACCGGACGTTCGGTGAGTTCGAGATCCAAATTCTAGTCCGTGCCCGAAAGATCGCAACTTTCGACGCGGGGGGCATTTTGGTAAAAACACGACTTTCCCGCCCGGAGAACGTGTCGGACCATAAGCGTATGATCTATTTTGGAATTTCACGCAGAAGTAGACGTCCAGTGAGTTCGGTAACGAAGTTCGAGAACGCGCCCGAAACATCGCAAGCAAGTTTCGACGCGGCCAGCGTTTCGGTAAAAACACGACTTTCCTGCCCGTAGGACGTTCCGGACCAAACGCGAATGATCTATTTTTGCATTTCGTGCAGAACCGGACGTTCGGTGAGTTCGAGATCCAAATTCGAGTCCGTGCCCGAAAGATTGCAACTTTCGACGCGGGGGGCATTTCGGTAAAAACACGACTTTCCTGCCTGTAGGACGTTCCGGACCAAACGCGAATGATCTATGTTTGCATTGCGTGCAGAAACGGAAGTTCGGTGAGTTCGAGATCCAAATTCGAGTCCATGCCCGAAAGATCGCAACTTTCGACGCGGGGGGCATTTCGGTAAAAACACGACTTTCCCACCCGGAGGACGTGTCAGACGAAACCCGTATGATCTATTTTGGAATTTCACGCAGAACTAGACGTCTAGTGAGTTCGGTATCGAAGTTCGAGAACGCGCCCGAAACATCGCCAGCAAGTTTCGACGCGGCCAGCGTTTCGGTAAAAACACGACTTTTCTGCCCGTAGGACGTTCCGGACCAAACGCGAATGATCTATTTTTGCATTTCGTGCAGAACCGGACGTTCGGTGAGTTCGAGATCCAAATTCGAGTCCGTGCCCGAAAGATCGCAACTTTCGACGCGGGGGCATTTCGGTAAAAACACGACTTTCCCACCCGGAGGACGTGTCGGACGAAACGCGTATGATCTATTTTGGAATTTCACGTAGAACTAGACGTTCAGTGAGTTCGGTATCGAAGTTCGAGAACGCGCCCGAAACATCGCAAGCAAGTTTCGACGCGGCGAGCGTTTCGGTAAAAACACGACTTTCCTGCCCGTAGGACGTTCCGGACCAAACGCGAATGATCTATTTTTGCATTTCGTGCAGAACCGGACGTTCGGTGAGTTCGAGATCCAAATTCGAGTCCGTGCCCGAAAGATCGCAACTTTCGACGCGGGGGGCATTTCGGTAAAAACACGACTTTCCCACCCGGAGGACGTTTCGAACGAAACGCGTATGATCTATTTTGGAATTTCACGTAGAACTAGTCGTCCAGTGAGTTCGGTATCGAAGTTCGAGAACGCGCCCGAAACATCGCCAGCAAGTTTCGACGCGGCGAGCGTTTCGGTAAAAACACGACTTTCCTGCCCGTACGACGTTCCGGACCTAACGCGAATGATCTATTTTTGCATTTCGTGCAGAACCGGACGTTCGGTGAGTTCGAGATCCAAATTCGAGTCCGTGCCCGAAAGATCGCAACTTTCGACGCGGGGGGCATTTCGGTAAAAACACGACTTTCCCACCCGGAGGACGTTTCGAACGAAACGCGTATGATCTATTTTGGAATTTCACGCAGAACTAGACGTCCAGTGAGTTCGGTATCGAAGTTCGAGAACGCGCCCGAAACATCGCCAGCATGTTTCGACGCGGCCAACGTTTCGGTAAAAACACGACTTTCCTGCCCGTAGGACGTTCCGGACCAAACGCGAATGATCTATTTTTGCATTTCGTGCAGAACCGGACGTTCAGTGTGTTCGAGATCCAAATTCGAGTCCGTGCCCGAAAGATCGCAACTTTCGACGCGGTGGGCATTTCGGTAAAAACACGACTTTCCCACCCGGAGGACGTGTCGGAGGAAATGCGTATGATCTATTTTGGAATTTCACGCAGAACTAGACGTTCAGTGAGTTCGGTATCGAAGTTCGAGAACGCGCCCGAAACATCGCCAGCAAGTTTCGACGCGGCCAGCATTTCGGTAAAAACACGACTTTCCCACCCGGAGGACGTGTCGGACGAAACGCGTATGATCTATTTTGGAATTTCACGTAGAACTAGACGTCCAGTGAGTTCGGTATCGAAGTTCGAGAACGCGCCCGAAACATCGCCAGCAAGTTTCGACGCGGCGAGCGTTTCGGTAAAAACACGACTTTCCTGCCCGTACGACGTTCCGGACCAAACGCGAATGATCTATTTTTGCATTTCGTGCAGAACCGGACGTTCGGTGAGTTCGAGATCCAAATTCGAGTCCGTGCCCGAAAGATCGCAACTTTCGACGCGGGGGGCATTTCGGTAAAAACACGACTTTCCCACCCGGAGGACGTTTCGAACGAAACGCGTATGATCTATTTTGCAATTTCACGCAGAACTAGACGTCCAGTGAGTTCGGTATCGAAGTTCGAGAACGCGCCCGAAACATCGCCAGCAAGTTTCGACGCGGCCAACGTTTCGGTAAAAACACGACTTTCCTGCCGTAGGACGTTCCGGACCAAACGCGAATGATCTATTTTTGCATTTCGTGCAGAACCGGACGTTCAGTGTGTTCGAGATCCAAATTCGAGTCCGTGCCCGAAAGATCGCAACTTTCGACGCTGTGGGCATTTCGGTAAAAACACGACTTTCCCACCCGGAGGACGTGTCGGACGAAACGCGTATGATCTATTTTGGAATTTCACGCAGAACTAGACGTTCAGTGAGTTCGGTATCGAAGTTCGAGAACGTGCCCGAAACATCGCCAGCAAGTTTCGACGCGGCCAGCATTTCGGTAAAAACACGACTTTCCCACCCGGAGGACGT
The DNA here is from genome assembly GCA_019985065.2 of Arctostaphylos glauca. Lineage (NCBI taxonomy): Eukaryota > Viridiplantae > Streptophyta > Magnoliopsida > Ericales > Ericaceae > Arctostaphylos > Arctostaphylos glauca. The sequence continues at coordinate 33,685,895 of JAHSPW020000004.1, read as the reverse complement.
GTCGGACGAAACGCGTATGATCTATTTTGGAATTTCACGTAGAACTAGACGTTCAGTGAGTTTGGTATCGAAGTTCGAGAACGCGCCCGAAACATCGCAAGCAAGTTTCGACGCGGCGAGCGTTTCGGTAAAAACACGACTTTCCTGCCCGTAGGACGTTCCGGACCAAACGCGAATGATCTATTTTTGCATTTCGTGCAGAACCGGACGTTCGGTGAGTTCGAGATCCAAATTCGAGTCCGCGCCCGAAAGATCGCAACTTTCAACGCGGGGGGCATTTCGGTAAAAACACGACTTTCCCACCCGGAGGACGTTTCGAACGAAACGCGTATGATCTATTTTGGAATTTCACGCAGAACTAGACGTCCAGTGAGTTCGGTATCGAAGTTCGAGAACGCGCCCGAAACATCGCCAGCAAGTTTCGACGCAGCCAGCGTTTCGGTAAAAACACGACTTTCCTGCCCGTAGGACGTTCCGGACCAAACGCGAATGATCTATTTTTGCATTTCGTGCAGAACCGGACGTTCAGTGAGTTCGAGATACAAATTCGAGTCCGTGCCCGAAAGATCGCAACTTTCGACGCGGTGGGCATTTCAGTAAAAACACGACTTTCCCACTCGGGGGACGTGTCGGACGAAACGCGTATGATATATTTTGGAATTTCACGCAGAACTAGACGTTCAGTGAGTTCGGTATCGAAATTCGAGAACGCGCCGAAAACATCGCAAGCAAGTTTCGACGCTTCGAACGTTTCGGTAAAAACACGACTTTCCTGCCTGTAGGACGTTCTGGACCAAACGCGAATGATCTATTTTTGCATTTCGTGCAAAACCGGACGTTCGGTGAGTTCGAGATCCAAATTCTAGTCCGTGCCCGAAAGATCGCAACTTTCGACGCGGGGGGCATTTTTGTAAAAACACGACTTTCCCGCCCGGAGAACGTGTCGGACCATAAGCGTATGATCTATTTTGGAATTTCACGCAGAAGTAGACGTCCAGTGACTTCGGTAACGAAGTTCGAGAACGCGCCCGAAACATCGCAAGCAAGTTTCGACGCGGCCAGCGTTTCGGTAAAAACACGACTTTCCTGCCCGTAGGACGTTCCGGACCAAACGCGAATGATCTATTTTTGCATTTCGTGCAGAACCGGACGTTCGGTGAGTTCGAGATCCAAATTCGAGTCCGTGCCCGAAAGATTGCAACTTTCGACGCGGGGGGCATTTCGGTAAAAACACGACTTTCCTGCCTGTAGGACGTTCCGGACCAAACGCGAATGATCTATGTTTGCATTGCGTGCAGAAACGGAAGTTCGGTGAGTTCGAGATCCAAATTCGAGTCCATGCCCGAAAGATCGCAACTTTCGACGCGGGGGGCATTTCGGTAAAAACACGACTTTCCCACCCGGAGGACGTGTCAGACGAAACCCGTATGATCTATTTTGGAATTTCACGCAGAACTAGACGTCTAGTGAGTTCGGTATCGAAGTTCGAGAACGCGCCCGAAACATCGCCAGCAAGTTTCGACGCGGCCAGCGTTTCGGTAAAAACACGACTTTTCTGCCCGTAGGACGTTCCGGACCAAACGCGAATGATCTATTTTTGCATTTCGTGCAGAACCGGACGTTCGGTGAGTTCGAGATCCAAATTCGAGTCCGTGCCCGAAAGATCGCAACTTTCGACGCGGGGGCATTTCGGTAAAAACACGACTTTCCCACCCGGAGGACGTGTCGGACGAAACGCGTATGATCTATTTTGGAATTTCACGTAGAACTAGACGTTCAGTGAGTTCGGTATCGAAGTTCGAGAACGCGCCCGAAACATCGCAAGCAAGTTTCGACGCGGCGAGCGTTTCGGTAAAAACACGACTTTCCTGCCCGTAGGACGTTCCGGACCAAACGCGAATGATCTATTTTTGCATTTCGTGCAGAACCGGACGTTCGGTGAGTTCGAGATCCAAATTCGAGTCCGTGCCCGAAAGATCGCAACTTTCGACGCGGGGGGCATTTCGGTAAAAACACGACTTTCCCACCCGGAGGACGTTTCGAACGAAACGCGTATGATCTATTTTGGAATTTCACGTAGAACTAGACGTCCAGTGAGTTCGGTATCGAAGTTCGAGAACGCGCCCGAAACATCGCCAGCAAGTTTCGACGCGGCGAGCGTTTCGGTAAAAACACGACTTTCCTGCCCGTACGACGTTCCGGACCAAACGCGAATGATCTATTTTTGCATTTCGTGCAGAACCGGACGTTCGGTGAGTTCGAGATCCAAATTCGAGTCCGTGCCCGAAAGATCGCAACTTTCGACGCGGGGGGCATTTCGGTAAAAACACGACTTTCCCACCCGGAGGACGTTTCGAACGAAACGCGTATGATCTATTTTGGAATTTCACGCAGAACTAGACGTCCAGTGAGTTCGGTATCGAAGTTCGAGAACGCGCCCGAAACATCGCCAGCAAGTTTCGACGCGGCCAACGTTTCGGTAAAAACACGACTTTCCTGCCCGTAGGACGTTCCGGACCAAACGCGAATGATCTATTTTTGCATTTCGTGCAGAACCGGACGTTCAGTGTGTTCGAGATCCAAATTCGAGTCCGTGCCCGAAAGATCGCAACTTTCGACGCGGTGGGCATTTCGGTAAAAACACGACTTTCCCACCCGGAGGACGTGTCGGAGGAAATGCGTATGATCTATTTTGGAATTTCACGCAGAACTAGACGTTCAGTGAGTTCGGTATCGAAGTTCGAGAACGCGCCCGAAACATCGCCAGCAAGTTTCGACGCGGCCAGCATTTCGGTAAAAACACGACTTTCCCACCCGGAGGACGTGTCGGACGAAACGCGTATGATCTATTTTGGAATTTCACGTAGAACTAGACGTCCAGTGAGTTCGGTATCGAAGTTCGAGAACGCGCCCGAAACATCGCCAGCAAGTTTCGACGCGGCGAGCGTTTCGGTAAAAACACGACTTTCCTGCCCGTACGACGTTCCGGACCAAACGCGAATGATCTATTTTTGCATTTCGTGCAGAACCGGACGTTCGGTGAGTTCGAGATCCAAATTCGAGTCCGTGCCCGAAAGATCGCAACTTTCGACGCGGGGGGCATTTCGGTAAAAACACGACTTTCCCACCCGGAGGACGTTTCGAACGAAACGCGTATGATCTATTTTGCAATTTCACGCAGAACTAGACGTCCAGTGAGTTCGGTATCGAAGTTCGAGAACGCGCCCGAAACATCGCCAGCAAGTTTCGACGCGGCCAACGTTTCGGTAAAAACACGACTTTCCTGCCGTAGGACGTTCCGGACCAAACGCGAATGATCTATTTTTGCATTTCGTGCAGAACCGGACGTTCAGTGTGTTCGAGATCCAAATTCGAGTCCGTGCCCGAAAGATCGCAACTTTCGACGCTGTGGGCATTTCGGTAAAAACACGACTTTCCCACCCGGAGGACGTGTCGGACGAAACGCGTATGATCTATTTTGGAATTTCACGCAGAACTAGACGTTCAGTGAGTTCGGTATCGAAGTTCGAGAACGTGCCCGAAACATCGCCAGCAAGTTTCGACGCGGCCAGCATTTCGGTAAAAACACGACTTTCCCACCCGGAGGACGTGTCGGACGAAATGCGAATGATCTATTTTTGCATTTCGTGCAGAACCGGACGTTCGGTGAGTTCGAGATCCAAATTCGAGTCCGTGCCCGAAAGATCGCAACTTTCGACGCGGGGGGCATTTCGGTAAAAACACGACTTTCCCACCCGGAGGACGTTTCGAACGAAACGCGTATGATCTATTTTGGAATTTCACGCAGAACTAGACGTCCAGTGAGTTCGGTATCGAAGTTCGAGAACGCGCCCGAAACATCGCCAGCAAGTTTCGACGCGGCCAGCGTTTCGGTAAAAACAAGACTTTCCTGCCCGTAGGACGTTCCGGACCAAACGACAATGATCTATTTTTGCATTTCGTGCAGAACCGGACGTTCAGTGAGTTCGAGATCCAAATTCGAGTCCGTGGCCGAATGATCGCAACTTTCGACGCGGTGGGCATTTCGGTAAAAACACGACTTTCCCACTCGGGGGACGTGTCGGACGAAACGCGTATGATCTATTTTGGAATTTCACGCAGAACTAGACGTTTAGTGAGTTCGGTATCGAAGTTCGAGAACGCGCCCAAAACATCGCAAGCAAGTTTCGACGCTTCGAACGTTTCGGTAAAAACACGACTTTCCTGCCTGTAGGACGTTCCGGACCAAACGCGAATGATCTATTTTTGCATTTCGTGCAAAACCGGACGTTCGGTGAGTTCGAGATCCAAATTCTAGTCCGTGCCCGAAAGATCGCAACTTTCGACGCGGGGGGCATTTTGGTAAAAACACGACTTTCCCACCCGGAGAACGTGTCGGACCATAAGCGTATGATCTATTTTGGAATTTCACGCAGAACTAGACGTCCAGTGAGTTCGGTAACGAAGTTCGAGAACGCGCCCGAAACATCGCAAGCAAGTTTCGACGCGGCCAGCGTTTCGGTAAAAACACGACTTTCCTGCCCGTAGGACGTTCCGGACCAAACGCGAATGATCTATTTTTGCATTTCGTGCAGAACCGGACGTTCGGTGAGTTCGAGATCCAAATTCGAGTCCGTGCCCGAAAGATTGCAACTTTCGACGCGGGGGGCATTTCGGTAAAAACACGACTTTCCTGCCTGTAGGACGTTCCGGACCAAACGCGAATGATCTATGTTTGCATTTCGTGCAGAACCGGACGTTCGGTGAGTTCGAGATCCAAATTCGAGTCCATGCCCGAAAGATCGCAACTTTCGACGCGGGGGGCATTTCGGTAAAAACACGACTTTCCCACCCGGAGGACGTGTCAGACGAAACCCGTATGATCTATTTTGGAATTTCACGCAGAACTAGACGTGTAGTGAGTTCGGTATCGAAGTTCGAGAACGCGCCCGAAACATCGCCAGCAAGTTTCGACGCGGCCAGCGTTTCGGTAAAAACACGACTTTTCTGCCCGTAGGACGTTCCGGACCAAACGCGAATGATCTATTTTTGCATTTCGTGCAGAACCGGACGTTCGGTGAGTTCGAGATCCAAATTCGAGTCCGTGCCCGAAAGATCGCAACTTTCGACGCGGGGGCATTTCGGTAAAAACACGACTTTCCCACCCGAAGGACGTGTCGGACGAAACGCGTATGATCTATTTTGGAATTTCACGTAGAACTAGACGTTCAGTGAGTTCGGTATCGAAGTTCGAGAACGCGCCCGAAACATCGCAAGCAAGTTTCGACGCGGCGAGCGTTTCGGTAAAAACACGACTTTCCTGCCCGTAGGACGTTCCGGACCAAACGCGAATGATCTATTTTTGCATTTCGTGCAGAATCGGACGTTCAGTGTGTTCGAGATCCAAATTCGAGTCCGTGCCCGAAAGATCGCAACTTTCGACGCGGTGGGCATTTCGGTAAAAACACGACTTTCCCACCCGGAGGACGTGTCGGACGAAACGCGTATGATCTATTTTGGAATTTCACGCAGAACTAGACGTTCAGTGAGTTCGGTATCGAAGTTCGAGAACGCGCCCGAAACATCGCCAGCAAGTTTCGACGCGGCCAGCATTTCGGTAAAAACACGACTTTCCCACCCGGAGGACGTGTCGGACGAAACGCGTATGATCTATTTTGGAATTTCACGTAGAACTAGACGTTCAGTGAGTTCGGTATCGAAGTTCGAGAACGCGCCCGAAACATCGCAAGCAAGTTTCGACGCGGCGAGCGTTTCGGTAAAAACACGACTTTCCTGCCCGTAGGACGTTCCGGACCAAACGCGAATGATCTATTTTTGCATTTCGTGCAGAACCGGACGTTCGGTGAGTTCGAGATCCAAATTCGAGTCCGCGCCCGAAAGATCGCAACTTTCGACGCGGGGGGCATTTCGGTAAAAACACGACTTTCCCACCCGGAGGACGTTTCGAACGAAACGCGTATGATCTATTTTGGAATTTCACGCAGAACTAGACGTCCAGTGAGATCGGTATCGAAGTTCGAGAACGCGCCCGAAACATCGCCAGCAAGTTTCGACGCGGCCAGCGTTTCGGTAAAAACACGACTTTCCTGCCCGTAGGACGTTCCGGACCAAACGCGAATGATCTATTTTTGCATTTCGTGCAGAACTGGACGTTCGGTGAGTTCGAGATCCAAATTCGAGTCCGTGCCCGAAAGATTGCAACTTTCGACGCGGGGGGCATTTCGGTAAAAACACGACTTTCCTGCCTGTAGGACGTTCCGGACCAAACGCGAATGATCTATGTTTGCATTTCGTGCAGAAACGGAAGTTCGGTGAGTTCGAGATCCAAATTCGAGTCCATGCCCGAAAGATCGCAACTTTCGACGCGGGGGGCATTTCGGTAAAAACACGACTTTCCCACCCGGAGGACGTGTCAGACGAAACCCGTATGATCTATTTTGGAATTTCACGCAGAACTAGACGTCTAGTGAGTTCGGTATCGAAGTTCGAGAACGCGCCCGAAACATCGCCAGCAAGTTTCGACGCGGCCAGCGTTTCGGTAAAAACACGACTTTTCTGCCCGTAGGACGTTCCGGACCAAACGCGAATGATCTATTTTTCAATTTCGTGCAGAACCGGACGTTCGGTGAGTTCGAGATCCAAATTCGAGTCCGTGCCCGAAAGATCGCACCTTTCGACGCGGGGGCATTTCGGTAAAAACACGACTTTCCCACCCGGAGGACGTGTCGGACGAAACGCGTATGATCTATTTTGGAATTTCACGTAGAACTAGACGTTCAGTGAGTTCGGTATCGAAGTTCGAGAACGCGCCCGAAACATCGCAAGCAAGTTTCGACGCGGCGAGCGTTTCGGTAAAAACACGACTTTCCTGCCCGTAGGACGTTCCGGACCAAATGCGAATGATCTATTTTTGCATTTCGTGCAGAACCGGACGTTCGGTGAGTTCGAGATCCAAATTCGAGTCCGTGCCCGAAAGATCGCAACTTTCGACGCGGGGGGCATTTCGGTAAAAACACGACTTTCCCACCCGGAGGACGTTTCGAACGAAACGCGTATGAGCTATTTTGGAATTTAACGCAGAACTAGACGTCCAGTGAGTTCGGTATCGAAGTTCGAGAACGCGCCCGAAACATCGCCAGCAAGTTTCGACGCGGCCAGCATTTCGGTAAAAACACGACTTTCCCACCCGGAGGACGTGTCGGACGAAACGCGTATGATCTATTTTGGAATTTCACGTAGAACTAGACGTTCAGTGAGTTCGGTATCGAAGTTCGAGAACGCGCCCGAAACATCGCAAGCAAGTTTCGACGCGGCGAGCGTTTCGGTAAAAACACGACTTTCCTGCCCGTAGGACGTTCCGGACCAAACGCGAATGATCTATTTTTGCATTTCGTGCAGAATCGGACGTTCAGTGTGTTCGAGATCCAAATTCGAGTCCGTGCCCGAAAGATCGCAACTTTCGACGCGGTGGGCATTTCGGTAAAAACACGACTTTCCCACCCGAAGGACGTGTCGGACGAAACGCGTATGATCTATTTTGGAATTTCACGCAGAACTAGACGTTCAGTGAGTTCGGTATCGAAGTTCGAGAACGCGCCCGAAACATCGCCAGCAAGTTTCGACGCGGCCAGCATTTCGGTAAAAACACGACTTTCCCACCCGGAGGACGTGTCGGACGAAACGCGTATGATCTATTTTGGAATTTCACGTAGAACTAGACGTTCAGTGAGTTCGGTATCGAAGTTCGAGAACGCGCCCGAAACATCGCAAGCAAGTTTCGACGCGGCGAGCGTTTCGGTAAAAACACGACTTTCCTGCCCGTAGGACGTTCCGGACCAAACGCGAATGATCTATTTTTGCATTTCGTGCAGAACCGGACGTTCGGTGAGTTCGAGATCCAAATTCGAGTCCGCGCCCGAAAGATCGCAACTTTCGACGCGGGGGGCATTTCGGTAAAAACACGACTTTCCCACCCGGAGGACGTTTCGAACGAAACGCGTATGATCTATTTTGGAATTTCACGCAGAACTAGACGTCCAGTGAGTTCGGTATCGAAGTTCGAGAACGCGCCCGAAACATCGCCAGCAAGTTTCGACGCGGCCAGCGTTTCGGTAAAAACACGACTTTCCTGCCCGTAGGACGTTCCGGACCAAACGCGAATGATCTATTTTTGCATTTCGTGCAGAACCGGACGTTCAGTGAGTTCGAGATACAAATTCGAGTCTGTGCCCGAAAGATCGCAACTTTCGACGCGGTGGGCATTTCGGTAAAAACACGACTTTCCCACTCGGGGGACGTGTCGGACGAAACGCGTATGATATATTTTGGAATTTCACGCAGAACTAGACGTTCAGTGAGTTCGGTATCGAAATTCGAGAACGCGCCCAAAACATCGCAAGCGAGTTTCGACGCTTCGAACGTTTCGGTAAAAACACGACTTTCCAGCCTGTAGGACGTTCCGGACCAAACGCGAATGATCTATTTTTGCATTTCGTGCAAAACCGGACGTTCGGTGAGTTCGAGATCCAAATTCTAGTCCGTGCCCGAAAGATCGCAACTTTCGACGCGGGGGGCATTTTGGTAAAAACACGACTTTCCCACCCGGAGAACGTGTCGGACCATAAGCGTATGATCTATTTTGGAATTTCACGCAGAAGTAGACGTCCAGTGAGTTCGGTAACGAAGTTCGAGAACGCGCCCGAAACATCGCAAGCAAGTTTCGACGCGGCCAGCGTTTCGGTAAAAACACGACTTTCCTGCCCGTAGGACGTTCCGGACCAAACGCGAATGATCTATTTTTGCATTTCGTGCAGAACTGGACGTTCGGTGAGTTTGAGATCCAAATTCGAGTCCGTGCCCGAAAGATTGCAACTTTCGACGCGGGGGGCATTTCGGTAAAAACACGACTTTCCTGCCTGTAGGACGTTCCGGACCAAACGCGAATGATCTATGTTTGCATTTCGTGCAGAAACGGAAGTTCGGTGAGTTCGAGATCCAAATTCGAGTCCATGCCCGAAAGATCGCAACTTTCGACGCGGGGGGCATTTCGGTAAAAACACGACTTTCCCACCCGGAGGACGTGTCAGACGAAACCCGTATGATCTATTTTGGAATTTCACGCAGAACTAGACGTCTAGTGAGTTCGGTATCGAAGTTCGAGAACGCGCCCGAAACATCGCCAGCAAGTTTCGACGCGGCCAGCGTTTCGGTAAAAACACGACTTTTCTGCCCGTAGGACGTTCCGGACCAAACGCGAATGATCTATTTTTGCATTTCGTGCAGAACCGGACGTTCGGTGAGTTCGAGATCCAAATTCGAGTCCGTGCCCGAAAGATCGCACCTTTCGACGCGGGGGCATTTCGGTAAAAACACGACTTTCCCACCCGGAGGACGTGTCGGACGAAACGCGTATGATCTATTTTGGAATTTCACGTAGAACTAGACGTTCAGTGAGTTCGGTATCGAAGTTCGAGAACGCGCCCGAAACATCGCAAGCAAGTTTCGACGCGGCGAGCGTTTCGGTAAAAACACGACTTTCCTGCCCGTAGGACGTTCCGGACCAAATGCGAATGATCTATTTTTGCATTTCGTGCAGAACCGGACGTTCGGTGAGTTCGAGATCCAAATTCGAGTCCGTGCCCGAAAGATCGCAACTTTCGACGCGGGGGGCATTTCGGTAAAAACACGACTTTCCCACCCGGAGGACGTTTCGAACGAAACGCGTATGATCTATTTTGGAATTTAACGCAGAACTAGACGTCCAGTGAGTTCGGTATCGAAGTTCGAGAACGCGCCCGAAACATCGCCAGCAAGTTTCGACGCGGCCAGCGTTTCGGTAAAAACACGACTTTCCTGCCCGTAGGACGTTCCGGACCAAACGACAATGATCTATTTTTGCATTTCGTGCAGAACCGGACGTTCAGTGAGTTCGAGATCCAAATTCGAGTCCGTGGCCGAAAGATCGCAACTTTCGACGCGGTGGGCATTTCGGTAAAAACACGACTTTCCCACTCGGGGGACGTGTCGGGCGAAACGCGTATGATCTATTTTGGAATTTCACGCAGAACTAGACGTTCGGTGAGTTCGGTATCGAAGTTCGAGAACGCGCCCAAAACATCGCAAGCAAGTTTCGACGCTTCGAACGTTTCGGTAAAAACACGACTTTCCTGCCTGTAGGACGTTCCGGACCAAACGCGAATGATCTATTTTTGCATTTCGTGCAAAACCGGACGTTCGGTGAGTTCGAGATCCAAATTCTAGTCCGTGCCCGAAAGATCGCAACTTTCGACGCGGGGGGCATTTTGGTAAAAACACGACTTTCCCACCCGGAGAACGTGTCGGACCATAAGCGTATGATCTATTTTGGAATTTCACGCAGAACTAGACGTCCAGTGAGTTCGGTAACGAAGTTCGAGAACGCGCCCGAAACATCGCAAGCAAGTTTCGACGCGGCCAGCGTTTCGGTAAAAACACGACTTTCCTGCCCGTAGGACGTTCCGGACCAAACGCGAATGATCTATTTTTGCATTTCGTGCAGAACCGGACGTTCGGTGAGTTCGAGATCCAAATTCGAGTCCGTGCCCGAAAGATTGCAACTTTCGACGCGGGGGGCATTTCGGTAAAAACACGACTTTCCTGCCTGTAGGACGTTCCGGACCAAACGCGAATGATCTATGTTTGCATTTCGTGCAGAACCGGACGTTCGGTGAGTTCGAGATCCAAATTCGAGTCCATGCCCGAAAGATCGCAACTTTCGACGCGGGGGGCATTTCGGTAAAAACACGACTTTCCCACCCGGAGGACGTGTCGGACGAAACGCGTATGATCTATTTTGGAATTTCACGTAGAACTAGACGTTCAGTGAGTTCGGTATCGAAGTTCGAGAACGCGCCCAAAACATCGCAAGCAAGTTTCGACGCGGCGAGCGTTTCGGTAAAAACACGACTTTCCTGCCCGTAGGACGTTCCGGACCAAATGCGAATGATCTATTTTTGCATTTCGTGCAGAACCGGACGTTCGGTGAGTTCGAGATCCAAATTCGAGTCCGTGCCCGAAAGATCGCAACTTTCGACGCGGGGGGCATTTCGGTAAAAACACGACTTTCCCACCCGGAGGACGTTTCGAACGAAACGCGTATGATCTATTTTGGAATTTCACGCAGAACTAGACGTCCAGTGAGTTCGGTATCGAAGTTCGAGAACGCGCCCGAAACATCGCCAGCAAGTTTCGACGCGGCTAGCGTTTCGGTAAAAACACGACTTTCCTGCCCGTAGGACGTTCCGGACCAAACGACAATGATCTATTTTTGCATTTCGTGCAGAACCGGACGTTCAGTGAGTTCGAGATCCAAATTCGAGTCCGTGGCCGAAAGATCGCAACTTTCGACGCGGTGGGCATTTCGGTAAAAACACGACTTTCCCACTCGGGGGACGTGTCGGACGAAACGCGTATGATCTATTTTGGAATTTCACGCAGAACTAGACGTTCAGTGAGTTCGGTATCGAAGTTCGAGAACGCGCCCAAAACATCGCAAGCAAGTTTCGACGCTTCGAACGTTTCGGTAAAAACACGACTTTCCTGCCTGTAGGACGTTCCGGACCAAACGCGAATGATCTATTTTTGCATTTCGTGCAAAACCGGACGTTCGGTGAGTTCGAGATCCAAATTCTAGTCCGTGCCCGAAAGATCGCAACTTTCGACGCGGGGGGCATTTTGGTAAAAACACGACTTTCCCACCCGGAGAACGTGTCGGACCATAAGCGTATGATCTATTTTGGAATTTCACGCAGAACTAGACGTCCAGTGAGTTCGGTAACGAAGTTCGAGAACGCGCCCGAAACATCGCAAGCAAGTTTCGACGCGGCCAGCGTTTCGGTAAAAACACGACTTTCCTGCCCGTAGGACGTTCCGGACCAAACGCGAATGATCTATTTTTGCATTTCGTGCAGAACCGGACGTTCGGTGAGTTCGAGATCCAAATTCGAGTCCGTGCCCGAAAGATTGCAACTTTCGACGCGGGGGGCATTTCGGTAAAAACACGACTTTCCTGCCTGTAGGACGTTCCGGACCAAACGCGAATGATCTATGTTTGCATTTCGTGCAGAACCGGACGTTCAGTGAGTTCGAGATCCAAATTCGAGTCCATGCCCGAAAGATCGCAACTTTCGACGCGGGGGGCATTTCGGTAAAAACACGACTTTCCCACCCGGAGGACGTGTCAGACGAAACCCGTATGATCTATTTTGGAATTTCACGCAGAACTAGACGTGTAGTGAGTTCGGTATCGAAGTTCGAGAACGCGCCCGAAACATCGCCAGCAAGTTTCGACGCGGCCAGCGTTTCGGTAAAAACACGACTTTTCTGCCCGTAGGACGTTCCGGACCAAACGCGAATGATCTATTTTTGCATTTCGTGCAGAACCGGACGTTCGGTGAGTTCGAGATCCAAATTCGAGTCCGTGCCCGAAAGATCGCAACTTTCGACGCGGGGGCATTTCGGTAAAAACACGACTTTCCCACCCGGAGGACGTGTCGGACGAAACGCGTATGATCTATTTTGGAATTTCACGTAGAACTAGACGTTCAGTGAGTTCGGTATCGAAGTTCGAGAACGCGCCCGAAACATCGCAAGCAAGTTTCGACGCGGCGAGCGTTTCGGTAAAAACACGACTTTCCTGCCCGTAGGACGTTCCGGACCAAACGCGAATGATCTATTTTCGCATTTCGTGCAGAACCGGACGTTCGGTGAGTTCGAGATCCAAATTCGAGTCCGTGCCCGAAAGATCGCAACTTTCGACCCGGGGGGCATTTCGGTAAAAACACGACTTTCCCACCCGGAGGACGTTTCGAACGAAACGCGTATGATCTATTTTGGAATTTCACGCAGAACTAGACGTCCAGTGAGTTCGGTATCGAAGTTCGAGAACGCGCCCGAAACATCGCCAGCAAGTTTCGACGCGGCCAGCGTTTCGGTAAAAACACGACTTTCCTGCCCGTAGGACGTTCCGGACCAAACGCGAGTGATCTATTTTTGCATTTCGTGCAGAACCGGACGTTCAGTGAGTTCGAGATCCAAATTCGAGTCCGTGCCCGAAAGATCGCAACTTTCGACGCGGTGGGCATTTCGGTAAAAACACGACTTTCCCACTCGGGGGACGTGTCGGACGAAACGCGTATGATCTATTTTGGAATTTCACGCAGAACTAGACGTTCAGTGAGTTCGGTATCGAAGTTCGAGAACGCGCCCAAAACATCGCAAGCAAGTTTCGACGCTTCGAACGTTTCGGTAAAAACACGACTTTCCTGCCTGTAGGACGTTCCGGACCAAACGCGAATGATCTATTTTTGCATTTCGTGCAAAACCGGACGTTCGGTGAGTTCGAGATCCAAATTCTAGTCCGTGCCCGAAAGATCGCAACTTTCGACGCGGGGGGCATTTTGGTAAAAACACGACTTTCCCACCCGGAGAACGTGTCGGACCATAAGCGTATGATCTATTTTGGAATTTCACGCAGAACTAGACGTCCAGTGAGTTCGGTAACGAAGTTCGAGAACGCGCCCGAAACATCGCAAGCAAGTTTCGACGCGGCCAGCGTTTCGGTAAAAACACGACTTTCCTGCCCGTAGGACGTTCCGGACCAAACGCGAATGATCTATTTTTGCATTTCGTGCAGAACCGGACGTTCGGTGAGTTCGAGATCCAAATTCGAGTCCGTGCCCGAAAGATTGCAACTTTCGACGCGGGGGGCATTTCGGTAAAAACACGACTTTCCTGCCTGTAGGACGTTCCGGACCAAACGCGAATGATCTATGTTTGCATTTCGTGCAGAACCGGACGTTCGGTGAGTTCGAGATCCAAATTCGAGTCCATGCCCGAAAGATCGCAACTTTCGACGCGGGGGGCATTTCGGTAAAAACACGACTTTCCCACCCGGAGGACGTGTCAGACGAAACCCGTATGATCTATTTTGGAATTTCACGCAGAACTAGACGTCTAGTGAGTTCGGTATCGAAGTTCGAGAACGCGCCCGAAACATCGCCAGCAAGTTTCGACGCGGCCAGCGTTTCGGTAAAAACACGACTTTTCTGCCCGTAGGACGTTCCGGACCAAACGCGAATGATCTATTTTTGCATTTCGTGCAGAACCGGACGTTCGGTGAGTTCGAGATCCAAATTCGAGTCCGTGCCCGAAAGATCGCAACTTTCGACGCGGGGGCATTTCGGTAAAAACACGACTTTCCCACCCGGAGGACGTGTCGGACGAAACGCGTATGATCTATTTTGGAATTTCACGTAGAACTAGACGTTCAGTGAGTTCGGTATCGAAGTTCGAGAACGCGCCCGAAACATCGCAAGCAAGTTTCGACGCGGCGAGCGTTTCGGTAAAAACACGACTTTCCTGCCCGTAGGACGTTCCGGACCAAACGCGAATGATCTATTTTCGCATTTCGTGCAGAACCGGACGTTCGGTGAGTTCGAGATCCAAATTCGAGTCCGTGCCCGAAAGATCGCAACTTTCGACGCGGGGGGCATTTTGGAAAAAACACGACTTTCCCACCCGGAGGACGTTTCGAACGAAACGCGTATGATCTATTTTGGAATTTCACGCAGAACTAGACGTCCAGTGAGTTCGGTATCGAAGTTCGAGAACGCGCCCGAAACATCGCCAGCAAGTTTCGACGCGGCCAGCGTTTCGGTAAAAACACGACTTTCCTGCCCGTAGGACGTTCCGGACCAAACGCGAGTGATCTATTTTTGCATTTCGTGCAGAACCGGACGTTCAATGAGTTCGAGATCCAAATTCGAGTCCGTGCCCGAAAGATCGCAACTTTCGACGCGGTGGGCATTTCGGTAAAAACACGACTTTCCCACCCGGAGGACGTGTCGGACGAAACGCGTATGATCTATTTTGGAATTTCACGCAGAACGAGACGTTCAGTGAGTTCGGTATCGAAGTTCGAGAACGCGCCCGAAACATCGCCAGCAAGTTTCGACGCGGCCAGCATTTCGGTAAAAACACGACTTTCCCACCCGGAGGACGTGTCGGACGAAACGCGTATGATCTATTTTGGAATTTCACGTAGAACTAGACGTTCAGTGACTTCGGTATCGAAGTTCGAGAACGCGCCCGAAACATCGCAAGCAAGTTTCGACGCGGCGAGCGTTTCGGTAAAAACACGACTTTCCTGCCCGTAGGACGTTCCGGACCAAACGCGAATGATCTATTTTTGCATTTCGTGCAGAACCGGACGTTCGGTGAGTTCGAGATCCAAATTCGAGTCCGTGCCCGAAAGATCGCAACTTTCGACGCGGGGGGCATTTCGGTAAAAACACGACTTTCCCACCCGGAGGACGTTTCGAACGAAACGCGTATGATCTATTTTGGAATTTCACGCAGAACTAGACGTCCAGTGAGTTCGGTATCGAAGTTCGAGAACGCGCCCGAAACATCGCCAGCAAGTTTCGACGCGGCCAGTGTTTCGGTAAAAACACGACTTTCCTGCCCGTAGGACGTTCCGGACCAAACGCGAATGATCTATTTTTGCATTTCGTGCAGAACCGGACGTTCAGTGAGTTCGAGATCCAAATTCGAGTCCGTGCTCGAAAGATCGCAACTTTCGACGCGGTGGGTATTTCGGTAAAAACACGACTTTCCCACTCGGGGGACGTGTCGGACGAAACGCGTATGATCTATTTTGGAATTTCACGCAGAACTAGACGTTCAGTGAGTTCGGTATCGAAGTTCGAGAACGCGCCCAAAACATCGCAAGCAAGTTTCGACGCTTCGAACGTTTCGGTAAAAACACGACTTTCCTGCCTGTAGGACGTTCCGGACCAAACGCGAATGATCTATTTTTGCATTTCGTGCAAAACCGGACGTTCGGTGAGTTCGAGATCCAAATTCTAGTCCGTGCCCGAAAGATCGCAACTTTCGACGCGGGGGGCATTTTGGTAAAAACACGACTTTCCCACCCGGAGAACGTGTCGGACCATAAGCGTATGATCTATTTTGGAATTTCACGCAGAACTAGACGTCCAGTGAGTTCGGTAACGAAGTTCGAGAACGCGCCCGAAACATCGCAAGCAAGTTTCGACGCGGCCAGCGTTTCGGTAAAAACACGACTTTCCTGCCCGTAGGACGTTCCGGACCAAACGCGAATGATCTATTTTTGCATTTCGTGCAGAACCGGACGTTCGGTGAGTTCGAGATCCAAATTCGAGTCCGTGCCCGAAAGATTGCAACTTTCGACGCGGGGGGCATTTCGGTAAAAACACGACTTTCCTGCCTTTAGGACGTTCCGGACCAAACGCGAATGATCTATGTTTGCATTTCGTGCAGAACCGGACGTTCGGTGAGTTCGAGATCCAAATTCGAGTCCATGCCCGAAAGATCGCAACTTTCGACGCGGGGGGTATTTCGGTAAAAACACGACTTTCCCACCCGGAGGACGTGTCAGACGAAACCCGTATGATCTATTTTGGAATTTCACGCAGAACTAGACATCTAGTGAGTTCGGTATCGAAGTTTGAGAACGCGCCCGAAACATCGCTAGCAAGTTTCGACGCGGCCAGCGTTTCGGTAAAAACACGACTTTCCTGCCCGTAGGACGTTCCGGACCAAACGCGAATGATCTATTTTTGCATTTCGTGCAGAACCGGACGTTCGGTGAGTTCGAGATCCAAATTCGAGTCCGTGCCCGAAAGATTGCAACTTTCGACGCGGGGGGCATTTCGGTAAAAACACGACTTTCCTGCCTGTAGGACGTTCCGGACCAAACGCGAATGATCTATGTTTGCATTTCGTGCAGAACCGGACGTTCGGTGAGTTCGAGATCCAAATTCGAGTCCATGCCCGAAAGATCGCAACTTTCGACGCGGGGGGCATTTCGGTAAAAACACGACTTTCCCACCCGGAGGACGTGTCAGACGAAACCCGTATGATCTATTTTGGAATTTCACGCAGAACTAGACGTCTAGTGAGTTCGGTATCGAAGTTCGAGAACGCGCCCGAAACATCGCCAGCAAGTTTCGACGCGGCCAGCGTTTCGGTAAAAACACGACTTTTCTGCCCGTAGGACGTTCCGGACCAAACGCGAATGATCTATTTTTGCATTTCGTGCAGAACCGGACGTTCGGTGAGTTCGAGATCCAAATTCGAGTCCGTGCCCGAAAGATCGCAACTTTCGACGCGGGGGCATTTCGGTAAAAACACGACTTTCCCACCCGGAGGACGTGTCGGACGAAACGCGTATGATCTATTTTGGAATTTCACGTAGAACTAGACGTTCAGTGAGTTCGGTATCGAAGTTCGAGAACGCGCCCGAAACATCGCAAGCAAGTTTCGACGCGGCGAGCGTTTCGGTAAAAACACGACTTTCCTGCCCGTAGGACGTTCCGGACCAAACGCGAATGATCTATTTTCGCATTTCGTGCAGAACCGGACGTTCGGTGAGTTCGAGATCCAAATTCGAGTCCGTGCCCGAAAGATCGCAACTTTCGACGCGGGGGGCATTTTGGAAAAAACACGACTTTCCCACCCGGAGGACGTTTCGAACGAAACGCGTATGATCTATTTTGGAATTTCACGTAGAACTAGACGTCCAGTGAGTTCGGTATCGAAGTTCGAGAACGCGCCCGAAACATCGCCAGCAAGTTTCGACGCGGCCAGCGTTTCGGTAAAAACACGACTTTCCTGCCCGTAGGACGTTCCGGACCAAACGCGAGTGATCTATTTTTGCATTTCGTGCAGAACCGGACGTTCAATGAGTTCGAGATCCAAATTCGAGTCCGTGCCCGAAAGATCGCAACTTTCGACGCGGTGGGCATTTCGGTAAAAACACGACTTTCCCACCCGGAGGACGTGTCGGACGAAACGCGTATGATCTATTTTGGAATTTCACGCAGAACTAGACGTTCAGTGAGTTCGGTATCGAAGTTCGAGAACGCGCCCGAAACATCGCCAGCAAGTTTCGACGCGGCCAGCATTTCGGTAAAAACACGACTTTCCCACCCGGAGGACGTGTCGGACGAAACGCGTATGATCTATTTTGGAATTTCACGTAGAACTAGACGTTCAGTGACTTCGGTATCGAAGTTCGAGAACGCGCCCGAAACATCGCAAGCAAGTTTCGACGCGGCGAGCGTTTCGGTAAAAACACGACTTTCCTGCCCGTAGGACGTTCCGGACCAAACGCGAATGATCTATTTTTGCATTTCGTGCAGAACCGGACGTTCGGTGAGTTCGAGATCCAAATTCGAGTCCGTGCCCGAAAGATCGCAACTTTCGACGCGGGGGGCATTTCGGTAAAAACACGACTTTCCCACCCGGAGGACGTTTCGAACGAAACGCGTATGATCTATTTTGGAATTTCACGCAGAACTAGACGTCCAGTGAGTTCGGTATCGAAGTTCGAGAACGCGCCCGAAACATCGCCAGCAAGTTTCGACGCGGCCAGTGTTTCGGTAAAAACACGACTTTCCTGCCCGTAGGACGTTCCGGACCAAACGCGAATGATCTATTTTTGCATTTCGTGCAGAACCGGACGTTCAGTGAGTTCGAGATCCAAATTCGAGTCCGTGCCCGAAAGATCGCAACTTTCGACGCGGTGGGTATTTCGGTAAAAACACGACTTTCCCACTCGGGGGACGTGTCGGACGAAACGCGTATTATCTATTTTGGAATTTCACGCAGAACTAGACGTTCAGTGAGTTCGGTATCGAAGTTCGAGAACGCGCCCAAAACATCGCAAGCAAGTTTCGACGCTTCGAACGTTTCGGTAAAAACACGACTTTCCTGCCTGTAGGACGTTCCGGACCAAACGCGAATGATCTATTTTTGCATTTCGTGCAAAACCGGACGTTCGGTGAGTTCGAGATCCAAATTCTAGTCCGTGCCCGAAAGATCGCAACTTTCGACGCGGGGGGCATTTTGGTAAAAACACGACTTTCCCACCCGGAGAACGTGTCGGACCATAAGCGTATGATCTATTTTGGAATTTCACGCAGAACTAGACGTCCAGTGAGTTCGGTAACGAAGTTCGAGAACGCGCCCGAAACATCGCAAGCAAGTTTCGACGCGGCCAGCGTTTCGGTAAAAACACGACTTTCCTGCCCGTAGGACGTTCCGGACCAAACGCGAATGATCTATTTTTGCATTTCGTGCAGAACCGGACGTTCGGTGAGTTCGAGATCCAAATTCGAGTCCGTGCCCGAAAGATTGCAACTTTCGACGCGGGGGGCATTTCGGTAAAAACACGACTTTCCTGCCTTTAGGACGTTCCGGACCAAACGCGAATGATCTATGTTTGCATTTCGTGCAGAACCGGACGTTCGGTGAGTTCGAGATCCAAATTCGAGTCCATGCCCGAAAGATCGCAACTTTCGACGCGGGGGGCATTTCGGTAAAAACACGACTTTCCCACCCGGAGGACGTGTCAGACGAAACCCGTATGATCTATTTTGGAATTTCACGCAGAACTAGACGTCTAGTGAGTTCGGTATCGAAGTTTGAGAACGCGCCCGAAACATCGCTAGCAAGTTTCGACGCGGCCAGCGTTTCGGTAAAAACACGACTTTCCTGCCCGTAGGACGTTCCGGACCAAACGCGAATGATCTATTTTTGCATTTCGTGCAGAACCGGACGTTCGGTGAGTTCGAGATCCAAATTCGAGTCTGTGCCCGAAAGATTGCAACTTTCGACGCGGGGGGCATTTCGGTAAAAACACGACTTTCCTGCCTGTAGGACGTTCCGGACCAAACGCGAATGATCTATGTTTGCATTTCGTGCAGAACCGGACGTTCGGTGAGTTCGAGATCCAAATTCGAGTCCCTGCCCGAAAGATCGCAACTTTCGACGCGGGGGGCATTTCGGTAAAAACACGACTTTCCCACCCGGAGGACGTTTCGAACGAAACGCGTATGATCTATTTTGGAATTTCACGCAGAACTAGACGTCCAGTGAGTTCGGTATCGAAGTTCGAGAACGCGCCCGAAACATCGCAAGCAAGTTTCGACGCGGCCAGCGTTTCGGTAAAAACACGACTTTCCTGCCCGTAGGACGTTCCGGACCAAACGCGAATGATCTATTTTTGCATTTCGTGCAGAACCGGACGTTCGGTGAGTTCGTGATCCAAATTCGAGTCCGTGCCCGAAAGATTGCAACTTTCGACGCGGGGGGCATTTCGGTAAAAACACGACTTTCCTGCCTGTAGGACGTTCCGGACCAAACGCGAATGATCTATGTTTGCATTTCGTGCAGAACCGGACGTTCGGTGAGTTCGAGATCCAAATTCGAGTCCATGCCCGAAAGATCGCAACTTTCGACGCGGGGGGCATTTCGGTAAAAACACGACTTTCCCACCCGGAGGACGTGTCAGACGAAACCCGTATGATCTATTTTGGAATTTCACGCAGAACTAGACGTCTAGTGAGTTCGGTATCGAAGTTCGAGAACGCGCCCGAAACATCGCCAGCAAGTTTCGACGCGGCCAGCGTTTCGGTAAAAACACGACTTTTCTGCCCGTAGGACGTTCCGGACCAAACGCGAATGATCTATTTTTGCATTTCGTGCAGAACCGGACGTTCGGTGAGTTCGAGATGCAAATTCGAGTCCGTGCCCGAAAGATCGCAACTTTCGACGCGGGGGCATTTCGGTAAAAACACGACTTTCCCACCCGGAGGACGTGTCGGACGAAATGCGTATGATCTATTTTGGAATTTCACGTAGAACTAGACGTTCAGTGAGTTCGGTATCGAAGTTCGAGAACGCGCCTGAAACATCGCAAGCAAGTTTCGACGCGGCGAGCGTTTCGGTAAAAACACGACTTTCCTGCCCGTAGGACGTTCCGGACCGAACGCGAATGAGCTATTTTTGCATTTCGTGCAGAACCGGACGTTCGGTGAGTTCGAGATCCAAATTCGAGTCCATGCCCGAAAGATCGCAACTTTCGACGCGGGGGGCATTTCGGTAAAAACACGACTTTCCCACCCGGAGGACGTGTCAGACGAAACCCGTATGATCTATTTTGGAATTTCACGCAGAACTAGACGTCTAGTGAGTTCGGTATCGAAGTTCGAGAACGCGCCCGAAACATCGCCAGCAAGTTTCGACGCGGCCAGCGTTTCGTTAAAAACACGACTTTTCTGCCCGTAGGACGTTCCGGACCAAACGCGAATGATCTATTTTTGCATTTCGTGCTGAACCGGACGTTCGGTGAGTTCGAGATGCAAATTCGAGTCCGTGCCCGAAAGATCGCAACTTTCGACGCGGGGGCATTTCGGTAAAAACACGACTTTCCCACCCGGAGGACGTGTCGGACGAAATGCGTATGATCTATTTTGGAATTTCACGTAGAACTAGACGTTCAGTGAGTTCGGTATCGAAGTTCGAGAACGCGCCTGAAACATCGCAAGCAAGTTTCGACGCGGCGAGCGTTTCGGTAAAAACACGACTTTCCTGCCCGTAGGACGTTTCGGACCGAACGCGAATGAGCTATTTTTGCATTTCGTGCAGAACCGGACGTTCGGTGAGTTCGAGATCCAAATTCGAGTCCGTGCCCGAAAGATCGCAACTTTCGAAGCGGGGGGCATTTCGGTAAAAACACGACTTTCCCACCCGGAGGACGTTTCGAACGAAACGCGTATGATGTATTTTGGAATTTCACGCAGAACTAGACGTCCAGTGAGTTCGGTATCGAAGTTCGAGAACGCGCCCGAAACATCGCCAGCAAGTTTCGACGCGGCCAGCGTTTCGGTAAAAACACGACTTTCCTGCCCGTAGGACGTTCCGGACCAAACGCGAATGATCTATTTTTGCATTTCGTGCAGAACCGGACGTTCAGTGAGTTCGAGATCCAAATTCGAGTCCGTGCCCGAAAGATCGCAACTTTCGACGCGGTGGGCATTTCGGTAAAAACACGACTTTCCCACTCGGGGGACGTGTCGGACGAAACGCGTATGATCTATTTTGGAATTTCACGCAGAACTAGACGTTCAGTGAGTTCGGTATCGAAGTTCGAGAACGCGCCCAAAACATCGCAAGCAAGTTTCGACGCTTCGAACGTTTCGGTAAAAACACGACTTTCCTGCCTGTAGGACGTTCCGGACCAAACGCGAATGATCTATTTTTGCATTTCGTGCAAAACCGGACGTTCGGTGAGTTCGAGATCCAAATTCTAGTCCGTGCCCGAAAGATCGCAACTTTCGACGCGGGGGGCATTTTGGTGAAAACACGACTTTCCCACCCGGAGAACGTGTCGGACCATAAGCGTATGATCTATTTTGGAATTTCACGCAGAACTAGACGTCCAGTGACTTCGGTAACGAAGTTCGAGAACGCGCCCGAAACATCGCAAGCAAGTTTCGACGCGGCCAGCGTTTCGGTAAAAACACGACTTTCCTGCCCGTAGGACGTTCCGGACCAAACGCGAATGATCTATTTTTGCATTTCGTGCAGAACCGGACGTTCGGTGAGTTCGAGATCCAAATTAGAGTCCGTGCCCGAAAGATCGCAACTTTCGACGCGGGGGCATTTCGGTAAAAACATGACTTTCCCACCCGGAGGACGTGTCGGACGAAACGCGTATGATCTATTTTGGAATTTCACGTAGAACTAGACGTTCAGTGAGTTCGGTATCGAAGTTCGAGAACGCGCCCGAAACATCGCAAGCAAGTTTCGACGCGGCCAGCGTTTCGGTAAAAACACGACTTTCCTGCCCGTAGGACGTTCCGGACCAAACGTGAATGATCTATTTTTGCATTTCGTGCAGAACCGGACGTTCGGTGAGTTCGAGATCCAAATTCTAGTCCGTGCCCGAAAGATCGCAACTTTCGACGCGGGGGCATTTCGGTAAAAACACGACTTTCCCACCCGGAGGACGTTTCGAACGAAACGCGTATGATCTATTTTGGAATTTCACGCAGAACTAGACGTCCAGTGAGTTCGGTATCGAAGTTCGAGAACGCGCCCGAAACATCGCCAGCAAGTTTCGACGCGGCCAGCGTTTCGGTAAAAACACGACTTTCCTGCCCGTAGGACGTTCTGGACCAAACGCGAATGATCTATTTTTGCATTTCGTGCAGAACCGGACGTTCAGTGAGTTCGAGATCCAAATTCGAGTCCGTGCCCGAAAGATCGCAACTTTCGACGCGGTGGGCATTTCGGTAAAAACACGACTTTCCCACTTGGGGGACGTGTCGGACGAAACGCGTATGATCTATTTTGGAATTTCACGCAGAACTAGACGTTCAGTGAGTTCGGTATCGAAGTTCGAGAACGCGCCCAAAACATCGCAAGCAAGTTTCGACGCTTCGAACGTTTCGGTAAAAACACAACTTTCCTGCCTGTAGGACGTTCAGGACCAAACGCGAATGATCTATTTTTGCATTTCGTGCAGAACCGGACGTTCGGTGAGTTCGAGATCCAAATTCTAGTCCGTGCCCGAAGTTTCGCAACTTTCGACGCGGGGGGCATTTTGGTAAAAACACGACTTTCCCACCCGGAGAACGTGTCGGACCATAAGCGTATGATCTATTTTGGAATTTCACGTAGAACTAGACGTTCAGTGAGTTCGGTAACGAAGTTCGAGAACGCGCCCGAAACATCGCAAGCAAGTTTCGACGCGGCGAGCGTTTCGGTAAAAACACGACTTTTCTGCCCGTAGGACGTTCCGGACCAAACGCGAATGATCTATTTTTGCATTTCGTGCAGAACTGGACGTTCGGCGAGTTCGAGATCCAAATTCGAGTCCATGCCCGAAAGATCGCAACTTTCGACGTGGGGGGCATTTCGGTAAAAACATGACTTTCCTGCCCGTAGGACGTTCCGGACCAAACGCGAATGATCTATTTTTGCATTTCGTGCAGAACCGGACGTTCGGTGAGTCCGAGTTCCAAATTCGAGTCCGTGCCCGAAAGATCGTAACTTTCGACGCGGGGGCATTTCGGTAAAAACACGACTTTCCCACCCGGAGGACGTTTCGAACGAAACGCGTATGATCTATTTTGGAATTTCACGCAGAACTAGACGTCCAGTGAGTTCGGTATCGAAGTTCGAGAACGCGCCCGAAACATCGCCAGCAAGTTTCGACGCGGCCAGCGTTTCGGTAAAAACACGACTTTCCTGCCCGTAGGACGTTCTGGACCAAACGCGAATGATCTATTTTTGCATTTCGTGCAGAACCGGACGTTCAGTGAGTTCGAGATCCAAATTCGAGTCCGTGCCCGAAAGATCGCAACTTTCGACGCGGTGGGCATTTCGGTAAAAACACGACTTTCCCACTTGGGGGACGTGTCGGACGAAACGCGTATGATCTATTTTGGAATTTCACGCAGAACTAGACGTTCAGTGAGTTCGGTATCGAAGTTCGAGAACGCGCCCAAAACATCGCAAGCAAGTTTCGACGCTTCGAACGTTTCGGTAAAAACACAACTTTCCTGCCTGTAGGACGTTCAGGACCAAACGCGAATGATCTATTTTTGCATTTCGTGCAGAACCGGACGTTCGGTGAGTTCGAGATCCAAATTCTAGTCCGTGCCCGAAGTTTCGCAACTTTCGACGCGGGGGGCATTTTGGTAAAAACACGACTTTCCCACCCGGAGAACGTGTCGGACCATAAGCGTATGATCTATTTTGGAATTTCACGTAGAACTAGACGTTCAGTGAGTTCGGTAACGAAGTTCGAGAACGCGCCCGAAACATCGCAAGCAAGTTTCGACGCGGCGAGCGTTTCGGTAAAAACACGACTTTTCTGCCCGTAGGACGTTCCGGACCAAACGCGAATGATCTATTTTTGCATTTCGTGCAGAACTGGACGTTCGGCGAGTTCGAGATCCAAATTCGAGTCCATGCCCGAAAGATCGCAACTTTCGACGTGGGGGGCATTTCGGTAAAAACACGACTTTCCCACCCAGAGGACGTGTCGGACGAAACACGTATGATCTATTTTGGAATTTCACGTAGAACTAGACGTTCAGTGAGTTCGGTATCGAAGTTCGATAACGCGCCCGAAACATCGCAAGCAAGTTTCGACGCGGCGAGCGTTTCGGTAAAAACACGACTTTCCTGCCCGTAGGACGTTCCGGACCGAACGCGAATGATCTATTTTTGCATTTCGTGCTGAACCGGACGTTCAGTGAGTTCGAGATCCAAATTCTAGTCCGTGCCCGAAAGATCGCAACTTTCGACGCGGGGGGCATTTTGGTAAAAACACGACTTTCCCACTTGGAGGACGTGTCGGACGAAACGCGTATGATCTATTTTGGAATTTCACGCAGAACTAGACGTTCAGTGAGTTCGGTATCGAAGTTCGAGAACGCGCCCGAAACATCGCAAGCAAGTTTCGACGCTTCGAACGTTTCGATAAAAACACGACTTTCCTGCCTGTAGGACGTTCCGGACCAAACGCGAATGATCTAATTTTGCATTTCGTGCAGAACCGGACGTTCGGTGAGTTCGAGATCCAAATTCGAGTCCGTGCCCGAAAGATTGCAACTTTCGACGCGGGGGGCATTTCGGTAAAAACACGACTTTCCTGCCCGTAGGTTTTTCCGGACCAACCGCGAATGATCTATTTTTGCATTTCGTGCAGAACCGGACGTTCGGTGAGTTCGAGATCCAAATTCGAGTCCGTGCCCGAAAGATTGCAACTTTCGACGCGGGGTGCATTTCGGTAAAAACACGACTTTCCTGCCTGTAGGACGTTCCGGACCAAACGCGAATGATCTATTTTTGCATTTCGTGCAGAACCGGACGTTCGGTGAGTTCGAGATCCAAATTCGAGTCCATGCCCGAAAGATCGCAACTTTCGACGCGGGGGGCATTTCGGTAAAAACACAACTTTCCCACCCGGAGGACGTTTCGAACGAAACGCGTATGATCTATTTTGGAATTTCACGGAGAACTAGACGTCCAGTGAGTTCGGTATCGAAGTTCGAGAACGCGCCCGAAACATCGCCAGCAAGTTTCGACGCGGCCAGCGTTTCGGTAAAAACACGACTTTCCTGCCCGTAGGACGTTCCGGACCAAACGCGAATGATCTATTTTTGCATTTCGTGCAGAACCGGACGTTCAGTGAGTTCGAGATCCAAATTCGAGTCCGTGCCCGAAAGATCGCAACTTTCGACGCGGTGGGCATTTCGGTAAAAACACGACTTTCCCACTCGGAGGACGTGTCGGACGAAACGCGTATGATCTATTTTGGAATTTCACGCAGAACTAGACGTTCAGTGAGTTCGGTATCGAAGTTCGAGAACGCGCCCGAAACATCGCAAGCAAGTTTCGACGCTTCGAACGTTTCGATAAAAACACGACTTTCCTGCCTGTAGGACGTTCCGGACCAAACGCGAATGATCTAATTTTGCATTTCGTGCAGAACCGGACGTTCGGTGAGTTCGAGATCCAAATTCGAGTCCGTGCCCGAAAGATTGCAACTTTCGACGCGGGGGGCATTTCGGTAAAAACACGACTTTCCTGCCCGTAGGTTTTTCCGGACCAACCGCGAATGATCTATTTTTGCATTTCGTGCAGAACCGGACGTTCGGTGAGTTCGAGATCCAAATTCGAGTCCGTGCCCGAAAGATTGCAACTTTCGACGCGGGGGGCATTTCGGTAAAAACACGACTTTCCTGCCTGTAGGACGTTCCGGACCAAACGCGAATGATCTATTTTTGCATTTCGTGCAGAACCGGACGTTCGGTGAGTTCGAGATCCAAATTCGAGTCCATGCCCGAAAGATCGCAACTTTCGACGCGGGGGGCATTTCGGTAAAAACACGACTTTCCCACCCGGAGGACGTTTCGAACGAAACGCGTATGATCTATTTTGGAATTTCACGCAGAACTAGACGTCCAGTGAGTTCGGTATCGAAGTTCGAGAACGCGCCCGAAACATCGCCAGCAAGTTTCGACGCGGCCAGCGTTTCGGTAAAAACACGACTTTCCTGCCCGTAGGACGTTCCGGACCAAACGCGAATGATCTATTTTTGCATTTCGTGCAGAACCGGACGTTCAGTGAGTTCGAGATCCAAATTCGAGTCCGTGCCCGAAAGATCGCAACTTTCGACGCGGTGGGCATTTCGGTAAAAACACGACTTTCCCACTCGGGGGACGTGTCGGACGAAACGCGTATGATCTATTTTGGAATTTCACGCAGAACTAGACGTTCAGTGAGTTCGGTATCGAAGTTCGAGAACGCGCCCAAAACATCGCAAGCAAGTTTCGACGCTTCGAACGTTTCGGTAAAAACACGACTTTCCTGCCTGTAGGACGTTCCGGACCAAACGCGAATGATCTATTTTTGCATTTCGTGCAGAACCGGACGTTCGGTGAGTTCGAGATCCAAATTCTAGTCCGTGCCCGAAAGATCGCAACTTTCGACGCGGGGGGCATTTTGGTAAAAACACGACTTTCCCACCCGGAGAACGTGTCGGACCATAAGCGTATGATCTATTTTGGAATTTCACGTAGAACTAGACGTTCAGTGAGTTCGGTAACGAAGTTCGAGAACGCGCCCGAAACATCGCAAGCAAGTTTCGACGCGGCGAGCGTTTCGGTAAAAACACGACTTTCCTGCCCGTAGGACGTTCCGGACCAAACGCGAATGATCTATTTTTGCATTTCGTGCAGAACCGGACGTTCGGCGAGTTCGAGATCCAAATTCGAGTCCGTGCCCGAAAGATCGCAACTTTCGACGTGGGGGGCATTTCGGTAAAAACATGACTTTCCTGCCCGTAGGACGTTCCGGACCAAACGCGAATGATCTATTTTTGCATTTCGTGCAGAACCGGACGTTCGGTGAGTCCGAGATCCAAATTCGAGTCCGTGCCCGAAAGATCGTAACTTTCGACGCGGGGGCATTTCGGTAAAAACATGACTTTTCCACCTGGAGGACGTGTCGGACGAAACGCGTATGATCTATTTTGGAATTTCACGCAGAACTAGATGTTCAGTGAGTTCGGTATCGAAGTTCGAGAACGCGCCCGAAACATCGCTAGCAAGTTTCGACGCGGCGAGCGTTTCGGTAAAAACACGACTTTCATGCCCGTAGGACGTTCCGGACCAAACGCGAATGATCTATTTTTGCATTTCGTGCAGAACCGGACGTTCGGTGAGTTCCAGATCCAAATTCGAGTCCGTGCCCGAAAGATCGCAACTTTCGACGCGGGGGGCATTTCGGTAAAAACATGACTTTCCTACCCGAAGGACGTGTCGGACGAAACGTGTATGATCTATTTTGGAATTTCACGCAGAACTAGACGTTCAGTGAGTTCGGTATCGAAGTTCGAGAACGCGCCCGAAACATCGCCAACAAGTTTCGACGCGGCGAGCGTTTCGGTAAAAACACGGCTTTCCTATCCATAGGACGTTCCGGACCAAACGCGAATGATCTATTTTTGCATTTTGTGCAGAACCGGACGTTCGGTGAGTTCGAGATCCAAATTCGAGTCCGTGCCCAAAAGATCGCAACTTTCGACATCGCAACTTTCCACGCGGGGGGCATTTCGGTAAAAACACGACTTTCCTGCCCGTTGGACGTTCTAGACCAAACGCGAATGATCTATTTTTGCATTTCGTGCAGAACCGGACGTTCGGTGAGTTCGAGATCCAAATTCGAGTCCGTGCCCGAAAGATCGCAACTTTCGACGCGGGGGGCATTTCGGTAAAAACACGACTTTCCCACCCGGAGGACGTGTCGGACGAAACGTGTATGATCTATTTTCGAATTTCACGCAGAACTAGACGTTCAGTGAGTTCGGTATCGAAGTTCGAGAACGCGCCCGAAACATCGCCAGCAAGTTTCGACGCGGCGAGCGTTTCGGTAAAAACATGACATTCCTGCTGAAAAGCGCTGCTATAGAACCAAAGAGGTTATACCAACACTTGACAAAGTGTTAGCTGAACTGTCGCGAGATGACCGTCACTATAGGTTTATAGTGACACTTTTTGCAAGTGCTGGTACAAGTCTCTTTTTACTTACGGTTTATTTAGCAACACTTGAACCGCTGTTAAAGTACACAAAATGAAACCTTTCTAGGGACACTTGTGAAAACGTCGCTGTATCCAAATTGATTCAATTATTTCCCTACAATTTGAACAATATTAAACCTAATCTTATTTTAGCACTACAAAATGCAACAAACTCTTTTTTTTTTTGCATCAACAAATAGAATGATATATATATATATATATATATATACATATATATATGTATTGAAGAAAAGAAAATGATTACAACATAGACCAATTGGTTGACAAAGAACTAACCAAATGAGAGTAGAAAAGAAAAGAGTATTATAGCCATTATAATCCTTGTGAACAAAATCAAAGTACTAAAACCTGAGCCATCAATGGAATCAAAAAAACAGAAAAATAAAGAACTGGACCAAGTCGTAAGATAAAGGATATATTTAGAACTAAAGACCATCAGCTCCACTTCAAAACCATGAAATTTAAGAATAAATCCTCAAGCAGCAAAACTGTCAACAACATATCCTCATCCAACAGATAATAAACCAGAATTTGAACCAAATTCTTCATCGTATGAATTGTTCCTGCGCCTCCACTTTCAAAGAGTTTTCCTCAATCTCCATATCTCTCATGCTCCTATTTAAGAAAAAAATAAGAAAATCAATGAATATTCAAACTACATGGGTCTCGACACCCCTCCCTCTCTTGGTTGGGATGAGGAAGGTGTGTCTCCACCAAAGCATGGAAACATTAACACAAAGTTCACTATTATTGAAGATGATCATGAGAACCCTTAGTGTTTCTCATACCACAAAGTTCTATGTCATGACTCGCAGAAGATGATCCTTGGTGCGTATGTGAAGAAGTTTGATCATGAGAACCATTAACACCGTCCATAACCTAAATTAATCAAAGAATAAGTCAACATGAGAATACAAAACAATATAATTCCAAATAAGCATACACAAAATATGATATAAACATTACAAATAAAATTATATAGTTGTAACCTGAAAACCAGATTGTCTAAGTAAGAAGTCAACTTGTCTTCGTAACGTGTTTAGTTCACCGGCTTGAGTATGCACTATATCTTTAGGCCCCGTTTGTTAACCATATTAAAGCCCAGGATGGGATTATTAAGGAGATGGTATTATGTTGTGCCTGTTTGTTTGCAAAAAATGGATGGGATTACTAACCCCATGGGATTGTGAACCCCAGGATTAGGGTGTATTACGAATACCGCGAAGGACCAGGTATTGGGAAGCCATTCCATCACTACAAATCTGAAGTTACCCATTTGGCCCTCCTCATTTTCAACCTCACTACAGATCTGAAGTTATTTTTGTATATATGATTTGAAGTTAAAATTTGATATTGAGAGAAACCTGCTCCTTGATTATGACAACTTTTATGACTAGCTTCTGGAAAATAATTTGCCCGTCTGAATTATTCTTACCAGCGCTCCTTCTACACGGTCTAATTTTAGCATTATTTGTCTTTTAGGTTTCATGCAAACTCTCCTGCTTTGTTCTATTATTTAACCTTTGTAATTTGGAGATGATATTTAAAAGCTATTTTCTGGTTAAGAAGCTGGAAAAAAGTGTGTAGTTTTGTGTCCTTGAATTTTAACATGGAGATAGATAAGCTGCTCAATATTACATGTGGGATTGTGGGTATATTATTTATCATACGTGCCTTAAAAATAAACGTAGATAATGAAAAATGTTTCGTAATAGTAGCTTTAAAAATAAAGGGTAAAATGCATTGACCTTGCCAAAAAATATAATTACTTTATCATCTTTTGGAGAATATTTATTTATTTATTTGTTTATTATTATCTAACTATGTGCTTATGTTTTATGTTGTATCTTCTTTTGCGTGGTTCACTCTCGGTGCCGCTATGTCACTCCTAGTCTAATATGTTATATGGTACTTTTTCTTCTAGTGATAGTAACAACTAAACTTTGTGGGTTAAAATTGGAACAATCCCTTTTGGTTTGCTAAAACTCAGAAACTAATATTGTGTAATTTGCATAAGTAAATATGTTATCTTTTTAAGGCACTTATGTATATTTTGAAATTGTTAATGTCAATTTGGAATTTTTATTGTCAAATTTCTCTTGTCAATGCCAACAAACACCGGTATTTCATATCTTGGGATTTTCCTTGCTAATGCCAATTTGGAATTGATTGATTATGAAAAATGTTGAATTTTTCTATATAAATAATTATTCGTTAAAGATTTCATGGTTATATAATTTAAATTGGATAAATAAATAAAAAATATTGCTCAATTTTCATTTTGTTGACCATAGACTTCATTTTCAATTTCTTTTGGAATGACCAAGAGAATAAATAAACAATCAAGGCAAGGGCAAAGTTGGAAAATAGATATTTTAATCCCATCCTCCCATTTTGCAGACAAACACTAACTATGCATTATTAATCCTATCCCGAGTACAAACAAACATACAATATTGATTTTAATAATCCTTTGGTATTACGAATCCTATCCTAATCCTACCACCTTACGAATCCCAACCAACGAAGAAGTTTATCAAACGGGGCCTTAAGCTCCTGTATAGTTTCCTTATCTCTCATTCTTTCTTCTTCTGAAATCATTCTCAATCTTGCACTACTATTGGAAGTCGAGCCGTTATTTTTAGGAGTGTGTCCAAATCCCAAGCCAAGAACACGACCATAGCGCTCTTTCTTGCAAATCACTTGAGAGTAGATGTCATCCGATGACCAACCTTGTGAGACCCCGACCCGGAATTTGGGCATTTAAGGGCTAAATTATAAGTTGAATAGTTAAATCAAGAGTAATTTGGTTAATTCGACACGAATTTGAATTTTAATTGGGATCGGAGAGTCGTCCCGATTTTTATTTAATCTGTGTTCGAAATTTCTGAGAGGGATCAGATAATTTATACACGCGCAAGGCATGAGATGATGGGCTGTTGTAACCTTTGGACTTTGGGTGAGAAGTACCCAATAATTTTCCTATTAGATATCAGATATACGTTTAACAGATATTTGCATGCCTTATATCAGACACAGAGGTGTCTGTTGACACCTCCTGCTTCCAGTTTTGTCCATATAACCAAGGTAAGCTCCTCAAATTCATTGTACGTTATAAACCAGAGAGCTAGAGAGAGAGAGAGGAGCTTCTTCAACCTGTTCTTCATCACCTTCAGCTGCTTCTTCATCCGTTCTTCGTCTGGTTTCCATCAGTAAGTTATTTTACCATCTAAGTTATGATATCTTTGCTAATTCTTCGATTTTAGGCCTAAGATAGACTTAGTTCGAACATATTTGTTATATATCAGAAGGTATTTGAGGTTAGAGCAAGAAACCATAAGAAACCATGTCCTGAAACCCATCCGGCCACGCATCCGGCCACGCATCCGGTAGCGGATCCGGATTTCCGGATTGGCTACCGGATTAGGCAGTTTTGACCCCGAACTTTGAATTGAGCTCCAGAATACTACAGACCTCGGAATGACCTCAAATTTGGTATGAATGTACCTTGATATGTTAGCTTTCATTCCCAATTGGAACCAAATCATTTGGACTTCTAGAACTCCTTAAATTAAGATTTCCGTAGAAGCTGTCCGTTTTGGACCAGTTTTGCGTCAATGGAGTTTTCACCCGTTTAAAAGCATATTAAAGCTTTGTGGTCTTCATAGAAAATGTTCCTAACATCCTAAGCTAGTGTTCTGTTAAATTTGGTGAACTTTGGACATGAGATGATTGGAGTTTCATACTGAATTCTATCGAGGTAAATTTCGGAAAAGCTGTCTAGTTTAGTACTTCAATAATTTGAGACTTGGGAACCTCTATTTTGACTCCTTAACCATCCGAACTTATGTACATTCACTTGAGGACATTGGTAGACCTAGTGTGGTTTATGCATTCCCTATTTTGAGGTGGTTTGGGCATAAACATCAACACCGAAGTATTGGAAACTAGGAATAAGTTGATAAATACTTATATTCCTTGTTATAGGAATCGATCCTGACATCGGAGTCGGTGCAAATCGTTGGACTACGTAAAGCAACGTGAGGTGAGTCTTGATATGCTTGTCTTACTTGTATGTTTAAAAACGTGACCGAACATGTGAATTTACTAAATCCTGTTGATGGTTGTTTACATTGAAACCATGCTTATGCACGACACATGACTGATTAGCATGTGATGCTATGTTATAAATTGATAACTTTATTAAAGATGATCATGTATTGACATGACATCATGTGAAACACGGTGATTCCCTGACCGCTGGGGGTGTGACAAGCGGTAGTTTGAGATAAGGCTGGGTCCCACGACCAGGTGGCATCGGATGACGTCATGCCAAATTCTGAATAATTATTCAAGGGTCGCTCCCTTTACCAGTTCTGGCATACACCGTTGG
Organism: Arctostaphylos glauca; assembly: GCA_019985065.2. NCBI lineage: Eukaryota > Viridiplantae > Streptophyta > Magnoliopsida > Ericales > Ericaceae > Arctostaphylos > Arctostaphylos glauca. The sequence goes on along the minus strand of JAHSPW020000004.1, from coordinate 33,652,499 downwards.
TTGGTTGATTGGTTGGTTGATTGGTTGATTGGTTGGTTGATTTGTTGATTCTGTTGCAAAGCATATTGGTTTGTTGAATCAGATACTGATAACCCACGGGTTATGAAAACTACGAACTATTGATCATGTCCTCGGCTACGGCCCATGGATCAATTTACGAACGTTCTTGACATGCTAATGCAATATTTATAATGAGATTAAGTCATGACAAACCTGTAAGACTTGTATATCTTGATTCATACTAGCGTTATGCTAATGATGTTGTTAAACAACATACCAGGTAACGAGACAGGAGGCGTTAGGGCCTATGGAAGCTCAAGAATGATCATTTGGCCTTTTGCTCTAAGAAGCTGAGATGTACCGGATAAGTTGGTAACTATCTTGTTGTATGTAAGATAGACTATGTTGGGGCCGATAACGTATTGTATATTGTAATTTTATGGGTTTTAGTGATGTTGGAACTTTATATGCCCTTGGGTTTGTTAGTTGGATTATTTTATATGCTTCCGCGCACTCTGAGAATCTTTCAAGATTATGGATGAATGACAGGTAAAAATCCCAAAACTCGATTAGTGAGAGGCCTTCGTGAGTTGGACTCATTGGCCGGTCATTGATCATCCCTATATCGGGATGGGTCGTGACAAACCTATTTTTCCCACAGATTTTCTAATTCAGCGAGGTTAGTTGACCCCACTTACCACTACATACGTCTACCCTTGAGACTAGTAATATCAGGCTTTTGTTTGTGAAGTTGATTGTATCATGACAGCCAAGGTTGGGGGGAAAGGACACTCATCATTAGCTATACCACACCATATGGGTGCAACACAAACTGTATGACTGTAAAGCTTACGCGTCTAAACTAGACTTTATATCCTCATTAGGATATGTAATTACTACATCCCATAGAAAGTTTATAGAGACTGCTTTCTTTTCCTCCTATGGTTGGTCGTAGATCAGGTGAGTCTAACTCCTCTTCTTTCCCTAAGGGGTAGGCCTTGCAAAAGGAACAAATGGAGTCATTTTATATCGGGGTATCCTGATCGAGCATATATCCAAGAAGGGGTCTCTTCCCAAGGGAAATATCCATATCAGTTCAAGCATAATAACTCAGAGCCTTTGCTCTTAATTATTATGTAAGTTTAGTAACAAGTGCCACAACAAGAAGCGGCTTGAGATCTATTAAATAAAACAAAAAAAGCTAATGCAGATTCATAGGCTATAGTACACCTGTATACTGCCATTTACAATATGTATCATATTCCTTAGTAGAAAAGCTACAGTTTCATCGAAGTTATGTCTCAGACATTAGCGATATGGAATTGCATTGCCGAGGAAACTTACACAAACGTGCCATCCATAGAGAATTTGAACCCAAGCAATATGTCAACCAGAAACTTCAACTTCCCATTTGGCTTGACTATCTAAAGTAGCAAGGTTAGAAGAAAGAGAGTGCCGATAGTATAAGATGGTTTTTGAATAACAATAAGCCTATGAAACTGCATGAATGGTACAGTAGTTATAGTAATAATGTTCATTCTGCATTGCACCTGACTGCCCATAAGACCATTGCTAGCATTTTCTAACCAGCTATCTGTCTCCATCTACAAAACATTCAGCACAATCACTGATAAGTTAAGAAATAAAAGCCAACCAATAAATACTTCAGTAGTATCAATAGAAAGCGTCATTCTCTGGGAAATATATAGCAAAAAAGATTCAGCAAACACCCGATGTGGATGTGTGATCATTCTGAGAGAGAGAGAAGAGAGTGTTCGTGTGTGTGTGTTCTCCTCTTCCTTTCAACTTCATAATCAGTAAGCGGGATTTCAGCATATTCATCGTTTCTAATGTTAGATAACCAATTATCCAAAATCTTAATGGCTTGAATCAAGAAGCTGGTTGATGCACATATTTTCAGTGGCGGAGGAGAATCCCATGATCCCATAATTTTAAGGAACTAGTTAACTAAGAGTTTGATTGGAAATATTGATAAGGTTTTCTTTTTTCGATAATTCCTAGTCCTTGTGCTTATTGGGTAGTGAGTACGGAGATATATGGATGTGTTTGTGTATGAGACACCCAACATTTACGTATGGATATTGAGATTTCGGAACATTGTTCTTGCAGATTTCTGTAACTTAGCCTCTTAGTCACTGAAAATTTAGACTAGTTTGGGATAGTAGCACAAGGCTTGAAAAATGATGACAGCAACTAGCCACATTAGTCATCAAGTACATATTTGGTGTAGAAAAACCAATGCCCTCGGACTTGTTCTAACAATGATTGATAAGCAATCAAAAGACTTTTTTGTTTTAAAAAAGTAGCAATCAAAGAAACACGTTATCACCTATAAAATCCAAAAGCATAGTTGCACAAATGCATGCAATTCGATCAAACCCAAAACCACCAAAACAGATCTAACTACTTCAAATTGGCTCGTACATATTTATCTCATTCTGCCATATTTGGGGGAATGATTTTCTAAGGAACAAGGAATTAGTACCTCAAACTACATCCACTATGTTCTTCCCACAAGTCTGTAGAGCTTAAAATGGAACCTGTTTTACATAGGAAACCATGCCGTCCATGATCCTCGTGGCTTTAAAAGCTCGTAGTTACTAGGATGAGATGTCAACTCACTCCTAATAAAAAATTGAAGAAATTTTCCAACGCAATATGGATGATTAGGAATGCAGATAAGGTGCTCATTGCACCCCCTCTTTGATATGCATAGGATTTACTACAAGAAACCAGCAGGCTGTAAATCTTCTGGCATCACCTGAACTGCATCGACCGGTCTCATTGCCATTTCATACTTTAGCAAAAACATCATATGATACAATGGGTTCCAAGGAATCAATATAGTTCTGAATTTTTCTCAAATAAAAAATTCTATAGTTTTATAGAAAGTACCTGTGAACTCCATATCATTTTCCATTCTCCCTCTAGGAGTTCTGGTTCACCTTTGGCTGCGTTCTTGTTTAAGGAGATAAACTCCTCAATTGCCTGTAAGTGTTAGATGAGACAATATCAGCAACACTACAATTTAAATTAAACCTTATTTGCAGATGATTTATACAGTTAAAAGGAAATCATACTTCTCTCACTCCTTTATCTTTGGAAATGGCTTCCAGCAATATTTGCCTCGGTTCATTATTTTTCTGCAGCACAAATGTGGTGCCCTGCACTACAACAACATAACTGGTAGTCCTTAGTCCTAGGCAAATCACAGACTTAAAAAGGAAGTTTAGCAAATCTTTGCTAGTGGCACAAAATGCAGACGCGCAGAACAATAAGTTGTTTAGTTACCTTATTTCCTCTGGAGATACGGAGATTTCCAGAATGAGACAAATATGTAGTGTCTAACCAACCCTTTGCCTCGTCTCCAAGAAGCCTAAACGGTACTGGATATGGAACCTTAAATGGCAGAAACTTGAAAGAAAAGGCTGCTCTATCAAACTGAAAAAGTATTCGTTTTCCATCCTCAATTGATGCTGCAGCCTGAGTGGAAAGAGAAGATAGATAATGTATGACAAATATAAACATGAGTGAAGAAAGTAAAGATGTCATCCGATGACCAACCTTGCAAAGTTTACGGACAAATATGTCCAAACACAGATTCGAAGAGGAGAGAATTCTCCTTTGAGTGATCGATCGAGTTGGAAAGACTTAGCAAACAGATCGAGCACAGAGAGAGTCTGAGAGCGAGAGAAGATTACCTGTGGTTGATCGAGCAGAAGAGGTCGAGCAATGATCGAGTCGCAATCGAAAATCTAGGGTTTCAGTAATCGTGCGAGAGAGAGAGAGTCGTGGATTGCTAACAAATTGAATTTCTGTGAGAGAGTCGAACAGTTCTCTCTCTGTTCCACACACAACCCGCGCGCTATCAGAGCCTTCAATGTGCTTTTGCCATTAATCGGGCCAACTGATTACCTCGTCGTCGACCGAGCAGAGGCGATCAAGCTAAGAGAGAGACTACGAGAGATAGTCGGCGCCGAAGATTAGGATTTCAGTAATTGCTAGAGAGAGAGAGCAGTTGCCGGAGAGAGAGAGAGAGAGAGAGAGAGACATCGTGGGAGCCAGTTGCCGGAGAGAGAGAGAGAGAGAGAGACATCGTGGGAGCAGTAGACATCGTGGGAGACGGTAAATGGAAATAACATTTTAACATGATTAATAGTACTTTTTAAAAATTGAAATAACATTTAAAAATTGCATCCGAAATAGCTATTTTAAAAGGGATCCGAAAAATCTAATTAAACAGTTAGTATTTTAACATGAGTTTATCATTGTTTGGGCTATACCGACGCATTTTATAAACTGTGACTAAAAGTTAAAAAAATAGTAACGGTCTATAAAAAGTCGTCACTAAAGACTCCTTTTCTAGTAACGCTTTGAAACCGTTGTTATTTTCTACCTATACCATCAGTTATTTATACCGTTGGGATAAAAACTGTCAGGAGATCCCCATTTTCTTGTAGTGAAAGGCTTCATCCATTCAAGATCCATCAGCACTAAAGCATGTGGGCCAAAATGATTCCTCTCCCAGTACCAGGGATGGAATGCAAAATGGAGCACCCTATCACGCGGAAAGAGTTATGTGCACTTCTAAGGTTGTTGAGGTTGTTTTTTGGAACTGTGGAGTTGTGGTCATAGTATTTTGATGATATATGTGTCTTACTTCTTATGTTGGTTATGTTGTAGTTGGCACATAGGTCTTGTTAAACAGTTTATTTCATAAAAAAGGGAACTCATCAACTGGAGTAATTTTATGTTATTTTTACCCCCACCAAAAATTCGAGGAGGATGTACGAATGCTAGGTCTAAAAATTAAAAAGCATGAAGCGAACATCAAACTTTTGAAGTCACAGAAAAATAGCTTGGATGACTCCATTCTAGATATGCAAGGTATGTTGTCCTTAATTCTCAGTTAGAAGTAACAGTCCTCTAAAATTTACTTTCACATTTCTTAATCTAATGTTCTAAAAATAGAATGTTTATTGGAAAAATCCACGAGAGTGATGGGTGCTTTTCAATTTGAAGTTTCTGTAAACACAACTCAGTCAGTTGTATCATATATCCAAGGTCCTACACTTGTATACACGTCCAAGATGAACATCCTTCTCTCTGATTAACATGGTTTTGAGTTGGGAAGTTGATGAGTTATGCACTCACTTTATTTTGTGGAGTTATTGAATTTTAAGTTTGAACTTTAGTGGAACCATTTTTGAAGTGAAATAGTTGTTTGATGAAGTTCAATTGATTTTCTTGTTGTCATGTATTTTTTGCCTCTATTGTTCTCTTATATTTCTTTTTCTGACAATTATTGTCTCAGTTAGTCTTGGGAATTATCATTCTTTGAGTTTGCTTGTGATCAAAGATGAGGATCATATGCGTATCAAAAGTGAGGAGGAAAGTTTTGAAGATATAGTAAGGCATGACACGTCATGCTAGTCAGGCTCCTCATCTTGCATTGACCAAGGATGTGTTGGGTATTGTTGCTCAACTTGGGAAACTGGATGGTGACAATCTCAGCAGGTGAGTTGAAGTTGCGAACCTTCGTGTTTTTTTAGTTGTGTACTCTGCGGTTAGGCTATTGGTATGGCTTTTTATTTGGCATTTTTTATCGTTGTTCAGCGGTTTACTATGGATACACAAAGCATTAATTGTCACATGCTAATGACATAGAGGCACTGATTGAATAGCCAGTAGGCATATTATGTCTTTGGGTGCCGCACTTTAATTTTGACTCAAAGTGACCTAAAAAGCTAAAACTAATGATAAAAAATCATTTTCCCAACAGCTTATGTAGTATATAAGACGTGTTGTTTGTCTACCTCTGGAGCCAGGCTTCTCTCAGAGTGCCTTGGGATAGAAACTATGTTGGCGGTTGTCTGCATGACTAATGAAGGTGTCAAAGGTCGAGAAGCATATGAAAAAGATGGTTCTATAATTAAAAATTCTGGTGTTCACGAGGTTGGAATTTCTATGGGGAGGCAACTAGATGGCCGTTTTCTTGTCATTTGTCTTGAAAATCTACGGTATGTGGCCCACTTACCATATTCTTCTTGAGCAGTCTGGAGTTCTAAGTTTAGGATTCTAAAACATTTACTCTCTTTGTTTTCAGACAGTATAGTGGTTCATTTGTTGATAAATGACCCCTAGAGGAGACTTGATCTTCTGAAGCCAAGATTACCCAACGGGGGGATCTCCACCTGGCTTTCTTGGGTTTGCTGTGAATATGATTAATATAGATACTGACCATTTATCATGTCTCAGAGCCTCTGCGAATGGCCTAAGGCAAACTCTTTTCTATAATCCCTTCTCTCGTCTTCAAGTGTACAAAACAAGGGCAGACATGTTGCACGCTCTTCCTTGCATCAAAAGAGGGAGCTATATCTTTAGATGGTGGGATGATAAAGAGTACCGGAATATTTTATATGGGCAGTATGTAAGAGTCTCGGACTGATAGGGAATTTCACTGAAGAATGATAATAGATGCCTTCCAAATTTCCTCTGCAAAAATTACTATGATTTGTTGCAACTCTTTGTTTTTCTTTTTTCTTTTTGCGTTATGTTTAGTTTAATAATAAAAGTCTTTGGTACCCTTTTTAGAAGCTTTGTCGTGTCCCTTACTATGTGATTATGAGAATATTAAGCTCTGCAATTTTTTTCCGTTCAAAAGTAGCCAATGATTTCGTTCAGTCTCAGATGTTCAATCTATTTGTATTGAAAAGGTTAACTTGTTATGGGCCTATGGCTGTTGCCAAAGATACACTTTCTCCAATTCTAATATTCTGTTTTAAAGATGCAGATTTTCATTTCTCTGTTTGAAGGTGATAGGGTTTAGTGCACACTCAAGGGTAGAGTTCATAACTATTCTTAGTGTGATTGTAAGAGATCACTTTTTGGGCACGTTTGATTGTTGGATAACTTACCTCTGGACTGGACTATTTTATTTTAGTCCACTTCAAGCCCTTTTTTTTTTATTGCAGTCTGGATAGGATTGACAAGTCCAAAATTAACTAACATAGTGGGTCATTGATGGGATAAAATAGTACCATCCAAGGGGTAGTATTGTTTTTGGAGGACTAAACTAATTTTTTACTAAAATGACCCTCAATTAAAACTCACTCACAAAACCTACCACTCAATTAAATCTATCACCCATAGAAGCAATTTTTTAGAATTTCTAAAAATATTTTTGAAAATATGAATCCTAGAATGCTCCTTCCATCTCTCATCTTTGTTTTGAGTGCTTATGTAAATTTTTATCTCAAGTCTCGTTCGAAGTAAATCAGGTCCTTCGATTAAGTTTCATCATGTGCTTGCTTTACTATTACCACCATTGAATTCATAAACAAATAGTGCCGCTGATCATTGATCATTGAAATATCCTTCAATCTCCCAATATACTTTATTGCGCTGTTTATTGTTTCCAAGAACTATATTTTTTATGATTTTTAGTAACTTTATTTACTTCTTTAATTTATTGAAATGGGTTTTGTCATATCAGTTTATTATTTCATTTATCAGCAACTTAAAAAAAAAAATTGAACGGATACTGATAAGCATCTTGTGTTACACGTAGATGGACAATAACAAGGATAGTTCTTGATTTCTTGTGATAGTACTTCGGAGGAAGCTGAGTATAGAAAAATAAATAATAGCGCAGTAAACCAACACTACAAGAAAACTCACAATTGCCGACCAAATCCTTAGTCGGCCAATGATATCCATTTTGTCGGGAATTAGAATTGCCGACCAAATATGTTGGTCGCGCCGTTTGTCGCGAATATGCTGTCGGCAATAGTAATGGCCGACTAAATAAACGTTGGTCGGTAAATAGCAGACCATTGCCGACTAAATTTTTGGTCGGCCATAGGTATACCAGCGCCGACCAAAAATCTGGTCGGTAAATAAAGGACTATCGCCGACTAAGACGTTGGTCGGCAATAGTTACTATTGCCGACTAAAGATTGGGTCGGCAAATAGCAAACCATCGCCGACCAAAATTGGGTCGAGAAATATGATACCATTGCCGACCACATATTTGGTCGGGAAATATGGTACTACTACCGACGAATGATTTTAGTCGGCAATAGTATAACCATCGCCGACGAACATATTTGTCGGCAAATGCATGGATTACACAATTCAACAGAATAATAGCCGACTAAATTAATTGGTTGGCAAATGAATAGATGGAACAATCGCCGACTAACTTATTTGGTCGGCAAATAATGGAGCCATATATTTTTTTTACAAAAATATTACCCTCTTAATAATTATTTTTTGTTCCTAACATATTCAAGCTACAAACCATTCTCCCAATAAAGCCATCAATTACGACAAATTAATTGAAACCATCAACTACAGACAATTTGCAACCTTGTTTACTATAGACAAATCAAATACTTAATAAATCAATATCTAAATACATGAATCCAAACATAATTACTAGTTCAAAGGCCAAAGGCTATACTAAAAGTTGAACTTAAGAGAAAATCTATAACAAAAAGCTAAATTGCTAGGATATCTAAGAGTCAACAACTATAAGAGAGTTTGTTGTCAAAAGTCCAACAAAGATAAGAGACCCATTAGCAAAAGTAAATCCATGTGAACTCCATTTTTTACCTGTTAAAAAAACAAACCACAATCAAAATTCATCAAACTAATAAAGTGCAATTCAATGTACATGAAAGATGAAAAATAAACAAAAAATGAATTGTGCACCACCTACGCCTATTGCACAGTTAGGATTCAAAAACAAAAAATGCAATAATGACTTAACTAGAAAATAAAAAAACATGATACATTTGGGGTTTTAGAGTTTACAATATTAGGATTGTAAGAGTCGTGGTTTGATTTTAGGATTTAAGGTTTAGGGTTCCACATCTGTGGTCGATGGTTCAGGGCTTCAAGGTTCGAGACTCGATTTTGGGGTTTAGGGTATTGACTTTTAGGTTTATATGATTTCGGGTAAAGCTAATATGGTGTAAGGTTTACGGAATAAGATTTAAGATGTAGTGTTTAAAGTATAATGTCTAGGGTTAGGGCATAGTGTATAGGATTTACAGGACCATGGTTGAGGGTTCATCGGCGGTGGTGCGGACAAATTGATTAAAATAATGAATTGTGCACCACCTACGCCGACCAAATACTTGGCCGGTAATGGTGTAAAACCAACGCCGACCAAAGTTTTAGTCGCCCATTGTCTTAAAAAATTGGCGCCATTACCGCCCAAGAAATTGCGCAAGTATATTTTACCGACTAACTCGTAATTTGTCGGGAAAAGAACCCCAACGCCGACTACACAATCGGTCGGGCATTGTGCACCACCTACGCCGACCAACGATTTGGTCGGCAATGGTTTAATATCAACGCCGACCAAAATATTTAGTCGCCCATTGTCTTAAAAAATTGGCGTTCTTTCCACCCAAAAAAATGCGCCAGGAGAGTTACCGACAATTCACTTATTTGTCGGAGAAATGACACCAACGCCGACCAAATTAGTGGTCGGGAAGTTTTTTTAAAACCTACGCCGACTAAAGTTTGCGTCGGGAGTTTTGTAACACCTACGCCTACCAAATGTTGGTCGGTAAACGTGTTAAAAAAAAATGGCGCGTTTTTTTCTTTTGATGGCGGGATTTGTAACACCTACGCCGACCAAAGGTTGGTCGGCAAAAGTGTTAAAAAAAATGGCGCGTTTCTTCCTTCTGATGGCGGAATTTGTAACACCTACGCCGACCAAAGGTTGGTCGGTAAAAGTGCTAAAAAAATGGCGCGTTCCTTCCCTGTGATGGCGGGATTACCATTGCCGACGAAATAGTAATTTGGTCGGCCATTCATGCGTATGTTGCCGACTAAACATTCTTAGCCGGGAAAGGTGACATGTTGGGCGACCAAATGAAATTTGGTCGGCATTTGTGGTCGGCAATTCTGTTTTTTGTTGTAGTGCATTGGAAGTTTAGAAGTATTCAAATTCCGTGAGATAACATTTCCATCATTTAAATCCTACCGTTTGGTAGAGAGATTTCATTTTACAGCTTGCTACTTGCAATGGTTAATCTTTCACTTAATTCCTACATATCTAATGCAGGTGATGCACTGCGGTAGCCCTGTTGGAGCGATTGAAAAGATTGCTTCAGGTTAAGACCATTTCCCTATGAAGATTTTCACTTCCTTTGCCTACTGAATAACCATTTTTCTATCACCCTTAATGAATTTTTTTAAAGACAATGGGGCAAATTGTGCTTGTATTGTGCTGAACTCGCCGGTCAAGTTCTTTAGCTATGAGCAAACTTCTAAGTATGAAAATTTGTGGTTCCTTGACAAACATAACGATGCTTTGAGAAGTGGTTATGCTCTGCTGTTGGCTGTCCTCCTCTGCTTTATTATTTTCCTTTTCAACTTGCTGAATGATTCCTGCATTTTCATTTCTTGCTATGTCGCAACAGGACTATCTTATTGTTTAAACAACAGCAAACTGGCAATGGTACGTCCATACTAATCCCTTTTTGTTTTTTGTTGTCTTCGTTCTGTTCCCTAATTCATTTTTGTGGATTTCAGCCTTCATCTCAATAGTTTATTGTGCACTTGGGAGTAATGTGTTTTCACTCATTGTTCATCATATGTCTCTCCTTTTTCTCCTCTAAAGAGAAATATTTCTTTTATTATGGGCTCATTAGTCACTTGCATAGGTTGAGTTTAGGCATATATCTACAGATATAGGTGAGATGCATTAAGTTTGTTACTTAAACCAGAAAAAGATATGATACCTTTGCATGAACATTGCATCTTATGCACGAACTCAATTCATGAATTGTATTAGAATTTAAGTCGATCCATATATAACATCTACCTTGCATACTATTCCATTTTGTCCATTGATTTCTCATAAATTTCTCTTCTAGTTATTCACCTGGCTGCTTGTGCCTTAGCTAATTTGCCTGCCCATGGCGATAGTAGTGAAAACAAAGCTGCTGTTGGAGTTGGAGAAGAGGAAGGTGCTATTGTAAGCACTTGTGCAGCTTACTCAATCTCCCCATGAAGGTGTCGGGTAGTTCAACTTGGATCTGGAATTGGTTGACTCGTTTGAATCTGAAGTAATATCATCAGCAATGACATAAGATTGCAAGTATATTTTTTCGATTTTGTTATCATTTTGTGCAACGATGATCCAAATTACTGCTCAAGGGAAGAATAGCCCAACCTTAGAGAGTAGATTTTCATTCCAAAACTTTACGGTTTCAGTTGCACTATAATTGGAGCCATGTAAACACAAAGTTGCCGTTACCTCAGCCTTGGTCGGCCGTGGAAAGACTACGCTACAGTCATGTTTATGCAATCTTGCAAGAGTTTTGATGTACTCTTAAATTGTGATAAGTTTATATAATGTAATTTGAATTCTGATATATTAGTTTCATTTTTCTTTTTAATGAAAATTCAAGTTTATGAAATGGAGTTTAGATTATGAATATGTTCCTTTTAATAAGAGCATGTTCAATGTTTTTCAAATTGTAAGAAAATAATTAGACCAAGTTGAACTACAGTGATGCTTTTACAACCGTCCATAGAAAGGTAAATTATTTATACCAGCAGTTGTAAGTATTGTTAAATAAACTGTTAGGAAAATAAGACTTATACCAGCACTTGCAAAAAATGTCGTTATAACCCTACAGCGACGGTCATCTCGCGACGCTTTAGCTAATGTTTTTCCAACTGTTGGTATAGCCTTCTTGGATCTGTAGTAACGCTTTTAGGATCTTTTGTGACAATTTAGACCGCTGTTAAATCTAAAAATTTCAGTAGTGTAATGTCGGTCTCGACATTTGGGTTGCCCAAGCGCGACTTTAGGTTGGTTGTTCACTTAGTATTAATAATTAATTTATTTTCGGTGCATTTCTATTTTTTTTTATATTTATGAAAAAAAATTATTGCCCCGAGCCGGGGAGTTGTCTGAGCCAGGAGGCTTGCGAGGTTGCTGGCCTTGTATAGGAGATAAGATATGGATGGAGGAGGAGTGTAAATTTTATTTTCTTTCAGGCAGATAAAATTTAAACTCCGGATATTATATTTGTGGTCTAAGATACAAATTTCTAATATGACAATTCGAATCGTCATATCTAGAGTCTAAATTTTATACGCTCATATGGTTGCTAACAAACAAGACCACCTTAGTCTTAAACTTCACATGAATGTACTAAAGAGGAGGGAGGAGGGAGTTGGATCACTACCAGGAGGGGCAGCGACCACCCTATGATTTTCTCATTGAGGGTGGCCATGGAACCAAATGGGCCCCATGGTTGATATAAAGTCTCTTTTTTGTCATTTACTTTTTGTAAAACTTTAGTTGTGCAGCTTAGTTTAAGTGTATTTTGACTAGTTATTCAGTGCAAGTTTGATATCTTTCATCCCTTAGTTGGGGGTCAAGAGATGAATCCGTTCTATAAGAATAGAATCTGTAAGGTCTTGAAGTGAGACTTACAGAAAATTTCTAAGTGCTATGAGATATTTATATGAATTAAGTATGCTTTAAAAAATGGCAATAGCCCCAGTTATCTTGAAACCCAATATGCATCAAAGTGCATAAAGGCTAGCTTGGAATCTAACAAATTCTTCAAGTGGTCTACTTACAATTTGTAAAAGATGGAGGAGGTATTTTGGGATTAATGGTGGTGTGAAGAAAAGATATGAGTAATGCTATGAACATAAATGTTCTGGACATATTCAAATGCAGATATATTTAGAATCGTTAGATGCATATACAATCCTCAATAATTTATAAATTTTACGTGTATCTAATAGTTCCGTGAACGTCTATATTTTTATATTTTTCCAAAAGATATAGGTGAACACATAAGGTTGATAGGGGTGTTGATTTTCGTGTGTGAATGAAAGAGGTTAACATCCACGTCAACGGCATCGTTTGTTGATATCATTGAGCCTAATATTCGCTTCTCTTGTTTTTTTTCTCTTTCTCTGGTCTGGTCTTTTGTCGTAGATCGATATATCTATGCCGTCTCTCTCTCTCTCTCTCTCTCTCTCTCTCTCCCCTTTCATCTAGAAATCCTCCCAGACATGATAATCTTAAAAATTTACGGAAGACACACTTAAATTTACATCGAACTCTTGCAAACCCAATTCCTAATTTTCTTTCTCAACGACTCTAAATCAAAAATCTAAAAAGCCATCGAAGATACGACTTCGAGATTTTTTAAATTCTTAAAAAATACGACTCCAAGCTGCGATATTTTGAAAATTCTTGAAGATTATGACTTCAAGATTTTTAACTGAGACTCAGAGATTACGACTCTCAGATGAAAATTTTGAAACTCTTTGAAGATTTGACTCAAGGTTTTCGAGAAAACTCGAAGATTACGACCACAAGTTGAAACTTTGAAACTCTTTGAAGATCAAACTTCAAGATTTTGAGAAGGAGGCTTTGAAGATTATAACTTCACGTAGAAAACTTTGAAGCTCCTTGAAGATTACGAGCTCAAGGTTTGTGAAAGAGACTTAGAAATGTGACTCCGTGTCGATAAACGTGAAAATTCTTGGCAATTCAATTCTAAGATTTTGTTCAAAATTCTTGAAAATTCGATTCCAAGATTTTGTGATAGACTTAGAAATCCGATTCTCAGCCAAAATCCAAAAATGTAGGGAGATTACGACTCCAAGGTTTTAAAGAGGTCGGCTTGGAATTCGTGCCCCCAAGGGCCTTCTGAACAACCAAAACTTGCCGGCATCGTTAAATTTTATCCTAATCACTGTCAATGGACTTGTACCACGTACTGGTAAATAGTATGAAGTTCTAATGATTTGGCGAAGTTGGTGCTGACATCATCATGCCTTGATTTAGAGGCTTCCTTAGTTCCTATCCAATCCGAAGGGCAAAGTCATCTTTTTACATCCAAATCTTCTCCGACCCAACTAGCACAATCTGATTGAATCCTGGAGTAGATCAATACCCTTTCATACACAGTTGAGGCATCTCGAGTTGATCGTGTTAACCTTTGAAACTTGTTTCTGATGAAATGCCCGCCCAGGGGCAAAATGGTCATTCTGCACGTAAGATTCTTTTGAACCCATTCTGATGGCATGTTTCATGATAATTTGAGGGCTGGGGGACAAAATCTAGTATCAACAGCTGCCCCTCTTTGTCTGCTCTTGGCAAAGTGAAGGGCACACAAAGAATATAAGATGCCAAATTTTGTCTCACCGCGATTGAAAATCAGGCCGTGCTGCGCTATTTTGAAACTGCCATTGACAGCTGCTCCGCTTTGAATATCCGGGAAAACATCGGCCTTGTCTTGAAACTAGGGTGGGCTGGGACTGATGTGCATGTCTTGAAACTTGAGAGTCAAAGAACTGATCTGTTTGTCTTCCCTTTTCAATACATTATTCTGAGTTCTTCGAGTGGTGAATTCAATTGGCATCTCCCCTGCATCCTTCGAGGAAACTCTTTCCTGAAAATGATAAGTTGGGTTATTTATTGAAAAGTATGAAACTTACAAAATTACCTTTAAAAATTCGATTTCGAATGAATACTTGCTAATCAGGAACTTTTGACTGTAAAATCCTTGAAAATTTGATTCCAACATTCATAACTTACGTCAAATCCTGAAATTTAATTACAAAATGGTGATAAGACCTGAAAATTCTAACTCCAAGGTTTCTGAAAGTGAGATTTTTTAAAATTTGATTATGAAACCAGAGTTGCATGAAAAATGCTGAAAATGTAAGGGTTCCATGGAGCATTTGAGTCCATGGGGATGCCGAAAATGTAAAGACTTCTTGGAACATATGAGTCATAGGAAAAATGTTGAAAATATAAGGGTTTCTCTAAATATTTGAGTATATAGGAGATACAGAAAATGTAAAGGCTTCCAGGAACATAGGAGTTCATGGGAGATGTTGAAAATATAAAGGCTTCATGGAACATGCAAGTCCATGGAAAATGCTAGAAATATAAAGGTTTCCTAAAACATATGAGCCGCAAGGAAAATTGTGAAAATGTAAAGAAGTCATGGAACATGCGAGTCCATGGAAACTGCTTAAAATGGAAAAATTCCCCGGAACATGGGAGTCCATGAAAAATGTCTGAAATTCTTGAGAAATACAATCTCAAGATTGGCTTGATAAAGACTCTTGAAACTTCGATTTCAAGGTTTATATGAGAAAAACTCTTGAAAATTCGATTACATGGTTTGAATGAGAAAAACTTTTAAAAATTCGATTTCAAGATTTCTATGTGGATTGAAGATCTGACTTCATGATATAAGAGAGGGTTGAAGATTACGACTACGAACCAAGAAATTAATGAAAATCCTTGAAGATTACGACTTCAAATTTTTTTTAAAGACTCAAAGATTATGACTCTATGTGAAAAATTTAAAAAGTCATCAAAGATACGACTTCGAGATTTTTGAAATTCTCAAAGAATACGACTCTAAGTTGCGATATTTTGAAAATTCTTGAAAATTACGACTTCAAGATTTTCAACTGAGACTCAGAGATGAAAATTTCGAAACTCTTTGAAGATTTGACTCAAGATTTTTGAGAAAACTCGAAGATTACGACCCCAAGCTGAAACGTTGAAACTCTTTGAAGATCAAACTTCAAGGTTTTGAGAAAGAGGATTTGAAGATTATAACTTCAAAGTAGGAAACTTTGAAACTACTTGAAGATTACGACCTCAAGGTTTGTGAAAGAGACTTAGAAATTTGACTCCATGTCGAAAAACGTGAAAATGCTTGGCAATTCGATTCCAAAGTTTTGTTCAAAATCTTTGAAAATTCGATTTCCAAGAATTTGTGAGAGACTTGGAAATCCGATTCTAAGCGAAAATCTAGTAATGTGAGATTATGACTCCAAGGTTTTGAAGAGGTTGGCTTGGAAATTGTGCTCTCGACGCCCCATTCTGAACAACCAAAAATTGTCGATGTCGTCAGATTTTGTCCCAGTCACTATCAATGGGCTTGTACCGTCGCACTGGTCAATAGTATGAGGTTCTCATAATTTAGTGAAGTTGTCTCATGAATGGTGGTTGTTGAGCGCACTAAATTACATATTAATGTGGCTCAATACTTCCACTTTAGCATCTAAGCATATGAGTAATCATCGTTATATTTATTATTGCACGCATAGATGTCATTGTCTCATTACAGGTTTTCAAGCTCTAAATGTATGTTGAAAGGCTCCAATACAAACCAAAGGCACCGGGACCAATTATGGCATTGTTTAAGATCCAAGAGAAAACTCAAGAATGATAGAAGAGAAGCCGGAATGAAAATATGAAGAAGCCCAGGAAATTGAGACAAAACACTTCTCTATCGGTAGAAAATCAAGTTCTATCGGTAGAGGACCAGTCTCTATCGGTAGAGGAATGAAATCCAAGAAGTCAGAAGACTTTGCTATCAGTAGAGGATTAGTTTTATTGATAGAGGAAGGTTCACATTTTAGTTAGAACACTTCTCTACCAGTAGAGAAGTACTCTATCGGTAGAGAGTGCTTGACGCCCAATAAAAGCTGATTTTTAGCATTTTGCTCATTATCACCTTTTGAGATACCTTCTTCCACATTTTTCAAATTGTAAGAGGATGTAAGGGGACCTATTGTAGCATGAGTTTTGTCCACCTTTGACTTATGTTTGCATGTGTATGGGAGAAATAAATGGATCTCACACACTTAGACAATTTTTGAATACTTTCAACTTAGTTTTTGTTCTTGAGAGCTTCTCACTCTAATTCTTGAAGTTCTCCATTTTCCTGAGTATTTTCCTTCAAAAGTGTAAGACATATCTCATTGAAAAGTAAGTTAATCCAAAGTTTAGGTCATTTTGTGTTCACTCCATTACCTTATTTCTCCGGCAAGTTGCCGGAACCTTAGCTATTAACATCGAGTGTTGTATTTCTACAGATTTCTAGTGCTAGTTGGTAAGTTCACCCTTATTATTAAACTTTAGCCTTATCCTTCTTATTCTTTTCATGTTCATCATCTATTTCACAAGCATGAATAGCTAAACTTTCATAGGTTAGGTCTTAGGATGAAGTTTAACTAAAACTTACTCTTATTCAATATCTCCTAAACATTTTACAAGTTTTTTCCTAAATATATTCAAGTTCTCATTTAAAAAAAAAGAAGGTAGAGTTAGGCTTTTACTTAGTTATCGTCACGTTTTTGGTACAAATAATACTTAAGGCTATGTCCACCCTATTTTATATTATATTTTCTTGAACTTGAATAGCTTTGGAAACACATCTTTTGAGCTAAAAGACTGATTTTTCATCGAGTATTTTTCGATCTAGAAACCCTGATTGGAATCTAGATTGAGTCATAAGAGGAGATATTGTCTAGAGTAGATGTTTACATTAAATGGATTATGAAGACTAACCTTATTTCTTTAATCTTGTTTTATTCCCTCGTTTAATTCAATCTAGTTACTAATTTTCACCAAAACAAACTTTGAGATTGACGTCCGAAACGTCGAAAAATCAAATATCCGAAGTCTTTTAATCTAACTACCTTTTTTCGCGGATCGATACTTTGGACTCTCTACTATACCTCTTTTAAATCTTTGAGGGAAGTCTTATTTTTATAAATATTAAACCTTGATTTAGGCCGGCGCCCTAACGACGCACTTTTGCCGGTCAGTTAGTGGCCCTTGGCCTTGGTTCGTCCAATGGTAAAATTGTCTATTTTAGAGGTTGACTTGCCGAGTTTATTTTAGTTTGTTCTTGGAGCGTTCGATTAACCCCCAAGACATTCCGTTGACTTTATATTGAAATTTTTCATCAAAATTAGGGTGGTGACATCATCACGGCTTGATTAAGACACTTCCTTATAGTTCATGTTCAATCAGAAGGGCAAAATTATCTTTTTACATCCAAATCTTCTTCGAGCCTACTACTACAATAATCGTCAAAGATGACAGTTAAAAAATATCATTAAATGTGAAAGATGATAGTTTTACAACTGTCATCTATGGAGGTGACATTAAAAAGTTCTAATTTTTTATGACAATTGCAATATGCAATTGTCATTAGTATCTATACAGTTGACACTTTATAAGTTTCATTTAAAAGTATAAGATGACAGATTATAATTTTCATCGTTAACTATAAATATGATAGTTATAAAGCATCATTAAAAATAACACTATTACCTATTAACCAATACCTTACGCACATTCTCTCTGAACATTACATCAAACATAATATACATGAGATATTTACAATATCTAATACATGTGTTCAACATCTTACGCAAGTTTTTTGTTTCAATATCAGTTGTACTGGAAATTGATATTATAAAGAGGGATTATATGACAGTTTTTTTGGTAGACTGACATCAATACTTATTTTAATTTTTTCAATGATAGATTTGCAAAAACTGACATATTATTTAAGGACCATTGTGGTGGTATGATAGTTTTTTTGTAGACTGACATCAATACTTATTTTAATTTTTTCAATGACAGGTTTGTAAAAATTGACATCTTATTTAAGCACTATTGTAGTAGCAATGACAATTTTTTTTTATAAACTGACATCAATATTTGTTTCAATTTTTTTAATGACAGCTTTGAAAAAGCTGACATCTTATGGGAATTTTAATGTCACTTTTAATAATATTGACATTATAAAAAGATTACTTTGTTTCAATGTCAGTTTGAATCAAAATTGACATTAAAAAATTGCCATAAAAATTTTACTATTTAGTTTCGATGTCAATTTTATTCAAAAGCGACATCATAAAGAGCTAATATTATATGACAGTTTTATTTGTAAACTAATATAAATAATTATTTCAAATTTTTTTAATGACATATTTCTTAAAACTGACATCTTAGTCAATTTGGTAGTGTCATCTTTAGCGATTACTGTAGTAGTGAATCTGATTGAATCCTAAACTACATCAATATCCTTTCGTACACAGTTGAGGTATCTCGAGTTGATCGTGTTGACCTTTGAAACCCGTATCTAATGAAATACCCGTCCAGGGGCAAAATGGCCATTATGCTCGTAAGCTTCTTTTGACCCCATTCTGATAGCATGTTTCATAATAATTTGAGCGATGGGAGCAAAATCTAGTATCAATAGCTACCCCTCTTTCTCTGCTCTTGGCAAAGTGAAGGGCACACACAGAATATAAGATGCCGAATTTTGTCTCACCGCGATTGAAAATGAGGCCATGCTACTCTATTTTGAAATTGCCTTTGACAGCTGCTCCGATTTGAATATCCAGGATAACATCGGCCTTGTCTTGAAACTAGGGTGGGCGAGGACTGATGTGCATGTCTTGAAACTTGAGAGTCGAAAAACTGATCTATCTATCTTCCCTCTTTCACGCATTATTCTGAGTTCTTCGAGATGGTAAATTCCGTTGGCATCTCCCTTGCATCCTTTGAGGAAACTCTTCCCTGAAAATGATAAGTTGGGTTATTTACTGAAAAGTATGAAACTACTAGAACAAAACTATTTCCAAAAATTCGATTTCAAAAAAATACTTGCTAATCAGGAACTATTGATTATAAAATCCTAGAAAATTCAATTCCAAGGTTCACAGCCTATGTGAAATCCTGAAATTTAATTATAAAACTATGATAAAACCAGAAAAGCTTCAGAAATCTGACTCCAAGGATTCTGAAAGTGATATTTTTGAAAATTCGATTCCGAAACCAGAGTAACATGGAAAATGCTGAAAATTTACCATGGAGCATTTGAGTCCATGGGAGATGCAAAAAATGTAAAGACTTCCTGGAACATATGAGTCACAGGGAAAATGCTAAAAATGTAATGGTTTCTCTGAACATTCAAGTCTATAGAAGATACTGAAAATGTAAAGGCTTCCTGGAACATAGGAGTTCATGGGAGATGTTGAAAATGCCAAGGTTTCATGTAATATGCGAGTCCATGAAAAATACATGAAATGTAAAGGTTCCCTAAAACATACGAGCCGCAAGGAAAATTGTGAAAATGTAAAGAAGTCATGGAATATGCGAGTCCATCGAAAATGCTGAATGTAAAAATTCCCTGGAACATGGGAGTCCATGAAAAATGTGTAACGACCCGAGATTTTGGTGAATTAAAATTTAATTAAGATTGTTTTAAATAATTAGTTCATAATAATTTTTATTTTTCGAATGGACGAATAAGATTGAGTGACTTGACGGGACGTGTTACACTATATAATTTTTCCTTTCTTCCTCATTTTCTCTTTCCCAGCCGTTTGGGGGTTTTGCCTCATGGCTTTTGATTGTCCATTCATGGCATTGATAAAATTTAATAAAGAAATCAGTTTTTTTTTCCTTATTATTATTATTTAAGATAGTGTAATAGCTTTTAGGTTGAGAAAATTTAGTGTTAAGGCATATATACATATTAGTATTCCACGTTATTTTGCATATTTACAAGTTAGAGAGAGAAAGAACTTTGAGAGGGAGGAGAATGGTTGCCAAAAGGTCGGTTTTCCTAGAAGTTCAAGTCTTTCCGAATCTATTTTTGTTCTCCGATACTTTGTTTCTTCATCAACCGAGGTAGGATTCCGTACCTACCGCCCTTAGATTCATGTATTGCTTGTTTTTGTGTGAAAATAAGTTGATCACGTTCTTCAATTTTTTTTATATAACCCATCCTCAATAGATTCATGAATAATATTCCTTTTGTTCTAATAGTTTTCCTAATTTGTGTATAAATATGTTTCAGATGCATCTCGTAGGAAATTTGCGTACCAATTTGTCTTTGCAATGCGAAACCCAGTAGGAGAAATCATACCTTCACTCTTAAGAGATTTTGTACTTTTTTATTTATTTATTTATTTGATATGATTTAAAAATTAACTCTGCTAGTTGATATTCATGAAAATTGGGTTCTTTAGGATATGTATTTATTTATTTTTGAAGGAATTGATTTGTTTTTCTTGACATACCCTTGTTCGTGAAAATCTCAATCTCATATTTTGTTTTTAGTTTGAAATTTGAGAACGAACGTGACATGAGTAGCTACAGTAAGACTTTAATATTTTCAACTCTTCAAAAAGTTCAGATATGAGCACAATCACAATGGTTTATTATCTTGATGCTGAGAAGAACACATGTTTAGTACTTAAGCCTTTCAGGATTATTATTATTATTTTTTTTTTTTTTTTTTTTTTTTAAAAAAAAATAATAACTTTGACATGATCTATCGTTTTCCCTAACCATATTAAGTTTAAACTCTTTATTTTGCTCAACAAATAAAGTACCATCAGTATCCATGCTTAGAGTAGTTTGGGCACATGATTATGAAAGCAAAACGTATTATCATATTATTATTCTTTTTCTTTTCCCTTTCCATATGGCTGATTGTTTAGATTCCAATTTTATATCTTCCGATTATATATCCTCCGATTATTAGAACTTGTAGTAGATTTTCATATTAATCACATATCTTAACTTTGCAAGCTTATTGTATTTAAATACATGTCTGTAAAAGTGTTGATAGGTTTACACATCGTTGTATGAATTTCTAAAATAAACTTTCAGCACGTACTATGCTTAGATTAAAGGACTTGCACAATTTATTTATTTATTTTTTTGGAATCATAAATTACCGATTAGGGTGTTTGATCACGTGTCTCGGCCCAATTGATGATACACTGTACGCTTGCACATGCATACACTCACAATTTATTTATATTTATGGATTCCCATGAGATTTCGTATGAGTAAGTTTACCGTTCGAGACTTTTTGATCAATACCATGTATGAATCTACTACTGAGTTATATTATGGATATTGTTGTTGTTGTCATGTCATTGGACTTCTGAACGGGTTATTTGAAATGTTGAAAACGTCTTGGTATAGTCGTTATGTTACCCGATTTTATATGAATTTTACTTAACTGTGTTTTGGGAAAACATAGATTGAACGTTAGGGACACCGGTTCGAATGGCACTTGGATAAGGCAGCGGAGGGTGTCGAGTGTGCATTATAATTAGTTGAACTGTATAGAGACAAGTAAGTGAACGTTAATGGAAAAGAGTAAAATTAGTTTTGGAAGGCCCGTCGGGGCAAGGTTATTGTTGGGCGTCGTCCCGTGTTTGATTTTGTTGATATGTTGAAAGGACCCCAACTAGGAGTTGTTGGAAACGGTTGAGGGTGACTTTGGGGACGTCTGCGAAGGCAGCTCCGGACCCCGAGGGAGTGACGGCCAGTGTCTTGGGCGTCCTTGAGCCGATTAAGGGGAAGCGGCTAAGGTTCGTTGGTACCTGACCTGGTGACGCCACGTTCGGTCGGATCTAACTAGGGTGAGGTAGTTATTGACCTGAGTGAACGGTAGGAGGTTCCTTCCTTATCGGGTCAGAATTCAAGTCGGGTACATAACCTCAGACTACAGACCCTGGATAGGTAAGGACTGGTCAATATCAACTGAGTGCCCTATGTTAGATAGTTGGGTAAGAAATGGCGTTCCTCGGTGGAATTCCTAGAAACTTAAAAGAACAAATTCATAATATACCTTTGTGTTTATCTTTTGGTATTTAGTTTATGCTGTTATCATTTGCGTTATATCTATGCATATCCTTTTGAGCATGCATGTTATCTCTGGGTTTGGTTGTCGGGTATTGTTTCCTACTGAGTTTCATTACTCATTTGGAGCAACTTCTCTGCCCCTGGTGTTTCATACCAGATTTCGATGAGCAATTGGAGAATCTACCTGAGCGGGAAGAGTTGGGAGTTATTGGAGAAGATCTTGATAACGTTTGGCTGTCTTACCTCTAGATGCTCTGTTTATCTTATTTTTTCAAATCAATGTAAACCCTAAGAGATATTTTTTGTCGATTTCACTTCCGCACTTAAAAAAAAATTCTGATTTATCATATTTCCTTGTATTTTGAATTAGTGACATTTCTTTGATTTATACTTTAATAATAAAATAAAGAAGAAAATATTTCAATTAATGTCTCGAAAAAGCGGGGCGTTACAAGTGGTATCAGAGCATAGGTTCACCGCTGCGACCTTGGGTAGAATGGGTAGATCACAGTCCGAGAGTTTATCCGTTTAGTTAGACCTTCTTTGGTTGTTAACATATGATATATGTAATTCTGTTATATAAATATTTTTAGTAAAAGATGTTTCATCAATTTCGACGCGAAATCAATCTATTACTCCAATCCCTACAAATTTAGCATAGCCCCAATAGATGAGGAGCTGAAAGAGAGAATTGTCACCCTACACACCGAACACCTCACGAGTTAATGAGAGGCGAGTCTTTGGAGTTGTGTGAGTAAGGAGAGAGTTAAGGTAGGTGAATTGACACGACGGTGAGATAATCAGGATTAGATAGAGGACACAATGTTTATATTTATGTGTTTTTTTTTTTGGAAGATTGTGAGCTTCAGCTTTCATAATTGTGCGAAGATGTGATAATTATTATGCGATCATATGCATCTATTTCAAAAATAAAAAGTAGAAACTTTTGATACAAAATACCTACTAGACAGACAATAGCATAAAAGGTAATGAAAGACACATCATTAACGCATATACCGTTACATGAAATTTCGAGGACGAAATTTTTTTTTAAGGGGGATAGATTGTAACGACCCGAGATTTTGGTGAATTAAAATTTAATTAAGATTGTTTTAAATAATTAGTTCATAATAATTTTTATTTTTCGAATGGACGAATAAGATTGAGTGACTTGACGGGACGTGTTACACTATATAATTTTTCCTTTCTTCCTCATTTTCTCTTTCCCAGCCGTTTGGGGGTTTTGCCTCATGGCTTTTGATTGTCCATTCATGGCATTGATAAAATTTAATAAAGAAATCAGTTTTTTTTTCCTTATTATTATTATTTAAGATAGTGTAATAGCTTTTAGGTTGAGAAAATTTAGTGTTAAGGCATATATACATATTAGTATTCCACGTTATTTTGCATATTTACAAGTTAGAGAGAGAAAGAACTTTGAGAGGGAGGAGAATGGTTGCCAAAAGGTCGGTTTTCCTAGAAGTTCAAGTCTTTCCGAATCTATTTTTGTTCTCCGATACTTTGTTTCTTCATCAACCGAGGTAGGATTCCGTACCTACCGCCCTTAGATTCATGTATTGCTTGTTTTTGTGTGAAAATAAGTTGATCACGTTCTTCAATTTTTTTTATATAACCCATCCTCAATAGATTCATGAATAATATTCCTTTTGTTCTAATAGTTTTCCTAATTTGTGTATAAATATGTTTCAGATGCATCTCGTAGGAAATTTGCGTACCAATTTGTCTTTGCAATGCGAAACCCAGTAGGAGAAATCATACCTTCACTCTTAAGAGATTTTGTACTTTTTTATTTATTTATTTATTTGATATGATTTAAAAATTAACTCTGCTAGTTGATATTCATGAAAATTGGGTTCTTTAGGATATGTATTTATTTATTTTTGAAGGAATTGATTTGTTTTTCTTGACATACCCTTGTTCGTGAAAATCTCAATCTCATATTTTGTTTTTAGTTTGAAATTTGAGAACGAACGTGACATGAGTAGCTACAGTAAGACTTTAATATTTTCAACTCTTCAAAAAGTTCAGATATGAGCACAATCACAATGGTTTATTATCTTGATGCTGAGAAGAACACATGTTTAGTACTTAAGCCTTTCAGGATTATTATTATTATTTTTTTTTTTTTTAAAAAAAAAATAATAACTTTGACATGATCTATCATTTTCCCTAACCATATTAAGTTTAAACTCTTTATTTTGCTCAACAAATAAAGTACCATCAGTATCCATGCTTAGAGTAGTTTGGGCACATGATTATGAAAGCAAAACGTATTATCATATTATTATTCTTTTTCTTTTCCCTTTCCATATGGCTGATTGTTTAGATTCCAATTTTATATCTTCCGATTATATATCCTCCGATTATTAGAACTTGTAGTAGATTTTCATATTAATCACATATCTTAACTTTGCAAGCTTATTGTATTTAAATACATGTCTGTAAAAGTGTTGATAGGTTTACACATCGTTGTATGAATTTCTAAAATAAACTTTCAGCACGTACTATGCTTAGATTAAAGGACTTGCACAATTTATTTATTTATTTTTTTGGAATCATAAATTACCGATTAGGGTGTTTGATCACGTGTCTCGGCCCAATTGATGATACACTGTACGCTTGCACATGCATACACTCACAATTTATTTATATTTATGGATTCCCATGAGATTTCGTATGAGTAAGTTTACCGTTCGAGACTTTTTGATCAATACCATGTATGAATCTACTACTGAGTTATATTATGGATATTGTTGTTGTTGTCATGTCATTGGACTTCTGAACGGGTTATTTGAAATGTTGAAAACGTCTTGGTATAGTCGTTATGTTACCCGATTTTATATGAATTTTACTTAACTGTGTTTTGGGAAAACATAGATTGAACGTTAGGGACACCGGTTCGAATGGCACTTGGATAAGGCAGCGGAGGGTGTCGAGTGTGCATTATAATTAGTTGAACTGTATAGAGACAAGTAAGTGAACGTTAATGGAAAAGAGTAAAATTAGTTTTGGAAGGCCCGTCGGGGCAAGGTTATTGTTGGGCGTCGTCCCGTGTTTGATTTTGTTGATATGTTGAAAGGACCCCAACTAGGAGTTGTTGGAAACGGTTGAGGGTGACTTTGGGGACGTCTGCGAAGGCAGCTCCGGACCCCGAGGGAGTGACGGCCAGTGTCTTGGGCGTCCTTGAGCCGATTAAGGGGAAGCGGCTAAGGTTCGTTGGTACCTGACCTGGTGACGCCACGTTCGGTCGGATCTAACTAGGGTGAGGTAGTTATTGACCTGAGTGAACGGTAGGAGGTTCCTTCCTTATCGGGTCAGAATTCAAGTCGGGTACATAACCTCAGACTACAGACCCTGGATAGGTAAGGACTGGTCAATATCAACTGAGTGCCCTATGTTAGATAGTTGGGTAAGAAATGGCGTTCCTCGGTGGAATTCCTAGAAACTTAAAAGAACAAATTCATAATATACCTTTGTGTTTATCTTTTGGTATTTAGTTTATGCTGTTATCATTTGCGTTATA
Source organism: Arctostaphylos glauca (assembly GCA_019985065.2). Classification (NCBI taxonomy): domain Eukaryota; kingdom Viridiplantae; phylum Streptophyta; class Magnoliopsida; order Ericales; family Ericaceae; genus Arctostaphylos; species Arctostaphylos glauca. The sequence continues at coordinate 33,626,439 of JAHSPW020000004.1, read as the reverse complement.
TCTATGCATATCCTTTTGAGCATGCATGTTATCTCTGGGTTTGGTTGTCGGGTATTGTTTCCTACTGAGTTTCATTACTCATTTGGAGCAACTTCTCTGCCCCTGGTGTTTCATACCAGATTTCGATGAGCAATTGGAGAATCTACCTGAGCGGGAAGAGTTGGGAGTTATTGGAGAAGATCTTGATAACGTTTGGCTGTCTTACCTCTAGATGCTCTGTTTATCTTATTTTTTCAAATCAATGTAAACCCTAAGAGATATTTTTTGTCGATTTCACTTCCGCACTTAAAAAAAAATTCTGATTTATCATATTTCCTTGTATTTTGAATTAGTGACATTTCTTTGATTTATACTTTAATAATAAAATAAAGAAGAAAATATTTCAATTAATGTCTCGAAAAAGCGGGGCGTTACAAAATGTCTGAAATTCTTGAGAAATACGATCTAAAGATTGGCTTGATAAAGACTTCTGAAAATTTGATTTGAAAGTTTTATGAGAAAATCTCTTGAAAATTCGATTAAATGGTTTGAATGAGAAAAACCTTTTAAAAATTTGATTTCATGGATTCTATGTGAATTGAAGATCTGACTTGATGGTTTAAGAGAGGTTTGAAGATTACAACTCTGAACCAAGAAATTAATGAAAATCATTGAAAATTACAACTTCAAAGTTTTTTTTAAAGACTCAATGATTATGACTCTATGTGAAAAATTTAAAAAGCCATCGAAGATACGACTTCGAGATTTTTGAAATTCTCAAAGAATACAACTCTAAGTTGCGATGTTTTGAAAATTCTTGAATATTACGACTTCAAGATTTTTAATTGAGACTCAGAGATTACAACTCTCAGATGAAACTTTCAAAACTCTTTGAAGATTTGACTCAAGGTTTTTGAGAAAACTCGAAGATTACGACCCCAAGTTGAAACTCGAAGATCAAGCTTCAAAGTTTGAAAAAGAGGCTTTGAAAATTAGAACTTCAAGCAGAAAAATTTAAAGCTACTTCTAGATTACAACCTCAGGGTTTGCGAAAAAGACTTAGGAATTTGACTCCGTGTCGAAAAACGTAAAAATTCTTGCTAATTTGATTCCAAGATTTTGTTCAAAATTCTCGAAAAATCGATTCAAAGAATTTGTGGTACTTAGAAATCTGATTCTAAGCCAAAATCTGAAAATGTAAGGCGATTACGACTCCAAGGTTTTGAAGAGCTCGGCTTGGAAATCGCGCTCCCGAGGCCCCATTCTGAACAACCAAAACTTGCCAGCGTCGTCAGATTTCATCCCAGTCACTGTAAATGGACTTGTATCGCCGCATTGGTCAATAGCGTGAGGTTCTCATGATTTGGTGAAGTTGTCTCGTGAATGGTGGCCCTGGGCCTTGGTTCGTGCAAGGGTAAAATTGTTTGTTTTAGAGGTTGACTTGTCGAGTTTCTTCTAGTTTGTTCTTGGAATGTTCGATTGACGTTGAAGACATTCCATTGTCTTTATATTGAGATTTTTCATCAAAATTAGGGTGGTGACATAATCATGGCTTGATTTAGACGCTTCCTCAGTTCCTGTTCAATCAGAAGGGCAAAATCATCTTCTTACAACCAAATCTTCTCCGAGCCTGCTGGCATAAACTGATTGAATCCTGGACTAGATCATACCCCTTCATACACTATTGAGGCATCTCGAGTTGATCGTATTGACCTTTGAAACCAGTTTATGATGAAATGACCATCCAGGGGTACAATGGTCATTCTGCACACAAGATTCTTTTGACCCCATTCTGATGCCATGTTTCATGATAGCCTGAGCGCTAGGTACAAAATCTGGTATCAACAGCTGCCCCTCTTTGTCTTCTCTTGGCGAAGTGAAGGGTAGAAAAAGAATATAAGATGCTGGATTTTGACTCACCATGATTGAAATCAGGCCATGCGACTCTATTTTAAAACTACCTTTGATAGCTGCTCCGCTTTGAATATCAGGGATAACGTCGGCCTTGTCTTGAAACTAGGCCGGCCGGGGACTGATGTGCATGTCTTAAAACTTGAGAGTCGAAGAACTGATCTGTCTGTCTTCCCTCTTCCATGCATTATTCTAACTTCTTCGAGATGGTGAATTCCATTGGCATCTCCCCTGTATCCTTCGAGAAATCTCTTCCTTGAAAATGATAAGTGGGGTTATTTATTGAAAACTATGAAACTACGAGAACAAAACAACATAAATTCGATTTCCAAAGAAGACTTGGTAATCAGGAACTTTTGACTTTCAAATCCTTGAAAATTTGATTCCAACGTTCATAGCCTGTGTGAAATCCTCAAAATTTAGTTACAAAATGGTGATCAGACCTGAAAATGAACAGAAATCTGACTCCAATGTTTTCTGAAAGTGAGATTTTTGAAAATTTGACTCCGAAACTAGAGTAACATGGACAATGCTGAAAATGTAAGGATCCCATGGAGTATTCGGGTCCATGGGAGATGCCGAAAATGTAAAGACTTCCAAGAACATATGAGTCGCAGGGAAAATACTAAAAATCTAAGGGTTTCTCTGAACAGTTGATTCCTTAGGAGTTGCTGAAAATGTAAAGGCTTCCTGGAACATAGGAGTTCATGGGAGATGTTGAAAATGTAAAGGCTTCATTGAACATGCGAGTCTGTGGAAAATGCTGAAAATGTAAGACTTCCTTAAACCATACGAGCCAAATGGAAAATAGTGAAAATGTAAAGAATCCATGGAGCATGCGAGTCCATGGAAAACACTGAAAATGTAAAGGTTCCCTGGAACATGGGAATCCATCAGAGATGTCTGAAATTCTTGAGAAATATGATCTCAAAATTTGCGTGTTGAAGACTCTCGAAAATTCGATTAAATGATTTGAATGAGAAAAACTTTTAAAAATTCAATTTCATGGTTTCTATGTGAATCGAAGATCTAACTTGATGGTTTAAGAGAGGTTTGAAGATTACGACTTCGAACCGAGAAATTAATGAAAATCCTTGAACATTACGACTTCAAAGTTTTTTTAAAGACTCAAAGGTTACGACTCTATGTCGAAATTTTAAAAAGCCATCGAAAATATGACTTCGAGTTTTTTGAAATTCTCAAAGAACACGACTCTAAGTTGGAATGTTTTCAAAATTCTTGAAAATTACGATTTCAAGATTTTTAACTGAGAGTCAGAGATTTCGATTCTCAGATGAAAATTTCAAAACTCTTTGAAGATTTGACTCAAGGTTTTTGGTAAAACTCGAAGATTACGACCCCAGGCTGAAACTTTGAAACTCTTCGAAGATCAAACTTCAAGGTTTTGAGAAAGAGGCTTTGAAAATTATAACTTCAAGCAAAAAACTTCGAAGCTACTTCCAGATGACGGCTGCAATGTTTGTGAAATGAGACTTGGAAATCTAACTCCGTGTCAAAAAATGTGAAAATTTATGAAAATTCAATTCCAAGGTTTTGCTCAAAATCCTCAAAAATTTGATTCTAAGGTTTTGTGAGAGACTTACAAATCTGATTCTAAGCCAAAATCTAAAAATGTGAGGAGATTACGACTCCAAGATTTTGAATAGGTCGGCTTGGAAATTATGCTCTCAAAGCCCCGTTCTAAACAACCAAAACTTACCGGCGTCGTCAGATTTTGTCACAGTCACTGTCAATGGACTTGTACCGCCGTGCTAGTCAATAGTATGAGGTTCTGATGATTTGGTGAAGTTGTCTCGTGAATGATGGCCCCGAGCCTTGGTTCGTGCAAGGGTAATATTGTCTGTTTTAGAGGTTGACTTATCGAGTTTTTCTGGTTTGTTCTTGTACGTTCAATTGACTTCCAAGACATTCCATTGGCTTTATATTGTATTTTTCATCAAAATTAGGGTGGTTACATCATCTCGGCCTGATTTAGACGCTTCCTCAATTCCTATTCAATCAGAAGGGCAAAATCATCTTTTTACACCCAAATCTTCTCCGAGCCTGCTGGCACAATCTGATTGAATCCTAGAACACCCCTTCATACATTGTTGAGGCATCTCGAGTTCGAGTTGATCGTGTTGACTTTTGAAACCCGTTTCTGATAAAATGACTATCTAGGGCAAAATGGTCATTCTACACGTAAGCTTATTTGAGCCCATTCTGATGGCATGTTTCATGATAGTTTGAGTGCTGGGGGCAAAATCTGGTATCAATAGCTACCCCTCTTTGTCTGATCTTGGCGAAGTGAAGGGTAGACAAAGAATACAAGATGCCAAATTTTGTCTCACCGTGACTGAAAATAAGGCCATGCCGCTCTATTTTGAAACTTCCTTTCACAACTACTCCGCTTCGAATATCCTGGATAACATCGGCCTTGTCTTGAAACTAGGTGGCCAGGGATTGATGTGCATTTCTTGAAACTTGAGAGTCGAGAAATTGATTTGTCTGTCTTTACTCTTGCATGCATTATTTTGACTTCTTCGAGATGGTGAATTTCATTGGCATCTCACCTACATCCTTCGAAGAAACTCTTTCCTGAAAATGATAAGTTGGGTTATTTATTGAAAACTGTAAAACTACGAGAACAAAACTACTTCTAAAAATTCGATTTCGAAAGAACACTAGCTAATCCAGAACTTTTGACTGTAAAATCCTTGAGAATTCGATTCCAAGGTTCATCGCCTATGTGAAATCCTGAAATTTAATTACAAAACGGTGATAAGACCTGAAAATAATCAGGAATTTGACTCCAAGTTTTTGAAAGTGAGGTTTTTGAAAATTCAATTCCGAAACCAGAGTAACATGAAAAATGCTGAAAATGTCAGGGTTCCATGGAGCATTCGAGTCCATGGGAGATGTTGAAAATGTAAAGACTTTCTGGAACATATGAATTGCAGGGAAAATGCTGAAAATGTAAGGATTTCTCTGAACAGTTGAGTCCATAGGAGATACTGAAAATGTAAAGGCTTCCTGGAACATAGTAGTTCATGGGAGATGTTGAAAATATAAAGGCTTCCCCTCTTTGTGTTCTCTTGGTGAAGTGAACGGCAAACAAAGAATATAAGAGGCGGTTTTGTCTCACCACGATTGAAAATTATCACGGCTTGATTTAGACGCTTCCTAAGTTCCTATTCAATAAGAAGGGCAAAATCATTTTTTTACATCCAAATCTTCTCTGCACATACCTCGACCAATTTTAAAGATTTTTCGTCACTTGCTCATTTTGTTACTAGAAGCGCTCCCAGGACTCACTCCTTCGGCTCCAACTTGTGCTACCACAGCTAGTCACATAGGACAATCATTGAGCCTTTGTTCGATTGACAATTGCAACACATAGTTGCTTCCATGGCTTTAGGCTTTTCAATGCCTCACTCATGCTAGCTTAGATCCAAATTACCAAGGTTGATGTGGTAGCGTGTTCATCCTGCATGCAAAGACTTAACGAACAACTACCTACTACAAGCAAAGATGCCTCTCTCAACAATAATTTCAAATGATTATTGGGTTAGTCCAAAACAAAACATAAAGAGATGATAAGAAAATATAAATACTAAACTAATCCACCTCATTCTTCAAGCAAAAAACACGGGTACTAATTTTCTCCCTTGAAAAAGACGGTGATTCCCTTTTTGTTGGAAGGACAGTATGCATAGGGTTCAACAATAGCTTGAGAAGAGGTGCCATCATCTAATAAGCTACAACTCTCTTTGGAAGCTTCCCAAATTCCTTACCCACCACTCCACTTTGAAACAATCTCCATGGAGTTTTGACATTTAAGCTTGATGGTTGAGACAGATTTCTCATTGTCCTATGTGCTTGGTCTTCCGGATGGTCCAATTCCTCATCTGGATGAATAAGGCCTCTCGTGCTGACTTAAGGCTGCTCGTCACATTTCTTTCCTATGTTGGGATGGGCATTCCCTTTATTTTGCATGTCATCCTTAGGATAGCGATTAGTCATGGGCGTAGGGCTGCCCTTTGAGGGTTCATTTGGGAGGGGTCTAGTGTTCGGTTTCCACGTGGTAGCGTGGAGTGAAGTACTATAGAGCAGGTTTCGCTCGGGTCAATGCATATTTGGTCGATTAGTTAGACTGCACAGCAACATGTGGTTATGAACTATTTAATGACAATATTCGATCGAAATTAATCGGTGAATGAGCAGAGTCAAATTCCCTGAAGCTTCCAATCCCGCCCTTGGACATGATCCCAAAATGCTTCCAATCCCACCTTGTACTTGAACAGAGCAAAAAATTAGAGTCTCCATTTTCCAACATACCACATGTAATGCGTCCCCATAGGAATTCTCGAAAGAGAAAGAACTCGAGAACAAACATTAAAAAGATCATTACTAGTCCCTTTACAAGATCCTTCCCCTCTATGTACTCTCTCAATTTCTTCCAATAATCTCCTTCCAACAGCAAGGTTGGTTCAACATCACTTCTTTCCTTGTTAGATTGTTCCCTAAATTCACTCCCACAATTATCATTCTTAGAGGGTGGGTTTGGCCTGTTCCTTTCTGTCTCAATATCTTTGGCTTTACTTTTGGCCATGGTTCAAAGCTTAAAGAAAGATGGAAGATGAGGACTCACCTAAATATTTCGTCGACTGAGTGAAACCTAGAGCAACCCTAGTGTCTCTGACTAGCAATGCAGTTCTCGATAGATGGTGATGGAGGAGAAGGTGATCGGTGGTCATGGAGATGGCAGAGGTGCTTCAAACGGTTGGGTTCCCTCAAAATCGCCAATTTTCTCTATTTGGCCTGCTCTAATAATCGCGTGGAATGAATGAGCGTGGGTTTGGGTTTAATATAGTAGCAGGGGTAGGGTTGGAAATCTTCTCGTCAAGTTCATCCGAATGAACCAGGTCTCTAGATAATTTTTTGAGGTTTTGGACTATAGGACATCCAAATGGATTGGATTGCTCATCTGAATGAAATGTGTCTCTGGATTGTGGAGCTTGGTTAAAAAATGTAAGTAATCTAAATGGAATGAAAACTCATCCGGATGAATGAAGGCTCTGTTTCTCAAAATGGGTTTGGACTTCATCTCATCCAGATGGAATGGCACCTCATCTGGATGAATTGATCCTCTGGATTTCCTTCCTCATCTGGATCATCAACCAGATATAACACTGTTTATGCCTTACATCCACGTCCACTTATACTTCATCCAAATGGAATAAACCATCATCTGGATGATCTGTATCAACTCTCAACTCAGGATTTGTGCTTTCAATAGTTGGTAATCCAAATGACCTGGTGCACATCCGGATGTATGTGGGATTTTTGCCAAAACTTGAATGACCACTCACAGGACACACCTAACACCGTATATCGACCGATTACCAATGGTTTTACACAAAAAGAGGTACGGGCTTGGTTCAAAATTATGGTCTAAGGGACTCATTTATGGTTTTAATCATAGAATATGGCCTCATATCATTTCCCGTGTCATGTTATGAGTTCAACTTAATGTCTTTACTTATCAACATGGCATAGAACATGGCATTTATTGTAACAAGAAAAACAAAGAGTTCAAGTAGACTATATGGGATATGAGAAACAAAAATGAATCTCCACTCTATTTAGATCAACTTCACTCGCATGCACAATCTAGCTCTACATTGTTCAACCAAATTCATGCTTATACACAAGAGGTAAGATGGCAACTTTGAAGCTCATGATATGCATGGTTCCAAACATAGTTAAGCATATGCCAAATGATTTCGTTCTTTACAAGGGAGATTAAGGTAAAATGCACAAAAACATACTAAAACACAACAAATTTTTGAAAATTTATAAAAAAATGGGACTAACCAACACTAATCTCTCCCTCCAACTTAAAGTTTACATTGTCCTCAATACAAGAAGACAATGAATCATAAAGAATAACAAAAATGGAAAGATCATACCTGGTATCTGGAATGTCAACCACTATATATCTCGACCAAGTTTGAGGATTTTTTGTCACTTGCACCTTTCATCACTAGAAGTGTTCCCAGGACTCACTCCTTCGGTTCCAACTTGTGGTAGCACAACTAGTCATTGAGCCTTTGTTGGACTGACAATCGCAACACATAGTCGCACCCATGGCTTTGGGCTCCTAAATGCCTCACTCAGACCCGCTTAGATTCAAATTACCATGCTGATTTGGTAGTGTGTTCATCCTACAAAGACTTAACAACCAACTACCTACTAACAGCAAAGATGACTCTCTCAACAAAAATTTCAAATGATTAGTGGGTTAGTCCAAAACAAAATATAAAGAAATGATAAGAAAATATAAATCCTAAACTAATCCACCTCCTTCTTCACGCGAAAGACATGGGTACTACTTTTCTCCCTCTTAAAAGACTGTGGTTCCTTTTTTGTTGGAAGGAAAGTATGCATATGGTTCAACAATATCTTGAGAAGAGGCGCCATCATCTAATACGCTAAAACTCTCTTTGGGGGCTTCCCAAATTCCTTACACATCACTCCACTTTGAATCAATCTCCATGGAGTTTTGACATTTAAGCCTAATGGCTGAGACAGATTTCTCATTGTCCTATGCGCCTATCGTCAGACCCAACCTCCAAGGTACTACATACATATCTTTAAACAAGGTGGCTATACTGGACGAGCAAAAAGGAGGTCGTTCGAGCACGGAAAAACATTGGAGGTATCTCAAACTCCATAGATTTATGGTCTCCTAGACTTCTCAATGCTTGCTAACATGAATAATCTGGATCGATGATATCCTCCTCAACGACCTCCGCCACAAACTTTTCAAAAAAGGGTTTAAGGCAATGTCCATTTACTTTAAAAGTATGCTCATTCACAGAGTTCTTAATTTCAATGGCACCATGTGGAAACACGATTTTAACAATATAAGGTCCAGTCCATCGGGAGCGAGGCTTCCTAGGAAACAAATGTAGCCTGGAATTATGCAAAAGGACCTTTTGACCTGGAACAAAAGTCTTGCCCGTGATTTTCTTGTCATGAAAGGCCTTGAACTTACACTTATAAATGTGAGCATTCTCATTTTTTCCGTACGAATCTCTTCTAACTCATCAAAATTGGAAGCTTACGATGGGCACTGCTTGAGGTTGACAATATTTAATTGTTTAATAGCCCAATATGCCTTATGCTTTAATTCAACAGGTAAATGGCAAGCCTTGCCATAGACTAGACGATAAGGTGACATACCAAAATAGTTTTACACTTTATATGGTAAGCCCACAATGCATCGATTAGCCGGAGAGACCAATCATTACGATTGGGATTGACCCTTTTTTCAAGAATATGCTTAATTTCTCGGTTTGTTTGTCTTGCTTACCCATTCATCTGGGGATGATAAGCAGTAGAACCTTTATGATTAACCCCATACTTTTTCACTAATGCAGCCACAGGCCGATTGTAGAAATGTATCCCTTGGTCACTAATTAGAGCCTTGGGCATCCCAAATCTCAAAAAGATATGTTCTTTAAGGAATTTGATTACAACCTTGTGATCATTCATACACATTGGGATGGCTTTCACTCATTTAGAAACATAGTTGACAACAAGAAGAATGAATAGGTAGCCCCAAGTAGATGTTCTTCACTTACACTCCATTATTACACTCTCGCTATGTGCTGGATTTGAAATCAGACCTCAATGGTTCATACTTAATTTGGTAGAATCCAAATAGCTTGAAGATGATCCCATTCAAGTAATGGTTGTTTGTTGTAGCGTCAGGTAGAATAGGATTGGAGTTCGATGGCATAGTTCCTGGGGTGATGTATCCATATTCAATGATCCCAGGGCCTTTTGGGGACAGAGTTTCCGTGGGGCTGACTTTGGTTGCTTTTTCTACCTTGAGCACATACTGGGGGGTCATTACCTCAAGGCCGGAATTCTGTTACTATTATGGTTGATGTAGTGGTGCACTGTTGTCCAAGACTGTTGTTTCTAGCAGGCTGGTCATGTTAGTGCTAACCTTATAGTTTCACTTTTCTGCTATAGGGCTCAGCAGATATATCAGGCTTGGTGGTGTTGGAGCTCGGCCATGGCTGTTCTCAGCATCAGGTGGTCAAGGTTTAGGGTCTGAGGGCATAGGTGCTGGGGTTGATGATCCCTTTTCTATGTGCCGAAGTTTGCTTTTGGGTAGGGGGTTATTTTGGAGCTGATTCTAGATGTTGACTACCTTGAGGACGGCCCCTGATACTCATTTATCTTAGGGCCGAGATGCATCATCTTTGCTGTGCCTATTAGAGAACTATTTATCAAGTGTCCTGATGTACTGGCTATTCTCCTTCTTCAAACTTGGTGATGCGGGGCTCAGCTGTGGTTGTTTTCAGCATCGTGCTGTCTAGGCTTAGGGTACGAGGGCATAGGTGCTGGGAGTGATGATCCCTTTCCTATGGGCTGGATTTTCTCTTTGGAGAGGGGTTATGCTAGAGCTGACTCTGGCTGTTGACTACCTTGAGCACGTTCCCTCAGACTCATCTATCTCAGGGTCGAGATGCATCGCCCTTGCTATGTCTATTTGGAGTACATTATTGGATATAGTGGTGGTTATTGCCTCTGCATGATTGATATGATATCATGGCGACAAGATGTGGCCCTTTGGCATTAGGTAGGTTGGAATGGAGTCTGATGTGATCGTTTTGGGGATGATGTTCCTATCTATGATTCAGTGTTCCGTGGGGAGGGGTACACTGGGGCTGACTCTAGCTAATTCTTACTTTGACCACGATCAGAGGATTCATCTACCTCTGGTCCAGGATCTGTGATTATTACTTTGGTTGATGCAGATACACTTTTTTTTCTCTCATATTATATCTAGCCATGTGGAAATGCAAGTCGTATATATGGATATGACACCATTATCAATGTTTGTCCCAATTATCTTCCCTTCCTCGGTGGCTTGGAGAATTGGGGTTTCACCAGATTATTTTTTCCTACCTTGGTGGTCAGATAAATGGGCGGTAACACGGTCTACATTCACACACTAACAAAAGCCAATGAATTCATGTTTTACTTAACTATGTTTATTATCCCTATCCATGCGGATTTTGCATGGAAATAGCCATAATCCTGCCCCTGGGGGTTGTCCAGGGGATTAGACATTTCTCCTCTCTTGTATTCTTTCATTTCTTTCTTGTTGTTTCCTATGGTATGCCCCTTGTAAACATGTACATTCGCTTAACCTCCTCTAATTTTAAGCTGGTTTATACAAAAAAGAAGAATGAACAGATACCCAAAGGAATTTGGGAATGGTCCCATGAAATCAATACCCTAACAAACAAAGATTTCTACGATAAGGATGGGGTTGAGAGGCATTATATTGCTACGGGGAAAAGCTCCAACTTCCTAACATTGATCACACAATTTGTAAAACTCGAAGGCAGCTTTGAAGAGATTAGGCCATTACAAATCGCATTGTAAAACCTGGGTAGCAGTCTTTTTAGATGAAAAGTGACCTCCAAACACTTCACTATGGCAAAGGAAAAGGACATCCTTCTGTTCATTGTTGGGCATGCACCTTCGGACTATCTAATCCAGACAAAACTTAAACTGGTAGGGATTGTCAAACACGAATTTCCTCACTTCTACTACAAACTTTCTTGTATCCTGAGCAGTCCAATGACGTGGAACTTTTCCTGTGGCTAAGAAATTAACAATGTCAGCATACCAAGGACAGTTTGATATATTGAAGAGTTGTTTGTCAGGAAAATAGTCGGGAATAGGAATGTCTGTTGTATGATCCTTAAACTCAATCCATGACAAATGGTCCGCAACTACATTCTCTACTCCTTTCTTATCTTTTATGCTTTAATCAAATTCTTGAAGCAAAAGAATCCAGCAAATAAGATGTGCCTTAGCATCTGGTTTGGTCAATAGATGTTTCAGAGCAGTATGTTTCAAATGCGCCATAGCGGTGTATATATAGGCAATGATAGGGACCCTAAGGAGAAGTATATGCTGGGTTTCCTATATAATTCGAAATTCTAATCCAACCCGGATTAATTCTGAATTATATAAATTACAATTCATACCACTATAGAATTATAATTGCATTCACTTTCCATATCTCAAAATTATATTTCCAGCCCTATGTTATTAAATGCTTATTTTATCTTCCCATGTTAAGATTACAGATACCTGTTGGCCTTCTTCCATGGGAGATGCCGAAAATGTAAAGATTTCCTGGAACATATGAGTCGTAGGGAAAATGTAAAAAATGTAAGGATTTCCCTGAATAGTCGAGTCCATAGGAGATACTTAAAATGTAAAGGCTTCCTAGAACATAGGAGTTCATGAGAGATGTTGAAAATGTAAAAGCTTCACGGAACATGCGAGCCCATGAAAAATGCTAAAAATGTAACGCCCCGAATTTCCGGTACGTTATTTAAACTATTTTTAAAATTATTTGCAGTGAACATCTAAAAGAAATAACATAATTTTTTTTTTTACTAATGAACAAACTGCAGCGGAAATACATTTGAAATAACATAAATACCCTTTCGGATTTACATAAAAGGCAAAATTAGAAAACTTAGAGCTTCTAACAGTGCCACCACCCAATCCTGTTGTACTCTCCATATCTGCATCGTCTGACTCCTCCATTTACTCTTCTAAATCTGGCATGAAACGCCAGGGGCAGAGAAGTTGCTCCAATGAGTAATGAAACTCAGTTGGAAAATATACCCGAAAAATCGAACCCAAAGGTAATCACACGTACAACAGTATATACAGAATAATTAAACAACAGTAGTAACTGAAATATTATGCGCAAAAATGAACATGTAGATACATTATGAATTTATTATTATTTTTTTTTTTAACGGAACGACGTCTTGGGAAATCAAACCCACAACAACTTGGCTCGACAGCCAATGAGAGAATCTAACCCAACTTAAGAATCTAACTCGAAAACATAAACCTTGTACCGTTCGACGCGTCAAGACCGTCCAGCACACCAAGTACAGTTCAACGCATCAAGACCGTTTGGTACTCCGATCAGGTACAGTACAACGCATCACAACCGTCCAGCACGCCGAGTACAGTACAACGCATCTAGACCGTCCAACACACAAAGTACAGTCCAACGCATCTAGACCGTCCAGCACCTCGAGCACAGTACAACGTATTGTGATCGTCCAACACCTCGACTGACACCCACTAAAAACTCGTTTGGCATCCCAACGATCCCAAGTTATATAACCAAATACCATTTCAAAGTTTATTTCCATTAGACTTGTCTCTACTAGTCACCGCTTGCCGACTAATCAATTCCTAAATTTCCGGTGTCATACGAGTCCACGTCCAATGTCCCTAACGTGTAAACTGAGTTTTTCTAAAAAGCTCAGTTATGTCAGGCGATCAATTTTTAACCAACGTCCCTAATGTTCAAGTCTAGGTTTCCCCCCATCAATACAGTTAACGTCAATTTTACGAAAAATCAAACAGCACAATGGTTGCACCTGGGCATATCTGATAATTTTAAAACGTTTAGAAGTCCCAATCAACGCAACAACAATAATTCAGATTATAATATTAATAGCGTAATGAACGGGTCTCGATTGGTAATATTGTTCTTATGAGATCTTTACTTGAAATAAAAAGCCAGCACATTAACATACACGTTATAAAAGAAAACCTATAAACTTGCTGCCAATCACCGATGTAAGATTGCAACAAAAATTCATAAACAAGTTTTAAAAAATATGATAAAACAACTATCCCAAAGATTCTTTACTTGTTTTTAATAAATACAAATCAGCAAGATTTAGGCTTTTCACTTGCCTACCCAATTATTCCTCATTTAAAATGGAAATCAACTAATCGAAGGAAAAACAAGTGCATTTCAAAAGCTATTATTTTCCAGGTCTTATCAAGCTAAAAGAATAAAAGGGAAACAAAAATAAAAATAAAGTCTAGACTTTGATTTCAAACTCAATCACCAAATATATTTAGTATTCCAAACAACAGGAGATTTGCCATGGAAACTTGTTTAGGGAGCATATTGAAAAGTTAACAATAAGAAGGAAGACTTTATAAACTACCACGTTCACATGTTTAAATTACAACGCCAAGATAGTTTGTTATTTTCTTCGAAAACAGATCATGAAATCATAGATTTAAGTCTCAAAATATTCGATTAACAACAAAAATTAAAACCTAAGGGTTGGAAGGTATAGATCCCTACCTCAATTGCGAAATTTGGTGACGAACATCCACGATTTCGACAAAACTTCGGATTGGCAGCAATCTATCTCTCTCACTCCCGCAAAAACTCTCTTTCTATGGTTTACACACTCTCACAAGCTCTGTAATTACCTGATACAAAGTTGTTGTGAAGATTGAAAGATTGATGAATTCTATATAGTGGTCTAGGGATTTAATTCTCATAAAAACAAATAAAAAATCCTCCATTATAACCTCCATCAACACCAAAAACTCCCCCTTAATGTTGCTGCCAAAAAAATTCCGTTAGAAATTCTAACGTTTTGAGGATTAAGAGGTGGAGAGAGGGAAATGCTCTAGTGTATCACGCCTCACGTCACCAATCGATCTCAACTGCTCGTTAAAAATAATGGCATAAATGTTTAGATGTAAATAAAATATAAACTAATCATCAAAATAAATATTTTATTTTATTTTTAATACATTAAATATTTTGGGTTATTACAATCTATCCCCCTTAAAGAATTTCGTCCTCGAAATTACATAAAAGTTCTATATAGAAAAGTTGAGTAGAAAGTCGCACCGCATCCTTTTACTCCCTGGTTGACTTGTTCATGTTCCGATGATGTCAGCAAATCTTGAACAGCTGGATGGTCTCGCGTCGTCTCTCGATCCTAGTGTTGCATGGGTTCTCCTCGTATGCTATGCCACCTTGATCGTGTTGTCATGCACACGCTTTTAAGTGTCGAGATAAATTTCAAAATTTAGTTAAAAGTTCACTACGAATTGATGAATAAGCGATTGTCGTCATGTCCAATTAGAGGCAGTCTCACTTAGTGATAGTTGAGTGGACACATGTATACTAGATGGTAGCATTATTCATGTCTATCCCCCTTGTGGTTGAAGTAGCCTCCCTCCAATAGCTTGATTCTGAGTAGCTGGTTCTTAAAGTGGTTATTGTCTTGATTTTGAGGTGATTTGCTGATTCTCGGTATTCTGTGGACTTTGGGCTTCAAAATGTCCATTGTTGTAACGATGAGATTGTGGACAATCCTTCTTCAGGTGGCCTTTCAGCTTACATCCATAACAAGTCTTGTTGTTCATATCCTGCCTAGGTCCTCGGTTTTGATCCCAAATTCCATTCTGGTTGTACCGTTGAAGTTGATTTTGGTTCTGATTCTGGTTGTTGTGATCGTAGGGCTTGGTAGAAAGACTCCTGTTACTGTTGTTCTTTCGAATTGGTCCACCAGACTCTAAATCATTGTGCTTCTGTTGTTCCCAATGTCGTCGGGTGTCCCATGCTTCTCTCTCTAGTATGAGGGCATTGCTCACCACTCGAGCGTAAGCTTCATTCTGTTGTGACATCACATTTCCTCAGATGGCAGGACTCAGACCCCATTCAAAACAACGTGCCCGGGACTCATCGGTTGGTACTAAGGCAGTCGCATGCCGTGATAACTCTTCGAAACGAGCAGCATACTGGGTTACGCTCATACTCCCTTGCTTCAGCTCCATAAACTCTTGAATCATAGTCTGCTTCAGAGGGGTCGGAAAATACTTGTCTAGGAACAAAGTCTTAAATTGTGCCCATGTCATCTTCTCGATGTCATTGGTGGTTTGGACAACGTCCCACCAGTAGTCAGCTTCACCTTGCATTTGGTGCGTAGCCATAGCAATCCGATCTCCATCACCATTGATCCCCATTGTTTTGAACAACTTCTCAATCTGTTTGAGCCATAACTCAGCTGCAGTAGGATTGGGCTCTCCGGGAAAGACGGGTGGTTGATGCTTGCAAAATTCTGATAGTAGCATGCTTCGAATCATTGGAGCTTGATAGGGTTGATGTTGCATGTGTGGTGAAAGGTACGACATCTGAGGTAGTGGCATTGATTGTGAAGCGACAAAGGTTTGAAATAACTAAGCTATCTGTTCAGGTCCAAACATGACGTGTGGTATGCCGTGAGCGGTAGCTGGAGGTGAAATGTCATTCGTGTTGGCGGCGTTGTTAGTTCCTAGATTAATATTGCCGATTGGCGTCTCGTTGTAACCTCCATTGCCGTTGGTGACGTCATTGACATTTGTGTCGGTCGATTCCATTCTGCGATGAATTGAGTTCCGTAACAAAGGGTTCCACCTATCACATTTTTTTTATACAAGTTTGTTTAAAAATAATGCATATGACCACGTAATAGTTATCACCATCTTACCACAATTACGAAGGCCGAAACCTACGATCATGTGAAATGAACACATACCACACATAGTGTTCTCTGCCTAAGACTGATTATCTCACCGTTGCATCTAATTCCCTATCCTAACTCTTTTCCTATTCAAGTAATCTCGAAACTCCCCTCTCCTCCAACTCGAAACCCAAAATATATATAGTAGACTTTTGTATACCGTACATTAGTTAACTAGAAAAGTCTAACGAACAAACTCTCGGACTATGTGATCTACCCATTCTACCCAAGGTCGCAGTTGTGAACCTGGCTCTGATACCATTTGTAACGCCCCGAATTTTCGGTACGTTATTTAAACTATTTCTAAAATTATTTGCGGTGAACATCTAAAAGAAATAACATAATTTTTTTTTTTACTAATGAACAAACTGCAGCGGAAATACATTTGAAATAACATAAATACCCTTTCGAATTTACATAAAAGACAAAATTAGAAAACTCAGAGCTTCTAACAGTGCCACCACCCCATCCTGTTGTACTCTCCATATCTGCATCGTCTGACTCCTCCATTTACTCTTCTAAATCTGGCATGAAACGCCAGGGGCAGAGAAGTTGCTCCAATGAGTAATGAAACTCAGTAGGAAAATATACTCGAAAAACCGAACCCAAAGGTAATCACATGTACAACAGTATATACAGAATAATTAAACAACAGTAGTAGCTGAAATATTACGCGCAAAAACGAACATGTAGATACATTATGAATTTATTATTATTATTTTTTTAACGGAACGACGTCTTGGGAAATCAAACCCACAACAACTTGGCTCGACGGCCAATGAGAGAATCTAACCCAACTTAAGAATCTAACTCGAAAACATAAACCTTGTATCGTTCGACGCGTCAAGACCGTCCAGCACACCAAGTACAGTTCAACGCATCAAGACCGTTTGGTACTTCGATCAGGTACAGTACAACGTATCACAACCGTCCAGCGCACCGACTACAGTACAACGCATCTAGACCGTCCAGCACACAAAGTACAGTCCAACGCATCTAGACCGTCCAGCACCTCGAGCACAGTACAACGTATTGTGATCGTCCAACACCTCGACCGACACCCACTAAAAACTCGTTTGGCATCCCAACGATCCCAAGTTATATAACCAAATACTATTTCAAAGTTTATTTCCATTAGCCTTGTCTCTACTAGTCACCACATCTTGCCGACTAATCAATTCCTAAATTTCGGGTGTCATACGAATCCACGTCCAATGTCCCTAATGTGTAAACTGAGTTTTTCTAAAAAGCTCAGTTATGTCAGGCGATCAATTTTTAACCAACGTCCCTAATGTTTAAGTCTAGGTTTCCCCCCATCAATACAGTTAACGTCAATTTTACGAAAAATCAAACAGCATAATCGTTGCACCCGGGCATATCTGATAATTTTAAAACGTTTAGAAGTCCCAATCAACGCAACAAAAATAATTCAGATTATAATATTAATAGCGTAATGAACGGGTCTCGATTGGTAATATTGTTCTTATGAGATCTTTACTTGAAATAAAAAGCCAGCACATTAACATACAATTTATAAAACAAAACCTATAAACTTGCTGCCAATCACCGATGTAAGATTGCAACAAAAATTCATAAACAAGTTTTCAAAAATATGATAAAACAACTATCCCAAAGATTCTTTACTTGTTTTTAATAAATAAATCAGCAAGATTTAGGCTTTTCACTTGCCTACCCAATTATTCCTCATTTAAAATGGAAATCAACTAATCGAAGGAAAAACAAGTGCATTTCAAAAGCTATTATTTTCCAGGTCTTATCAAAAGCTAAAAGAATAAAAGGGAAACAAAAATAAAAATAAAGTCTAGACTTTGATTTCAAACTCAATCACCGAATATATTTAATATTCCAAACAACAGGAGATTTACCATGGAAACTTGTTTAGGGAGCATATTGAAAAGTTAACCATAAGAAGGAAGACTTTATAAACTACCACGTTCACATGTTTAACATCTCATGCTAGAGTTCAAGCTGGGATAGCAAGCTCTATAAATTACAGTAGCAAGAATACCGATTAAATGGAAATCAACAAATTACAACGCCAAGCTAGTTTGTTATTTTCTTCGAAAACAGATCATGAAATCATAGATTTAAGTCTCAAAATATTCGATTAACAACAAAAATTAAAACCTAAGGGTTGGAAGGTATAGATCCCTACCTCAATTGCGAAATTTGGTGACGAACATCCACGATTTCGACAAAACTTCGGATTGGCAGCAATCTATCTCTCTCACTCCCGCAAAAACTCTCTTTCTATGGTTTACACACTCTCACAAGCTCTGTAATTACCTGATACAAAGTTGTTGTGAAGATTGAAAGATTGATGAATTCTATATAGTGGTCTAGGGATTTAATTCTCATAAAAACAAATAAAAAATCCTCCATTATAACCTCCATCAACACCAAAAACTCCCCCTTAATGTTGCTGCCAAAAAAATTCCATTAGAAATTCTAACGTTTTGAGGATTAAGAGGTGGAGAGAGGGAAATGCTCTGGTGTATCACGCCTCACGTCACCAATCGATCTCAACTGCTCGTTAAAAATAATGGCATAAATGTTTAGATTAAAATAAAATATAAACTAATCATCAAAATAAATATTTTATTTTATTTTTAATACATTAAATATTTTGGGTTATTACAAAAAATGTAAGGGTTTCCTAAAATATACGAGCCACAGGGAAAATAGTGAAAATCTAAAGAATTCATAGAACATGCGAGTCCATGAAAAACGTTGAAAATGTAAAGGTTCCCTAGAACATGGGAGTCCATGAGAAATGTCTGAAATTCTTGAGAAATACGATCTCAAGATTTGCGTGATGGAGACTCATGAAAATTCGATTCCAAGGTTTGTATGAGAAAAACTCTTGAAAATTTGATTAAATTTTCTAAAATTCGATTTTATGGTTTCTATGCGAATTGAAGATCTGACTTGATGGTTTAAGAGAGGTTTGAAGATTACGACTCCGAACCGAGAAATTAATGAAAATCCTTGAAGATTACAACTTTAAAGTTTTTTAAAGACCCAAAGATTATGACTCTAAGTCAAAAATTTAAAAAGCCATCGAAGATACGACTTCAAGTTTTTTGAAATTCTCAAAAAATACGACTATTTTTGAAAATTCTTGAAGATTATGACTTCAAGATTTTTAACTGAAACTTAGAGATTTCGACTTTTAGATGAAAATTTCGAAACTCTTTGAAGATTTGACTCAAGATTTTTGAGAAAACTCGAAAATTACGACCCCAAGTTGAAACTATGAAACTCTTTGAAGATCAAACTTCAAGGTTTTGAGAAAGAGACTTTGAAGATTATAACTTCAAGTAGAAAATTTGAAGTTACTTGAAGATTACGACCTCAAGGTTTGTGAAAGAGACTTAGAAATTTGACTCCGTCGGATCAAATTGATCTGGACCGTTCTTGTAAAAATATATTTTCATTAGAGCCATTGGATCAAAATGATCCTAATCGTTGGATAAAAAATATGTGGGGTCCACACTATCCTAAAATGTATTATAGAGAGATAAATTTGATATTAGCTTAATATTCAATTTGTAAAACCACCAATACTTTTCATTTTCTCTGGCAAGTCATTGCCAAATTCTTTAGAAACATTCACTTTTAGAGCTCATCCTATGAAAACTAAAGTTACAGATTTTTCGGACTTGAGAGTCCTGCTGTGCATTGCGCACAATAAGGTGTGCAATGTGCAAAAAGAATGTAATTTTGGGACCCTCCAAAAATTGTCCCGAAAACTATTCAATCGTTGAGTAATTTTTTTAGTGCCAAAACAATATCATTTTGGTTCAACATATAACCTGCTATACTTAGTACACAGTGACTTTTTTGTCCCTTCTCCATTTCCTAAACGATGAAATGTTCTTTAGCATAGATAGATGAGTATTGAAAGTTGGGACCAATTTGGCTGAGGCTTTATTGCATTAATTTTATTTAAATTTTTTATTCTTAATTTTGTATAAATTTTTAAAATTATTAGTTCATCTTAATAAGAATAATTTAAAATAAAAATATATTAAATATTTCAAAAAGTCAATAAAAACATATATTTTATATTAATTTTTTGTCTTTTTTAAAGTTTAAAATTTTTTTATTTTTTATTTTCTTAAAATCTCTTTGTCAAGATGAACTAATAATTAAAATAAATAAAATTGATGCCAAACCAACAAATGCAATTGCTATCGATAGGTTTATGGAGTTAGAATTTTTTTCAATAGATGCGTTCAATGATTGATAAAACTGTGTGTAGCGCTAAAATTTATTGAGTTGTCTATCTTTTATTTATATATTACTCACAAATTGTTGAATAAAAATAGGAAAAATTATGTTATTTTCATTACAAGGAATTAAAAAGAACAAGTAATAGCTCTTTGTAAGAAAATTAAGCCCTTCAAGATTGACAAAGGCTTTCAATTTAATTAACTTATTTCTTTTACGGCACAACAACTCATTTCACAACTCACTAAAACATGTACAAAGTTGTAAATTCAAAGAATCACACGTAATGACACTTTTTTTGCTCAAAATCCCTTACAGCGAATTTAATTGTATTTAATTGTCTTAAGTTGTCCACAGATAAAGATAAAATAATTTATGTGATATAGTTTAGGATTAAAAATAGTGGGAGAAAGTAAGGGTAGTTATTGGCCAAATACCAGGCAGACTACGTATTGGCATAACATCCAACAGATAACATAAGCATATTCTTCTTCTTCGCATAAATCAAGAAAATATTAATTATTCAATTTATTTTCATTATAATCAAGAATCTCTCACTGTTTCTATAACTACTATCACCATTAGGAAATTGCTTTTCACCCCTTCCCAAAGACAAAAATCACACCCCCCCTAACAAATACTCAATTTTTCTCGTGAAATTTCAAAAATGTCACTCCCCTTCTTTTTTTTTTTTTTCTTTTCCTCTAAATTATAAAAATGACACTCCCCTCCCCCCCCCCCCCTCCCGAATTACAAAAATACTATTCTTTTCTATTTCACTCTTTTATATTGCGTTTAAAAAAAATATAAGATTAAAAATAAAAATAACATTGGTTAGATTATTAAAAGTCAACATAATCAAAACCATAACTGTTATTATCTTCAAAATTGCTACCGACTACACAAACTCTTATTCTTTAGTTTTATCAACTCAAAATTACAGAGCACCAAATTTCAAAGTGTTCAAAGAGGTGCAAAAGAAAATTACAAAATTCCGTGCAAGAACACTTACATTTTTTGCCCTTATATTTAAAAAAATGGGTGAAAACAAAAAATAAAAAAAATTCAAATACCACGAAACACTTTAATATTTTAAAAAATATTGAAATATTCGCCCTTATTCACTTGTCATTGAGGTCCCCTCCAGTTGCGGTCTAGACGAGCCAAGAAATTACTATTGCTTGTATTGGCCAATATTTCGTGTAAATTTTCTTGAGATCTCATTACCTTGTACCAGTCATCCCATTATGGTGGTGGCAAAATGCATCAGATGAAATTAAAAGACGGACAACTCGTTGTACAGTACGTCTTAACTTATAGTATGAAATAATGGATAGGAGAAATATTGATTAGAAATTTGTATTGTTATTTTCTCCATAATTTATAATTGTATTTGTAGTTGAAGTACTGATTAATTTATGAAAATGCTAATTACAAAAAGAAAGTACGTAATATTTATTTAACTTTTTATTTTGTTAAATGTAACTTTAAAGTACTGATTATTGAAGTGGAGCATAACAAGATTAACACGTCACATAATATAATTACGAAAATTATAAATGAGATTTTAAATTATTTTAAATGTAATACAAGCATTAAATGGAGAACTATTTTTTAATTTTTATTTAAATATATAAGAAATAGCGTGTTTTCGTGCATTAACGAAACATTTATATTTCTTTCGCATCAAGGAACACTTATATGTTTTGTCTTCATGTTCAAACAAAAAAAAGGGTGAAAATAAAAAAACAAAAACAATTTAGGTACCAGGAACACTTAAATATTTTTTAAAAAATTTAAATATTCGCTCTTAGATTTTTAAGTAGAAGGGAACACTTAAAAGAAAATAATTGAGTCCATGGTTGATCTTTAAATATTATTTTTAGTCAACTGGAGTTTTAATATTTTTCGTTAAAACTAAGTTATCTCATTTAAAATAAGAATTACCAATATTGTAAAAAATAATAAGAAAAATAATTTTTAGTCTTTAGGCAACACACCCCCTCCTTTTTTTTTTTTTTTTTTGGGGGGGGGGGGTTTGAAAAGCAGCTCTTCTCCATTATCAAGATTAAAAGTCTTTTCATATTAAAAAATACCAACGCAATTCATAATTTCAAGCACGTAATTATTACTCGTCTTTTCCAAAAGAATAAAGTACTCTTGAAAAATTTGATAGCAATTTGTATTTAATAATTTTAATTAATTTATTATACCAATCAATAGATGTTCATGTATTTTCAAACATAATAATGTCAATCGAACACAATTTATTTTGATTGTCAATAACAGACCTGAACACAATTGATGACCTCAATATGCATTGTTGCGATAATTTTTATAATTTTTCAAAATTATATACGCATACATGTTTTAAAAAATATTTATGATTAAATTTGAAATTACACATGGTAACCAATATGTAGAATTAAACTGTGAGATATATATAATTTTTAAGCGGAGTAGAGTATTGTTTATTTGAATGATTAATAGATAATGCATTTTTCCATTGATAAACTTGTAATTATTTTTCTTTTTGGGATTTTTCTCATTATTATTCCATTAGTCTGGGTCCCACAGAATCGGCATCAATGTCAAAGCGTATCTTCCTAGAAAACTTAGGACCGAAGACTTCAAGTACATGTACACAAATACGCACCAAAAATGCTACATACACACCATTTTAACACATCACCCAAAACGGCGTCGTTTTGGGTGAGGAAAAAAAAATTAACTCAGTTCTTTTTGTTCTCCTAAAATCAGTGTATGCCTCTCCCCAAATCAAGACCATCCTGCACCGACGGCCCCTCTTGGCAAGCACCGTGTTATGTCAAGATTAATCGCATAGTTAGTTACAAGTTAGTTAAGCGTTAGTTGGGGAAATTAGTTGGCAAAATCGGTTAGGAAGTTAGTTAGAGCTGTAAGGAAGTAGTTATAAATAATGGGGAGTCCCCATAGCTAAGGGCGTGTAATTTTCCAGAAGTAATACAGATTTGTTACCTCATCTCTATTTTTCTGTTTCTTCTTCCCTAGTCATAACATTGGTATCAGAGCAGTTAGGTCCTTAGCCTAATTGTTTCTTCTATAACCACCATGGCCGACGGAACTAGAACAGCTCAGGAAGCAAAAAAGATTGAAGAAGCACTACGTTCGTTGAAAGAAGGTAATGAGAAAAATGCGAAGAAAATTGGAGAAATCAATAACTCTCTCAAAGATTTGGGAGATATCAAGGAATTGGTCGCTGCCATGAGTATGAAGTATGATCAAGTGGTGGAGCATGTTTATGGAAAACGGAATCAAGATCAGGGTGAGGGCTCTAGATTTCCTCGCCAAGAACAACCAATTGGGGATTTTCCATTAAGGCTGGAACAACACCATTCTCATACGCCATTTCAGTTTAACCAAAGGTTTGTGAAAATTGAATTCCCCCGATTCTATGTTGATAATCCAAATGGGTGGCTTTATAAATGTGAAAGGTTTTTTGAGTATAATATTATCGACAACCTTGATAAAGTAAAATTGGCATCCCTTTATTTAGAAGACTCTTCCCTACAATGGTTCAAATGGTTTGAAAAATGCCATCATCATATCACTTGGGATTTGTTTAAACAAGGGTTGTTATCAAGGTTTGGCCCAAACACATATGAAGATGCAATGGGAGATTTGACCAAGCTAAGACAAACCATTACGGTTCGAGCTTACCAAGAACAATTTGAAATTTTGGCAAATAAAACCCAAAATCTCCCTGAAATTTTTTTTACCAGCTGCTTTATCAGTGGGCTCAAGGATGAAATTCAACCAGGGGTGTTAATGTTTAGACCAACTTCTATCACTCAGGCAATAGGGCTGGCTAAACTTCAAGAAACAAGTATTGAAGCCATCACCAAGAAAATTAGACTAGGAATCCCTTTCTCTGCCGATAGATCACACATGGGTAATGGAGGATATGTGAGGAGGGAGTTATCTAAGGAATTAGAAGAAAAGAGAGCAAAGGGGTTATGCTTTAAATGCAATGAAAAGTATACCAAAGAGCATGTTCGTAAGAAAAAACAGTTATACATAATGGAAGGAGAAGAAGATGGTCAAATACCAATTCTTGTAGTATCAAAAAAAATACCAATTCTTGAAGAAGAAGAAGTTGAAGGAGAGGAGCAGTTATCTACACCTGAGCAGCCTAAGGAGGAATTACAAATTTCTTTGCACGCGTTGACCGGTTCAATTTCTTACAAAACAATGAGGATTAGAGGTAATGTGAAGAGGAAGTGCATCAGTATTCTGATTGATTCGGGTAGTACACATAATTTCTTGAATCCAGAAGTAGCTAAGAGGGCTAGCATAGAAACTGCGCATACTGACCCATTACCGATAGCAATTGCTGATGGCACAAGGATGCTGAGTACAACCATGTGTAAAAACTTCCGATGGGAAATGCAAGGAGCCATATTTCAAGCTGACATGCAGATCCTGCAATTAAAGGGTGTGATATGGTTTTGGGTATTCAACGGTTGGCAACTTTAGGCCCAGTAAAGTGGGATTTTCAGAATCTCAGTATGGAATTTCACCTCTGTGGCAGAAGACATGTTCTTCGCGGGGGTAAAAACAATGACATGAAGGTTGTAAGCTCTGGAAAGATGCATAAATTACTTAAAAAGAAATCCCAAGGAGCTATAGCTCAAATCTGCTTATTGCAAGCTGATTGTAGCGCGAAGGTAGAAGACACTTCACCAGATTTGGAGGCTTTACTTACTGAATTCACAGATGTATTCCAGGCACCAACGGATCTTCCTCCTACTAGATCTCATGACCATTGCATCCGTCTAAAGCCAAGAACTGAACCTACCAATGTCAGACCTTACAGGTACCCTTATTTTCAAAAAACTGAGATCGAGAACCAAGTTAAAGACATGCTTAACTCTGGTATAATACGACTCAGTGTCAGCCCATATTCCTCACCAGCACTTTTGGTTAAAGAAAAGGATGGCACTTGGCGAATGTGTGTGGATTATAGAGCACTCAATAATGCCACAGTCAAAGATAAATTTCCTATACCAGTCATAGATGAGCTTTTGGATGAATTATGCGGGGCCAAATATTTCTCCAAATTGGATCTTAGATCTGGCTATCATCAAATAAGGGTCCATACTTCTGACATTGATAAAACTACATTTTAAACTCATGATGGACACTATGAGTTCTTAGTAATGCCTTTTGGGCTCACTAATGCCCCTTCTACATTCCAGAGCCTAATGGACGAAGTCTTTAGGCCCTTTTTACGAAAATTTATTTTGGTGTTCTTTGATGACATCCTAGTATATAGTCCATCTTGGGCAGACCATCTACAACATTTACAATTCACCTTGCAACTGCTGAGGCAGCATCATCTATTTGCTAAGATGTCTAAATGTGTGTTTGGTAAAACTGAAGTGGAATATTTGGGACATCTAGTATCAGCCAAGGGTGTTTCTGTTGAACCATCAAAATTACAGGCTATAACTACTTGGCCAGTACCTACTACTATCAAAGAATTACGGGGATTCTTGGGCCTCACTGGTTATTATAGACGGTTTATCCAAAATTATGGTTGAATATGTTCTCCACTTCATTGTTTGCTTAAAAAAGATTCCTTTGTGTGGACCACTACAGCTGCCACAACATTCTTCCACCTCAAAACTGTAATGACTTCCACACCAGTCCTTGCTCTGTCTAATTATAGCAAAGATTTTGTTCTAGAGTCAAATGCATCTGGAATAGGTCTAGGTGTTGTGCTTATGTAGGATGGTCATCTCCTAGCTTATTGGAGCAAAGGACTTACCGTACGGGATCAAGCTCTTTCTACTTATGGAAAAGAATTGATGGCAATAGTGTTGGCAGTTCTAAAATGGCGATATTACCTTTTAGGCCGAAAGTTCCTTATTCGAACTGATCACCAAAGTCTTAAATATTTGTTGGAGCAGAGGGTGGGCACTCCTTTTCAACAAAAATGGGTAACCAAACTACTGGGTTTTGATTACATTATAATATCCAAATGTGGCAAGGATAATCAGGCTGCTGATGCCTTATCTAGAAAGGGTGAATTCACAGATCCATTAGCTATGCTTCATGCTTTATCTTGTGTTTCTACTAGTTGGTTGGATGTTGTCAAGCTTAGCTGGGAAACAGATGCTGTAGTTAAACAGTTAATTCTAGACCTTCAACAAGGACAAGTTCGTGCTGGTTATGCTTGGGAGCATGACCTTTTAACCTACCATGACAGATTGGTAGTTGGACAATCTCCAATCCGGAAAAGATTAATCCAGGAGTTCCATTCTTCTCCTTTGGGAGGACATTCCGATATAGGCAAGACAACGAAGAGATTGCATAGAAATTTCTATTGGCAAGGCCTCCACCAGGATGTAGCCAATTTTATTTCTGAGTGTGATACCTGTCAGCGGTACAAAGGTGAATACGTGAAGTATCCAGGCCTATTGCAGCCCCTTCCCATTCCTAATAGAATTTGGTCTGACATTTCTATGGATTTCATTACTGGTCTACCAAACTCTTAAGGAAAAACTGTAATTTTTGTGGTGGTGGATAGGTTGACAAAATGCGGCCATTTCTTGGCTTTATCACATCCTTATACAGCTAAAGATGTTGCCAAAACATTCTTTGATCATGTCTTTAAGTTGCATGGTCTTCCCTCTACTATTGTGTCGAATAGAGACGCTGTGTTTACTAGCCAATTTTGGCAGGAACTTTTCACCTTACAAGGATGTCGACTATGCCTTAGCTCTACCTATCATCCGCAAACTGATGGCCAAACGGAGATTTTGAACAAATGCTTAGAAAACTACCTTCGATGTATGACGGGGACTGCCCTAGACAGTGGGCTAAATGGCTTCCATTAGCCGAGTGGTGGTATAACACTTCCTATCATTCATCCACTAAAACTACCCCTTACTTTGCTGTATATGGACAAGAGCCTCCTGACCATACTTTTTGTCTCTCCAAAACTTCTTCAGTAGCAATGGTGGATAATTGGACAAGGGAAAGAGCTGCCATAATCAAGACACTAAGAGAGCATTTATCTCAGGCATAGCACAGGATGAAACATTATGCCGATAGGGAGTTTAACGTGGGAGACTGGGTGTTTCTTCGGTTACAATCTTATAAGCAAACTACAGTAGCTTTACAGAGGAATATGAAGCTATCTCCAAGGTTTTATGGTCCATATCAAGTGTTAGAAAAGATTGGTTCGGTGGCTTACAAACTACAACTACCAACAGATGCTAAAATACATCCGATTTTTCATGTTTTACTACTTAAAAGAAAACTTGGGAATAATGTGTTGCCTCAACCAACTCTTCCCCTAGTTGGTCCTGAAGGAACCTTGCAGTTGGAAGCAATGGCAGTTTTGGATAGGAGGATGGTTAAACGAGGAAATAAAGCAGTGGTCCAATGGTTGGTTCAGTGAATGAATTCTTTTTTCGAGGATGCTACTTGGGTTGACCGTTCTGAGATTGAAGCAAAGTATCCCCAATTCCAACCTTCCGCTTTCCAGCCCTGAGGACAAGGCTGTTTTTCCAGTAGTGGGGAATGTTATGTCAAGATTAATCACATAGTTAGTTACAAGTTAGGTAAGCGTTAGTTGGGGAAATTAGTTGGCAAAATCAGTTAGGAAGTTAGTTAGAGCTGTAAGGAAGTAGTTATAAATAATGGGGAGTCCCCATAGCTAAGGGCGTGTAATTTTCCAGAAGTAATACAGATTTGTTACCTCTTCTCTATTTTTCTGTTTCTTCTTCCTTAGTCATAACACACCGACCCCTCCTGCCGTCCACCACCGACCACCACCACCTCCTATGGCGACGAAGAAGATCCTTCCAGCACCAACCACCGCCGACGCCGCCAACACCGCCAACACCGCCGACCACACTTCACGTGGCTATGGCTGGAGTACTAGGTACTGAAATTTTTTACGATTCTTGTCTCTCTCTCTCTCTCTCTCTGTGTGCTCAAATTTAATGTAGGAAGGGCACATATAAATTATTACTGTGAATTTTTTGAAAGAACAAGAATATGTACATATTGCTCACAATGTGTTTGACAAAATGCCAAGGCAAGCTTTTGCCTTTTGGAAAATTGCAATACTGCTGTTTTTGGTTGCGAAATTGAGTTTATGAATCATATTTGTATCCCTGAATATTTAAATTTGATAGAGAATGATTTTAAACCTTTATATGAACTCCTAATATACATCCATAATGTAAATTATTTTGTATACGGTATATTCATAATGTGCCCGTGTCCTAGTTTTATGAGAAATGATGTTTCCATTTCTTGCCGTGTCAATGTCTCATGTTCGTCTCTGTGTTTTTTAGGCTGGGTGGCAGCACATTTTCATTCCTTAATCAGACAAAAGTATTATTCTTATTGCCTTAATGAACCAAGCTCCTATTATATCTGGCTGGTACTTGTTCTTTGTATAAATTGAAGCACGGAACAGAAAACCTCATAGCAGCTGGTTTTGTAGTTGAATTAGTATGAATCTAGATCCAATCCATTAACTTCTCAAGATTGAAGTAATTAGGGCATAATTGGGTATAGTAATTTCCTCAATTGTGCTTTTCCTGGTAAACAACTCCAAGATTTAAACTAACCAGGATAACTTCCAAATTGCTTCTCCAAAAACACATCGGGGACGGGTCCAGGGTCTTAATGTCCTAATGGAGTAATGGATTCAAGGGTTTGACTTCTAGTTGCAAATTTTTCTATTGAATTTGACTCGGGTTCTTGCGTGTAATTCATAGATCTTTTGGATTTGATTAACAATACAATATCATTGAACCCAGTTTTACTTAAATTTAAGGTAGGCTACAATTTTTTTTTTTTTTTTGTGTGGTAGATCAGGCTACGGAATTTTATTTCCAACTAACATGTTATGTGATGATATTCTGCAGGCATTACATGCAAATGCACTCCCCGTGCTTGATATGTGCAAGCAATGGTTGGCACAGTACATGTAAATTTGGTGAAAGAAATTATAGCTAATTTGTGTAAAACTGTGGGTGTTGGTGATACTGCTGCACTAAGCTGGGTATATAAGCCAAGAATATGATAACCATTCCATTTCCAGGGGTGAAAGGAGCATCCATGATCAATCTCAAACCAAGCCCAAATCTTAAAAGTTTATGAGTTTCTAGAAGATATAGACCAGAATAATGAAGCATTGCACTGGTACAGTTGCCCAAGTGAAGTGATTGCTTGATAAAACCCATTATGGAGAATCATCTTACAGACAAAGTCATTGCCCCAGCCACAAAGCTGAGTGTTTGGGTCATTGGGTGGCTAAGTTGTTGGTTAGAAGTTTCTTAAGGTGGTTAAACACCTTCCTGATTACCAAAGTGAAATTCAACCAAATGAAGTCATTTAATTTGTGTTATATTTTCATGTGACCAAATCAGGTGGCTGTTTTCGCTGCATTGTGTGTGCAATATGAAGCTGATTTTGGCCAAACATAAGCATTGACGTTAAAGCCCTATTGCCTTTGTTGAATACTCGATATGGATCTCTCGATGAACCACCAAAAGAGTGAACGTGTTACTACCGAAGCTGGGTTCCCAAGGTATGGAAAATCACTTTAAAAGTGTGTCAAAGAATGCTGCCGTAGCCAAATCTCAAGATGATGCTTTGGAGAAGAATGTTGTAGCAGAGCATGTTGCTGCCAACTGCTGCCAACAAGTTACTACTAAAAGCTTCGAAGCCGTGTGCATTTTTTTTTTGGTTTAAACTCAATGAGAATATTACTAGATTGTGAATGAGAATATAACTCAATGGGAATGTAATTTAATATGAATTGAGAATGTAATGACATTATCGTTGAAGAATGAACGAATATAATGACATTGTTTAACTCCACGAGAGTGTAGTGTTGTATATTGTCGTTGTTAGTTTTGGTGGATTAGTAGCTGTTGTTGATAGTTTGAGACGCAAGGCGTCGGTTAGGCCATAAAGCAAGGAAGTCATGTCAAATTTTTTCAAAATTTTCAAAGTCAGATACGGATACAGACACATGACACATTCAGATTCGTAATCTAATAAAGTAAGTGAAAAGGAAACTTTCTAATAGTATTCCAAACTCATAACTCAAACAAACTCAAAAAAATCATTGGCTTATAGTAATATCGAATCATCAATGTCATGACCAAAAAAAAAAAATTACACATTCGTGAATCCAAATGTCCGAACAGCAAGTAAACTACTCTTCACCATGATCCGTTGCATTCATCATTTCCGTAGAACTTTGTCCTCTACCTCCTTGCCCTTGTGTTTCAAGTAACTTTGGTTGCGGTCCTCCACAATATTGACCTTCACCTTCCGGAAAGCTTGATTGTCCTCCTCCCCAAATTTGACTACCCATAACAATGGATTGTCCTCCTCTCCAAACTTGACCATTGAATAAGCTTTGTGAACTTGACAAAAAAGGCGTAAATTGGTTAAAGCTCACTCCGGTTGGATATAAAGTTAGAGAAAATGGGAAGACACTTCCTCCTTGTGCCATATTTGGTGGCATGTAAAACACGATATCATGTTTGGCCATATTTGTTGCCCCATGTAGGTAGCCTGACTCTGCCACCAATAAAAAAAGAGAATTATAGATAACTTTAACATGAAACATGATATTGTGCAATAAAAAAAACAATTCTTACATTCACATTTAGAACACTCTTTTGTGTCCTAAACCTGTGGCCAACCGGGATGTCCTCAACTTCCTGAAATTAGCAAACAGTATAACTATTACACATATAACCCATAAAATCTATACGTCCATATGAACTAGCAAGCATTTTCCCTTAATAAGAAGAGCTTATACCTTGGCATTTTCCTTCGATAATTTCTTCTTTTTTGTATCTTTTATCTTCTTCACTATTTTTTCCACAAAACCTTGCTTCCTTTTGCACAGCGGTTTCCCTTTTCGTCGAACACCTTCTGGGTCAAGTAAGTTTGCACTTTGTTGGGAAGGTAGAGCCCCATCTCCGAGTGAAAAAGAATCATTATGAGTATCTGAAACCACATTGCTTTCACAAACAACAGAGGCTTCCTTTAACTCTCGTTTTAGTTCGTGTAATCGCGTCATCACCACATCATACTTATCTTGAGAATCTTCTGCTAAATTGAAAACCTCATTAAAGAGTTTGCACATGTTCTCATGTAAACACGCTTCGATTGACGTCGATGACTTCTCGTAACTGATTCAAATTTTAGAGTGGACTCTTTTCACATTTTTGCACCATCTTCTCAACGCATACTTGTCAGACACTTTTTCAATTCCCCTTTCATGCCAACCCATGAGTTGATGTGTACACACCATTCCTCTATACTCAAACAACCGATAATTACAATGTGATTCATTGGTTTCACCATTGAAATCAACAGTAAATGAAACTTGCTTCCTTTTTTTCACTTCCCCTTCTCCAAATGTAACCCATTGTTTTACCTCATATTCAAAAATAACATCGCCTTCTTTTCTAATTTTGAACACAAACACTCAAGTTTTGCGACAAACTGTGCATGAAATTCTACAACCTTCTTATTCGTGTAAAAATTTTGAAATTGTTTCTCCAATCCAGTTTCAGTTATTAACGGGATATAGGTGCTCCAACTTTTAACATCTTCTTGTTTTTCACTTTCCATCTTGTTTGCCAAAGCATTTTCATATTGGTCTACAAATTGTTTTAAGGTCGTATTCGAATGAACATAACCATCAAAGTATGCATTCATACTCTCACTTCTTTGTGTGGAAGACATTCCCGTCCAAAATACATCTTTTACATAAGCAGGCACCCACCGTTTCCTCTCCAAATACAACCCCTTTAACCACGTATTACTTTGAAGCTCGTACTTTTTTATGAACGCACCCCAAGCATCCTCAAATTGTTCTACTATAAGTGAATCATAAACTGCCTTCCGCATACACCAACTAATTTTTTCATAATCGTTGTACCCACTCAACTTTTTTGGCACCTTTTTCATAATATGCCATATGCACCACCAATGTCGGGTTTCAGGGAATACATTTTCTATAGGATTCTTCATGGCCATACATTTGATCGATAATTATTTCTTTTGGAGCACAACCCCACATGCATGTCATCCAAGTCTAAAATAACCATGAAAATGACTCTGTGTCTTCATGAGAGATGAGTCTGCATCACAATAGAATCGACCGATCATGATGATTCACGCCTACAAATGGAGCAAAAGGCATGTCTGCTTATTTAACAGGTACGTTGTGTCAAAGGTCACAACATCACCGAACTCCTTACAAGCTGCCCTACTCCTTGCGTCCGCCCAAAATACTTTCCTTAATCGACCCTTTTCATTCAGATCCATTGTAAAAAAAATTCAGAATTATCAGCTTTCATCCTCGTGAAATAACAATGCATTGCTTCAGCATCTCCTGCCACAAGTCGTAAACGTTGAAGTTTGTCCACATAACTTTGACAATCCTTCTCAAGATACGAAAGCCTATTAGGTCCCCCAGCCTCAATCTGAAGGGAGTCATAAGTCTTGTGCATTCTTATCCCAGCTTTATCATTCAATTCTAGCTTTCTTTTTACGTGTTCATCCAGTACCCTATTACTCATGAAATACCTCGCCTTTCCTGGGCTCTGTTCATGATTATGCTCCAAAACAACTCGGGTTAACCTCCACTTTCTATCTGACTGCATACCAACAATAACATGAGCTGGAAAATTAATTTTTGACTGCAGTCGTCCTTTGACCGGGTCGCTCGTTCTTACCCTTGCCTTTCTAGCGTGACTACATGAAAGAGTTACGTTCTTCAAATTTCCATCTTTTCCCTTTCTCGATGTTCTCTTCGCCATAGCGAACCCTCTTTCTTTAGCATATCTTGAGTAATATAAAAGCTTCTTCCAACTTGTCGAATGTCATTCCCTCCTTCGGTTCTTCAGCTATATCTTTACAATTTTCTATTGTATTGTTCTCATCCTACAAGGTTGTATGTATCTCATCACACTCATTATTTGAAGGATCGGACCACTCTGCTCCTCTTCTTCATCTAGACAATCTCCACTCCAAACATCTTCTTCTTCCCCGCATTCTATGTTTCGAGGCATTGCTGACGGAACAGACTCTGATGACATCATCCATTGGTTTAGAAACAAAGAAAACAAATTTCATTGATGTATTTTATCGAGCAGTTGGTGACAAAATTAGCATTGGGCATTTTTTTTTAATTCACAACTGTTTACTTAATATTGGACATCTCATATTCCTTTACACATCATTGCAAGACTATGTTATATAGAGATTAAATTAGTGGTTAAATTTTTTTTAGTAAACCACAAATTTTAAACACAACTACTAACTAGCAACTTTTTATTAGGTTTCGAAGAGGAACATAACATATCAGTTTGAAGAGAAAAGAAAATGCATTAATTTTTTACACCTAAAATTGAAAACCTAGTTTTTCAACTGGGATTCGAAATAGAAAGATTATGGCAAAGGTAGAGAGAGACAAAAATACCTTGGTGTAAAAGCCGCCGTACGGATGGTCGGTGGTGGAGGGTCTTCTACTCGTCGTATGGAGGAGGTGGTGGTGGTGTTGGGTGGTGGAGGTTGAGGATGAGGTGGGATGGACGTGGGGCTTGGTTCAACTAGTGTGGGTGGGTGGGGGCGGGATACGGCTGAGATTTTGGGGAAGAAGAGCTGAGTTTGATTTTTTTTTTGGGTCCTCACCCAAAACGACGTGATGTGTTAAAATGGTGTGTATGTAGCATTTTTGAATACGCACCTCCAACTCACTTTGACGTGTCATAGGCATTACAGCTCTGCACGTGATTGTTGCTCGTGGACTTCCATCTCAGTACTTGTCTGGCTCTGATTGGCGTACGTGGTATTTCAGCTCAATATGATGTGTTCTAGGCTTTTAGCTCAGCAAGCGTTTGGCGCCCGTTGGAAATCTTAACACATGGCACAATACCAGAGGGCATGCTTCTCGTTCGTTTCATCTTCTCTATAAAAGGAACCAAGAGCTAATGGGAACCGTATGCGTAATGCGCCAACGCAAGCCTGGCCCCAAGATTCATCAATAGGGGACACACGTGAAGAAGAAGAGAAAACGACAGTGTGCACTGTGCACTCCCAATACTTTTGCCAACTCTATTCCTGCATTACTTTTGCCAACTATTATTGCTTTCAATTTTCACTCTCCAGTTCAAAACCCTCTCCCTCTCGTCATATATCTATCTGGCATTCAGACGCGAAAACCCTAACTGTTGAATTGTCCAGAACCTGAAATCTTGAACTTCCAGCGATAGTAAGGAATGACTACATTTGCTAATTCTTACGTATCTATCTGTAGACTGTATATATCTATGTATGATTTTTGAGGCGACGCGCACAACGATACACGTGTATGTACGTATCTCTGTATATATACCACGCACATTATATGTCTGTGTATATACATATACACACACGTTTGTACCTGTCTTGATGCGATACGCACAAACTCACATGATTATCTACGGTTGTCTATGGGTGTAGGGCGTTTCGATGTAATGTAGATTGTGAAATTCAATGTTTTTGTCTTGCTACAGGGAGATGGAAACGAGAAAGCAAGAACTGAGGTTGAACAAGAGGCCGTCCAGCAGTGAAATGGAGAACGAGGAA
This sequence comes from Arctostaphylos glauca, assembly GCA_019985065.2. Lineage (NCBI taxonomy): Eukaryota > Viridiplantae > Streptophyta > Magnoliopsida > Ericales > Ericaceae > Arctostaphylos > Arctostaphylos glauca. The sequence goes on along the minus strand of JAHSPW020000004.1, from coordinate 33,591,175 downwards.
AGGCCGAAGAAGAGGCCAACAACGCAATGTGTGAAGATCAAAGACAGCGTTGATGGCATGGTTAAAAAATTATTCAAATTTTGAGTGTTGTTCCCCAACGGAATGAGCATGAGGATGAAGATTTGGAGGCGGAATGGCCAATGGAGGTGTTCGTCAACTGCGTGAAGGACGAGTATTTTAGGGCGATGCGGGAAACGAAATCTCAAAACCAGAAGAGGAGGATTAATTGGAAAAGTCAAGACTTGCATTTTGTGGATGCTAACGATAACGTTATGAAAAGAAGAATTAGTTTCAGGAACTTCAAGCCCGGTAAGTATCATCTCCTAAGGCTTCACGTGAGTGTCTGTTACAACTTTGTCTCTGGTTTAGGTAGTGGTTCGTTCTCTGCAATGACTTGGGAAAGAATGGTAATAGTGATTCCTTGGCTAACCGATGAAATGCTAAGTCACCATGAAATGCTAAGTCACCAAGATTGGTGACTGATGATTCTATTTGTTATTCCTATTTTGTCAAAATGTTAGAATGAGCATTCCAAGAAGGAACATTTGATTCCAGATTCATTAACCAAATAATACCTTGATGCTTTGGTAGCCTGGGTTTGGCTAATTGAATGTTGATTATGAAACAGGATAGTTAAACAAAGGAAGCAGAGACTTATGAGGTTAGAGGTGTACCTTGTGTCTGTGTGATGTATTGTCGAACTGATATAAAAAAAAGTTATTTGATTGATTATATGCACCATTCCTTTAGTGATTGATCAATGTTTTTGATTTGTAGAATATGTGGGATCTGACTCTAGATACCGACTTGCTAACCAGAAGAGTACAACTTTGAGACTGCCCTTGCGGACCTCATTGTAAGTTTCTGGGATATTTTTATAGTTTTGATTTGGCTGTGTTGCTAATATTGCCTTTTTTGTTAGTGACTTCAGTTTACTTTATTCACCAGGATAATTCATTGCAAACAGTATTGTCCAATGGTGCAAATAAGAGGAGATTAGTTAGGTATGTATATTTATCTTACTGGATGTTAATATACCTTTTCTTCTGCAAAAGGGATTCTTTGATGTCTTATTTGAAGTTCAGAAAATAAAACATGCAGTTGGCAATAGATGGGGCCTACTCGGTTACATGTGAAGCGGTAGAAATGAGCAACCTCTTTTATTTTTATGGCCAAAAGAGATAATGAAAATGAGCTTCGTTACTTGAATTCTAAACCACCTCCAAAGGGAAGTAAAAGTAGGGCTTATATTGGATATAAATACGATTTCCGATTCGAAACTGGAGCCAAAATCAAATAACTTCTCCATGTTTGGCTTAATTTATCTTCTAAATTGGTGCTTAATTTGTGAAAAGGAAGATACAAGTTCATCTTTTGAATAACAACTGGGAAACTCACCAAGAGTTAGAGCGTAAAGTTTTTCGTGTTTCATACTTTTTTCATTGCTACCTTAGTAGTTCAGATGGTGGGTTGACATCTTTTTATTGCTGCTTAGTTTTTATGGTGGTATTTTCAAATGGAATAGTTTTTTTTTCTCATCGTGATTTTGTTTACCTGTTGTTCCATTTTTACCAGATGTACTTTGCATTGTAAATCTATGCTGCACCTTTTGATCATTCAATTCAGTTGGCTGTGTTTAGATGCTACCATCTTGTTTTGTTTTCCCTTCCTTACTATGCTGCCATAACCAATATATTTTATGCCAAATTTAACAAGAACAGAATCACGATTTTTGACACTAGCCCAAGATGGCACTGATGAGCGCTCCATAGTAAAGTGGTGTGATGTAGATCTTTGATGCTCCTCTATTGGGTTAAATTTTTTATCTGAATGGCGGCCATTTAACTTCTTTTCTGTTATGTTGAATGGCACTTGACCTGTTTCCTTGGATACAAAAGTCACTGCATCCTTTTTGTAAAACTTCCAATAACCACTTCAAACTCAAGATGAAGAAATATTGTCAATAAGGAACAACATTGTGTCCAACAAACAAGAAAGAGATAGGGAAAAAATGAACTTTAAGGATCATTCCTTGTGTAACTTCTAGTAAAACGCAAGTCAATCTTGTTTAAAGGTGGTCAAACAGTTGTTTTTAATTGGGGTACTTATTGTTCAGTCCTATCTGTAAGAGAAAACTAGTGTTTCATCCTATATACTTTTCAAAGTTATTTTTACATCCTATTTTTTAAAAAATACCCGGATTGCCCTTAAAATACATTTAGCACAAAATCAGCATTTTGTTCCTAAAAAAAGGGACTTATTTAACACCGTACCTTATTTATCAAAAAACCTCCTTTAACAGTTTCTGTTTATGGTTCTGGGTTTTAATTTTCCGTCCTAGGGTTCCAAAATCGGACCATCGTGGTGAAGAACGGCAATCTAGGGTTCTGAAGGCCATCAATGTCCGACCATCGTGGTGAAGAATGGCAATCTAAGCGCATATTCACAGGGCTGGGTTGTATTTCGATCCTACGGGAGAGTATCTCATCTTCCAATCGATCATCGTCCCACATTGTCCTTGCATATTGACTCATTCTCGAACAGCATTGTCTCGTTGGATTGTAATATGTTGGTATCCCTAAAGCTGTAATCAATTTTTGATTTGCAATTGGGGATGTTGGTATCTGATTAACGATTTAATACATCCTCAATATGTTTGTATTCTCCTTATGTACTGAGTTACATAAAATGGTCTAAAAACTATATTTTGATGGTACACTTGGTCATCCTGACACGGTGTTGACTATATCATTAATCTTCTTCTGATGGTTTAACTTTGATCCAACTGAAAAATTTGATGGTACAGTTGTTATTTTGTTCCTCCATTATGCTCAGTTTAATATGATGGTGAATTTGGTTCTTAGATGGCAAATTTGATAGTTATGGTATATTTGATTACGATGGTAAATTTACTAGTGACAGTAAATTTGATGTCATTATGCTGACATGTATAATTAGGTCTGATAGTAAATATAATAACCATACAGGTGATAGACTTCATTATGTGTGGTGGTAAATTTCGTAGCAGGGGTGGTAAATGTAGTGCCATTGACGGTAATTTTCATTACATGATATTGATGGTAAATTTCAGTACCACGAGCTTACCAAACAACCGCTGTCAAATTTACCATGTTCATAACAAATTTACCACTGTGCATTGAAAATTTACCATAACGAGCATGGTCCATCTCCCATCGAATTACCACCGCCGTCAAACTTACCATGTTCATAACAAATTTACCACTGTGCATCGAAAATTTACCATAACGAGCATGATCCATCTCCAAATTGCTAACAATCATCATTCCAACCAACTACCCAACATACTTGTCGTAAAAAAATAAATCCAAAACCAAATTAAATCTACGGAACACGTTACACATCCAATCATTGTAAAGAGCCCTAGTGTAATCTAAATATCAAAAAAAAAAATCATCAATTAGGCATATGATTGCGGAGTTAAATAGACCTATATAAAGAAAAAAATAAAAATAAATGCGTTACACCGCTTGCTTGTATGATTTTCCATTATGATTTCATAATAAAACCTAGTAAATTCCGTCACGAATTTACCATATTCTGTCGCATATTCATGAAAAAATCTAGCGAATTGATTCCATAATCAGTTAAACTTTTTACCTTATTTAATCCCATAATTTTAGCCATATTTATTCTTATGATTATAAACATACCAAATCAGAATATAGGTTTTGAATTAAAAAAGGATAAAAGGGTAATCTAACACTCGAAAATAAGGGCAAACTTGTCAAACCATATAAAATAGGGATGAAAACATAAGTTAAAAAAGTGTATAGGATGAAACACTACACTGTAAGGGTAAATAGGATCCTGATTTAATTTACCCTTTTTATTTTATATGGTTTCTATCCAATAATAAAAGTTATATTCCCTTTAAATTTTTGAGCAGTACTGAACTAATACATAAAAGATTACAAGGTGAAATTTTACACTGAAATCTCAGTTGGCCAAGTTCAAAGGGATATCCTTAAAAAAGATGCTTAGCTTGCCACAAAATAGCTACTTCTTGCAAGTGTTTTGTTCCAGTTGCTAGAACATGGTAGTAACGACTGATATGTTTAAGTTTCATCCTGGCACAATTTTGGATCCTTTTTTTATTTGTATCCTACTTATATTCATGTAATTACCTCAGGTTTGGGGTTTTTATATGAATTTAGATTTGTTATTGTACTCATTCATTGACATGTTTATTATCTCATGATCAAAGTTCTAGGGGAAAGATGGGGGCCTCTCTACATAGGTTGTCTAGACAGCATGGAATAGGGGGAAAACCTCCATATTTAACGATAATAAATGTTGCAAACTTTCCCAAGTGTTTGCTTTTTTTCATTCCTCCCTTATTGACTTTAATAACCCCTTTCACACCTACACTCCAATCATATGCATACAACTCAACCTCCCTTTGTTGACCTTATTTGTCCCTTTCACACTTATATTATAGTTCATATGTATAGATATAGACATGTGTGGCTACATATAAAACCTAAACCAATCAAGAAATGCCAAGACCATATGAGTCAAAGTATTTACTCCCAAAAGCTCCAACTTGTGCACTTAATTTTCTAATCAAATCTAATGACTAAGCCTAGTGATCTGTTAGACATCACATCTATTTAATGCTTGATCTTAACCAAATAGTCTTCTAACTTTTCTAGCCATTGATCTTCATGGATAAACCCTAACCGTTAGATGTGTTCCCTAGATATTTTCCTAAACTTTGTCTATAAATACAAAACTCCTTCTTCTATTCTTTTACATACTTTGAAACCTTGACAGCAAGAAAATCTAGAGATTAGTAGAAATTCTCTAGTATTGTGAGAAAATCCTAAGTGAAGGAGAATCCACCATTTTTTAAGGAGACGACCATATCAACCCTCTTTCCAACCCTTAAGCTCTCACCAAGTAAGTTTCCTACAACTTACGTTAGTCAATCAATCATGCTATCCATGATATTTAGATAAAATGTTGTTTATTTTTGTTATGCTTTAAATTTCATCTTCGTATTTCAAATGATATGATTTTAGCATGATGTTAGAATAACTCGATGAAACAAAGCATGAATCCTGAACATAGAAGTGATTATCAAATATTGATATGAGAGTATCCAATATATACCGATTGAAAACTTGAATAATTAAAAGATGACCCAGTTGTTGTGGATATGGGTGTCGTTAGCCGTGATGCGACTTGTGCCGAATTTTGACTGAACCATGAGGTGTATTAACCCAAATAGTGTCGTTTAGCCAAGTTGATGTCTTTAGCTGTGGCATGTTAGACAAGCTATGTACTTAGCCGTGTTATATTTGGACGTAACATGTCATTTTTCAATTGAGTCTGGTAGTCATGTACTTGGGTGTTGACACGTTGTCGGGAAATATAAATGTTTGGTATGGGAACACCATACTTGGAAGACTTGATGAGATATACACTTGAATAATTTGATAAAATTTGAATGAGATCATAATTGGAGACTAATGGATTTAAAGTCTATGTAAGCTATGGACTTTGGAAAATATCATCTGCTCGGGATTTGTGATGACGCCTGGGTACGAATGATGAAACACAGAAATTCATGTTCGGGGTTATGCCCACGATGCCTGGGTATTAATACTAAGATATTGAGGTTATGTTTATAAAATAAGAGAAAATAATGTAATGATACAATATTGATTTAAATTTCTGTACTGAAGTGTTATCGTGCTGCTATTCATTTAAATTCATAATTGTTCAAAAAGAATTTAAGGGTAGGATAACTTATTGGGCTTTCATCAGCTCATGGTGCAACTTCCTTTTGCCCCTGGTATTTCATAACCAGGTATGACGAAGATGGAGCAGAATCGAACTATTCAAATCATGAAGGCACGTATCTCGAAGAAGACTTGGTTGAACCGTGATTTACTTAGAATAGGCTAGTCTGCTCTAACTTTTGATACAAAGTCTTTTGATGTAACAATTCTTTGTTAAAAGTATTTTTATAATCAAGCTGTATCAAACTATGTTTTAAATGAAATAATATATTTTGTTATTTTATTCTTATCTCAACGTGTCCAAAAATCGGGGCATTATAGGGCACCAAGTCAATACGATGTTGAATATCTCGCAAAGGAGGCAACTCGAAAGGCAATTCTTGAGGAAACACATTAGCGTATTCTTTCAAAAGCTTAAAAATGGTCCCAGGAAACCCATATCCGCTATAGGGACCAACACTAAAACATATCCGGTTTCTTGACTTTCCTTGAGAAATCTCTTAGAAGCAACAAAGTCGTAGGGGGTAGAGTCGGCTTCTCCTTCACAGGTAACAAAGTGAATTGCTGCTTGTCCTTAATAATGTTGTAAGTATTGCTCCTTCCATCATGGATGGAATGCCTATCATATTTCCACGGTCGCCCATGTAGAATATGACAAGCATCCATAGGAACTACCTCGCACCAAGCCTCATCAAAATACTTTTTCCGAATGGAAAAGGATAACAAACACCTCTTAGTCACCGTGATCTTGTTGCCCTTCTTGAAATAAGAGAGGGTATAAAGATGAGGATTCTCTTGGACCTTGAGTTGAAGCTTTCGACCACTTCTTGAGAAACTACATTTTCACAACTTTCGCCATCAATAAGCATTTTGCAAACTCGGCCCCCAATATTGCAAGTGGTATAGAATATATTGGTTTGCAACCTATCTACTTCACCTTCTTGCTTAGGAGTGAGTAAAGTTTTTTTGATCATTAAAGCAAATCCTTCTTCGTGTTCACCATCACCCCCAACTTCTTCACATAAGGCCTCATCATAAATGGAAATATCATTTTCACAATCTTGCTCCACTATTTCTTCAATGAAAAGTGACTTGTTTCAACCTGCAGAAGACTTCCGGCAATCCGACGATTTGTGACCCGACTCCCCACACTTGAAGCACTTGAATCCTCCACCTCGAGTTTGATTTCTATTTCCCAAAACACCAGATTGTGGTTAAGTTTGGGAAGTGGTTGAAGCTTTATTATCCATCCGATTTTGTTGACTAACCCGGGGAGAAACAACTTGGCCACCACTAGAGGCGGAACCAACCTCAGAATAGGAGTAATCGGCTGCCCCGATTTGGAACCCCCTTGATATGGCTGCCTGGACCTCAAGAACTTCTTCTTTGCTTGTCTTTCGGCCACTAAGGCCCTATTGTAAGCTTCCGAAATTGTCCACAGAGTTTGTAGGTCAAGGACATCTTGAATCATGAGTTCAACCCACTAATGTACCTTGCAACCATTTGATCTTCACTCATTCAATTCAACTCTAGTAACAAGTTGATGGAAGGCCTCCGTATACTCATCAACATTTCCATTTTGTTTGAGATTATGCAAGTTCTTGTAGAGGTTTTGCGTATAGTTGAAAGGCAAGAATTGTGCCTTGAACTTCTTCTTCATTTTCTCCCATTCTCTAATCTTTCCTTTTCCTCTCATTTGCCTACTAAATTGCAATTACTCCCATTAAGCAGAATCTCTTCCTTTGATGCGGATAGCTACCAACTTCACCTTCTTCTCTACCTCCTCTCCTACCTCTATCGCCTCTATGAGCCATCATAACACCAAAGTAAACTCCAATAATCAATTCAAAGCGAAATAAGAAATACCCAGACAACTAGGACCCCAAACTTTAATAAATCACAAGTAATCGCCTCCAAGTAATGACAAATCCCAACAATCAACAAGAAAACGCACAAACCAACATAAAAATTGCTACTATCAAAGCTATTCGTAGCAAACCTAAGTGAAATCGAACCTGTAATGGCACTATAAAGGGCTAAACTCACTGGGTCAAGCTAGAAAATATAGTTGAAGCTCTGAAAATGTGATACCGAATAGGTCAAAGGGTTGTCCTGATCACCGAAGGCTGGAACGACATGAAATAGGGCTGGTTTACTCTTGCAAAGCAGAAACGAGTGCAGATATGGGCATTTTGAAGGTTGGAACAGTGATTTAAGGGCTGGTTGAAGGCTGTTTGTGATGTTCAAGGGTCAATTTGGTCATTTCAAGCTCCGGCGAGTGTAGTTTTGTTGATTTTGAGCTCCGATGAGTGTAAATATGGTCATTCCGAGCTCCGGCGAGGTTTTTCGGCGCATCTTTAGGTTTTTGGCAAAGTTTCCGGTGATGTATTAGGCTCCGGCGAGATGAAGGGCTAGGATCTCTGATACCAAATGGTGCAAACCAATTTACACAATGGGTTTGTGAAGAGAGAAACTCTCAAATTGGGAAATAAAAGATATACTTTCTTTAATATATTGCTAAACAGTTGCACAAAACATTAAAACATACCTATTTATTGTAAACTACTAAAAGACACAATTACCCCTAAATACATACTACATCATAAATTCACTGGTTCATGGGGAAATACATTGGTTCTTTGTGATTATTGGAATTGATATTCAGATTTGTACCAATTATCCTGATATTGAACTTTTGAGTCAAACAAGGAAACTTTGTTTGCGCAATTACACGAAGATAAAAAATTAGTTTGGTTTTGTTGCAAGTGATAGTCTTTCTTGTCATAGAGTTATCCATTAGTCTTTTGGTGCCAACAGGTGGGGATTGTATTGTATTGGCTGTGTTGTCACATTGAAATTAGGCTTGTTGATGTTTTGTAAAGTTCATTTTCGAAATGTTTAGGTTCGACATTTTAGAGTAGAAATTTTCTCCCTTGGTCTATAATTTCCATCTCTTTGATTTTTTTCATCATGCCATTTGATTGGATTGTTACACGTCATACCTACCTGCAGTCGACAACTTTAGTAACTATCTTATGCTTTAATTCTTTTTGTTTCCTTATTATATTGTGTATTGATCTCCATTAAGAAGTTATTTATGGTATTAATGTTCTATCCAGTCATCTTGAGGATGTTTATGGGTTGTTAAACTTGAATTCTTTCATCTTTCTCCAATATAGGTTGATCCACGTGGTTGTGTTGATCTAAGTGGCCTTTTGGGAGTCACGGGGAGCTATGGAAGAAAACGTAAGGACACTGTTCATCTAATATTCTCTCTTTCAATATTGATCTTTTGCAGACCTCAATGTTTCAGTATAAATTTTGAATTTTATCATCATTTTGTATTACGACTAAAAAATTTTGATTTTCAAAGAGCTTACGTCATGCCTTTGACTTGTTAGTGGGCCTATTAACTATTTACCCTGGATTCTTTTCTCTAGAAGTCTAAGTCTTAACCTTTTCGATATAGTGTCTCTTTCAGTTTTAATCAATAAGGAAATTGTATTTAAGAAAGAATTTGAAACTGATAAAAGGGAGCTAAGAGCTTTATCGAAGGTTTGTGATTTTTTGCTTCAATTTTCATTTTCTTTATTTCCTTCAACTTTGTTGTGTAACCGAGTATCCTTACCTGACTATCTCCTATTTCCACTGTTGTTAGGTACCTGAATTTTGCATGGTAGGATTTGTACTTGAAAACATGGCTTTTGTTGTCATTAACAGTGAAGGTGAAGTGGATGAAACCATCCACGATGATGAATCATGTGGGCAATCCCTTATGCTCATGATAAAGTCAGAGTCATTGGATACAAATGATTTAGTGAAATACAGTTTCCACCATAGGCGCTGCATAGTTCGTGCTATTTCCCTCCCACAAAAGGAAGGGCTAGTCTGACTTGTAGCTTTTCATTCACGATACCAAGAGCTCCATTTGACCATTGAGGTATCAAATATTTTTGCAGAAATTTTTACCTTTTTTTATTGAATTTAGCCTTGGAAAATTTTCTTACATGCAGGTGAATGTTGTGCAAGCTCCAATAGTGGAGCGGAAAATTGCTCAAACTCCTTATACAGATGGGAAGGTGTTCCTCCTTCACGACTCATTTGCTTTTAAGGCTTCAAAGGTGGGGCATGATGGTGTAGATGGTCAATATTCTAATGTAAAGTTATTGCTCCTTCAGGACTCATTAACTCCTAAAGATATACAGGGTTTTTTGGTTGCAATCATGAACGATCAGAAGGTACAAAAAAACTCCCAAGGTTTACATAACTTCTCAGGTGAATTTTTGAAATAGAGCTTTAGCCAATGCCTAGATGGACCATTTTTCTTTTATTTACCTATATCAAACCAAATGAGACTCAAGTCCAATTGGGGTCAATTACATGATCCATTTTCTTCATTGAGCTTTGTTGAGGTCATCGTGTTCATTTACTTATACCAAGACTAGATTTCATGGAACGATATTGGGGCAACTCTTCTGAGTGCTAAATTGCTAGCAAATTTTTGCTAACCATATCAATATGCTAGCTAAGACTTGGGTAGTTAATTGGATAAAAAGAAGGCACTTTGAAGCTGAGTTGTTATCAATATGCTAGCTAAAACTTGGGTAGTTAATGGGATAAAAAGAAGGCGCTTCCAAGCTGAGTTGTTTAGGTTACATGCAGATCATATAATAAGATTTGGTTGGTTTGGGGCATGAATGGTGAAGTAATATCTTCATCTTCTATCTTAATATACAAATTTCGTTTGTCTACAAGGAAGGAGAGAACATGATTTATATTTGTTTTACTTGCATGATTGTAATGATGATGAAAAAGCTACTGTCTCCAATATTGGTGCCACCTTTTTGCTCCGCTCCATATTGCTATCAATAACATGAAGTACTTAATTTGTGTCAGAACTTTTTGCCATGTCTTAGGCATGCCTCATTCTTGCAGGAACTTGAGAAGGATTTGTTTGAATATGGTTCACGTGTTGGAGTTTGCGAAAAGGCTCAGGGAAGAACTGTCTATCTTGCAAGGTTTTTATCTCCTTAAAGTTGTACTCTTTCTCTCCTTGAGTAAATGCCGAAGATTTTGATTCTAATAAGCACTCGATTTGTGTGATTCATTTATCGCTAGTAAGCATTAGATGTTTCTCTTCTTTAAGTTCAACCCACTGATAAGTACTTGGCCACTTTTTTTAGGTCTAGTTATAGTTCCAAACTTCAGGTTTCAAATTTTCATTTCAAAAGCTAGATAGATGGAGCTACTACAATTTCCTTTTCCATTGAAATTTTAAGGATTTTTCAGAGTCCATTAGGATTCTACCCGCTAATCACAGAAACTGGTTAAACTAGTTAACAAGCATGCTGTGTCTTGATGACAAGGTGAGCAAAACTGAGTAACTCAACTTACTTTGCTGACCTTAAACAGTCCTCAACAGTTTTTCTACAGACCCTTTGACATGGCATTTGCCTTGAGCACTATTGTAATCATCACAAGAGAGATCATATCTTGATTCCAATGTAAGGGTTAAGCTTTTGTGTAGTTGAATAAAAGGGAATATAACCCTGGAATTGAGATTCCTATAATTGCATGTCACCAGCTGGATAAACTATCCTGCGTTTTAAAAGCGATGTCATTTGTATCCCCATGTGGTAAAAGAGAGCAGGAAATAGAGGCTCTCTTATTGTGGAGAGCTTAGAAAAATAGTTACTCATTGCTGATGTTTGCTCATTAATTTACAGCTTCGTCGGGACCTGATTTGCCCAACCATTCTGGCAATGTGACTGGGAAAGAGGCACTAATGAAATTGATTGAAAACAAGGGAGATTTTGCAGCTGCTGCAGTCTGCAGAATCTTAAATGAAATCCCATCACCAAAGCAACACAATAACGTAATTAAGAACATACTTGGTGTGGTTGCACTTCTTGGAACAGTTCAAACCAATGAGCTTAGCAGGTCGTCTAGCATTCAAACCTGTATTTGACCTTTGTGCACACTTCGTTCGGAATAGCCTGCATTATGATCTTCCAATACTTGTTTTATGCCCAGACATGTTTTATATGCAGGGTATTGGCTGAATATGGGTGCGGATTAGATGCTTGCTGTTGTATGCAAATCCTATGCAGCTATAGATGCTCTGGAGAACTATGAACAAAACCGAAAGGTGGATTGTGCACGCGGTCTACATCCAGTGGCAACTAAACTTGCACAATCCATAAGTGACCGTTATGTTGTGATATGCCTTGAAGATACTAGGTACTAAAAATAGCTTTTCATTAGTAGTTCTGAAACATCATTAGGAATTGGCCATTTAATAATCTTTCAACCCCAGTGGTGATTTTTCATATAATGATCTTCTTTGTCAACTTGATATTTGAAAGGAAAGCATAGATGTGTGTAGGGAGTCAGTGAGGTAATATATGAATCATTGGTTATAAAGATCTTACTGTGCAATTTCTATTGTAGGCCCTACACAGGCGAGTTAGGCAGTGATCCAGATTGGAAGCTTGCATTGCCAAATCCTGCCTTACCAAATGGAAATACTCCATCAGGTTATCTTGGGTATGCAGTTAACCTGGTAAATCTAGAATCTCATCATTTGCAAACAAGAACGGATGCAGGGCACGGCCTTCGGGAGACCTTGTTCTACTGTCTCTTTGGCGAGATTCAAGTTTATAAGACTAGGGAAGACATGAAAATGGCTAAGGCCTGCATAAAAAATAGTGCAGTGTCCCTAGATGGTGGGATCATGAGGAAATGGGGTTCTTTCTCTTGGACATCGGTATGTACATTACAACCAATACATTTGTGTTTGTAGTTTTGTATTGGTTTAACGTAAACAGTTTTAGTTCTAACTGAACGTCAGACAAGGCATGGTCTTCAAGAGCCTTAGCTAGTTGATATGAGGTTGTCAATATCACGTTTTGTTTTGACCAAGACCGATTTCATATCATTTAGCCTGCTTCTAAAAAAGAATGTAATTTGTAACTGATTATATATATATATATAGGTTGATCGAATAAATAGAAGCCCATCCAATAGTCTTCACTGTTGATATGCCGCAGGGTTCCAAGTGGTATTTGTATCTAGAAATTTACAATGAACTGACCTTTAGGAACGAGTAGTTAATCACATTAGCTGCTAATCAGTTGGGTTGGACATACTTTGTTTATTCTCTTGCTTCTTATCTTAATTTGTTCAATTTGACAAAAAATGATGGAAATAAAAATGTGAATGAGCTGAATTTTGATAACTTTTGACAATAACTCATTTTGGTTCGGCTTTTATGAGATCACATTGGTAAATTTTTAACCTATTTTTTTTTAACAAGTTCATAATGGCGATCTGATAATCAAACAAAAGAATATCTAAGTGCCCGTTAAACAAAATCTATGCGCAATTTCAAACATGTAAGCAGCCTGTGAAATCTTTTTTTCTCCTCTCTTGGATCAAATTTGAGGTTTTCAACCAAACGATTTCATAGGCCTTGTTAAATCCTTCGTTGCAATGTTCGTTATGATCTTTCCCTCTAAATTCAGCTTTTCCCCCCCCCCCCTTCTTTTTCTTTTTTGCTCAGGGAACCCGAGATTTGTTTTCCATTATTGCACCTGAAAGCAAAAGACATTCATCTCCACAGTGTACTCAATTACTAAGGCAGCAGATTGAAGAAAAGGAACTGAAGGTAAAAGAAACACTAGGTTTAATAAAGAAAGTGACAAAAACACACAGGAAAACTCTTAAAAGATTCAGGGATATAGAGGACAGCTATATGAAGTTCTTGGACCAAAAGGGGCCCTTGCTACAGGTTTTGTAATGGCTCTTCTTCAAATGATCCAATGGCATCCCCTTTTGGTCAGTAAATGTGTTTTTGCAGAACATCTCAAATCTTATTGTTTATGGCACATTCTTCTGCATCGGGAATCAAAGAACTAGTGTTGATATTATATCGATAACGACTGAGCAGAGAAGGAAAAGATTGGTGTGAAAATAATAGCGACATCATATGAGTATATATGTGCAACTTCCTTTATGCTGACCAGTCACATATATTCTCAGAAACATTACACCTATAAATTGTCTAGCACCAGTGGCACATTCTGATTGAAGTTCCTTTTGATTTTTGTAGACTGTATATGATTGTAAAATATGATGTAAATGGTGAAATTTCAGTAAACGTACACATGTATATATAAGGTTGTAGCATGTAAATGGGCGCTGTTTATGGGTAGAACTGCAGCTGCTGTTGTAGCCTATATGAGTGCAAGACTTGGGCTATATTAGTCCCATGAAGGGGGATGGAAACTGACATGATGTTTCTATAGAAAGCTGTCAAATTAGGGGTAGAGAGGAAAGATGAGACCAAATTTGCTTGCGGAGAGGGTGCTTGCTTTCAGTAACTTCAAAATCAAGACAATATTTGAAAATGATTGACACTTCATTGTTTTTGGGGTTTTTTTTTTTTTGGCATTTCCACCATTTGTATTGAGTCATAGAATATTTAGTCTTCCAGAAACCTATGGAAGGTTATGTTTAATATTTTTTTCGGTTGGGTGGTGAAAAGTACTACTGAAGGTGGGTGACAGGGACCATGTACCAACACTCATCACCTGGGGATTTTTGGGAACTGTAGTGCAATTTTATGTAATGCGCGTATAATGCAAGTAAAACAATGTAATATTGTCTGCTTTGTCTTTAAAATTACATCGTTTTGACTTATTAAGTGAATTGTTATCAAAATGCACGAGGATCAAAACAATGGTAGTTTTGAGGGTAAAATGGGTAAAATTACGTTATTTTGTCTGCAATATACATGCACCACATGAAACTGCACTAATACTATCAAACAGGTTTTGTGAAGAGATTTACGTAAATGCTTCTGAACCCAACTGTGCTCTTCCGACAGTTGGCCCTTGAATCAGGTGTGTAACTTTTGGTTTAGCCCTGGTAAGAAAACCCTTGAGCGTACTTGGTAAACAATTTTGCTCTTACCCACTCTTTAACTTAGGGCCTGTTTGGGAGCTGCTGTTTCTCATTTTTGTATTGTCCATTTTTTATTCCAAGTGTGTGCTAGGTGATTTTTGAATGTATTTCCTTAAAATGCATTATAAAAGTGACTGGGAGAATGCAGAATCTATAGATGACTTTTTTTGATTTTCTATTAAGACTTTAAAATATTATTCTTTTGTTTAGAATTATTTTGCACATATAATTTAAATACGCATACAAGTTTTATTATTCTCTTCCATTTGGCTTGTAAAGTAAGGCTATGTTTAGGATGTCTACGAAGTTAATTTTTTTCTTTTTCCTGAATTAGCAGGATTAAAAAAGTTAAGTTGCCTGGCCTAATTTAGTCAAGTATGTTTTCTTTTTCTTTTCCTTTTTTGGGTTTTTTGAGAGATGTGCTGCTAAAGTGCATGTGCGAGATTTTCGAGAAAATTACACACTTCTATTATGCCTTTGGTTGTGTAAATTGTACATGGCATTGCAGGAATGCTATTGAATCCTTTTTGTTCAAGCAATGGCTGAAGAACACTGAAACTGGAATATTGGCTAACGTAGCTATGTCCTTGAAACAAGTGCTTATTCAGGTATGAATTCTTTGCGACGTTGCGTTAGTTGACACAAGCTCACAAACGCTATATTTTTATTGGAAGTCAGCATGCAATACATCTAACATGACCCACCATTCAACTAAATTCCCACAGTTGTAGCAAGCTCACTAGTGAGGTTTTGGCATGGGCATGGGTCACGTGATAGGTTTCCACACTTCATGGCCATGTCCCCAACCTCGAGGGAGTCCTTAGCCCTTGTTTTTCTTAAGCATAAGAATATCGAGATGCAACGGGATGTGAGGGACTATAGGACCTAGGAGAGACACCATCAAGTGGAAAGTTGTTTGGACTCAAGGGAGGAACCTACTATGTTATCATGATTGGAAAGGGAACAAGTTTGAGTGGAGACTTGCTCAGCCAAGACAAGAGAGATGAGACAGCAGATTGTGGAGGCTTTTGGTTATTAGCAATAAGCACTTACTCTAAGGTTGAGGTATAATGCCCATTACTTTGGATTGCGTAACTCTGCTGTAGAAGAGATTGAGCAATCCACTTGTCACCTCACAAGTTTTAGACATGGGACCCGAGCACACTGAGTAGATAACATAGGAATGACGTGGAGGTGATATGGCCATGCCACGATGGAGTTCTAAAGAAAATCCGGACAAAAAGAGTTGCAGTTTTTGTCTTCTTAATCCCATCATGAAGCAAGTGTTTATGTAAAATGGAATCCAAACCTTAGAATCCACTCATTTTGAACTACCGTGAGACAAGACATATGTTAAGAAAGTGTATACTGGAATGCGGGAGTTATTTGTGAGGTTATCTTTTGTTTATGTTGGCGAAAATGTTTGTGGTATTTCATATATCCCTCCCGGTTTGCGTAACTAGAATGTCCCTGACATAATGATTACGTCACTTCTTTGAAATGTCTAGAAAGAGATTGTGCAAGTTGTTATAGGTAATAGGTAAGGTAAATGTCGAAGATGTGATTACCAAGTTAAAGCAAGTCCACCTATTGCTATATTGGATGCCAAACTCGAAATTTGACAACTTTTTATTTTTTGCGAAACTAATCTCCATTGTTGAGCCAAAGTTTTTGCCATCTTTGGTGGAAAATTTGACAGCAACTTTGGCTTTGCCAAATTACCGCATCACGAAAAACCAAACGTTCCTAGCAATTGAAAACCCATAAATTGAAAAATAGTGCTCAAATTCCAAACTTGTAAATTGAAAACAATAAATGGAAAGTAACAAACCCAAAACGATAGGTCTGGGGTTGTTAGATCTACCAATCTAATCTGGTTCTTCCTCTTGGATCCAAATGGTACTCGTTGCTTGCGAGAAAAGCAACTCGTTAGTGCCACCTGGCGGATTCCAATCGAAGGGCACTCTAATGCTCAAATCATAACAAAAGTATTTTCGCTTTCAATGAGAGCGTACCTTTATGGATTCTGTATCCTGCTTTATATGGATGTTTCTGATCCCAAATATAGCATCAGGGTCTATATGAGATCCTTTCTAAATTACCTGCAGATTCCCTTTTGAGATTCCTTCCATAATCTTGTGAGAGGCTGTCTAGTTTGGTATCCTTGCCATAATGGTTCAAGATCTCCTTAGGACATTTCGAAGCCTCCGTTGGCTCAGATCTTCTTTCAGGCCACATTATCGACCCAACTTGATGCCCATTCTCGGACTTAGGCCTTCAGCTTGTTTGGGCCTTCAGCCTTGTCAACCCATCTCTTTGTCTGGACCAACTTTCTGCTAGGGTGTGTTTTTGTCATGCGAATAGGGACAACCCGATATTTCGACCCACCACAATAGCCCTATCAAACCAGCTTTGGCTCGACTAAGGATGGGTTGATCAATTTGTGGGATTTCGTCTCTGTTCCAACCCCAATGCAATATGAGACCATTTCATTCATAGAAAGCATCCATTTTGACCTTCGAGCCACGTGTTGTCACTAGATTGGGCAATGGAAGAATCAACGTCATGTTTCATGCGTGAATTCATGCACATTTTAATGAGGGGTTTTTTTCGCTGAAGGAGAGCCACAAGTCGCCTGCCTGTTGGTATGAAAATCCAATTCTTTGTTTCCGCGCTGCCTTTTTGCCTCTCTGTTATATATGGTGTGCGGGAGCTCGGGGCCACCTTACACTTTCTCCATTTCAAAGGGCAATTTCAAGCAAGAATTCATCCCATGATGATTTAGCCCCTCCAACTCATTCGATCTACCCATAACGTTTTAGGAAAGCGCTTATCTCTTGCCCTTGTAGTTTTCTTTACCTGCATTTATGGTCTTCGTCAGTAATTTTTTGTATTTTGCACCCTTGCTGAGGAGGGGTTTCGTCAAAACTTGTCCCATCCATGTTTTTTCAGCCTATTTGTCGGCGAACCTCGTTGCATCACTTGAACTCCGGTGATGTTCTTCCTAGCTGGACATTTTTCGCCATTTAAACAACACTCAATATGTTTAATTAGACAATCCCACCTAACAAACACACCCGTGCACATTTTGGTATGTTGCTTCGGCAGACATAATGTATTTCAACAAGTACGGAATGTTGTTAGCGACGGATGAGTCGATAGGGCTTTTGAGGGAGCAATATCGAATCCCTATTGATGTACATCTTGTTCTTAAATCCCCAGGCATAGATCTCATTCCACTGTTCGACCAGACCACATTCTGATCATGGCTTTAGTTGCTGGAGTTCGGTAATAGAAAATAGAGGAGGTGTACAAGAGAAAAAAATGTTGCAATATTATTGATTGGAGAGAGATAATTGATACAATGATGGATACATGATTAAATAATAATCTTAATGTCTAATAATGAAAACATGTAATACAATAGGGTAGTACAAAGTAATATAAGGCAGTACAGTACATAGTAGTACAATATGTAGCACACATTCAACACTCCCCCCCCCCCAAAAAAAAAAACTCATGATGGCATTGTGACAGACATCGTGAGTTTGTCAAGGAGATAACAAAAGTGGGCAAGAGTATGCATTTTCGTGAAGAAATCCGCAAATTGGGAAATGGAAGAAACAAATGGTTAGGAAATGAAAGAAACGAATGGTAGGGCTATGGTGCTGGTATGAAGATACTGATGAACAAAGTGATAGTCATTTTCAATGTGTTTTGTGCATTCATGAAACACAGATTTGTGGGCAATGTGAATAGCACTCTTATTGTCCCAGAAGAGTGGTGTAGTAGAAGGCAGAGAAGAACCATATTAGAAGCCAGCGTAACCGAGCAACCTCAGCATTCGCATGTTCCATAGCACGATATTCAACTTGAGTAGTAGAATAAGCAACAATAGATTGTTTTTTGCTTTTCCAAGAAATAAGAGTTTACAAGAAAAATGCAAAGACCAGAGGTGGACTTTTGAGAAGGATCACCTCCCCAATCAGCATCGGCATTGGCACGAAGAGATAAGTAGAAGTAGAAGAAAATAGAAGACACTGATAGATTGTACTATGAACATATCACAAGATACAGAGGAGAGCAGCCCAATGAGTAGTGCAAGGAGCAGATACAAACTGATTGACAATATGAACTACAAAGCAATATCTGGCCGAGTCACTATAAGATAAACAAGATAGCTAACCAACTCATGATACAAAGTAGGGTCACCAAAGAGGAACACCATCAGAAGAAGATAATTTTGCATGCAGCTCAAGAGTGTCAACACGTTTGTTATTTGTGAGATTTGCCCGAGTAATAATGTCATGTGCATACTTAGTCTAAGACAAGACATAACCTTTGGGAGAAGAAGCCATTTCAATGCCAAGAAAGTACTGGAGGGGATCCAAATCTTTCATCTCAAATTCATGAAAGAGATAACACTTGGCCTCGGACATAGCAGTAGAGTTAGAACTTGTGATCATATCGTTGACATAGAGAAGAAATGGAACACGACCAAGAGATGTTTGATGAACAAATAAAGCAGAATCATGCATACTAGGCTGAAAACCAATATTCTAAACAAACGCTTGAAACCGATCATACCAAGCACGAGGAGATTGCTTGAAGCCATAGAGAGCATGCCAAAGACGACAGACCTAGTCGGGAGAATGGAACAAGCCAGACGGCGGGCGCATATAGACTTCTTAGCTGAGATAGCCATTAAGAAATGCATTCTTCACATCTAACTAGAACGTAGGCCAAGCATGAATAACAAGCGACAAATATGAGTGTGCGAGCTGTAGTCAAAAGTTTTCTCGTAGTCAATACATACTTTTGTGAAAACCCTTGGCAACAAGACGAGCTTTATAACGTTCCAAGGAACCATCAGAGTTGGTCTTGACTTTGTACACCCATTTGTACCCAATATTTTTCTTACCGGTCAGAAGAGGTACTAAATCCCAAGTTTGAGTCTTACGCAAAGCACCAAGTTCATCATTCGTAGCAGCTAGCTAGTTGGGATCATTGCAAGGTTCTTTGTAAGACCTGGGTTTAGCATAAGAATGGACACGAGACAAGAAAGACTGATAGGAAGAAGAGAAGCAAGTGTTAGTAAAACCAAATTTTATTGGAGGATGATGAGGATGGGAAGTACAGCGACGTGCAAGTGGAGCAGGATCTGTTGAAGCAGACTGGGGAGCGGTAGAGCTGGATGGAAGTGAAGAAGGTGTGCGATAAGTATAGACCTAGGGATACGGTGAGATGAGAGTGGGTGAAGGGACTTTACAGGTAGGCTGAAGATTGGCAATATCCAAGCTAGAAGTATATTCGTTGAGAGGAACATCGGAGGGAAAAGGGTCAATATGGACCAAGTCTTGTTTTGTAACAAGCACTTTACTCAGAGAATCGAAGTACAGAAGTCGTTCTAGAAAAGTAACATGGTGAGACATTTATAGTTTCTAAGTGACAGGGATCATAGCATCGGGAACCTTTCTGAGGGATTCCATATCCTAAGAAAACATAGAAAACACGAAGGAGGGAGTAGCTGGGAGTAGTGTCAATGAGTCGTTCATACGGGCAAGTACCTTGGAGAAGAGGAGTCGGCATGCAATTTTGGAGAAAATCAGAAGTGAGTACTATTTCACCCCAAAATGCAGAGGGAACGGAGGAGGAAAGAAGAAGTGACCGAGCGATGTTAAGAAGGTGCCTATGTTTGCGCTCAGCAAGGCCATTTTGGATAGGAGTGTTAGTACGAGAGGATTGAAGAATGATGCCGAGAGTAGACAAAAATTCTGTAAACTCTTTGTGAGAGTATTCACCACCTAAATTAGATCAAAGAATTTTGATAGTAGTGGAAAATTGATTTTGGACCATGGGATGAAAGTTGCTTTAGATTTTGTAAAAATCAGATTTATGTGTGAGAAAAACCCATGTAAACCCGCTGTAATCATCTATGAAAGAGACATAATATCGAAAATCACCTTTTGACACAACTGGGGAGGGACCCCACAAATCAGTGTGCACCAGTTGAAAGGGAGAAGTAGAAGTAGAATCATTTTTATTAAAGATAATGTTGACATCTTTGCAAATTTGCATGCACTACACTCAAAAATATCACTAATAGAAACTTGACCCAAGGGACATGACGCAACTAAACATTTTAAATGTTCACCAGACAAATGACCTAATTTAGAATGTCATAAATAAAAAGGAGATGACTCTTGATCTAGTCTAAAAGAAGACATTGCAGTGGAAGAGGTTGCTAGAGGAAGGTGTAAGCTTTCCAAAACGTAGAGATCTCCAACTCTATGCCTGGTCCTGATCTGCTTCTGAGATTTCTGATCCTGCACAACACAACTAGTGGAACAAAAGAAGATGTCAAACCCCGAGTCAAATATTTGACTAATCGAAATAAGATTCAGAGATAATTTAGGAACATGAAAGACATTAGAAAGAGAAAACGTGGGGATGGAGATGGATCCTATAGATAGGACATGCATAGGAGAGCCATTTGCAATGGCACTGCGCTAATAGGAGACGAAGGAGAAACACATTTACCAAGAAGAGATAAGTGTGGGGTCATGTGATGGGAAGAGCCAGAGTCAAATATCCATGTAGTGGGCAAGGTGCCCGTGTGAGGGGAACTATTCAAATTGACTGAGTATGGATAGTGGTTAGGGCAAAAGCTTGCAGATGATCACCCTGAGAGCGGCTATAAATGCTTGATACTGCTAAAATTGCTCATAGGATGGAGTAGCTGTCAAACCAGTAGAAGTAGGAAGAACAAAGGCAATAGAGGGGCAAGAATGGTGCTGAGGTGGCCTTGAAGAATGAGAGGTGGTGTGGCATTTGTTGAACTGAAGCAGCTTAGAACACGCAGCCTTCAGGTGTCCCTTTTGGAAATGGAAGTTGCACTCATCTTTAGGAACCATAGATTTTGGCCTGTTAAAATGCGAAATTTGCAGGATTGTAGGAGTAGGCAAAAGTGCTTCAAAAGGAGCAACAAATACTACTGTCCTAGAAAGTTCCTTCCCAGAGCTAGTGTGAAGGCGAGTCTTTTTGGCCAAAAGTTCATTAATAACAAAATCAACAGAAAGAAGTGGAGAGCGATGAAGAATAGTGCCCCGAAGATTCTCAAAGTCAGGATGAAGAGCTATTAGTAATTGAACTAGTTGGTGTTTTTCTATATAAGTGCAATATATACTGAAAGTAATTAATTCCTTAGGTTTAGTGAATGCCAACTAATTCCATAAGCCTGTCATAACATAATAAAATTCTTAGATGCTCTTACTTCCCTGAGATGTAGCCCGAATCTCGTGTTCTAATTGATATCTCTTGGCAAAATTGAATTGAACATAAAGATGAACAAGATGATCCCAGATTTCCTTAGCGGTAGTGAATTTTACAAAGTGAACACCGATAGAGTGATCATCTGAATTGTTGATTCAAGCAAAAATCTGGGCATTACTGGTACGCCATTTGAGCTCCAGTTCTGCAAGATTTTCAACCTTTTGATCTGTAAGCAATGTAGTCTCACCAGTGACATAATCCCATAGGCCTTTGCCTTCTAAGAATCTTTTTCATAGCATAAGCCCAATAATTATAATTATCTCCAACCAATTTAACACTGATGACTTGTAAAGAATCGTTGTTGCCAACCATGTTAAGATACACAGAATAAATCCAAATGTTCACACAAAAAGATGAATAGAACCACAAAGAGAAGCAGGATCACAGAACAGAGAGAAAAGCAGAACCACTAAAATAACCAGAACTTGAGACTATGAAAAAGGCTAGGGAAGCAGTGAAAGGCCGAGATACTATGAGAGAGTGCTTGTCGGAGGTCGGAGGTCGGAGGTCGGAGGGTTCGCCAGAGGTCAAAGGGTTGTCGGAGGTTGGCGAGTGGCTGTCGGGTGTGGATGATCTGAAAAGAGAGATCAATTGATGAAAAGATTAGAAAGAGATGAGGTATTGCTGCAACTAAGAGAAGAAGAAGAGAGATAAGGACTGAGATAGAGATTGACTGCAATAAAAGATTTAGTCATAACCATGCTCTGATACCATAATAGAAAAGAGAGGAGATGTACAAGAGAAAGAAATGTTGCAATATTATTGATTGGAGAGAAATAATCGATACAATGGTGGATACATGATTAAATAATAATCCTAGCATCTAATAATCGAAATGTGTAGTACAATAGGGTAGTATAAAGTAATACAAGGTAGTACAATATGTACTACACTTTCACATTCGGTTCCCTCTGCATCCATTCCTGCATTGGGCCTTCCATGAGCTCAGCATCACAATTTCACAAGTCACGATATACTTCTATAGGGTAGTAATGAGTGTTGTTCGATTGACTGAGCAGATAAACATTGACTTCCAGTTTCACAACCTATTCAGCTGTTATTCTGTCAGTCGAAGTAATACATCACAAAAGTACATCTTGTGAGCTGGCCCAAGCTTGGCTGTCTCATCACCGACATGCCAGATTTCGACAAATACTTTAGTGATGTTCTGGCAGTGATGGGGAACTTCAAGTTTGCTCCATCAGAATAAAGAATATTCTGCCTTACCTACAATACGAAGGCAGGAAGTCGTTAGTCAATCTGCACTTTTAAATTCTTTTATTTGACTTTCTTTTGTCTGACCATCTTTGTTGTTGCAGGGCAGAACGTAGTTCCCCTCCTGAAACTAGAACCGTCCGCATTGAGAATTGAGGCAACCTTTGCTGTTCTGAAATCAACACTTTCAACACCGAGGCTCCTTAGTTACATTCCGCTTTACTCTCATTCTTTATAGCACTGGTCAATTGGGGAAACAAGCACGAGCAAATCCGGG
Source organism: Arctostaphylos glauca (assembly GCA_019985065.2). NCBI lineage: Eukaryota > Viridiplantae > Streptophyta > Magnoliopsida > Ericales > Ericaceae > Arctostaphylos > Arctostaphylos glauca. The sequence continues at coordinate 33,567,601 of JAHSPW020000004.1, read as the reverse complement.
CCGAGAATATGACTGCATTGTCCAGTGAATCGAGTTGCTGTCGATCCGATTCTTGCTTTTTCATTCGTTTCGATGGAAGGATTGAAGACAATGGGGAGGGCGCTGAAGAACCTAAGGGCTATCAAGGGTTCTGCGTCTTCATCCGAGGCGGTGAAACCTTCCTCAGTTTAGGCTCTATCATGACATTCAGAGGCTCCGACGCTTCAAGCTCACCAAAAGAGGGCCCATGTTGAGGAGCAAACCTCAGTTGAGTAGACTGTTGCCAAGCCAAGTGAGGCTTCCCCCTTCTAAGCTGATATCCTATTGTTTGGAGCTGCCCAGCCTTGGGTAACAATCATTAATGTGGACAAAGGGCCCATGCTTGTATCTAATAGTAACTAAGATCCGAGGGTTGCCTTGGCTCTCTCTAGGTTAGTCATTCTGTCGAGAGATATTGAAGCCCTGCCAAGGGACATGAAGGGCGTCTATGATTATGCCGTCTGGTTGGAACTATCTATATGTAAGTTTTACTCATTGCGCCTTTTGTCACGGTTGAAGCTATTCTAAAGTACCTTTATTTTCTTCATTCAAGGCATGGTGGCCCTCGATGTTCACGTGGTCAAGGCAATTAGGGTGGCCCAACATTCCATCAACAAGATGCAAGAGGAGCTGCTATGGAGGGAGGCACTCACGCTGGAAGCCCAAGTTAAGCAAGGGGAGATGGAAGCTCTATCAGCTCGGATCGCAGAGTTGGAGCAAGAGTTGGAATGTTTGAAGAAGAGATTTGCTGAGAAAGGTCGATCAGGTGGAGGTGATTATTGCTGCCTTCAACAAAGTGTATGATGAGGCCGAGGAAGAATACATAAAGTAGATTTATTCAATCAAGGATGAGGCTTACCAGAAAGTGTGGGCCCAAACTCCCGAGGACTTCGCCTTGCTCATGTACATCAGTTTTCTTGTTGGCGAGCTGTCTGCCGAGCAAGATCTACCCCTGCCCAAAAGTGTTTCGACAACAGATTATCTGACGGCTACTTCTAAAGTGAGACATTTCTATTTTCTTTAATTTTCTAAGTTTGCAGTGAGTTTCGAACATTATGGATATGCCAATCTACGGTTTGTATGTATATTTTGGAGTTGTCGGGGCTAGACTTTTGGCAAATGTTGTGCCTATGGTGTACATATGTTTTGAATGCCTTCCTTGCTGCACTCTTTGCGTGTTGAGAGTTTGTTGTGGATGACCTTGTATTGCTCTCTCTCTCTCCCCTTCCTTTCTCCACTGGGGGTTAGGTAAAGATTAGCCTTTGGTCGAACAGTAGTTAGTTGGTCCCCCACTAGGGCTTGTCTCACCGAGACGTCACAAACTTTATCTTGGCAATTACCACCGGGGTGATTGCCATTGAATGACATGATACCAAGTTTTCCTTCGGTCATGATATGCATTCGGCAATTGCATCGAAACAAAAGATCGAAATTAGAAAATGGACAAATGTGTGAAACCCAATATATTAATACTTAGAATTTTCTTTCATACAAAAATGATTTAAGTGATGCTAAAGCAAACTAGTGATAGTATTTCTATAAGTTTGATGCATTTTAGGGCCTTGCCATGACAGTGCCATCGATGCCTTCAAGTCGGTAAGCCCCAGCCCTTACTTGTTTGATGATCCAGTATGGTCCTTCCCAGTTGAGACTAAGCTTTTTGTAAGTTCTCTCTTCTTGTTGCCGACCCTTTCCTGAGTACGAAATCATCTGGTCGAAACGACCGCTGCCAAACTCCACGAGTATACACCCTCGCCACTCTTGTTGGTATGCTACCAGACAGATCCTAGTTGAGTCCCTTTTTTTATCTTCCAGATCAAGGTCTCGGGCCATCGCTTCATCAGGTTTTTTCTTGTTGAAAGTGTTTCTTCAGATGGTCGGCGGTCCTGCTTGAAGAGGAATAATTGCTTCCATGCTGAACGCGAGTGCAAACAGAGTTTGTATAGTTGAACGACGTCGTGTCATTCGGTAAGCCCATAGTACGCTCGATAGTTCCTCGGTCCACTTTCCCTTAGCTGCTTTCAATCTTTTGTTGATCCTTAAGACAACAGTTTTATTGGATGCCTTCACTTGACAGTTCCCTTGCGAGTAACTAGGGGTTGAGTTGTAGAACTTAATCTTGTGCTCGGCACAAAAGCATGTGCAGAGATCCCCAACAATTTGGGTTCCATTATTCGACACAAAGGCAGATGCCAAATCGAGAGACTATATTCTTCCAAGCGAATATCTTCTCGTCTGTATCTTCGATGGTCACCAGGGTTGACCTCTACATTGTGAAATGATCTGTTGCTATGATAAGAAATTTAAATCCCCCCGGAGCAGTTGGCAGCTTACCAACAATATCGAGTCCCCACTGCGCAAATGGTCGTGGGCTAGTTAGTAGGTTGAGTCTTCGGCGAGTTGCCAAATTAAGGGAGAACCTCTACCACTGTTGCATCTCTTGATAAAGTTCTTTGCATCTTCCTTCATCTACGGCCACCAGTAACGCTGAGTGATTGCGGCAAGGAAACATCCCCCAAAATGACAACCACAATTGTCGACCTGAATAACGTAAAGAATGTTCTGTCAGTAATGAGTGTAGATAGTATAAGTTTGGATCGAGGAACGACTTTCGGTAAAGTTCGGACTCCCGTGACACTCAGAACTGAACCGATTTATGAATGATCCGGTGAGCCTCTCGCTTGTCAATCGGAAGTTATTACCTTTTAAGTATGCCATGATTAGGTCCATCCAGCTTGGGTTGAGCTCTGAGATGAACATTTCCTTTCGAAGATATTCCTCGATGATTGGCCGAGCTAGAGTGTTTCAGTGTCGGCTGCTAAGGCAACTCCTACAAGTGCGTCGGCATGGGTTTTTTGTTCCCTTTCCACCTCTTAATTCCGATTCCCTTGAATTTTGTGATCAAGCTCCTAGCTTGTTCTAGATATCGGTCCATTCTTTCGTCTCTTGTCTCGTAGTCTCCGGACAAGTTGGTTCACCACTAGTTGAGTCACTATAGACAATCACTTCCTCTACCCCTAGTGCTTCGGCAGTCTTCAATCCATCCAATATTTCTTCTTATTCGGCCTCGTTGTTTGAGCCCTAGAATTCAGCTCTAATGCATGCTCGTGAACCACCCAGAGGTGGCATTCAAAATGATTTCCAATCGACCTCCCCTATTATTGGATGCTTCGTTAGTGTGAAACTTCCAAACATCACTAAGCAACATTTTCCAAGCCTCCGTTGGTTCCTCTTGTTTGGAAATTTCTTTGTTAGGCATCAGTTGGCGGCTCTGTTCTTGGGCTGAACTCAACAACGAAGTCTACTATAAGTGCTTTGATGGCTGTCTGGGGTTGATATCGAATATCAAAATTGGCTAACTCCATGGCCCAACTTAATATCTAGCCAGACAAGTTGGTCTTTCTCAACAAAGCCTTCTATGGTACTCAGTCAATACAATCATGGTGTGAGCTTTTGGAAGTATGGCGCTAGCTTCTGGAAGCAGTAACGAGAGCGACCATGAATTTGTCAAGCAAAATGTAGCGAGTCTCGGCATCGAGAAGGGTTTTACTCTATGAAGCACGGATACCCCAAAACTAGTCGTGTATGCATATCGGATACTTACCAAATATCGATAAGCGCTCAATACGCCCAGCTACGTATCGGATAAGCCTAAGAAGTATCTAGTATTAAAATTAAATCATTTTAATTTTGGATACATTTCAGATACGCGATAGATACGTTTGGAATACTCCGGATACTGTTCTGATACATCAGGGTTTTAAAATAAATTTTTTTAAAATACAAAATAAACATAAGGGAGAAAAGTGTAACTGTATCTATATATATATGTAAAAACATATCAGGCAAAAAGTTAAAACCTTAGAAAAAGATAAAAACATAAGGGCCCACAAGATTTTCGAATTCTAGTCTTCCATCTTTGACTTCCATTCTTCCATCGTCTATCGCCATCTCCACAATCCAGGTTCTCTCTCTCTCTCTCTCTCTCTAGCACATTGCTCTCTCTCATTCTCGCTCGCTGCTACTACTATTTCTCTCACTCTCGTTGCTCTCTCACACGCTCTCTCGTTGAAACTATTGTAAACACCTCTAGCAAGATTTAATTTGACTAAATGTAGAGCTTTTGATTGTTGGTGTGATGGTGTGAACAAGTTGCACAATGTAGAGTAGTAATTGACTTGATGTTTGGTTGCATTCTTGATGTTTCTGTTCTCTTTGAATGACTTTTGATATTAACTTGGGCTAAATGCTTGGTGTAATGGTATTAGCAATTTATTATACTTCTATTTCTTTTGGCTAATTTTTTATGCATAGTACATGATCAATAATTACAAAAAAATTTAAGAACTTGAGAGAATTTGTAACGATGGGACACGCTCTTAGGGAATAATCTATTTCTTCTTCCTGCCTTTCTTTCCCATGAGTATCTACTTGACTAGAGCTTTCAGTCATCATTTTGGCAGTTGAGCAACTCAAGCCAGGGGCGAGCAACAAGCAGCCTCTTGTATAGGGTTCCAATCCTATCTTACTAATAATAACATATTGGTGCTTCATAGGTTTTATTAAAGTAGTATCCATCTTCCAGACTAAACTGAGCTGACAGCATGTGGCGACATGACAAAGTATATATGCAGTCTCTTTGTCTTTCAATTTTGTTAGAAGAAGTGCCGAAGAGAGATATTGCTTAGTTGTTCTAATTTTCTTGAGTATTTCAAAAAACGGTCAACACTTATCTGAAGGGCGGCTAAAGGATTGAATTTAAAGCTGTTGCCATCCCAATTAGCTTCTAAGCTCACTTCAACGTTGTTGGCCTTTCTAGCTTTTTGAATTGCAAGACCTAGTTTCAATCGACATTCCCTGTTGGGTCACGACATCGAGGAACTTTTCGAGCCGACGCCAAACGCACACTTCAAGGCATTCGGTTTCAACTTGTGTTTCTTTAGAATGTCAAAAACTTTATGCAGGTTAGCCAGGTGGTTCTTATCTGCCGACCTCTTTACAACTATACCCATCAAATAGGCCTCAACTGTCTTGTTGAACTGTTACTCAAACATCTTTGTGATCATCCTCTGATAAGTTGCTTCAGCATTCTTAAGGTCGAAAGGCATAACCTTGTAAATGTAAAGGCCCCTCGATGTTATGAATGTCGTTTTGTCTTGGTCTTAGCCAAACATAGCTATCTGATGGGTAGCCTCAGTAGGCGTCTATGAAGCTCATTTGCGCTTGTTCAACTGTGGCATCTACTAGTTGATCAATCCTAGGACAAGGTAAACTGTCTCTTTGGCAACCATTGTTGAGATTTGTGTGGTCTATACACACCCTCCACTTCCTGTTCTTTTTCTTCACCACAACGGTGTTGGAAAACCAAGTTGTGTACTACACCATCCTGATTACTTCGGCTTCGAACAGCCGGTCAACCTTTTCAATCACACCCTCAGTATGTATGAGAGCTGAACGACGGGCCCTTTGGATGACAAATTGCCGTGCTGGGTCGATGTTGAGACGGCAACAAATGAATTCAAAGGTCGAAGCTCGGCATTTCGTACAGACTCCATCCAAACACCTCTATGTTTTCTTTTAGAAACTTCATCGTCTTCTCCTTTCTTCTTCGGATTTGGACAAGCTGATGAGGAAGAATGTCTTTATCATTCTCATCCAATGGGTCCTGTCACCAAGTCTTCCACTACTTTGTCGGCTACTGGAGCTCTGACTTCTTCCAGGACTTGTGTGTCTGGAACTGTGACCCAATGGACCCACTTTGGTGTGGTGTTTCTCTTGACGACAACAATGTAATACTTCTTGGCTGCCACTTGATCTCTGTACAAACTTTCTACCCTGCCATGTCTGACAGACCTAAGAACCTGGTGGTAAGTTGAACCGACTCCTCCAATAGGTGCATCCAGTCTCTACTGGACATTCTCCATCTGCTCGCCTGTAGTTGAGAGGGTTTGATTCCCATTATACACGATGTGAAAAAGAATGATTCAATGAGATATGCCTTGCCTGCATTAAGATTCAAAACTTGTCGTCTACTTTCAGGAAGTGTTTGGAATAGAGAACTTACAGTAATACAACATCGCATTCTCCAAAGATTGAGGAAGAAGAAGAGATCTATTAAGAGAAAGATTTATTTGAGAGAAAATCTTAACAATTACATCCTTTCACAAACTACGTGAAAGTAGACGATAATGCTAAGCTGTAGCAATCAATCAATCAAAGTGATTTCCTTGTTATATAGAACTCATCTAGGGCCCTACCTCGGTTTACAACTATGCTGTCTCTATCACTATTGAGGTAGGGGTTGATTTGTACCTGGATCAGATATGGAGATTGCCGCCATTTCCTTGGTTGCATTCTAGGTTGGTTCCAAAGAAAGAGTTGGAAAGAAAATCAAAGGTAAGATAGGCCCTCCCGGCCCGTTCTATCTTCAAAGATCTGTCGATTTCTCCACCATGGTTCGGAGTCTCGTACTAGACCCACCCTATCTAAGTAAGGCGGATGGAAGATGGCCTTCTTAATGAGCTCTCTCGCTTATTTGGTAGAGCATTTCTTGCTAGATCAGATTTAGTGTGAATTCTTCCACTGTCTACGGTTTCAAACTAATTTCATTGGTGTCAACATTTTCTTCATCTGAATCATTTTTGGCTTGTTCCGCACAGGCTACATCTCTACCTTTCATTGATATTCTCTCATTCATTTTTGAAGCCCTTCAGTCTTTGAGCTTCGTTCCATCGACTGGCAATCAAGCCCATCGTTCCTGGAATTTACCATTTACTTGATTTCATTATTATATTTGTTTCTATCTGCAACTCCTTGAGTCTCTGCATTCCAATTGTGCCGCAAGACTATTGTGTTGTAAGGCGAGGGGACTTCAACAACAACAACAAACTTTGTCAGCACCAAAAACCTGGAGGTTGCCCTTAGCCTGAATGGGATGAATGCCTCGGTAGTTGGGTAAGCTCTCTTGTTCGCACCAATTCTTCATTCTCTTCCCAGGATTATGCACAAAATATTATTTTTTGGCTTTCTCTTTAGACCTATGTTTCTTATCCCCAGGAGGTCTTCCTCTACTAGAAAGCTTTTTCAGTTCACCCACTTGCTTGCTTCCAACTGGATTGCTCTCATAGAGCTATCAACTGTAAGAGTGAACTCTCAACCTTTACATATGTCTTTGCATCTGATACTTTTTGACTAATCAGCAAGTTTGACACTTAAGGGAAGCTCGTTGTCTTCTCTTTCAATTATATGCTTTTTTTACCCCGTCTGTTAGACCGTTTGTACCCACCTCAACCCCTTATCTTGCTTATCACAGGCTGTCGCCAACTCTTGTCATAAGATTTATTTCTTGCGGAGAATCCGTCAGGGATCTCCCTCAAAGTAAGTTGGATTACCTGAACTGAGGAACTAAACCAAGTTGAACTACTTATATTGTGTCTATCGCTTATTTTGAAGCAAAAAATCCCTTTCTTTCCTTTTTAGCCTTTTGCAGACCTCCTTCTTACCCAACAACTTTCATTCTCATTGAAACATCCCGATTTTCGTCTTAGGTGACCCGAAATAATTCATTAGCATTTGACACTATGATCCCTTCAAGAAACCATTTCTTTTCAATGCAACCTGAGTGGTCAAATTGGAGCCCCATTAAAGCCAACAAAAGGGACCTTAGTTGGCAATAAGTTTTCATTTGTATACTGCATTTTTTTAAAATAAATAGTACATTACCTCCGCCGAGTTACTGAGGTCTGCGAGTACTCTTTTCTTATGACAACATATATTAGTAGTGCATGCAAGAATCAGTCTTTGGCTCATACTTGTTGAATTTGGGATAAGTGAAGCCTGGTGGTGGCCTGACTGAGTCGATCTTGTAAGTGAATGGTGACAAGATTAATAGGTCGTGCGCAATTTCTAATACCAAATATAACATCAGGATCTCCCTGAGAACCTTTCTAAATTAACGTGGGATTCCCTTCTGAGATCCCTTCCATAATCTTGTGAGAGGCTATCCACTTTTGGATTCTTGCCATTGTTAGGGACCGATTCCCGAGACCCAGTGATAAACACATATAGTTTATACAATAAAAAATTATAAAACCTTACTAGGCGGAACTAGGATTCATACTTTTGAGATTTGCCTGGTTTGATCTCGGCTGTCTTCAACAGTTTGATCTTGATCGAACTTTGAACACGACTGGATTGATCTCATTCGACTGACCTTGAGATCTTCTACCGTAATCCTATTGCACCTCAATCACGTACCGAGGATGGGCTCAAAATTGTGATCTCTTTGCCTTCACAGAAACTCTCTCAGTAATTCGATTGTCAAGTTGTCTCTGACCTAGAAGGCATTACGGTGTTTATATAGGCAACGATATGGACCCCAGGAGAAGTATGGGCTCGGCTTCCTATATAATTCGGGATTCCTAGTCCAACCCGGATTAATTCCGAATTATATAAATTATAATTCATACCACTACAGAATTATAATTGCACTCCGCTCCCATATTTCAAAATTATATTTCGAGCTCCATGTTATTAAATACTTATTTATCTATCTACGTTAAGATTACAAATACCCGTTGATTAAAATAAATTACTGACAATTTATTTAATCAGCATTTACAAAATTCCTTGAGATCTTCCACTTAACATATTCGTTATGTCGATACTAATGTCCACCTGCAGGGTTTGACATAATCGAAACTTATAAGTTTCCTCAAGGGGATATTATCAGTCTCTATAAAGGGACGTGAATTCCATTAATAATTAATAGTTGTCATACACTTAATATTGTGACCCAACTCATCGAGACTATTGGCACACAAGGCCTCACTCTATAATAAATCAAAGTCAACAACAGTAATGTATACATCGATTAATTATATTTGGATTAAGAGTACAAGTACACATAATAACTATGAGGTGTAAATTATATTATATTGTCAGTATAAATACAATTAACTCAAAGTGGTCCTGTCCAATACACACAAAGTGTACTAGCACAGTGAGTTAAAACTATACCATTCTCCGTAGTCAAGACAGACCTACTGAAATACTGTATTACAGTCCTACTAGTGGTGTGTCCAATTCCACTTAAGACCGTGAACCAAAAACTTATATTCTACAAGAATCGATAATCTGATCTTCTATGTGTAAGCCTAAATCTACACACCAGATTATCTATTATGTGGAATAAGAGACACTCATACATAATATGATAAGATATAATGCAAATATTTGCCCATAAATATTCTCATCAAGAAAGAAAATAATTGTTTAAATAATTCAAAAAAATATTAATCCATTACATAAAGTTATGGCTTTTAGTATAAAATCCTAACATCCATAACGATTCAAGATCTCTTTGGGATATTCCGGAGGCTCTGTCAACTCAGATCTTCTACCAGGCTACATTACTGACCCAGTCTTAGACTCAGTTTGTGTTGTTTGGCCTTCGGCCTTGCCAACCCATCTCATGCTTTGGCCCAAATTTCTGGCAAAGTCTACTGGTGTTGGGTGAATAGGGACGACCCGATATTTTGGCCGCTACAATAGGTATAAAATAAAATACAATAAATTTAAAACACACTAAAATTTCTAAACCCAACCACCTCAAATTTCAATATGGGTAGAAACATTCACTCGAGAGATCTTCGACGGCAAAGCTTTTGGACCAGAAATCTGCTTTGACCGCAGATTGTGCTCCATCTCCAAGTCTCAATTTCCAACTCTAGCCAGTTGATTTCTATCTCAAGGGAAAAAGAGGGTTGAATATGTGAGAGAGGAGGTTTCATATCATTGCTATATGGGATGATTTCCATGGGATGATCAGCCAATGAGATGATCATCATCCGTGGGTTCAGATACATAAGAAATAGGAACAGATATTTAGTTGCATCTGAGAGAGAGAGAGAGAGAGAGATTTGGTTTATGGGGATTCACAACTAGAATATTTGGAGAAGGTTGTATCTAACATTTGGAAATTAGTATGGTGCCCCTCTTAGTTAGGTGATATATGTCTAGTAGAGGACTTTCAGATACCCACAATGTTAAACTTGTTTGCTGAATTTAGTAGGTGATTAAAGTCTTAACAACCATGAAGCCAGTTACCAGTTCAAGCCAATTACATGGGACACTACAGCGGCCGCATCAGCTTACATGCACCATTTCTAGTTATTCACCAAAAAACAAACTTTATTTTCCACAATAATGGTGGAAGTTATAGTTTTTAATACAAACGTGCAAAAATTAGAAATATGGAAGAGCATAAGAATCTCTTGCTCTCGAACGTTGCATCATCTTGAACATAACTTCATTTCGTCGCATTTCGTAAAGAGCATTCACAAGAAGCTCCTTGTTGGATATGCATCATCATATGTTTGTTTTCTTTTTCCTTTCTTTTGGCTTCTCTTCTTGAGTTCAGCTTGAATTTCTAATACCTAACATTTCTAAAAGCTGGCGACTCTGTCAACATACAAGACCCTTATGTCGGGAGTAAGCCTAGGGATTTGACTTGGGACCTAAGGAGACATATGGTTTGGAGGCTAGAGCAAGGAGATTGTCAAGGAGAAAGAGTTCCCCCTTGAGCGAACTCCAACATGACCGATCCAAAAGAGAGAGGGGCACCACCCACACCTCACCCATCTTTCACCTGACACCTCGGAAGATGTATCACAACACCTAGGAGCTTGTACCATACTTCCCTATGATATAAGTCTCCATATATTGTTGAAGATTCACCATATATTGGCTTATTTTCTTATATTGATTTATTTCCTTTGTTGGTGTATTGTCTTTTGATATTATTGTCTTTCTATGTTGGGAGAGGCCCAAGGGCCTTTCTTGTAATTGTACTCATATCGAGATTACTATATAAATGGTTAGAGTCATAATCTCTGACCAAAATTTCACACAATATTATTTAACATGGAATCAGAGCCGCCCTTAGTAAGGTTTGGCCAATTACTACAGCTATCACCACCAATAGCCATCGCAAAAACCAAAAACCCAACCCCAGTCCCCTCTCTACCTCAACTGCCATGAGTGCCTCTTTCCTAAAACTCAACCACCATCCCATCGCCAATCCACTGACACCTATCAGCCACCTCGCGACACCTGTCGGACCACCGTGACCCCCTTCGCCACTCGCAACTGCCACCAACCTCATCATTGCTGCTCTTTGCTCTTTGCTAAACTCTCTCGTGTTTCCAATCCTATTTTTGATGGGCCTCTAGATCAGCCCATGATCCTTCCATAAATTCCCATGGCTTGTTTGTAGCTTGCAATGTTTCATCTCTTATCGTGTAATTCTTAGGCTTATTTGTTTTCGCTTGCTATGGAGGAGGAGAAATCTACCATAAGCTCTCAACCACTAGCAGAGAGGGGGAGTATTATCTCTAGAGACAACTCTAACTTGAGAATCACTATCACCCTATTCGATGGTCAGAACTACCTTTCTTGGTCAAGCTCGGCAATCTTGTCTCTGAAAAGTAAAGACTGCCTAGGTTCTGTCGATGGGATAACACCATCACCACCTGTTAAGGATCCGAGTTATAAAAAATGGGATATAGAGAATTCCCAAGAGATGAACAGACTTGTACATTCTATGATTCCTTCGATCGACAAGAGATATCTGATTTTGGATACGACCAAGAAGATTTGAGATGCCCTTGCGGCTACCTATGCTCGCAAAGGGAACATTGCTCAGATATATGACCTGAAGTGCACCATTGAACGACAAAAATAGTATGAGATAACAGTTCTCTAGTACTTTACTACTCTTGCCAGCTTATGGCAGTCTTTTGATCATTACCAGGATTAGAACCAATTTGCGTTGAAGATACTGCGAGTTATAGGAAGTTGGTTGACAGAGATCGAATATTCAAGTTTCTTGCTAGTCTAAATCTGGAGTATGATCCCATTAGTAGTCGAGTATTGAGAATAGATCACTTCTATCTCTCCGAGAAGTTTTTTCCTATGTTCAGAATGAAGAAAGTCACGTGCTACCGTGTTGTCTACTATTCCTTCTGACCGCTCTCCCTTGGTCTTTGCTTCCTACACTGATCGTAGGAGCCAACCTTGGTACCGAAATAGCTTTGCCGAGAGACCTCCTAATGAGAAGGATAAGTTGTTTTGCGATCATTGCCAACGCCCTTGCCATACCAGAGAGACATACTGGAAACTCAACGGGGGCAAAGGCAATTGTGGGAAAGGTGGCCGCTCTGGGCCTTCGGGTGGTAGGTTTGGGAGTTTTGGCGATAGGGGGGAAGATCCCATGCCCATCACACAGAGGTTGTAGATTCACCAGCTGCTAGTGATCCGACTCCATCTTCATCAAAACCTCTTTCTTCATTAGAGAGGGAGACTCTCCGCCACTTTATGTCACAGCTTGGTAAGCCCACTAGTTCCTCGTTGTCTTTTGCCTGTTCTGGTAACATAGCTAACTCTGTGGGTGCACTCCATTCTCTATCTAGTATTCCTTGGGTTATTGATTCCGGTGCATCTGATCATATGACTGGTGTATGCTCTGTGTTTTTTACCTATAAACTATATTCAGATCCATATAGAGTTAAAATTGCCAATGACACTTTTTCATCCGTGTCAGGCAAAGGTTTAGTCCATGTTTCTCCGACCTTACCATTATCTTCTTTATTTCATGTTCCTAGTTTTTCTACTAATCTACTGTCTATTAACAAAATTACTCGTAAATTGAATTGCAATGTCTCATTTTTCCCTTCTCACTGTGTTTTCTAGGACCTTATCACGAAGAAGACGATTGGCAGTGGTAGAGAGGAAAATGGTCTGTATGTTTTGGATCTTGTGGAAGGAAATTCGGACAGTCACCAGCAGGCTCATCTCACTAGGGTTTTTGGATTCCTCTATTGACACTATCTAGTTATGACATCATCTTAGCCATCTTTCTTTTTATTTATTAGAACACTTGTTTCCTTTCTTGTTAGACAATAAAACTATTTTCACTTTCAAGTATGAATCCTGTGAATTCGGCAAGCATCATCGGGCGTCCTTTTATCTGAATAATAATCAAAGTCTTGTTCCATTTAGTCCTATTCATACTGATGTTTGGGGCCCTTCACGGGTTGTTTCCCTTAAAGGTCATAGGTGGTTTGTCTCTTTTGTAGATGATTTTTCTCGTACTTCACAGGTCTATTTGATGAAAGACAAAAGTGAAGTTTATACTATTTTTAAAGATTTTCATAAAATAATTTGCACTCAAGTTGGGGCACTTGTCAAAATTGTTCGTTCTGATAATTAGGGGAGAGTTCTTTAAAGGTGGTCTTGAAACTCATTTTTGGGACCATGACATAATTCATCAAACTTCTTATACTAACACCCCTCAACAAAATGGCGTTGCCGAGCGCAAGGACTGCCACCTCTTAGATATGGCCCGAACCATGAGTTTCTAGATGCATGTCCCAAAACAATTTTGGGGTGAGGCCATCTTGACTACTACATTCCTAATCAGCTGTCTTCCTACCAATGTTCTTGATAAATGTGCACTGTCATGGTACTTATTGGGTCCTCTACGTTGTTCTGCACCCCTCTTCGTGTCTTTGGGTGTACATGCCTCGTTTGTAATCATTCTCTTACCCATTGCAAGCTTGATCCATGGGCCCTTAAATGCATATTCGTCGGTTATTCTTCCACCCAAAAGGGTTATAAGTACTATCATCCTCCATACCTGCAAGTGGTTTGTCTCTATGGATGTCACATTCTTTGAGTCATAGTCCTATTTCGCCTCCCTTTCACCTCTTCAGGGGGAGAGTACCCCTATAGGTGTGGAAGAGATTTCGGAGTTGACTGTGCCCGTGTCTAATTCTTTTAATATACTGGATACATTGGAGATACTGAGAAAGAAGAAGTGAGAATGAAAAATCAAGGGAAAGAGTTCATGGAAACAGTAAGTCCTCCCGCAAGAAAAGAAGATATTCTTTACTACAGGAGGCCAAGATATAAGACCATCCTTCTTAAGCCGCCACTACAATCACCATCATGTGGTACAGGTTTAGGTACTCCTGCTTCCTCTTCTCCTTCTATTTCAAACAATGAATTAGATGATTTAAATAAATCCATTGCCACACGCGAGGGTGTTCGAGCATGTACCCAGGATCTGATGTCTAAATTTGTCTTGTATAGTCGGCTGTCCCCTTCTCATAAAGATTTTTTTTCAAAACTTGCTTGTGATTTTATTCCTAACAATGTTCAGAATGCACTCACTAATCCGAAGTTGAGAGATGCCATGTTAGAAGAGATGAAAGTTTTCATAAAGATAACACTTGGCAGTTGTTCGAGATTGTTAGGGTTTTATACTAAAACCAATAACTTTATGTAATTTTTTTTTTTGATAGAAAATAACTTTATGTAATTGATTAATATTTGTTTGCATTATGTAAATAGTTATTTATTTTCTTGATGAGAATCTTAATAGGCAATGTCTGCATTATATCTTATCATATTGTGCATGAGTGTCTCTTATTTCACATATTAGATAATTTGGTGTGTAGAGTTTGCTTTACACACAGAGGATCAGATTATCGGTTCTTGTAGAATATAAGTTTTTTGTTCACAATCTTGGGTGGAATTGGACACACTACCAGTAGGACTGTAATATAGTGTTTCGGTAGATTTGCCTTGAGTATGAAAAATTGTATAGTTTTAACTCACTGTGTTAGTACACTTTGTGTGTATTGAACAGGACTATGTTGAGGTAATTGTATTTATACTGACAATATAATATAATTCGCACCTCATGGTTACTATGAGTGTTTGTGCTCTTAACCCAAAGATAATTAATAGATGTGTACATTTAATATTATTGACTTTAATTCATTATAGAATGAGATCTTGTGGACCAATAGTCTCGATGAGTTGGGAGACAATATCAAGTGTATCACAACTTTTAATTATTAATGGAATCCATGACTCTTTATCGGAATTGATGATATCCTGTTGAGGAAGCTTATAAGTTTGGATTATGTCAAACCATGTAGGTGGATATTAGCATCCGATATAACGAATAAGTTAAGTGGAAGGTCTCAAGGAATTTCATAGATATTGGTTAAATAAATTGTCAGTAATTTATTTTAATCAACGGGTATCTGTAATCCTAACGTAGGGAGATAAATGAGCATTTAATAACATGGGGCTTGAAAAGTAATTTTGAGATATGGGAAGGGAATGCAATTATAATTCTGTAGTGGTATTACATAATTTGGTATTAGTCCGAGTGGGTCAGGAATCCTGAATTATATAGGAAGCCCAGCCCATACTTCTCTTAGGAGTCCTTATCGTTGCCTATATAAATATCGCTATGCCTTCTAGATCTGACACAACTTAATATTCAAAATATTGAGAGGTTCTGTGAAGGCAAAGAGATCACGGTTTAGAGTCGACACTCAATTCGTGATCAAGGTGCAATAGGATTACGGTAGAAGATCTCGAGATCAATCGAGCAAAATTATTCCAACCGTGATCAAATTTCGATTAGGATTAAACTATGAAAATTGTTGAGATCAAACCAGAGAGATCTCAAAGGTATAAACCCTAATTCCGCCTAGTAGGGTTTCATATGGAGTAGATTACCAAGAGATCTTTGCTCCAGTTGCAAAAATGAACACTGTGAGGATTCTTCTATCACTAGCAACAAATAACAATTGGTCACTTCATCAGCTTGATGTAAAGAATGCCTTTCTGCATGGAGATCTGGAGGAAAAAGTGTACATGAGTATTCCTCCCGGCTTTGAAGATCCTAAGATTATGGGAAAGGTTTGTAGACTCAAAAAGTCATTATATGGACTTAAACAATCTCCGAGAGTATGGTTTGAAAGATTTACTCAAGTAATGATCAAATATGATTTTAGACAAAGCCACGGTGATCACACTCTTCATCCGACACTCCTCACAGGGTAAGCTAACTCCTCTCATAGTATATGCGGATGATATTGTTCTTACAGGCGATGATGTGGAGGGCTTGCAGATGTTAAAGGGTACCTTGCAAAGGAGTTTGAAATAAAGGATTTGGAAAATTTCAAATATTTTCTGAGAATTGAAGTAGTTAGGAGAAGTCAAGAAATCTTTATCTCACAAAGAAATTATGTCCTTGACCTTTTAATTGAGACCGTTTTGCTCAAGTGAAAGACATGTGTTACGCTTATGGAGCCTAACCAAAAATTAGGAGATAGCACAGATGGAGCAGTGGTAGATAGGAGGAGATATCAACGATTAGTGGACAAGTTAATCTATCTATCACATCCTCGTCCTGATATTGCCTATGATGTGAGTGTGGTAAGTCAGTTTATGCATGCTCCTCATGAGTATCACTATGATGTTGTCCTTTGAATTCTTAGATATTTGAAGTGAGGCCCCCGAGAAGGGCCTTTTCTTTGGGAGCCATGATCATATACAAGTAGAGACATATACAGATGCAGACTGGGCATGCTTAGTTTGCGACAGGAGAACTACTTTATGTTATTGCACCTTTGTAGGAGGTAATCCTGTCACGTGGCGCAGCAAGAAACAGGCTGTCGTATCTAGATCCAGTGCCAACGTAGAATTTTGGGCAATGTCACAAGGGATCTGTGAGTTGTTGTGGATAAAACTCCTACTAAGAGACTTGAGGTTTGAGCCTACAAAACCCATGAGGTTATAATGTGACAATAAGGCAGCCATTAGTATTGCTCACAATTCGGTTGACATGATAGAGCCAAGCATGTGGAGATTGACAGACACTTTATCAACGAGAAGTTGAATAATGGGATTATTTGCACTCTGTTTGTGAAATCTAGTGAACAACTTACAGATGTCCTCATCAAAGGTCCTGGAAGCCAACCTCATTATTTCATTTTAGACAAACTGGGCATGAGAGATATCTTCGCACCAGCTTAAGGGCGAGTGTTGAAGATTCACCATATATTGGTTTATTTTCTTATATTAATTTGTTTCCTTTATTGGTGTATTAATCGCCATATTATTGTCTTTCTATGTTATGAGGAGCCTAAGGGCCTTTCTTGTAATTGTGCTCATATCGGGATTACTAAGGATTGGAGTCATAATCTCTAACTAAGCTTTCACACAATATTATTCAACATATATCACCTAAACTTCCTCTGAGCCTTATGACACATAACTCAACTTCTGACAATAAAACCCAAATAAGGCTATGCCAACTACCATTCTGACTCTCAATAGGAAGAAAGCTTTCCTCCTTCAAGGCTCATATATTAGAGAGAGTTAACATAGCACTAAAGACAATACATTTATCTATCCTTCATTGAATACAAGCATTTACTCTCTAGTTGGACCCATCTCTATTGCCATCCCTCTCTCTCTAAGGTTGCCCCGAGCTCTCTCCTCCTCCACCTTAGGGATCGATTTTCAAGACCCAGTAATGAATGCACGCAGATTATATAACAAAAAAAATATGAAACCCTACAAGGCGGAATAAGAGTTCATACCTTTAAGATCGCTCTAGTTTAATCTCGACAACCTTCACAATTTGCTCCCACAGAAGTATGAGGATGGCAGGAACAATCTTGCACGCCTAACCTCGCGATCTTTTACCGTAATCCTATTGCACCTTGATCATAAACTGAGCGTGAGCTCAAAAACGTGATCTCCTTGCTTCACAGAACTCCTCTCAATATTTCGAGTATTAAGTTGTATCTAACCTAAAAGGCTTAGTGGTGTATATATAGGCAACTGACCGGCCGGCAAAAGTGCGTCGTTAGGGCGCCGGCCTAAGTCAAGGTTTAATTCTCATAAAACAGGACTTCTCTCAAATATTTAAAAGAAGTATAGTGGAGAGTCCGGAGTATCGATCCACGGGGAAGAGATGGTTAAGTTCAAAGACTTCACAGATTTGGTTTTTTTCGACGTTTCGGACGTCAACCTCAAAGTTTGTTTGGTGATGATTAAAAATTATACTGCTAAGCGAGGGAAAAATCTAGATTAAAGAGTGGGGTTAAGTCTTCAAGTTTGGTCCATTCAAAACTTCTGTTGGTCTATCTCTTCTCCTAATAACTCAACCTAGCCCCCGGTCTCGGGTTTTAGATCGGAGAGTAATTCGATGAAAATCAGGATTTTAATTCAAAAATGGGTTGACGGATCCTTTCAAGTTCAAGAAAATGGGATCAAAAGATGAAGGTCATCGATCCAAGTATTAGATATGCCAACTCTAAGGATGGCTATAACTAAGCAAGAACTTAACTCTTCATTTCTTTTGTTTCGAAAAGAAGAACTTAAAGAGGTCCGTCAATGAGCATTAGACATATTGAGAAGATGTAGACCAACATGATTGAGAACAAACCTTACCTTTAGACTCAACTCACACTTGTTTAGCTACACATACTTGCCATGAACATGAGAGAAATAGGAGAAAACATGATTAACATACTTATCTAAGGAAAATAGAGATGTTCTAACCAACACTGTACTTGAAATCTTTTAGAAAATCATGAACAAGATGAAGAACTAAGATTCCGGTAACTACCTAAGTGCTTAAAATGAGCAATGCAACATTAAGAGAAACATAAGTGTAAATCTTAACAATGTTTGATTGATTCTTTAAGAGTAATGGATTCACAAGAACAAAACTCTTAAGATTGATAAGCATTCAAAACATGAAGTTCAATATTGAAGAACAATATATGCCTAAGGAAGACAAAACTCTCTCTACATTCCCTGAATAATCTGATATTTTCTACCTGGTGTGTGTGTGTATAGAGGCTCTCCTTAGTGTAAAGCCAAAACCCTACAAAATATCCTCTAATTCTCTAGGTACTATTACAAGCACACCCTACAAAGTTGGCAAAATGGTGTTTCTTTTCCTTTTCCAGGCTAAAGCTCCTTTTTGTCCCCTGATGTTGTACACAAATCAAGGTGAAGTGGTCCCCATATGTCAGCCATCCCAAACCAAATGTTGTTCTGTCGCACTTGATGCACCGGTGTATTGGAAATAGAGGCACCGATTTGGTCTATGTATCTTCATGTTGTAATGAAAGAAGGGACACCGATGTATTGGAAATAGAGGCACCGGTGTCATTGGTCTCTGTATCTTGATGTTGCAATGAAAGAAGGGACACCGGTGTATTGGAAATAGAGGCACCGGTGTCATTGGCATTCTGTATTTTGATTTTTCACTGAAATAGGAAGGGACACCAGTGTGTTGGAAAATGAAGCACCGGTGTCATTGGCATTCTGTATCTTGGTTCTTCAGTGAATTAGGAAGGGACACCGGTGTATTGGAAAATGAAGCACCGGTGTCATTTGGCTTCTGTATCTTGGTTCTTTCACTGAATTAGGAAGGGACACCGATTCCAATACACCGGTGTCACACTTCCTCTTCCTTTAGCTCTTTCAACCAAGCTTGGGTTTTGACTACTTGGACCTCGTGTGATCTCTCTGGGCCTTCCTTGACTGTTGAGACTTGACTCTCGCACTTCAGGGTCACCTTTTCTCTGTTTGACCTGCGATGGACATAAAATACTTTTTCGTGCATTATCGAGTGTAAACATAGAATAGTACTTGCACGTGGGTTAAAATGGACGTGTTGAGCCGTAGGATACACAATAACATGCACTCATCAGCAACGATAAGAACTCCAAGGAAAAGTATGGGCTGGGCTTCCTATATAATTGGAATCCTAATTCAATCCGGATTAATTCTAAATTTTATAAATTACAATTCATATCACTACAGAATTATAATTGCATTCCCTTCTCATATCTCAAAATTATATTTCGAGTTCCTTGTTATTAAATGCTTATTTATTTCTCCACGTTACAAATACTCGTTGATTAAAATAAATTACTAACAATTTATTTAATCTACATCTATAAAATTCCTTGAGACCTACCATTTAACTTATTCGTTACGACGGATACTAATATCCACCTGCAGAGTTTGACATAATCGAAGCTTATAAGCTTCTGCAAGAGGATCTCATCAATCCTTGTAAAGGGACGTGGATTCCATTAATAATTAATAGTTATCATGCACTTAAAATTATAATCTAAATTATCGAGACTATTAGCCCACAAGGCCTCACTTTGTAATGAATCAATGTCAACAACATTAAATATACACATCCATTAATTATCTTTGGAATAAGAGCACAAGCATTCATAATAACCATGAGGTGCAAATTGTATTATATTGTCAATATAAATACAATTAACTAAAAGTGGTTCTGTTCAATACATACAAAGTTTAGTAACACAGTGATTTGAAACTATACAATTTTTCGTAGTCAAGACAGACCTATTTAAATACTGTGTTACAGTCCTACTAGTGGTGTGTCCAATTCCACCTAAAACTGAACTAAAGACTTATATTCTACAAGAACCGATAATCTGATCCTCTATGTGTAAGCCAAACTCTACACACCAGATTATCTACTATGTTGAATAAGAGATACCCATGCACAATATGATATAATATAATGCAAATATTGCCCATAAAGATTCTCATCAAGAAAAAGAATAACTATTGAATAAATAATTCAAACAAATATAATCCATTACATGAAGTCATGGCTATTAGTATAAAATCTTAATACCTCAGTGGTCTTGAGTCCATTATAGTGTCTGCCATAATTCCCGGAAGGACCACTTCTGCTCCTCATATCCACGAACAGAATAAGAACAATTACATACTTTCAAGCATTTGTTTACTTTGTCCGTGGCACACCCCCGCGCGACCCCCCCCCCCCCCCCCCCCCCCCCGGTCGTCCCCTTATTTTTGTTTTTCTTACATTTTGGAAGTGGGGTGCAGGTTAGTTGCCCTACCAAGATTGGTTCTTTACAAAATAGTATTTGGTGAAGTTCTTGGTGCAACAAGCTGATTAGCTCACATAGTGGAGTTAGAGTGCATGCTAGCGTCTAATGTCGATCGTGTTCGCTCATAAGTGAAAGCCACTAGTTATACATTTCAGATCATCTAAGTCATATTGGTCTACAACTTATATATATTGACCTCTTACTGTTCGTAGGGATCGGCTATGTTCGTTTAGAAGTTTCCAAAATATTTTCTGAAAATTTTCTGAAAATGTTTTGGAAACTTGTTTGGGAAATTTTTCTCCAAACATTTTTATTTTTTTCCTAGATAACTTCATCTCTCTATAAAAGAAAAAAGAGAAAGAGCACACCTCGAAAACGCCAAAAAAATTTAACTCTCAAGAGTAAAATGTTTTTTGAAACACTTACACCAAACAACATTTCAGAGTTTTTTTTTTCCCAAAAATCGTTTCAGAAACACTCAACCGAACACAGCCGATATGTTTGGCAAGCGTGTTGGCTTTCTTAAGTTTAAAGCAGATGTGATTGACATGGAAACAAGAACGAAGGTAGAACGGGCGATGGCTTCTCTCTTTGGATTCTTTTCATTTTCAGTCTCTCCTAAGGTCATCTACTAGTCCTTTCCTTTTCACAAAGTGCAATATTTACTTTTTTTTTCTTGATGAATTAAAACATGCTTAGGTTCCAGGTATTGTGTTTGCACGAAGCCCAGCTGTAGCTGTGCTGATCCTTTTGGAGTCAGAGGGTGAGACCTTTGTTGTGCTTATTGAGCATGTATGATTTTTGTTTACCAATGTACTGTATTTGCACTTGTAAAGATACAGCTATAGTAGTTGAAAATGGTAACAAATTCTACTAATGAGTCCAATCACAACCCGAGGCTACTGTGTTTTGCAGTTTTATGTCATGGAGGTCCTAATGTGAATACATGCATGTTTAAGGTTGGGGTACCTATTGGGAGGCTTCTTCTTGAATTACCAGCTGGAATGTTGGATGATGACAAGCGTGATTTTGTGGGAACAGCAGTTCAGGAGGTTGTTGGCTTGCAATTAGCCAAACTTTTTATTATTAACGATAAGAATCTAGCGGAAGAAGAGGGGATTAGTGCTCTCTATTAAAATCTCTTCTTTTTCACCATGCATTTCACTTGGAAAGATTACATATTTATAGGAGCTTTACTTTCTTCCACAATATTCTAGATATTTAACTATTTGACTCACCTTCTAGATTTTTCAACAACTCTTGGACTCACTTTCTAGATTTTCCAACAATACAATTATTGGACTCACTCTCTAAACTATTCTAGAGACATGACCACACATAATTCAACACCAAATTTAATATTTTGGCAAGTCATTAATTTAACACTCCCCCTTAATGACTTGCTGTGTAACACCCAACATTTCTCTAAAATATTGAAACTTATCTTTTGATAAGGCTTTAGTGAAAATATCTGCCACTTGATCTTCGGTCTTGCAATACTTGAGTAGGATCTCCTTAGCCTCCACGGTCTCTCTAATAAAGTGATGCTTTATAGCAATATGTTTTGTACGACTGTGGTAAACAGGATTCTTTGTCATGGCAATGGCTGATTTGTTGTCGCATAAAATTGGAGTAGCCTCTTCTTGCTTCTCGCCAATATCTTCCAAGATCCTTCTTAGCCATATAGCTTGAGACGTCGCCAAAGATGCCGATATATATTCGGCCTCGGTTGAAGATTGTGCCACGACTTGTTGCTTCTTGGATGCCCAAGAAAAGACACCCGAGCCAAGAGAAAACGCATATCCGGAAGTACTTTTCATATCATCGATACAACCGGCCCAATCACTATCGCAAAATCCAATCAACTTTGCATCCACATTTTTGTCATACCAAATTCCATGGTCAAGAGTACCTTGAATATATCTCAAAACTCTTTTAGCCGCTCCAAAATGAGTTTGACTTGGATTATGCATGAATCGAGATAACAAACTTGTGGCAAACATAATGTCCGGCCTTGTAGCCGTCAAGTACAACAAGCTTCCAACCAAGCTTCTATAAAGAGATGCATCAATTTCTTTACTTCCATCTTCTTTTGTCAACTTCTCATTCACAACCAAAGGAGTTGCAACCGTTTTGCAATTCATCATTTTGAATTTCTGAAGAAGAGTTTTGGCATACTTCTTTTGACAAATAAAAACACCATTTTCATTTTGTAAAATCTCAATTCCCAAGAAGTAATGCAATAATCCCAAATCACTCATCTCATATTTTCTCATCATATCCCTTTTAAATTCTTCAACCATTTTTTCATCATTACCGGTAAAAATTAGATCATCAACATAAAGAGAAACTATTAGGATACCGGTGTTACCTTGCTTTTTGATGTACAAGGTTGGCTCGCTCATGCTTCTCTGAAATCCTTTGTGTTGAAGTAAGAATCAATCTCACTATACCACGCCCGTGGTGCTTGCTTTAACCCGTACAAAGCTTTCTTCAATTTGTACACTTTATTTTCTTCGTCTTTGACAACAAAGCCTTGAGGTTGATCCACATATACTTCCTCCTCTAGAACACCATTCAAGAATGCGGACTTCACATCTAGTTGATTCAAGAACCATCCTTTTGAAGCCGCCAATGCTATGAGTGCTCTAATTGTGTCAAGCCGAGCCACCGGTGCAAACGTTTCTTGAAAATCAATCCCGGGTTGTTGAGAATACCCCTTGGCAACAAGTCTTGCTTTGTTCTTTTGAATAGAACCATCCGGATTGAATTTTGTTTTGTAAATCCATTTTACACCAATCACTTCTTTTGCTTTGGGTCTCTCCACCAACTCCCATGTTCTATTCTTTTCAATCATCCGAATTTCTTCTTCCATAGCTTTCTTCCAAGCTTCGTCTTTAATTGCTTCTTCAAAATTTTCCGGTTCAACAACACAAAAATTGCATCTTGCATACACATCACTCAAACTTCTCATTTTTCTTGGACTTGAACTTGGAGATGAAGAACTTGAACTTGGAGGAGGAGTTGGAGACATTGGGGTTATTTGATTTGGAGCTTCAATATCAACTTCAACACAACCTACTTCATCATTTTGTTCATAGATGCTAGGAATTTGATTTTGAACTTGTTTTCCCTTCCAATCCCAAGAAGCATTTTCATCAAAGATAACATCTCGAGAAATAATCAACTTATTTGTTTTCAAATTATAAAGCCTATAGCCTTTTGATTGAGTGCTATAACCAACAAAAATGCATTTTTCACTAACTTTATCAAGTTTGTGCCTTAATTCTTTTGGGACATGAGCATAACAAATACATCCAAACACTTTCAAGTGATTTACCGAGGGCTTCCTTTTACTCCAAACTTCAAATGGAGTTTTATTTTCAAGAGCTTTTGTGGGACATCTATTCATCAAGTAGATCGTCGTGTTAACGGCTTCGCCCCAAAAAATTTTAGGCAAACCTTTTTCATGAAGCATTGATTTTGACATTTCTTCTATCGTTCTATTTTTTCTTTCCGCCACTCCATTTTGTTGTGGAGTGTATCCAACGGTTAATTGCCTTTCCATACCAATATCTTCACAAAATTTTATAAATTCATTAGAGTTGTACTCTCCACCCCTATCACTTCTTAGCACTTTGATAAGGTGGCCACTTTGTCTCTCAACAAGACTTTGAAACATTTTGAAAATGTTGAATACTTCGGATTTTTGTCTCATAAAATAAACCCATGTCATTCTTGAAAAATCATCAATAAAAATGATAAAATACTTATTACCTCCATGAGTTGTCGTGTCCATAGGCCCGCATACGTCGGTATGAACAAGCTCCAATGGTGTTTTAGCTCTCCATGTTTTGTCTTTTGGAAATGCCTCCCGGTGTTGTTTTCCAAGAGCACATCCTTCACATACTTGCTTCACCTCTTGAATCATTGGCAAGCCATAAACCATCTTCTTTTGTTGTAGATGCTTCAAACTTTGAAAATTTAAGTGCCCAAGTCTTTTATGCCAAAGCCAAGTTTCATCAAGAGTATTTATCTTCAAAGCAACATTTTTTGCGTAGCGTAAAGTAAGTGGAAAATTTCGATTTTTCTCCATCTTGACTTTTGCTACAAATTGGCTCCCCCTTTTATCATAAATCTTACAATAGTCTTCCTCAAAGTGAACAACATATCCATGCTCTATCATTTGCCCAACACTCAACAAATTTTGTTCCAAGTCTGGAACTAATAGAACATCCGAGATGTATTTTGTTCCTTTCTTGGTCTCTACGGCAATAGTACCTTTGCCCTTTACTTGAACCAATGCACCATTTCCCAACATAACTTTGGAACTTGAGGAAGTATCGATTTTTGTAAAAATTTTCTCATCACCGGTCATGTGATTACTACAACCACTATCAATAAACCAAACATCATTCTTTTTCTCCAATGCATTATGACAAGCATAAAGTAAACTCCCATCAATTTCTTGATTTTCTGAAAAATTTGCTTGTTGATTGTTAATTTTGCAATCCTTCTTGTAATGTCCAAATTTTTTGCAATTATAACATTGCGGTTTTCCTCGAAACCAACAATCTTTATCAACATGGCTACTTCGATTACAAATTCCACACCTTTGTTGCGAAGAATCTTCATTGTTTTTCCTTTGAAAATTATTCCTTCCTCTTCCTCTTAAATTATCACTTCTTCCTCTTCCTTTTCCTCTTCCTCTACTAAAGGATTCTCCTCTAGATTGATTAAAATTCGAAGAGGTTGCTTTAGTTTTAGGGGTACCAACATTGAGTTTGGATTGAAAAGCACTTTCAATTGACTTCTCATTTTGATTACCCAATCTTTGATCAAATGCTTTAATCGAACCTATCAATTCCTCAACACTTAAAGTTGCAATATCCTTAGTGTTTTCAAGAATTGCAATAATGGGATTATACTTCGCCGTCAAACTAATTAAAATTTTTTCCACAATTCTTTGATTAGTGATATCTTCTCCATATGTTTTCATTTGATTCACCACTTCCATGAGTCTAGAAAAATAGTCTTTCAACAATTCTCCTTCTTTCATTTTCATGTTCTCAAAATCTCTTCTCAAAGATTGAAGTTTGACGGCTCTTACCTTCAAGTTGCCCCGATACTCATTTTGAAGAAGATCCCAAGCATCCTTTGCCTTTGTCTCGTTGATAATTCTCGGAAAAATTGTATCGGTTACTCCTTGTTGAATCATAGAGAGTGCTTTTGCATCTTTTTTCTTGTGCGCCTTCAATTGTTGTTTTTGTCCATCCGTCAAACTTTCTACATCTTCTGGATCGTCAAATCCTTCTTCAATATATTCCGACAAATCATTTGAGATAAGTAGGGTCTTCATCTTTACACACCAAAAATCGTAATTGTCACCATCAAAAAATGGAATTGAAGATTGTTGGATGCCACCACCTTGATTGCTTGAACTTGCCATCTTCTTTTGCTTCTTCGGGGTTTATTTTCCCGACTCAATTGTCACGCCCAGCTTGTTGTTGAACAATCGAGCTCTGATACCACTTTGTTGGCTTGCAATTAGCCAAACTTTTTATTATTAAGGATAAGAATCTAGCGGAAGAAGAGGGGATTAGTGCTCTCTATTAAAATCTCTTCTTTTTCACCATGCATTTCACTTGGAAAGATTACATATTTATAGGAGCTTTACTTTCTTCCACAATATTCTAGATATTTAACTATTGGACTCACCTTCTAGATTTTTCAACAACTCTTGGACTCACTTTCTAGATTTTCCAACAATACAATTATTGGACTCACTCTCTAAACTATTCTAGAGACATGACCAAACATAATTCAACACCAAATTTAATATTTTGGCAAGTCATTAATTTAACAGAGGTCTCTTTCTATCTCATTGGATGCATAAAACTAGGGTTATGCTCTTTTAAAGTTGATACTAGTTACATGATTATCGTATTGAAATGTACTCTTAGCCTCTTAGTGCAACTGGTTTTTTTCATATTAAGCCTTTGTTTTGTAAGTTTCCTTTATCATAGTCGCCAGTTATGTAGTATCTTCCATTCTTGCTTGAGTGACGCTAACTTTCGATGGCTTTATCATGTTTTTGGTCCCCAGCTCGCTAATAATTTCAATTTTGAGCCTGTGACTCATGGGACAAAGACTGGTTATTGAGGAATTGTCAACTGGAAAGTGCCTTTCTTGTCATACTTAGGACCATACAACCTTTCTTTTCCTCTTTGTATTCTTATTGGATATGAAACACTTAACAATAATTGTAGCTTCCTTTATCTTGACAAATTTTGCAAAATAATCTCTAATGACTGTTGTCGTACCATGATTCTTCTAATATTTGTTGACTTTTTTGTACTTGTGCTTTAGCTTGCAGTATCTGAGGTAACTGTCACATATGCAGTGTCAACACTCAGTAAGCATAATTCCATTTCGGTTTCCACATAGTCTCTCGCTCTCCCTATATATATTTATGTATGTATGATCTTTCAAATTGGCTAGTGGCAATCTTTTGTACTCTCGTTAGGGTAGTTTTCTTACATGCATTGCAAACAGATCCATTTTTCAAGATCAGATGTACTTTTTATCCACTTTTGATATGAATCATAGAAATGTATTGGAAATGAATCAATAGACGCTTTGGATAAAGCTAATACCTTTTGGGTATTATGGGGGGCTTCAAATGGCCTGCATACTTTTGCTCGGCCTTTACAATGCCATACGCTAATTTTTGGCATTGTATAATGACGTGTAAAAATTTCAAGGTAAGATGTCTGTCAGCATCTTCTTCTTTCATCATGTTTAACCATATTGACATTATGCTATTTCTTAAGAGCCTACGTTTTAGTTTGAGGAAAGTGTGATATTTGATCAGATGAATATGACAGGTTGAGGAGGAGACTAGTATTCGTTTGAATCTAGAAGACATGGTAGACCTAACAGCCTTTCTGGATCCATCAACTGGTTGCAGAGTTTTTCCTTCTCCAGTAAGTCGTTTCACATCTCTTTTTTTCCCCTTTCAGTTTTAGATTTGAGAACTCTTGTTGCCACTGAGTTAGAATTTTCCAACTTTTTTCGATACCATTGACTTAGATTTTGGAACTCTTAAATGTCAATATAGTTCTGTACTTCTGTGGTAGACAAAGCCATCATGTTTAGAGTTCACTAACAGTATGGCATTCATAGACGTGAGGGAGTCCCAGCAGAAAATTCAAGTGTCATTTCAGAAAAGGGGATCTAGAAAATGATTATGACCAAGGACAGATGGGCAATCTAACTAGATATGCATGCTTGACAGCCATATTTTTTGGAAAGTCCCAACCCATTTCTTTTATAACATCATGGAGAATTATGTCAGTCGAGCCGTATATTTTTGGTAGATCGCGTTATGACGATGAAATATGGTTTGTTGTTCTAATGACCTGTACTGTAACTGAACTAGAGAATTCTAAAACAAGCACGCGCTCGCATATATATAGATTATGGAAGAAAGAGTTTATAAAAGGAATATCAAAGAGAACACCGTACAATGGGAATACACCAGCCAATACAACAAGGATAGAGACCACCACCTCAGCACGAATACTTTATGGGCTCATTCTGAACTCACAGCCATGATTTGAATGGCTCCTTTTACAAGACAAAGTAAAACATATTTGCAAAAAATTTAACTCGATTGGATATCAATAGAGCTTACATTTTCTTTGCTAAAATCTTTACTTCGTATAACATAATTCAACTCAATCACATTTATATTGATGCCCAATCAAATTTTGTTTTTTTTTTTAAAGACACGTTTTTTGCAAATTCTATAAGATGAATTGTCCGAAACATGGTTGTAGAACTTGGATGGTCCACAAAATGAGAATTTGGAGGGGTGTAGAAAAGCTTTAACCCTTCAAGTTCTGCCATTCTCGTACTCTTGTAATTGAGTCCACAAAATGTAGGTACATCATCGGGGTCTCATACATTCAATTCATGTGAAAAAAATCCCACGTTAGGTGAACGTGATATATGCGATTGAGTTCAACACTCTTAATTGACAATAAATTTAATTTCCACTTGGAAAGTTGAGCTGAACGATCAAACTTTCACCAAGATAATAACAATCCTATCTCTCAACAGCAGAGTAAAAATAAGGGCTGCTCTACATTCTCAATAACTCAGTCGAATGGTGAACTTGTTCTCGTAGACTTACACACATTGAACTCGTGGCTTTTTAAGAAGTACAAGATCTTGTGGCTTTTTAAGAAGTACAAGATTATATACAAACAAAGCAGCAACAAATACAAGTTGAAGGATTTGTTAGGTATTCAAATCATCAGACCTTGCTGGTGACAAAATCTTTGTCGGTTGCTTCCCAAATGGTAGTTCCATCACAAGTGCAGAGCTTTTTGTAATTCTCTCCAACGCCTGCACTCCTAGCTATCACTGCAGCTGTGAGACCTGGATCTGATTTATCTTCTGTTCCATACACCACTATTGATCTCCCAATGAGATTGGCAACTCTAAGCTGCTCTTTAAAACCAGAAAAGAAAGCCTCACCTTTCTTATCAACATCTAATGTTCCCAGGTCGCCAAGTGGCTGAATAATCACAACACATTTCAGAAGATGCATTTCTGACATAGTTCCCATGACATAATTACAGCTAGAAAAATGGAAAAGGGAAAGTAAGACATGTCACTTGACAGAATGAATGTGGAAAATTACCTACCAACAATGATTACTACTGCAAAGTTATTTCCCTTTTTTTTTTGTTGGGGGGGGGGGGGGGGGGGGGGGGGGGGTTGTGAGTGTGTGTGTGTGTGTGGGGTGGGGGGGGGTTGGGGTTGTTCTTTTCCTTTTCCCTTATTTATTGGTTGGGCTGGAGAAGGGGAGGGAAAAACACAGAGGGTATAAGAAAAAAGCTAACCTCTTTCTCAGTTGCATTGTTTGTTGGATTGAACACTTTCCCAGTGCTTGATGGCCCATTGGTCAGATCACCAAATTCATTTATTGACCAACCACATTTTCCAGGTGACAACCCACTAAAGTTAGCCTCAATCCTAGCCACTTCCATATTGACTTGAGCCAAGCGAACCACACCAAAAATATATGGACCTTTGAACTCGGAAACCGCAGCAGAAAGTAAGAGATCTGCAGAGCAGGAGCAAAGGTAGGTCATTCTTGATACTTGGGAGTTACTGATGCATCTAAAACTAAATGCAAACAGGAGGAGGCTTTGATACTTATGAAATGTAACAAAGGAAAAGCAGTTTTTTAAATTCTACTTCACATTCCACAAGTCTAGCACTTTTTCATTTCTGAAGTGTTCTCTGGGTGAGGGTATGTCGTTTCCTCGTGGTAACTGTATGCTGTTTTCATTGATCACAGAAATCACCACAACAAGAACTTGTTCTTAGGCATATGTGCAAATTCAGCAACCATGTCTTTTAAAAAGGTAGCATGCATTTGCTCACACAACTTACAGGCATGTATCTCCAACAAGTATAGCTGTTGATCTGTCACAGAGAGTAACCGCACCCCAGAAGGGTCAGCACAGTGGACATGAAACATCCATTCTTTTCTTATGCTGACAAGTAGATGAAAAGTCCACCATCAAAGCAAAGATACCGAGCAAGAATCCATTTCAAGATACCAAAAAAACCCACATATTAATAGCTACAGTTAATCTCTTGTTTTTTGGGGGTAAATTAATTCATAGAAAACCAAAGCAAGAACAAGATCACAGGACACGGGCATACAATCATATCAAAACTAAAACACGCCCTAATACTTCGTCCTAAAAAAAAGGGACAACCTACTGGCCATTTGGTGCACCTCACTTTTCCTCATCAACTGACCCCATATCTAAGAAGAGTAGTATTGGTTGCGATCATGACATTCACTTCCATTCCCACAAAGAACACAGCTGCTGACATTCCTATTCTGGTTATCTTCAGTAGAGAGTCCCCCTAAGACAGCCATCCACTGCACAATAGCCCGTCTATGCACATAATGCTCAAACCAAACGACTTTGCACCATGAGATCTCACGAACAGGACATCTTATGGTCTTCTAGGATTATTTTATGGAGAAATTTCAATTGCATATAGAGACCATATGACAGTATCCTATCAGAAGTATTAGGTGTAAAGGTACATGTAGTGTTCCTGACCACAACCAGAACCAGGTGTTGTTCCTAATCACTGAAGCCACTTTTACATGAATTGATCTGCCTAAGTAATAGTCAATCCTGTCCCCAAATCTGGTAATGGGCCTAAAGGATGCCAATTATCCAGCCATAAAGATGTGCCAACACCTTACCAATGATATACTTGATCCAAGGTTGAACCGAAGTCCTCAATTTGAAAATTTCCCAACGTCCAAGAAGCATTGATTCGAATACTCGTGAACCATAGGCATCTGTTTTTTAGCATCGTAAGTATCGATCCATCTTAGCCATAAGGTGTCAGCATTCTTGGCAATGGCCCACAGTGCTCTTAGCTTGGTTAGGTCTGAGTTTAGGATAGAGATAGAAGTCTCTTAGCATAACATTCACTGATTGAAGAGGGAACATCAGCTCCACATGAGATGAATAGGTTGTCAGCAAATATGAAATGAAGATTTGAAGATCATCCACTTTGGATGGTACGTAAAATCCCCTTTGGTGATTCTATGTTGTAGAATGGAAGAGAACCCTTCATAACTAGAAGAGAAAGACAAGGGGATAAGGGATAAGCACCCCTTTCCCAGCAAAATTTCCTTCTACTACCCCATTAATCACAACAGAAAACATAGCAGAAGTAACATATCACTCGATCCAGTTTTGTTTTATTTGATAGCCGAGGTGTCCGGCCGGCTTTGGGATTGCCCCCAACCTAGTGCCGACTAGCCCTCGGCGCCTTGAAGGTAACGACCGGGCAAACCTCCAATGGCCCGTAATTAATGGTTCTAGTGGGATTCGACCTCGTGACCCTAGGAGGCAAGTCCTTTAGTCACTCTCTCTCCTTCCACTAAACCAAACCCTTGGGGTTTATCGCTTGATCCAATTGATGAACACTTCTGAAAATCCCATCACAGCCATGACATCAGAGAGGAGTTGCCAATCCACTGAATCATTAGCCTTCACAAGATCCAATTTCATAACAACCCCTTGGTCTTTGTGATAATTCTTAACCCCGTGTTAACCATTTCTTGCATTAACATGTTATCCACAATGAATCTACCTTTGATAAAAGCTGACTGACAAGGGCTAATGAGAGTTGTGAGGGTATGTTGCA
The DNA here is from genome assembly GCA_019985065.2 of Arctostaphylos glauca. Taxonomy (NCBI): domain Eukaryota; kingdom Viridiplantae; phylum Streptophyta; class Magnoliopsida; order Ericales; family Ericaceae; genus Arctostaphylos; species Arctostaphylos glauca. The sequence goes on along the minus strand of JAHSPW020000004.1, from coordinate 33,535,532 downwards.
GCTCATTACCAATGATCACAGAGAGACATTTGTAAGTAATTGTTGAGGGAGAGTTTGTTCTACGAACAAGGAAAATGGCAGTAGAGTTCCATTATTTGAGCATAAAACCAGTGTTAAGGAACTGTTGAATAGCTGCAACCAAATCAGAATAAACTATTTCTCAAATTTTATGATAAAAAGCTGAGTTGTACCCATCAGAGACAGGGACTTTATCCCCCTTAATAGATATCTGCTTCCCGTAGAAGCAAGCAATGTAGTTTTGATTGAGGCTTGAGATCAGCAATAGCATTGCCATCTTCACAAAGAGTAACCAATAATCTCCTACAATAGCACTGCGGTCTTCCAACCCATCACCGTTCCATCCACCAAGCTAAGGATCTTCCTTTTAAGTTTATGAGAAGCCATTTTCTGATGAACAAATTCAGTGTTTCTATTCCCCAAAGTAAGCCAATTCACCCTAGACTTGTGTTTCTTGAAAGACTTCTGCACAGCTGCATTCCATGAATTTGCAAATTGTTTATGTTCCTTTTTCATGAAAGTTACCATCATACGGATTAGTGCAGCAGAGCACTTGAACCTTATTTAGGTCATCTCTAGCCATATCAGCTCTAGAGCTCGTATGCTGATCATTAAAACGTTTAAGCTCGGGCTTTAACCTTCTAAGTTGAGACTCCACTTCAACATCTTTGAGTTGCAGCGAATAGGGGAGGACCAAGATTTATCCAGTATCTCTTAAAGTCAGCATGCATCACCCAGATATTCAAGAATTTGAAAGGCCTCTTCCTAGAAACCTCAGCATAACAATCACCATGACAGGGCAAAAATCTGAGACACTCGGAGCTAACAACTAAAATGAAACTAAAATAAAAGATAAATACAACCTAACAAGATAAGCCAGGTAGAGTCAATAAGAGCCCCATCTAGCTTGCTTTTATTGGTACTAAGCCCACCTCTTTTATTATACCAGGTATACCAAAAACTGTAGAACGCATATCCTCCATCACTAGATAATACAGTTATTAAAATCCGTTGCAACACTCTGATCAAACCTTTCAAGCCTCTCATTATTGGTTCTTCTAGCCACATTGAAATCCCCTACTTGGACACATGAAACTCCCCAAATTACAGCATCCACAAATCTCATATCAGCCCAAAGATTTCTTCTATCCACAAGATTATTATACCCATAAACCACAGAAACATAGAATTGTTTGTGGCACCCCAACCCAAACACCTCAACTACCGTTATTTGGGGAGAGGATAAAAAGATAGAGACATCTAGAGTTTGTTGATCTCATGCCATAATGATCGATGTAGAACCGGAGTATAAACACTAAGAATCCAACCCTAGTGGAGAATTAGAATCCATACTAATTTAAGAAAACAAAAAAAACTTAATTCATCCAATGCCAATAAATATCCTGCTAGAGTCCTTTAAATACGCTCAAGAGATAACAACTAAAATAAAAGATAAATACAACCTAACAAGATAAACCTACATACAAAATAGAAAATCCTAGACACCAAATGAAAACACTTAAAAGATAAATTTTGATAACAAATAAAAATTGATAAATCTTAAACATAGTTGTCAATGCTAGGATTTTTATACTATAAGCCCTAACTTTATGTAATAAATTAATATTTGTTTGGATTTTTTATTAATCAGTTATTTCTTTTCTTGATGAGAATCTTTATGGGCAAATGTTTGCATTATATCATATCATATTGTGCATGGGTGTCTCTTATTCCACATAGTAGATATTCTGGTATGTAGAGTTCAACTTACACATAGAAGATCAGATTATTAGTCCTTGTGGAATATAAGTTTTTAGATCACAGTCTTAGGTGTAACTGGACACACCATAAGTAGGACTATAACACTGTTTCAGTAGGTCTGTCTTTACTATAGGAAATGGTATAGTTTGTACTCACAATATTAGTGCACTTTGTGTGCGATTGAAGTAACACCGTCACCTTGGAGTGCGTTTTGGTTAGAGATCGTGTGGGAAGACGTAGCCAAAAAAGAGTATTGTCAAGATTGTTGTGCTGCAAATATGAGTTTTGTAACAAGTGGGTTGTCAAAACGAAGGTCCATGACAATTGAGTTCATGAGCAAGTTACGAAGAGGGTAATTGAGGAACGAGGAGAATCATGCTGGAAATCGGTAATAAGCAAAACCAAGGAAGGGATGGGCACACTAAGGGTGGGGGTGTCCACTCCAAATGATAAATAGTGGTGGTTGCTTTTCTGTCAATAAGTTTGCTTTGTGGATGTTAGTTCTCATGTGCTAAAGCACTGTGGGTACATGCTGACTAGAAGTTGGGCGACGAGGGAAGTCACTGTAGCATGGGCAACCATGTAGCAGGATTGTGTAAATCAACCATGACTTTCTGTCAGGGAGACTAAGGACATCCATCTGGGATGATCTATTGCTTTATTTGAAGGCTAAAGGGTCTTCGTAGACAAAAAGTGATGTGCAAACATTAAACTCACTTCTTGAAAAGTATAGCAGAGTGCAAAACGCTTAACCAATTTCAATGGGACTCGGTACGAAAAGGTCATCAATAGGAGATGTTGATTTGCAAAAAGAAATCGAGCTTCTAAGCAGGGCACTGTCGTGACTGCATTGTGCTTGCATCAATGAGGAAGTTGATAAATTAGGTGGGGGAGGATGTTGTGACCCACGAGTTTGGGAAGGGTCTTCATGGTGACCATCATCAATGGGCATTGCTAACAATGACATTTTAGTAAATACGATAATTACGACTCCTCCAACATGGGCGATATTTCCTCGTGTAATTTGGAAAATGCTCAAAAACCTATATAAAGGGTGAGTGGTGTGCACTACCAGCATCCCGGGTGTCGTCATGGATACAAAGTGTGGTACCCCAAGGTAAGGGTAAGTTGGGGGCGGGCCTTGGGCATCTAAAGGGGTGTCTAAGTGTCTCCGTGCGGGTTAAGGAACCCCACAGATAGTACATCTAGGTGTAGTTGGTACTGCGCGATAACCTGGGAATGGAAGCTAAGGACTTAGGCACGCTATGTCGTGTGTGTTAACTGTTGGATTAAGGTTTTAGGCAGAGTGGGCTATCGTGGTATTGAGCATAAGACCTTATGTGCGGACCTTGTGGGCTATAGACAGACATATTGCCTCACTCGAGTGAAATGTTAGGGGTGCGCAATGGCCCTTGGCTGGAGAATAGCATGCAGTTTCGTAAAAACATCGAGTATTGGCTGCAGACATGCTTTGTGGGGACGCTAACTTGGGCAATCATGGAGAGGTTTTCCTGAGTACCGCATAGAGCGCAAGTATGAAAATCTTGGGCGGGTTGCCATTGCTTTAATATCATCAACTTACAGTTTGCCATGGGCCAGCCTCATTCACCTTCCTTTGGCCCCCAATTTGTAAAAATTTGAAACTAGAACCCTTGCTCGTTTTACAGAACTTCTAACAATCCAAACTTTCCCCACATTTGGTGACGATATTCTTTATCATAAAAGGTACCTTTTTACCTAAGAAGTAACCCACAACAACTCATCCCGTTGTTCACTCCCATTTTCTTCCACCCTTGGAGGGGGACACACAACAATCCTCATCCCTAATTTTAGGAGGATAAACATACGACCATGTTCTTGCGCTCTTTAGATTGTGCAACAATTTTATTCCACTCAGATTTCCCTATTGTAGATCTCTTATGAGATAAGCTTCCAGAGCTTTGATCACCTCTAATTCTTGTCTTAAAAGTCGAATCTCAATGTTCAAACCCGTAATTTGCCTAGTTATAGGCCCATCAGAAGATTCAAGAATTTGATTTTCATTCGAATCGAGACAACCGTAATTTGTTCCAACCAATCACGAAGATTTACAGGTTCCATATTACTCATAATTGAAGCAGTAGAGCTATTCCTAAGTACATAATTAAGTCTGAAATAATTACTTAGCTAGCGAACTAGCAACATGGTTATACTACTTGGAACATGAATTAAAGCAGGAACGACCTTATCCATCAAACACATGATAGAAGCAAAGAATGATCACTGGTTCATGAATTACTAGAGGAGAAATGAAGAATCAAACTAATTTTGGGAGAAGAGATTTACTGCCAAATCACCTCAGAGCTATAAACTATTTGTTTGAAGGCAAACTAACTTTGCTACAGTTTATCTCTTTTTATTGAACAATAATAACCATTAAGACTATTTTCTTTACTCACCCATATATTAAGAAATTTAGCATCGACATGTCCAACGAATTAATTAACCAACAAAATAACAAACTAATGAAGTAAACCGTTGAATTCACCAACCACTGAGCAGGGCAAAAAAGCCTTATTTTTACATGAAAAAGGAAAAAGGAAAAAAAGGAAGCAACCTTCAGGAACCCCTTGGCCGATTAAACGAGCTTTTCTACCGGTTTTCTCCAAAGCTTCGGTCATGATCTTCACAGGTGAAGAACCAAGAATTCTGACTATTTGATTGCTCAAATCCACTTCAACATTCTTAACACCTAAAGAGATTCCAAAGAAACAACATATTGGCTCACAATAAATGCAAAAACTAGGCAGTAAAGTCTTATTAATTTGGTTATAGCACACATCTAAGTTTTTATTACCCACCATCAACAGTCTCTAACTTATTCTTGACCGCCTTTACACAACCATCACACTTCATATCCACCATATACTCTGTCTGTACCAAATCAAAACAAAATATCAGAAACCCAACACAATCCACCTTTTGTCAACCAAATAATATCCTCAAGGACCTTAAACCACAATAAAAATAATAATAACAAAAGAGTGTTCCAAAATTACCACAAATCTAACAAATATCAATGAATTAACAAGGAAATCAATACAGTCACACGTATCACCTTAATTAACATCAACTTGAAAATCAAAACTCACCAATAATTCCGGCAACACGGCACTGTTCTGCAAATGAAATTAAGAAACTATATGAGCCCAAATTGAAATATATAGACGGAGATGTGCACCTAACTAGTCCCACCTTCCAACACGGATGTAAGAAAATATCCGCTTCAGAGGAAAAGCATCCCTTACAAATCTAACAGAGTTATATAGCTTCTCATAAGCCTCACTTACAAACGCATTTAAAGGTATCCAAAAGTAGTCACAAAGGAAAATTTCAGAAATGAATGTCTTTTGATACGAATTTGAACGGATATTAATGACGAATATTCTAAAAGTTTCCTCTGATTTGAATTAGAATGCACATGGGGCAAATATATCCCTAACCGGGGGAGGAGAGACCTGAAAGGAGAGTTTACGATCCGAGGAGGGAGCATCCATGTGTAGCGCCAAGGGAGGGGAGGCGGAGCTCTTTACTAAGCCAAATCGATGGTGTGGTTTGAGGCTAGAATTGGTAGAGGAAGACGGAGGAGTTAGGTTTATGGAGAAGTAAGAGGGAGAGGAAGAAGATGGAGACAGAGCGAAGACAACTGGAAGAGCGGTGGCTGCTGCGATAGCCGTCGTGGTTGTGCCTGCCACGGACCCTGGAAATCCCATTTTGTACTTCCACTTGACAACAAGCCTACTTTCCACGCACATTAAATATAAATACAATTGCACATTATTATTATTTGTTTCTAAAAATATCTCTCTTTATAATTTATATGTGTATTAAACTCGTGAAGATTACCCTTGTATTCGTATTTTGTTTGATGTTGTCATTCTTATTATTCTATTTGTATTCATTATAAGAAAATAAGTATAATGGTTCTTATTAGAAAAATAATATGCATCTAATTTCAAATTTCATTTGCGATAATATTAAAACATAATAACGCAACAATTCTTATGTGATGTCAAAATAGTTCTTTTAAATTCAACAAGTTAAGATGTGTACAATTAGATTATCTTATAGTTCCTTAATCAACGTTGAAATTAATTAGTGTTACACTGAGAGTGGGAGGAATCATGGGATGTTAAATAAAACAAATTTGTAACGTCCCAATTTTTAAAAATGATTAGTTAAAACACAGTTTATGTAAACCATGGTGCTATCAGATCTTCTTCCGAATAGATGTCGATGGTTGGAAGCTCGGGTTCCTGTGGTCCATCTTCAATACCTGACGTGAAATGACAGAGGAAAAGAATTGTACCATGACCGATGAGACTCGATAAATAATCCTACTTGTACGTCTCAATTTATGTAGTAGATTAGAGTATGGATGTACATAAAATGAGCATGGACTGGATATCGGAAGCAATAAACAAGTGTGAAATAAAATGTAACTACAATTAATAACTGAGATAATATCAAGAGTTCAAGAGTAATTTCTCAATCGATCACATTTCCCAATTGTATGTTAGAGCCCGTTGTCTCTACAATAGGGGCGTAGACAATGTTCCACCATATCCATCAATAACCAATCAAGCATGTCAGAGCTCGTTATCTCTCACAACTGAGGCACCGACGGCGTTGCACCATATCCATCAATAATCAATCAAGCATGTCGGAGTCAATTGTCTCTCACAACTAGGGAGGCGACACAGTGTAAGTATCTCAAATCTAGGATCGGAACAGGTGTTGCCGGTCATCAAAGTGTTGCCTGTAATATGTGATAATTCATCAATTGTGTTGTAAACATAAGTTGAGCATGCATACGTTACTGAATAAAGGGTATGTCAGAACCATCATGACAATGACTAGGGCGTTGACAACGTAAATAGTCTACGCACTACACATAAGAATATCAGGTTGATTACTACAACAGTCAAATTACTAAGACTATGTTCTCATGCATTACGATTGGGTGTGGTTATAGGACCTAAGTCCAAGTCAAACATATTCAAGATTTTCAAGTGTTTCATCATAACCGAATAATAATATTGTAATGGTAGCATGATGTACAAATATGCATGCAATCATAGGTGTGATGTAACACCCTTCCATATATATGGGCAATTATTCTAACTGCCATGCACATCCATGTTTGGAGTAGAGGAAGATAAGAAAACGTGGAGTCATGGACTTGAAAGTAAGGGGGACGCAACTGATTGCATTGATCGTGGTTTGATCCTATATCGAAAGAAGCATAATGTCTCAAGATTCAAGTGAAAAATGTCAAGGAAGAGAGGCGCCAAATACTGATTGGTCTATAAATAAGGAAAGAAGAAAACCAAGGACGAACCCCCACACAAAAGTTATCTTTTTTCATATTTATCTTTTCTTTCATGTACTTAGCTTAGCGTAATCATAGCAGCAGTAGTAGCAGTAGTTGTATCGATAGATATACGTAGCATTAGTCATATTTTGTAACCCTTAGTTCGAAATTGTAAAGACTCGTATTTTGAAATTTATTAATAAATAAAAATCCAAGTAATTATTTTAAAATTTATATGTATTTAATTTCAATCAAGAATTTAAAACTTATTTCGTGTATTTAAATTTATGTTTATACGCGTATCCTATACTTTCAATACACATACACTTTATATACATATCATATATAATAAATATACTCCATCAAATATTTATCATATCCATCACCTTTATATCCCATTACTTACTTTATCTCCTCCTCACTCCACCTCCTCCACCGTACATTTTCCTTAATTTCTTCTCAACCCTTGGATCAACTTCTCATTTTTCTTATAAATACTCCCCTCTCATTCTCTTCTTTTTTTTTTCCAAAACCCTTAACCACATCCCATCAACCCTTCTATTTTTTTGCCCCAAATCCCTAACCACATCCCATCAACTCTTTCTCTTTTCTTTTTCAAAAATTCTAACCCCATCCCATCAACCATTCTCGCTTAAACAAACTCCAACCCTTCTTTCATTTTATCATCTATTCTGTTATTCATATCTCATCTCTTGCACATGTGTGTGTGTGTGTGCACGCACGCGCATACGCACACATACATACACATAACCATGTCTTTACATGTATACATCCTATACATATATATGTAATGATCCGAGATTTTAAATATATAGTTTGAGCTATTATTCACCCTGTGTATATTTTTTAATTATGTGTTTGCGCCTAAATATATGGATATATTTATCATGTATATTATAACCTGTATTTATATGCTATGTGTATATATAATTATCTTTTTAAAAAATATTATATAATATCAATACTTTAAACTAATAAACTTGTATTTTAAATACTATTTGGATATTATACATATGTATTATGTATATATCACACACACTTATAGAAATAGATATACATACATATATATATATATATATATATATATATCACACACACTTATAGAAATAGATATACATACATACATATATATATATATATCACACACACTTATAGAAATAGATATACATACATACATACGTATATATATATATATATATATATATATATATATATATATATATATCACAGATAGGCTCCCCAACCCAAGCCATAACAACCCAATTTCCTACCAATTGTAATAGCCCTTGGATCATCTCAGATCCAAGGGTGGAGAATAAAGGCCACTCAACCTAATATGTATACCCTAAATAGCTCTCACCCACCTCACCCACCCCTGCCTTCCCCACCCCTGTCGTACCCCTCTCTCTCTCTACCCCCACCCCCCTGCCGCCGCCGGATCTCCCCACCCCTGCCCCCCTCTCTCTCTCACCCCGTATACCCCTCTCTCTCTCTCTCTCTCACCCCGTGTAGTGCGTATACTCCTCCCCCCTGCCGCCGCCGGCCGCCACTGCCGTCGCCGGATCTCCCCATCCCCTGCCGTCCCTCTTCTCTGCCGTCCCTCTCTCTCTCACCCCGTATACCCCTCTCTCTCTCTCTCTCTCTCTCACCCTCCTGCGCTGACCCCTCCCTCCCTCTCACCCACCCCTGCCGTACCCCTCTCTCACCCTCTTGCCGCCGCCAGATCTCCCTCCCTGCAACAATGGAGACCTATCTCTGTCCAATCCAACTTCCGCACCATGGATGTCCGAATGCAACCCTATGAAGCAAATGAAGATTCATTGATAGCTTTTTCGAGCTTCCTACAGTTTTTTATGCCACGTTCGCCTGTTTTACGTACAAATATAAGTGTGTGTATGCTCTTTGTTTTTTTTTTCCTTGTTCCTGGTTTAACCAGGTTGGCTAGAATAGATGCTTTCTTGGATTGTGCTAAAACTGAGTTGTCTTGGCCCATGTGTTGGAAATGGGATTCTTGTACATTGCTTTAGGATCAAGTTTGAAGATGGATATAGAATATGTATCTAACATTAATCCTTTTGCAACAGAAATAAACGTTCTGAGTCCTCTCTTCTTCTCTTCTCTTTTGTTGTAATCTTGTAATTTTGCTTATTGGGTTTACTTGGGTCTTTTTGAATTTCGCTAATTACTCTGCATAATTGATTAACTGCTTTGTTATTCTCATTATTTATTCATCAGTTATCACCAATAATCGTCTCTACGTACGCATCTTAAGCTCGTGGTGTCTCCACTGTTTTGTGTGAACGGAGGTGGAGGAAACCCCAACTGGTGGTGGTGGTGGAGGAGACTTTTTGGCTGGTGGAATTGGGAGGATTTTGGGGTGGATGTGAGAGAAGAACAAATCAAAAAAGTTATTGAAGTTTTGAAAGCAAAATTGCAGTAAAAAAGGGATTAATTTACCAAATAAAGTTTTTATTGAAAAATTTCACTCAATTTTTAATAATCTTTTTTAGGTTTCAATATTTGAGGAGACTAGCAGTATCCATGCAGAACACACATGCATTGTCACACGAATAGAATAGGAGGGGGGAGATCCAACGGCGGCAGGAGGGTGAGAGAGGGGTACGGCAGGGGTCAGCGCAGGAGGGTGAGAGAGAGAGAGGGGTATACGGGGTGAGAGAGAGAGGGACGGCAGAGAGGAGGGACGGCAGGGGGTGGGGAGATTCGACGACGGCAGTGGCGGCCAGCGGCGGCAGGGGGGTTTGGGGGTAGAGAGAGAGAGGGGGGTACGGGAGGGGTGGGGAAGGCAGGGGTGGGTGAGGTGGGTGAGAGAATAGGGTATACATATTATGTTTGAGTGGCTTTATTCTCCACCCTTGGATCTGAGATGATCCAAGGGCTATTATAATTGGTAGGAAATTGGGTTGGCTTGGGTTGGGTTGGGGAGCCTTTCCCATATATATATATATATATATATATATATATGCATATCTCTCTCTCTTTCTTATCCTCTCATGCCGACGCCCCCGTCAACCCGTTCCCTTCTTCCCGTCACCTCCCAACCTCCCATCACTCTACAACCACCACCTCCCCCCAAATCATTTCCCTACCTCTGCCATGTCCGCCAGCTACACGAACCTCACCTGTCAATTGCCTGAGATTCACTCCCGGCCATGGATCAGTCCCAAACTTTGGCCCATAAAAAGAGGCATCTCATCCTCTTTTTAGACACACTCCAACTTTTGAGAGGTGGAAGAAGAAGGGAAGAGAAGTAGAGAAGAGAAAGAGAAGAGGAGAGAAAAGCCAGAGATCCGCCGAAGTTGTTTTGCAATGGAAATCTACCTTTGCCCTCTCGGAACTTCAATCAAAGGATAAGTTCCTTATCCTTGACCCTTTTAGAGTATTTTGGTAAACTATTACGTTTATAGGAGCTTTGCCAAATGAGCAATCGCCATTTATAAAGACTGTTGGACGACCAGACGGACTTCCGGATAGAATTTGACTAGAATTACATTAGTTTTCGATATATTCAACTTTACCTAATATTTCTATTATTTACACATTGTACCTTATTAACATTAGAGAGTTTATTTTATTATTATTGTTGTTATAATTAAATTTCTCCTAGTTTATATAAGAATTAAACTATTATTATTATCAATTAAATTAATTTTACGAAAACTTATGTTATCATTCTTTTTGAAAAACCATATTACAATTTTAATTTGCACAAAAATATACTTGTCTTGTATTATACTAGCGTATTACTCGTGCCTACGGCACTACAAATGAAATTAAACTAAAAAACTTGAATCCTTGTTAGGATATGAACATGGATACTATTAGTATTGATGCGATCGAAAGGTGTTACATAGAGGTCACTAAAAGTCATGTTACTTTGAGGATAATAGAGTCCATGTTCAAACTATCTGGTAGAGAGTGGAGCAACAAATGTCATGTCTCTTTTCATCTCCACCTCAAAGATGTCTAAACCAGGCTGCCACCTCACCTCTTTTACTGACAAAAGAAATTTATTAAAGAAAGAGAGTGCAATGTAAAGGTGATGGAGCAGGAACATTATATTCCACTAAAAACGCCAAAGGGAACACCCAAGTTGATCAGGAATCAACCAAAGGAAAAATTAAAAAGGAATCACCAACCCATCCCAAGCCAAAGTGAAAACCAAAATGTAGAACAAAACCAAGGCCCAAACTTAAGCTCAAATTATCTGGTAGAGAGTGGAGCAGCAACTTTAACATTTCTTGGTATCCTTAGGTATTTGAATAGTAGAACAAAGAAATGTCCTCCAGCAAAACCATCCCCAAGGAAGTCATGAAGAAGTATTAGGTCCTTGAATGTCCACAGTGGAACTACAACAATATGAGAATCAACAATCAGCAATCAGCAGTAGTAGCAGAACAAAATTGGTAGACTTCATTATGAGCAGCAACGACAGTACAGAACCAAAAGACCTCAATATGAGCAGCAACAGTAGTACATAATCCAATGAACATTAGATCATTACAACAATTAGAGAATACAAAATCATTATTGTTGGAGCCTATAACCTTAGCTTCTGAATATAAGGGCTAACAAACTTGTGAAGAGTCGTGGTGGTGGAAGCATTGAAGAATACTAAAAATGCCACTACACCCTTTAGGATCAAATTGGTGTCAGTTGATGTCATGAATGTTACCACGGGGCCTGAAGATACAAATAGGTGCTTCACGTTTTTTAGGGTATTTGAGATCGGACTGTAATAAACTACCTCATTGATGTCCTTGTAGTCGTCCTTAGATTTTGCATTTCTATGAGGTGCAATGCGGAATTCGTTGTTATCCTTTGCTGCTATACATATGGATGCCCAACCTTTTGTGTCATGGGAAATCGTGGGGAAGAGTTGAGGATGATATTGGCACTTCGAGAGTGTGAATGTGTTCCAACTTACATGGATTATAACCTAAAGCACCAAAAATATTGAATCTCAAGCAATCCAAACAAGGTGCTTTGTCAGTGATTACCAATCAAAATTGGATAATAGACGGACTCACAAACTCAATTGCAGCAACATGATTTTTTTTTTTCTTTTAACCCAAAAGTGTATATATATAATCAGAGTAAAGGTTACAATGATTATATGGGATTCACCAGAGTCAACTAGTGAGTCCCGAGAAAAGATGTAAACCAAAAATTGTAAGCCCGTCTAGACTATTTCCTAATGGATAGTGGAATAGCACACCCCCTGAATACATCGGACAATCTCCTGAATAGAATATTGTGTTTGATCTTGTTTGCATTTCGCCCATTGAGCTGCTCTCACTTTGATAATGTCTCCCACTTCTTCTATTCTCATCCTCTGACCTCTGAATATCAAGTTGTTTCGCGCAAGCCAAAGAGACCAAATCGTTGCATATAAGGATGCGATCCATAGAGTTCTTCCCAAACAGTTCAATCAGAGGCCAGCCTTACCGGTAATTACCTCCTCCACCGATCGTGGGATGGCCCAGGAAAGGTTCCACCAGGAGAAGACTTGATTCCAGACACTCCAGGAGTACGAGCAATGAAGAAGAAGATGGTTAATAGTTTCCTCATTCAAATTACAGAATTGGCACAGGTTTCCTTCTGTAGGAAAAGATATACCTCTATCAAGAAGGGTGGCTTAAGGATTTAATAAAAAAATTTCTTCCACAAATTACCACTGGTTGAGTAGAGTCACCAAAAGTTTTTCTTCAGTAAATAATGGTGCCCATTTTGCTAAAAAAAATGTGACACAGAATCATAGGTAAATGATGGCATTAGATTACAAGTAAATATTTTGAATCATTAAGCGAGACCCGCAAAATGCAATGCCTACAGCACCAGAAAATGTTATAGATACATTTCGGGCGCACTTGAAAGGAAGCCTTAGATTTTAAAGGTAGAAAATGGTAAGCATTAGATAATAAGTGAATAAATATGAATACTTAAGCAAGACCCGCAAAATGCACATGCCTGCAGAAATGGAATAATGACCACACAACAACTATATATTGTGCATACCATGCTCCATGCTATTAGGACACATGTATTTGCATATGTACATACACCCATCAAGGTTAATTTTACTCATTGGAGTTCATTTATCTACCAAGTTGTGAGTTCAATCTGTTAGGAATCGATTTCCAAGACCCAGTGATGAACGCGTACAGATTATACAACAAAAAAATATGAAACCCTACGAGGTAGAATTAGGGTTCATACCTTCGAGATCTCTTTGGTTTGATACTATCTTTACAGTTTGATCCTAATCGAACTTTGAGCACGGCTAGAATGATCTTGCTCGACTGACCTCGAGATCTTCTATCGTAATCCTACTGCACCTTGATCATGAACTGAGTGTGGGCTCAAAAATGTGATCTCTTTGCCTTCACAGAACCTCTCTCAATATTTCGAGCTGTGGCGGACCCAGAATTAAAATTTGGGGTTGGCAACGAATTAAGTCGTCACTCTTTACTATTCACTCATTATCACGGTTCGTCTCAATTCTTTCTTATTGTGTAGATTTATTAATTAATTTAAATAATAAAAGATCATTTGATGGTTCACAGGCATCGCAACGAGATGCATATATATTTTTTTCACTACATATGGCGTGAGTATAAATTTTACATAAATATGTTATAAAAATAGGGACGAAAAACACTCGAGGTGGTGTTCGGAAGCACCAAATGAGGTTTCTTAAAAAAAAACATTTACACATTTAAAACAAAAATCATTTTTTTCAAAATGGGGGTGGCACCAGCCACCTCCCCCCTCCACTATGGTCCGCCATTGATTTCGAGTATCAAGTTGTGTGTCTGACCTAGAAAGTATAGTAGTGTATATATAGGCAACAATAGGGACCCCCAAGAAAAGTATGGGCTAGGCTTTCTGTATAACTTGGGATTCTTAATTCTTCTCATATCTCAAAATTATATTCCTCCATGTTATTAAATGCTTATTTATGTCCCCATGTTAAGGTTACAGATACCCGTTGATTAAAATAAATTACTGACAATTTATTTAATTAGCATTTATAAAATTTCTTGAGACCTTTCATTTAACTTATTCGTTATGTCGAATACTAATATCCACCTGTAGGGTTTGACATAACCGAAACTTATAAGTTTCCTCAAGAGGATATCATCAATCCCTATAAAGGGACATGAATTCCATTAATAATTGACAGTTGTCATACACTTAATAATGTGAGTCAACTCATCGAAACTATTGGCCCATAAGGTCTCACTCTATAACGAATCAAAGTCAATAACATTTGTACACATCCATTAATTATCTTTGGATTAAGAGCACAAGTATTTATAATAACCATGAGGTGCGAATTGTAATATTGTCAGTATAAATACAATTATCTCAAAGTGGTCTTGTTCAATACACACAAAGTATACTAACACATTGAATTAAAACTATACCATTTTTCGTAGTTAAGACAGACCTTCTAAAACACTGTGTTATAGTCCTACTGGTGATGTGTGCAATTCCACCTAAGACTGTGAACTAAAGACTTATATTCTATAAGAACCGATAATCTAATCTTCTGTGTGTAAGCCAAACTCTACATACCAAATTATCTACTATGTGAAATAAGAGACACCCATGCACAATATGGTATGATATAATGTAAACATTGTCCATAAATATTCTAATAATAAAGAAAAGAAATAACTGCTTAAATAATTGAAAACAAATATTAATCTATTATATAAAGTCATGACTTTTAGTATAAAACCCTAACACAATCTCACCAACTCATCGAATCATGTCAATGTATCCACAATGAAGATCTAATTTTGTAGCCGTTCTAAATTATGTGTTAATAAGGCACCTATAAATTTAAAAATACACGACTAATAAAATGACTGGTCCAATCATCATTATTATCAACCTTATAGATCAGATACCCAAACATAATATCCAAGGACATTCCAATCCAAATTTTAGAATTCAAAAACTTTGGTACGATCAAATGATGGGTCCGCTTTATATGTTCCTCTTTACCAAAAGAAAAACACATGACTAATACGTAGTGCTTGTAATACCACTTTGCCATCTCCATTATGGAACAAATGCCAAATTGGCATTTAATCAAACATGTTGTGTGCAACAACAATTGCGTATTCTTTAGCCATTGTGTATGAACTATCATGGCGTTAACAAATTTCAACTCAATGTACCTATGATAGCTAAATTCCCTCCTTTCAAAACAGATTTGCTTTGTGAAAATCCCACAAAATGCAAAATCGAAGTGGAGATAAAAACGAAAATCGTAACCAATATCAAAATAGAAAATACCTATGTAGACCATAAACAAACCCTCATAAGAATCAATTCAAAAGCCCAAACGAAGAACAACATTTGGGTTATGGAGTGGACTGCAAAATGCCTTAAAAATCTAGAAATTGTAAAGATCCAGTGAAATCTTTCTAGAAATCATCTGATTTTGAACTCTGAGATTAAGCTCATCAAGAAAATGTCAAGCAACCAAATCAACATAAACGACATAGTTAATCCATTCATGCACGTCACTAATTAGACGATGAGTCATTTGGCTACCTTAAGAGAGTCATAGTTACTCTCGCCGTTTACTCGCGCTTGGTTAAATTTCTTCACTTTGACATTCAGAGCACTGGGCAGAAATCACATTGCGTGAGCATCCGCAGGGACCATCTCAATGCTTTGTTTTAATTAAATAGTCAGATTCTCCTTGTCCATACTAGTTTTGAGTTGACTATTCGACGCTTGAGGAAGGCCCCATGAGGAGCTGTTCCCAATCCGTCCCCCAACTAGCATGCGACGACCCGCTCTCGCCATGGGTGTAGCTTGAGCAGTCCACTGATAGCCGACAGGTTCGGGACTGGGACCCCTGTGCCCAGTCCTCAGAGCCAATCCTTTTCCCGAAGTTACGGATCCATTTTGCTGACTTCCCTTACCTACATTGTTCCATCGACCAGAGGTTGTTCACCTTGGAGACCTGATGCGGTTTACGACCGGGCATGAAAAGTATGTGGTCCTTCGAATTTTCAAGGGCCCCTATACCCAAGATAGATGAACGATTTGCACATTAGTATCGATGCGGGCCTCCACCAGAGTTTCCTCTGGCTTCGCCCCGCTCAGGCATGGTTCACCATCTTTTGAGTCCCGACAGGCATGCTCACACTCGAACCCTTCTCAAAAGATCAAGGTCGGTCGGCGGTGGAACCTACAAGGGGATCCCACCAATTAGCTTCCGTACGCCTTACAGGTTTACTAACCCATTGACTTGCACACATGTCAGACTCCTTGATTTGTGTTTCAAGACGGGCCAAATGGAGAGCCCATTGGCTGGCGCCAAGAGCACGCAGATGCTGAAGCACACCAAAAATGCGCACGCTACCAAGCATGATCGAGGTGAAGGTGTCTTCACAGGCTTAACGACTTCCTGGCTTTAGCCTCTGTCCCAATCCGCACTGATCCACACCCCAAGTTGATTGGCGGACCAACTTTAATCGTTCCACATCCGACCGAGGTGCATTGTCGGCCCCCATTTGCTTCCCTCCCGGCAATTTCAAGCACTCTTTGACTCTCTTTTCAAATTTTTTTTCATCTTTCCCTTGCGATACTTGTTTGCTATCAGTCTCTCGCCCATATTTAACCTTGGACGGAATTTACCGCCCAATTGGGGCTGCATTCCCAAACAACCTGACTCGACGACAACACCTTGTGGTGCAACAGGTTCTAAGCACGATGAGGCTCTCACCCTCTCTAGTGCCCCCTTCCAGAGGACTTGGGCCCGGTCCATCACGGAGGACACTTCTCCGGACTATAGTTCGACCAATGAGATTACCCGATTTTCAAGCTAGGCTATTTCCAATTTGCTCGCCTTTACTAGGAGAATCCTTGTAAGTTTCTTTTCCTCCACTTATTGATATGCTTAAACTCAGTGGGTAATCCTGCCTGACTTGGGGTCGCAATCAAGGTAACATATATGTATGTTACTTTTGGGTCAAAGGAGCAACAACCCACAACAACAATGACATACACAACATTATGCAACAGTTAAACAACCACCACTAGTTGTGATGTCCATCATTGGGGACTATGTTTTTAGACCAACCAAGCACGAACGTGCACGGGAGGCCAATATCCACCCACGCATTAACCTACCCGTGGAAGGATGGGGCTGTGGGTGATGAGATGCGTGACGCCAAGGTAGACGTGCCTTCAACCTAATGGCTTCAGGCGCAACTTGTGTTCAAAGACTCGATGGTTCACGGGATTCTGCAATTCACACCAAGTATTGCATTTCGACTATGTTCTTCATCGATGCAAGAGCCGAGATATCTGTTGTCGAGAGTTGTTTAGTTTTATGAAATATGCAAGCACCAAACACAACCCACAAATGGGTGGAGACGTGCATTTTTTTCCAAGTTTCCTTGGCGCGGTTTGCGCCGTGTTTCGTTAGTTGACAAGTGAATGAACAGGTTTTCCAAAAGGACCGTGCACCCACTTGAGATGGAAAAAATAGAAGGTGACAACTAGGTCAACCACTCAATTTTTTCCAAAACTATATATAACATGTTCACGGATCTTTCTGCTTGGCATTCGACAATGATGAAAACATCCTGGGTAAATGCTTTTGCAGTTGTTCATCTTTCATAAATTCAAGAATTTCACCTCTGACTATGAAATACGAATGCCCCTGACTGTCCCTGTTAGTCATTACTCTGATCCCGAAGGCCGACAGAATAGGATCAAAATCTTATGATGTTATCCCATGCTAATGTATCTAGAGCTATGCTTGTTTTGAGCACACTAATTTCTTCAAAGTAACAGCACCGGAGGCATGACCCGGCCAATTAAGGCCAAAAGCGCATCGTGGGCAAAAGGGATGAGACGACAGGTGCACACCAAAAGGCGGACGGTGACCCAACCCAAAATCCAACTACGAGCTTTTTAACTGCAACAACTTAAATATACACTATTAGAGCTAGAATTACCACGGGTACTGGCACTAGACTTGCCCTCCAATGGATCCTTGTTAAGGGATTTAGATTGTACTCATTCCAATTACCAGACTCAATGAGCCCGGTATTGTTATTTATTATCACTACCTCCCCGTGTCAGAATTGGGTAATTTGCGCGCTTGCTACCTTCCTTGGATGTGGTAGCCGTTTCTCAGGCTCCCTCTCCGGAATCGAACCCTAATTCTCCGTCACCTGTCATCACCATAGTAGGCCACTATCCTACCATTAAAAGTTAATAGGGCAGAAATTTGAACGATGAGTCTCCGGCACAAATGCCATGCAATCCGTCAAGTTCTCATGAATCATCAGAGCAACGAGCAAAGCCTGCGTTGACCTTTTATCTAATAAATGCATCCCTTCCAGAAGTTAGGGTTTGTTGCACGTATTAGCTCTAGAATTACTATGGTTATCCGAGCAGTAGATACCATCAAACAAACTATAACTGATTTAATGAGCCATTCGCAGTTTTCACAGTTTGAATTAGTTCATACATACACATGCATGGTTTAATCTTTGAGACAGGCATATGACTATGCCAGGATCAACCAGGTAGCATTCCTTTCGTGATGTTGGCACCACACGAGCCCATGAAGTGATCACAGGCATATGTGGGCACAGACATCATCCACAACAAGCGACGAAAGCTTTTTAGGTAAATAACAATGAATTGTATACCCACATGAGTTTCCGCATCCAAGAATACGAGTAGCAACTTATGGCAATGTTCACTGCAAATTAAGTACAGATTGCATGAAACACAAGAAGTACTTTGAGGTTCACCTCCACCGTAATGTAGTGAAAGGCAAGAGAATATATGTTAGGGATCGATTCCTGAGACCCAGTGATGAACGCGTACAGTTTATACAACAAAAAAATTATGAAAACCTACTACGTGGAACTAGAGTTCATACCTTCGAGATCTGTCTGGTTTGACCTCGACTGCCTTCACAGTTTGATTCTAATCGGACTTTGAACATGGCTGGTATGATTTTGCTCGACTGACCTCAAGATCTTCTACCGTGATCCTATTGCACCTTGATCACGTACTGAGGGTGGGCTCAAAAATATGATCTCCTTGCCTTCACAGAACTTCTCTCAATCTTTTGAATATCAAGTTGTGTCTGACTTAGAAGGTATAGCGGTGTATATATAGGCAACGATAGGGGATCCCTAGGAGAAGTATGGGCTGGGCTTCCTATATAATTCGAAATTTCTAATCCAACCCGGATTAATTCCGAATTATGTAAATTATAATTCATACCACTATAGAATTATAATTGTATTGCCCGCTCATATTTCAAAATTATATTTCGAGCTCCATGTTATTAAATGCTTATTTATCTCTCCACGTTAAGATTACAGATACCCGTTAATTAAAATAAATTACTGATAATTTATTTAATCAACATCTATAAAATTCCTTGAGACCTTCCACTTAACTTATTCGTTGAGTCGGATACTAATATCCACCTGCAGGATTTGACATAATCGAAACTTATAAGCTTCCTCAAAAGGATATCATCAATCCCTATAAAGGGACGTAGATTCCATCAATAATTAATAATTGTCATACACTTAATATTATGACCCAACTCATCGAGACTATTGGCCGGCAAGGCCTCACCTATAATGAATCAAAGTCAGCAATATTAAATATACACATCAATTAATTATTTTTGGATTAAGAGTACAATCACACATAATAACCATAAGGTGTAAATTGTATTATATTGTCAGTATAAATACATTACCTCAAATTGGTCCTCTTCAATACACAAAAAGTGTACTAACACAGTGAGTTAAAACTATACCATTTTTTGTAGTCAAAACAGACCTATTAAAATACTCTGTTACAGTCCTACTAGTGTTGTGTCCAATTCCACCTAAGACTGTAAATCAAAAACTTATATTCTATAAAAATCGATAATCTGATCCTTTATGTGTAAGCCAAACTCTACACACCAGATTATCAACTGTGTGGAATAAGAGATAGTCATGCACAATATAATAAAAAATAATGCAAATATTGTCCATAAATATTCTCATCAAGAAAGGGAATATTGTTTAAATAAAATTCAAAAAATATTAATTTATTACCTAAAGTCATGGCTTTTAGTATAAAATCCTAACAATCTCCCACTTAGACTCAAAGCCATGATGCCATACATCTCACTCCCATTCCCTCCACATGACTATCAAAAGTTTTTGCTGGTAGACGTTTTGTGAAAGTGTCTGCCAGGTTGTTCGCTGATGTAATCTTGGTCACCATTACATCACCTCTCTAAACGAATTCTCGTATAAGATGATACTTATGCTCAATGTGCTTTCCCTTCTTATGAGTCCTTGGTTCCTTTGAGTTAGCAACTGCACCACTATTATCACAATAAAGTGTAATAGCTAATTGCGCTGAAGGGACCTCATCTAGATCCATTAGGAAGTTTCTGAGCCAAACGGGCTCCTTGAGGCTGCCACATATTTAGCCTCCATGGTGGAATCAGTAATACATGATTGCTTGATACTCCTCCAACTTATAGCTCCACCTTTGAGGGTAAACACATATCCTGAGGTAGACTTTCCAGAATCGTTATCTGACATAAAGTCTGAGTCTGTATACCCATAAGGTATTAGACTGTTTGACTGGTAAACCAACATATAATTTCCGGTCCTTTTCAGTCACTTTAAAATATGTTTTACCACAATTTCATGTTCTTGTCCAGGATTAGACTGAAATCTGCTAACCATGCCTATAGCAAAGCAGATATCAGGTCTAGTACACATCATAACATACATGAGGCTTCCTACCACAGAAGCATAAGGAACTACTCTCATCTTATCTTCTTGTTCAAGTGTTTTAGGACACTAATCCTTGAATAGATAGATTCTATGTTTGAAAGGGAGGAACCCTTTCTTGGAATCTTGCATGCCAAAACGAGCAAGAATCATATCGATATAAGTAGCTTGTGATAATCCCAACATCATTTGCTTGCGATCTCAAATAATCTTAATCCCAAGGATGTGACCGGCTTCTCCCAAGTCCTTCATATCGAATTGATTGGACAACCACAGCTTTTCTAAAGATAACACTCCTACATCGTTTCCGATAAGCAAGATATCATCTACATATAGTACCAAGAACACTATTACTTTTTTATTGCATCTCTTGTATACACAAGACTCATTCGGACTTTGATCAAAACTAGAAGACTTGACATCCAACTAGTTGCACCATGTAAATGCGTTCATCCAGATTTCCATTAAGGAATGCAGTCTTGACATCCATTTGCCAAATTTTGTAATTGAGATGAGCCGCAATGGATAAGAGAATCTGAATGGACTTTAGCATGGCTACCAGTGAAAAAGTTTCCTCATAGTCGATCCCTTCTTTCTAAGTAAAACCTTTTGCTACAAGCCTAGCTTTAAAGGTTTTCACTTTTCCGTCCACTCCTCTCTTTTTCTTATAGATCCACTTGCATCCAATGGGTTTTATCCCTTCGGGTGGTTCTACAAGATCCCAGACTTGACTAGAGTACATAGACTCCATTTATAAATTCATAGCCTTTCGCCAAAGTTCCACATTTTATGTCTTGCATTGCTTCATTGTAGTTACATGGTTCAACATCCAGTTCCTTAGGGACTCTATCAAATGATTCTGCCAAGAACATGTACCCTCCCACTACGACGAGGCACCATTGTGTCAATTGTTGTTTCTTGTGGTGTTTCCTCTTGCACTATTGGTGTTGAAGAAGTTTGCGTTGGTCTCTCTCCTCTCAATTCCTATAGAACAATCTTACTTCTAGGCTTGTGATCCATAACATAGTCCTCCTCTAAGTATCGGGTATTGGTGCTAACAATGACCTTCTGATCCTTAGGATTATAGAATAAATCACCCTTCGTTCCTCTAGGATATCCTACAAAGAAACAAACTTCTGTCCTTGATTCCAACTTATCCACGTTCCCTTTCAACACATGTGCTGGACTACCTCAAATCCAAACATGCCGCCAGCTAGGTTTGTGCCCAGTCCACAGTTCTACGGGAGTAGAAGGTACTGACTTAGATGGTACCAAGTTAAAAATATATGCCGTTGTTTCTAATGTATGTCCCCAAAATGAAATTGATAAATCTGAATAACTCATCATAGATCTTACCATGTCCATAAGAGTCCTATTCCTTCTTTACGCTACACCATTTTGCCGTGGCATACCAGGTGCATACAACTGGAATGTAATCCCCTCATGAGATAAGTAGTCCTTAAACTCTCTCAAGGGGTATTCACCACCACGATCAGATCGTAGTGTCTTGATACATTTTCGAAGACGCTTTTCCATTTTCGTCCTATACTCTTTAAATTTATTAAAGGCTTTAGACTTACGGCGAAATGTATCCATACCTTGAATAATCATCAATAAAGCTGATGAAATATTCAAAGACACCTCTTGCTTGGACGTTCATAGGTCCACACAAATCAGAGTGAACCAATTCCAATGGCTCTTTGGCTATACCCTTTGGCCGAGAAGGGCCTTCTTATCATTTTACCTTCTAAATAGGATTCATAGACTGGAAGTTCCTTTACTTCCAATGAACTCAATGGTCCATTTTGAACCAGTCTAGAAATCTTTTTTAGATTCATATGACCTAAACTAAGACGTAAATTTCCAACTGCAACTGCTGCTACTTTCATAGCATTGCCCATGTGTAGGTAAACCTCCCCATCACTAAGTTGCCTAGTTTACTGAAACCCCTGCAATGAATTGCAAATATGATTAGTGGCTCCTGTATCTACACACCAAGAGTTTGTAGATAACACCGCAAATATGGTGTAGGATGATGTTCGGATATGGTAGAATGTTAAATGTCCCCGAACTATTAAATATTGATTTATGATGATGATATTAGGGCTCATTGAGCCATTGTGACATACATGAATATAAATTTATTGGGACATTGTGGTATATCTTGAAACAAGAATAGTTAACGTCGAATATGGATTCTATATATGTGATTGAGCATGCTAGACGGTACTTGAGAAGTATAAGATTTACCTTGGTATTTGATCTTGTTAGATAATGGCCACGAATTGTATGACTCTATTTAATTATTGAATGATACGAGATAATGAATATAAAACATGTGACACACATGGACAATGAACTGGAATGCCTTTGGGAGTTCTAGGAATGAACTGGAATGCCTTCGGAAGTGCTAGGAATGAACTGGAATGCCTCAGGAGTGCCAGGAACGAACGAGAATGCCTTCAGGATTGTCAGGAATGAACTGGAATGCCTTGCCTTCGAGAGTGCCAGGAATAAACTAGAATGCCTTCGGGAGTGCTAGGAATGAACTAGAATGCCTTCAGGAGTGTTAGGAACGAACCGGAATGCCTTCAAGAGTGCCAAGAATGTCAAGCTGATATGTACTGGTCCCACTTGGGAATATGTCAGGAATGACACTTTGACACATACTGAGAACAGATTGGTGACACACGTGATTCTTGGAATTGAGTTGAATAGATTAAGAAACTATGGTACACAGTAGAATTATTTATGCTCCCTCTATCTCTTAACTCAATACTGTTTCCGCTTACTCTATCGCCCTTTGTGTTGATATAAATGTTTGTATGGCTTATCATATCATGTCATATGCACGTAATACATATGTAGATTTTCTTACTGGGCTGTCGAGCTCAACCCTTCTTTCTTTCCAGGAACAATCACGGAGTGATCAGAGCATGGGGTGCTTGGCATGTATGGGATGACATGCATACTTTTGAAAGCTGCATTGGAGGAGTTACTTAACACCTTTTATAGCTTATTTTTGAAAAGATGTATTGTAACTCGTGCTACATTTGTTTTAATTCAAATGATGTAAATTACATAACTTCTTTTTTTTTTTTTTTGGAGATGATGATCATTGGTTAAAGCAACCGCTTTTGTAATCTCTTTCATACTTATTTTATTTTATCTATCATCTGTGGACCTTTTTGGAAATTCTGGTGAGATTGTGAGTCTTTATTAAAGGTAAATTTATAATTTATTATGTTTTAAAATTGAGGGCGTGACAACTTGGTATCAGAGCATTAGATGTGAATACCTCGAAACTGTGGGGAGACTTTTAGTGTCATTGGGTTCAAACTCGTTGCGTTTAGACATGACTTGTGTGTGCTTGTGATGTGATGAGCTGATTATGTGGAATAGTGTATTGTCATAGTTGACCCGAGTTGGGGATTGTTAGAGGCCTTGAACTCTTAATGAGATTAGTAGGACTTGATAAGTCTTCTTGCTTTGTTGTAGTGTAACGCATCCTAGATGTGAACTTGGACGAGGTAGGTGCCAAGGTTGTGCACATGACCATGGAGTACTTTTGAATGAGGAAGTGAGTCAACGAGTGGTGGGAGTCGAAGCATGAGGCGTGTAGGGATGCAAGAAGGACCGCTAGGACGGTTGATTGAGTCAACAAAATGGATGTCGAGACTTTGACTCAGGCCGCATTTGAGGATGTCCTTGAGGGCCAATACTTTTCAAAATCATACCATGAGCAATGGAGAGCGCAGTTTGAGAAGTTTGAGAAGGCTACACCTCAAGATTTCAGTCCTTGTCGCGTTTTGCATAAGAACTTGTGGCGTCAGAGGACAAGAAGTGTCATTGCTTGAAAAGAATTTTTTCATACATCTATGAAGAGGCTTGTAGGGAGCCAGCATAAGATGACATTTGCCAAGATCATTGAGTGCACAAGGAGCATAGAGTTATCAGAAGATGCATAGAGAAATTCAAGAGTTTGGGAGTCGAGACAACCCAACTTTAGTTCAGTATTTCCTTCTTCGGGCAATGTAGGGAGTCATGGGCATAAGAGATAGAGGATGCAGTTCCAAACTTTACCGGGCTCGTCGAACCTTAAGCCACAAATTTCTTCAAATACTCGAAGCAGCACATCCAGACCTCAGATTTTATGTCATCGATGCTGCCAACCCGGTCACATTCGTAGTCAATGCATCATTCCACGGAAAGCTTGTTATACTTGCGGCCAAGCTGGTAACGTGGCAAGGAATTGTCCTAGAGAGATAGGAGTGCACTGTGAGGCGAGATCTGTGCAACAGTCAGGATATGGGCATAGTCGTGAGTAACAAAAATCTTATTCCTATCGCAACACCAGGGGTCAGGATTCTCAAATTGAGCGGGAAGCAAATCCTTTAACCCTATTCAGGATTTCGGACCGGGAGAAGAGTCTATTTAGGAATAGTATAATGGGGAAAGGGTTTTCAACGTCACATCTGTAGTTCCACTTTCTACTTCTCACATTTCAGAAATATCCTTCGCGAGGGGTACATTTCTTTATTCAATCTCTACAAAAGTTTATTTCATTTTGAAACATCATATTCCTCCATCCCTGTCTTAATCTTGTGCTTTGGAATTTGAGCTTTGAATGTCTTGAACCTATCTATGTTTGTTGAAACACAACTTAGAGTTAGCCTGCTATTCGACCGTACTTGTAGAGTTTGTGAGCTTGCTATTCTCAACTGTCGCTTCACATTCTGCTTTAGTTTGAACTTGTTGGAGTTTAATCATTACTTCGGATATGGATTGATGATCTACGTTTCACACTACCATTTATTGTTTTGAGCATCGAGTTCGTATTTGTTCACCTGTGAAGGATTGTTTTGACCTATTTGAGTGTGAATTTGGTTGTTTAGGATCCTTATTTTTGGAACACATTGTTTGAAAAGTGGTGTGTTAGTCAATTCGGAAAGAGAGAGTTTATCGTGAGTTGGCATGATCGGACAATATTTTGAGGATTGTAGCTTCTTAACGTTTAGCCGGGTGTCATTACCATTGGTCTGTTTTTGACCTTTCTCATTTAGCGACTCTAATGATGCATTTGACGTGCGAGGGACATGCTTGTATGGGACAACATTGGTGAGGTGACTTTTGAGGAATTGAATTTACGACAGTACAATTGGATGGAACATACCAGAGATTGCTATCTCGAGTTGCAGTATTAATCAGGAAGGCCAGTGTGGTGGAAGGTGCTTCACATAGAGAATAGATACCTCTAGAAAGTTAGCGACTCATGAGTGGAGGACAATGTAGGACTTGAGTTTGTACGCTTTTACTTCGAGGAAGAGTTGTTTGTACCCGTTCGTTTTGAGGAGAGATTTTACGGGAGTTTTGTAACTCGCTTGTTGTTAGCTACTCATCTGAGGAGAAGGTTACTAGGAGTTTTGTTTTGGTTTTACTTTAGTCGTCAAGGAACATGACACAGTTTGGGAGATTGTGGATCGTTCGACATGAACTACCTTTTCGTACCTCTTCAGGTGACCGAGTCGATCGAGAAGCTTCATCATTTATAGGTTCCCGAGATTGTTCGCCTTTGTGTGATACCAGTATCCACTATATCTGATGGAGAATTCGTGATCTATTGTACATTTTTTATAGAGCTTGTAAGTGACGTGTGGTATGACTATTTTGTTTGGCATCGCATATTGTTTGACTTTACCACCAATGTGTAGGGTGTGCATGATGTATCTTCTGTATCGATGAATGAAGAAGTATGAGCTGATATCCGTTGCATGTGGTTGGATGATTTAAATTGGAGTTAGTCGATGCTTCGTATAGAGAGAAACCAATATGTGTCTTTGATTTTCGTGAGTAAATATTGAGGGTTGAGACGATACCGTTAGTGCGAGTGTTGTGGAGCAACCAAGGCAAGCAAGAGCCGACTTGGAAACGAGAAGACGAAGTTAGGGAGAGATACTCTCATTTGTTTATGACTTGATTGCATAATTTGTTAGAACTCGATCATTGTAGACTTGATAGTCATAACCTGGTAATATTTTGATTTGGCATTGTTAATGCATGTAGCACGTTAATACCTTTAGTTAACTTTATGGACTTGTTGAGTCATGATTATTGTATCTTGGTTTAGCATTGCCGATGCATCTATCATGTTGATATACTTTACTAATTTCATAGACTTGTGGAGTGATGAAGGTTATATATTGTCATGGCATTGTTGATGCATGACTTGTGTTGATATATTAATATAATCGTGATGACTTGTTTAGTCATTTTTACGGTATGCTATATGGGTATTGTTGAGATATGTTGTGTTCATATGTTTATAAAATTTCGAGGACAAAATTCCTCTAAGGATGGGAGGATGTAAAGACCTGAATTTTTTTGAATTTTTATATTAGTATACGGGTTAATAAGAATAATTAAGGTGGAGTATGTGAAAATTGATGTAATAACATGATTTGAGGTCAATGTGTTATAATGTGGTAACCTTGGGGGCTTGTGGAAGCATGTTGTGAAACCTAGGGGTGTAAGTGTAATTTTGGGGTACTAATTTTGACCTATATTAGATTTGGGTTTTCCATTTGCACAAATCCATCTCCTTCTCTCTACCATTGAAGCACTCTCCCAAAACCCATCCGAAAAACTTGTTCCAAACTTCGATTCCTTCAAGATCCAACGCATTTCCCCCATCCTTGGTTGATATCCGGTGGTGGTTTGCAACCTTTTACTTGGGGGAGGTGTTCTTGGCATTTTACAACATTTGGAAGTAGGGCTTAAAGTTAAAGTTTTGATTCTTGAATCTGAAAGTTGAGGTAGGGATTTCTCACTTCTATTACACGTATAAAATATGATTTGGTTGCTATTTGATGCCTTAAACTTGATTTGGAAAACCCTTGGTTCGAGATTGAAATCTGTTGAAAATGTTCTAGTTCGTGCATGATACACCGTTGCCTTTGTTTTTGATGTGCCGGTGTCAAATGTTTTCTGTATCTTGATTTTTGGTTGTTACACCGGGGCCTCTATATTTGTTACACCGGTGCCTCCCTTCTTAGTATTTCAGATTTTGAGATTTGCATAGTTACACGGGTGTCAAGGTTTTGGTTATACTGATGCCTCTACCTTTCAACAGCACAATTTGTGTACTTACACCAGTGCCTCTACCCCACAATACTTCAAATTTCCATTGGTGCAACCTGAGTTGAAATTTTGCATCGATTTAGCCTTGCTTGGACACTTGTTTTGGCGCATTCTTCTACTTGAATTGGAACTCCATGAAGTTTCGTGGACCTAAAATATTGGCTTCTATTTATCGTTTTAGACATGTCATTATTGAGAACAAAAGTACTCCGAACTTTCTTCTTTGAAAGGACTTGAGCTAGTGACTTTCATTCATTTAACCGGTGCTCTAGGTTAACGAATACGGGTGTTGTCTAGTGCTTGCAACGACATCTTCCTTGCATTGTTTTGATGTCTTAGACCTTAAACTCTTCTCTTGTTTTGCGTTGCTCGGACACTTGTACGTGTACTCTTGGTAAGTCTTTGACTTCTTGGGAATTGGTAACTGACCCTATTCCTTGGTGTTTAATTTGAGTCATTAGGACTTGTTAACTACTTTGGGGATGTAGGATGATTACCTTAAAATGTTGGTGCCTTCACTAGTGTTCTCCTATTGTCTTGGACTTGCGTCTCTTGACCATAGTTTTCTCGAATCTTGTCTTTCTTCGAAGAATGAGCCGACGTGTCTTCAATCGTTGGCGGTGTCCCTTGTGATCGATTTGTCTCATCTCTTGGGATTTTAACAGTTGACGTGCAATGACACTTCTGCGATAAATTCAGACTTTGTGACTCGTCGTTAAATGAGAACGAATGATATAAATTTCATAATTTACCTTAGTACTTTATTATGCATGATAAATATTATGGAGCCTATGGTGTAGGATGATGTTCGGATATGCTAGAATGTTAAATGTCCCCGGGGTATTAAATATTGATTTATGATGATGATGTTAGGGTTCATTGAGCCATTGTGACATACATGAATAGAAATTTATTGGGACATTGTGGTATATCTTGAAACAAGAATGGTTAACGTCGAATATGGAATCTATATATGTGATTGAGCATGCTAGACGGTACTTGAGAAGTATAAGATTTGCCTTGGCATTTGACCTTGTTAGATAATGGTCACGAATTGTATGACTCTATCTAATTATTGAATGATACGAGATAATGAAGATAAAACCTGTGACGCACATGGATAATGAACTGGAATGCCTTCGGGAGTACTAGGAATGAACTAGCATGCCTTTGGAAGTTCTGGGAATGAATTGAAATGCCTTTGGGAGTGCCAAGAACGAACTGAAATGCATTCGGGAGTGCCAGGAATGAACTGGAATGCATTTGGGAGTGCCAGGAATAAACTAGAATGTCTTCGGGAGTGCTAGGAATGAACTAGAATGCCTTTAGGAGTGCTAGGAATTAACGAACCGGAATGCCTTCGGGAGTGCCAGGAATGTCAGGCTGATATGTACTGGTCCCACTTGGGAAAATGTCAAGAATGACAGTTTGACACATAGCAAGAAATAGATTGGTGACACACGTGATTCTTGGAATTGAGTTGAATAGGTCAAGAAACTATGGTACACAGTAGAATTATATATGCTCCCTCTATCTCTTAACTCAATACTGCTTCTGCTTACTCTATCGCCCTTTGTGTTGATATAAATTTTTGTATGGCTTATCATATCATGTCATATGTATGTAATACATGTGTAGATTTTTGTACTGGGCTGTCGAGCTTAACCCTTCTTTCTTTTCAGGAGCAATCACGGAGTAATCATAGCATGGGGTGCTTGACATGTATGGGATGACATGCATACTTTTGAAAGCTGCATTGGAGGAGTTACTTAACACCTTTTATATCTTATTTTTGGAAAGATGTATTGTAACTCGTGCTACATTTGTTTTAATTCAAATGATGCAAATTACTTAACTTCTTTTTTTTTTTTTGTTTGTTTTGGATATGATGATCATTGGTTAAAGCAACCGCTTTTGTAATCTATTTCATACTATTTTATTTTATCTATCATCTATGGACCTTTTTGAAAATTCTGGTGAGATTGTTAGTCTTTATTAATGGTAAATGTATAATTTTATAATGTTTAAAATTGAGGGCGTGACACAACTCATCAAGACTATTGGCCGACAAGGCCTAACTCTATAATGAATCAAAATCAACAATATTAAATATACACATTAATTAATTATCTTTAGATTAAAAGTACAAGCACACAAAATAACCATGAGGTGTATATTATATTATATTATTAATATAAATACAATTACCTCAAATTGGTCCTGTTCAATACACACAAAGTGTACTAACACAGTGAGTTAAAACTATACCATTTTTCGTAGTCAAGACAGACCTACTAAAACATTGTGTTATAGTACTACTGGTGGTGTGTCCAATTCCATCTAAGACTATAAACCAAAAACTTATATTTTACAAGAACCGATAATCTGATCCTCTATGTGTAAGCCAAACTTTACACACTAGATTATCTACTATGTGGAATAAGAGACACTCATGCACAATATAATAAGATATATTGCAAACATTGCCCATAAAGATTCTCATCAGGGAAGATAATAATTGCTGAAATAATTCAAACAAATATTAATCTATTACATAAAGTCATGGCTTTTAGCATAAAATCCTAACAATATACACTTTAGGGATCAAATTCCTTTGCATTAGGCATACGACATAGGAACCACACAATTTGTACAAGGAACATATTTGCTCTTGCCGCGTTCTTGAAGAGGATGAACGAGAGGACTTCACTGCACAAGTAGAGAGCCATCCTATCCCTCGCAAATCAACTACCACCAACACGCCACTACGTACACTATGGACAAAGTAATCTGACAAATTGCACCCCGAAGGACATATATACCCAATGAACAAGCAACCAATCAAGAATAGTTGTGCCAGCATCAGTTAGCATGGAGAGAAAAGGGACATCATCAAGTAACTTTGAAGGAGCAACATCCATCTT
Source organism: Arctostaphylos glauca (assembly GCA_019985065.2). Lineage (NCBI taxonomy): Eukaryota > Viridiplantae > Streptophyta > Magnoliopsida > Ericales > Ericaceae > Arctostaphylos > Arctostaphylos glauca. Next base: position 33,504,489 of record JAHSPW020000004.1, on the reverse strand, counting down.
TTAGCAAGGAGAACTCCACTGGGCACACACTGTGGCTGTTAGGATTAAAAGACTGTTAGCCAAGCATGCAAATCCATTCGGGGGTGCCAATGCGTCATCAAGGGCAATTCAATTTTCAACATTTTGAAGGGGCAACGTCACCTCTCAGCAAAGAGGCATCCCCTGGGCACACACTATAGCTGTTAGGATTTAAAGACCATTAGCCAAGCATGCAAAGCCGTTTGGGGGTGCCAATGGATCATGAAGGACAATTAAATTTCCAGCATTTCCGCACCGGGGGGGGGGGGGGGGGGGGCGGTGGGGGGGTGGGTGGGCTGATTGCCAAGAAAAGGAGGAGGCATCACTAAGCTCTACTCATTGTGCACCGAAGTGCTCCAAACCGCAAGCACTCATACACAATGTTCTAGCCGAGTGATGTCATTAGAACATGAAGAAAGGACTAGGCAATCCAAGCAAAGCAAGGGGGAAGGGGGATTGCCAAGAAAATATGCCGGGCCGGGGCGGGGGTGTTAAGCAAAGAAAGAGGGGGAGACATCACTAAGCCATACTCATTGCGCCTCGCACCGTAAATGCTTCGCACCGAAGGACTTTGCACCACAAGCACTCATACACAATTTTCTAGCTGAGTGACGTCGTTGGCAACATGAATAGAGGACTAGGCAATCCAAGCAAAGCAAGGGGGTGGATCGCCAAGCAAAGGAGGGGATGTCAAGCAAGGGGGGGCGGGGGGAGGAGTAAGACATCACTAAGCCACACTCATTGCGCCTCGCACCGTAAATGCTTCGTACCAAATTGCAAGCATTGCAAGCATTCATACACAATTTTCTAGCTGAGTGATGTCTTTGGCAACATGAGGAAAGGACTAGGCAATCCAAGCACAGCAAGGGAGGGGGATTGCCAAGCAAGGGAGGGGGGATTGCCAAGCAAGAGGTAGGGGGGACATCACCAAGCCATACTTATTGCGCCTCGCACTGTAAATGCTTCGCACCGAAGTGCTCTGCACTGCAGCACTCACACACAATTTTCTAGCCGACTGGCGTCATTGGCAACATGGACAAAAGACTAGGCTATCCAAGCAAAACAGGGGGGATTGCTAAGAAAAGGGGCAGTGTCAAGCAAAGGGAGAGGGGGGGGGGGGGGGGGGAAGACATCACTTACTCATTGCGCCTCGTACTGTAAATGCTTCGCACCGAAGTGCTCTACACTATAAGCACTCATACACAATTTTCTAGCCGAGTGATGTCGTTGGCTACATGAACAAAGGACTAGGCAATCAAAGCAAAGCATGTTTGGGGGGGGGGGGGGGGTAAGACATCACTAAGCCATACTCATTGAGCCTCACACCGTAAATACTCTGCACCGTAAACACTCATACACAATTTTCTAGCCGAGTGACGTCATTGGCAATATGAAGAAACGGCAAGGCAATGCAAGAAAAGTAAGGGGGCGGAGGGGCACTGTTACCTCTCAACAGAGAGACATCCCCTGGACACATGTTGTAGCTTTTAGACTTGAAATGCCATTAGCCAAGCATATGAAGCCATTCAGGGGTGACAATGCATTCTCGAGGGCAGTTAAAAAAATACGCCCGGGGGCGAGAAGGGGGGGGGGGGGGGAGGGGGGGCGCAGGGAGAAGGGGGTAAAGGGGGCCCTCTCAACAAGGAGGCATCCCAGGAAGGCTTCTCATTCTCAACGTCTAACTTCTTAGGAGTTCATTCACCAATCATGGAAAGCTATGCTGGGATGCCAATGCATCATGGAGGTCGTCCTCTCAACAAAGAGGCATCCCCACAAGGCTTATTACGGCATCTGACTTCTTGAGAAGTCTTTCACCAATCAGTTCAAGCCGTGCGGGGATGCCAATACATCATGGAGGGCATCCTTTCAGCAAGGAGGCATCGCAGTAAGGCTTCCCATGAGTAGGGTCTGACTTCTTGAGAAGTCATTCACCAATCATGCAAAGCCATACTGGGATGCCAATGCATCATGGAGGTCATCCTCTCAGCAAGAAGGCATCCCCACAAGGCTTATCGCAGCATCTGACTTCTTAAGAAGTCTTTCACCAATCATTTCAAGCTGTGCGGGAATGCCAACGCATCATTGAGGGCATCCTCTCAGCAAGGAGGCACCCCCATAAGGGTTAGCATTGTCAGCGTCTTACTTCTTAAGAATCCATTCACTAATCATGCCAAGCCATGTGGGGATGCCAATGCATCATGGAGGGTATCCGATTGTGGCTGTTGTCAGTTGCCCAAGCAAAAAATGATGCCAAGCAACTTGTTGGCAAGCCTTCCGAAGGGACACATCATTGCCAAGCCTTGGCCGAGGCATGTGCAAGCACTAGGCCACCCACATAGGCCATTTTGGGTGCCCATGCCCAAAACAATGCCAACAAGCCTACCAACACGACCGGGGGTATTTTGGTTATTTTTTTGGCCATTACCCTGGGCGTGGGCTCCAACGTCATTTTTGGTTGCTCAAGCCAAAAGGGCATGCCAAGCATGTCTTGTGGGCATGCCCACATCATTGCCAAGGCTTGTGCATGCACTGGGCCACCCACTTTGGCCGTTTTGGGGTGCCGAAGCCCAAGACGATGTCAACAAGCCTTTCAACATGTCCGGGGGTATTTTAGCCATTTTTGGGACATTACCTCTCCGATTTCGTTTTTGGTTGCTCAAGACAATGGCATGCCAATAGTGTCTTGGTGGCAATGCCACGTCTCACCAAGGCATGTCCAAGCCTTGGCAGCAACACACCCAACCCCCCAATATAGCATTCTAAGCCATTCTCTTAGTCATAGGAGGAGAAATTACCTATGCTCAAGGAGTAATAATAGGATTTTTTTTGAAAAAATATGATTTGTTTATGTCATAACTCAATGTAACCATGAAGATAATAAATAAAACCACCTATAAAAAAAATTTGGGTTTTTTTTCATTTGAATTTTTTTAATAATTAATTGCTTAAAAATAGCATAAAAATATTAAACATGTACAAAAAAATAGAAAAAATTATGGAAAAATTGTGGTTGACTTGGGAAAGCTACTCATATATTTTAGAAAATATTGAGGTGAGTAAAATTGACGAAGAATGTACAAAGTCGCATTTACAAACCATATAAAAATAAAACGCGAGGATGATAAATAGTGCATGAACTCCGATATGTGGAAACCATTGAGAGGTGACTAGGAATACTTTTGGGGTGTTTATTCACTCCCATTGTGTTGAAGAATGTCTTGCCTTCCTTACTACTTCTTTGTGTTCTATTACACATGCTCCTACTACGTGGCTTGTAAGGTGCTCTTTCTTGGTTAGCTGAGCATTGCTCTTTTGCAACTCCATCCGAGAGTAATGTCTTTTCTTCTTACTTTTCATTGTATGTTGAGGTGCCGTTCCTTGGCTCGCTTTGCATGCATGCAGTTTTTTTCGAAGAATGGCATGGCATGGCTTCAACGTAGCTATATCATGTCGATGGTGCAATTCTATTCCGGTATCAAGGATAAAAGGCAAACTTTATCTTGGACATAACCTTATTTTTTATTTCATGCTTGTTTTCTTTGGGATTCCTCCACATGCCGAGTCGTGCATAATTGCTTGTTTGTAGGTAGCGACATGGTATTTTGCACATTGACAAGCCAAGTCGTGCACATTTGTAGGAAGCAACATGGTTTTCGCACGTAAACATGCCAAGTCGTGCATGTTTCTAGGCAGCAACATCCTTTTTGGCACGTTGGTGTGTGAAGTTGTGCATGTTTCTAGGTAACAACCTCGTTTTTGGCACGTAAACATGCCATGTTGTGCACGTTTGTAGGTAGCGACCTCCTTTTTGGCAGGTTGATGTGCCAAGTTGTCTACGTTTTTAGGTAGCGACATGCCAAGTCATGCATGTTTCTAGGCAGTGGCATCAGTTTTTTGCACCTTGGCATGCAAGTCATTCACATTTCCAGGCAGCGACATGCCAAGTCATTCATGTTTCTAGGTAGTGACATGCCAAGTCGTTCACGTTTCTAAGCAGTGACATGCCAAGTTGTGCACATTTTAGGTTTTTAGGGAGCGATATCAATTTTTTCCATGTTGATACGCAAGTCGTGCACGTTTGTAGGAAACGACATGGTTTTTTACAATTTAACACGCAAGTCGTTCACGTTTCCAGCCAACAACATGCCAAGTAATGCACGTTTTTGGGTAGCAACATCAGGTTTCTGCACGTTGACATGCAAGTCGTGCACGTTTCTAGGCAGCGACATGCCAAGTCATGCATGTTTTTAGGTTTTTTGGCAGCGACATCAATTTTTTGCACGTTGACATGGAAGCCGTGCATATTTCTAGGTAACGACATGGTTTCTTGCACTTTGACACGCAAGTCGTTCACGTTTCCAGCCACTGACATGCCAAGTTGTGCACATTTTTAGGAAGCGACATGGTTTTGGCACAACGACATGCCAAGTCGTTCACGCTTCCAGCCAATGACATGCCAAGTCGTGCACATCTTTAGGTAGCGACATCAGGTTTTTGCGCGTTGACATGCAAGTTGTGCATGTTTCTACGCAGGGACGTGGTTTTGGCCTAGCGACATGCCGAGTCGTGCATGTTTCTAGGCAACGATATCAGTTTTTTGCATGTTGACATGCAAGTCATGCACGTTTCCAGTTAACATCATGGTTTCTTGCACTTTGACATGCAAGTTGTTCACGTTTCTAGCCACCGACATGCCAAGTCATGCACGTTTTTAGGAAGACATGGTTTTGGCACAACGACATGCCGTGTCGTTCATGTTTCCAGCCAATGACATGCCAAGTCGTGCACGTTTTAGGCAGTAACATCAGGTTTTTACGCGATGACATGTAAGTTGTGCACGTTTCTAGGTAACGACATGGTCTTTTGCATGTTGACATGCAAGTCGTGCACGTTTCCAGGTAACGACATGATTTTTGGCACATTGGCACCCAAGTCATTCACAGTTGCAAGCAGCGACATGGTTTTCTGCAGTTTGACACGAAAGTTGTTCACATTTCCAGGTAGCCACATGCCAAGTCATGCACATTTTTAGGCAGCGACATCAGTTTTTTTACACGTTGACATGCAAGTCGAGAAAGTTTCCAGGTAACGACATGGTTTCGGCACTTTGGCACGCAAGTCGTTCACATTTCCAAGCAGCAACATGTTTTTTGCACTTTGACACGCAAGTCGTTCACGTTTGTAGCAGCGACATGCCAAGTCATGCACATTTCTAGGCAGCGATATCAATATTTTTGCATGTTGACATGCAAGTCGTTCATGTTTCCAGGTAACGATATGGTTTCTTGCACTTTGACATGTAAGTTGTTCACGTTTCCAAGCAGCGACATGCCAAGTCTTGCATGTTTCTAGGCAGTAACATCAGTTTTGTGCATGTTGACGGGCAAGTTGTTAATGTTTTCAGCTAACGACATAGTTTTTGGCACTATGGCAAGCATGTCGTGCACGTTGTAGGCAGCAACCTGCCAAGTCGTGCTTGGGCAATAGCATTAGTTTTTTGCATGTTAACATGCAAGTCTTTCACGTTTCCAGGTAACGACATGGTTTTTTGCAATTTGACACACAAGTTGTGCACATTTCTAGGTAACGACTTGGTTTTTGACACACTGGCACACTAGTCGTTCATGTTTACATGCAGCGACATGGTTTTTTGCATGCTGACACGCAAGTCGTTCACATTTCCAGGTAGCGGCATGCCAAGTCGTGCACATTTCTAGGCAGCGATATTAGTTTTTTGCATGTTGACATGCAAGTCGTGCATGTTTCTAGGCAGCGACATGGTTTTCGGCACATTGACACCCAAGTTGTTCACGGTTGCAGCTAGCGACATGGTTTTTTGAACTTTGACACGCAAGTCGTTCACATTACCAAGCACAGACATGCCAAGTCGTGAACGTTTCTAGGTAGTGACATTAGTTTTTTTGCATGTACAAATGAACGTTTCTAGGGAACAACATGGTTTTTGGCACTTTGGCACGCAAGTTGTTCACATTTGCAGGCAATGACATGATTTTTGCACTTTGACATGCAAGTCGTTCACGTTTGTAAGTAGCGACACACCAAGTCGTGCACGTTTCTACACATCGACATCAGTTTTTTGCATGTTGACATGCAAGTTGTTCAAGTTTTTAACTATATGGTTTTTTGCACTTTGATGTGCAAGTTGTTCACATTTCCAGGCAGCGACATGCCAAGTCGTGCACGTTTCTAGGCAGCAGCATCAGTTTTGTGCATGTTGACGTGCAAGTTGTTCATGTTTCCAGGTAACGACATGGTTTTTGACACTATGGCACGCAAGTCGTTCACGTTTGCAGGCAGCGACATGCCACGTCGTGCACGTTTCTAGGCAACGACATCAGTTTTTTGCATGTTGATTTGCAAGTCGTTCACGTTTCTAGGTAATAACAACATGGTTTTTTGCACTTTGACACCCAAGTCGTGCATGTTTCTAGGAAACGACTTGGTTTTTGGCACTTTGACATGTAAGTCGTTCATCTTTGCACGCAACAATATGGTTTTTTTGCATATTGACACGCAAGTCATTCACATTTTTAGGTACTGACATGCCAAGTCATACGCGTTTTTGGCAGCGACATCAATTTTTTGCATGTTGACATACAAGTCGAGCACGTTTCTAGCTAACGACAAGGTTTTTGGCACATTGGCACCCAAATTGTTCACGGTTGCAGGCAGTGACATGGTTTTTTTGCATTTTGATAGGCAAGTTGTTCATGTTTTCAGGCAGTGACATACCAAGTCATGCACGTTTCTAGGCAGCAACATCATTTTTTTTGCATGTTAACATGCAAGTTATGCAAGTTTCCACGTAACAACATGGTTTTTGTTACTTTGGCACGCAAGTCGTTCACATTTGCAGGTAGCGACATGGTTTTACACTTTGACACTCAAGTCCTTAATGTTTGTAGGCAGCGACACGCCAACTCATGCATGTTTCTAGGCAACGACATCAGTCTTTTGCATGTTGACATGCAAGTCGTTCACGTTTCTAGGTAACGACATAATTTTTTTGCAATTTGACATGCAAATCGTGCACGTTTCTGGGTAACGACTTGGTATTTGTCACTTTGGCACACAAGTCGTTCATATTTGCAAGCAGTGACATGGTTTTTGCACTTTGACATACAAGTCGTTCATGTTTGTAGGCAGCGACACGCCAACTCATGCATGGTTCTTGGCAGCGACATCAGTTTTTTGCATGTTGACATGCAAGTCGTTCACGTTTCTTGGTAACGACATGGTATTTGGCTCATCGGCACCCAAGTCGTTCACGGTTGCAGGCAGCGACATGGTTTTTTGCACTTTGACACGCAAGTCAATCACGCTTCGATGCAACGACATGCCAAATTGTGCACGTTTCTAGGTAGCGACACCAATTTTTTTGCACGTTGACATGCAATTCGTGCATGTTTCTTGGTAACGACATGGTTTTTGGCACTTTGGTATGCAAGTCGTTCAGATTTGCTGGCAACGAATGGTTTTTGCACTTTGAAACGCAAGTCGTTCACATTTGCAGGCAGTGAGACGCCAACTCATGCACGTTTCTAGGCACCGACATCAATTTTTTGCATGTTGACATGCAAGTCGTTCACGTTTCTTGGTAACGAAATGGTTTTTGGCTCATCGGCACCCAAGTCGTTTACAGTTGCAGGTAGCGACATGGTTTTTTGCATTTTGACACGCAAGTTGTTCACGTTTCGATAGAGTGACATGCCAAGTCGTGCACGTTTCTAGGCAGCGACATCAATTTTTTTGCACGTTGACATGCAATTCATGCACGTTTCCAAGTAACGACATGGATTTTGGCACTTTGGCACGCAAGTCTTTCACATTGCCGGGAGCGACATGGTTTTCGCACTTTGACACGCAAGTCGTTCATGTTTGCAGGCGGCGAGACGCCAACTAATGCATGTTTCTAGGCAGTGATATCTGTTTTTTGCATGTTGACATGCAAGTTGTTCATGTTTTTAGTAATGACAGGGTTTTTTTGTACTTTGACACGCAAGTCATGCATGTTTCTAGGAAATGACTTTGTTTTTGACACTTTGGCACACAAGTCATTCATGTTTGAAAGCAGTGACATGGTGTTTTGCATATTGACATGCAAGTCGTTTACATTTCTAGGCATCCACATGCCAAGTCGTGCACGTTTCTAGGCAACGACATCAGTTTTTTGCAGGTCGACATGCAAGCCGTTCACGCTTCCATGTAACCACATGGCTTTTTGCACTTTGACAAGAAAGTCGTGAACATTTCTAGGTAACGACTTAGTTTTTGGCACTTTGGCACGCATATCGTTTATGTTTGTATGCAACGATATGGTTTTTTGCACCTTGACACGCAAGTCGTTCACATTTAGCGACATGCCAAGTCGTGCACGTTTCTAGGCAACGGCATCAGTTTTTTGCATGTTGACATGCAACTCGTGCACGCTTTTGGGTAATGACATGGTTTTTGGCACTTTGGCACGCAAGTCGTTTACATTTGCAAGCAGCGACATGGATTTTACACTTTAACACCTAAGTCATTTATGTTTGCAGACAGCGAACATGGTTTTTCGCACTTTGACATGCAAGTTGTTCACGTTTCCAAGTAGCGACATGCAAGTCGTGCACGTTTCTAGGCAGCGACATCATTTTTTTTGCACGTTGACATGCAAGTTGTGCAAATTCCAGGTAACGACGTGGTTTTTGGCACTTTGGCACGCAAGTCGTTCACGTTTGCAGGTAGCGACATCAATTTTTTGCATGTTGACATGCAAGTCGTTCACGTTTCTAGGCAACGACATAGTTTTTTCCACTTTGACATGCAAATCGTGTACGTTTCTAGGTAATGACATGGTTTTTGGCACTTTGGCACACAAGTCGTTAGCATTTGCAGGCAGCGACATGGTTTTTGCACTTTGACACGCAAGTCGTTCACATTTGCAGGCAACAACATCGGTTTTTTGCTTGTTGACATGCAAGTCATTAACGTTTCCAGGTAACGACATGGTTTTTGGCTCATTCGCACCCAAGTCGTTCACGATTGTAGGCGGCGACATGGTTTTTTGCACTTTGACACACAAGTTGTTCACGTTTCCATGCAGCGACATGCTAAGTCGTGCACGTTTCTGGGTAGCGATATCAATTTTTTGCACGTTGACATGCAAGTCGTGTACGTTTTTCAGGTAACGACATGGTTTTTGGTACTTTGGCACGCAAGTCGTTCGCGTTTGCAAGCAGCAACATGGTTTTTTGCACTTTGAGACGCAAGTCGTTCACGTTTCTGGGCAGCGACATGCCAAGTTGTGGACGTATCTAGGCAGCGACATTAGCTTTTTTGCACATTGACATGCGAGTCGTGCACGTTTCTAGGTAACGACATGGTTTTTTGCTCTTTGACATGCGAGTCGTTCACGTTTCAAGGCAACAACATGCCAAGTCATGCATGTTTTTGACCATCGACATCAGTTTTTTGCATGTTGATGTACAAGTCGTTCACATTTCTAGGTAATGACATGGTTTTTTGCACTTTGACGCGCAAGTCGTTCTCGTTTTCAGGCAGCGACATCAGTCTTTTGCATGTTGGCGCGCAAGTCGTTCACGTTTCTAGGTAACCACATGGTTTTTTGCACTTTGACGCGCAAGTCGTTCTCGTTTCCAGGCTGTGACATTAGTTTTTTGCATGTTGGTGAGCAAGTCGTTCACGTTTCTATGTAACCACATGGTTTTTTGCACTTTGACGTGCAAGTCGTTCACGTTTTGAGGCAGTGAGATGCCTAGTCGTGCAATTTTTTGCATGTTGACATGCAAGTCGTTCATGTTTCTATGTAACGACATGGTTGTTTGAGCTTTGACACGCAAATCGTGCATGTTTCTAGTTAACGACTTAGTTTTTGGCACTCTGGCATGCTAGTCATTCAGGTTTGCAGGTAGCGACGTGGTTTTTTGTATGTTGACACACAAGTCATTCACATTTCTAGGCAGTAACATGTCAAGTTGTGCATGTTTCTTGGCAGCAACATCAATTTTTTGCATGTTGAGATGTAAGTCGTTCACGTTTCTCGATAACGACATGGTTTTTTTCTCTTTGACACGCAAGTCGTTCACATTTCCAAGCAATGACTTGGCAAGTCGTCACGTTTCTAGGCAGCGATATTAGTTTTTTGCATGTCGACATGCAAGTCGTTTACGTTTGTATGTAACAGCAGGTTCTTTGCACTTCGACACACAAGTCGTGCATGTTTCCAGGTAACAACTTGGTTTTTGGCACATTGGCTGGCAAGTCGTTCATGTTTGTGGGTAGCGAAATGATTTTTTGCATCAACACGCAAGCTGTTCACGTTTCCAGGTAGTGCCAAGCCGAGTCGTGCATGTTTCTGGGCAACTACATCAGTTTTTTGCAAGTTAACATGCAAGTCGTGCACGTTTCTAGGTAACGACATGGTTTTTGACACTTTCGCATGCAAGTCGTTCGTGCTTGCAGGCAACGACATTATTTTTTGCACTTTGACATGCAACTCGTTCATGTTTGCAGGCTGTGACATCCAGGTTGTGCACGTTTCTTCTGGGCAACGACATCAGTTTTTTACATGTTGACATGCAAGTTGTTCATTTTTCTAGGTAACGACATGGTTTTTTGCAATTTGACATGCATGTTGTTCACGTTTCAATGGAGCGATATGCCAAGTCGTGCACATTTCTAGGCAATGACATCAGTTTTTTGCATGTTGACATGCAAGTCGTTCATGTTTCCAGGTATCGACATGGTTTTTTGCGCTTTGATGTGCAAGTTGTTCAAGTTTGCAAGCAGCGATATGCCAAGTTGTGCACGTTTTTAGGCTTCAACATCAGTTTTTTGCACGTTGACTTTCAAGTCATTAATGTTTCCAGGTAACGACATGGTTTTTTGCACTTTGACACGTAAGTTGTTCACTTTTCCAGGCAGCAACTTGCGAAGTCGTGGACATTTCTTCGCAGCGACATCAGTTTTTTGCACGTTGATATGCAAGTCGTTCACGCTTCCATGTAACGACATGGTTTTTTCACTTTGACATGCAAGTCGTTCACGTTTCTAGTTGACGACAAGGTTTTTGGCACTTTGGCAAGCATGTTATTCACATTTCCTAGCAGCAACATGGTGTTTTTGCACTTTCACACGTGCAATTTCCAGGCAGTGACATGCCAAGTCGTGTACATTTCTAGGTAGCGACATCTGTTTTATGCATGTTGACATGCAAGTCGTTCACGCTTCTAGGCAACGTTGCACTTTGACATTCAAGTCATTCACGTTTCCAGGCAACGACATGCCGAGTCGTGCATGTTTCTAGGCAACGATGTTAGTTTTTTGCACGTTGATGTGCAAGTTGTTCTCGTATCTAGGTAACGACATGGTTTCTTGCACTTTGACACGCAAGCCTTTCACGTTTCTAGGCAGCGACATGCCAATTCGTGCACATTTCTAAGTAGCGACATCAATTTTTTGCATGTTGACATGCAAGTCGTTAATGTTTCCTGGTAACGACATGGTTTTTTGCACTTTGACACGCAAGTCATTCACGTTTCCAGGCAACAACATGGTTTTTGGCACTCTGGCATGCAAGTCATTCACATTTGCAGGTAGCGACATGGTCTTTTTACACTAAGACATGCAAGTCATTCACGTTTCGAAGCCGTGACATGCCAAGTCATGCACGTTTCTAGGTAGCGAGATCAGTTTTTTGCATGTTGACATGCAAATCGTTCACGTTTCCAGGTAACACCATGGTTTTTTGCACTTTGACACACAAGTCTTTCACTTTATGGGCAGCAACATGCCAAGTCGTGCACATTTCTAGGCAGCGAAATCAGTTGTTTGCATGTTGACGTGCATGTCGTTCGCATTTCTTAGCAGCAACATCAGTTTGGCATGTCATCATGCCAAAACGTGCATGCTCTTTGTGTTTCCTTGCACGTTTCTAGTTAGAGACATCATTTTTTGCACTTGGGCATGCCAAGTAGAGCACGTTTCGAGGTAGCAACATGGTTTTGAGAAAGTCGAGCATGCCCTCGACGTTTCCTTGCACATTTCTATGTAGCAACATCAGTTTGGCACATCAACATGCTAGAACGTGCATGCCCTCAACGTTGCCTTGTGCGTTTCTAGGTAGCGACCTCATTTTTTGCACTTGGACATGCCAAGTCATGCCTTGCCTATGACATGTATTGCATTTGCATCATGTGAACTTTACAACAAGTTGCAAAAACACTTAACCTCCCAAAAATGAAGAGCTTGGTGCATTAAATTTTTAAGTTTAACCTCCGGCGTTTGTGTCAAAAATCGAGTTTAGTGTTGAAGGAAGGGAGGGATGAATTGAAGCGACGTAGGGTTGAATCTCAGTGGATCTAGCAGCAAGGGCACTCTGCTACTTACAATACCCTGTCATGTATTTACGTCGTCTGCAAAGGATTCTACTCACCGCTTGATAGGAATTAAGCTTCATGGCGGCCCGCTCGATGTTTCTGTTGCGTGGGCTTCACCAAAGACTCGTGCCTTTGGGAGCCAAATGGCTCCTATTGCAGGTCGACAAATAGGCGGCGAGCACATGCGTCGCTTCTAGCCTGGATTCTGACTTAGAGGCGTTTAGTCATAATTCGACGCACGATAGCTTTGCGCCACTAGCTTTGCAACCAAGCGCAATGACCAATTGTGTGAATCAATGATTTCTCTCATACTAGGTTGAATTACTATTGCGACGCTGTTATCAGTAGGGTAAAATTAACCTGTCTCACGATGGTCTAAACCCTGCTCACGTTCCCTATTGGTGGGCGAACAATCCAACACTTGGTGAATTCTGCTTCATAATGATAGGAAGAGCGAACATTTGTATCGCCCCGGATTTCCGGAGACGTTAATTTAAAACAATTTATCAAAAGTCAACCATATTTCCATTACTTAGTCAAAATAAAGTTTGATTACAACATTCAAATTTAAAGAAATTACATTAAAGATTTAAAATTAAGAGCTCGAAATAAATCTAGGTTAACCACGGGGCTACGACATCCTCCTCAAAAGTACCGCCGTTGGTATCTGGATAAACGGGCTCAGCAACTTCATCTTCGACACCTGGCATGAAAGGCCAGGGGCAGAGAAGTTGCACCAGATGAGCGATTAATGCTCAGCAAATAAAACTACCATAAATCTCAAATCTATGCAATGGATCAAATGATGCATGATCATGAAGATAGTATGAGCAGTTATTCAAGTATCCTGAACAGAACAAAATAATCAGAGTTGACATAATCAGATTAAACAATAAGCGGAAGCATTAAATAAGTAAGTACATTAAATGAATAAAATGTCGACAATATATCCTTAAGTCAAATCCTATACTTGTTTCTAAGTTTCTGACACGTGCAACAGACTTAAATCCATAAGTGTCTGTCGTTGTTCACAAGTGTCCAAGATTTCCTTTCAGAATACCAAGTTCGGGTTGACACAAGCATTGCCCGTCATCAAAATTTCATTTTCCAAAGTGGTGTTATGATGTTCCCGACCAATATGGTCCCGACCCCTACGCTGACCTCGTATCCAGCGCTAGTGTACCCAAACATCGGCTCCCGTATCCCATGCTCCCAACCGTTATGCTCCCATCATTATGTCTCCCATATGTCGTGCCTTGACTCGGAAAATATCTAACTCCTCCCCTTCAACTATATTTTTATTTTTGAAAAGACACGACACGGCTTACGAACATAACCGGCTCACGACATAACTTGGCTAAATACATGACACGTGACCGACTCGACTCCAAGACACAGCCCGGTGGTAACAAACGTAGTTCGGCTAAAATCCATATCCCGGCTAAAGACATCCTAACACGTCTCCCCAAGGAGTAAGTCAAATCTCGAGTCACCAAACATAAGAGTTTATCAAATTCTCGATTTTCGTTACAAAGCTCGTGACTTTTTATGACTCGTGTCAAAATCTCGAGTGTCATTTCCACTAACCTCAAATGTTTCTCATTGACTCCATCTAAATTTTGTTCAAACGACTAGACTCGTGGTAGCATGATGATGCGTTGGAGATGCAAGATTAATCAAGCGAACAAGATAATACAAATAAGCAAGCTATGGCACATAAACAATAATCGCATGCTTTCATTTCGCAAGGAAGCTTCTAACACGCTAATTTTTGAATAAGATGTCATCTCATAATGATATAGGATACCTAAAGTTTCAAAATGATAATCTAAGCTTGATTATAGGTGTGTTAGTCATTATATAAGAATTTAGGCAAAATTCTAATTTTGTGAAAAATGTTGCTGTCTGAAATGTTTTTCTAAGTATAGAAAAAGTTGAATTTTTCAAGTTTCGATTTAGGGGATAAAAAGTCCCGGAAATGATTCCTTGATTTTTTCTAAGCACAATGGTATATTCATACGCGTCAAACGCATACGTTTAGGGTGAGTTTCGGGCCAAAGAATAGGAAGAAAACGGGTGATTTTTCGATTTTGTACTAAAATAGGGTGGGCGACATTTTGATTCGAATCGAATTTTAATTTTCTGTAAATGCCATTGTTTCCACTAAAATGGGGGGTATTTCTTTATTTTCATTAAATAAAATTAAAGTAAATAATGTATTTACTTAAATTTATTTATAGAAAATAAGTATATTTTCATAGTACACATCATGCTTTAACAAAGCCTAAGTCAGAAACTAAGTGTCAAAATTTCATAACAGAGGCACTGGTGTAAGGTTTCAGAGGCACCGGTGTAAGGTCTGTTCTGTAGTGTAATAACAGGATACAGAGAGGTAAGGCACCGGTGTAACCAAAACTGAGGCACCGGTGTAAGGTCTATTCTGTAATGTACTAGTAAGATACAGAGAGTTGAGATACCGGTGTAACCAAACTGAAGCACCGGTGTAAGCATGAAAATCCAGAACAATGTAAACTATAGAAAGCAAAGACACCGGTGTGTCAAAACTATGACAACGGTGTAACCATGAAATTACAGAACACTTAAACATACAGAAAGCAAAGACACTGGTGTGCTAAAACTAAGACACCGGTGTCGACATCATCTTCTACGAATTTCAGAACTGGGTTTCGTTTTCTCTGAGCTCCGTGGAGCTCAATATCGATCAATGGCATAAATTAAAGGTTAGGATAGATTCATTTACCCTTAGTATTGAAGAATCAAAGGTTGAATTCGAAGGATTACGGCTTGGATTTTGGTGATCGAAGCTCAAACGAAGTTCTCCCTCTTCTCTCTTCCTCGACTGTTTTTTTTCTATCTTCTCACCTATAACTCACAACCATGACACTCTCTCAACTCTCTGAACTCTGAAATTTGTTTATGTCAAGGGAGGAGGAATACAATGGGGTATAAAGAAGGAGATTGAGTGTAAGAATGCCCTTTGCATGTATTTCCATTGGAGAAGAAGAATTGTTGCAGATTTTTGGAGTGGAGTAGTGGCATTGCTCAGCCATGATGAACATTAGAGGAGTGGTTTGTGACGAAAACCATGGGTGGAAGGGGGTTTGGCTGGGGAAAGAGAAGTGGCCACCAAGGTTCAGATGATCAATGGAGGAGAGGAGGGGTAAACGTACAATTTTGGAGAAGAAGCATGTGGGAGAAATGATTAAGGGAAAAATTATCCCATCTGACAAGCTCCATGAGAATTGGTTGATGTAATGGGTTTTGGGTCAAGCCAAAAGGGTTTGGATCATGGGCCGGGTTAAACCAAGTTGGGCTTGGGTTAAGATTCATAAATTTCTGATGGGTAAAGGGTTTGGGCTCAAGGGTAATTGGCCTGACAGGTTAGGTCCAAACACACACATGCA
Source organism: Arctostaphylos glauca (assembly GCA_019985065.2). NCBI lineage: Eukaryota > Viridiplantae > Streptophyta > Magnoliopsida > Ericales > Ericaceae > Arctostaphylos > Arctostaphylos glauca. The sequence continues at coordinate 33,488,645 of JAHSPW020000004.1, read as the reverse complement.
CAGGTCCAAGTATGACTAAAGATAAAACGCACAACTAAATAAATCAATTAATGATTTCATACATCAAAATTTAATTAATTAATTAATTAATTTTTTATTATTTGTATTTAAAATTTAGGGTCTTTACAACCTATCCCCCTTAATAAATTTCGTCCTCGAAATTACATAGTAGGTGTTTCAAAAAGGTAGGGGTGGTTGGCGCGCATAGTATCCTCTCGCTCCCAAGTGGATTTTTCCACGTTCCGATGACGCCACAAAATTCTGACTAGGCGGATAGTCTTCCCTCGTAGAATCTTCTCGCCATGATCAAGGATTCGTACTGGTTGCTCTTCATACGTTGTGTCTGCATCGATGGTGACTTCTTTCCAATCAATGATGTGAGTAAGGGTGAGCTAGGTACTTCCGAAGCATAGATACATGGAAGACATTGTTTACTCGATCAAGCTGAGGTGGCAGAGCTAAGCGGTAGGCGGTCTCTCCAATGCGTTGTAGAATCTCGAAAGGTCCAACGAATCTTGGTGAAAGCTTTCCTCTCTTGCCGAATCAGATAATTCCACGTCGAGGGGAAATCTTTAGAAATACATGATCGCCAACGTTGAAAGTTAGAGGTCTGGTCCGCTTGTCAGCATAGCTCTTCTGTCGGCTCTGTGCTGTCAATAGTCGTTGTCGGATGATCTTGACTTTCTCTGTCGTCTCTTGCACAATCTTGGGTCCCAACAAACTTGTCTCTCCCACTTCAGTCCAACAAACTGGTGATCGACACGGTCGTCCGTAAAGCGCTTCATATGGTGCCATCTCGATGCTAGCTTGGTAACTGTTGTTGTAAGCGAACTCGACAAGTGGCAGATGTCTATCCCATCCTCCTTGAAAATCTAGTACACAAGCTCGAAGCATATCCTCTAGCGTTTGAATCGTTCTCTCAGATTGTCCATCAGTCTGTGGATGAAAAGCGGTGCTCAAACAAAGCTCGGTTCCTAAGGCCTTTTGTAAGCTCTTCCAAAAAGATGACGTGAAACGCGTGTCTCGGTTAGATATGATAGTTACAGGCACACCATGTAATCTGATAATCTCCTTGATGTAAAGGCGGCTATAAGAATCCATCGTGTCAGATACTCGAATCGGTAGAAAGTGTGACGACTTGGTCAGGCGATCCAATATCACCCAAATAGCATCGTGTCCCTGATGCAATCTTGGTAGTCCCGTCACGAAGTCCATTGCAATGTGTTCCCATTTCCATCCCGGCACAGGTAAAGGTTGAAGAGTTCCTCCCGGTCTCTGGTGCTCGGCTTTGACTTGCTGACAGGTGAGGCAAGTAGCAACATACTTAGCTACATCATTCTTCATTCCGCTCCACCAATAAGATCGTCTCAAGTCCTTGTCCATCTTGTTTCCTCCAGGGTGGACTGCGAAACTTGATCGGTGAAATTCCTTTAGAACTGATTCACGCAGTGTCCCAAAATCAGGCACAAAGATTCATCCTAAATATCTTAGTCCCTTATCAGTGCCAACTGTCCAACCTGCTGCTGCTTCTCACTTGGCTAATCGACATTTGATGAATTCTGATTCTTGATCAAGCATATGAACCTTCAGAATCTCAGCGTGCAATCCTGGTGTTGCTGTCAATGCGTACAAACATGCTCCTCCTTCTATCTCGTTGTGCTGGAGACCAAATTCTTGAAGCTGCCCTAGCATCTTCCATTCCCGTATTGCTAAGCTGGCAACATGTTCTCGAGACTTGCGACTGAGAGCGTCAGCCACAACGTTAGCTCTACCCAGATGATAAGAAAGCGTGAAGTTGTAATCTTTGAGATACTCCATCCAACGTCTCTGCCTCATATTCAAGTCCTTCTGTGTGAATATGTACTTGAGGCTCTTATGATCTGTGAATACCTCAAACTTCTCTCCATACAAGTAATGACGCCATGACTTCAGCGCGTGAACCATGGCTGCGAGTTCCAAGTCATGCGTTGGATAGTTCTTCTCATGCGGTTTCAGTTGTCGTGATCCATAAGCAATGACCTTATCATTCTGCATCAACACACATCCCAATCCATCCTTGGATGCGTCACAATACACGACATAACCCACATCTCGCTCTGGAATGGTGAGTATTGGTGCATTGGTGAGCTTATCCTTCAGCTCCTGAAATGACTTCTCACAGGTTTCATCCTAATCAAACTTGATTCCTTTCTGAGTCAATCGAGTCATTGGTTTAGCCAATGTCGAGAAATTCAAAATGAATCGTCTATAGTATCCTGCGAGTCCCAAGAAACTCCGAATCTCAAATACTGTAGTAGGCCTCTTCCAATCTCGAATCGCCTCAATCTTGCTATTGTCCACAGAGATCCCTTTCTCTGACACTACATGTCCCAAAAATTTCACTTCTCTTAGCCAAAACTCACACTTACTGGCCTTGGCATACAACTGGTTGTCTCGTAAAGTTTGAAGTACGATCCTCAAGTGCTGCTCGTGAGCTTCTTCTGATGCCGAATATATCAAAATATCATCAATGAATACCACGACAAACTGATCTCAAACACATGAAGACTGCCGGCGCGTTGGTCAAACCAAAAGGCATCACTACAAACTCGTATGGCCATAGCGAGTTCGGAATGCCGTCTTAGGTATATCCGATTCTCTAACTCGCAACTGGTGATACCCGGATCTCAAATCGATCTTAGAGAACCAGGTGGCTCCTCTGAGTTGGTCGAACAAATCATCAAATCTCGGAAGTGGATAGCGGTTCTTGACTGTCACACGATTGAGTTGACGATAGTCGATACACAATCTAAGTGTTCCCTCCTTCTTCTTCACGAACAAGGCTGGTGCTCCCCATGGTGACGTACTCGGTCGGATAAATCCCTTATCCATAAGTTCCTGCAACTGTGTCTTCAGTTCTCTGAGTTCCGCAGGTGCCATTCTGAAAGGGGCCATGGACATCGGTACAGTCCTGGGTACAAGTTCTATGGTGAAGTCCAGCTCTCTCGATGGTGGTAGTCCTAGAAGCTCCTCGGGAAAAACGTCAGCATACTCGCACACGGCACGTGGTAATCCCAACTCCGTACGATCTTCATCATTCAGCGTCAGGCTCGCCAGCCATCCAGTCAAACTATCGTGCCAACTAGATCGTGCCTTCAGCAACGATGAAGGTTCCTGCCTATCCCCCTTAAATTTGAAACACATTCCATCTAAGGAGTAGGCGGTTACCGTCTTCTGATGGCAGTTGATAATTGCTCGGTGGGCGGATAGCCAATTCATGCCCAAAATAACGTCGAAATCCGCCATGTCTATAGCCCGTAAGTCGCATGTCAAGCGTAAATCTGAAATCTCAATCTCGCACCCTCTACATACTAATCCCACAGATACGATACCTCCCAAGGGTGATGTAACATTCATAACAGATCCAAGTGGTTCAGTCTCTAATCCCAAAGTGTCAGCACATGCAACAGATATGAACGAGTGCGATGCTCCGGAATCAAATAATGCCTTGATGCAAGAGTTGAGTAGAATCAGGTTACCTTGGATGACAGAAGGGTCGAAAACTTCCTCTTCTTCAGCTTCTCCTTGGAGTGCAAAAATCCTGCCTCCATTATTCTGGTTTGATCCAGCTGGTCCCTTAAACTTTCCATTCTGCTGATTCTGACCAGGCTTGGGCTGGTTCCAAGTATTCTTTCGCATCTGTCCCCCGGTTGGGGCCTTTCCCAAAGGTTGCTGGTTCACTCCTATAGAATTCTGAGGGCACTGGCTGCGGATGTGACCTTCTTTCCCACATCCATAGCACACAACTGGATTTGACCTTGTCTGCTGCCTGTTGGTCTAATTTTGATTCTGATTAGGGTACTGGTTACCCTTCTGCTGTTGAGGTTGGTCTTGTCGCTGTGGTTGTTGTGGGCGATTGTTGTTGTAGTATGGTTTCTGGTTGGGGTGGTTGGAGTTGTTCCTGATTGGTCCTCCTGGAGTCTGCTTGTTGCGTTTCTGATCCCATATCTTCTTGGAATTAGCAGATTCTCTCTCCATCATTAGTGCTCCACTGACGACACCAGCATAGGTCTCCTCCTTCAATGACATGACATTCTTTCGGATATGATGGCTTAGTCCGCACTCAAACTTCCTTGCTCTCGAAGCATCGGTTGGCACGAACTCAGGTGCATGACGAGATAGCTCGTCGAAACGTGCAGCGTACTGGGTCACTGTCAGTCCTCCCTGCTTGAGATTCATGAATTCTTGAATAAGCGCCTGCTTGACAGGTGTTGGGAAGAACTTGGCCAGAAAAAGAGTCTTGAAAGCAGTCCAAGTCATTGTCTGCACATCTTGTGTTGTCTTAACCACATCCCACCAGTGATCAGCTTCGCCTTGCATCTGGTAGGCTGCTAGTGGCACTCAGTCACCATTGTCTTGAACTTCCATGATCTTGAGTAGTTTCTCCGTCTGTTTCAGCCAGGTCTCCGCTACGGCAGGGTTTGTCTCACCAGAAAGATTGGCGGTCGACGTTTGTAGAATTCGTTGAGTAGTACACTCTGGTTTGGCTGAGCATGATGTTGAGGTTGCAGTCCAAACTGTTGGGGGTTTCGTGCAACGTCGAAGAAAGCTCGCATGAACTGGTTAAAGTCGTTCAAACCAGGTGCAAAGTGAGGTGGGGGTGGAGGTGGCGGATTAGCAGGCGCGTTGCTGGATCCGGCTTGGTTACTAGTGTTAGCCCCGTTTCGTGTCTCAACCATCTACAGTTAAGTGAATATGCTAAGTTTAGGAACAAAAATAGATGGCAAAAGTTCTTTTTCATTAATACTAGGAATATCATAACATCATAGCATCATTACATCATAAGTTCAAACAAGCTAGTACATCCGAAATATGCATGTATACAGCAAAATGGCACATGGCCTACATGCAAACAAAAAGCCTATCCGACTAAGGGTGCATCCTACGTCATCTGACATCCCACAAAATGATCACCCTACTGCTACCCAACTAACGCTGCTCAGAGAAAGAGGCTCAGATAATCGCGTCGAAGCAAGTACTCCCACTCCAGGGTGGCCTCGACAATCCCACAGCACCTTCAGTAAACCTTGTAACACCATGATTCTGGATCCCATGGGTTGACCTGTCGTCGATCCTCAAGCTTGAATGGGGTGTCAGTATAGTTGTCAACGTCGAAGAAGTTTAGCTTGCCTCGTGGGTTGATGATTCGCTGGCGGTCCAGTGGTGGATGTTTCTGCAGCATGTGTCTCGGCACAGAGTTTCCTACATTCTTTCGAAATCCGGCTGGTACGTTGAGTAGGTGCCTCTGATCCTGAAGCTGTTCAATGATGGCCAATGGTCCTAAGTAGTAAGGCTGTCCTCTAGCTTTCCAATAGCAACGGATTGCTGGGGCAATCCTCGCATAAATCATCGTCCCCGGCGCATACCAAACTGGGCCATCCCAAGTACTCCAGCCTGTCACATCTAAGTGCACTCCAGTCGGCTCTGGGGTTGGGGGGTGCTCTATGTCACTCTCTGGGTCTTCCTCTAGGGGCTCTTCTTCTTCAATGTCAACCTCATTAAACACTGGCTCCTCGGGGTCTTCCTCAGCTTGCCCCCATGATCAAATCATCGAAGTCATTGTCATCCATATCTGAATCTACCTCATCATGAACATGGTTTTCTTCAGGATTATCATCATCTTCATCTCAATCTAGCAACATGTCACCCTCAAAAGGTGGTAAGGGTGCAATAGTCTCAGGCGGTGGTAAAGCCAATGGTGCAGGTAATATCGCATCAACTCCGTCTAGTTCTTGCTCGGAAAGGTCAGCAAGGTAGTGCTCCACAGGGTCGAAGTCAGAGTCAGAAGACATCTACAAGAAAAATATAAGTATATACGTTAAACTTATGTTATATGATATCGGTCAAGATAATTAATCGCATAATACTAACTATCCCGGTATACGACGCTCAAAATGTGTGCTACCCATTCTACCCTAGGTCTCAAGTAAAGGGGAACCTAGAGCTCTGATACCACTCTATAATGCCCTAGATTTCCGGAGACGTTAATTTAAAACAATTTATCAAAAGTCAACCATATTTCCATTACTTAGTCAAAATAAAATTTGATTACAACATTCAAATTTAAAGAAATTACATTAAATATTTAAAATTAAGAGCTCGAAATAAATCTAGGTGAACCACGGGGCTATGACATCCTCCTCGAAAGTACCGCCGTTGGTATCTGGATAAACGGGCTCAGCAACGTCATCTTCGACACCTGGCATGAAAGGCCAGGGGCAGAGAAGTTACACCAGATGAGAGATTAACGCTCAGCAAATAAAACTACCCTAAATCTCAAATCAATGCAATGGATCAAATGATGCATGATCATGAAGATAGTATGAGCAGTTATTCAAGTATTCTGAACAGAACAAAATAATCATAGTTGACATAATCAGATTAAACAATAAGCGGAAGCATTAAACAAGTAAGTACATTAAATGAATGAAATGTCGACAATATATCCTTAAGTCAAATCCTATGACTTGTTTCTAAGTTTCTGACACGTGCAACCGACTTAAATCCGTAAGTGTCCGTCGTTGTTCACAAGTGTCCAAGATTTCCTTTCAAAATACCAAGTTCGGGTTGACACAAGCATTGCCCGTCATCAAAATTTCATTTTCCAAAGTGGTGTTATGATGTTCCCGACCAATATGGTCCCGACCCCTACGCTGACCTCGTATCCGGCGCTAGTGTACCCAAACATCGGCTCCCGTATCCCATGCTCCCAACCGTTATGCTCCCATCATTATGTCTCCCATATGTCGTTCCTTGACTCGAAAAATATCTAACTCCTCCCCTTCAACTATATTTTTATTTTTGAAAAGACACGACACGGCTTACGAACATAACCGGCTCACGACATAACTTGGCTAAATACATGACACGTGACCGACTCGGCTCCAAGACACAGCCCGGTGGTAACAGAGGTAGTTCAGCTAAAATCCATATCCCGGCTAAAGACATCCTAACACGTCTCCCCAAGGAGTAAGTCAAATCTCGAGTCACCAAACATAAGAGTTTATCAAATTCTCGATTTTCGTTACAAAGCTCGTGACTTTTTATGACTCGTGTCAAAATCTCGAGTGTCATTTCCACTAACCTTAAACGTTTCTCATTGACTCCATCTAAATTTTGTTCAAACGACTAGACTCGTGGTAGCATGATGATGCGTTGAAGATGCAAGATTAATCAAGCGAACAAGATAATACAAATAAGCAAGCTATGGCACATAAACAATAATCGCATGCTTTCATTTCGCAAGGAAGCTTCTAACACGCTAATTTTGGAATAAGATGTCATCTCATAATGATATAGGATACCTAAAGTTTCAAAATGATAATCTAAGCTTGATTATAGGTGTGTTAGTCATTATATAAGAATTTAGGCAAAATTCTAATTTTCTGAAAAATGTTGCTGTCTGAAATTTTTTCTAAATATAGAAAAAGTTAAATTTTTCAAGTTTCGATTTAGGGGATTAAAAGTCCCGGAAATGATTCCTTGATTTTTTCTAAGCACAATGGTATATTCATACGCGTCAAACGCATAAGTTTAGGGTGAGTTTCGGGCCAAAGAATAGGAAGAAAACGGGTGATTTTTCGATTTTGTACTAAAATAGGGAGGGCGACATTTTGATTCGAATCGAATTTTAATTTTCTGTAAATGCCATTGTTTCCAAATGGGGGGTATTTCTTTATTTTCTATAAATAAATTTAAAGTAAAGAAAACTTAAATTTATTTATAGAAAATAAGTATATTTTCATAGTACATATCATGCTTTAGCAAAGCCTAAGTTAGAAACTAAGTGTCAAAATTTCATAACAGAGGCACCGGTGTAAGGTTTCAGAGGCATCGGTGTAAGGTTTGTTCTATAGTGTAATAACAGGATACAGAGAGGTAAGGCACCGGTGTAACCAAAACTGAGGCACCGGTGTAAGGTCTATTCTGTAATGTACTAGTAAGATACAGAGAGTTGAGACACCGGTGTAACCAAACTGAAGCACCAGTGTAAGCATGAAAATCCAGAACAATGTAAACTACAGAAAGCAAAGACACCGTGTGTCAAAACTATGACACCGGTGTAACCATGAAATTGCAGAACACTTAAACATACAGAAAACAAAGACACTGGTGTCAACATCATCTTCTACGAATTTCAGAACTGGGTTTCGTTTTCTCCGAGCTCCGTGGAGCTCAATATCGATCAATGGCATAAATTAAAGGTTAGGATAGATTCATTTACCTTAGTATTGAAAAATCAAAGGTTGAATTCGAAGGATTACGGCTTGAATTTTGGTGATCGAAGCTCAAACGAAGTTCTCCCTCTTCTCTCTTCCTCGACTGTTTTTTTTCTATCTTCTCACCTATAACTCACAACCATGACACTCTCTCAACTCTCTGAACTCTGAAATTCTTTTATGTCAAGGGAGGAGGAATACAATGGGGTATAAAGAAGGAGATTGAGTGTAAGAATGCCCTTTGCATGTATTTCCATTGGAGAAGAAGAATTGTTGCAGATTTTTGGAATGGAGTAGTGGCATTGCTCAGCCATGATGAACATTAGAGGAGTGGTTTGTGACGAAACCATGGGTGGAAGGGGGTTTGGCTGGGGAAAGAGAAGTGGGCACCAAGGTTCAGATGATCAATGGAGGAGAGGAGGGGTAAACGTACAATTTTGGAGAAGAAGCATGTGGGAGAAATGATTAAGGGAAAAATTATCCCATCTGACAAGCTCCATGAGAATTGGTTGATGTAATGGGTTTTGGGTCAAGCCAAAAGGGTTTGGATCATGGGCCGGGTTAAACCAAGTTGGGCTTGGGTTAAGATTCATAAATTTCTGATGGGTAAAGGGTTTGGGCTCAAGGGTAATTGGCCTGACGGGTTAGGTCCAAACACACACATGCACAGGTCCAAGTATGACTAAAGATAAAACGCACAACTAAATAAATCAATTAATGATTTCATACATCAAAATTTAATTAATTAATTAATTTATTTTTTATTATTTGTATTTAAAATTTAGGGTCTTTACAACATTGAAGGATCAAAAAGCAACGTCGCTATGAACGCTTGGCTGCCACAAGCCAGTTATCCCTATGGTCACTTTTTTGAGACATCTAGCTTCAAATTCTGAAGGTCTAAAGGATCATTGGGCCACGCTTTCACGGTTTGAATTCATACTGAAAATCAGAATCAAATGACCTTTTATCGTTCTGTTCCTCACGAGATTTCTGTTCTGTTGAGCTCATCTTAGGAAACCTGCGTTTGAGAATAGGTCGAGGACGTTGCGCCCTCGATGCCTCTAATCATTGGCTTTACCTAATAGAATTCGCACACAGGCTCTAACTATCTTGAGGGAAACTTCGGAGGGAACCAGCTACTAGACAGTTCAATTAGTCTTTCACCCCTATACCCAAGTCAAACAAATGATTTGCACGTCAGTATCGCTGCAGGCCTCCACTAGAGTTTCCTCTGGCTTCACCCTGCTCAGGCTTAGTTCACCATCTATCGGGTCCTGACAGGCATGCTCACACTCGAAACCTTCTCAAAAGATCAAGGTCGATCGACAGTGCAACCCACAAGGGGATCCCACCAATTAGCTTCCTTATGCCTTATAGGTTTACTCAGTCGTTGACTCACATACATATCAGACTCCTTGGTCTGTGTTTTAAGATGGGCTGCATGGAGAGCCCATTGGCCAGCGCTGGGAGCACACAGATGCCTAAGCAGGCCAAAAAGGTGCATGCTACCAGCCACGATGGAGGCAAAGGCGTCTCCACAAGCTTAACGACTTCCTGGGCTTTTGCCTCCGTCCCAATCTGCACCGATCCACACCCCTAGTCAATTGGTTGACAAACTTTAATCGTTCCACATCCGACCGAGGCACATCGCCAGCCCTCATTCCCTTCCCTCCCAATAATTTCAAGCACTTTTTGACTCTCTTTTCAAAGTCCTTTTCATCTTTCCCTCGTGTTACTTGTTTGCTATTGGTCTCTCGCCCATATTTAGCCTTGGACAGAATTTACGACTCGATTGGGGTTGTATTCCTAAACAACCCGACTCGATGATAGTGCCTCGTGGAGAGATAGGGTCCGAGCATGATGGGGCTCTCACCCGCTCTGGCGCCCCCTTCTAGGGGACTTGGCCCTGGTATGTCGCTGAGGACACTTCTCCAGACTACAATTTGAAAAATGAGATTGCCCAATTTTCAAGCTGGGCTATTCCCGATTTGCTTGTCGTTACTAGGGGAATCCTTGTAAGTTTGTTTTCCTTCGCTTACTGATATGCTTAAACTCAGTAGGTAATCCCACCTGAGCTAGGGTCGCAGTCAAGGTAACATGTATGTATGTTACTTCTGGATCAAAGGAGCAACAACCCACAACAATAATGACATACTTACGCAATAGTTAAACAACCACCACTAGTTGCGATGTCTGTCGTTGAGGATAATATTTTTAGACCAACCAAGCACGAACGTGCACGGGAGGCCAATATCCAGGCAGACGTTCCTTCAACCTAATGGCTTCAGGTGCAATTTGCATTCAAAGACTTGATGGTTCATGGGATTCTGCAATTCACACCAAGTATCGCATTTCAGAACGTTCTTCATCGATGCAAGAGCCGAGATATCCGTTGTCGAGCACCAAACACAACCCACAAATGGGTGGACATGTGTATCTTTTTTCCAAGTTTCCTTGGCGCGGTTTGAGTCGGGTTTCATTATTTGGCAAGTGAATGAACACGTTTCCAAAGGACCATGCACCCACTTGAGAAGGAAAAAATAGAAGGCGACAACTAGGTCAACCACTCAATTTTTTTCAAAAGTATATATAACATGTTCGCGGGTCTTTCTACTTGGCATTTGACAATGATCCTTCTGTAGGTTCACCTATAGAAACCTTGTTACGACATCTCCTTCCTTTAATTGATAAGGTTCAGTGGACTTCTCGTGACGTCGTTGCCGGCAAACCGCCTACATCGCTGTGATCCGAACATTTCACTGGACCATTCAATCGGTAGGAGTGACGAGCGATGTGTACAAAAGGCAGGGACATAGTCAACGCAAGATGATGAATCACGCTTACTAGGAATGAAGACCAACAATTGCAATGATCTATCCTCATCATGATGAAACTTCAAAGATTACCCAGACCTGTCGGCCAAGGCCATAAACTCGTTGAATACATTAGTGTAGCATGCGTGCAGCCCAGAACATCTAAGGACATCGTAGACCTGTTATTGCCTCAAACTTTCGTGGCCTGAAAGGCCATAGTCCTTCTAAGAAGCTAGCTGTCGAGGGTCACCTCCACATAGCTAGTTAGCAGGCTAAGGTCTCGTTTGTTAACGAAGTTAACTAGACAAATCACACCACCACCCATAGAATCAAGAAAGAGCTCTCAGTCTGCCAATCCTTACTATGTCTGGACCTAGTAAGTTTTCCCGTGTTGAGTCTATAGGCTCCACTCTTGATGGTGCCCTTCCGTCAATTCCTTTAAGTTTTAGCCTTGCGACCATACTCCCCCCAGAACCCAAAAACTTTGACTTCTCATAAGGTGCCAACGGAGTCTTAAAGTAACATCCATTGATCCCTATTTAGCATCATTTATGGTTGAGACTAGGACAATATCTGATCGTCTTCGAGCCCCCAACTTTCATTCTTGATTAATGAAAACATCCTTGGCAAATGCTTTCACAGTTGATCGTCTTTCATAAATTCAAGAATTTCACCTTTGAGTATGAAATACGAATGCCCCTGACTGTCGCTGTTAATCATTACTCCGATCCCAAAGGCCAACAGAATAGGATCGAAATCCTATGATGTTATCCCATGCTAATGTATCCAAAGCATAGGCTTGCTTTGAGCACTCTAATTTATTCAAAGTAACAGTGTTAGAGGCACAACCTAGCCAATTAAGGCCAGGAGCACATCGCCGGTAAAGGGATGAGACAGCAGGTGCACACCAAAAGGTGGACGGGTCAACCCACTCCGAATCCAACTACGAGCTTTTTAATTGCAACAACTTAAATATACGCTATTGGAGCTAGAATTACTGCGGCTAGTTAGACTTGCCCTCCAATGGATCCTCGTTAAGGGATTTAGATTGTACTCATTCGAATTACCAGACTCAATGAGCCAGTGTTGTTATTTATTGACACAACCTCCCCATGTCAGGATTGGGTAATTTGCGCAATTACTAAAGTGATCAGCACCGCAAGCACTCATACACAATTTTCTAGCCGAGGTCGTTGGCAACATGAACAAAGGACTAGGCAATCCAAGCAAAGCAAAGGTAGGGATTGCCAAGCAAAGAAGGGGGTGTCAAGCAAGGGGGGGGGGGGGGGGGGAGTACTAAGCCATACTCATTGCACCTCACACCATAAATGCTTCGCACTGAAGTGGTCCGCACCACAAGCACTCATACATAATTTTCTAGCCGAGTGATGTCATTGGCAATATGAAGAAAGGGCTAGGCAATCCAAGAAATGTACCGGGGGGGGGGGGGGTGGCTACTATTACCTCTCAACAAAGAGACATCCCCTGGGCACATGCTTATAGCTTTTAGGCTTGAAATGCCATTAGCCAAGCATGCAAAGCTGTTCGGGGTTGACAATACATCCTCGAGGGCAGTTAAATTTCTAACATTTTGATGGGAAAAATAGGGAGCTTCTTAGCAAGGAGGCATCCTAGCAAGGCTTCTCATTCTTAGCGTTTGACTTTTTGAGAAATCGTTCACCAATCATGAAAAGTCGTGTTGGGATGCCATTGCATCATGGAGGTCATCCGCTCAGCGAGGAGGCATCCCCACAAGGATTATTGCGGCATCTGACTTCTTGAGAAGTATTTCACCAATCATTTCAAGCCGTGCGGGGATGCCAATGCATCATGGAGGGAATCCTCTCAGCAAAGAGGCATCCCAACAACGCTTCCAATTATCAGCGTCCGACTTCTTGAGAAGTCATTCACCAATCATGCAAAGCCATACTGGGATGCCAATCCATCATGGAGGTCATCCTCTCAGCAATGAGCCATCCCCACAAGGCTTATCGTGGCATCTAACTTCTTGAGAAGTCTTTCACCAATCATTTCAAGCCGTGCGGGGATGCCAATGCATCATGGAGGGCATCCTCTCAGCAAGGAGGCAACCCCACAAGGCTTAACATTGTCAGCATCTTACTTCTTGAGAAGCCATTCACTAATCATGCCAAGCCGTGTGGGGATGCCAATGCATCATGGAGGTTATCGAATGGTGGCCTTTTTCGGTTGTCCACGCAAAAAATGATGTCAACTGACTTGATGGCAAGCCTTTCAATTGGACACATCATTGCCAAGGCCTGGGCGAGGCATGTGCATGCGGCCACCCATGTAGGCCATTTTTTGGTACCCATGCCCAAAACAATGCCAACAAGCCTTCCAACACGATTGGGGGTATTTCAGTTAATTTTTCAGCCATTACCCCGGGCATGGGCTCCAACTTCATTTTTGGTTGCTCAAGCCAAAATAGCATACCAAGCATGTCTTGTGGGCATGCCCACATCATTGCCAAGGCTTAGCCGAGGCTTGTGCATGCACTAGGCCGTACGTTTGCCGTTTTGGGGTGCCTAAGCCCAAGACGCAACAAGCCTTCCAACACGACTAGGGGTATTTTAGTTATTTTTTCAGTCATTAACCTGGGCATGGGCTCCAACTTCAGTTTTGGTTGCTCAAGCCAAAATGGCATGCCAAGCATGTTTGGTGGGCATGCCCACGTTATTGCCCAGGCTTGACTGAGAATTGTGCATGCACTAGGCCACCCACGTTGGCTGTTTTGGGGTGCTCAAGCCCAAGACGATGCCAACAAGTCCTCCGACACGATTGGGGGTATTTCAGTCATTTTTTAGGGCATTATCCCGGACATGGTGTTTGACTTCGTTTTTGGTTTCTTAAGCCAAAATGGAATGCCAAGCATGTGTTGTGGGCATGCCCACATCATTGCCGAGGCTAATGCATGCACTAGTCTCCCCACATTGGTTGTTTTGGGGTGCCCAAACCCAAGACGATGCCAACAACCCTTCCGACATGACCATGGTATTTCGGTCATTTTTTGGGGCACTACCCCGGGCATGGTGTCCGACTTCGTTTTTGGTTGCTCAAGCGAAAATGGCATGCCAACCGCGTCTTGGTGGCAAGGCCATGTTGCACCAAGGCATGTCCAAGCCTTGGCAGCCATACCCTAGGAGGCACACCCCCTGCCCCCCTAATATAGCATTCTAAGCCATTCTTTTAGTGACATGAGGAGACATTACCTATGCTCGAGGAGTCAGAATGGTTTTTTTTTTGAAGAAATACAATTTATTTATGTCATAACTCAATGTAACCACCAAGATAATAAATAAAACTACCTATGAAAAAAATTTGAGATTTTGTTTTTCATTTGAATATTTTTAATTAATTAATTGCTTAAAAATAGCATAAAAATATTAAACAAATATGGAAAAATTGAAAAAAATTATGGTTGACTTGGGAAAGCTACTTATATATTTTAAAAAATATTGAGGCAAGTAAAAATGAAGAAGAATGTACAAAGTTGCATTTACAAAACGTATAAAAAGTAAAACACGAGAATGATAAATAGTGCACGAACTTCGATATGTTGGAACAATTGAGAGGTGACTAGGAAATACTTTTGGGGTGTTTATTTACTCCCATTGTGTTGAACAATCATGCCTTGCCTTCCTTACTACTTCTTTGTGTTCCATTACGCATGCTCCTGCTACGTGACTTGTAATGTGTCCTTCCTTTCTTGGTTAGCTGAGCATTGTCCTTTCGCAAGTCCATCCGAGAGCAATGTCTTTTCTTCTTACTTTTCATTGTATGTTGAGGGGCTGTTCCTTGCCTCGCTTTGCATTCATGCAGTTTCTCCAAAGAATGGCATGTCGTTATTTTGCTCGTATTAAGCGGTGCCACGGCATGGCTTCAACATAGCTATATCATGTCAATGGTGCAATTCTATTCCGATATCAAGGATAAAAGGCAAACATCATCTCGAACATAACCTCATTTGGGATTCCTCCACATGCCAAGCCGTGCATGCCTACCCATTTGTAGGTAACGACACGGTGTTTTGCGCGTTGACAAGCCAAGTCATACACATCTGTTGGAAGCGACATGGCAAGTCATTCACGTTTCACCGAGTGACATCATTTTTGGAACATCGACATGCAAGCCTTGCATTTTTCTAGATATCAACCTCATTTTTGGCACGTAAAGATGTCAAGTTGTGCACGTTTCTAGGCAGCGACATGATTTTTTGCATGTTAACACGCAAGTCGTGCACGTTTCCAGGTAACAACATCAGTTTTTTGCACCTTGACACACAAGTCATTCATCTTCCCAGGCAGCAACATTCCAAGTCGTGCACATTTCTAGGTAGCGACATGATTTTGTACGTTGCCTTGCACATTTCTAGGTAGCGACATGGTTTTTGGCATGTCGAAAGCCAAGTCGTGCACGTTTCTAGGTAGCAACATCGGTTTGGCGCGTCCCCATGCATGCACGTTGACAAGCCAAGTCATGCACATCTGTTGGAAGTGACATGGCAAGTCATTCACGTTTCTAGGTAGTGACATCATTTTTGGAACATCGATATGTAAGCCTTGCAAGTTTCTAGATATCAATCTCATTTTCGGCACGTAAAGATGTCAAGTTGTGTACATTTCTAGGCAGCGACATGATTTTTTACATGTTAACACGCAAGTCATGCATGTTTTCAGGTAACAACATCACTTTTTTGCACCTTGGCACACAAGTCATTCGTGTTCCCAGGCAGCAATATTCCAAGTCGTGTACGTTTCTAGGTAACGACATTCCAAGTCGTGCACGTTTCCAGGTAGCGACATGATTTTTTGTACATTGCCTTGCACATTTCTCGGTAGTGACATGGCTTTTGGCTTGTCGAAAGCCAAGTCGTGCACATTTCTAGGTAGCAACATCAGTTTGGCACGTCCCCATGCATGCCTTGCACGTTTCTAGGCAGCAACCTCGTTTTTGGCACATCAAGATGCCAAGTTTTCCACGTTTCTAGGCAACGACATGGTTTTGGCATGTCGACATGCCAAGTTGTCCACGTTTCTAGGGAGCGACATCAATTTTTTGCATGTTGACAAGCAAGTCGTTCACGTTTCCAAGCAGCGACATGCCAATTCGTGCACATTTCTAGGTAGGGACATCAGGTTTTTACACGTTGACATGTTGTTCAGTTTTCAGGTAATGACATGGTTTTTTGCACTTTGACACGCAAGTAGTTCACGTTTTCAGGCAGCGACATGCCAAGTAATGTTCAAAATGTCGAAAGAGTTTTAGTCTTGTTGGAAAGGAGAGTTGATGGTGAGAAGGTTAAAAATTTTGAAGTTTTGAAATTTTGAAAAATTTGGACAGTAGGTGATCGTGACCACTCACGCTACCAGTCACGCGGCAAGTCACACAACCGTTTCCAGTCACACTTTAGCTTTTTGGGCAATTTTTGAGCCGGTCAGGCTAATCCCATGATCGGTCAGGCTCCCTTTTACGCGATTTTAAAGAGACCAGATTAGAATTTTTGACAGATCTAAACTTTTTCCAAAAGGATTTTCTTCCCTTTGTCTCTCTAAAACTTCATCTTCTCTGCCCACTCTCCATTTCAATCCTTGATCTAAGCTTAAGATCTTTCAAATTCCTTCAAGATTCACCACTTATATCTCTACAGTGGGTGATACCTGAAGCTTGGAGACACCATTTCACTTGGAGGGGCTTTAATGGAGTTTTCTCACCACCATTGGGGCTCAAATTCTTGGAGCTCAAGACTTGGAACCATATCTTGAGGTAGGGATGTTTCTCCTTCTATTTATGGTGTACACTTCTTTTTGACCCATATTATATGAGTTTGGGTGTTATTTGGATATTTGGTTCTTATGGTTTATATTGTGGGATTCCTTTGGATAGTTGGTTGGACCCTTGATTTCATGGGTTGTTTATTTTGTTGTCTTTTTTTCCGGGCATCGAACCTCTTGTATTTTTTTATAGGCTATTCCCGTTGGTTCTAAGGATTGGGTTTACGCTAATGTATAGTTTGTCCTTATTTTGGATGTAGAGTGTGGCACATGTGACTATGTCTTGTGGTGTAACGCAGAAAGTTATGTGTTGTTCTTCTCATTATATATGAGTTATGTGAAGAATAAGTGCTCAAGGTTATGGGAGTGATTGGTCCATGACACGTTGGCAAAGGATTATTCATATGTATTCATTATTTATGTTTGGTACACACTATAGTGATTGTCGTTTTTGTGACTTGATTGTTAACTTTACAGTTAATGTAACTCTATGACAAGTTATGAATGAATATTGTATGATGTGTCATGATGGAGCATAGATTGTCACTTTAGTACATTGTTAAGTGGGAAATGTAGACTGTGAGAGTTACGTAAATGGTAGATTACAAATAAAGAGAGTTATGGAACATATGGTCTATATTGTTTAAATGAAATTACATAATTGTTATGTGACACGTGACACGTGTGGACACCGATGCGATATGAGATGATCTTCATGAGACATGTGACACATGTGGATATTAAACTAGACTCCTTTGAGAATGCTAGGAGTGATGTGAACTAAACTTCTTCTTGGAAATGCTAAGAAGGCGACGTGAAAAGGTACTGGCTCCCCTCTGGGTATATGCTAGGAATGTACTAGACCAGTTTATGGGAGTGCTAGGAGTGATATGGATTGGTTCCATTCAGGAGAATGCTAGGTATGATCTTTTGACACTTACTGAGAATATGTTAATGAGGCACGTGAGTCGTGGTATGTATTAAAAGAATTGAGAATAATCCTAGTGAAGTCATGTAATCTTTGTCCGTGGTCTACCATTGCCTTCTTCTTCTTATGATCTCACTGGTGCACTGTTTTGTTTTTAATGTGAAATGTGAACATATGTGTATGAATTTACAGAGTAAAAGAGTGGCTTGCTCCCTTTTTTTGGGGAGTGTGCCAAGGAATGAGATGATGTACTAACCTATATTGGAAAAGTGATAGGAAAGATGAGAATTTGTGAACCGGTCTCATCTGGGAGAGCATCAAAAGTGACAATGTTATGGTTAGTCACCTTCTGGTGGAGTGATAAGGATGACTAATAAACTACTATAAGGAAAATGAAGTGACATCGGTGCGCTGTGTATTGACAGAATGGTTCGCTAGATAATAAAAATCGGTGTTATATATTGTTATAACAAATTCAGAGTTTGCTGGGTTGAACTTGTTAAATTAAGGTTTCATGATTTCATACAAGATGAAAGAAGTGATTTTACTGTGAAGTATGGAACGTGAGGAATGACGATGTGAGTGCACGGGTGGATAGGGATAAATGGATTCATAGTGGATAGCGACCCACCGCTGAGAACACGAGTTATGTTATGGCTAATGTATTGGGACTATGTAACGGTCAATGGGAAATGACCCGATATGGTGAAATTGTAAATGGACAAAGAATTGGTAGCTAGTAATAGTTGAGTGTGTTGTTCATGCTTATCTAGTGTTTTATATAAGTCTATCATGTGTTATCATTTAATGATCACGTCTTCTATTGGATCAAGTCGTAGTGACATATGGGCATAGGTGTTCCTACTGCGCTGTGTAGCTCAGCTCTTCAGTCTTTTCAGGTACAATGCTAGAGTATCAACGTGGAGTGCTCACAGTGTGTGTGGATCACATTTTTTTGGAAGATTGCGTGGGAGAGTTATTTACAATTTGTAACCTTTACTTTGGAAAATATTTTGTTAACTAGCACTTGATATTTTGACTCAAATGATGTACTTTTCTTTAAAACCTCATATTTTGATGTTCATGACTTGGGTATATTAGTGAGCTTGTGAGGATTTTAGTAAAATCACTATAACATTTATTATGTTGAAAATTGAGGGCGTGACAAGCGACATCAGTTTTTTGCACGTTGACGTGCAAATCGTTCACGTTTCCAGGTAACGACATGATTTTTTGCACTTTGACACGCAAGTCGTTCACATTTTTAGGCAGTGACATGCCAAGTCGTGCACGTTTCTAGGCAGCAACATTAGTTTTTTGCATGTTGACACGCAAGTTGTTCACGTTTCCAGGTAACGACATGGATTTTTTCACTTTGACACGTACTTCGTTCACGTTTGCAGGTAGGCGACATGGTTTTTTTCACTTCGGCATGCAAGTTGTTCACATTTGCAGGTAGCGACATGGTGTTTGCACTTTGACACGCAAGTCCTTCATGTTTCCAGGCAGCTACATTCCAAGTCGTGCACGTTTCTAGGCAGCGACATCAATTTTTTGCACGTTGACATACAAGTCATTCATGTAATATCCTGATTTTTGGACACGTTATATAAAGAATAAAAGAACAAAATCCATCATTTCATTTAAAACATAGTTTGATACAGAATATAGTTTAATACAGACTAGAAGATTAAATGCGTTGTCCAAGATAACCTATTGCATCAAAAGACTTTTTATCAAAAGTCAGAGAAGACTAGCGTATTCTAGGTAAACCACGGTTCCATCGGGTCATCTTCAGAGTACGTTCCTTCATGGTTTGAATAGTCTGGTCCTGCTCCATCTTTGTCATTACCAGGTTATGAAATACGAGGGGCAAAAGGAAGTTGCACCATGAGCTAATAAAAGCCCAATAAGTTACCCTACCGCTTAAGTTCTTTTTGAATATTTATATACTTTAAATGAACATTAACATAGTATAACATGAGTAATGTATGCAAGCGATAATATTTAAGTACAAAACTTTAAATCAATATTTGATCGTAACATCATTTTCTCTTATTTTATAAATATAACCTCATTATCTTAGTATTCATACCCAGGCATCGTGGGCATAGCCCTGAGTATGAATTTATGTGTTTCATCATTCGTACCCAGGCGTCATCACAAACCTCAAGCAGAAGATATTTTCCAAAATCCATAGCTTACATAGAGTTCAAATTCAATAGTCTCCAATCATGATCTCATCCAAATTTCATCAAATTATTCAAGTGTATATCTCATCAAGTTTTCCAAGTCTGGTGTCCCCGTACGAATATGCTTCCGACATTTTGCTAACCGTGCTCCCCACCAAGTGCATCCCAAACATCATTCATCCCGTACGGCATGTTCCCAAACATTATGTTTCCTGAACATGACAACGTCTCTCAACGCCAAAGTACATGACTACTAGACTCTACTGAAAAAAGATACGTTATGTCCAAATATAACACGGCTAAGTACATAGCTTGGCTAAATACATGACACGGCTAAAGACATCGACTTGGCTAAATGACACTATTTGAGTAAATACACCTCATGGTTCAATCAAAACTTGACAAGACCGCATCACGGCCAACGACACCCATATCCACAACAACTGGGTCATCTTTTAATTTATCCAACAAGTTTTAAGTCAGCCATCTGCTGGATACTTTGATATTGGTATTTCATATCAACATCTATGTTCAAGATTCATGCTTTGTTTCATCAAGTTATTCTAATATCATGCTTAAATCATATCATTTGAAATATAAAGATGAAAATTAAAGCATAATGACATAAATAACACTCACCTAAATATCAAGAAGTGCAAGAGTGATTAAAACATGTAAGCGTAAATAATTTGACAAGCTTCTTAATATGCTCAATTGAAATATAGTAACTACATATGTGTAGAGCAAATATTGAAGGTTAGTGGGCGTAAAACAAAATTTTTAATATTCTGTAAAAATTGTAAAAGGTCGAAGCCGCAAGAGCTAAAATCGATGTCTTCCACTTTTCACCATACTCCATGATATTTGGAGAGGTTTTGGGTGTAAGATTGATTATTCAAACAGAAAGTAAGTTGCAGGAAACTTACTTTGCGAGAGATCAAGGGTTAGAAGGATGGTTGATTTGGTTGTCTCCTTCAAAATGGTTGCTTCTCATTAACTTAGGATTTCCTCACAACAATTGAGAATTCCCACTACTCTCTAGATTTTCTTGATCTCAAGGTTTCAAAGTGTGTAAAACAATATAAGGAGGAGTTTTGTATTTATAGGTAAAGTCTAGAAAATATCTAGGGAACACATCTAATGGTTAGGGTTTATCCATCAAGATCAATGGCTAGAAAAGTTAGAAGATTATTTGGTTAAGATCAAGTATTAAATAGATGGGATGTCTAATAGATCACTAGGCTAGTCCTTAGATTTGATTTGAAAATTAAGTACACAAGTTGGAGATTTTTAGAGTAAATGATTTGACTCATATGCTTTTGGTATGTCTTGCATGATTTAGGTTTAATATATATCCACACATGTCTATTTCTATGCATATGAATTTAAATATAAGTGTGAAAGGGATTAATAAAGTCAACAAAACGAGGAATCAGCTGTATGCATATGAAGTAGATGTAAATGTGAAAGGGACTAAGATAGTCAATAAAGAGAGGAATGAGGTGTATGCATATGAATTGAGTGTAGGTGTGAAAGGGATTAATAAAGTTAACAAAGGGAGGAAGTAGTAAAGAGTGTTTAGATCTTATGTTTACACTTTGCTATTTTAGAGTTACGCCTCAACCCTTTAGACTTCCCCCTAAGATTTTTAGGAGAGACGAGATAGGATGACTCATGGTTTCTAGATTTATAAGATAAATGAATAAGTTGGAGGAAAAATATTTAGACAAAATCAAATAGCTATAGGTTAAAATCATACTTGAATTAGGATGACTAGAAAGTTTAGTTTTTCTATTAACAAGGTTATTATAATTATATGTTGTATCTAATGTATATTACTTATGTGATTTGAGTATATGTCTATATAAATATATACGTGGATCTATTAATACACACATGGCATGTGCAGGAAAACCACATAATTATCAAAAATTTCACTATCACGAATAAAATCATTCGGGTCATTACAACCTACCCCCCTTAAACAATTTCATCCCCGAAATTACATATTGCTATTGAGAAGGTAAGGGTGGCTGGCTCGGATAACGTCTTCTCTTTCCCTAGTAGATTCTTCGATGTTGTGATGGCGCCATAACACTTGTACAAGTCGAATGACTTTTCCTCGTAGAGTCTTCTCTCCATGGTCAATGATGCATATCGGCTGTTCTTCATAGGTAGTATCTTCATCGATGGCGACTTCTTTCCAGTTGAGAATGTGGTTCAGATGTGCCATGTATTTGCGGAGCATGGATACATGAAACACATTGTGCACATGATCAATCTAAGGTGGAAGTGCCAGACGGTAGGCGACTTCCCCAACGCGCTCCAAAATTTTAAACAGTCCGATATATCGTGGTTATAACTTCCCTCTCTTTTCATATCTAATAATCCCACGGCGAGGTGAGATCTTCAAGAACACATGATCCCCAACGTTGAAAGTTAAAGGTCTATCCTCTTGTCTGCATAACTTTTCTATCTACTATGTGCCGTTAAAAGTCTCTGTTGAATGACTTTGATTTTCTCTATAGTCTCCTGAACAATATCTGGTCCTAACAGACTGATTTCTCCCACTTCGGTCCAGCAAATTGGATGAATTTGATTTTCTCTGTAGTCTCCTGAACAATATCTGGTCCTAACAGACTGATTTCTCCCACTTCGGTCCAGCAAATAGGTGATCGGCATGGTCGTCCGTAGAGTGCTTCATATGGAGCCATCTCAATGCTCGCTTCGTAACTATTATTGTACGCAAATTCTACTAACGGTAAGTAACTCTCCCAGTTTCCTTGAAAGTCCAATACACATGCCCTAAGCATATCTTTTAAAGTCTGTATAGTCCTTTCTGATTGGCCATCAATCTGAGGGTGAAAAGCGATGCTCATACGTAGGTCTGTTCCTAGTGCCTTCTGTAGACTTTGCCAAAACATCGACGTAAATCTCAGATCTCTATCTGATACGATGGAGACTGGTACTCCATGAAGTTTGATGATCTCCTTGATGTAAAGGCGACTGTATGAATACATCATATCTGATAGCTTGATTGGTAGAAAGTGTGATGACTTAGTCAAACGATCCATGATAATCCAGATGGCATCGTGTCCCTGAAATGATCTCGGTAATCCTGTTAGAATATCCATTGCAATATGCTCCCACTTCCATCTTGGTATTGGTAAAGGCTGCAAGGTACCTCCTGGTTTTTTATGCTCTGCCTTGACCTGTTGACATGTGAGACAAGTAGCTACGTACTTGGCTATGTCTTTCTTCATTCCACTCCAGCAATATGTCCTTCTCAAATCCCTATACATCTTGTTTCCTTCAGGGTGAACAGTCAAGTTTGACTTAAGAAACTCATTCAACACTGATTCCCTGAGTGTTTCGAAGTTTGGCGCAAAGAAAGATGCACCCAAGATATCTCAATCTTTGATCTGCTTCAACAGTCCATCCTACTGTTATTTCTCCTTTGGCTATTTGACTTTTAATAAGGTCCAATTCTGAATCAAGCATCTATACCTTTAGAATTTCTTTGTGAAGTGTTGGTGTAGCTATCACTACACAGAGATAAGCTCCTTCTTAGTTCTCATTTTGTTTTAGCCCGTACTCCTATAGTTGCTCCATTAACTTCCACTCTCTAACTGCCAAATTGGCAACATGTCCTCGGGACCTGTGACTAAGCAGATGATAGGACAAGGTAAAATCATAATCTTCCAGATATTCCACCCATCGCCGTTGCCATATTCAAATCCTTCTGAGTGAATATGTACCTAAGGCTCTTGTGATCTGTAAAGACTTCAAACTTCTCACCGTAGACGTAGTGACGCCAAATCTTAAGCGCATGAACCACTGCAACAAGTTCCACGTCATGGGTTGGATACTTTTTGTCACGATCCATCCCAAAATGGGGTGGATTAGTGACCGACCAGTGAGTCTAACTCACTAAGGCCTCTCCGTAATTAAAAGTTTATGGAATTCTATCTGTCTTTTATGTTAAGTCATAAGAATTAATCAGAGTAGCGGAAAACATGTAATTAAACGAAATATTTCACAAGGACGTGCATAACCTGTCATTCAAGATTAAAGTACAAACATAGTTTATATTACACTTTCAAAAGTGGCCAACCGTGGCCTATTGAACACAAGTCCTACGTACACATACGTATCTACAAAGTAACCCAAAAAGTGGACCAGTTTCTGTCTGTCTTCAACGTCTATCAGGATCCTGCTCGTGACCTGGCATGTTGCATAACAACATTCATTAGCATAAAGCTAGTGTGAATCAAGATATGCAGACCTTACAGGTTTGCCATATTTTAATCTCATTTATTGTTTTTAAACAACATGTCATCAATGTTCAGGAATCGGCCCATAGGCCGTAGCCTGAGGACATAACAAAGTATAGTCTCAGTTTCTCGTAACCCGGGGGTTATGCAGTTTAAACAGTCCAATACCAATTCATACTTGACATTCAGAATATAAACAATGGTATATGCCAGAGCTAGTGTAGGGAGCGACCCTCAATGTAATCTCAATGATAGGCATGACGTCACCCGATGCCACCTGGCCGTGGGACCCTTCTTTATTTCAAATCACCGCTTTTCTCACCCCCAGCGGTCAGGGATTCACCGTGTTATGAGATGTCATTTATGCTTGTCTTTGTATTCAAAATTCATAATTATGACATGGCTTTATGATAGGTAAAACATCCTATCATTCAACGTGTTTAAACATGCCTTGAATGTAGACAAGTTTTCATGTTAAACATAAAAATACATGTTTGAACTCGCAGTAAAAAATATGCAAGTAAGATAAGCATATCCGGACTCACCTCACGTAATTTGATGGTTTTCACTGACTTCGATGTCACAAGTGATTCCTATAATAAGAAATGCAATGGTTTAATAACTATCCTGGATTTCAATTTCTAATGACAAGGTTATCCTAGACCCGGTACATTAACATTGACATCACCTATTCCAAACTGCTCAAACCTGAAATAAACAGATCACACTAAGTCTAGCAAGGTTTGAAAGTGAATGTACAAAGGTTCGGGTGATTATGAAGTCAAAATGGGGGTCTCGGAGATCGAAATAACTCAAGTGTAAAACATGGCAGATTTGCTGAAATTTACATCGAAAGAAAATAGCTCGAGCACCTAATCTAATGGAGTCTAAAATTCACCACATTTGACAAGGTACTAGTTTAAGATGTTGGGAACATATTGTAAGAAGGAAACAAAGTTCAATTTGGTTTTTAGGTAGAGTAAAAATGCAATGGAACAAAACTGTTCCAGATTAGACACATCGTACAGAAATCTCAATTAAAGGAGTTCTATATATCCAATTGAGTTGGTTCTAACTGGGGTTGAAAGAAAACATATCAAGGTATATTCATACAAATTTGAGGTCAATCCGAGGTCTGTAGCATTCTGGAGCTTAACTCAAAGTTCGGGGTCAAAACTGTCCATTCCGGTAGCCAATCCGGAAATCTGGATGCGTGGCCGGATCCGTGACCTGATGCGTGGCCGGATGGGTCGCAGAATGGGTTCAGGACATGGTTTCTTATGATTTATTGCTCTAACCTCAAATACCTTCTGATATATAACAAATATGTTCAAACTAAGTCTATCTTAGTCCTAAAATCGAAGTATCGACAAAGAAATCCTAACTTAGATGATTAAATAACTCACTGTAGCAGGAACAGGTTGAAGGTTGAAGGAAGCAGACGATGAACAGATTGAAGAAGCTCCTCCCTCTCTCTCTCTAGCTCTCTGATTCTAGCGTACAAAATGAATTTGAGCAGCTTCATGGGTTTAAGTTGGCCAAAGCTGTAGGCAGGTGGTGTCCTAAGCTACTGGGTGTCCAACGTTGGGGAAACTACATGCAAATATCAGACGACAATATCAGATGTGAAGTATATCCGTAGGAAAGATATTCACATGTTACTCGGTCCACTTCCCTAACGTTACAACACCCCGTAAATTTGCCTCGCCACTTATCGTCCGATCCAATTTCGGAGTTTCGAACACGAATAAAAATAAAAGTCGTGACCATCTCTCGATCTTCATTTAAATCTCGAATTATCATCGAATTAGCGTTTAATTACAAATTTAATCACCGCTAACGCCCTAAACTACCTAATTATGGGTCGGGGTCTCACACTTTTGCTTGTGTGGCTTCAGCTGTCGTGATCCGTAGGCTATGACTTTTCCTTGTTGCATAAGTACATCGCCTAGACCTTCCTTTGATGCATCGCAATAGATGACATACCCAATTTCATGTTTCGGAATGATAAGGATAGGAGCATTGGTCAATCTATTCTTCAACTCTTGAAAAAATTTCTTGCATGCATCACTCCAATCGAACTTGATTCCTTTCTGAGTTAGTCGAGTCATTGGTTTGGCCAAAGCCGAGAAATCCATAATGAATCGTCTGTAATAACTTGCTAAGCCTAGAAAGCTGCGAATATCGAATATTGTAGTAGGTTGCTTCCAATCCTTGATTGCTTCTATCTTGCTATCGTCGACTGAAATTTCCTTCTCTGACACCACATGGCCTAGGAACTTGACTTCCTTCATCCAAAATTCACACTTGTTGGCCTTGGCATAGAGCTGGTTATCCCGTAAAATTTGGAGTGTAATTCTCAAGTGTTGCTCATGTTGTTCTTTGATTGCTGAGTAAATTAGTACGTCATCAATGAACACTACTACAAATTTGTCCAAGTATGGAGCAAAGATTTTGTTCACGAGACACGTGAATATTGCTGGGGCATTGGTTAGTCCAAAAGGCATGACTACAAACTTGTAGTGGCCATATTTGGTTCTGAAAGCTATTTTTTGTATATCAGAATCTCTTGCACGTAATTGATGATAACCGAATCGTAAATCAATTTTAGAGAAACAAGTTGCTCGTCTAAGTTGATCAAACAAGTCATCAATCTGAGGAAGTGGATATCTATTCTTGATCGTGATTCGGTTGAGTTGTCTGTAATCGATACAGAGTCTAAGCATCCCTTCTTTCTTCTTCACAAACAGTGTCGGGGCTCCCAATGGTGAAGTGCTCGGTCAGACAAAACCCTTCTCCAAAAGCTCTTCAAGTTGTATCTTATGTTCTTTCAGTTCGGCTGGTGCTATCCTGAATGGTGCCATGGATATCGGTGTGGTCCCTAGTAGGAGTTCGATGGTGAAGTCTAACTCTCTTGTTGGCGGTAGTCCTGGTAGCTCCTCAGGAAATACATCAGCATACTCGCAAACTACGCGTGGTAGTCTGAATTCCATCCAATCTCCTTCTACCAAAGTAAGACTAGCTAACCATACATTTAGGTTATCGTGCCACCGTGATCGGGTCTTTAATAGTGACGAAGACTCCTGCCTATTTTCCTTAAATTTGAAACAAGTTCCATCTAAGGAGTAGGCCATCACGGTCTTCCGATGGCAATATATTGTAGCCCGGTGGGTGGACAACCAGTCCATGCCTAGGATGACATCGAAGTCGACCATGTCTATGACTCGTAAGTCACAAGTTAGGTGCAATCCTAAGACTTCATCTCACAGTCCTTACAAGCTAAGTCCATAGATACTAATCCCCAAGAGGTGAGGTGACATGCATAGGGGTTTTTATACATTGTGGTATAAGCTCTAGAGTACTAACACATGCAGTTTATATAAACGATCGCAAAGCACCTGTGTCAAATAAAGCGGTAATACTTGAGTTAAAAAGTACTAGTGTACCTTGTATGACCGAAGGGCCATACATTTCTTCCTCTAACTCTCTAACCTCTCCTCCATCTTGGAGTGCAAAAATTCTCCCTCCAGTGTTCTGTCTAGATCTTGATGGTCCCTTAGTCTGCTCGATTTGCTGATTTTGACCCTGCATCTGCTGATTCCAATTGTTATTCCTTGGTTGCCAATTCCCTCTTTGCTGTTGCGCTCTCCCACCTGAGGCATTCCCAATTCTTTATTGATTCCCTCATTTTGTATTAGATGGACACTGATTCTTAATATGTCCTTCTTCCTTTCTGCATCCAAAGCAAGTGTTGGTACTTGGTTTGTTTTGTTGTTGGAATGCGAAATAAGGATGGTTCCTCTGCTGATTTTGTGGTGTCTGGGGTCTGTTGTAATTGTTGTTGTTGTGATTGAAGTTTTTGTTGTAGGGTTTTGGAAATTACTCTCTCTCTGATGCCGGACTGGCCCACTATGCTGTTGGCAATTTCTACTATCAAAGATTTTTCAAGAATCTAAAGCTTCCTGCTCTACCAAAAGAGCGCACTCCACGACTCCAGCATAAGTTGGTTCCCGTTGGGTTACCACCCCTTCTGAACGTGGGGGTTGAGTCCCATTCAAACTTTCTTGCTCGGGAGGCCTCAGTCAGTACGTGTTCTAGCGCATGCTTGGAAAGTTCGTCGAATCGGGCTGCGTATTAAGTGACTGTTAGTGTTACCTACTTCAAGTTCACAAACTCTACAACTAACGCATGCTTCACTAGGGTAGGGAAGTATTTGGATAGAAATAGGGTTTTAAACTCTTCCCAGGTCATTGTTTCTTTGTCATGTATGGTCTTCACCAAGTCCCACCAATAATCTGCCTCGCTCTGTAGTTGATAAGTAGCCAATGCTACTTGGTCTCCGTTATCTGGAACTTGTATGATCTTCATCAACTTTTCCATTTGTTTCAACCAAACCTCCACCGCACCTGGGTTAGTCTCGCCAAAGAAGATTGGCGGTCGTCACTTGTAAAACTCGTTCAATAAGACGCTTCGGTTAGTTTGCCCAAAGTGTTGAGGTTGCATGGGTGGTGGTTGAGGTTGCACTGTCCGAGTGGCAGCTAGGAAAGTGCGCAAAAGTTGATGGAATTCATTAATTCCAGGTGCGTTGTTAGGTGATGGAGGATTAGGGTGTTGGTTTGCATCTGGAATTATCACAAGTGTTAGCTCCATTATGAGTTTCTACCATTCTACAAGAAAGTAGTAAATTGCAAACTTTAAAATAAAAGAACACAATACATATATAAAAAAAAAGATCTCCATTTATAATGGTCAACCATCGCCAAGTCTAGTACATAGAAAGTAAGCATGTGTGAAAAGATGACAAAATTATGCATACAAGTAGTCCTAACTATCTGATAGAGTGCAGTACAAGTTTTTCCTCGCTTAACTCGCAAAATTACACTCTATATAATATTATATGACTATCATGATATGCCTAAGGTAAAAATAGACCGGGGTAATCCCTACGAAGGTGATACTCGCATTCCCACGTCACTTCATGACATCCATAGCACTCCTAGTAGGTCTTGTAGCTCCAAGAATCTAGGTTCCAGGGATCCATTAGCTTGCGATCCTCAATCTTGTAGGGAAGTTCCACATAGGTGGCCAAACTAGTGAATTCAACATGACCCAATGGGTCCACGATTCTTGAACAGTCGTAGGGTCGATTGCATTGTACTTGATCACACGATATACAATTCCCAACCTTGTCCTTGAAGCCTTTTGGTACGTTGATCCAGTATTGGTCGTCATCCCTTTGTTCGATAATCATAATTGGCCCCAAGAAGTACGGTTCTCCATGAGCCTTCCATGCACGGCTTACTACGGGTACAATCTTCAAGTATACCATCGTTCTAGGTTCATAGTCGTTCTTTCCGTGCCACTTGCTCCATTCGGATATAATCATGATAACAGGTGGTTGTTCTCGTGTAGGTGGGTTATCGTCATCTCCGGGAACATCATCATCGCTAATGTCTGGCTCATAGTCTATCCATGGTCCAGGAGCATCATTCTCACCATCCCAGAAAGGTACTTGGGCCAAAGGCACAGGTGCTTCTACCGGGGATCAAGTGGTACGTAATTATCGTCAGCAGGAAAAGGAGGTTCTTTGGGATCTTCATCGTTATCAGTCTCATAGGCTCTTTCTTGTGGTCCTTCTTCCTCTTCTTCTGAAAGTAAGTCGTCCATATCGCTATCCCAAAGAGGTAGATCAATGTTGGAATCCGGACTCATTTGTAAATAGTTATATAATAGACTTTAGAATATAACATATCATTTAAATGATAACACCTAATTAAGGTATATCTTATCGTTTAGTGATAATGCATAGGTTAACTATCTAGTGTAAAACGCTCGAATGTGATCTACCCGTCTACCCAAGTCTCGAGGTCAGTGAACCTAATGCTCTGATACCAAGTTGTAACGCCCCGATTTTCGGACACGTTCATATAAAGAATAAAATAACAAAATTCATCATTTTATTTAAAACATAGTTTGATACACAATATAGTTTAATACAGACTAGAAGATTAAATGCTTTCTCCAAGATAACCTATTACATCAAAAGACTTTTTATCAAAAGTCAGAGCAAACTAGCATATTCTAGGTAAACCACGGTTCTATCGGCTCTTCTTCGCTTCATGGTTTGAATAGTCCGGTCCTGCTCCATCTTCATCATTATTTGGTTATGAAATACTAGGGGCAAAAGGAAGTTGCACCATGAGTTAATGAAAGCCCAATAAGTTACCCTGCCGCTTAAGTTCTTTTTGAATATTTATGAAGTTTAAATGAATATTAACATAATATAACATGGGTAATGTATGCAAGCGATAACACTTAAGTACAAAACTTTAAATCAATATTGGATCGTCACATCATTTTCTCTTATTTTATAAATATAACTTCATTATCTTAGTATTCATACACAGGCATCGTGGACATAGCCCCGAGCATGAGTTTTTGTGTTTCATCATTCGTACCCAAGCGTCATCACAAACCCCGAGTAGAAGATATTTTCCAAAGTCCATAGTGTATATAGACTTTAAATTCATTAGTCTCCAATCATGATCTCATCCAAATTTCATTAAATTATTCAAGTTACTATCTCATCAAGTTTTCCAAGTCTGGTGTTCCCGTATGAATACACTTCTGACATTTTGCTAACCGTGCTCCCCACCAAGTGCATCCTAAACATCATGCATCCCGTACGACATGTTCTCAAACACTATGTTCCCGAACATTTATATTTCCAGACAATGTGTCAACACCAAAGTACATGACTACCAGACTCTATTGAAAAATGACACGTTACGTCCAAATATAACACGGCTAAGTACATAGCTTGGCTAAATACATGACACGGCTAAAGACATCGACTTGGCTAAACGACACTATTTGGGTAAATACACCTCATGGTTCAGTCAACACTCGGCAATACCGCATCACGGCTAATGACACCCATATCCACAACAACTGGGTCATCTTTTAATTTATTCAACAAGTTTTAAGCCAACCATCCGCTGGATACTTTGATATCGGTATTTCATAATAACATCATGCTTTGTTTCATCAAGTTATTCTAACATCATGCTTAAATCATATCATTTGAAATATAAAGATGAAAATTAAAGCATAATGACATAAATAACACCTCACCTAAATATCAAGAAGTGCAAGAGTGATTAAAACATATAAGCATAAATAATTTGACAAGCTTCTTAATATGCTCAACTGAAATATAGTAACTACATATGTGTAGAGAAAATATTGAAGGTTAGCGGGTGTAAAACAAAATTCTAGATATTCTATAAAAATTGTAGAAGGTCGCAGCCGCAAGGGCTAAAATCGATGTCTTCCACTTTTCACCATACTCCATGATATTTGGAGAGGTTTCAGGTGTTAGACTGATTATTTAAACAGAAAGTAAGTTGTAGGAAACTTACCTTGTGAGAGATTAAGGGTTAGAAGGATGGTTGATTTGGTTGTCTCCTTCAAAATGGTTGCTTCTCCTTAACTTATGATTTCCTCACAACATTTGAGAATTCCTACTACTCTCTAGCTTTTCTTGATCTCAAGGTTTTAAAGTGTGTAAAATAGTATAAGGAGGAGTTTTGTATTTATAGGCAAAGTCTAGGAAATATCTAGGAAACACATCTAATGGTTAGGGTTTATCCAACAAAATCAATGGCTAGAAAAGTTAGTAGATTATTTGGTTAAGATCAAACATTAAATAGATGAGATGTCTAATAAATCACTAGGCTAGTCCTTACATTTGATTTGAAAATTAAGTGCACAAGTTGGAGATTTTTAGAGTAAATGATTTGACTCATATGCTTTTGGTATGTCTTGCATGGTTTAGGTTTAATATGTATCCACATATGTCTATTTCTATGCATATGAATTTAAATGTAAGTGTGAAAGGGAATAATAAAGTCAACAAAGGGAGAAATGAGTTGTATGCATATGAATTAGATGTAAATGTGAAAGGGACTAAGATAGTCAACAAAGGGCGGAATGAGGTGTATGCATATAAATTGAGTGTAGGTGTGAAAGGGATTAATAAAGTTAACGAAGGGAGGAAGTAGTAATGAGTGTTTAGATCTTAGGTTTACAAATTTAGTGTTACGCCTCAACCCTTTAGACTTCCACCTAAGATTTTTAGGAGAGAGGAGATAGGATGACTCATGATTTCTAGATTTATAAGATAAATGAATAAGTTGGAGGAAAAAGATTTAGACAAAATCAAATGGTTATAGGTTAAATCATACTTGAATTAGGATGACTAGAAAGTCTAGGTTTTCTTTAACAAGGTTGGTATAAATATATATTGTATCTAACTTATACTACTTATGCGATTTAAGTATATGTCTATATAAATATATATGTGGATCTATTAATACACACATGGCATGTGCAGGAAAACCACATAATTATCAAAAATTTCATTATCACATATAAAATCATTCGGGTCATTACAGTTCATGTTTCCAAGTAACGCTATGGTTTTTTGCACTTTGACATGCAAGTCGTTCACATTTCTAGGTAACGGCATGGTTTTTTGCACTTTGACACGCAAGTCGTGCACGTTCTCAAGTAGCTACTTGGTTTTTTGAACTTTGGCACTCCAATCGTTCATGTTTCTAGGCAGCGACATGCCAATTCGTGCCCATTTCTGGCCAGCAACATCAGTTTTTTGCAAGTTGACGTGCAAGTCGTTCACGTTTCCAAGTAACGACATGGTTTCTTGCACTTTGACACGGAAGTCGTTCATGTTTCGAGGCAGCGACATGCCAATTCGTGCACGTTTCTAGGCAGTGACATCAGTTTTTTGGACGTTGACATGCAACTCGTTCACGTTTCCAAGTAACGACATCGTTTTTTGTACTTTGACTTGCAAGTCGCTCATGTTTTTAGGTAGCGATATGCCAAGTCATGCACATTTCTAGGCAGCGACGTTAGTTTTTGCACATCGACATGCAGGTCGTTCACATTTCTAGGTAACGCCATGGTTTTGTGCACTTTGACATGGAAGTCGTTCACTTTTCCTGGTAGCGACATGTCAAGTCGTGCACGTTTCTAGTCAGCGACATCAGTTTTTTGCATGTTGACATGCAAGCCGTTCACGTTTCTAGGTAATGACATGTTTTTTTGCATTTTGACACGCAAGTCGTGCACGTTTCTAGGTAGCGACATGGTTTGTGGCACTTTGGCATGCAAGTCATTGACGTTTGTAGGTAGGGACATGGTTTTTTGCACTTTGACACACAAGTCGTTCACGTTTCTAGGCACCAACATACCAAGTCGTGCAAATTTCAAGGCACTGACATCAGTTTTTTGCACATTGACATGGAAGTCGTGCACGTTTCTAGGTCACGACATGGTTTTTTTTCACTTTGTTACGCAAGTCGTTGACATTTCCAGCCAGTGACATGCCAAGTTGTACACATTTTTAGCAACGGCTCCAGTTATTTGCACATTGACATGCAAGTTGTGCACATTTCCAGGCAGCAACAGTTCAAGTTGTGCACATTTCACGTTTCTAGGTAGCGGTATCAGTTTTGTGCACGTTGACATGCAAGTTGTGCACATTTCCAGGTAACGACATGGTTTTTTGCAATTTGACACGCAAGTCGTTCTTGTTTTCAGCAAGCGACATGCCAAGTCATGCACGTCTTTAGGCGGTGACATCAGTTTTTTGTGCGTTGACATCCAAGTTGTGCACGTTTTGTCATGCCCTCGATTCTTAACAAATGAAAGTCATATTTCTATTAATAAAATCCTTGCCAACTCACCCACACACCCAAATCTTTGACACCAAAAGATGACGTTTTAAAGAAAGTTACATCATTTGAGTTAAACTATCAAGTGCGAGTAAATATACATTCTTTCCAAAATAAAGACGACAAAATGTATATGGCTCTCCCATGCACCTTTCCAGAAAAGACATGCCGTCCACATGCATTCCCTGTTCCTACTGCAGTGTTGCACCTGAAAAGGAAGAAGGGCTGAGCTACATAGCCCAGTAGGGATATCTACACCAACATCATGTGATTATGAGAAATCAGCACACAATATGATCATAAATCAACAACACGAGCACGAGTATGAGCTTACATATAGCACAAGGTAGGCGTGAGTGACACACTCAACCATCTTACCACATCGTCTATTTCCTATTCAGTCCTATCTGAATATCGACTCGTTTTTCATTCCATAACTTATGTTCTCTACTAAGTCGTTTATCAT
Source organism: Arctostaphylos glauca (assembly GCA_019985065.2). Lineage (NCBI taxonomy): Eukaryota > Viridiplantae > Streptophyta > Magnoliopsida > Ericales > Ericaceae > Arctostaphylos > Arctostaphylos glauca. Next base: position 33,454,161 of record JAHSPW020000004.1, on the reverse strand, counting down.
CTCGCCCATCACACGAGAGTAGTCAACGCATCATATCAAATTTCCAAACCTCAACATACCAAGGTCACTAGGGCACACTCGAAACTCATGCTAACAAACCTAGAGCATAGACATGTCATTGCACGAATTGTTCAACCGATACCCAACTCACGAGTATCTTCACATCTTTATCTCGTTGATTTAATTGTCTTTCCTAATATGACATCCAAAGGTGACTAAACATAGCATTCTCATTCCCATCAATAGCAATGTATGTTTATAGTATAACACACGTCCAATGGAGACTAGACAAGTCATCCTCGTATTTCATAATTTCATAGATGTATATCCACACCTCACCTTTCAAACAATAATCCAAGGATGAAATTTCAATAGCTCCATAATAATTATTCATAATCCCTCGATTCATTTAATGCATAACATGACTCGTATGTGTTTGTAATGCACACCAAGACTCACGTGTCTCTACGCTATATTCTCATCAAGTGTCAGGTTGTTATACCTGGCTTTCTCCCAAATGGGATCAGTCTATACCATTCCTAGCTCTCCCATGAAGGGATCTAGTACACTCCTGGCATTCCCGAGGAATCCAGTACATTTTTAAATCATTGTCCTAGCTTCCCCGAGTGGGAGTCTAGTTCACATCTCTCCTACCATTCCCAAATGGATCTAGTACAATCCTCCTAGCATTCTCGAAGGAGTCTAGTACAATCCTCTTAGCATTCTTGAAGGAGTCTAGTACAATCCTCCTAGCATTCCCAAAGGAGTCTAGTTCAACATTCACGTATGTCACGTGTCCCATGTCAGTCATCTCGTATCATATCGGTGTCCCCCTATGTCATGCGTCACATAACCATAGTGTAGTTTCATTTAAGCAACATCATATATCATATGTTCCATAAGTTCCATAACCTTCCTTGTGCCTAATCCGTCATTCAAATACACCATAGGGTTCTGTGCAATCCCAATAATCAATGAAAAACTAACAATGAATATGCAAAAGCGACAAACACTGTAAAGTGTGATAGAAACCAAAAAAATGGATGCATGTGAATAACCATCTGCCAACAAGTCACTTATCAATCACTCCATGTCATTTCATGACTGACACATCTCATGACCAATTTCGTTCCGTTACAATGCATCATACATCTCTATCTCAAACCACCACTTGACCTCACGCCATTTGATAAGACAGGGCCCCACTCTCACCCTAGGGAACAAGGGAACTCTTCAAGACACTAGAGCCAAGTGAAACTATTTTCTGGAACTAGCGTCATGAAGGACAAACTTATAGAAGAAAGGACCTCCCATCTCACTATCCCACAACAGAGTCCAAACCACAGTCAAACACAAAGACACTCTGTAAACAACGTTTCATCCTCAAAATAGGAAGACGGATTTTGCATGAAGGGCATAGGGGTTAACACCAATAATGTGTAGTTCATAGCTTGTATCAATTCTTCATAGACTTGTTTTACATTATTACACCCATCGATCTCAAGCAACGCTTTTGGGTTATATTGACAATGTTTCAAAAACTAGTATTCCCATAGGATCCTAATCCATTTCCCTTAGCAATCCCCTCGGAGAATCTAGTTCAAAGCATTCTTAGTGTTCCATAAAGGAATCTAGTCCGTATATCGCGCCATTCACGTGTTCACACACGACTAGAATCATAATATACTTCCATTTCATCAATGCATGAGCTGAGAGTTTGAACATATAAAAGAAAAGTCTCATTTCCCACTGTGGTGCTCATATCCTAATTCATTCACCAAATAGACGAGAGATCTAGATGGAATTACAAATCAAACATACCCCACCATATGCTAGAAAATCACAAATCATACTCAAACACATTTGATTCTTCAAAACCAAGGGTAAACCCAAATAACACCATAAACAAGTCATAAATGACTAAGAGAAACAATATAATCCCTACCTTGAAGTGAAAATCCAAAACTTGAGCTTCAAGGTGAAACTCTAGCTTCCATGGTATTGAAGGAGAAGAAGAAGCTCCAATCAAATCCTCTCCAAGCAAAAACCCTCTTCCAAGTGCTAGATCTCATAGGGTATTGAAGGATTCTTGGAGGAATTTGAAGGATCTAGGGGTTAGATCATGTATTTGGGTGAGAATGAAGTGAAAATGGGGGTTTTCTAGAGAAAGAAGGGGAAAAATCTGAGTATAGGAGCTATATGTTATGTTTTAAAAATCTGGTTCGTCTCCTTTAAAAATGCAATTTTTACCCGCCTAACCGATCACGGAAATACCATGAACCCATAGCTACTGACCAAAATTTTCCCAAAAAAGCTAAGGCGTGACTGGTCACGGTCACCTTCTGTCGAAAAGCTTAAAATTTCAAAAGTTTAAGCTTCTCACCATCATTTCTCTTTTCCAACAACTCTAAAACTCTTTCGACATTATGAACATTGACATAAAAATGAAATTTTTTTTTGGGTCCTTACACGTTTCCAGGCAGCCACATGCCAAGTCGTGCACGTTTTACGTTTATGGGTAGTGATATCAATTTTTTGCACGTTTTGACACGCAAGTTGTGCACATTTGCAGGTAACGATATGGTTTTTGGCACTTTGACACGCAAGTCATTCACGTTTCCAACCAACGACATGCCAAGTCATGCACATTTTTAGACAGTGACATCAGTTTTTTGCGCATCAACACGCAAGCCGTTCATGTTTCTAGGCAGTGACATCAATTTTTTTGCATGACGACACGCAAGTTGTGCATGTTTCTATGTAGCGACAAGCTTTTTGTTCGTCGACATTTCAAGTCGTGCACATTTCTAGGTAGCGACATGCCAAGTCGTGCAAGTTTCACATTTCTAGGTAGCGATATAAGTTTTTTGCACGTTGACATGCAAGTCGTTCATGTTTCCCAGCAATGGCATGGTTTTTGCACATCGACATGCCAAGTCGTGCACGTTTCTTGATGGTGACATGATTTTTTGCACTTTGACATGCAAGTCTTTCATGTTTCCAGCTAGGGACATGCCAAGTCGTGCATGTTTTTGGGCAGCAACATCAGTTTTTTGGACGTTTCTTAGTAGTGACATCAGTTTTTTGGACGTTTCTTAGTAGTGACATCAGTTTGGCATGTCGTCATGCCAAAACGTGCATGCTCTCAATGTTTCCTTGCCCATTTCTAGGTAGAGACATCATTTTTTGCACTTGGGCATGCCAAGTAGTGCACGTTTCAAGGTAGTGACATGGTTTTGAGAAAGTCAAGCATGCCCTCGGCGTTGATTGCACGTTTCTAGGTAGCAACATTAGTTTGAAAATCTAGGGCGTAGTAAACGACATAAGTTTTTTGCACGTTGACGTGCAAGTCGTTCACATTTCTAGGTGTCACAGGGTCAAATTTCTTACCGAGGTTTGGCTTGTGGTGGCATTAAACTCCACCAAGGATTTTGCTTGACCGACCGAGTGACTAAAAAAATAACACTAAAAGACGCGTCCCAAGCGTAGGACTCTCGACCGATGTAGCACAATACCTGGAAGTACCAGGATCGAAATCCACAAGGACGGACTATTGTGTGCTGACTCAAAACTGTGAATTCTAATTTGAATAGCTCTTAGGTAGCAACCCCTTGTTTTGGATTGGATTATGTTAACACGCTAAAATTTAATCGAATCTACTAATGAATTAAAGGAGAGCACAGCCGTGGGGACTTGGCGTCCGGTATTCATCTAATTAATATTTACTCGGGCCACAAGTAATGGTTTAGTTGATTTTAGATTTTGAGAAATCGGATTCTAACAAATGCGCACCGCTTGTTACCAATCCCTTGCGCATTCGGAATCCGGCAATGCCTGGGTTTTGTTTGTTAGAAAAGCGTTTCTTTTACCTAAAATTGCGTCAAACACAATTAGTTCGACCCGAGGTAAACTTCAATTAGATTAACCACGGATTTCATCGCCCCGCGGCCATGCTCAAAACGACTACTCACTCATATTTAAATAAAATGCAGAATTTTGATTCGACCTAGATCTAGACATAATAAGGTAATGAAAATAAACTGAAGGAATAATGAAATGTATTACCGATACCTTGCGAAAACGAATGTAAGAAAATTACCACGCGTAGGAGAGTAATCCAACTTGAAAACAAAGGAACAATGGAAGAACTTTAATCTGGAAAAACTAAATCTGAGAGAGAGGCAGCTGCTTAAGAAAAGTAAAACCTAATTCATAAAAACTTCTCTAACCCTAATACACCTAATCATGCATATTTATACCTAAAAACACTAGTTTTCTAATTAAAACGTAAGAAATTAAAATAATAATACGCGGAAGTGTAAGACGACGACGTTCAATGGCCATGATAAGCTCTCGGTAGCGCTACACCAAAAATGGGGTAGCCCTCCCGAATGGGTTAAGTATGATAAGCTCTAGGTAGCGCTACACCAAAAATGGGGTAGCCCTCCCGAATGGGTTAAGTATGATAAGCTCTAGGTAGCGCTACAAGTGTTTGTGGGTATCGCTCCTCGACATTCTGGACGTTTTTGGGACCTTTTGTAACAGTTTTGGAGCGCTCCGAGACTTTATGTGTAGCGCTCCCGATGCTTTTAAATCTTTCCTTCGAGTAACTTGGCCACCACGTCTCTGTTCCACATCTCTTCTCCTTCGCGGGCCCACACAATCATCAAATAGCTCCAAAATTATCCCATTTTTCCTGCAAAATTACCATAAACACCAACACCAACCACGTGCACGAATTAACAGGAAAATAAGAATTAAACCGCTCATCTAATGCGCTAAAACCCCTACTTAGGCGCTAAAACACATGTATTTGACGCGCCTATCACATCCCCCAACTTAAACGTTGCTAGTCCCTAGCAACAAAAAGGATAAAACAAATAAAAACGGATAGATCTTTTAAACCCCCGGGCGGCCCCGGTAGGACGAGTGAAGTCTCGTGAGGGTTTTCAGCAGTGGTTACCCACAAAACACCACGAATCTTTTTCACGTGAAACCCAAAAATCTGTAAGACAGCTCAATGATATCTCAAGTAAATAATATAAAACCATTGCAATAAGATAATGGACATAAGCAGTTCTAGATACTATCAAGTCAAAAAAATAAGTCATGGCATCTTAACTCAGCGTGTGTGAACATGGGCTTTGGTCATAAGTGAAAAACAATCAAAAATTCTCTCCGGACCGAGTCTCGACTTCAAATCTCACCGTGTCATGCACTCAACAAATGAAATCACTCAAAACAAGGTGCATATTACTCTCAATATGTGCAGGCAGAAATTATGTAAATGAAAGCAAAGTACCCTGCACAAGTTGACACAAAAAGAAAGCCTTTTATATGGTGGACACAAGATCTCATGAACGAAACACAAGTGTTGAAATTCTCTTCATATCCATCAATCCGCGCCCCATCACCCCTAGGATCAAATAGGTCTTTACTTTTGGTTATAACGTTAGGTAGGGGAGCAATATCTCAAGGCTAGGTAAAAATAACTTCAAGTGTCCGAGAATGGGCAATCAACAATCTAGGGCTAATGTTAAAATGTGTGCCCTCTACTCATTATCACTACCGCATCTCATCTTCCCTAACTTCTCAACATACTCCACATTAGAAACCTCCATCCCTTCTCAAAAAGTGATTTAGTAACTTCCCCCTTTTTATTCAAATTGCACCCAATTTTTTTTTTTTTTTTTTTTTTTTTTTTTTGGTACAACCATTTTTTTAACGATGAGGGGAAATCACAACAAGCACGCATAATTTTCATTCACACTTCCCTTCAATCAATATGTCACAAGTCCATCCTTTTCGTTTAGTTTGCTATTCTCGAGACACAATATGGAAGGTGAAGTTCAACAAGAAAAAGGCATTGTGTATAAGGTGCAAATGGGCTTGCAAGGGATAAGTGAGTAAAAGAAAGGAACGAACAGGCTCAAAAATAGCAAAAAAAAAATGCCTATAATCCTTTCCTAGGGGTGAAACAACCATGTGTCAATCCAAACCCAAAGAGACAATACATCATACACGCAATTTCAATACTTGACAACAAGAATAATGAGATCACACAACGAATATGCTTCTTTTTTTTTTTTTTTTTTTTTTTTTTTTTGACAAACAGGAGTTCATGTGACACCACTCCAAGAAATAGATAAGGCTCTAAACTCACATGGGCATAAGTCTCCACTAAACTAGCCATCGAGAACAATCAAGTCATAACTCACAAATAACCAACGCCCAAAGAAATGTGTAGTGCAAAAGTGCTAATAATAAATGCCATGACAAATTTTTCGCAACAAACTAGCAAAAAGAACTATAATGCCACTATATGCAATATCATATCTCAAACTCAATCAATCATGAGTCAATCTCATAGCCTTCAAGTCTCATGCAAAAAGATTTCCACCATTTTTTTTTTTTTGTACAAAATAAGGAACAAAGTGATCCCTCCCCCAACTTGAGATATGCTCTGTCCTCAGAGCTAGAGAACAGGAAAAAGAGTGGACCGATGGGTGGCAGCCAACCACCTATGACCTCGGCCGATGTTTGAGGAATTTGTCGCCTTTCCATTTCTCGTCATTGCAGCTGCTCCAGGGCTTGCTCCTTCGGCCCCAAATATTGGGGCCACAGCTAGTCACACAAAGCCGCGCTGGGGGTTTCGGGCTTACAACCGCCACACATAATGGCACTCATGACTTAGAGCTCCTGAATGCCTCCATCTCCCCAGCGGTGAGGCCTAATCTACCAAGGCTGGTGTGGTAGCATGCTTACCCTGCCAAAAGACTGAAACCACAACTACCGAAAATATGCAAATGGCATTAGTCCTGCCCGGCTCGTGTTATCCGGGCCACAATCAAATGAAACAAAATAAAAGAATACCACCAGACATTCACGCAGCCTCACGTGTCATACTTTTCTCCCCACGCCTTCCCTCAACTTGAAGAGAGGTGTGGGTGGCTATACAAGACCATCAAGACAATTTTTTTTATTTTATTTTATTTTTATTTATTTATTTATTTATTTTAACCGGGACCCTTATACCAAAAATTGTCAAAATACTCGTGTACTTGTGCCCCTATTAAACTTACCTCCTCTACTTCCTCATCATCCTCCTCAAGAGTATTGACACTATACACATCCACCTCTAACTTCTCCTCGCCAACAGATAACTGAACCCTGCCAGTCTTGCAATTCATAACGGCATTGGAGGTGGCTAAGAAAGGACGACCTAGAATTATGGGAGTTTTCTCTAACACATCAGGATTCAGGCAAGTCTCTAACACAATGAAATCAGCAGGGAATCGAAACTCACCTACCTGAATTAAGACATCCTCAACTACCCCTTTGGGCACTCTCACACTCCTGTCCGCCAACTGCAGTGTGACAGGAGTAGGTCTCAGATCGCCTAGGCCTAGTTTTAGATATACCGAATAGGGGAGCAAATTAACACTCGCTCCTAAATCCAGCAATGCCTTGTCGAATGTCTGGCCTGCTATATCTATGGTGATGGTGGGACACCCGGGATCCTTACACTTGGCAGGAATCTCGGTCTCAAAGATTGAGCTCACCAGCTCTGTTAACACCACCTTCTTCCTATCCTTGGGCTTTTTCGTGCAAAGGTCCTTCAATACCTTAGCGCACTGGGGAAAAGACTCAATTGCCTCCATCAAGGTGATAGGAAACTGCACTCTCTTAAAAAGGTCTAACATGTTAAAGTGCTCTTTTTGTTTATGTTTCACCGCCAGCCTTTGGGGAAAAGGCGCTGCAGGCACAGCTGGCGGTGTCAGAGTCGTGGGGGTTGCAACTACAGGTTTCACCACATCAGATGACTCCTTCCCTACTTCCACATTCTCACTCAAGTACTTACCACTATTAGGATTCGCTTGTGGTGCAACAACCAACTCCGGGGGTGGTGTTGGTTTTTGCTTAGGAATTATGGTCTTGTCGATCTCTTTCCCGCTCCTAAGAACGGTGACCGACTTAGCTTCTTCCTGATACGGGTTCTGAACATTAGGACCTAAAGAGTTACCCAAATATTGGCCCCCCGCCGTACTACCCTGAGATGGAAACCTACCCCTTTCCTGACTCAATTGACTAACTACCGCAGTGAGTTGTGACATTTGTGTTGTCAGGGCTCCTATCTGTTGTCTGGTCTCAGTCTGAAAGGTCATTTGGGACTGCATAAGAGAATTTATTGTGTCCTCTAGCTTATGGTCGCGAGCAGTCATCTGATTATAACCTGGGGGCGGACCACGGATGGATGGACCTACCCCCTTACCGGGCTGTAGTTGATACTGATAAGGAATAACTTGGCCTTGAGGGGGCCTGGTCGATTGGGCTTGTTGATATTGCTGTGGCGGAGGTAGCGCAGGGGGTTGTGCTTGACCTCCACTGACAGGTCTAGGATCAGCCCACCCCAAGTTAGGGTGAGAAGAGGTTCCTGCATTATACGTATTACTATAAGGATCCCACACCCTAACTGCATTCACCTCTTCCTGGTTATATTGACTCGCCCCCTTGGCGGCTATAAAACCAGGACAAGCAGTCGCTAAATGTCCTTTACACTCACACCACACGCACACTTCCTCTACGGTCACCTCATGTACAGGTCTGGTCTGCTTAACCTCTAATTCCTCTAACCTCTGCGCCATCTTCTCAACCTGAGCCTGAAGATGCTGGTCCCGAATTGTGACCGGAATAACAGTGGACCCAGAAGGTCTAGATCGCTCAAACTCGGATGGTTCTAACGCCCTCTGCCTGTCGGCTTGGTCATCATAGAAATCCCAAGCCTCTTCCGCTCCTTTAGACAAAAAGTCATCCCCTTTACAAGAATATTCTAAGTGTTGGACAGTCTCAGGGGTAAGGCCCAGGTGGAAGAAACTGACTAGCTGAATTCTCTCAAAACCGTGTTGAGGTACCTTTAAGAGCAATTCCTTGAATCGCTCCCATGCTCTTAGAAAAGACTCATCCCGCCCCTGTCTAAACCCTTGAATTTGACGCCTAAAACTTTTGGTTTTACCCTCAGAAAAGTATTTCTTATAAAAGGCATCACGCACTTGTGCCCAAGTGGTAAGGGAACGAGGTTTAAGAATTCGAAACCAGGTAAGAGCACTATCTTTTAAAGTGGCCTCAAACAGCTTGAGGCAGGCAGTCTCATATTGGGTACTAGTGGCGAGGTTGCGAACTAATCCCTCAAATGTACGCACATGCTCGTAGGGGTCGTCACACTCTCTCCCATAAAAAGTGGGAAGGCTATTTAAAACACCAGGTTTCACCGTGTAGGCATTTCGTGCCTCAGCTGTTTCTGGAGGGAATACTATGGGTCCTGGGAGGGTAGTCCTCTCAGGGTGCAAGTACTGCCGTAAGGACTGAGTCGGAATCACTGGCTGGTCACCCATTACTTCTGACTCAGTTTCTAACTGGAAAAGCGGGTTATATACTGACTCAAAGGTTAATTCTATATTAAGACTATTAATTTGGATAGACTCTGACTGATATACAACTGACTCTGACTCTGAACTTAAAGATGATGAGCTATCAAACTCAGGTTGACTCGGTCCAATGTCTCTACGGACCAAACGATTTGTCGGGTCACGATAATATAAGGGATCCTGAATTGACGGCACTCTCCTTCGACTACCTATGACTACTAATTTAAGACTCACTAAATTTGATCACACGTCGCCGTCCCCGGCAACGGCGCCAAAAATGCTTGACCGACCGAGTGACTAAAAAAATAACACTAAAAGACGCGTCCCAAGCGTAGGACTCTCGACCGATGTAGCACAATACCTGGAAGTACCAGGATCGAAATCCACAAGGACGGACTATTGTGTGCTGACTCAAAACTGTGAATTCTAATTTGAATAGCTCTTAGGTAGCAACCCCTTGTTTTGGATTGGATTATGTTAACACGCTAAAATTTAATCGAATCTACTAATGAATTAAAGGAGAGCACAGCCGTGGGGACTTGGCGTCCGGTATTCATCTAATTAATATTTACTCGGGCCACAAGTAATGGTTTAGTTGATTTTAGATTTTGAGAAATCGGATTCTAACAAATGCGCACCGCTTGTTACCAATCCCTTGCGCATTCGGAATCCGGCAATGCCTGGGTTTTGTTTGTTAGAAAAGCGTTTCTTTTACCTAAAATTGCGTCAAACACAATTAGTTCGACCCGAGGTAAACTTCAATTAGATTAACCACGGATTTCATCGCCCCGCGGCCATGCTCAAAACGACTACTCACTCATATTTAAATAAAATGCAGAATTTTGATTCGACCTAGATCTAGACATAATAAGGTAATGAAAATAAACTGAAGGAATAATGAAATGTATTACCGATACCTTGCGAAAACGAATGTAAGAAAATTACCACGCGTAGGAGAGTAATCCAACTTGAAAACAAAGGAACAATGGAAGAACTTTAATCTGGAAAAACTAAATCTGAGAGAGAGGCAGCTGCTTAAGAAAAGTAAAACCTAATTCATAAAAACTTCTCTAACCCTAATACACCTAATCATGCATATTTATACCTAAAAACACTAGTTTTCTAATTAAAACGTAAGAAATTAAAATAATAATACGCGGAAGTGTAAGACGACGACGTTCAATGGCCATGATAAGCTCTCGGTAGCGCTACACCAAAAATGGGGTAGCCCTCCCGAATGGGTTAAGTATGATAAGCTCTAGGTAGCGCTACACCAAAAATGGGGTAGCCCTCCCGAATGGGTTAAGTATGATAAGCTCTAGGTAGCGCTACAAGTGTTTGTGGGTATCGCTCCTCGACATTCTGGACGTTTTTGGGACCTTTTGTAACAGTTTTGGAGCGCTCCGAGACTTTATGTGTAGCGCTCCCGATGCTTTTAAATCTTTCCTTCGAGTAACTTGGCCACCACGTCTCTGTTCCACATCTCTTCTCCTTCGCGGGCCCACACAATCATCAAATAGCTCCAAAATTATCCCATTTTTCCTGCAAAATTACCATAAACACCAACACCAACCACGTGCACGAATTAACAGGAAAATAAGAATTAAACCGCTCATCTAATGCGCTAAAACCCCTACTTAGGCGCTAAAACACATGTATTTGACGCCAAAAATGCTTGACCGACTGGGTAACTGAAAATTAAGACTAAAAACACGTCCCAAGCGCAGGACTCAAATGTCAGTGTAGCAAGATAATCCGGAAGTACCGGAGTCGAACCACAGAGACGACTGACGGTGATAGACTCAAACCTAGTGAATTCTAATTTAAATAGCTCTTAGGTAGCAACCCCTTTGGTTTGATTTGATTAATTTAACGAACTAAATTAATTGAGTTTACTATGAATTAAAGGAGAGCACAGCCGTGGGGACTTGGCGTCCGGTATTCATCTAATTAACATTTACTTCGGGTCACAAGTAATGGTTTAGCTGATTTTAGATTTTGAGAAATCGGATTCTAACAAATGCGCACCGCTTGTTACCAATCCCTTGCGCATTCGGAATCCGGCAATGCCTGGGTTTTTGTTTGTTAGAAAAGTGTTTCTTTTACCTAAAATTGCGTCAAACGAAATTAGTTCGACCCGAGGTAAACACCAATTAAATTAACCACGGATTTCAACGCCCCGCGGCCATGCTCAAGACGACTACTCACTCATTTTGGAAGAAAACGCAATAATGAAATAAACCCTAGATCTAGACATACTCATGTGAAATAGAAGTAAAAAACAAAGATTAAATATGTTACCAATAACTTTGCAAGCGGAATTAACACGAGAGTTGCAAGGAACACTTACCCCGATGCTTGAAAACCAAAGAACTTGATGAAAGAAATTGAACTTGACAACTTTAATGAAGGCGAAAATAGCATAAACGTTACCGAAGTGCGATTAAATTAACTTGAAAGCTGGAATAATGGAAGAACAAAGTCTGGAAAAGCAAATCTGAAATAGAGAGGCAGCTGCTAAAGAAAAAAATAAAACCTAATTAATCCAAACTTTTTACCCTAAAACGCCTAAACAACATATTTATACTAAAACCCTAGTTTATTTTAATTAAAACGTAAGAAATTAAAATAATAATACGCGGAAGTGTAAGACGACGACGTTCAATGGCCATGATAAGCTCTCGGTAGCGCTACACCAAAAATGGGGTAGCCCTCCCGAATGGGTTAAGTATGATAAGCTCTAGGTAGCGCTACACCAAAAATGGGGTAGCCCTCCCGAATGGGTTAAGTATGATAAGCTCTAGGTAGCGCTACAAGTGTTTGTGGGTATCGCTCCTCGACATTCTGGACGTTTTTGGGACCTTTTGTAACAGTTTTGGAGCGCTCCGAGACTTTATGTGTAGCGCTCCCGATGCTTTTAAATCTTTCCTTCGAGTAACTTGGCCACCACGTCTCTGTTCCACATCTCTTCTCCTTCGCGGGCCCACACAATCATCAAATAGCTCCAAAATTATCCCATTTTTCCTGCAAAATTACCATAAACACCAACACCAACCACGTGCACGAATTAACAGGAAAATAAGAATTAAACCGCTCATCTAATGCGCTAAAACCCCTACTTAGGCGCTAAAACACATGTATTTGACGCCAAAAATGCTTGACCGACTGGGTAACTGAAAATTAAGACTAAAAACACGTCCCAAGCGCAGGACTCAAATGTCAGTGTAGCAAGATAATCCGGAAGTACCGGAGTCGAACCACAGAGACGACTGACGGTGATAGACTCAAACCTAGTGAATTCTAATTTAAATAGCTCTTAGGTAGCAACCCCTTTGGTTTGATTTGATTAATTTAACGAACTAAATTAATTGAGTTTACTATGAATTAAAGGAGAGCACAGCCGTGGGGACTTGGCGTCCGGTATTCATCTAATTAACATTTACTTCGGGTCACAAGTAATGGTTTAGCTGATTTTAGATTTTGAGAAATCGGATTCTAACAAATGCGCACCGCTTGTTACCAATCCCTTGCGCATTCGGAATCCGGCAATGCCTGGGTTTTTGTTTGTTAGAAAAGTGTTTCTTTTACCTAAAATTGCGTCAAACGAAATTAGTTCGACCCGAGGTAAACACCAATTAAATTAACCACGGATTTCAACGCCCCGCGGCCATGCTCAAGACGACTACTCACTCATTTTGGAAGAAAACGCAATAATGAAATAAACCCTAGATCTAGACATACTCATGTGAAATAGAAGTAAAAAACAAAGATTAAATATGTTACCAATAACTTTGCAAGCGGAATTAACACGAGAGTTGCAAGGAACACTTACCCCGATGCTTGAAAACCAAAGAACTTGATGAAAGAAATTGAACTTGACAACTTTAATGAAGGCGAAAATAGCATAAACGTTACCGAAGTGCGATTAAATTAACTTGAAAGCTGGAATAATGGAAGAACAAAGTCTGGAAAAGCAAATCTGAAATAGAGAGGCAGCTGCTAAAGAAAAAAATAAAACCTAATTAATCCAAACTTTTTACCCTAAAACGCCTAAACAACATATTTATACTAAAACCCTAGTTTATTTTAATTAAAACGTAAGAAATTAAAATAATAATACGCGGAAGTGTAAGACGACGACGTTCAATGGCCATGATAAGCTCTCGGTAGCGCTACACCAAAAATGGGGTAGCCCTCCCGAATGGGTTAAGTATGATAAGCTCTAGGTAGCGCTACACCAAAAATGGGGTAGCCCTCCCGAATGGGTTAAGTATGATAAGCTCTAGGTAGCGCTACAAGTGTTTGTGGGTATCGCTCCTCGACATTCTGGACGTTTTTGGGACCTTTTGTAACAGTTTTGGAGCGCTCCGAGACTTTATGTGTAGCGCTCCCGATGCTTTTAAATCTTTCCTTCGAGTAACTTGGCCACCACGTCTCTGTTCCACATCTCTTCTCCTTCGCGGGCCCACACAATCATCAAATAGCTCCAAAATTATCCCATTTTTCCTGCAAAATTACCATAAACACCAACACCAACCACGTGCACGAATTAACAGGAAAATAAGAATTAAACCGCTCATCTAATGCGCTAAAACCCCTACTTAGGCGCTAAAACACATGTATTTGACGCGCCTATCAGATTTAGTCAGCCAACTTGCAGAATAAAAATGAAATAGACTCTAAGCAGCAGTATTTACGGGTAACCCTTCCCAACCAGTGTTTATTCACCAAGAACTTACATTGGAAACCAATACCAAATTAGACAGAATTTTCCCACAATACTCTCCTGCCTAAATGTGCCCCAGCACTGCCTTTATATAGGCTATAATCAGAAAAACACGGCTAGACTTAGATGGGTCATGGACAAGCCCCATGATCTCCACCATTTTGTAATTTACAACTTTAACTGCTAAGGGGCTGTGCTGGACAAAGCCAGGGTCTGCCAACACATCATATTTGATCCTGATTGCAACTTCCTACAAGTAACTTCCAATAACTGATGCTAGCAAGGATTGGGACACCTATTCAAGTTTCTAGATTCAGCATGCCCATCAAATATGAATTCCATCAAAAGCCCACTTGTCTTAAGCCCAATGCTTCACAATTGTCTTGTCCCTCAAGCCCATTGCCAGTTAGCATCCATGCCCAATCTTCTGGGCCTTCACCCGGGCCACAGCTACTGCTTGTCTAAGGGACTGATACGACCACTAAGTTGGCATCAGCAAGTCGCCTTTGCCAAGACATGTCCTCGTCATGTCTTGCTCGTCGCGTGTCCCACCCGCTATGTAGACACGGGTGCAAGGTGCCACCCTTGACCTTCTGACAAACCACCCCCACCAGAAAAAGCCAACATCCTCGTTGGTAAGGTTTGTAAGTACTCCAGAACGTACTGCCTTCTCGTATTTTCTGTGAAGCTTGGCTTGTCAGCCCATCCTTAGTTTTATCCCGCTTACTCGACTTGACCGAGTAAACCAACGACACAGAACATGGCTGATACTACCTCAGTGATTAGATTGGTTGGCATTCAGCAATTGTAGCGTACTAGCCCGCACGATTAGTCCTGAATCACCTTCCCCCTCATTGCTGCCTTCAGCGTCATTGCCCTTGCTTGCACACAGTACATTTAACCTTTCCCGCTTTGGATACTTCCGTGCCCAATGTGGTCCATTGCAAATGAAGCAACCAAAACCTTCTGTAGTGGATTTTGCCTTCCTTGTTACGTCTGCTTGTCATCCCCCTTTGGCTTGGACGTCTGACCATTGTCCTGCCTCTGCCACCCTGCATCCTCTGAAGCATACTCGTAATCTACTAGACTATCTACAACAGCCATGGCAGTAGCCAAATCCTTGACTCCTAGTCTGCGAAGTTCCAACTGTACCCAACTTTGCATCCTTGACACAAAATTGAACAGCTTGTCCTCCTCGGACATGTTCTTGATATCCAGCATCAAAGAACTAAATTCCTTCACGTACTCCCACACTGTGCCCGTGTGCTTGAGCCATTTCAGTGAGACTCTTGCAACCCGTGTCGAGTTGCAAGGAAGAAACTAATCCTTCAATTCCTTCTTCAGCGCCTCCCATGTTTCAATATTTGGACAAGACTCGTCCTCTAATCTTGTCCTCCACTAGAGTTTCGCGTCTCCAGTGAGATACATGCTAGTGATGGTAACTTTCTATGCCCCAAGAACATTGGCAACAACGAAATACTGCTCAATATCCCACAGAAAGTTCTCAAGCTCTTTGGCACTCTGCGCACCATTGAAAGCTTGAGGCACCGGAACCCGCACGTTGACACGAACGTCTGAATTGTTGGAACGCCTGTCGAGTGCCCTCTTCACCAGCACGAGTTCAGTCTCCATTGTCTGAACTTTGTCCTTCAACGCATCTGACAAAGAAACTAAGTCAACCATCAAATCTATAAATTTGGAATCTGTCATCGACTTGCTCTCCTCTAGCGAGGTTTGCAAGGAGACTACTTCCAGAGCGACACCATCCACTCGATCAACCAGTGATCTCAAGTCATCAGGTTCTACAGCACCAATAAGTTCTTCCAAATGTGTAACTTGTTTCCGCACACCATCCATAGGAGTACCGCCAGCCTTTTTGAGCAAACCGTGCTCTGATACCAATTTTCATAGGGTCGAATTTCCTACCGAGTTTCAGCCTATGGATGCACTAAACTCCACCAATGATTTAGTTAGTCAACTCGTGAAATAAAAATGAAATAGACTCTAAGCAACAGTATTTACGGGTAACCCTTCCCAACCAATGTTTATTCACCAAGAACTTACACTGGAAACTAATACCAACTTAGACAGAATTTCCCCATAATACTCTTCTGCCTAAATGTGCCCCAGCACTGCCTTTATGTAGGCTACAATCAGAAAAACGTGGCTAGACTTAGATGGGTTATGGGCAAGCCCCATGATCTCCACCATGTTGTAGTTTACAACTTAAACTGCTAAGGGGCTGTGCTGGACAAAGCCAGGGTCTGCCAGCACATCATATTTGATCCTGACTGAAACTTCCTTCAAGTAACCACCAATAACTGATGCCAGTAAGGCTTGGGACACCTGTCCAAGCTCCTAGATTCAGCATGCCCATCAAGTATGAATTCCATCAAAAGCCCACTTGGCTTAAGCCTAATGCTTCCCAATTGTCTTATCCCTCAAGCCCTTTGCCACTTAGCATCCATGCCCAATCTTCTGGGCCTCTGGGCCACAGCTACTGCTTATCTAAGGGACTGATGCCACCACCAAGTCCCCTTTGTCAAGACATGTCCCCGTCATGTCTTGCTCAATACGTGTCCCGCCCACTACGTAGACACGGGTGCAAGGTACCACCCTTGACCTTCTAACACTAGGTTACGACATGGTTTTTTGCACTTTGACACACAAGTTTTTCACGATTTTAGGCAGCAACAGGCCAAGTCGTGCACGTTTCTATTCGGATTTTATACTAAAAGCCATGATTTTATGTAATGGATTAATATTTGTTTGATTTATTTAATAAATTATTTCCTTTCTTAATGAGAATCTTTACGGGCTAATTTTTGCATTATATCTTATCATATTGTGCATGAGTGTCTCTTATTCCACATAGAAGATAATCTACTGTGTAGAGTTTGGCTTACACACAAAAGATCAGATTATCAATTCTTATATAATATAAGTTTTTAGTTCACAGTCTTAGGTGAAATTGACCATACCACCAGTAGGACTGTAACACAGTGTTTCAGTAGGTCTGTCTTGACTAAGAAAAATGGTATAGTTTTAACTCACTGTGTTAGTATACTTTGTGTGTATTGGACAGGAGCACTTTGAGGTAATTTTATTTATACTGACAATATAATACAATTTACACCTTATGGTTATTATGTGTGCTTGTATTCTTAATCCAAAGATAATTGATCGATGTATACATTTAATGTTGTTGACTTTGATTCATTATAGAGTGAGGTCTTGTGCGCCAATAGTCTCGATAAGTTGGGTCACAATATTAAGTGTATGACAACTATTAATTATTAATAGAATCCACGTCTATTTATAGGGATTGATGATATCCTCTTGAGGTCAATCCCTACAGGTGAATATTAGTATCCGACCTAACAAATAAGTTAAGTGGAAGGTCTCAAGGAATTTTATAGATGTTGATTAAATAAATTGTTAGTAATTTATTTTAATCAACGGGTATCTATAATCCTAACGTGGGGAGATAAATAAGCATTTAATAACATGGAGCTCAAAATATAATCTTATGATATGGGAGGGAAGTGCAATTATAATTCGATAGTGGTATGAATTATAATTTATATAATTCAAAATTAATCCGGGTTGGACCAGGAATCCTGAATTATATAGGAAGCCCAGCCCATACTTCTCCTAGGGGTCCCTATCGTAGCCTATATAAACACCGTTATACATTCTAGGTCAGACACAACTTAATAATTGAATTATTGAGAGAGTTTCTATGAAGACAAAGAGATCACGATTTTGAGCCCACCCTTGGTACGTGATTAAGGTGCAATAGGATTATGGTAGAAGATCTCAAGGTCAGTCGAGCGAGATCAATCCAGCCGTGTTCAAAATTTCATCAAGATCAAACTATTGAAGACAACCGAGATCAAACCAGACAGATCTCGAAGGTCTGAACCCTAGTTCCGCCTAGTAGGGTTTCATAATTTTTTGTTGCATAAATTGTACGCGTTCATCACTGGGTCTCAGGAATTGATCCCTAACAGTGGTACCAGAGCCGGCTGTGATAACGCGTGTGGTTTATAGAGACCAGGTTGTCCACATAAAACAAACAGAACGTAGTATTATTGTGCTAACGTCTGTTTGCAGTTTCTCCTATCCCACTATTACGGTCACACATGTATGATTGTGTGATAGAAAATTTTGGTGTGATTGGATCCCACACTGGTTTAGGTGTGGTTACGTATTTCTTTTGATTACCAGTTTTGGGGTTTGTAATATTAATACATAGCATGTGAACTCTTGCAAATATGGAGGCTTAGGGTTTGATGTAAAGATTTCAATTTGTTCATCGCGGTTGTGTTTTTTTTTATTGATTTAGCCTTGTAAACTCCTATATGGAGGCATAGAATCAATATGTAATAACAGGTTACGGTGATCAAAGAAATCGACGATTTTGGAAAAATTGACCCCCTTCAACCCCAGCGTCGGTCTCATCTTCAATTTGGGGCAAAATCGACAGTACAAATCAAGGCTGTTTTGGAAACTGGGGATTTGACCATAATAGTTGGGATTCCTATTATGTTCGTGTTTCCTTATTAATATGTGATTGGTATTGTTTCCTTGTTTAATTATAGTTCCCTATAATTTTGGACAACATGAAATATTGACCTATACCTAGATCACTCACATGCAAATATTTTTATAACCCTCATAGCAAAATAATTTTAAATAACTAAGTGGGAGAGAGAGTTTGTCACGTACATATCTCATGGTCTCCATCACTAGTTTGTAGATGATATGATTAATTTTGTGTATTGATTTTGAACCTTCCTCCACATCGGACAAAATTAATTGTAGAATCATCGATAAAAGCTTCAATAGAATAGCTCTAACTTAATTATTGTGTGAATCATGTCTCCATCTGAAATGATTCATTACGGAATAATGTGTGAGGTGGTGGTGTACACTTAGCTATAAATAATAGTATCCTCTCCATCTGAGTCACTGCTATTATTTGTAAGGCCAAAGCTAAGTTGGCTGTTTAATTTTGCTTGACAATAGTTATTTGTCTAGATATTCAAAATTAAAAGGAATAGACCTATCTACACAATGAGTAGACCTTCCCATCGAAGACATACTTTTCACGGTGTGGCTGATTGCCAACGTTTTTCTCTAAATAGTTTGGTAGAGGGAACCAATTTTTAAATGAAATTCAAAAGTTTTATTTGACCTTCATAATTATTATTATGTGATTCTCAGATTCAAGAATGGGCTCTTTCAATCCACTTTTTGTCATTCTCAAAGAAAACAAATTCACTAGACCTAATTATATTGACTGGAAAAGAAACTTGGATATAGTGTTGACTACTGAAGAGTACAAATATGTGCTTAGTAAGGAATGGCCACAAAAACCTAGTGAGGGGGCAACCGATGAGGAAGCCCAGCCTTACAAGAAGTGGGTTAAAGCTGATGAGATGGCGCGGTGTTACATTTTGGCATCTATGTCAAATGTTCTGCAACATCAGCATCATCAGTGCCCACTGCCTATGACATGATGCTGAACCTCAAACAAATGTTTGGGGAACAGATCATGCAGCAAGGCAGGTTGCTATATGGGACTTGCTCAACACAAAGATAGGTGAAGAGAGCTCAGTAAGGGATCATGTTATAAAGATGATGGGTCATCTAAATGAACTAGAGATCCTTGGAGCTGAAATGGATGGGGAAACCCATATCGATATAATACTCCATTCACTGCCAGATAGCTTTAAGAATTTTCGCATGAATTACAATATGAATAAATGTTGTTATACTTTGGCGGAACTTCTTAAAGAACTCCAAGTAGCAGAGGGCGTAATGAAAAAGTCAGGAAATGTGTTGATGCTTGAGAAAGGTTTTGCTTCTAAACCAAAGGCAAGAAGAACCAGAAAAAGGCTCAAAAGCAGGTTGCAATTCCTCAAGTGAATAATGTTCCTCAAGGTGGAGTGAAAAAGCCTAAGGGCAAGTGTTTTCACTGCAAGCAGTCAAGACTCTAGAAGAAGTAATGTCCGGTTTATCTCAACAAATTGAACAATCAAGGTAAAACCTATTCACTAGTGGTTGAAATATGTTTAGTGGTGTTATCTACAAACTCTTGGTGTGTAGATACAGGAGCCATTAATCATATTTGTAATTCATTGCAGGGGTTTCAGGAAACCAGGCAGCTTAGTGATGGAGATATTTACCTACACATGGGCAATGCTACGAAAGTAGCAGCAGTTGCAGTGGGAAATTTATGTCTTAATTTTGGTATTGATAGGATTTTAATACTAAAAGATTGTCTTTATGTTCCTAGTATTAGAAGAAATTTAATTTCAATTTCTAAGTTGGTTAAAAATGGTTATTTAGTCAATTTCAATAACTCTGTGGTTATTAAATTTAATAAACATTTTATATCTTCTTCTTGATTTGGTGTATGATCTTTATGTTATTAATCTTATCTCTCCCACACTGCAATTGAATGAATTGAATAATACAAATAGTATGTCATGTAAGAGAAAGACACCTTCTGAATTGAACCAAACGTATCTTTGGCACTTATGCCTGGTTCATATTAATCTAAAAAGGATTTCTAGACTGGTTCAAAGAGTTCATTGGAAGTAAAGGAACTTCCAGTCTATGAATCTTGTTTAGAAGGTAAAATGACAAAAAGGCCCTTCTTGGCCAAAGGGTATAGAGCCAAAGAACCGTTGGAATTAGTTCACTCTGATTTGGTTGGCTTTGAATAATTCATCAAGTTTATTGATGATTATTCAAGGTATGAGTATATTTATTTGATGCGCCGTAAGTCCGAAGCCTTTAATAAATTTAAAGAATATAGGACGGAAACGAAGAAGCGTTTGGAAAATGTATCAAGACACTACGATTTGATCGTGGTGACGAATACCTCTTGGGAGAGTTTAGGGACTACTTATCTCATGAGGGGATTACATCCCAATTGTCTGCACCTGGCATGCCACAGCAAAATGGTGTAGCGGAAAGAAGGAACATGACTCTTATGGACATGGTAAGATCTATGATGAGTTATTCAGATTTACCAATTTCGTTTTGGGGACATGCATTAGAAACAACAACATATATTCTTAACTTGGTACCATCTAAGTTAGTACCTTCTACTCCCACAGAACTGTGGAGCGGGCACAAACCTAGTCTACTGCATGTTCAGATTTGGGGTAGTCCAGCACATGTGCTGAAAGGGAACGCGGATAAGTTGGAATCGAGGACAGAAGTTTATTTCTTTGTAGAGTACCCTAGAGGAACGAAGGGTGGTTTATTTTATAGTCCTAAGGATCAGAAGGTCATTGTTAGCACCAATGCCCGATACTTAGAGGAAGACTATGTAGTGGATCAGAAGCCCAGAAGTAAGATTGTTCTAGAGGAATTGAGAGGAGAGAGACCAACGCAATCTTCTTCAGCACCATTAGTACAAGAGGAAACGCCACAAGAAACAACAATTGACACAACGGTGCCTTGTCGTAGTGGGAGGGTTATTATTCAACCCGATTGGTACATGTTTTTAGGAGAAC
Source organism: Arctostaphylos glauca (assembly GCA_019985065.2). Classification (NCBI taxonomy): domain Eukaryota; kingdom Viridiplantae; phylum Streptophyta; class Magnoliopsida; order Ericales; family Ericaceae; genus Arctostaphylos; species Arctostaphylos glauca. Next base: position 33,432,475 of record JAHSPW020000004.1, on the reverse strand, counting down.
ATTTGATAGAGTCCCTGAAGAACTAGATGCCGAACTCTATAACTACAATGAAGCAGTGCAAGACACAAATGTGGAACTTTGGCAAAAGGCTATGAATTCAGAAATGGAGTCTATGTACTCTAATCAAGTCTGGGATCTTGTAGAACCACCCAAAGGGATAAAAACCCGTTGGATGCAAATGGATCTATAAGAAAAGAGAGGAGCGGATGGGAAGGTGAAAACCTTTAAAGCTAGGCTTGTAGCGAAAGGTTTTACTCAAAAAGAAGGGATTGATTATGAGGAAACTTTTTCGCCGGTAGCCATGCTAAAGTCCATTCGGATTCTCTTGTCCATTGTGACTCATCTCCATTATGAGATTTGGCAAATGGATGTCAAGACTGCATTTCTTAATGGCAATCTTGATGAACGCATTTACATGGTGCAACCAGTGGGATTCATAGCAAAGGGCCAAGAGCATATGGTTTGCAAGCTTAAGAAGTCCATTTATGGACTTAAGCAAGCATCAAGGTCTTAGAACATTCGTTTTGTTCAGGCAATCAAGTCTTTTGGATTTGATCAAAGTCCGGATGAGTCGTGTGTGTACAAGAGATGCAACGAAAAAGTGGTGGTTTTGTTGGTACTATATGTAGATGATATCTTACTCATCGGAAATGATATGGGAGTGTTAGTAAAGGTATGGTTGTCCAATCAATTTGATATGAAGGACTTGGTAGAAGCCAATCACATCCTTGGGATCAAGATTATTCGAGATCGCAAGCAAAGGATGCCGGGATTATCACAAGCTACTTATATCGATACGATTCTTGCTCGTTTTGGCATGCAAGATTCCAAGAAAGGGTTTCTCCCTTTCAGACATAGAATCTATCTATCGAAGGATCAGTGTCCTAAAACACTTGAAGAGGAAGATAAGATGAGAGCAGTTCCTTATGTTTCTGCGGTAGGAAGCCTCATGTATGCTATGCTGTGTACTAGACCTGATATCTGCTTTGCTGTAGGCATGGTTAGCAGATTTCAGTCTAATCCTGGACAAGAACATTGGACTGCGGTGAAACATATTTTGAAGTACCTGAAAAGGACTAGAAATTATATGTTGGTTTACCAGTTAGGCAGTCTAATGCCTTATGGGTATACAGACTCAGACTTTATGTCAGATAAGGATTCCAGAAAGTCTACTTCAGGATAAGTGTTTATCCTCAGAGGTGTAGCTATAAGTTGGAGGAGTATCAAGCAATCATACATTACTGATTCCACCATAGAGGCTGAATATGTGGTGGCCTCTGAGGCAGCCAAAGAGGTCGTTTGGCTCAGAAACTTCTTAATGGATCTAGATGTGGTCCCTTCAGTGCAATCAGCTATTGCACTTTATTGTGACAGTGGTGGCATAGTTGCTAACTGAAAGGAACCAAGGACTCATAAGAAGGGAAAGCACATTGAGCGTAAATATCATCTTATACGAGAATTCGTTCAGAGAGGTGATGTAACGGTGACCAAGATTGCATCAGCAAACAACCTGGCAGACCCTTTGACAATAAGTCTACCAACAAAAACTTTTGATAGCCATGTGGAGGGAATGGGAGTGAGATGTATGGCATCATGGCTTTGAGTCTAAGTGGGAGATTGTTAGGATTTTATACGAAAAGCCATGATTTTATGTAATGGATTAATATTTGTTTAATTTATTTAAGCAATTATTTATTTTCTTAATGAGAGTCCTCATGGGCAAATATCTATATTACAAATCAGGACGGTGTGGGTCCCACTAAACATATTTTCACAAGAAGGGTTGGGATCGATTTGATCCGACGGAGAAGATTAATTTAGATTTTAACTATGTTGCTATAATGGGTGGAAGTTGGAAGGACACTTAAAAAGAAAACTTTTGAGCTTATTTTTGGAAAACAAACAAACTTTTGAGCCTTTCTCATCCTTGGAACCATAAGAGCTATTAATGAAGGGTTGAATTGCAACATACCAAATTGATCTCGAAAATCTATGATCTAAAAATATTTTTTTTTAAATTTTGGTCTTTATTTTTAGGCTAGATTAGAAATGAAAAAAAAATCAGGATCTAGATTTTCTGAAAATAAAAAATTTATGATCTATAAATAAAAATGTATGATCTAGAAATGAAAAAATCTACATTAATCACGAATGTCAAAAATCTACACTGACTTAATTACAATGAAGATTTTTTGTCAAAAACAAAGAACAAAAAATCTACCGATTATTTTTAGATTGATTAGAAATGAAAAAATCTACCCTAAAAGTAAATTTTTTTTACCACGATCATTGCTTTTAAAAAACTTGATTAGTCTTGAAAAATAATAAAAAACTTAGAAACTAATCATTTGTGTTAAATTTTATTTTTATTTTCTAGATTCAACCGTCAAGAAAAAATGATTAGTTCAAAAAAATTGACATAAATTTTATTAAAATTTTAAAAAGGGTACATCCTTCACTTCCATAGTTATAGACGTCAACTACATAAATTACGTAACTTTAGAATAAAAAATAAAATAATTCAGTTTATAATTTTATGAATTTAATAGTTACTCAATTAAATAAAAATTATGACATGCAAAAAAAGAGAGGTTAAGATACTTAATTTCATACAAATATCTTTAATCAATAGCTAAGTTTAAAAAATAAGTTTAATTTTTAGAAACACTTTGTTAACTTATTTTTGCAAACACCTTTTAATCTTTATTTAGAAAAACCTTTTTAATTTTTATCTACTACATCTTTAAAAAAATTATTTTTATTTCAATAATGTTTTTATCCTAAATCGGTGAATAATTTAAAAACTAAGTTTGGTTGTGTTTTGAAAAAACATTTTCATTTTTATTTAAATATACGTGATTTTGTACTTTTTCATTTTTAGTTAATTTTTAAAATTTTAATGTGCTTTACTTTCTGTATACATCTATTCTAAATAATGATAAAAAGTAAAACAAATAAGAAATTTCACAAAAAAAATCACTTAAAACGAAATTAGAAGTGTAATTCTAATTTTGAACTGCAATTGCACTTGAGTGATTTAATTAAAACTTATAATCTTATGAAAAAGAAAAAAAATACACATTTGGATTGCTAGCTTTCGAAGGGTAAAAACGTCAAATTTCCAATTTCAACCATTTCTATTTGTTGTCATCCCTGATAAGGGGGTAATTATAATTTCAAAAACTATAAGAGAAATATCTGTAATTATTAGAAAAATATTTTACCCTATTTTTATTGTTCATGGTTGTGCTGAAATCTTTTGGCTAGAAATGAGATATGTGGTTCTGACATTTGAGAAACATTTATAATTGCTTTTAAGTGGTAATTTTGACATTTGAAAAACTTTAAACTCTAATTGGTGGTTTTAGTTTTTTGGTAGTGCAATACACACAGGTAATATGCTAGCAATTTTGAGTGTATGAATTATTCTAAGTAGTGACTATGGTTCTGTTTTTCCAAAATCCTGTAGTGGTTCTTGACTTTAAAGTTACTTGATTTTTTTCCCAAGTAATCGTAACTAATCTCATACAACTGGACCATTCTTGCAAAGTTGACGTCATCTACAACCAATATCAGGATCCAACGCAATTTGCCCATGAATTGTTACCAAATTCGTAGGGAGTGCCGTAGGCACGGGTAGTACGCTAGTTTGCATTATATCTTATCATATTGTGCATGAGTGTCTCTTACTCCACATAGTAGATAATCTACTGTGTAGAGTTTGGCTTACACACAGAGGATCAGATTATCAGTTCTTGTAGAATATAAGTTTTTAGTTCACAATCTTGGGTGGAATTGGACACACCACCAGTAGGACTGTAACACAATGTTTCAGTAGGTCTGTCTTGACTACGGAAAATGGTATAGTTTTAAATCACTGTGTTATTATACTTTGTGTGTATTGGACAAGACCACTTTAAGGTAATTTTATTTATACTGACAATATAATACAATTTACACCTCATGGTTATTGTGTGTGCTTGTTCTCTTAATCCAAAGATAATTGATCGAGGTATACATTTAATGTTGTTGACTTTGATTCATTATAGAGTGAGGCCTTGTGCGCCAATAGTCTCGATAAGTTGGGTCACAATATTAAGTGTATGACAACTATTAATTATTAATGGAATCCATGTCTAGGAATTGACGATATGCTCTTGAGGAAGCTTATAAGTTTCGATTAAGTCAAACCCTGCAGATGGATATTAGTATCCGACATAACAAATAAGTTAAATGGAAGGTCTTAAGAAATTTTATAGATGCTGATTAAGTAAATTGTCAGTAATTTATTTTAATCAACGGGTATCTGTAATCTTAACATGAGGAGATAAATAAGCATTTAATAACATGGAGCTCGAAATATAATTTTGAGATATGGGAGGGGAGTGCAATTATAATTCGATAGTGGTATGAATTATAATTTATATAATTCAAAATTAATCCGAGTTGGACCAGGAATCCCGAATTATATAGGAAGCTTAACCCATACTTCTCCTAAAGGTCCCTATCGTAGCCTATATAAACACTGTTATGCCTTCTAGGTCAGACACAACTTAATAATCGAATTTTTGAGAGAATTTCTGTGAAGGCAAAGAGATCACGATTTTGAGCCCACCCTTGGTACATGATTAAGGTGCAATAGGATTACGGTAGAAGATCTCAAGGTCGGTCGAGCGAGATCAATCCAGCCGTGTTCAAAGTTTCATCAAGATCAAACCGTTGAAGACAATCGAGATCAAACCAGACATATCTCGAAGGTATGAACCCTAGTTCTGCCCAATAGGGTTTTGTAATTTTTTGTTGCATAAACTGTACACATTCATCATTGGGTCTCGGGAATCAATCCCTAACAGTTTCTAGGAGGTGACATCAGTTTTTTGCATGTTGACATGCAGGTTGTGCATGTTTTCAAGTAACGACATGATTTTTTGCACTTTGACACGCAAGTTGTTCACGTTTCCAGCTACTGACATGGTTTTGGCACGCTGACATGCCAAGTCATTCAAGTTTCTAGGCAGCGACATGCAGGTTGTGCGTGTTTCTAGGTTGTGACATCAATTTTTTGCACATTGACATTCAAGTTGTGCACATTTCTAGGCAACGACATGGTTTTAGCACGTCGACGTGCCAAGTCATTCACGTTTGTAGGGAGCGACATGCAAGTTGTGCACATTTCACGATTCTAGGCAGCGATAACAGTTTTTTGCACGTTGACATGCAAATCGTTCATGTTTCCAAGCAACGTCATGGTTTTTGAACGTGGACATGCCAAGTCTTGCACGTTTCTTGGTAGTGACTTGGTTTTTTGAACTTTGACTTGCATGTGGTTCACGTTTCCAGCCAGTGACACACCAAGTCGTGCATGTTTCTAGGCAGTAACATAAATTTTTTGCACGTTGACATGCAAGTCGTGCACGTTTCTTAGCAGCGACATTAGTTTGGCATGGCGTCATGCCAAAACGTGTGTGCTCTCAATGTTTCCTCACACATTTCTAGGTAGAGACATTGTTTTTTGCTCTTTGGCATGCCAAGTCGTGCACATTTCGAGGTGGCGACATGGTATTGAGAAAGTTGAGCATGCCCTCGACGTTGCGTTGCATGTTTCTTGGTAGCAACATCAATTTGGCATGTCGACATGCCAAAACATGCATGCCCTCAACGTTGCCTTACAAGTTTTTAGGTAGCGATGTCATTTTTTGCACTTGGACATGCCAAGTCGTGCCTGGCGTGTGACATGTATTGCATTTGCATCATGTGAACTTTACAAGAAGTTGCAAAATACTTATCTTCCCAAAAATGCAGAGCTTGTTGCGTTAAATTTTTAAGTTTAACCTCAGGCGTTTTTGTCAAAAATCGAGTTTAGTGTTGAAGGGAAGGGAGGGATGAATCGAAGTGACGTAGGGCTGAATCTCAGTGGATCATGGCAGCAAGGCCACTCTGCCACTTACAATACCCTATCGCGTTGTCTGCAAAGGAATCTACCCGCCGCTCGATAGGAATTAAGCTTCAAGGTGGCCCACTCGAGGTTTTTGTCGCGTGGGCTTCACAAAAGACTCGTGCCTTTGGGAGCCTACTACGGGATGGCAAATGAGCGGAGGGCACATGCGTCGCTTCTAGGTCTAGTTCTAACTTAGAGGCGTTCAGCCATAATCTGACGCAAGATAGCTTCGTGCCACTAGCTTTTCAACCAAGCACGATGACCAATTGTGCAAATCAACGGTTCCTCTTGTACTAGGTTGAATTATATTGCGATACTATCATCAATAGGGTAAAACTAACCTCCCTCACAATGGTCTAAACACAGCTCATGTTCCCTATTGGTGGGTGAACAATCCAACACTTGGTAAATTTTGCTTCACAATAATAGGAAGAGCCGACGTAGAAGGATCAAAAAGCAATGTCGCTATGAAGGCTTGGTTGTCACAAGCCAGTTATCCCTGTGGTAACTTTTTCGACACCTCTAGCTTCAAATTCTGAAGGTCTAAAGGATTGTTTGGCCACCTTTTCATGGTTCATATTCGTACTGGAAATCAGAATCAAACGATCTTTTACCCTTCTGTTCCACACAAGATTTCTGTTCTCGTTGAGCTCATATTAGGACACCTGCGTTATCTTCTAACAAATGTGCCGCCCCAGCCAAACTCCCCATGTGACAATGTCTTCGGCCTGGATTAGCATACAAAAGCAAGCCTTTGGTCCAAAAAGAGGGGCGGTGCCCTGCTTTTGGTTCATGGAATAAGTAAAATAACGTTAAAAGTAGTGGTATTTCACTTTTTCCTTTCAGCTCCCACTTATCTACACCTCTCAAGTCATTTCACAAAGTTGGACTAGAGTCAAGCTTAGCAAGGTCTTCTTTCCCCGCTGATTCTACCAAGCCTGTTATCTTGGCTGTGGTTTCACTAGATAGTAGGCAGGGATAGTGGGAATCTCGTTAATCTATTCATGCGTGTCACTAATTAGATGACGAGGCATTTGGCTACCTTAAGAGAGTCGTAGTTATTCCGCCCTTTACCCGCACTTGGTTGAATTTCTTGACTTTGATGACAAGGCATTTGGCTACCTTAAGAGAGTCATACGTTACTCCCGTCGTTTACCCGCGCTTGGTTGAATTTCTTCACTTTGACATTGAGAGCACTGGGCAAAAATCACATTGCGTGAGCATCCGCAGGGACCATCACAATGGTTTGTTTTAACTAAATAGTTAGATTCCCCTTGTCCGTACTAGTTCTGAGTTGACTGTTCGATGCCCGAGGAGGGGCCGTTCCCAATTTTGTCCCCCGATTGGCACGCGATGACTGGCTATCACCGCAGGTGCTGCTCGAGCAGTCCACCGACAGCTGACGGGTTCGGGATTGGGGCCCCCGTCACAGTCCTCAGAGCCAATCCTTTTTCCAAAGTTACGGATCCATTTTGCGAACTTCTCTTGCATACATTGTTCCATCGACTAGATGTTGTTCACCATAGAGACCTGATACGGTTATGAGTACAAAAAAGCATGAAAGGCACTCGGTCCTCCAAATTTTCAAGGGCCGCTGGGGGCGCACTGGACACCATGAGATGTGCGATGCTCTTCCAAACGCTTGTCCCTACCTTTGGCTGAGCTGTTTCCAGGGTGGGCAGGTTGTTAAACAGAAAAGATAGCTCTTCCTGAGGCCCCCATCGACATCTTTGGACTCCCTAACGTTGTCGTTAGTCGCCACGTCCCAGTTTAGGAGTTTCAACTCAATTCCCTTTTGAAGTTCGCGCTGAACACGCTCTCTGTCGGGCTTCCCCCGACTCTTAGGATCGACTAACCCATGTGCAGGTGTCATTCACGTGGAAACTTTCCCCTCTTCGACCTTCAAAGTTCTCATTTGAATATTTGCTACTACCACCAAGATCTGCACCAATAGCCGCTCTGCCCAAGCTCACGCCAAAGGTTTTGCAATGATCGTTGTGCCCTCCTACACATCGAGGCCTAACACTTGCCCCGATGGCTGGGTATAGGTCGTGTGCTTACACGCCATCCATTTTTGAGCCTAGTTGATTCGTAGGTGAGTTGTTACACACTCCTTAGTGGATTTTCACTTCCATGACCACTGTCCTACTGTTTAATTGACCAACACCCTTTGTGGGTTCGAGGTTAGCACACAGTTGGCCACCGTAACTCGGCTTTCGGTTCATCCCGCATAGCCAATTTTGCTTACCAAAAATGGGCCACTTGGAGCTCTCGATTCCGTGGCATGACTCAATAGAGCAGCCGTGCCATCCTACCTATTTAAAGTTTGAGAATAGGTTGACGGCATTGCGCCCCTGATGCCTCTAATCATTGGCTTTACCCAATAGAACTCACACACGGGCTCCCGCTATCCTAAGGGAAACTTCGGAGGGAACTACCCACTAGGCGATTCGATTAGTCATTTGCCCCTATACCCAAGTCAGATGAACAATTTGCACGTTAGTATCACTGTGGGCCTCCACCAGAGTTTCCTCTGGCTTCGCCCTGCTCAGGCATTGTTCAACATCTTTCGAGTCTCGACAGTCATGCTTACACTCGAACCCTTTTCAAAAGATCAAGGTCAATTGGTAGTGCAACCCACAAGAGGATCCCACCAATCAGCTTCCTTATGCCTTACGGGTATACTTACCCGTTGACTCGCAGGCTTAATGACTTCTTGGGCTTTGGCCTCCATCCCAATCCACACCGATCCACACCTTGAGGCGCAGCGCCGGCCCCTATTCACTTCCCTCTCAACAATTTCAAGCACTCTTTGACTCTCTTTTCAAAGTCCTTTTCATCTTTCCCTCACGGTACTTGTTTGCTATTGGTCTCTCGCCCATATTTAGCCTTGGACAGAATTTACCGCCCGATTGGGGCTGCATTCCCAAACAACCCGACTCGACGATAGCGCCTTGTGGTGGGACATGGTCCAAGCACGACGGGGCTCTCACCTTCTCTGGCGCCTTCTTCTAGGGGATTTGGGCCCGATCCGTCATTGAGGACACTTCTCAAGACTACAATTCGAACAATGAGATTGCCTGATTTTTAAGCTGGGCTACTCCCGGTTCGCTCGCCGTTACTAAGGGAATCCTTGTAAGTTTTTTTTCCTCCGCTTATTGATATGCTTAAACTCAGCAGGTAATCCTGCTTGAGCTAGGGTCGCAATCAAGGTAACATAAATACACAACATTATGCAATAGTTAAACACCACTAGTTGTGATGTTTGTCATTGAGGACTATGTTTTTAGACCAGCCAAGCATGAACATACACGGGAGGCCAATATCCATCCACACATTACCTGCCCATGGAAGGACAAGGCTGGTGGGTGACAGGATGCATGATGCCCAGACAGACAATGGCTTCAGGCGCAACTTGCTTTCAAAGACTCGATGGTTCATGGGATTCTGCAATTCACACCAAGTATCGCATTTCGCTATGTTCTTCATCGATGCAAGAGTTGAGATATCCGTTGCCAAGAGTCGTTTAGTTTTACGAAATGCGGAAGTGCCAAACACAACCCACAAATAGTTGGAGACGTGCATTCTTTTTCCAAGTTTCCTTGGCGCGGTTTGCATCGGGTTTTGCTATTTGACAAGTGAATGAACACGTTTCCAAAAGGACCATGCACCCACTTAAGAAGGAAAAAATAGAAGGCGACAAATAGGTCAACCACTCAATTTTTTCCAAAAGTATATATAATACATGTTCATGGGTCTTTCCACTTGGCATTCAACAATGATCCTTCCGTAGGTTCACCTACGGAAACCTTGTTACGACTTCTCCTTCCTCTAAATGATAAGGTTCAGTGGATTTCTCGCGATGTCGTCGGCGGCGAACCACCCACGTAGAGCGATTCGAACACTTGACTGGACCATTCAATTGGTAAGAGCGAGCAGGGATGTAGTCAACATGAGCTGATGACTCGCGCTTACTAGGAATTCCTCATCAAAGACCAACGATTGCAATGGTCTATCCCCATCATGATGAAATTTTCAAGATTACCCAGACATGTCAGCCAAGGCTATAAACTTATTGAATACATCAGTGTAGTGTGTGTGCAGCCTAGAAAATCTAAGGGCATGACAAACCAGTTATTGCCTCAAATGTTCGTGGCCTGAAGGGCCATAGTCCCTCTAAGAAGCTAACTATCGAGGGTCACCTCCATATAGCTTGTTAGCAAGCTGAGGTCTCGTTAGTTAACATAATTAACTAGACAAATTGCTCCACCAACTAAGAACGGCCATGCACCACCACCCGTAGAATCAAGAAAGAGCTCTCAGTCTGTCAATCCTTAATATGTTTGGACCTAGTAAGTTTCCCAGTGCTGAGCCAAATTAAGCTGCAGGCTCCACTCTTGGTGGTGCCCTTCTAGCAATTCCTTTAAGTTTCAACCTTACAACCATGCTCCCTCAAAACCCAAAAACTTTGATTTCTCATAAGGTGCCAACGGAGTCCTAAAAGTAACATCTGTTGATCCCTGGTTGGCATCATTTATGGTTGGGACTAGGACGGTATCTGATCGTCTCCGAGCCCCCCACTGGCGTTCTTGATTAATGAAAACATCCTTGGCAAATGCTTTCGCAGTTCTTCTTCTTTCATAAATCCAAATATTTCACCGCTGACTATGAAATACGAATGCCCCTTACTATCCCCGTTAATCATTACTCCGATCTCGAAGGCCAATAGAATAGGATCGAAATCCTATGATGTTATCCCATGCTAATATATCTAGAGCATAGGTTTTCTTTGAGCACTCTAATTTCTTCAAAGTAACAACACCGGAGGCACGACCCAGCCAATTAAGGCTAAGATTGCATCCTTGGCAGAAAGGACAAGACGACAAGTGCACACCAAAAGGCAGACCGGTCAACCCAACCCAAAATCCAACTACGAGCCTTCTAACTACAACAACTTAAATATACGCTATTGGACCTGGAATTACCATGGCTATTGGCACTAGACTTCCCTTCCAATGGATCCTCGTTAAGGGATTTAGATTGTACTCATTCCAATTGCCAGACTTAATGAGCCCAGTATTGTTATTTATTATTACTACCTCCCTGTGTCAAGATTGGATAATTTGCATGCCTACTACCTTCCTTGGATGTGGTAGCCGTTTCTCAGGCTCCCTCTTTGGAATCGAACCCTAATCTTCCATCACCTGTCACCACCATAGTAGGTGTTATAGGGTCAATTTTTGCACTCAAATTGTTCCTGCAGTGGCACTAGGGTTTGCCAAACTCAGTCAGCCAACACACACACACAATACATGGAGAACATCTAGGACACTTAGACGATTTACGAAAACCTTTCCAACACTTCTTATTCACCAAGAAATTACAAGGGAACCAAAGTTGTGTCTAGATAGAGTAAACTCTGCCTACAATGCCCCAGCATTGCCTATACACAGGCTACAACAACGAAAATGTGGCTACACTTAGATGGGTCATGGACAAGCCCCATGATCTCCACTATGTTGTACTTGACAACTTTAACTGCTATGGGGCAATGCTGGATAGAGCCAGGGTCTACCAACACATCGTGCTTGATACTTAATCAAAACTCCCTATAAGTAACCACCAATAATTGATGCCAACAACGTTTGGGACACCTGTCCAAGCTTCTAGATTCTGCTTGCCCACCAAATACGAATTCCATCAAAAGCCCACTTGTCTTAGCGCAATGTTTTCCAATTGTCTTGTCCCTCAAGCCCGTTGCCACTTAGCATCCATGCCTAATCTTTTGGGCCTTCACCTATGCCACAGCTACTGCTTGTCAAAGGGATTGATGCCACCACCAATTTGGCATCACCAAGTCACCCTGCTGACCATGCCTTCCTCATGTCTTAAGGATGACATGGGTGCAAGGTGCCACCCCATGCAACCCATAGCATGCTTTAGAATCAAGCTGCTAACTGTAAGGACCCGAAATTTTTTTAAGCTTTTATATTAATATATAGGTTAATGAGTATAATTAAAGTGGAGTGTGTGAAAATTGATGTAATAACATGATTTGGGTTCAATGTGATATAACATGATAACACCGGTGCCTTGAACTTTGAAACTTTCCATCGGTTTGGCCTTGTAATGGTGTATTCTTCTACTTAAATAGGAACTCCACGAAGTCTAAAAACTTACTTTTTCGGGGCACCAAATGTGACTTCTATTTATTATTTTAGATCATGTTAAGCATTGTATCATGTCATTAATGAGAACAAAGGAAGTGAATCATATGACACATATTGAGATTGTACTTGGTGGATGAAAACGATGAAGTCTATGACTCTTGAGCACATTGCTACGATACGACCTGAACATTATGAGACACGTGACATACGTGAACATGGTACTAGACTCCTTCAAGAATACCATGAACTAGGATGCCTTCGGGAGTGCCAAGCAAGGCCATGAACTGGAATCCTTCAGAAGTGCCAGGAATGAACTGAAATGCCTTTGGGAGTGCCAAGAATGACTAAAATGCCTCCGAGAGTGCCAAGAATGATTTTCAACTGGAATTCTTTAAGAATGCCAGGAGTGACACTTTGAACATAACGAGAACAGATTGGTGACACACGTGATTCGTGGAATTGAATTGAATGGATTAAGGAACCATGGTACACAATAGAGTTATCTATGCTTTCTCTCAATCTAATACTGCTTCTGCTTACTCTATCTCTCTAAGTATTGCTATAAATGTTTGTATGGAGTATCATATCATGTCATATGCATGTAATACTTGTGTAGATTTTTCTACTCGGCTGTCAAGCTGAACCCTTCTTTCTTTTCAGATACAAACTTGAAGTGCTTAGCATGTATGGATTGACATGCATACTTTTGAAAGCTTCATTGAAGGAGTTACTTAACATCTTTATATTTTATTTTTCAAAAGGTTTATTGTAACCCGTACTTTATTTATTTTGATTCAAATGATGTAAACTACTTAACTTTCTTTTTGGTTTCGGAGGTGATGATCATTGGTTGAAGCGACCACTTTTGTAATTTATTTCAAACTTGTTTTACTCTACAATCTTCAATGGACCTTTTGGAAATTTTGGTGAGATTATGAGTCTTTACAAATGGTATATATATAATTTTATTATGTTGAAAATTGAGGGCGTGACAACTTACTATCAGAGCTCTAGATTGGAATACCTAGAGACCATGGGGAGACTTTTAGTCTCGTTGGGTTCAAACTCGTTGCATTTAGATATGACTTGTATGTGCTTGTGTGCATAACATGCATTGGCATTGTATACCACGTAAGTATGATGATATGTGAATGTTGACCCTTTGTTTAGGGATTCCTGATTGATATAGGCCTTGTGATGGCAATAGTTGTTTGATATTGGTAGTGTTGTTTTTGTTGTTGTAGAATTATGCCTCCGAGATGTGGGATAAGGTTGGGTGGACCTCAAGGCCGAGGTCGAGGCCGTTATTGTGAGATACCGTTAGAAGGTATTGTGAGTCAATAGAGGGAGGTTCCGCAGGCAGAGAAAGTTCATGAGGAAGTAGAACAAAATATTGAATAGCCAGTCGATTCGTGCGTGTTCACAAAGGAGTTTGTGGCGGCGCTAGGTGAGGCCAATAGGCTGAATCAAGCTACTAGAGCCCATCCTGGTGATTAGGTGATCAATGCTATGAGAGAATTTTGCCGTCTTAAACCTCCTCAATTCAGCAGAGAGGGTGGTGATTTTCTCGCGGCCAGCCTTTAGCTTTCCGAGATCCGTAAGCTGTTCAAGGCTTTGAGAATAGTGGAGGACGACTTTCGAGTTTCTATTATGGCATGTTGATCGGTCTCGAAATATGTCGTTGTTTAGGCCGTATTAGAGTTATTTTAAACTACTTGTGCTGTAATTTGGTTGAGTAAAAAGTGCATAGCAGCAAGTTGAGTATCGATCCACAGAGACAGAGGTGAATTACTTATTTCTTTTAATTGAATCCTATTCTTAACTTGTGAAGAAACGTAGGTTGATTTGTTGTGTGATTTTAAAACTAGAAATGAAAATACGAGTAATAAGTTTATTTGAAAAGTTCTGGGAAGAAGTATCTAAGGCTTGAATCCACTCCACCCTTTTGTAATGATATGATTGTTTCAATCTATGAATGTTCATTATTCAAATCCATTAAGCACTGTGCAGATAGTGAGTCTGTACTATGCTTGCCTAGGATATTCGTGTTATATCAACTAGCATAGATTATCTTAGCTTAGCACGAGTTGTCTTACCAGTATAACCCGTCTCTACGGCACGGATTATCTGACAGCACAACGCGTCTTACTGGGCATAATCTATCTTAGTTGGATTGCACGAATCAACGAGCTCTTGGTTGTATGTCGTAAAAATACGATAACAAATAATGGAAGAAGAAGATTTTCAGTTCTGTTTCATACAACATGGATTCGAATAATGAAAACAGGAAGTACTAATGAAACATATTCATTACACTAGGTTAGAGTTTCATCATCACCTTAGATAGAAGATTAGCCGGCCATAGAAGTAGATTCCATTGATATAGAAGCGTAAACCGGCATTACAATCAATCTGAATATAGCACTCACCTTCTGTCCCTCCTTGCTCTCTCCTATCTATCCCTGAATTCCTTCCCCAGGCGAAGGATATTCTATTACAAGTGGTCTGACAGAGAGAAAATCCAAGAAAATCAGAAATATCTATTAAAATTCAGACTGGACTATTTATAGACATTTCCATCGCCCTAAGCCATCCGGACGCCGAGACGGTCCATCCGGACGCCTGTGTGATAGAAAGATCCAGAGAGTGCAAAGTTTGGTCGTCCGGACGCCGGAGAGGTCCCGTCCGGACACCGGCTCCACCTGAAGTTTAGGGCTGACGTCACCGTAGCGATGTTGAGGCGGTGGTTCTGTCCGGACGCCTGATTTGTCCCGTCCGGATGCGGGTTAGGGCGGTTGTGAGATGTTGTGAGGTGGCGCCCGGTGATTGGAGGAGACATCCGTCCGGACGCGGCTAAGATCCGTCCGGACGCCTGAGTGAGGATTTCCGGCAGAGAAGTGTGTAAAGCCATGTTCGGACGGGGATCAGTGCTGCCCGGACGCCTATCCTTGTTTTTGTGCACTTTTCTCCTTCTTCTTTGGTTATCAGTTCGGGCTCCTGGAATCATACAAAACACACCAAATTAGTAATAAGAAGGCTCGTAAGACTGTAACAAAGGTAAATTGGGCGATGGTAATAGTCCATAATTATGTACTTATCACACCCCCAACTTACACTTTGCTAGTCCTCGAGCAAAGAAAAATTACTAACTTTTATTTAAAGACCAACTTTCGTATGGTTCATGATTTTACTTAGCATGTACAATAAGCCTTTTAAATCCCTAGGTGGCCCTAGTGGGACGACTGAAGTCTCGTGAGGGTTTCTAGAGATGGTACCCACAAACATCCTTGTAAATCCTGCAACCATTCTTGAGTTTTTAACATCTAAGCATATTTCTCAATTTCTGCCAGGTCATGTCAAGATAACATAGAATTTTGCACACTATAGTCGGATTTAGATTATTCATTATCACCAATACTCAAAAGTGTGTGTGTGTTCTGTCAAGCAATGTTTAGTAATCTTAAGTCAAAAATTCAAACCATCCAGGTTTCCATTCAGATCATGCTTCAACTTCAAAAACTCACCGGTTACTTACTCAACAATTAATTCTCTCAAAAACTAGCTTTGTCATTCAATGTTATCTCAGGTGGATGCGGTTTGGAGTTATATAAGGCATGCAAGATATCCGCAATCCACGACGCTCAAAAACGTATCATATGACTTGTGGTTTCAAGAATGGAATGTCAAATGCCATGAATAACCAATAAAACCACATTATGTTACTGCTTTTAAGACTGAGTCACGTTTCCCTAGGATCAAGAAGGACTTTAATTTTGGTTGTAATGTCGGGTGAGGATAGAGTGTTTAGGCAAGGTCAAGAAAGAATCATATCTTGAGATTTTAAGGGCTTTTGTTTCAGTGACACATGGCTTCATAATTTTTTTTCTTTTGGAAGCCCATTCTTGATTTTCCCAACTCATCTCAAACTTTTTCTTTTGAATGTTTTTCTTTTTCTTTTGTCAACCAATTCACACAACTCACAAGTTGTTTCTATGTATTTTCTTTGTTTCCAACTTTCCATGAGTTTTCAATTTTCCTTTTAGAACACCTATTCCCTTTCACAATTCATTTTCATTCACCTAGCCAATTCATTTGATATCAAGCCTTATATTCTCAAGATAATTTTTGGCCATGGAGTTTAACAAAGAACGATTAGTTTAGGCAATAGGCTCAAAGTGGCGGACTAGGGATAATTGTTTCATAAAGAATCAAACTGGCTCAATACAACAAAGATGGCCTTACGATCCTTTCCTAAGGCTTATGAGACCTAGCCTGTTATTTTGCAGCAACATTGTAGTTCCATTTTTTTATTCCAGCATTCAATCAATTAGGATGAAAATTTATGAGTGATTGTGTTGATATCCCTCCAAAGAAAGAATTGGCTCTAGGCTCACTAAGGGTTAGTTTCCACAATTGATCTTCAGGTTTCCAAAATGGTTCTTTTTCTTAGCTTTTACAGTTACAAACATGCAAGACAGATATTGGGTGCAAAGTACTGAGTATTGGCAACATGAGTAACCTAAAGCAGAAATAGTTTGTAGAATTCTTCAAGTATCACTAACATGCCCAACGAAAATTTAAAGAAAACATAACTATCATGCCGGAAGCTCAGGAAGATGGATGCAGGTTTTTTTTTTTTTAGCCGACCTATCCCCAAAATATAAATATCAACACCCCCCAACTTAAACCAAACAATGCCCTCATTGGCAAAGTAAGAAAATGAATAAGCATAGTAAAGAAGGGAGGATATAGTGTCACCTGATTGGGAAAAAATACCACAGGACAGAAAAGGGAGGAGTATAAGCTCCGTGCACAATGAAAAATGAGTACCTACAGGTTAGTCGGAAACAACAAAAGAAAACACAAAAAAAAGAAAGAAAAAGAGAAAAGGAAAACAAGAACATAGTCAAAGGTCATCTTCATCATCCTGCGGAGCCCGAGCCCCGGGATATGGTGGGTAAACAGGTGGTTGGTAGGGGGGCAAGGGTCGTTGGTTCAGAATGGCATGCAAATACTCATGCGTGTCGTAGGTGGTTTTCTCGAACCACTCCCAAAAACTATCGAGAGATGCTTGTTGGTAATTCTGACGTTGAATAATCTCATGATACTCAGCATATGTCAGATGCCAGGGTTCGCGGGGAGGTACAGGGAAGGAGGAAGAGCCTGGGGCTTGTGGTGTGGATTCATAAATGGGAGGCAGGGCATACACAGGTGGAGTATCGTGAGGATGTGTGTCATAACCTCCAGCCTCCTCTTCTTCTCTGTCATCGCCTGCCGGTCCCATGGGTGCAGCTGGGATGGCCCAACGGGCACGCTGGGCCCGGCAAGAGTTCACACTATTGCGCCAATCCTGAATTGTTAAGTGGCGCACCGAATCATCTCGTGGTTCCTCGGGAGGAATCTCAGAAGGTAGCTCGCCCGTAACAAGGGAGCCAGGGTCAGTGAGAATGTAAGTGATAAGGTGCACTAATGGCAATTTGGCTCTAGGGGATCCAGAATCAGTAAATCTCTTCATCTCATCGAGAAGAAGTCCAGGAAAGTCAACAGGCTCACCAATAAATATCGCATATAGAGTGCGGAGAACGTCCAGGCGACGCTCATCCTTGTGGCCTGTTTGAACAAAGTTACGAGTTAGGACTGAATCTACAAACCATAGGCCCGGGGGAAGCTCGACGTGTCGCACAAAGATGTTGCCCCCGGAGGAGCGAGCGCATAAAGCTACAGCGATGTCGGCTAGGGGGAAGTTGGCAACCCTAGGGGTGAATACAGGGTTGGTTCGATGAGTGGCCATGTTCAGTATTCGGGCCAAGGAGCACCGTGGTATGACCTGAGACTTCAGTAAACAGGGAGTCAGAATTGTCACGGCGAGTGATGTTTTGCCAGAAAAGCCGGACAAGACGCGGGTAAATGGGCCGGAAGGGCCCATAAAGAAATTGAGCGTGGCGTTGATTTAACTCCTTGATGCCCCAGAGGGCATCCTCATCGGTGGCAAGAAAATCATTCACGGGAAAAAGTGTCAGAATGTGGTAAGCTCGGTTAGCCCATTTGGGTTGGAGGAGTCCCGCATTTGGGGCTTCTTCCTCATCGACCCTTGGTTGCGGTTTCGGCATGTAAAAGGGTTGGTACCGGCCCTAGCGGTTTGACCGGCCGGCAAAAGTGTTTGTCGTTAAGGGTTGCCGGCCTCTGGTCAGTGGTTTAATTTCATAAAACTGAACTTATCCTCAAAATGTTTAAAAACGAGTATAGGGATAGTCCGGAGTATCGATCCATAGGGAAAAGAACGTTGTAATCAGAGAATACTCAAATTAGTGTTTTCGACGTTTCGGACGTCAACCTCAAAGTTTTGTTTGGTGCGGTTAAGCAATTATATCAACTAAAAGGAGGATTAAAACTAGATTAAGGAGTGGGGTTAAGTCTTAAAGTTTGGTTCATTCAAATCTTTTGTTGGTCTATCTCTTCTCCTTATAACTCAATCCAACTCCCGGTCCCGGGTTTTAGATCGGAAAATTCTTCGATGAAAATCAGGTTTTGAATTCTTAAAATGGTTTTGGCGGATCTTTCAAGTTTTAAGGAAATAGGATTAAAAGATGGAGGACATCGATCCAAGTATTAGATATACCAACTCTAAGGATGGCTATATCTAAGCAAGGACTTAACTCTTCATTTTTTATTTCAAAAGAAAAAGCTTAGAAAGATCCATCAATGGCATTAAAGTTTGGAGAAGATGGAGACCAACATGGTTTTTGATTGAACTTCACATTTTAACTTAACCCACACTAAATTAACTACTCATGCTTTGACATAAACATAATAGGATTGAAAGAAAACATAATGAAACAAGTTTATCTAAAGACAATAAGGAAGAACTAAGCAAAACTAGAAAGGAATCAGATATTAAAGCAATAAGAACAATATTTAAGGCAGAAATGTAAATAAACTTGATAACTTAAGTACTTCCAAGAGAATCCAAAGATTCAAAGGGGAAGAACACTTAAGAGAGGAAGAACTTGACAAGAATTGAAGAAATATTGAAGAACAAGACAAGAAATATGAAGAACGGTATAGAAATGGCTCTCAACAGTGAAAATTCTAAGTTATACGTTATATTGAAGTCTGGTGTAAAATGAAAACTGATTTCTGCTATAAAGGGAGACTACCCCTTATACAAGTCAAGAAATCTAACCTAATAAAATATCCTAACAGATTTCTATTGTTAAAATACCAAACTACCCTTAAAATGGCAATAAAAGAAGCTTCTAATTTCCTAAAATGACCCAGAGTTCGAGGCAAAATCGTCCGCACAGAATCTGATAAAACTGGGTCTCTATCGATAGGAGGATATCCCTATCGATAGAGAAGTCCTCTGGTATGAATTAGCCGAAACTTCTATCGATAGGAAGATATCCCTATCGATAGAGAAGTCCTCTGATCATCTTTGATTTAAGCCTTCTATCGATAGGAAGGGATCCTCTATCGATAGGGAAGTCGTCTGATCTTCTTTGATTGATCCTCCTATCGATAGGAGTGATCCCTATCGATAGGGAAGTCTTCTGATCTTCTTTGATTAAAGCCTTCTATCGATAGGAAGAGATACTCTATCGATAGAGGGCTTCTTTTTTCTGGTTCTTTGCTAGGGCTCTATCGATAGGGATAAACCTCTATCGATAGAGGGACTTTTGATTTCCAACCATCAGTTCTTCCTTCCTTGGTTCTTTGATCCGGACCCACTTTTGCTCCTCCCGAGCCTTCAATTGGTACTCCATCAGTATTGCCAATGGTTTCGAGGCCTTAATTCATGGTAGAATCTTTTGGCATTCATTCAGCGCTCGCAAACCTGAAAGGGTAGAAAAACAACTACGCGTGCAATTATCATTTAAATAGAAACATTTGCCTACGCATAATTGCCAAAATGAGCGTATTGAGCCACGTTATTATACAATATAGTGCGCTCATCACACCCCCCAACTTGAAGGTTGCTAGTCCCTAGCAACGCATCATACTTAACAACAGAAAAGAAAGATTTATTTCCCATGCAAGTCTAATTATCAACCATGCTTGATTTCGTTGTTTTCATGTGTACTCGGCGCATTTAGTAAGAATGAGCAATGTAAACACGCACAACCATTCATGAACTATAAGGAACAAGTGAGCTTTAGCAATCTATTAAGCAATGTTAACCAAAACGAGCCTTGATTCGAAATCTCTCAGTTTGCCCTCAAAACAAATTGTGAACTCTCATGAATTAAACTTTGCATCCCTAACTTGCGCGAATATACACACCGAAGATGTGGTTATGCATTCAAGGAATAAGCGCAATCACAATGAAAGTACTTTGGTATGCGTTGATGGATCATAACAATGTGATATAGGAATGCCAAGTGCTAAAAACATGTAACTACTCAAACATGCATCAAGATAGAATCCAAATTGTAATTAGAATCGATTAGGACTTCAAAAGCTTATAATATTCATGGTTTTTTTTTTCAAAGTTGAAGTACAAAAAGCGACACCGGCTGATATGTGGCTTAGGTAATCTACCCTTTGCCGGTGTTGTGAGACTCCCAATGTGCACCCGGTGCACCATACCTGAGAGATCTCTTCTGTCTGAACTTTGCTTAATGCCCCAAATTCTTCATCTTTTGACCCTTCTTCTTTTCATCACCCATTTAAACACTATCAAGACACCTCCTAACATCCGGTTTCCTAATTGTTTCGTGAAAAATTGGATGACTCGGACTTGGTTCGAAATTTGGATTACGGGACACTTTTGTGGTTCAATCATGCAAAGATAGCCTAATTTCCTTTTCTCCGTACATTATGGATTCCAAATTGATGCATGCAAGATGTTGAGCATGGCATGGATTTCATGTGAAGATTGAGTGCGGGATGCTTTTCAAATTAAATCTCCACTCTATATGATCAACTCACCTAATTTCACACTTAGCTCAAAGTGTTCCAAATAGTTCATGTTTATGTGTGTGAATTGATGCTCAATGACAAATACATCGCATGCATGCCTCTTGTACATATCCAAATTATCAAGCATAGGTTTCAACTCTACTTTCATGGGAAATGGAACAATAATTTAAAAAAAAAAAATGGGACTAAAATGACTCAATTAACACTAACATTGGACTAACCCTTCCCCCCAACTTGAAAATTGCATTGTCCTCAATGCAAGAAGACAACGCACCATTTAAGCATAAAAGAGGGACGAACATACCTGCGAGGTGGAATGTCAACCACCATATACCTCGACCAAGTTTGAGGATTTCTCGTCACGTGCACTGTTTGTCATTGGAAGGGCTTCCAAGGTGTACTCTTTCGGCTCCAACTTGTGGACCATAGCTAGTCACATAGGATCATCGCCAGAGCTTTGTTGGACTAACAACCGTAGCACATAGCTACACCCATGACTTTGGGCTCTTGAATGCCGCAATCACCCCGTACTTAGACCCAAACTACCAAGGCTGATGTGGTAGCGTGTACACCTTGCGAAGACTGAACCACCAACTACCTACTAAGAGCAAACATGACTTCATGGGACACAAATTCATTAGCGGGTTAGTCCATAAATGACAATAATGAAAATAAGCAATAAATCCACCAACTTCTTCACGCGAAGGACACGAGTACTACTTTTCTTCCTTGTCAAAGACTGTGTTTCCCTATTGTTGGAAGGACAGTATGCGTGGGGTTCAACAATATCTATAGAAGCAGCGCCATCATCTAATAGGCTACCACTCCCTTTGGAGGGGTCCCCCCAAATTCCTTACCCCTTCATTCCGCTTTGAAGCAATCTCCACGGAACTTGACACTAGAGCCGAAAGGGTTCAGACAGATTTCTCATTGTCCACGCGCCTGCCGTCAGACCCAACCTCAAGGTACTACATACGTAGCTTGACAAGGTGGCTATACCAGACCGTCGGATGCCGTTCGAGCACGGCAAACACTGGAGGTATCACATACTCCATGGATTTATAGTCTCCTAGACTTCAAATAAAGCTCACGGACCCAAAGGATTGGGGTCCACATGGTTCACATCGGACCCGTCATAGACCGGGTCTCTCAATTCCTCTATGGATTCCTCAGGATCAAATTTTTCAAAGTAAGGCTTCAACCGGTGACCATTCACCTTAAAAGTGGTTCCATTTTTGGGGTTCTCAAGTTCAACCGCTCTATGAGTGGAGACGGTTTTCACAATGTAGGGACCTCCCCACCGGGATCGCAATTTACCCGGAAACAAATGCAACCTAGAGTTGTACAGTAAGACCTTTTGGCCCGGGATGAACGTTTTCTGGACAATGTTCTTGTCGTGAAAGGCCTTAACCTTACACTTGTAAATGTGGGCATTGTCGTACGCATCCCGGCGTATTTCTTCAAGCTCATCCAATTGGAGCTTGCGGTGGGCACCGGCTTCGGGCATCCGGTAATTCAATTGTTTGATAGCCCAAAAAGCCTTGTGCTCCATTTCCACCGGTAAGTGGCAAGCTTTGCCATATACCAAGCGGTAGGGAGACATGCCCAACACAGTCTTGTAGGCAGTACGGTAAGCCCACAAAGCATCAATTAGTCTAAGAGACCAATCTTTGCGGTTTGGGTTCACCGTTTTCTCAAGGATGTGCTTGATCTCACGGTTGGCCAATTCAGCTTGGCCATTGGTCTGTGGGTGGTAAGCAGTGGAAACTTTGTGATTGATCCCATATTTCTTGACTAAGGCCTCCATAGGGCGATTGCAGAAGTGTGTGCCCTGATCACTAATTAGGGCTTTGGGCATCCCAAACCGGGAGAAGATGTTCTCCTTAAGGAATCGGACCACAACAGAGTGGTCATTGGTTCGGGTTGGAATGGCCTCCACCCATTTGGACACGTAGTCCACGGCTAACAGAATGTAAAGATTCCCAAAAGAATTGGGAAATGGACCCATGAAATCGATGCCCCAACAGTCAAAAACTTCAATTATCAAGATGGGTTGGAGGGGCATCATGTTACGCTGTGACAAGGCACCTAATTCTTGACAGCGCGGGCAAGCCTTGCAGAATTCAAAGGCATCCTTAAAGATGTGGGGCCAATAGAAGCCACACTGCAAAATTTTAGCAGCCGTCTTCTTAGAGGAAAAATGCCCGCCACATGCCTCGGTGTGGCAAAAGGTCAAGATTGACTTTTGTTCGTCATTGGGCACACACCGCCGGACAATTTGGTCCGGGCAGAATTTAAAAAGATAGGGATCATCGAAGACGAATCTCCTCACCTCAGCTAGGAATTTTCTCCTATCTTGAGGAGTCCAATGTGAAGGGAGTTGTCCCGTGGCCAAGTAATTGGCAATATCAGCATACCACCGGCAACTCGAAACGGCCAAGAGTTGTTCATCAGGGAAGGAGTCGGGAATGGGTATGTTAGAGGAATGATCCTCAAACTCGAGGCGAGACAAATGGTCCGCCACGACATTCTCAACCCCCTTCTTATCTTTTATGGTCAAGTCAAACTCTTGTAACAGAAGTACCCACCGAATGAGCCGAGCTTTGGCATCGGGCTTGGTGAGCAGATATTTAAGAGCTGCATGGTCGGTGTAGACTATTATAGGTGATCCGATGAGATAGGATCGAAACTTGTCTAAAGCAAAGACAACCGCCAACAGCTCTTTCTCAGTGGTTGTGTAATTCATTTGAGCATCGTTTAAAGTTTTGCTCGCATATGAGATTACACAGGGAACCTTGTCCCTCCGTTGGCCAAGCACAGTGCCTATAGCATAGTCACTGGCATCGCACATAAGCTCAAAGGGCAGGTTCCAATCTGGTGATCGCACGATTGGAGGAGTAGTGAGACTGATTTTTAGTTTTGAAAAAGCCTCCTCGCAATCGGGTGTCCACTCGAAAGGTGTGTCCTTCGTAAGTAGACGACACAACGGACGGGATATGGCGCTAAAGTTTTGGATAAAGCGCCGATAGAATCCAGCGTGTCCAAGGAAAGAACGGATATCCTTGACACACTTAGGGGTAGGTAACTTAGAGATGAGCTCTATTTTCGATTGGTCTACCTCAATCCCCCTCGAAGAGATGATGTGACCGAGGACAATTCCATGAGTGACCATGAAATGGCACTTCTCCCAATTTAAAACCAGGTTTTTCTCCTCACATCTCACAAGAACCCTCTCCAGATTCTCCAAACAAGACTCAAAGGAGTCTCCGAACACAGAAAAATCATCCATGAACACCTCTACAATTTTTTCTATCATGTCGCTAAAGATGCCCGTCATACACCGAGAGAAGGTGCCGGGGGCATTGCAAAGCCCGAAGGGCATGCGACGATAAGCAAAGGTGCCAAATGGGCATGTAAAAGTAGTCTTTTCTTGGTCTTCCAGAGAGACCTCTATCTGATTGTACCCCGAATACCCATCCAGGAAACAGTAGAAAGCATGACCAGCTACCCTTTCTAACATTTGATCAATGAAGGGGAGAGGGAAGTGGTCTTTCCGGGTACCGGCGTTGAGTTTCCTATAGTCTATACAGACGCGCCAACCGGTGACAACTCGAGTGGGAATTAACTCCCCACTCTCATTGGGCACAACAGTGACGCCAGACTTTTTGGGCACAACCTGGATGGGGCTGACCCATTTACTATCAGCTATTGGGTATATGATTCCCACATCCAGTAACTTCAGAACCTCATCTCTCACCACATCTCTCATGATCGGGTTCAAACGCCGTTGAGGTTGGCGAGAGGGCTTAATATCATCCTCTAGATAGATGCGGTGAGTACACAACAGTGGGCTGATCCCGTGAATATCAGCAATGGTCCACCCTAAAACAGATTTGTGGGCCCTCAGAATTTCCAATAAAGCAGCTTCTTGGGGATTGTCTAGACTGGATGAGATGACAACGGGGAAAGTTTCAGAATTCCCCAAGAAAGCATACTTCAAGGTAGATGGTAAACTTTTGAGCTCGGGCTTGGGTGGTATAACAGAAGATGGTAGAGCCCGAGCTGTCGGTGGTGGTAGTTTTTCAAAGTTGGGCACCCACTTCTCAGTACCCAACACCTCTTCTTCATTCATGAGGGAGTAAATGTACTCAACCTCGGGAGAGTCTAGGAATTCAATCTCTTCCACAGTAAGCATGGCCTCTAGGGGGTCGGAAAAGAGATGACAATCGACGTGCTCTTGAACAAGTGCGTCTATAACGCTCACATCGCGAATGTCATCATCATCCCCCATTTGGCTCCCAATGTTAAAAATGTTGAGCTCTAGGGTCATGTTCCCAAACATCATTTTAAGCAGCCCATTCCGACAATGGATCACTGCGTTGGATGTGGCCAAGAAAGGCCTTCCAAGTATAATGGGCGTTTGGGCTTGCAGATTGGACATGGGGCATGTATCAAGGACTATAAAGTCCACCGGGTACACAAAATTGTCCACTTGGACAAACACATCTTCTACCAAACCCCTCGGTACCCGGACACTACGGTCAGCTAATTGGAGGGTCACCGAGGTTGGTTTCATATCCCCCAACCCAAGTTGCTCATACACCGAGTATGGCAACAAATTCACACTAGCCCCCAAGTCCAGTAGGGCTTTCTCTACTACCTTCCCCCCAACTCTCACAGAAATTGTAGGACACCCGGGGTCCTTGTACTTTGGTGCAATGGGGGTTTGTATGATCGAACTCACTTGTTGAGTCAAGAACACCTTCTTTTGCACGTTGTGCTTGCGCTTGATTGTGCACAAGTCTTTCAGAAATTTGGCATATGAAGGTATTTGCTTGATTGCATCAAGCAACGGGATATTGATCTTAACTTGTTTGAACAGCTCGAATATCTCGCTGGAGTTCGTCAACTTGGGTAGAGGCCTCAATCTTTGTGGGAATGGGGCCGGCATTGGGCAAGTTGAGACCATGGGTTCTCCCATAGGAGCAGATGTGGAAGTGGAAATGGGGGAAGGTTGAGGTATCACACTCACGGGGTCATCATCTTGGGGTTGTGGAATAGGCACTTGAGGAGGAGTGGGGATTGTTTTCGGGAGAATGGTCTTATCGACCTCTTTCCCACTCCTCAAAGTGGTGATTGCTTTAGCTTGTTCCACATTTGAACCCAAAGGAGACTCGCCTTGTATAAAATGACCACCTTGGGGGTTTGCTTGAGGTTGGGCTGGAAATTTCTCTTTCTCGTGCTGCATGGTACCCAAAGTGGTGGTTAACTTAGTGAGTTGGGAGCGGATGTCCCCAATGGCCTGAGTGTTCTGTTCGTTGACATTTGCTTGTCCTTGCATGAACATTTGCAAGGTATCCTCCAAGCTTCGCCGGTTAGGCGGTTGGTAAGAGTTGGGACCCGTGGAGGGACCCGGAGGATTGTAGGAGTTTGGTGGATACCGCGGTGGTGCCGGCCCTTGAGTGTTTTGATGGGCCGGGTATTGTCCCTGAAATCCTGGGGGTGCTTGGGGTTGTGCACCCGCCTCATTGTTCCTCCAACTAAAGTTGGGATGATTTCTCAATCCCGGATGGTAGTTGTTATTGTTGAAGGGTACATTGGGAGGCTTTTGGCTTTGGTGAAGGGCGTGGACCTCAGCATGGTCCGGACCATGGAGTACCTCTTTGAAAGCAGGTTTGGTTGGACAAATATTGGTTGTGTGGTCCATGGTGTCACAGATAGCACAAGCCTCCCCGGGCTTTGAAACAGAAGAAACCTCGTTCACCCTATTAATCTCCAATTTCTCTAGTTTCCTAGAGAGGTGATCGAGGCGTTTGCTGATGTCATCCTCGTCCCTAGGCACATGTTTTCCCATGGTTCCATGATTAGTGGGGGGTTTGTAGGAGCGGTCATTGGGATCCGAATAATCCCATGATTGGTTATTCTCTGCTAGCTCATCTAGATAAGCCAAAGCCGCGGAGGCTCCTTGGTTCAGAAATTCCCCACTTGTCATGAGGTTGATAAATTGGCGATTGCGGACTGAGATGGCTTCGTAAAAGAATGCCACAATCTGCCAATCCTCATACCCATGATGAGGGACAGCGAGGAGACGCTCCTTGTATCTCTCCCAACATGAACAAAAAGATTCGTTGGGTATTTCCTCGAAGTTCTGAATCTTCTTCTTTAAGGTGGTGGTACGGTGGAGTGGGAACCATTTTTTATGGAACTCCACCTGCATCTCCACCCAACTTGTCACCGAATTGGCTCTCAAGGAGAGAAACCATCGCTTGGCCTTCTCCTTGAGAGAAAAGGGAAAGAGCTTAAGACGTGCCGACTCCAGATGGGCGGTCACGTTGGTGAAAGTGTTCACCACCTCCTCAAATTCTTTAATATGGACATAGCAGTTCTCCGATTCCATCCCATAGAAGGTTGGTAACATGCCAAGCATGTTAGGCTTGACATGGAATTGTTGTCCTTCGGGAGTATCGGTGGGAAAGCGTATGCAAGAGGTGGTGGTGGTGTGAGTGGGGTGCAAGTAGTCCCGTATGGTGCGACCCATGGGTGCATCATTTTCATCACGGTGTTCGGCCATTGGATTGAAGGGAAGATTGTCTTGGCGAATTAGCCGATTTGTCGCGTCACGAGTGTGAACACTCATACACCAAAGACAGTCTCCGAATCAATCAAGTGTGAGTAAAAAGAAGAAAAGAAAAATAAAATCTGCAAATTACACGTCCCTTTGGCTTGCGTTACACCTTAGGTTTACCAAAATGGGTAGGTTAAAGGTTTCCGCCAAAGAAACTTGCACTTTGCAAAAATCTGCGATTATCTAAAAACAACTATTCAATTCCCCGGCAACGGCGCCAAAAACTTGACCGACCGGCAAAAGTGTTTGTCGTTAAGGGTTGCCGGCCTCTGGTCAGTGGTTCAATTTCATAAAACTGAACTTATCCTCAAAATGTTTAAAAACGAGTATAGGGATAGTCCGGAGTATCGATCCACAGGGAAAAGAACGTTGTAATCTGAGAATACGCAAATTAGTGTTTTCGACATTTCGGACGTCAACCTCAAAGTTTTGTTTGGTGCGGTTAAGCAATTATATCAACTAAAAGGAGGATTAAAACTAGATTAAGGAGTGGGGTTAAGTCTTAAAGTTTGGTTCATTCAAATCTTTTGTTGGTCTATCTCTTCTCCTTATAACTCAATCCAACTCCCGGTCCCGGGTTTTAGATCGGAAAATACTTCGATGAAAATCAGGTTTTGAATTCTTAAAATGGTTTTGACGGATCTTTCAAGTTTTAAGGAAATAGGATTAAAAGATGGAGGACATCGATCCAAGTATTAGATATACCAACTCTAAGGATGGCTATATCTAAGCAAGGACTTAACTCTTCATTTTTTATTTCAAAAGAAAAAGCTTAGAAAGATCCATCAATGGCATTAAAGTTTGGAGAAGATGGAGACCAACATGGTTTTTGATTGAACTTCACATTTTAACTTAACCCACACTAAATTAACTACTCATGCTTTGACATAAACATAATAGGATTGAAAGAAAACATAATGAAACAAGTTTATCTAAAGACAATAAGGAAGAACTAAGCAAAACTAGAAAGGAATCAGATATTAAAGCAATAAGAACAATATTTAAGGCAGAAATGTAAATAAACTTGATAACTTAAGTACTTCCAAGAGAATCCAAAGATTCAAAGGGGAAGAACACTTAAGAGAGGAAGAACTTGACAAGAATTGAAGAAATATTGAAGAACAAGACAAGAAATATGAAGAACGGTATAGAAATGGCTCTCAACAGTGAAAATTCTAAGTTATACGTTATATTGAAGTCTGGTGTAAAATGAAAACTGATTTCTGCTATAAAGGGAGACTACCCCTTATACAAGTCAAGAAATCTAACCTAATAAAATATCCTAACAGATTTCTATTGTTAAAATACCAAACTACCCTTAAAATGGCAATAAAAGAAGCTTCTAATTTCCTAAAATGACCCAGAGTTCGAGGCAAAATCGTCCGCACAGAATCTGATAAAATGGGTCTCTATCGATAGGAGGATATCCCTATCGATAGAGAAGTCCTCTGGTATGAATTAGCCGAAACTTCTATCGATAGGAAGATATCCCTATCGATAGAGAAGTCCTCTGATCATCTTTGATTTAAGCCTTCTATCGATAGGAAGGGATCCTCTATCGATAGGGAAGTCGTCTGATCTTCTTTGATTGATCCTCCTATCGATAGGAGTGATCCCTATCGATAGGGAAGTCTTCTGATCTTCTTTGATTAAATCCTTCTATCGATAGGAAGAGATACTCTATCGATAGAGGGCTTCTTTTTCCTGGTTCTTTGCTAGGGCTCTATCGATAGGGATAAACCTCTATCGATAGAGGGACTTTTGATTTCCAACCATCAGTTCTTCCTTCCTTGGTTCTTTGATCCGGACCCACTTTTGCTCCTCCCGAGCCTTCAATTGGTACTCCATCAGTATTGCCAATGGTTTCGAGGCCTTAATTCATGGTAGAATCTTTTGGCATTCATTCAGCGCTCGCAAACCTGAAAGGGTAGAAAAACAACTACGCGTGCAATTATCATTTAAATAGAAACATTTGCCTACGCATAATTGCCAAAATGAGCGTATTGAGCCACGTTATTATACAATATAGTGCGCTCATCACGGTTTGTGACCTAGTGAGCCGGGAAGGTCCCGGCTCGTTAGTGGTTTGGTCACGGTCCAAAGTGCTAGCACGATGAGATCCGGAACCACCGGTGAGGCGACGGAGTTGACGAAACATGACTTAATAGAACACGCAAAACAAATGAATAACACGAAAAAGAAAGCAAGAGACTACCGGAAAATGTCGCCAGAAATGAACGGGATCCGTGCAAACGTAGCTTGTTCAAGGTAGATTCCAAATATGGTAGCTGGAGATGCGGGAGATCGCCCGTTTGTCGTAGATCTGAGTTGGAAGCCGAAGTGAACTCGTCGGATTTCAAGGAATGTGAGAAACTCCGTCCGGACGCTGTAAGGACCGGAAAATTTTTGCCTTTTAATTAATTATTATCGGAATATGTGTTTAATTTATTTTACGTAATTCGAAACTTTTAGTGGTGGGGCTTAGACCCGGGGCTTTTATTTGATATGCACGCGTACATGAAACCATTGGGCTTTATTTGGGGGAACCATTTAGGGGGTTTAAAATCAGATTTTAGAGGGGGAGGAGGAGGCCCAACCTTCACTTGTTGATTTCCCTTTCTCTCTCTACAATGCTCTCCCTTCTCTCTACCATATCACAAGTGTTCTTGCTCCATTATCAAATTCCTTCGAGATAGTGTGGGATGGCATCGTGGTTAACAAGTATCCGGAGGTGGATCGTGGATTTGAAGCTCGGGAAAGGGGGATTGAAGTGCTTGAAGCCATTGGAGGTTAGGGCTCAACCAAGCTCCATCAAATCCATCTCCAAGATCATGAGGTAGGGGGTTTTCACCTATTATATGTGTGTATAACATGTTTTGGACATACATTTGTGTTTGGGGTTGATTTTTGGATGTTTGAAGGCAAGAGGCGATTTCTGCGATTTCTGGGTTCGCGACGCCAGAAGCAAATGGTATCGATACCCTTTCCAGAGGTATCGATACTAAACAGTCTGGAACGAATTATGCCCTCCGTAAGTAAATTGTATCGATACCCTTTACAGAGGTATCTATACTAAACAGTCTGGAATGAATTGTGCACTCCGTAAGTAGATAGTATCGATACCCTTTTGAGAGGTATCGATACCTAGGGCTTAAACCGCCCTTTTTAGCATTTTCCACATTGGGTGTTAGTCCCTTTACTTCACTTATAGATGTTCATACTTGGTGTTCCTTATTCGATCGTACTTTATCATGAGAGTTTCATACGATGATAGGACGAAACGAGAGTCGGGCATGGGCGGTGTTTAAACCAACTAGATGAAAGTTAAGTTGGGGATTTTAATAAGAATCCATGATTTTCTGTTAGATTTTATGAGATCAGTGGATAATACCAGAATTGAATACGAACCACAATTTCGACTTATGGCATGAACTCTTTGGAAACATAATCGAGAATACACGATATTTTGTAGGCGGTGGAAGTCGGATTGAGTAGTGAAGCGTGACCTAATAATGGGGTTACCCGGTGTCGGTATCGTTAACCTTGGTAGGAAGCGAGTTGAGTTGAGGAGTAAGACCTTGTATAGAGGTGACCTTTGTTGAGATTGCTATCATTCTATATCTCTCGTATGAGAACCGTCTGTCTACCCTTGGACTGAGACTTTGCTTGAGAGGAGTCCTTATGTTGATCGTGTTTCATGTCTTGTGGTGAGAAGATTGAGTTTGCGGCTCTTTCTCCTTGAGTTTATCGTTAATGTCATCGGTTCAAGAGATAGTCCGATCGACTTTAGTGTGGTAAGATGTTCCCTTGTCCGTTAAGAAGAATTTAGGTCTCACCTATTGTGAGGCATTCTGTAGTGTTTGGTTGAGTTAGAATGTGGAGTGGGGATCTCCTTATGTGTGAGATGCATTGTTCGTCTTGTTTGATGTGTATGTGAGTATAAGAGGTGTTCCTATAGAACAACTTTGACCATGAGACGAGTTATGAGAGTTTGGCATGGATGTGATGTGGGCTTGTTAGTCCTGATGTGTTAGTGCTACCGTATAGTCATTGGTCTAGACTTCAGTAGATTGTTTCTCTTATCACTGGAATATATCACTATTTTAATAGCATAGACTATGAGTTGTCTTTTCTTACCAATTATGGAACTACATGGGACTTTGAGACTTGTTTCGATTGATTGAATGGGGGACATGTGTATGATACGTTAGGTATTGATGAGACTTAGAATGTGATCTATTGATATACGTTGACACGTGAAATGATGACAAGACATTGTCCAATGTACTAGACTCCTTCGGGAATGCTAGGAATGAACTAGACTCCTTCGGGAATGCTAGGAATGTACTAGACTCCTTCGGGAATACTAGGAATGTACTAGACTCCTTCGGGAATGCTAGGAATGTACTGGTTCCATTTGGAATATGCCAGGAATGTATAAACTTGACAATGATAATTCGATGAAACATGCGAGCTATGTGATGTGATAAAGTGTTTGACAGGTGAATGACCTGTGTTAAAGGATGATTACGGCACTACTCTATTATTTCCTTTGTGTCATGTATATGATCATACCTATGTGGTATTACTTGGTCCAGCATTCTCTAGGACCGTGTTAAGGGAATGGACGAGATCCTTGGCTTGTGTTACAGACGTACTTAGAAGATGTATCATGATATTGCGACCACATTCGAGAGATGAACGATACGATAATGAGTGATGACATGTTGGTAATGGAAACAAGAATTTAAGAACTAGACATATGACTTATGGATAGATGATAGTGTCATGGGTGAACACACTGAGTACGTATCATTTGATATAGTTTCTTGAGATTAGACTTGTTATCATATAGTATTTGTGTTGCATGCCAGCTCATATTATATATTAATAATATTGGTGTAGAATTTCCTACTGGGCTGTATAGCTCACCCTACCCCTTTCAGGTACCCTCTCGGATGTTTAGCATGGAGTGTTTGAAGTGCATGGATGATGCATCATTCTGGGAAGCTACATTGCTGGATTTCATGTAGAGTCTTGTAAACGTTTTGAAAGATTTTATAAAATTTATGTGCTCAATTCTGTTGTTATGACCAAATAATGTATCTTTGAATAGTTGGATATAATCGGGCTAGGTTATGGCCACTTTGAGCTAAAATACATGTTTGAAATTCTAGTAAATGGTTGGTTATGAATGAAATCTTTTGGGCTTATTGGTGAGAATCGTGAGGTTTTCTTAAAGGATATGTACTACTTATATGTTTGAAATTGAGGTCGTGACAGACGCCACCTATTCGTGCTTGTACAGGAACCGGACGCGATGTACGGATGAAGGATGGAGATGGATGTGAGAGTGGGGTGGGGGGTGAATTTCTGGGGTTTTAGGGAGAGAGAGAGACGAAGTAGAGAGAGAGAGAGAGGGCTGGAAATGAAAGAAAACCGATGGGCGCGGTTTAAATAGGGAAGGGGGCGTCCGGACGGAAGTCACGGCCGTCCGGACGGCTAGCCCAGAAAATTTTCCAAAGGGTATGAGAAAATGGCGTCCGGACGGGAGTGACGGCCGTCCGGACGGGCAGCTGGGAAAAAATTCCAGAGAGAGGGTTTAAACGGCGTCTGGACGGATGGCCTATTTTTACTGCATTTTTGACATGACATTTTCGCGTGCGAGTGTATTATCCAAGCGACATTTTACAGAGTTCCTGAACAAGGAACAAAGAAGACACAAAATAAAAGAAAAATTGGGTTGCCTCCCAATGAGCGCTAAGTTTAATGTCTTCAGCCAGACACACTGAGGAGATCTTTTCAAGCATAGATAGGGTCCACCAAGATGAATGATTCAATGGTGGCACCGTCATGGAACATTTCACTAATACCCTCCACACATGGCTTTAGTTGTTAACCGTTGATTGTAAAAGTATTGCCAATGCGTGGATCGCGAATCTGGACTGCTCTATGGGGGAAGACTTGGGTGACCTCGTAGGGTCCTTCCCATTTAGAACGTAATTTTCCAGAGAACAATTTTAAGACGGGCATTGAAAAGCCACACCTTAGAGCCAGGGTTGAAAGTCTTACGTAGGATGTGCTTATCATGAAAGGATTTAGTCCTTTCCTTATAGATGTGTGCACTATCGTAAGATTCATTTCGCATTTTTTCCAGCTCGTTGAGTTGGAGACGCCGGTGTGAGCCGGCGGCTTCCATGTCAAAGTTGAATTGTTTAATTGCCCATAGAGCTCTGTGTTCTAATTCAACTGGGAGGTGACATGCTTTGCCAAAAACCAATCGATAAGGAGACATGCCGATTGGTGTTTTATATGTTGTGCGGTAGGCCCATAAAGCTTCATTAAGTCTTAATGACCAATCTTTTCGATCGGGCCGTACCGTTTTTTCCAAAGTTCGCTTGATTTTCTCTATTTGAGGCTTCAACCTGTCCACTCGTTTGAGGATGATAAGGTGTAGAAACCTTATGTGTAATAGAATATTTGCGCACGAGGGAAGCGAAATGTTTATTCAAGAAATGGGTGCCGTTATCGCTTATAATAGCCCGTGGGTAACCAAACCTTGGGAAAATATGATCTTGGAGAAATTTTACCACAATTTTGTGGTCATTGGTTCGGGTGGCAACTGCTTCAACCCATTTAGTGACATAGTCAACAACGACTAGGATATACTCATGCCCTTTTGAAGATGGAAAAGGTCCCATAAAGTCGATACCCCACACATCAAACATTCCTACTATCAGGATAGGTGCTAGGGGCATCATATTTCGTCGTGACATGTTGCCAGTTTTCTGACATTGTGGACAAGATTGAAAAAAAGTATGAGCATCTTTAAAGAGGGAGGGCCAGTAGAATCCACACTCAAGTACCTTAGCAGCTGGTCTTTTACCACCAAAGTGGCCGCCACATTCGAGGGTATGGCAAAAAGTGAGAATACTGTGGTGTTCATCTGCTGCAACACATCTTCTAATTACTTGGTCAGAACATAGCTTGAATAGCTCCGGATCTTCCCAAAAGTACTTGTTCATTTCGGAGAAGAATCGGTCCTTATCAGTCCTCGACCAATGAGTAGGTATTTCACCCATGGCCAGATAGTTGACAATATGAGCGTACCATGGTTGGGGGACATGTGAAACCTGGAATATTTGTTCATCGGGGAATGTAGTTGGGAATTGAGCAGTATGACAACTAGAGTCGACAAGTAGTCGAGAAAGGTGATCCGCGACTGAATTTTCAGAACCTTTCTTGTCCCGGATCTCAAGGTCGAATTCTTGGAGAAGTAAGATCCACCAAATTAGTCGTGGCTTCGTGTCTTTTTTAGCAAGCAAGTGTTTGAGGGCAGCATGATCAGTATATATGACGACTTTGGAGCCCAGCAAGTAAGACCGAAACTTATCTAAAGAGAATACTACCGCAAGCAATTCTTTTTCAGTAGTAGTGTAGTTCAGTTGTGCATCTAAAAGAGTTTTACTTGCATAGTGGATAGCATGTGGGATACGACCAACCCGTTGTCCTAAGACAACACCAACAGCATAATCTGATGCATCACACATTATTTCAAACGGGATGGTCCAATTGGGTGGCTGGATAATCAGGGTAGTGGTAAGAGATTCTCGAAGAATCTCGAATGCTCTCATACATGTTTCATCGAAGACCAAAGGAGTATCCTTGGCGAGCAAATCGCACAATGGTTTGGAAATTCTGGAGAAGTCTTTGATGAATCGCCGATAAAAATCGGCGTGTCCAAGGAAGGACCGAATTTGTTTCACGGTCATTGGGGGAGGAAGTCTAGAAATTAAGTTGACTTTAGCTTGATCGACTTCAATCCCTCTTTTGGACACCACGTGTCCTAAAACAATCCCCTCTTGAACCATAAAATGACTTTTCTCCCAACTTAGCACAAGGTGAGACTCAATACAACGTTGTAAGACTAGGGAGAGATTGTGAAGGCATGATTCAAAGGATGGGCCAAAAACAGAGAAATCATCCATGAAAATTTCTAGAAATTTCTCTACCATGTCCGAAAAGATCGCCATCATGCAACGTTGGAACGTTGCTGGTGCATTGCACAAGCCAAAGGGCATGCGACGATAGGCATATGTTCCGTACGGGGTAGGTAAAGGTGGTCTTCTCTTGATCATTCAGATCGACAGGAACTTGATTATATCCGGAATATCCATCCAGACAACAGTAATATTCTTGTCCTGCCAATCTCTCAAGGATCTGGTCAATGAAGGGTAGAGGGAAGTGATCTTTTCTGGTGATAGAGTTCAATTTACGATAATCAATACACACACGCCAACCAGTTGTTGTGCGTGTGGTGACCAGTTCCCCTTCCTCTGTTTCTACCACAATGATGCCAGTTTTTTTAGGCACCACCTGGGTAGGGCTTACCCATTTGCTATCAGAAATTGGGTAGATGATTCCAGCATCCAGTAGTTTGATTACTTCTTTCATGACCACTTCTTTCATATTGGGATTTAATCTCCTCTGTGATTCTCGAGTGGGTTTGGCATCATCCTCACAATGAATGCGGTGCATACACACAGAAGGGTCAATTCCTTTTAAGTCAGCCACTGACCATCCAATTGCAGTTTTATGTGTTTGGAGAAAATCAAGAAGTTGATTTTCTTGTGCAATTGAGAGGTGTGCCGAGATAATGACAGGTAGGGTATCATGTGGTCCTAGGAAAGCATATTTGAGTGATGTCGGGAGTGGTTTAAGTTCAAGTTTAGGTGGGACATGAATTGAAAGAGGTGCTGGAACACTTGACAGGGAAGGTAAAGACTCAAATCTGGCTTGCCATATCGGAGATGATTTCTCAAGTAGGCAACTGACTTCATCGACTGTTCTGTCAATGTTGTAGTCATCATACCCAAAATGAGCCAGGCATGCAGCCAAAGGGTCTGGAGTAAGAATATAGGGGCCAGCATCCTCGACGAGGTCTTCAATAAGGTCGATCGCAAAACAGTCCTCATTGGGTAAGGTAGGGCATTGAGATGAACTGAAGACATTTAACTTGACATTCATGTTACCAAAGGATAGTTCCATCACCCCAGTCCGACAATTAATACAAGCCATGGCTGTAGCCAAAAATGGCCGGCCTAGGATGATTGGAGTTTGTCGCTTGTGGTTGTGTACAGGCTCGGTATCAAGAATGATAAAGTCAACTGGGTAAATAAATTTATCTACCTTGACCAATATATCTTTAATCTCACCACGGGGCACTCGGATAGATCTGTCTGCCAACTGAAGGGTCACTGGCGTAGGTTGCAATTCACCCAACCCAAATTGTTCATAGATTGAGTAGGGCATTAAGTTGACGCTTGCGCCAAGATCTAACAATGTCCGGTCAATATGATGTTGTCCAATGACACAAGAAATGGTGGGCTGGCCAGGATCTTGTACTTTTTGCGGAGTGGCCATTTGTAAAACAGAACTCACCTGTTCGGTGAGAAGAATCTTTTTCGAGACATGGGTTTGGCGCTTGCGTTTTTGGGTACAAAGATCTTTAAGAAATTTGGCATATGACAGAACTTGTTTGATTGCATCTAAGAGAGGGAGGTTGATTTTAACTTGTTTAAATACCTCCAACATCTCTTCCGTGGAGGCGCCTTTTTTTGAAAATGGTAGTGGAGAACGTAGGGCACTAGGGAATGGTACGGGTCTTGGTAGAGATTGCTGTGGTGGTGTAGATGACTGTGGAGGATTGTCTGCCAGTTCTGGGTGAGGTGCAGGAGCCACATATGCTTTGGTTTTAGCACTATTTGGGAGAGGTTGAGAGTCAATCTCTCGCTCGCTGCGTAAGGTTATGACAGCCTTTGCTTGTTCATGGTGTGGATCTAAACTAGGCGATTGGTCTACCACATATTGTCCCTTGGGGTTGTTGATTACCTGACTAGGTAGTCTACCTTCCTCTCTTCGGTTAAGTGTGTTAGCCAATTGACCCATTTGAGTTTCTAGCCGTGATATAGATTGAGAATGGGAATGGACTAGTTGGGTTGTGGCTTCAATGGAAGAAGTCTTAGTATGTAATTCTTGGAGGGCTTTTAATACTTCTTCCTCAAAATTATGATTTCTTGGAGGTGGGGCAGTGTTCTGATTTTGGTAATTTTGGTAGGGACGATAGGCTGGTGGATTGAAAGTATTAGAATAATTAGGCCTAGATGGTCCGGGTAAAGAATTACCTTGAGGCTGGGGTTTCCATGAGAAGTTTGGGTGATTACGCCATCCCGGGTTATAAGTATTAGAATATGTGTCGTTGCCGGGTTTGGTGTATTCTTGGGCAGCGTTTACTTGTTCTTGCACAAAATCAGGGTAATGGGGTGCAAGATGACAGTCACCTACAAAATGAGTCGTACTAGAGCATAAGGCACATGTGTCAATAGAGTTTATCGGTTGCTGAGACTGTAGTCCACTAGAAAGTAGTTGGTCAAGTTTTTGAGTAAGAGTGGCCACTTGGGAAGTGAGGCGGTGAGTGTTATTTGACGGTTGAATTTCATACCCCCCTCGTTTGCTGGTACAGGTGGTGCTTCCCTTACTATTACGAAGGCCTGAGGCATGATGTTGAGAAGTTTCAGCCATATTCTCGAAAAGTTGCCATGCCTCATCAGCACCTTTTAACATGAATGCACCTCCACTTGAGGCGTCTACCATTTGTCTGTTAGGAATTGACAGTCCATCATAGAAAGTATGGACTAGTTGCCATTTAGGGATTTGATGGTGAGGACATCTTCTAAGCAGGTCTTTAAGTCTTTCCCATGTTTCATGAAATTGTTCACCATCAAATTGAGTAAATTGGTTAATAGCTCGCCTATACTGTTGGGTTTTACCCATGGAAAAATATTTCTTGAGGAATTCTCCTCTCAATTGTTCCCAGGTAAAGATAGTACGGGGAGGTTGCGTGGTGAGCCAATGGGATGCCTTATCTTTGAGAGAGAATGGAAATAAGATAAGTTTAAGGGCATCACTACTGAAATCATTAATCCGTACCGTAATATGAAGGTAACATGCCAATTGTACTTGGTTTGTTTCATAATTCCGAGCTGTGACATTTGGCAGAAAAATACAAGGGGATTCATAATCAGCAGGAGCAAAGTATTGTTGCAATGGGGGTGCTGGTGGCTGTAGATTCTCGGGTAAAGCTTGATTGGCAGCCATGTTAGCCATGGATATGTCAGACACACGAGTGGGGTCTGTTATAATTGAAGCCCGAATGGCTCCGAGTGTGCGTTCTATTTCGGGATCAGCCGATTGAATATCAAGAGTCAATGACCGGCGTCCACTCATGCAAAGTAATGAGTATTACTACTAAGAAGAAGCCTATCAATGATTTGCCGAAATAACACAACTTACAGTGATGTAATGATATCGCTTTAGTTCTTCAACACTGACTTGCACCTGGTTGTGTTCTGAATTGAGTGCTTTCGTTCTGGCAAATACACTTATAGAGCTAAAACAGACAAGAAGAGGTCAAACTAAGAACAAAATCAATTAAAAGAGTAACAACTAATTTAACCGTGTCCCCGGCAACGGCGCCAAAAATCCGTGATCGGTCTCGAAATATGTCGTTGTTTAGGCCGTATCAGAGTTATTTTAAACTACTTGTGCTGTAATTTGGTTGGGTAAAAAGTGCATAGCAGCAAGTTGAGTATCGATCCACAGAGACAGAGGTGAATTAGTTATTTCTTTTAATTGAATCCTATTCTTAACTTGTGAAGAAACGTAGGTTGATTTGTTGTGTGATTTTAAAACTAAAAATGAAAATACGAGTAATAAGTTTATTTGAAAATTTCTGGGAACAAGTATCTAAGGCTTGAATCCACTCCACCCTTTTATAATGACATGATTGTTTCAATCTATGAATGTTCATTATTCGAATCCGTTAAGCACTATGCAGATAGTGAGTCTGTACTATGCTTGCCTAGGATATTCGTGTTATATCAACTAGCATAGATTATCTTAGCTTAGCACGAGTTGTCTTATCAGTATAACCCGTCTCTACGGCACGGATTATCTGACAGCACAACGCGTCTTACTGGGCATAAACTATCTTAGTTGGATTGCACGAATCAATGAGCTCTTGGTTGTATGTCGTAAAAATACGATAACAAATAATGGAAGAAGAAGATTTTCAGTTCTGTTTCATACAACATGGATTCGAATAATGAAAACAGGAAGTACTAATGAAACATATTCATTACACTAGGTTAGAGTTTCATCATCACCTTAGATAGAAGATTAGCCGGCCATAGAAGTAGATTCCATTGATGTAGAAGCGTATAACCGGCATTACAATCGATCTGAATATAGCACTCACCTTCTGTCCCTCCCTTTCTCTCTCCTATCTATCCCTAAATTCCTTCCCCAGGCGAAGGATATTCTATTACAAGTGGTCTGACAGAGAGAAAATCCAAGAAAATCCGATATATCTATTAAAATTCGGACTGGACTATTTATAGACATTTCCACCGCCCTAAGCCGTCCGGACGTCGAGACGGTCCGTCCGGACGCTTGTGTGACAGAAAGATCCAGAGAGTGCAAAGTTTGGCCGTCCGGACGCCGGAGAGGTCCCGTCCAGATGCCGGCGCCGCCTGAAGTTTAGGGCTGACGTCACCGTAGCGATGTTGAGGCGGTGGTTCCGTCCGGATGCCTGATGGGTCCCGTCCGGACGCGGGTTAGGGCGGTTGTGAGATGTTGTGAGGTGGCGCCCGGTGATTGGAGGAGACATCCGTCCGGACGCGGCTAAGATCCGTCCGGACGCCTGAGTGAGGATTTTCGGCAGAGAAGTGTGTAAAGCCATGTCCGGGCGAGGATTAGTGCCGCCCGGATGCCTATCCTTGTTTTTGTGCACTTTTCTCCTTATTCTTTGGTTATCAGTTCGGGCTCCTAGAATCATACAAAACACACCAAATTAGTAATAACAAGGCTCGTAAGACTGTAACAAAGGTAAATTGGGCAATGGTAATAGTCCATAATTATGTACTTATCACATGTCAATTGACTGGGGAAGCAGACGAATGGTGGGAGTCAATCCTTGAAGTAAGGAAGGATGTGCGAAGGGCCACTAGACATATGGCAAGACTTGATGAACCGGACGTTGAAACATGACTTGAGCTCACTTTGAGGTTCTTTTTGAGAATCAGTATTTTCTGGAATCCTATCGTGAGCAGTTGCATATCCAGTTTGAGAGGCTAGAGCAGGGAAATATGACAATGTCGGATATGCTATAAAGTTTCAAAACTTATCCACCGGAGCTAGTGACTTTGGAAGATCATAAGTGTCGTTGTTTTGAGAGAGGTCTTCACTCATCTGTGAGGAGGCTCGTCATGAGCCAGCACAAGATGAATTTTGATGAAATTATCGAGTGTGCTAGGAGTGTGGAGTTGCCCAAGGAAGCACAACGAGGTTCTAGAGTTTGGGAACCAAGACAGTCAGGTGTTATGTAAAATTTGTCATCTTTAGGGAGCTTTGAGAGTTAGGGGCGCAAGTGACAGAGAGATCAATTTCTATCTCCACAGGGCCATTCGAATCTTAGGCCACCTATTTTCTCTGATTCTACGAGTAACACTTCGAGACCACCTGTTGTGTGCCATTGGTGCAACCAACTTGGCCATGTCTGTAATCAGTGTACGGTGCAGCTTTGTTACTCTTGTGGCCAGCCAAGTCATTTGGCTACGAATTGTCCCCAGGGGATGGGCGCACATAGTGAGGCCAGATCTGTACAGCAGTTAGGACAAGACCGTGGACAGCAACAACAACAGCAACAGTTTAGGGGTACTCAGAGGTAGCACCAGCCCCACTTCCGTCAGACTACTTCAGTTCAGGGTTCCCATGTTAACAAGGGTGTGATTTCGTCGGCACCTACATCGGGTTCAAGACAACGAGGTGGCTATGCGCAGGCTCAGCATACCCAAGGAAGGGTTTTCAATATCATGTCTACTGCTGCACTATCTTCTTCACAGACTCAGGAGGCTTCAGTTGTGAGGGGTACATTCTTATTGTTTAACTATTTTGCTGCTAGAGTTTTATTTGATTCTAGAGCATCGCATTCTTTCATTGTTGCATCACTTGTGTGTGCCTTCGAGCTAGAGACCAATAGTCTTAAGTCACCTTTGTTTGTTGAGACTCCTCTTGGAGGTAGGTCTCCATTTCGCCGTATTTGTAGAGCTTCTGAGTTTGTCATCCTTGACTGTTGTTTCACCTTTGACTTCATCGCTTTGGACATGTCTTGATGTCATTCTGGCATGGATTGGTTATCTACTTTTCACGCCACCATTGATTGTTTTGAATGCCGAGTCCGCATTTGTTCACCTAAAGGGGGTCGTTTTTGTGTTTCTTAGAGAACGTCGAGAACCATTGGAGCCTTATTTATGGGGATCTCGAGAGCGAGAGTCTATTTACGCTTTGTTGGCGAGTTGGACTTTGGATGAGGATGTGTCCGCACGTGGAGAGTTACCTTTAGTGGTCCGTGATTTTTCAGATGTGTTTCCAATCGAGTTGCTTGGTTTACCATCCGAGAGAGAGGTTGAGTTTGTGATAGATTTACTCCCTACTACTGCTCCGATTTATATGTCACCATATCGTTTTGCACCAGCCGAATTGAAGGAGTTAAAGACACAGTTGCAGGAGTTGCAAGACTTGGGATTTATTCGCCCTAGTACATCACTATGGGGAGCGCCAGCCTTGTTTGCACAGAAGAATGATAGATCATTGCGATTGTGCATCGATTATCGTAAGCTTAACCGTGTTATTGTGAAGAACAAGTATTCGATGCTGAGGATTGATGATCTGTTTGACCAACTTGGAGGTGCGACATGCTTTTCGAAAATCGACTTGAGATCAGGTTATCACCAGTTGAAAGTTCAGAAGGAAGACATTGCCAAGATCGCATTTTGTACGTGCTATGGACATTACAATTTCGTGGTTATGCCTTTTGGGTTGATGAAGGTGCCAGCTACATTCATGGACCTCACGAATCGTATTTTTCATAAGTACCTAGATCGGTTTGTGGTAGTCTTTTTGTTGATGATATTTTGATTTACTCACCTATGGAGGAAGATCACCAGTCTCACCTTGTCGTTGTACTAGAGCTTTTGAGGGAGCATTGTCTTTATGCCAAGCTCAGTAAGTGTGAATTTTGGTTATCCGAGGTAAAGTTTTTGGGACACGTCGTGTCACAGAGTGGTGTGTTTGTTGACGAGAAAGGTGGAATCTATTATGAGTTGGCCATGACCGA
This sequence comes from Arctostaphylos glauca, assembly GCA_019985065.2. Taxonomy (NCBI): domain Eukaryota; kingdom Viridiplantae; phylum Streptophyta; class Magnoliopsida; order Ericales; family Ericaceae; genus Arctostaphylos; species Arctostaphylos glauca. The sequence goes on along the minus strand of JAHSPW020000004.1, from coordinate 33,389,588 downwards.
AGAGTGTTTTCGATATTCGCAGCTTCTTAGGGTTAGCCGGGTACTATCATTATTTTTTCCTTGACTTTTCTCATTTGGCGGCACTGATGACACGTTTGACACACAAGGGGACATGTTTTGTATGGGATGATACTTGCGAGGTTGCTTTTGAGGAGTTAAAGAAGCATTTGACTAGCGCGCCAGTTTTGATCATTCCGGAAATGGGAGTTAGTTACTCAGTTTATTGTGATGTCTCAAGGGAAGCATTTGGATGTGTTTTGATGTAAACGGGATGGGATTGTAGCATATGGGTCGTGACAGTTGAAGGTTCATGAAAGAAATTATCCTACGGATGACTTAGAGCTTGCAGCTGTTGTTTTTGCCTTGGAGATCTGGCGACACTACCTATACGGTGAACAATTTGAGGTATTTTCCGACCACAAGAGCTTGAAGTACTTGTTCTCGCAGAAAGAGTTGAATTTGCGACAACGCCATTAGATGGAGCACATTGAAGATTACGATTTCGAGTTGCAATATCACCCGGGAAAGGCTAACGTAGTGACGGATGCTTTGAGTAGGAAACCGACCCATCTAGCGAGTTTAGCAACCCATGAGTGGAAGACGATTCAAGATTTGGGGTCTTATGCGATGTGCTTTGAGGTAATCTAGGAGGGAATGACTTTGTGCAATTTGACCGTGCATTCAACTTTATCGACTTGAGTGGGTGACGCCCAACAGCACGATGAGGAAACGAACGAGTTACGCAAGAAGTTTTTTAGTGGCAATGCACGAGACAGATGAATGATTCATGCCGATCAGAGTTTACGCTACCGAGGGAAACTATTTGTACCTATTTCATGTCGGGAAGATATTTTACGAGAGCTCCATCACTCTCCTTCGGCCGTTCATCTAGGGGAATGAAGATGTATCATGACCTATGTAGACAGTTTTGGTGGTCCGGAAAACGAGATGTGGTAAATTTTGTGGCAAGGTGTCTTACATGTTAGCAAGTGAAGGTCGAGCATCAACGACCCATTGGGGAGTTGCAACCGTTACCTGTAGTTGAGTGAAAATGGGAGAATATTATGATAGACTTTGTTTCGAGTACACAAAAATCGCCGAAGGGACATGACATTATTTGGGTGATTGTTGATCTTTTGATGAAGACTGCCACTTCTTACCTATTCAGATAACAGATTCAGTGGAGAAGCTTAGTCACTTATATATTCGCGAGATAATTCGTCTTCATGGGATTCCCGTATCCATTCTGTCAGATAGAGATCCGTGTTTTACCACTCATTTTTGGCAGAGTTTACAAGCAGCGCTTAGTACGAACTTATTGTTTAGCACCGTGTCTCACCCTCAAACAAATGGGCAATCTAGAAGGACAATTTAGATTCTGGAAGACATGCTACGAGCTTGTGTTTTGGATTTTTGTGGTGGTTGGGAGGACCACTTGCCACTTGTCGAGTTTGCATACAACAATAGTTATCAATCCAATATCGAGATGGCATCTTATGAGGTCTTGTATGGGAGACTGTGTAGATCACCTGTGTGTTGGACTGAATTAGGAGAGACAATTTTAGTTGGACCGAACTTAATTGGAGAGACCAGCGAGAGTATGAGAATGATTCGCCAATGACTTTTGGCAGCACAAGAGGAGACAACCGAACAGATCAAGGTGACTTGTTAGAGATTGCTTAATGCGCAGAGTATACAGAAGAGTTATGCTGATCATCATTGCCGCCCTTTGTCATTCGAGGTGGGGGACCATGTCTCTTTGAAAGTGTCACCGCGACGAGATTTGTCACATTTTCGGCGGAATGGTAAGCTTTCACCGCGATACATTGGGCCGTTTGATGTTATAGAGAAGATTGGCGAAGTTGCGTACCATTTGGCCTTGCCACCAAGATTGTCGGGTGTACACGATGTCTTTCATGTTTTGATGCTAAGAAAGTATGAACCCGATCCGTCGCACGTGCTTGAGTGGTCCGAACTTGAGTTGGAAGTTGATGCTTCTTATGGGGAGGAACCGATACGTGTCCTTGATTCACGCGAGCAAGTATTACGAGGCAAGATGATACCGTTAGTGCGAGTATTATGGAACAACCAAGGCAAGCAAGAGTCGACTTGGGAACGAGAACATGAAGTTAGGGAGAAATACTCTCACTTGTTTACGACTTGATTGTGTAGTTGGTTGGAACTTGATCGTTGTGGACTTGATAGTCATTACCTTGTGATATTTTGATTTGGTATTGTCAATGCATATAGCATGTTAATACGCTTTGCTAATTTGACGGACTTCATGAGTTGTGATTATTGTATTTTTCTTTGACATTGTTGATGCATGACTCGTGTTGATATGTTTGGATAATTTCGAGGATGAAATTCTTCCAAGGAGGGAAGGATGTAAGGACTCGGAAATTTTTTAAGCTTTTATATTAGTATCAGATTAATGAGTATAATTAATGTGGATTTGTGTGAAAATTGATGTAATAACATGATTTGGGGTCAATGTGATATAACATGATAACTTTGGGGGCTTGTGAAAGCATGTTGTAAAACCTAGGGGCGTAAGTGTAATTTTGGGTATTGGATTTCGGTTCTATCAAACAAAACATTTGGGGCAAAACACAAACCCATTTTCCTCTTCTCTCTCATACGTTTGAGCTCCCATCCAAAACCCTCCATCTGAAACTTGCTCCAAATCTCGATCCCTTCAAGATTCTACGCATTTTCCTCATCCTTGGTTGATATCCGGTGGTACTTTGTAACTATTTTCTTAGAGGAGGTGTTTACCACATTTGAAAGCTAGGGCTTGGAGTCGGAAGCTTGATCTTTGCATCAAAACCTTGAGGTATGGATTTCTCACTTCTATTACGCGTATAGAATTTGATTTGGTTACAATTTGATGCCTTGAACTTGTTTTGAGAAACCCTTAGTTCGCCATTGAAATCTGTTGAAAATGCTCTTGTTCGTGCACGATACACCTGTGCCTTGGTTTTTGATGCACCGATGACAATTGCTTTCTGTATCTTGATTTTTGGTGTTTACATCGGTGCCTCTATTTTGGTTACACCAGTGCCTCCCTTCTCAGTATCTCAGATTCTGAACTTTATATAGTTACACCGGTGCATTGATTTTGGTTATACTGGTGCCTCTCCTCTCTATATCACAAATTCTGAAACTTGTATAGTTATACCGGTGTATTAATTTTGGTTACACCGGTACCTCTATCTTGTAAAACTTAAACTTTCTATTGGTGCAACCTAAGCATCGGTGCCTTGAACTTTAAAACTTTCCATCGGTTTAGCGGGCTTGGACACTTAATATGGTGTATTCTTTTACTTAAATTGGAACTCCATGAAGTCTAAAACTTACTCTTTCGGGACACCAAATGTGACTTCTGTTTATTGTTTTAGATCATGTTAAGCATTGTATCATGTCATTAATGAGAACAAAGAAAGTGAATCATACGATACATATTGAGATTGAACTTGGAGGATGAAAATGATGAACTTTATGACTCTTGGGCACATACATACGTGAACATCGTACTAGACTCCTTCGCGATTGCTAGGCAAGGCCATGAACTGGAGTGCCTTCGGGAGTGTCAGGAATGAACTGAAATGCTTTCGGGAGTACCATGAATGAACTGGAAGGCCTCTGGGAGTGCTAGGAATGATTTTGAACTAAAATTCTTTAAGAATGCCAACAATGACACTTTGACACATGACGAGAACAGATTGGTGACACACGTAATTCGTGGAATTGAATTAAATGGATTAACGAACTATGGTACACAATAGAGTTATCTATGCTTTCTTTCAATCTAATATTGCTTCTGCTTACTCTATCTCTCTGAGTGTTGTTATAAATGTTTGTTGGCTTATCATATCATGTCATATGCATGTAATACTTATGTAGATTTTCCTACTGGGTTGTCGAGCTCAACCCTTCTTTCTTTTCAGGTACAAACTTGGAGTGACATGCATACTTTTGAAAGTTTCGTTGGAGGAGTTATTTAACATCTTTATATTTTATTTTTGAAAACATGTATTTTAACCCATACTTTATTTATTTTGATTCAAATGATGTAAACTGCTTAACTCTCTTTTTGGTTTTGGAGGTGACGATCATTGGTTGAAGCGACCACTTTTGTAATTCATTTCAAACTTGTTTTACTCTACACTCTTCAATGGACTTTTGGTGAGATTGTGAGTCTTTACAAATGGTATATGTATAATTTTATTATGTTAAAAATTGAGGGCGTGACACTAACAAACCACCCCTACCAGAGCAAGCCGATGACCTCATCGGTAGGATTTGTAGATACTCCTAAATCTTTGCCTCAAACTGCCACAGTGTCACATCCTCTTTTTAAGATGCCTCAGAAATTGGGCTATGTTTCCACATAACCAAATAAGAGGTTCTCCTATTCTTTTTACTCTACCCTTCCATCTTGTGATCGAAAATTCTTTCGACCTCCGTGTCAAACTATTTTTGAATCACCGGAGGAGCCCTTCGAGCTTGCTTCCAATCCATGTTTACCAAATTTGCATGTAAAAGTTTTAGAAAGCTAATATGGAAAGTAGCTTGAATCTTCAATCTGTCTGGCAAGTTTTACCAATAAGCAACATTCCCAACTTTTTTCATAACGTCGAAGGGACCATCATACTTTGGAATCAAACCAGGATGCACCGTCTTGCTACTGATTTTCTTTCAAATTTGGGGAGTGAGTTTCAGCATAACTTGGTCCCCAACATGTAAATCCAACAGTCTCCTTCGTTGATCAGCATGCTGCTTCATTCATTTCACTACTTTTGACAAACTATCTTGGGCTTCCTCAAGCAACTCCTGTTTTGCACGAGCAAATCTGTAGATTGCAGGACATCTCCCTCCTATACTTGTTTTAGCCACCTTATGAGGAGTAAGGGGCTGTTGGCCTATAGCCAACTCGAACGGACTTAAACCCATTGAGGACGGTCTATGCAGATTGTAACAATACTGAGCTGTCACGACCCGTCTCAAAAACACATGGTTGCGACCGGCCGATGGGGTTTAATCCATCAAGGCCTCAATTTATAAAACTGGTTTAGGGATTTCCATAATATCAGAGTGCGATATAAAAAAATGCGGAATAACATTAAAAATACTCCTGAAGTGCTAGTGATAAATTAACTATTACATCATCCATAGTAGAATCCTTGGCTCGGCCACAGGCGGCTCGGCCAGGTATCAAAAGTACAAAGACATAAGTCTGAAATAAAGAGAACATTACTAACAACATGAAAATCTAATAACTTGGCGAAGATACACAAAATCACGCAGCATCCTCGACTTCAGAAGCACCTGTAGTTGTAATCAACAACAACTCTTAAGCACTAGGCTAGTGTGAATTTCGCTATAACAATGCTTATCGAATTTCAGGCAGAAAATGACTTTTCTCGTATACGTGCAATTTAAAATAATTTATAGTTCACAATTATGCCAAGTGATTCATCACATTTATAAAGAATCGTAATTCTTTTTCTGAAGTCTAACTTCTCATTTCAGGTTCCAAGTGAATTTTCACTTCTAGGAACTATATCCATTTAGAATAATATTCGGTTAATTTGTTCAACGGTCACCGAATATAGGGAGCTACATCAGATATAAAATTGGCATGACGTCATCCGGCGGATGAGTAGGGATGGCAACGGACCGGTTCGGTTCGGTTATTCGGATAACCGAACCCGAACCGAAGACAAAATACCCGAACCGAAACCGAACCGATAACCGAACGGAGGGAGAGAGAATATTCCATAACTGAACCAAATGGGGTTCGGTTATTCCCCGAACCGAACGGTTAACCGAATGGTTCGGTTATTAATTACCCGAACCGATCCGAACCGAACCGAACCGCTCTCTCTCTAAATCCCTCTCTCTCTCATCCTTCAATATATATTATATATATGTTTATAATATATATACATATATACATACATACATACATATATATATATATAATGACGTTATTTTCGGTTCGGTTCGGGTTCGGTTCGGTTCGGTTATTCGGTTCAGTTATTCTGCTAACCATAACCGAACCGAACCCGAACGGGTATTCATCCGTCCATACCATATCCACACCAACGGGGAAAAAAACGGTTACGGTTCGGGAAAAATTAAGCAGTTCGGTTCGGGTAACCATCGGTTCGGTACAAATTGCCATCCCTAGGCGGATCTATCGGTCGTCGATCCTTTCACCTTATTTCATTCACCTCACCATATTTCTTATCCCCTGGCGGTCGGGGCACCGTATGAACATTTAATCGATAATTTCCTCGATAATCCATAAAAGTAAATTCGAATAGCATGGAACTATTGTTTGTCAACCACATTTCTACTCAACACGTCAAGTTCGCCAACTTCTCAATTAAGCTAATTTCTTTAATTCATGCAATTTTCATGATTTCGATAAACATCTCAATATTTCCGTACTTGATTTCAATACAAATAACATGGCTATTAAAGATATAAATTTTCGCCAAAAAGATATATATGTACTTTTTTTCTCCTAAAATCGATAAACAAGGCATAACAAAACTCACCTTGATAGTCGTTCGCCCGAAAACTCTCGTATTGCCCTACGCGTCACCGACTTCGGGATCTAGCATAAGGGTCAAAGGATTTAGCATGATCGTAATCTAATTTATTTATTTATTTTTTTATAAAAAAACATTGCAAATTCCGATGGTTTATTAGACTCGTGTCAAAAACGGCGTTCGATGTGTCCAAGAGTCACGTGGTCTAATTTTTTTCTAAGTGTTCGGCTAAGGTACTGTTTTTATGGGTTAAGTGACGAGTTTCGGTCAACCACTTAGTCTCGGGTTGGGTCTAAAAATATTTTGGTTCAAACGAAAGTTACCGGTAAAAATAATATTTTTCGTCTCGAAACTCAAATAATGCTCGTACGAGATCAACCCGAACCAATTCTACTAAGTTGTGTCAAACTGACCCGAACAAGGACTGCCCAAGCAGGGGCTGCCCGAACCATGGGCTGCCCGAATAGGGGCTGCCCGGACTGCCCAAAACTGGACAGTGTAAACTGTCCAGAAGCTGAGTTTCAACAGCTGAAAATCAGCTGTGTTTGACAGCGAGTTTCTCCCATTCCCGAGCCTTCCGAGCCCCGGGTCCAACATGCATGCGTGCTAAAATGTGTCTTCTACAACCCCCAATAAGTATTTTTCGTAGAAAAGTTGTAAAATAAAAACTCCGAGTGATTTAGCAAGGTATGTTACCGGTAAAATCTGACAGTGTGCATTTTGTCGTTCGGATGGCCAAAACTTCGTATTTTTCAACATAACCACCCCGGGTTTGAACATGTACGAGTAGTATAGTGTCTTAGCTACAACTTTTATCAAAAATCTTGACTCGAAACGAAACGAGAAGGACGAAAAGCACTGTCCAAAGCTGGGCAGTACAATCTGCCAGAAATTGCACCTAACAGCTGTTGTGTTCGACAGCCCGCTACTCCCATTCCCGAGCTCTCCGAGCCTCGGGTCCAACATGCATGCTTGCTAAAATGTGTCAACTACAACCCCTAATAATTATTTTTCGTAGAAAAGTTGTAGAATAAAAACTCCAAGTGATTTAGTAAGGCTTACTACCGGTAAAACTGGGCAGTGTATTTTTTTCCGTTCAAACGGCAAAAACTTCTCATTTTTCAACATAACGACCCCGTTTTTGAACATGCATGAGTAGTATGGTGTCTAAGCTACAAATATCATCAAAAATCTCGACCCGAAACGTAACGAGAAAAAAACGAAACGCATTTAAACACAAGGTGCGTAAAGTAGAGGAATGAAAATCGGTACCTCCGGTCGCATTTTGCTCCGGATTCGAGCGTCCCGAGCACGTCCCGAGACTGACCCGAGTCTAACCCGAGCCTTCTCTAACTCTCTCTTGCTAGTTTGGCTCCTCTCCCTCTCTCTCTCTCTCTCTCTCTCTAAAATGCTAGGAATCCCTAAATATGTAAAGTGCTAGTGTGTTTGTGAGGGGTGTGTATTTATAGACCAAAAGAATTGCATGCTTAATGTGTGTGTGTGTATATCTGCCGTGTGAGAGAAATGAGGGTCAGGTTTTTACTTCCAAAATCTCCAAATGCATGTGTTTCCATTGGCCTTCTCCAAATATGCATGTGCTATTTTTTTTTTGGTTTTCAAATGCATGATTAAAAATCCTAGTGTATAATATAAGTAAGCTTAAGAAAAATGATGGCCTACAATTCCTAGCCATGGGAAAATAGGTGGGGCCTACCCGGTCCCGACTCAACTGTTCGGTACAAAATCTGTTCAATTTCGATCGCGGACAAACCTCGTAAAATTAATGTATATAAATTTTTATATCTACGCGATCGAAAATACTGCAAATTCGGTATTCTCGAGTGATTGGACATAATTCTTGTGTCCCTCGTCGGTTAAATTAAGAACATCATCACATGACCGATATTTTCTGTTAAAATTTGAATTTATACCAAAGAATCATTTTTTTTTAAACTCCATAAAATTAATAATTATAAACTTAAACTTTTAAATTTTCAAAATAATTGAATTGATTAAAAGGATCGGGGTTTCACATGAGCACTATCCAACAACTCCACCCAATTCTTTTCACTGGTAGTAACATGGTGCCTCAAGTACTCCTCCAGCAACCCATTGATCCACTCCGTCTGTCCATCCGTCTGAGGATGGTTTGCTATGGAGAATTTCAACTCTGTACCCATCAAGCTGAACAAGACCGTCCAGAATCGTCCAGTGAACCAAGTATCCCTGTCACTCACAATGTCTTTGGCAATCCAAAATATTTTACCACATACTTATAAAACAACTCAGTAGTAACTTTAGCAGTACAAGCATGTGGTGCAGGGATAAAAATAGCGTACACAGAAAATTGATCAACAACAACCAGTATTGAATGCATACCATCCACCTTGGCCAAACCCGAAATAAAATCCAGAGAAATGCATACCCATGGCTTCTTTGGAATGGGAAGAGGCTGCAACAAACCAGCTTCCTTATTGCGTTCCAACTTGTCCTGTTGGCACACCAAACAGGTCTTCACATATATTTCCACATCGGCTTCCATTTTCGGCTAGCACTACAAGAAAAACCATTTATGACAACAAAATTGAAAGACGAAATTTAATTTCGTCACCAAATAGGTATATATGGCAATGAAAAAATTTTTATCTCCTTTTTGAAAATAATTGCGAGGAATTTATTTTTCTCACCAAATGTACTCCGTTAGTGACAAAATTTTACATTTCGTCTCCAAAAATGTCATTTGGCGATGAAATATATTTTGTGTCACCAAAAAAGGGCCCACAGGAAATGAATGGGAAGATCGAAAAATTGGAAGAAGAAAGGATATTTTGGTTAGACGCATGGAATTAGCAAAGCATTTTATTTGAACCAATATAGAACCAGAATGGATGGTTTTGCGTCTATTACCAGTTCTTCCTCCCGAGTTGGGACCGATCATTCAAATAGATAGGGGTAAGCTAATGAGCTCAGATATTAATGAACTCTATAGAAGAGTTATCTATCGTAACAACACTCTTATCGATCTATTAACAACAAGTAGATATCTGTCAGGAGAATTAGTAATGTACCAGGAGAACTTGCTCTGAGAGCAGCGGAAAAAACCACTCCTTCTTAATCAGTCGTCGGAACTGCATCGATTGCTGGCGGCTTCTAGACGAAATGCGAGGAACATCTCTCTGTCACAAGGCAATCACCCATAGGTTACCTAATAAGTGCTCTTGTATCCAACTCGCACAAATGAGATTCTTTACTTACGCAACAAGTACGTTGTTTATCAATTCGAATCGCTGGCATCGGCAACTAAACAAAGCAACAACCCCGCAAACAGCTACCTGCAGTCTTTTTTCTTAAGACTAAGTGGGTTGAATTGGTTTTCCTGTTCGCATATCTCTACTATTCTTTGGTATTTACACCTGTAACCTTTTGCATTTCTTCCATTTTGAAGTGCATTGTGGTTTTCCCCCTATGTCCGCTTAACTTCTTGGGTGTTATTGCTGGACATCTCCCTCTTTTAGTGTTGCCATGTATATACGTGGCGAAGAAATATATTTTTCGTCTCCAACTAGGTGTTTTTGGCAAGAAAAATTATATTTTGTCCCAAATAACATATTTGGAGACAAAAATAATATTTTTTCACCCAAAGTACCTATTTGGAGACGAAAATATAGTTCTTCATCACATAGATAATTTGGCGAGGAAAAAAAATATTTCATAGACAAATGATATATTTTGAGACGAAAAATATAATTTTGTTGCTAACGAAAATATATATACATGTATTATATATATATAGGGGATACATATATACACACACATATACGTATATATAGGGGACACATATATATACATAAACATATATATTATATGTATTATAGACATACGTATCCCCTATATATACATGTGTGTGTGTATACATGAATATGCACGTGTTCAATTGGTGCAACTACTAAGAGAGGCGAGAGAGAGATATAAAGAGATAATTTTGAATTAATGATCTGATCAGGTAGAGGGATAGAGAGTGGAGAGATAAGTTTAGCATTTTTCGTTTAGAATTTAGAGAGAGAGAGAGAGAGAGAGAGATGAGAGGTACAGAGTACAGAAAGATATTGATGAGAGATAAATTTTAGATTTTGGATTAGAGAGAAAGGTAGAGAGAGATAGAAAAAAGAGGATAGGAAGAGAGTGTGTACAAAGAGAGATGAAAGATAGTGTAATAATTTTGAATTTAATATTTTGAGAGAGAGAGGGGAGAGAGAGAGGAGAGAATAGAGAAATATAGAGAAAAGAAAAAATAATCATAGTAATAATTTCAAATTAATGTTCTAATTAAAAGAGAGGAGAAAGAGACGAGAGGGAGAGAGAGATGAGAGTATAATAGTTTTAGATTTAATGTTGAGGGAGAGAGAGAGAAAAAAAGGATAGATAAGAGAGACGGAGGGGGGAGAGAGATAAAAATATATAATATATTATGTTTAACATCTATTTAAAAAATTATTAAACATATATTATATATTAGATATTGCAAATAATTTTAGAATATTGTGTATGTTTTAGTGGTCAAAGAGGGTGCCCCTAAGGTGGTTGGGGGGTCAAGGTCTAGGGTTCAAATCTTGGCAAGGAATTAGCGATTAAAAAAATCGTCTCCAAATTTAGTTACTAACGACGAAAGCAATTTTCTCATGAAATAGTTGCAGTTAGCGACAAAATATTTCGTTGCTAAAAACTATTATTAGTGACGAAAAAATTCCTTGTGAATATCTACATTTAGCGACAAATTATTTTGTCGCCACAGAACATACTAGGCGACAAATTTCATTTTTCATCGCTGGACCTTTAACATGAAACTATGGGCAACGAAAACTAGCGACAAAATTCATCGCCTAATGCATTGGCGACGATAAATGTAGCTTTTCGGACGAAATTATTTCGTTGTTATTAACCAATTTTGTTGTAGTAAAGAAATAAGATCGAGACAATAATGCAAGCATACGCTGCCTCCCTACATGACCAGTCCACTGAGGATCGTGGATTTCTTTAAGTAACTCTTGTCTCAAGCCCCCAACAATAGGGACATACAATCTATCTCCTTTGGCATGGAGAAGATCATCTTCCAACCAAAATCTGCGAACAAAACCATTAGTGACTTGCTGAACTAACTGGTTATACTCAGCATCCTTTGAAGCACTTTGACTAATTATGCCCAATAAACTGGATTGGACTCTGGAAATAGTAGCAACATATCTTTGTATCTCCTTTCGACTGAGATCATTGGCTACCTAATTGTGATCCCTAGGTTTGTGCCTCCACTCAAAATCATACTCTTCAAGAAACTCCTGCCAACGAGCTTGACGTGCAGACAGCTTCTTCTGGACTTTGAAGAAAGTGTTAGCCACATTATCCGTCATGACCAAAATTTTGCAGCCAGCAAATATACCCTCCAAATCTAAAGGCAATGGACAACAGCCGTTATTTCCTTCTCATGAGCAGAATACTTACTCTCTGCATCATTAAGTTTCCTGCTTTCGAAAGCCACTGGATGTCCTTCTTGAACCAGCACTCCACCAATAGCACGATTAGAGGCATCTGTGTGCTCTTCGAATGGTAGCCCAAAGTCGAGCAGTCGCAACACTATTTCGCTTGCCACAGTAACTTTGACTTTGTCAAAAGCCTCTTGGCAATTTGCACTCCACTTTCATAGATGATCCTTCTTGATCAACTCCGTCAAAGGTGTAGCTAACTTGGAGTATCCTTGGATAAACTTCCCATAATGGTTAGCTAAACCAAGAAAAGATCGCAACTCCGTCACTCTGGTAGGGGCAGTCCAGTCAAGAATAGCTTGAACTTTTCGCCCATTCATTTTAGCTATGTCTTTGCTAATGACATGCCCTAGGAATCTGATTTCCTTTTGGACGAACTAGCACTTCTCCACTTGTGCTCTCTCAACTGCGACAACACTTGACTCAAATGGGACAAGTGATCCTTTAAGGACTCACTATAAATGACAATGTCATCCAAGTAAACAACAACAAACTGATCAACTTAGTCATAAAAGACATTGTTCATTAAATTACAATATGTCGCAGGCGCATTAGTGAGACCAAAAGGCATAACAAGAAATTCAAAAGATCCATATCTAGTTACACACGTGGTCTTTGCTTCATCTCCTTCTGCCACCGAACTTGCCAACATCCAGAACGAAGATCAAGCTTAGTGAAGTAGGTGGCTTTGCACAAACGAGAATAAATCAGTCACTAAAGGAACAGGGCACCTATTTTTTACTACTACCTTATTTAGCGCCTGATAATCCACACACATTCTAAGCTATCCATCCTGCTTCTTCTGGAACAGCACCGGGGCACCATAAGGCGCCTTTGAGGGTTGAACCAAACCCGCATCTAGCAATTCTGTCAATTGCTTCCTTAACTTAGCAAGTTCCAATGGGGACATCTGGTATGGAGCCCTAGCCGAGGGTTTTGCACCTGGTTGTAATTCAATAACAACTCAACAACTTAATCAGGGACTTCCACCTATACGTCTGGCTTGATCTCAACCAAGGCCGCAAGGTAAGTCATTTCCCCTTTCCTCAGCCCACTCTGTACTTGTATTGTTGATAACCATCCTGGTTCATTCTTTGGCTTTCTACTCATCTCGAACTGGGTACAACGCGATGCAAAGCACGGCTGCTTCTCATTAGCAATCAGCATACCACTAAGGTGTGGCATTAAAGCCACCTTTGCATCAACAAAGAAATCATTTCCCAAAATAAGATCAAAGTCGTCTAGAGGAACCAACATCAAATTCACCCTTCCAGCCCATACACCAATCTTCAAAGGAACACCAGTAGCCATTCCTATCACAGATTGTGACGAGGAGTTGACTGCCTTGATCCTGCTGGAACTTTTGATGACTTCCAAACCGAGGGTCTGGACTATCTTTTCACCCACAAAACTATGGGGTTGCCCCTGTGCCAACCATAGTGAGTACATCAAATTTACTAAGAGTAACTTGGATATACATTAAACTTGTCAACGAAGGGGAAAACTCCAACTGAATAGCATTCAGTAATTGTAGTGGATTCATGACCCGAATAGGTGCCTCTGTTCCACTATTAGCATCATTTCCATTAGTAGCACAAAGAGCATTCAACTTCTTCCTTTTTGGACAATCACGAGCCCGATGAGGCCCATTGCAAATGAAACATCCTGTACCATCTCCATTCGATTTGCCCTTGCCTTGTTACTTCTCATCACCTTTTGAGTTCGACTTTTGGCCTTTTTCCCACTTCTTCAATCCCCCTTTCTTTTCATCATTCTTCTTCCCTTTTCCTTTCTGTTTGAAAGAACTGGCATCGTTAGTGGTTTTTCCCATGAGTTTGTAGTCAGCCAAGCCATCTGCAATAGCCATGGCAAAGGTCAAATCCTTGACTCCCAATCTGCAGAGTTCTAGTTGCGCCCACCATTGTATCCCTGATATAAAATTCATTACAACAAAAATCATTTATGGCGACGAAATCGAAAGACGAAATATAATTTTGTCACCAAATGGGTATATATCGCGAGGAAATAAATATTTTGTCACCTTTTTGAAAAAATTGCGAGGAATTTATTTTGCTCACCAAAAGTACAACATTAGCGACGAAATTTTATTTTTCGTCGCTAAATATATTATTTGGTGACAAAATATTTTTTTCTGCGCCAAACGTATACATGTGGCGACGAACTATATTTTTTGTCTCAAAATAGGTACTCACTACAAGAAAAAACATGTTTGGCGACATGACAAAGTGTCACCAAATGTCTAATTTTTGTCACCTATTATTATTGGTGACACCTTCGCGACACAAGAAGAGGTGTCACTGTATCCGTGACACTAAAAGTCAAGGGTGACAAAATTGTGTAGTTGTTGCGGAATGATATCAACGGTGACAAGAATATGATGTCACCAAAGATAAATTTTTCGTGACAAGGGATGTCCCCGAATATAAATTTTAACAGTGACATAAATATGGTGTCACTGAAGAGAGATTTTTTGTGACAAGAATTGTCACTAAAAGTATATACTATGACAACCAAATATATGTCACCTATAATATTTTTTGGTGGGTGGACAATGGTGACAAATATTTTGTCACAAAAAAATAAACTTCAGTGACACCACACAAAACAATTGTGCTAGCCAAAATATTATTTTTGAACTGCTTACAAAATTTTTAAAATTTGTATCTTATGATTCATCCTTAACAAAATCTTATATCGAAAAAAAAGTAAAATATCATTCAAATCAAATATCCAACAAGTTAACATTCACCATCCAACTTCAAATCATTCATCCTCCAATAATAAAAAATTCAAACTTAATAGCATTACCAAAACTACGAAACATTCATACATATTGCATGTTTCCAATGATAAAACGAACTCAAAACAAGTGTTCTAGTTAACTACCAAAAGGTCTTCAACTCCATCTTGGTTACTTTCAAAAAGTAACTCCATCTTGTACTTTCTTCAACTTCATCTTAGTTAATTGACAAAAAGTAACTCCATCTCATGCTTACTTGTACAAAATCGCAAAAAAAAATACAATTATTTAACATGTCAAGAACACAACTCAAAATTAATGAAAATAAAGTGATTTTATGAACCATGTTTCAGAATGTGCGTTCCAATACATAAACCCCTAGGGGTATCAACCTTTTTTGGTAACATGGTATGGTACACTCGGATTATCAGTATTTCAATCAAAACAAGATTACGAGAGGAAACTCTTGATGAATGAGCAACTAAGATCTTACATAAATAGCTTCCCTTCTTAAGTAAAAACCACCATGAATCGACAAGAAGTTGGGCTAAATCATTGGCCTTCTAGTCATTAAGATTTCAAAAAATTTGGAATTCAAAGTGAGCAAAGCCAATACGAAGAAATCATAGAACCAACGGATATGCCATGAGATCTAGACAACCTATATAAAGGGAAAACAAATGACCAAAGGATTCCTTTTCCCCTCTGTAGGCAAACTATGCATGACAATTACTTAATAGCAAAGTCAACATTAATGCAGAAGACTCTAGCAAATAGGTAACACTCAATAATCGAAAGAGGGGGAGTCATTGCATTACACTTGCTGTCTTGTCGACAACAACATAACAAATTCACATATTTAAAGGGGGGATGTAGCAAACTTTCCTCTTGCTCCCTTGGCAAGTGCCCAAAAAAAAGAGAATATTGAACATTACCTCCACTTGTCAACACTAGTAAATAAGTGGGTAGGCTCTGCAAATCAAAATATCTCCACAAGTGGCTATAAAAGGTTGAGCTGAAAATAAGAAAATATATTTAAGTTGTGATGATATTATGATCTAACAAAATAATTGGGTTAGGTTGAGCCAATGATATTATGATCCATCGTCATGTCCCATCCTGTCAAACCTAATTGCGTTACTTTCGTAACTACCAAAACTATCACAATATGGATATCTAGTCACATCATTTTAAATGTAACAACTCTAATAGGACTTCTAAGTAAGCTTCAATAATAAGTTAACTTGTTCAAAGAACAAAAGATTGGCTAGATGACAACGCACAATATAGATGCCATTAATTTCAAAACATCAATCAATTCATCAGAAAAGTAAAGTTGCAGAGGTAAATTGAGAGATCAAGGCATTACTTGTATGGCCGCTAATACACCACAAGGCCCACCTTCATGCTGCACTATGCCCTGGATGTTTCTGGATCAGAGCTGAACCTATAGGAGCGCTTTCCATAGGATTAGCAAGTAAAAGTATAATTTTGCATTAACACTACAACAAAATAGACTATTCCCTGCAATTAATTTGCTGCGTTTTGTTTAAATCCCATTTTTAATTAATAAATCCCGTTTTCTATTTTCCAATTTCGCGCCGGCCCGCCCTTCCCCGTTTTCGCCCTCCTGCCCTTCCCAGCACCTGCCCTTCTCTCTTTCGCGCCACAAACAAAAGAAGTGGCGGAAGAAAAGCCCTTCTCTCTATCTATCTCCATCAGACTCTCTCTGTATCTCCATCTCCACGCCATCGCCGGCCATCGATCGAGCTCTCCCATACCGTCGACCTCTGTTTCTCTCTCTCTGTTGCCACGCCGTCGCTCTTTCTCTCTCTCCGTTGCCACGCTATCGACCTCTCTCTCTCCCTAGCCATCATCGATTTCTCAGGTACTTTCTACATCTATACATACATACATGTATATATATGTGTGTGTTAGGCTCGGGTTAGCTCTTTGTTCTGTATCAGCCCTCTTTTCTCCGTGATTTTGGTTTTCTCCGTGATTTTGGTGTATCTCTTTTCTGGTTTGAGTACTTGTGCTGGGTTGTGTTTTTAGGTTGTGGTTTGCCGATAAATGTAGGTTCATTTCGTCTTGTAGAAGTGATTCACATCTAGTTTTTGTTCTGGTTCATTTATGCGTTCACCGGCTATGTCACTCCTATTTAAGGACCTAAGTGCTGCTTCTGTGGCTCTAACATCATAAAATTCAATGAACTTATGGTGCCTCTTCTGACAGAATTGTGATTCTGGTTCATTTATGCGTTTACCGGCTATGTCACTCCTATTTAAGGAACTAAGTGCTGCTTCTGTGGCTCTAACATCATAAAATTCAATGAACTTATGGTGCCTCTTCTGACAGAATTGTGATAAACCAAAATCAATTTCGCTTTCTTAAAGGTACAAAGGAACCTTCTTAGGATTTTTCAAATTCAGAAACATAGTTCGAGAATGATTCAGAATGTTAAGAGTGTTGGGCCGAACTTCTCAACAAAATCACTTGTGAATCAAACTATTGACATTGTGAATCAATTTTGATTTTGTTCAATGATTCACAATCATTGTGATTCAAAATGCTAAGAGTTTGATTCACCATTGATTTTAAGAGAGATGGCGATAAAGTGGTACGACAAGTGGAATTAGAGCCAGGAAGCCGTGCTTTCAAATTGTAGGAGCCTCATTGTGAGGGAGGGATTTCTACCTGTGACTGAAATGCTCTCATGAATTTGGTTACACAATGTCGCTTCCTGCAACCGCTCTAAAAAAACATGCGGATGGGATCTCAAATGCCATGAAAGACTTAATTGAAACCATCCCAAACGCCAATTGGATTGAGGAGAGATTACACCAATTGGTTTAGGAGAGATTGTATAAAAGTGGTCGAACAAAACAGTTAATGTCCACTCAAAAGTTTACATGTCTTGCATCTAGTAATTCATATCAAGTGGATGTTATGTAACTTCTAGATTTCCTCCCTGTTGATGCATCCCAGATGCCCTGGGCTCTGTTTGGATCTTAAATTTGTTGAGGAATAAGTTAGAATACCCTTTTTTTTTCTATTTCCATCAGCAAATGCCCCTGGAAATCCAAGACCCAATCTCTGCCTTAGTTTTTTGACAGATTAGGGCCATGGAAGGTGGATAAGAAGACTCTGGTGCTTGGTTGATTATAGCTTGGAGGCATAAATATCATTATTACCATACTACCACAGGAAACAAATGTCCCAAAGCTGTCAAGAACCCTACGAATCCAACTGATCTATCACTATAGGGTTGGCCTTACTTGTAGGTGCCAACTGCAACTCCTCACATGGGTTTCTGTGGGTATTATTTGAGAGGGACCAAATCTCCCAAGGCAGCCTCTCCCACCTGTCTGGTCTAAGTGGGATGCCACATCACCTATCAAAACCTTTGACAGGCCTGTCTGCTGACATTGCCAGCATTGTATGACGCTGTTGGGGTTGCTTTAGGGATATCATATTTATTGAATATGCATGGGATATTTACAATTCCTGCGGTATAGAAATTGTGACGTTTCTATTTGCAGGAAAAAGAAATGAATTTATAAACCATATGGTAGTATATCTCCTACACCATCTTCAAATCTTGTAAATAAACGAACCTTTATGATTGTAGTACTTTAGATCACCACGTCATCTTTCCGGGCCTAAGGTTGGATGACTTAGACAAAGTGAGATCAAGTACCCACTTGGGACCCACTCATTGGAAGTGAGAAGTCACCTTGCAAAAGGAAAATGTGGGACCTCGAGTCCTAAACTATCTGAAGCTGATTAATTATTAGTAAATGAGAGACTATAAGTGGTCCAGGCCCATGAAGTAGTTGTAATGAGCACCGGATGTGATTTATAGAAGACTTTAGGTTCTAGTAATTTCAGGCACACTTCAATTCCATAGACAACTAATTTCAGGCACACTTATTTTTGTAGATGAACTATGTATCCACCAACTTATTTAAGACTTTCATCGATCAAACAAACTGAGTTCATTAACATCTGCAGATAATCTTGACATGACAAACTAGTGATCAAAAAAACGAGACCGGGGGAGTCCCTGGTCAACCCAAATCCAAAAATAATAAGTCTTTCTTGGAAATTAGATAAGGGAAAGAAAAAGAAAGGGAAGTGGAAGCAAAATTACTGTGATCAGTGATTTGTTTTGGCATTTTCTTCTCTTTCTCCAAGAACCTAGCAATGGAGTGGAAATTTTTACCAATTTTCTTTTCTTTTCTTTTCTTTTCCCTTCTTTTCTCTAAATTTTCTAAACAATGTGTAAAAATGTTATTCAGCAATTCCTATATCTAACTTCCTCGCATGTTAATTTAGCTATGTGTGCACTATGAATTGGTTTCTCACTTGTAGGGAAGTGGACAGAAAAAGTCTTCACCCGCTATACGGAAATTAGTATAAGAAATGTACCTTTTCTTTATAGGGTTTACAAATCCACTGCTCCCAATAGATATCTAACTTCCTCGCATGTTAATTTTTATTTTTCTCTTCAGAGTTGTGTTAAAGGAAACATACATGGATAAGAGTTGGATAAATTTGCCTAGGCTCGATCCAAGATACCTACTAGGAGCCAGTTGGTTAGTGCCAACAAGCAGAATCAGGGACTATACCAACCCTCAGCCCAAGAGTACCAGGAGATGAAATCAAAGGTTAACAAGATTGAGAGGGCTTTTCGTGCTATGGGCTACACATTTGAGGACGAAGATGATGGCATGGATGAGTCATTGCCTAACGATAATGTACTGTACTTGTGTTTAAACTTAGTAATCATATGTATTTTTGTATTAACGTGTTTGTTCCTTATTTATAACAGCCTCCAGATGCCTCTAGTGCACATCGGCAAGTGACAACTAATCTTGACCGAGACAATCGAGAGGAGATGGCTCAGCAAGCCCAACCATTGGAAGAAAATGCTCCAAATTCTCAGAATCAGGTAAATGTTTAGCAAAAACTATAAAATTAAGCCAAACTTTTAAAATTTGAGTTTTAGATTCTTTTTAGCCATATAGTTCCTTGTTCTGCTATTTAGGGATAGTATCAATCCCTATTGAATGATGAGTTATCCATTTATTTTGAGATGTAGTTGCCTCAAGTCCCGAAGAAAAAGAAAAGAAGACTGCAAAAAGGAGCTAAATAATAGCCGCAACCGTGGTGAGAAAGAGGGCGATCTTATGTCAATTTATATTCTTTCTCAGTATAAGATTGGTTAGAAACATGACATCCATAAAGCATTGAGAATTAGTTTCTGAAAAATGTAGCCATGATCCTACCATTTCACTTTCTTAGGCCATGAGATGTGTTTCTGAAAAATGTAGCCAGGATCATGAAAAAATAAGGAGACTTGCTGCATACTTTGGAACTCTGGCACTGAACATCTCTGACTATGAAAATTTGGTTACGTTGCTACCACAGGAACACATCTCATCTCATCCTCATGCTTGATGATTGCAGAATTTTAATGACTCAATGTCGGGTTATAATCATTAATCACATTTTTCAGGCAAATTGGTTAGGCAAATTGGACTGTTGTGGTCTGTTTTTTATTGGTTTAGTTTTCAATCGGTTCTCGTGACTGGTTTCTTTCGAGCCTCTTTTATTGGGTATATTTACTTGTATTCTTTCATGATCCTTTTCCAACATAATCGTAAATCAGGGGGTTTAATTAGGGTTTTTAGTTAGGTTGAAGGTTCTATATACAATGAATATAGGTAGGTAGATACAGAAAGTACAGATAGTGAAAGGAGAAAGAGAGAAGAAAGAGGATCTGTTTTGTCTTTTTTGAATTCCTTTGATGGATGCTCTGATCCCTTTCTTTATCCTTTTGTTTGGTGAAGTTTATGAGAAGTGAACAGATAATCAAATCACAACGATTTCAATGTGTTTTTGCGCTATATATATATATATATATATATATATATGTATATATATATATATGTATATATATATATATGTATATATATATATATATATATTGGAGTATCGTATTTTTACACGATAATGAATGATAATGGAGCTTGTTCTGTTTCAATTGCCTCTTTGTAATGTGTACTTTGGTTGCATATGCAGATGGCAAGAAGTACGTAGAGCAGTGGCTAACTTCTCTTTAGTATCGCTGAAGCTTACTAATTGGTGTTGTCTCAAAGTGAAGTGGTACAACATATCACCTTCAGGGGAGTCAAGGCTGGGTAACATGTGAACTTTCACGCCACTGTTTTTGTTCCCTCTTGTTTCTTTAGTGTCATGTTTGGAGGCACAAATCAAAGGGACCGAATGTGTTTTTTTTTTTTTGAAGGTACAACTGATATGTTTTGGATGTTATCAGATGTAAACGTTTGTATTTGGATTTGTTTGAGATCGTTGACTTGTGTTGATTTTCGAAGTTTTGGCAATTTCTTAGATTTGGTTGATTTTGAGCTTCTTATTGTAGGTTTATGCGAGAACCTGGCATAAGAGTAACTAACAGGTTAAAAATGAAAAAATAGTGAAATAAAATTAATTTTAGGAAGAAAAATAATTTTCCCGGCGGTTTATATAAACGCCGGCAATAATCAGTGGTATTTAAAAGCCACATTCCTGGCGTTTTACAAAACGCCGGGAATTCCTTGCCGGAGCCGGAGTTCTGAGGTTGCTAGAAAATTTTTACCCGCGTTTAACAAAACGCCGGGTATATGTTAATATTATTCCCGGCGTTTCGAAAACGCCGGAAATATTTTCCGTCACCGGTTACACCGGAGTATTCCACAAACGCCGGGAACACCGTCGTTAATAGTATTCCCGGCGTTTTTGGGTCTTTTACTGGGAGTCTCGAAATGCCGGGAATAGTCTATTTTGTTGTAGTGTAAACAAATAGCTCACTGCTACAATTCGCACACTTCACCATTGACTGCAAACAATGGACACACATATTATATTGTTTGTTTTTAGAAGTACAGAGATCAATATCAGTGAATTAATTTAAATTTTAATAACTAAAATTATCTCAAAATACTACTTCGTTGTCACAATTATCACTTAAATGTGCAGCGTCATGTTGCGTATAAATATCACCTCATATAACTTCCATTCACAAAGCAAAAGGATATAGAACTTAGGAGGCGGAATTGCAAACTTTTGGCTGTTCATCATATTGGCACCCCCTTATCTAAAGTTCTTCTTGAGTGTCAAACACAAATATAATTTTGCATGAGAATTAGGCTGATTATTCAAGTGATCCTATTTTTGGAGGAAATGAGAAGGCATTGTAACGCATAAAGTTTCATTCTCCCTATTCACTTGTGGAAGTAGAATGTCTTAACTGGCAAGGACCTTACCCCCCCCCCCCCCCCCCCAAAAAAAAAAAAAAAAAAAAAAACTAAGAAAAGAATTAACAGATACCCCAGTGAACTAATTAAGAAAAAGGATAAAATAATTGATTTGGGTTTCAATTATATGACATTCTAACTAGCCCCACCCCAGATGAACTAATGAAAAAAAGTTTCACTTCAGCTATGGGGTTGTTAGATCAATGAGTTGCTGTAAGAGGAAATCCTTGGCCTCTTGTGGAACAAAGAACTATTATGGGATTTAAGCCCTTTGTACACATAAATACAAGATTTGCCCCTAATGAAGTTACTGTTAGTGACCGATTCCCGAGACCCAGTATAAACACATATAGTTCATACAACAAAAAATTATGAAACCCTACTAGGCAGAACTAGGGTTCATACTTTCGAGATCTGTCTGATTTGATCTCGGCTGTCTTCAACAGTTTGATCTTGATCGAACTCTGAACACGGTTGGATTGATCTCACTCGACTGATCTTGAGATCTTCTACCGTAATCCTATTGCACCTCAATCACGTACCGAGGATGGGCTCAAAATCGTGATCTCTTTGCCTTCACAAAAATCTCTCAATAATTTGATTACCAAGTTGTGTCTGACCTAGAAGGCATAATGGTGTTTATACAGGCAACGATAGGGACCCTAGGAGAAATATGGGCTGAGCTTCCTATATAATTCGGGACTCCTAGTCGAACCCAGATTAATTTTAAATTATATAAATTATAATTTATACCACTAAAGAATTATAATTGCACTCCCCTTCCATATCTCAAAGTTATATTTCGAGTTCCATGTTATTAAATGCTTATTTATCTCTGAACGTTAAGGTTACATATACCCGTTGATTAAAATAAATTACTGACAATTTATTTAATCAACATCTATAAAATTCCTTGAGACCTTCCACTTAACTTATTCGTTATGTCAGATACTAATATCCACCTGCAGGGTTTGACATAATCGAAACTTATAAGTTTCCTCAAGTGGATCATCAATCCCTATAAAGGGATGTGGATTCCATTAATAATTAATAGTTGTCATGCACTTAATATTGTGACCCAACTCATCGAGACTATTGGCTCACAAGGCCTCACTCTATAATGAATCAAAGTTAACAACAGTAATTGTATACATCGATTAATTATATTTGGATTAAGAGTACAAGCATGCATAATAATCATGAGGTGTAAATTGTATTGTATTGTCAGTATAAATACAATTACCTCAAAGTGGTCATGTCCAATACGCACAAAGTGTACTAACACAATGAGTTAAAACTATACCATTTTCCATAGTCATGACAGACATACTGAAACACTTGTGTTACAGTACTATTGGTGATATGTCCAATTTCACCTAAGACCGTGAATCCAAAACTTATATTTTACAAGAACCGATAATCTGATCTGTGTGTAAGCCAAACTCTGCACACCAGATTATCTACTATGTGGAATAAGAGACACTCATGCATAATATGATAAGATATATTGTAAATATTCGCCCATAAATATTCTCATCAAGAAAGGAAATAATTGTTTAAATAATTCAAACAAATATTAATCAATTACATAAAATCATAGCTTTTAGTATAAAATTCTAACAATCTCCCACTTAGACTTAAAGCCATGATGCCATACATCTCACTCTCATTCCCTTCACATGACTATCAAAAGTTTTTGCTCCCAGGTTGTTTGCTGATGCAATCTTGGTCACCGTTCCATCGCCTCTCTGAACGAATTCTCGTATAAGATGACATTTACGCTCAATGTACTTTCCTTTCTTATGAGTCCTTGGTTCCTTTGAGTTAGCAACTGCATCACTATTATCACAATAAAGTGTAATAGCTGATTGCACTGAAGGGACCATATCTAGATTCATTAAGAAGTTTCTGAGCCAAACGGCCTCCTTGGCTGCCTCAGAGGCTGCCACATATTCAGCCTCCATGGTGGAATCAACAATACATGATTGCTTGATACTCCTCCAACTTATAGTTCCACCTCCGAGGGTAAACACATATCCCTGAGGTAGACTTTCTAGAATCCTTATCTGACATAAAGTCTGAGTCTGTATACCCATAAGGCATATTAGACTGTCTGACTGGTAAACCAACATATAATTTCTAATCCTTTTCAGGTACTTCAAAATATGTTTTACCGCAGTCGAATGTTCTTGTCCAGGATTAAATTGAAATCTGCTAACCATGCCTACAGCAAAGCAGATATCAGGTCTAGTACACAGCATAGCATACATGAGGCTTTCTACTGTAGAAGCATAAGGAACTGCTCTCATCTTATCTTCCTCTTCAAGTGTTTTAGGACACCGATTCTTGGATAGATAGATTCCATGTCTGAAAAGGAGAAACCCTTTCTTGGAATCTTGCATGCCAAAACGAGCAAGAACCGTATTGATATAAGTAGCTTGTGACAATCCCAACATCCTTTACTTGCGATCTCGAATAATCTTGATCCCAAGTATGTGACCAACTTCTCCTAAGTCCTTCATATCGAATTGATTGGACAACCATACCTTTACTGAAGATAACACTCCCACATCATTTTCGATGAGTAAGATATCATCTACATATAGTACCAAGAATACCACCACTTTTCTGTTGCATCTCTTGTACACACATGACTCATCCAGACTTTGATCAAAATCAAAAGACTTGATTGTCTGATCAAAATGAATGTTCAAAGACTTTGATACTTGCTTAAGTCCGTAAATGGCCTTCTTAAGCTTGCAAACCATATGCTCTTGGCCCTTTGCTATGAATCCCACTGGTTGTATCATGCAAATACATTCATCCAGATTGCTATTAAGAAATGAAGTCTTGACATCCATTTGCCAATCTTGTAATCGAGATGAGCCACAATGGATAAGAGAATCCAAATGGACTTTAGCATGGCTATTGGCGAAAAAGTTTCCTCATAGTCGATCCCTTCTTTCTAAGTAAAACCTTTCGCTACAAGCCTAGTTTTAAAGGTTTCCACCTTCCCATCCACTCCTCCCTTTTTCTTATTGATCCACTTGCATCCAATGAGTTTTATCCCTTCGGGTGGTTTTACAAGATCCCAGACTTGAGTAGAGTACATAGACTCCATTTTTGAATTCATAGCCTTTCGCCAAAGTTCCACATTTGTGTCTTGCATTGCTTCATTGTAGTTACAGGGTTCGGCATGCAGTTTCTCAGGGACCCTATCAAATGATTCTCCCAAAAACATGTACTGATCGAGTTGAATAATAATCCTCCCACTACGGCGAGGCACTGTTGTGTCAATTGTTATTTCTTGTGGCGTTTTCTCTTGTACTAATGGTGTTGAAGAAGTTTGAGTTAGTATTTCTCCTCTCAATTCCTCTAGAACAATCTTACTTCTGGGCTTGTGATCCATAACGTAGTCTTCCTCTAAGTATCGAGCATTGGTGCCAACAATGACCTTTTGATCCTTAGGACTATAAAATAAACCACCATTCGTTCCTCTAGGGTACCGTACAAAGAAACAAACTTCTGTTCTCGATTCCAACTTATCCTCGTTTCGATTTAGCACATCTGTTGGACTACCCCAAATTTGAACATGCCGCAGACTAGGTTTGTGCCCAGTCCACAGTTCTATGGGAGTAGAAAGTACTGACTTAGATGGTACCAAGTTAAGAATATATACCGTTGTTTCTAATGCATGTCCCCAAAACGAAATTGGTAAATCTGAATAACTCATCATAGATTTTACCATGTCCATAGGAGTCTTGTTCCTTCTTTCCGCTACACCATTTTGCTATGGCATACCAGGTGCAGACAATTGGGATGTAATCCCCTCATGAGATAAGTAGTCCCTAAACTCTTCCAAGAGGTATTCGCCACTATGATCAGATCGTAGTATCTTGATATATTTTTCAAGATGCTTCTCCGTTTTGGTCCTATACTCTTCAAATTATTAAAGGCTTCGGACTTACGGCGCATCAAATAAATGTACCCATACCTTGAACAATCATCAAGAAAGCTGATGAAATATTCAAAGTCACCTCTTGCTTGGATGTTCATAGGTCCACACAAATCAGAGTGAACTAATTCCAACGGCTCTTTGGCTCTATACCCTTTGGCCGAGAAGGGCCTTTTTGTCATTTTACCTTCTAAACAGGATTCACAGATTGGAAGTTCCTTTACTTCCAATGAACTCAATGGTCCACTTTGAACCAGTCTAGAAACCCTTTTTAGATTAATATGACCTAGGCGTAAGTGCCAAATATATGTTTGGTTCAATTTAGAAGGTGTCTTTCTCTTACATGATATACTATTTGTATTATTATTCAGTTCATTCAGTTGCAGTGTGGGAGAGATAGGATTAATAACATAAAAATCATCCACCAATGAACTAAAACATATAAAACGTTTATTAAATTTAATAACCACAGAGTTATTAAAATTAACCAAATAACTATTTTTAACTAATTTAGAAACTGAAATTAAATTTCTTCTAATACTAGGAACATAAAGACAATCTTTTAATATTAAAATCCTATCACTACCAAAACTAAGATGTAAGTCTCCCACTGCAACTGCTGCTACTTTCGCAGCATTGCCCATGTGTAGGTAAATCTTCCCATCACAAAGCTGTTTGGTTTCCTGAAACCCCTGCAATGAATTACAAATATGATTAGTGGCTCTCGTGTCTACACACCAAGAGTTTGTAGATAACACCGCTAAACTTGTTTCAACCACTAGTGAATAGGTTTCACTTTGATTGTTCAATTCGTTGAGATAGATCGGACATTGCTTCTTCCAGTGGCCTGACTGCTTGCAGTGAAAACATTTGCCCTTAGGCTTTTTCACTCCACCTTGAGTATCATTATTTACTTGAGGAATTGGAACCTACTTTTGAGCATTTTTCTGCTTCTTCTTGCTTTTCGATTTAGAAGCAGAACCTTTCTCAAGCATAAACACATTTCTTGACTTTTTCATTACGCTCTCTGCTCCTTGGAGTTCTTTAAGAAGTTTCGCCAAAGTATAACAACATATATTCATATTGCAATTCATGCAAAAATTCCTAAAGCTCTCTGGCAGCAAATGGAGTATGATATCGATCTATGTTTCCATATCTATTTCAGCTCCAAGGATCTCTAGTTCATTTAGATGACTCATCATTTTTATAACACGATCCCTTATTGAGCTCTCTCCAGGTATCTTTGTGTTAAGCAAGTCTCTCATAGCAACCTGCCTTGCTACGCGATTCTGTTCCCCAAATATTTCTTTGAGGTTCAACATCATGTCATAGGCATTGGACATAGACTGATGCTGATGTTGCAGAGCATTTGACATAGATACCAAAATATAACATCGCGCCATCTCATCAGCTTTAACCCACTTCTTCTAAGGCCGGGCTTCCTCATCGGTTGCCCCCTCACCATGTTTTTGTGGACATTGCTCACTGAGCACATATTTTTAATCGTCAGCAGTCAACACTATATCTAAATTTCTTTTCCAGTCAATATAATTAGGTCCAGTGAGTTTGTTTTCTTTGAGAATGACAAAAAGTGGATTGAAAGAACCCATTCTTGAATATGGGAATCACATAATAATAATTATGAAGGACAAATAAAACTTTTGAATTTCAATTAAAAATTGGTTCTCTCTACCAAACTATTTAAAGAAAAACGTTGGCAATCTGCCACACCGTGAAAAGTATGCCTTCGATTGGAAGGTCTACTACTTTCCATCATTTGTGCAGATAAGTCTATTCCTTTTAATTTTGACTATCTAGACAAAAACTATTGTCAAGCAAAATTAAATAGCTAACTTAGCTTTGGTCCCACAAATAATAGTAGTGACTCAGATAGAGAGAATACTATTATTTTAGCTAAGTGTACACCATCACCTCACACTAAATTAATTATTCCGTAATAAATCATTTCAAATGGAGACATGATTCACACAATAATTAAGTTAGAGCTATCCTATTGAAGCTTGTACCGATGATTCCACAATTAATTGTGTCCAATGTGGAGGAAGGTTCAAAACCAACACACAAAATTAATTATATCATCTACAAACTAGTGATGGAGACCATGAGATTTGTACGTGACAAACTCTATCTCCCACTTAGTTATTTAAAAATATTTTTCTATGAGGGTTATAAAAATATTTGCATGTGAGAGATCTAGGTATAGATCAATATTCCATGTTGTCTAAAATTATAGGGAACTATAATTAAACAAGGAAACAATACCAATCACATATGAATAAGGAAACAAAAACATAATAGGAATCGCAACTATTATGGTCAAATCCTCAATTTTCAAAACAGCCTTGATTTTTGCTGTTGATTTTTCCCCCAAATCGAAGATGAGATTGACGCGGAGGTTGAAGGGGGTCTAGGGGCAACGCCCTAGGCGGGGGGGGGGGGGGGGGGGGGGGCAGTGCCCCTTGAAGCTACGCACTATTTCTTCAATAGAAACAGATGAATCCCTCCAAAATCGTCGATTTCTTTGATCACTGTAACCTGTTAGTACGTATTGATTCTATGCCTCCATATACGAGTTCACAAGGCTAAGTCAATAAAAAAAAAATAGCCGTCGTAAATAAATTGAAATCTTTACATCAAACCCTAAACCTCCATATTATAGGAGTTCACATGCTATGTATTAATATTACAAACCCCAAAATTGGTAATAAAAAAAATACGTAACCACACATAAAAACAGTATGAGATCCAATCACATCAAAACTTTCTATCACACAATCATACATGCGTGACCATAATATTGGGATAGGAGAAACTGCAAAACATTCGTTAGCACAATAAGACTACGTTCTGTTTATTTTATGCGGACAACATGGTATGTATAAACCACACACATTATCACAGCCGACTCTGATACCACTGTTAGGGACCAATTCCCAAGACCCATGTATAGTTTATACGACAAAAAATTATGAAACCCTATTAGGCAGAACTAGGATTCATACCTTTGAGATCTGTCTGGTTTAATCTCGGCTGTTTTCAACAGTTTGATCTTGATCAAACTTTGAACACAACTAGATTGATCTTACTCGACTGATCTTGAGATCTTCTACCGTAATTCTGTTGCACCTCAATCACGTACCAAGAATGGGCTCAAAATCGTGATCTCTTTGCCTTCACAGAAATCTCTCAATAGTTTGATTATCAAGTTGTGTTTAAACTAGAAGGCATAACAGTGTTTATATAGGCAACGATAGGGACCCCAGGAGAAGTATGGGCTGGGCTTCCTATATAATTCGGGACTCCTAGTCCAACCCGGATTAATTTTGAATTATATAGATTATAATTCATACCACTATAGAATTATAATTGCACTACCCTCCCATATCTCAAAATCATATTTCGAGCTCTATGTTATTAAATGCTTATTTATCTCTGTGCGTTAAGATTACAAATACCCATTGATTAAAATAAATTACTAACAATTTATTTAATCAACATCTATAAAATTCTTTGAGACCTTCCACTTAACTTATTCGTTATGTCGGATACTAATATCCACCTGCAGGGTCTGACATAATTGAAACTTATAAGTTTCCTCAAGGGGATATCATCAATCCCTATAAAGGGACGTGGATTCCATTAATAATTAATAGTTGTTGTACACTTAATATTGTGATCCAACTCATCGAGACTATTGGCCCACAAGGCCTCACTCTATAATAAATCAAAGTCAACAACAGTAAATGTATACATCAATTAATTATCTTTGGATTAAGAGTACAAGCATACATAATAACCATGGGGTGTAAATTATATTATATTTTCAGTATAAATACAATTATATCTAAGTAGTCCTATCCAATACAAACAAAGTGTACTAACAGAGTGTGTTAAAATTATACCATTTTTGATAGTCAAGACAGACATACTGAAACACTGTGTTACAGTCCTACTGGTAGTGTGTCCAATTTCACCTAAGATCGTGAACCAAAAATTTATATTCTACAAGAACCGATAATCTGATCTTCTGTGTGTAAACCAAAGTTTACATACCAGATAATCTACTATGTGAAATAAGAGACACTCATGCATAATATGAGAAGATATAATGCAAATATTTACCCATAAATATTCTCATAAAAAAAGAAAATATTTGTTTAAATAATTCAAACAAATATTGATCCATTACATAAAGTTATGGCTTTTAGTATGAAATCCTAACGGCTACCAGCTCTCCTTTGACTTTTCTGTACATTTTATATCATTTGTCTATGAATAATTGACATCAACAGTATAGTTCAGTATGTAATGGTCTTCTTCATTGTGTGATTAGCAATCGAAGCTATAGCATGTATTTGAGAACGGATGCCAAACAACTATTATAGTCATGTGCGATGCAACCATAATAGAGTCTTCACTATCAGGCTATAGTGAAGCACGATTGTAGAAAAGCCATTGATGGCTGGCTGAGCCAAAGAAGGATTAGAAGGAGGGTGCAGTAGCGGAGCTGGATCGAGAGCGAATGGAGAAAAACAACCTAATCATTTTGGTTCTAAGGAAAGTTAATTAGTTGGACGAAGAATGACAGAAAAAAATAAGATGGACTATCACCTGCAAACAACCAAACTAAAGCACTGATGTTAGAAGAAAGAAAGATTACACAACTAGTTGAACAGAAATCTTTAAGCATAACCAAATCAATTATTCATAGTATAAGAGCTATATAGATATGTATCCTAGTAGGTTTAAATTTTCCAGCTCCCTTTCCCACCCCACCTTTGAACAACCCCTTTCCCTGTACTTTTAGATCAAAGATTAAACCATGACAGATGTCGAATAATCCAAATGCTGCTAGGAGATGACTCTAAAAGCAAACTTAGGCTAACATTGAAAACCAAAAAAAAAACGTAACAGGGGATGCATCAAGAATTTATAACAGGGGCATCCGTAATTGCTATAGAAAACCCAAATCTCTCTCTATCTCTCTCAAATAATCAAATACCTTTTCAGCATGAATCTCGAGATAGTCACACTATTAAGAGATTTCTTCTTCAGTAGAAGCACTTCTACAAACCCTTTGATTTTGATCATGAAACGAGGATTTTGGATTGAGAGACGCAGAGAGAGAAAGACGCAGAGAGAGGCGACAGAGCGCAGAGAGATACATCACAAAGAAGGCCATGTGAGACATACCAGATTTAGGATTGATTTGGGGATTTTGGTGAAAGAACAAAACAACGTAGTTTCTGTATTTTTAATTTACAAGCCTTTTAGTGACACTCCCAAAACATTTCAATGACATCCCAAATAATTAGATGTCTGCCATTTTCTTTTTTCCCTCCATCATCAAAATTTTAGACTCTTTGGTGGCACCTATAGCATTGTCACCTATATTTGTAATATTCGGTGACAAAAAATTTGTCACCAAATCAAAACTGTTGTCGTCGTAAATCACTTCTGTTTGGCACCAAAATCTCAACCCTTTTGGTGATAGATGTGAAATTTTTTGTCACCGTTGATTACATTTAGTGGCACGATATCGCGAAGGGTGTCACCATTGATGTTTTTTCTTGTAATGACTTTTTGCGAAAAAATAATATTTCCTCACAAAATGACATATTTAGAGACGAAATTAATATTCTCTCCTGAAGTACTTATTTGGAGATGAAAAATATAGTTTTTCGTCATATGGATATATTTGACCAAGGGAAAAAAAATTTTGTCGCCAAATAACATATTTAGAGACGAAAAATTTAATTTCGTTACTAACGGAAAGACATATTTCATTGCCAAAAGTACCACTTTGATGACGATATATATTATATATGTATAGGCACACACGCGCGCACGGACACATATGTATATAATACATATGTACATATGTATGTGTACGTATGTATGTATATACACATATGTATATAATTATATGATACATACATAATGCATACATATGTGTTGTATACATACGCATATATATGCATATGTATTACATATACGTATGTATTATAATATATATACATACATAATTAAATACACACACACGTACACGTATGTATATAATACGTATGTATGTATCATATGTACATATGTACGTGTACGTGTATTACATACATACGTATGTATTATGTACACATGTATATATTTGTATGGTACATACACATGTACGTTGTATACGTACACATATATATGCATATGTATAGATTTGTATGTATGATTGTATATATATGTGTATGTTAGTTGTTATGTGGGATAGATTAGGTTATGTTAACCCTAATGGGCCTAGGTGGTTAGAGCCCATTAGGTTAACCCTAATCTCATCTATAAATAAAAGAGTGTTAGAATAGTAATGGTGGATTGTTATTAATGTTTAGTTGCAAGGGTATTATTGTCCTTTCATGTAATTAGGGTTACCTAGGGTTTCTAGGTTTTCTCTATATATTGATGTATTGGCCTCTTGTAACATTAATAACTCAATAATACAATTCTTCTTTCTCTTGTTTCACAACATGGTATCAGAGCATAAGATCTAGGCCTGTGGAGTGCTCGCTTTCCGGCGGGCGGCTTATGCCTTGCCGCCGTCCGCCGGTTGCCGCCGGTTGCATCACTGATCGTCTGGTCTTTAGTGTTAGTCGCCATCGTCTGGTAGTTATCGTCTGATGTTGTTCCACCTCTGGTTTCTCCATCAGCCGCCCCCCCTCCTTGCCTAAACCCTACTTCAACCGCCATCAACCGCTGAGCTGCTGTTTTCGCCATTGGTTTTCCTCAGAAATAGCAAACCCTAGCCGCTGTTTTCGCAAACCCTAACCGCTGTTTTCACCCGGCTGATATTATTTGTTTTCGCCCTCAGCCTCCTGTTTTCGCCATCCATCAGCCGCTATTTGCTGCCCTGTTACTGCCCGTCTTCAGTCTTTGTTACTGCCTGGTTTGGTCTCTGTTTTGCGCCTGTTTGCTGCCCGGTTTGGCCTCTGTTTTGCGCCTGGTTTGATCTCTGTTTTGTCTCCTAAACCTAACCCTAATCCTAAACTTTGCAATATTTGATTCCCAAACTTTGCAATATTTGATTTCGGTCCCTGCAGTTTAGACTTTTGGTGAATTTATGGACAAGTCTTTTTTTTGTTGGTTGGTTGTTAAATCCCCGTTTGGTGTGCCAAGTGGCCCCAAGTTGTGCCGTGTGGCACCTTGTTGTGATCCTAGTTGGATCCTTTGTTTCTCTCTTCCCGTGCGATTCGGGGTTCGCACGTGAGGGGGAGAACTTGTCCCATATTCTTTTGTTAGTTATATTCTACTGGGTACCAAAATTAATGTTGTCAAAGAATTAAAGTTGTTGAAGAATTGAAGTCGTTGGAGAATCGAAGTTGTCAAAGACATCAGTTGGAGTATCTCTTTTTCGTTGGAGAATCAAAGTTGTCAAAGACATCAGTTGGAGCATCTCTTTTTCATGTTGGCAAACCCATAATGCTCTCCATGCTCGCATCATGTGTTTGAGGGGGAGTGTTAGTTGTTATGTGGGATAGATTAGGTTATGTTAACCCTAATGGGCCTAGGTGGTTAGAGCCCATTAGGTTAACCCTAATCTCATCTATAAATAAAAGAGTGTTAGAATAGTAATGGTGGATTGTTATTAATGTTTAGTTGCAAGGGTATTATTGTCCTTTCATGTAATTAGGGTTACCTAGGGTTTCTAGGTTTTCTCTATATATTGATGTATTGGCCTCTTGTAACATTAATAACTCAATAATACAATTCTTCTTTCTCTTGTTTCACAACAGTGTACATATGTGTGTATATATATGTATGTGGATATCTCCTATATATGTGTAACGCCCCAATTTTCGGACACGTTAATATAAAGAATAAAATAACAAAATTCATAATTTTATTTAAAACATAGTTTGATACGGCCTAATTATGAAAATACTTCTAACAAAAGACTATTACATCAAAAGACTTTTTTATCAACAGTCAGAGCAGACTAGCCTATTCTAGGTAAATCACGGTTCAACCGAGTCTTCTTTGAGATACGTGCCTTCATGCTTTGAATAGTCCGATTCTACTCCATCTTCGTCGTTGCCTGGTTATGAAATGCTAGGAGCAGAAGGAAGTTGCACCATGAGCCGATGAAAGCCCAATAAGTTATCCTACCCTTAAATTCTTTTTGAACAATTATAAACTTTAAACGAACGGTAACATAGTATGACATGAGCAATATATGAAAGCGATAACACTCAAGTACAGAAATTTAAATCAATATTGTATCATTACATTATTTTCTCTTGTTTTATAAATATAACCTTAGTCTCTTAGTATTCAAACCCAGGCGTCGTAGGCATAACCTCGAGCATGAATTTCTATGTTTCATCATTCGTACCCAGGCGTCATCACAAACCCCGAGTAGATGATATTTTCCAAAGTCCATAGCTTACATAGACTTTAAATCTATTAGTCTCCAATTATGATCTCACCAAATTATTCAAGTATATATCTCATCAAGTTTTCTCTTGTTTAATAGACATAACCTCAATATCTTAGTATTCATACCCAGGCGTCGTGGGCATAACCCCGAGCATGAATTTCTGTGTTTCATCATTCGTACCCAGGCGTCATCACAAACCTCGAGCAGATGATATTTTCCAAAGTCCATAGCTTACATAGACTTTAAATCCATTAGTCTCCAATTATGATCTCATCCAAATTTCATCAAATTATTCAAGTGTCAAGTTTTCCAAGTATGGTGTTCCCGTACGAATACGCTTCCGCTATTTTACTAACCGTGCTCCCCACCAAGTTCATCCCAAACATCATGCATCCCGTACGGCATGTTCCCAAAAACTATGTTTCCCGAACATTTATATTTCCCGACAACGTGTCAACACCAAAGTACATGACTACCAAACTCAATTGAACAATAACACATTACATCCAAATATAACACGGCTAAGTACATAGCTTGTCTAACATGTGACGGCTAAAGATATCGACTTGGCTAAACGACACTATTTGGGTTAATACACCTCATGGTTCAGTCAAAATTTGGCACAAGTCGCATCACGGCTAACGACACCCATATCCACAACAACTTGGTCATCTTTTAATTATTCAAGTTTTCAATCAGCATATATTGGATACTCTCATATCAATATTTCATAATCACTTCTACGTTCAAGATTCATACTTTGTTTCATCGAGTTATTCAAACATCATGCTAAAATCATATCATATGAAATACAAAGACGAAATTTAAAGCATAACAAAATAAACAACACTTTATCTAAATATCATGGAAAACATGAGTGATTGACTAACGTGCATATATAAACATGTAAGCATAAATAATCTAATATGCCTCCTAACATGCTAAACTAAAAATAGCAACCAAGCATATGCAGACAAATTAGTAAAAGGTTGCAGCCGCAAGGGCTGAAAGATGTCTTCCACCTTTTCACCATACTCCATAATATTTGGAGAGATTTTGGGTTTAAGACTAATTATCCAACCAGAAAGTAAGTTGTAGGAAACTTACCTAGTGAGAGCTTAAGAGTTGGAAAGATGGTTGCTAGGGTTGTCTCCTTCAAAAATGGTGGATTCTCCTTCACTTAGGATTTTCTCATAATACTAGAGAATTTCTACTACTCTCTATATTTTCTTGATCTCTAGGTTTCAAAGTATGTAAAATAGTAGAAGAATGAATTTTGTATTTATAGGCAAAGTTTAGTAAAATATCTAGAGAACACATCTAATGGTTAGGGTTTACCCATCAAGATCAATGGCTAGGAATGTTAGAAGATTAGTTGGTTAAGATCAAGCATTAAATAGATGTGAAATCTAATAGATCACTAGGCTTAGTCATTAGATTAGATTTGAAGATTAAGTGCACAAGTTGTAGGTTTTTGGAGTAAATGATTTGACTCATATGATGTTAGTATATGTTACATGGTTTAGATTTAATATATCTCCACATGTCTATATCTATGCACGTTAGTTTAAAAATAAGTATGAAAGGATTTTCTAAAGTCAACAAAAGGAGGAATGAGGTGTATGCATATGATTTGAGTATAGGTGTGAAAGGGACAAACAAAGTCAACAAAGGGAGGAATAATGGTCAACAAAGGGAGGAATGAGGTATATCCATGTGAGATACATATAAGTGTTAATATGTGTGAAAGGGACTACTTAAGGGAGGAATGAAGTGTCATGTGGGATAAATATAAGTGTGAAATGGACTACTAAGGTCAACAAAGGAAGGAATGAGGTGTCATATGTGATAAATATAAGTATGAAAGAAACTAGTATAGTCAACAAAGGGAGAAACAAGGTGTCACATGGGATGAATATAAGTGTGAATAAGTGTGAAAGAGACTTACTAAGGTCAAAAAAGGGAGGAAGTAGTAATAAGAGTTTAGATCTTAGGTGTATATTTTGTCATTTTAGAGTTCCACATTAAGCCTTTAGACTTCCACCTCACCCTTTAGAATTCCACCTCACCCTTTAGAATTCCACCTAAGATTTTTAAGAGAGAGGAGATATGATGACTTATGGTTTCTAGATTTATAAGATAAGTGTATAAGTTGGAGGAAAATGATTTAGATAAAATCAAATAGTTATAGGTTAAATCATACTTAAATTAGGATGACTAGAAAGTCTAGGTTTTCCATTGAACAAGGTTAGTATAAAATCTTAGATTATATTTTGGGAGTGTATAATATAATCATCATATATATGTATAGGTGTACATGTAATGAGTATATATGAAAATATCTTTAACAAGATGTAGAGTTTAAGACATGATGGATGATGAGTTTAGGTTTTAAATTTATTCATATATACTTACCATACTAATTTACATGTGACAATGTAAAATAATTCTTGATTGAATTTTAATATTCAGAAAAATATTATTCATGATTTATTTTTATTTTTAAAAGTACGGGTCTTTACAATATGTATACATATATAGATACGCGAATATGCGCATGTTGAATTGGTATAACTACAAGTGGATACTAACAGGAGGGGAGAGAGAGAGAGAATGAGGGAGAGAGGGTGGAGAGAGAGGCTTAGGGTTTAGGATTTAAGATAGATAGATTTAAAGTTTAAGATTTTAGGTAGAGATCAAAGGGAGAGGGGAAGAGAGAGAGAGAGAGGAGAGAAAGAGAGAGTGTATAAAGAGATATGAGAACGAGAGAGTGTAGAAAGAGATATGAGAAAGAGAGAGTGTTTAATAATTTTAAATTTAATGTTCTAAAAGAGAGAGGGGAGAGAGCGAGAGAGCGAGAGAGGAGAGAGGAGAGAGGAGATAGGAGAGAAGAGAGAAGAGAGAAATATAGAAAAAAGAAGTTAGAGTAATAATTTCGCATTAATATCTAATTAAAGAGAGAGAGAGTGTGTGTGTCTAATAGTTTTGGAAAAATGTTCTAAGTGAGGGAGAGAGGGGGAAATAGAAAGTGGAGAGAGAGTTGAGAGAGATTGTGTTTAGCATATGTATATATATATGTAACGATGTTAAACATATTTTATATATTAAATATTATAAATAATTTACGAATATCGTGTTTAGTGCAGTGGTCAGAGAGGGTGTACATAAAGTGTTAGTGGGGTGAAGGTCTAAGGTTCGAATCCTAGGAAGAAGAAGATAATGGTATTTCTGTGTAATTTGTTTTGAATTAGAAACCAATTTAGCAACGAAACAATTTGTCTCAAAATATAGCTATTAACGACGAAAATAAATTTCTCGAGAAATGATGGTAGTTAGCGACAAATATTTTGTCGCAAAAAATCAATATTTACGACGAAAAAATTCCTCACTAAATGTCTATCTTTAGAGACGAAATATTTTGTCACCAATATATTATATTAGGTGATGAATTTCATTTTTTGTCGCCATGACCTTTTGCGTTAAACTATGGGCGATGAAAATTAGGACGAAATAATGCATTGGTGACAAAAAACATAGTCTTTGAGACGAAAATATTTCGTCGTTATAGACCAATTTTGTTGTAGTAATTAAAATGCTTTCTTCTTTCGACATGCTTTTGATATCCAACATCAACAAACTGAAATCCTTGACATAATCTCAGATAGTTCCCGTATGTTTGAGCCATTTCAACGACTCTCTTGCAATCCATGATGTGTTGCAAGGAAGAAATTGCTCCTTGAGTTCCTTCTTCAATAACTTCCACGTTTCAATCCTTGGACGGGGCTCATCCTCTGTCCTCTTCCTCAATCAGAGTTTGGCATCTCTAGTAAGATACATACTAGTAATAGTTACTTTCTGCCCCATCTAGAACATGAGCAGCCTTGAAATATTGCTCAACATCCCATAGAAAATTCTTGAGTTCCTTGGCACTGCACGCACCAAGGAAAACAATTGGGTTCTGGGACTTTCATGTTTACACGACCTTCTGATTGGTTTGAAGTACTGCTAAGAGCCATCTTCACCAAAGTCTGTCCAGACTCAAGAGACTGAACTTGATCCCTCAAGGTATCGAATAAGGAAATCGTATTAGCCATCACGTTTTCAAATCTAGTTTTTGTCATTGACCTATTCTTCTCCAACGAGGTTTGTAGGGCAATCACTTCCAGTGCGACTCCATCAAGTCGATCGCTCAAGGAACGAGCCTCCTCTGGGTCTACAACTCCAACCAAGGCCTCCAATGGTGTAATACATTCCCAAACCACATCCATAGCTGCACCACAGCCAACCATTTTTGAACAAAATCAAGCTCTGATACTAACTGTTACAAGGTCAATTTTCGCACTCAAATTATTCCTGCAATGGCACTGAGGTTTGCCAAACTCAGTCAGCCAACACACCCACACACACACACACATAGAGTATATAGAGAACATCTAGGACATTTAGACGATTTACGGAAACCTTTCCAACCCTTCCTAGTCACCAAGAAATTACAAGGGAATCAAAGCTGTGTCTAGACAGATTATACTCTACCTAAAAATGCCCCAGCATTACCTATATATAGGTTACAACAAGGAAAACATGGCTAAACTTAGATGGGTCATGGACAAGCCCCATGATCTCTACTATGCTGCAGTTGACAACTTTAATTGCCATGGGGCTGTGCTGGATAGAGCCAGGGTCTACTAGCACATCATACTTGATACTGAATCAAAACTCCTTGCAAGTAAGCGCCAATAACTAACGCCAACAAGGCTTGGGACACATGTCCAAGCTTTTAGATTCTTCCTACCCATCAAATATGAATTTCATCAAAAGCCCACTTGTTTTAGCCCAATGTTTTCCAATTGTCTTGTCCCTCAAGCCCATTGTCACTTAGCATCCATTGCTAACTTCTGGGCCTTCACCTGCGCCACAGCTACTACTTATCCAAGGGACTAATGCCACCACTAGAGAAATATTTTAAGAATGATTGAAGTTGGATCGAATCATAATCGGAGGTCGAAGGGTGGTTCGATAATTTATTTGATGCAATAATGATAACTGAAGATTAAACCTAATATTACTCAAAGGGAACAATCGGTCGACGTCAAGGATCCCTAAAACTGATTTATTTACTTCGTTTTTTTATCGAAATATCAAATAAAGTTACATATGATAGTATAATAGTAGAGATATTCTTTTCACCTTACTATTAGGATAGTAACCAATTTGCTTAGTCATGCTAAGACTTTCCAAGAAATTGACACCTAGGAGGTTTCATTTTTTTTACACCTCAAGCTTGCCTAGGATTAGTATGTATAGATATTTTGTTTTTACAACAGCA
Organism: Arctostaphylos glauca; assembly: GCA_019985065.2. Taxonomy (NCBI): domain Eukaryota; kingdom Viridiplantae; phylum Streptophyta; class Magnoliopsida; order Ericales; family Ericaceae; genus Arctostaphylos; species Arctostaphylos glauca. The sequence continues at coordinate 33,349,690 of JAHSPW020000004.1, read as the reverse complement.
ATCCAAGCACCTCCCTTTTATTTTCAACTTCGGGAAATAGAAAAAAAGGAAGAGAAAGGAAGACAAGGAAGAAAGAAGAAGAAGAAAAAGGTGGTGAGGTGGTGTGGTGAGGTGGTGTTGGGTTTGGTTTTTATTCACTTGCAAGGTAAGGATACTCCTCTCATGTTAATATTTCCTCCCACTTGTTAACTAAATAATACCTTAAAAAACGAGAAAATTAGAAAGAAGCCCAGAGAATCAAAGGTTAAAGAAGATGAAAGAGGAAGAATACAAGCTCCTCTCAAGGAGAAACTATGTTTAAGTTAAAAATGTTAGGTTGCTCCATTTTTTTTAAAATCAAAATCTTAATTGTAGGATATTGTAATACCTTTATTAGATCCATTTAGAGGTTTGAAACTGAAAAAATGAAATAAACAAGAAAAAACCAGCGCAGCAACAGTGCTGCCAGAAATCGGACAATTTGTGGCTAATTTTTCGAGCTGTTTTGGAGCTTCGTTTCGAGGCTCAATCCGACCTTGTCTTGGAATCTTCTAAACATAACATAGGCCTAATTTGGGTTCTAGAACAAGATGTGATAAACCAGAGGTCATTTCGATATCGGGAAGAGGGTCAATGGCTGAGTGAAAAATGCCTCCGCAAAAAGGGTTCAACACTTGGTCTCAAATCGAAAATTTAGAACTCGACCTAGTTTTTCTAAAACGTTGAAACCAAAGGCCAAGCCATCTGTTATTTGTCTTGAAAACTAAATTAGCATTGGAATGGGACCCTCGAAGACCTTCCCGAGGCTGCTTTGATGATTAAAAATTGAATAGAAACATTAAACCAAAGACCATCGAGTCATAGGTTTTACCGATAGAACATTAGGCTTTTATTAGTACCATTGAACATTAAATGTCGATATTAAATGAAATATCATTGATTTATTATAGGAAATTGATAAATAATTGATTACTCAAACAAGACAGAAAGGTGAGTTCAAATATGACTCTATTATGTGTTCAGTTTAGAAAGCATGAAAGCTTATTGTACTTTATCGTTCATATGTTAAACATGCATGCCATGCCAATCACGATTAATATTGGTCATATTACAATCATGTGTTAAATGACAAAATAACATTGAAAAAAGTTGATATTCGTTCAGAACGGTGCCCCGCCTGCTAAGGGATAGAATATAGCTAATTGTGTTAGATAAGGTTGGAATCACGGGCCAATGTGATTAATGGATGACGTCATTCCACGCGTGCTAGAGATACACAACAGGTAGCTCCCTCTTAACAAGATTGATCATATTGAATGCAAATAAGGCAGGTTTGAATATCGAATGGAAATTTGATAACTATAGCATGATAAACTTGAACGTGGACTTGAGCTTAATAATATGAATTCCATTGACATAAATAAATTGTTGCACGCATTGCACATTGGTTAACATAGCGAAACCATAATGTTTCTTATTTGGATCTAGCAAGTTGTTAATGATGTTGTTAAACAACATTCCAGGTTACGGAGCTAGTGGTAGTGGCCAGTAAGGATTCAGGAAGGTTTTGCATAGAATAGTGTAGATAACGTATCTTCACTTTGATGTCTTTACTGTTTGACCATATTAAGACCTGTCGGTTGGATTGTAATAAATGTTAAAAAGTTGTTCTAAAATAATGCACTTCCTTGGCTGACCTTTTAATGTAATAAAAGTTTACGTTTCTACATACTCTGAATAGTTTGTGTACATTGTTACGTACCAGATTGAAAATTCCTAGACTAATTATGTTATAGGCTTTAGCAGTTTAGACTCGTTGGCCAATCACTAATCCTTCCCATATTGAGATGGGTCGTGATAGTTGGTGGTATCAGAGCGAAGTTTAGAGCATTTAAAATAATTTTAATTGAAAATCCAAGGAATGAAGTGTTAGGACACGGTACTTGCACACTACATGCATAATTATTTATTATTTGTTTATGATTGGTGCTTATATTTATTAACGTTAGATGTTTGATATTACATTGACAAGAATATATCTTGTGTGTCATAGGTATGGCGACTCCCCACGATGCTGATAGTGAAGATAGCATGGGCTCACACAGGTTCGGACCTGATGGAATCACAAACACGGGAGGATAAAGATATCAAAGGAACGTAAGGGATTGTGCAACTGATTTAGCATATTCGGCATTGCAAAAGGCGATCTACAAGAAACTTTTTTATATTGATGAGATGCAAAGGATGTTGCCAGTATGGTATTTGGAGACTCATAGGGATGCTCATGACCTCTCTATTTGGTGGTTGAAGTTGGAGATCGGTTACCAGAGTACATTTGCAGAAATGGTTGAGAAGGGTGATGCTGGGGAGTGGCCACCTCCGGCATATTCTTCGACAAGCGAAATAGGTCAAGGTTTGAGTTGGGCCAAAAGGAAAAATGCAGAAGAGATAGCTTCTAATTCGGCACCACAAGAAGAAAATTTAGAATTGGACACACGGCTTGCGAACCAGAAAGGTGCCACTAATAATCAAGACCAGGGGAATAATGACGATGAGCATCCCGAGGATCCTGGTACACCACAATGGCCGATGAGAGTCTAACAATGACTCCAGTGAAATAGAGGTTAGAGAGTTATGTAAATAGGTGAGGTGGTTGGTAAGTAGGGACTAACGGGTCATATTTTTGTGTTTATAGCTATCCCGATTTTGTGGTAACAGTTCTGGAGGGGTTATGTTTTGTGTACGGTTAACCCCATAACATGTTTATCGTTTGTATAGTTTATGACTCAAGTTGTAATAACTGTTGGGTTTGGATGTTTTAGTAGTATGACTTCCCTTTCTAAAGTATTGGTTTTCTTAGCAATGTCTAATTTTGTTACAATATTTTCTGTCGATTATAAAATAAAAATATTGTGTTACAGATAATCATAATGAAAAACACACGTTCTATTGGAAATGATGGTGGCAAGTCAAGCAACAATAACAATGACGTGGATGTTCAATTTGTAGAATTGAGAAGGATGATGCAAACCCTAGTTGGAACTATGCAAACTCAACAACACATTCTGCAAGCCCAACAACAGTTACTCCAAGCACATTTGGTGCAACCTCAACCAGTTGCACCTCAACTAGGGAAACCATTCTGGAGGGGACAAATGGGGAAGAACAGAGGGTGAGATAGGAAGGGCCTGTGCAACCGAATCCACTAGTACCGGACGTGGCATTGGTTAAGGAGTCTTTGAATATGAAACCTTTGACATGTGAGGGTGGTATGAATGCAGTAAGGGCTAAGGAGTGGTTGTCATAATTGGAGAAAAAATTTCAACTGTTGGGGTGTGATGAGTATCAAAAGGTAGAGGTTGGATCCTATCTGCTCGTATGCGAGGCTAACAGATGGTGGAATCTGAAGAGAAGGGCTGAGCCAAGTATGAAATGGGACAGCTTTAAAGTCGTATTCCAAGAAAAGTGCATGCCAAGGGCAATGCAAACCGCCAACTGTTCGAAGTTCGAGCAATTGAAGCAGAAGGGGATGTTGACAGTGGCAAATTATGAGGTTGCCTTTACAAATTTGGCAGAGTATGCACCGTATTTAGTTGTAATGGATGAACTAAAGGCAAGAAGGTTCGAGGAGGGACTGTGTCATGATATTAGGAGGGTGGTGAGACCTTTCCTGTTATCCAGTTATGCAGATGTTTTGGATAGGGCGAAATCTAATTTGGGGTGTATTGGTTGTGTTAAAAAAAATTTAGTTGGTCACTTGTTTTTCTACGCGTCCACTCGCGTGACCAGTTCGGGAAAATAGACCAAAAATCCTGACCAGTCAGGCGGAGCTACTGACCAAATTTTCAAAAAAGCCACACTCGCGTGACCAGTCACCGGGATGGCATTTGTCCGCGTGACCAGTCACGGGTGCTATTTTTTTTAATTTACCCTTCTCCTCTTCATCAAAACACATCCAAATGATTATTTGTCTCGTCCAACCCGTATCCACACCCATTTTATTCACCGTAAAATTTTTTTAGACATAAAACTAAGTTGGGTCCTTACAAAAATATTGACTATTCCGACGGTTTGTTTGACTTGTGTCAAAGCGGTGTTTGATGTGTCCAAGGGTCACGTGGTCTAATCTTCTCCAAATGTTCGGCTAAGGTACCTTTTTTTTTAAGGGTCAAGTGACGAGTCTCGGTCAACCACTAAGTCTCGGGTTGGACCTAAAAAAGATTTGGTATTTGAATGTTTCTAGTAAAAATAATGTTTTTTATTTCGAAACTCAAATAATGCTCGTGCAAGTTTTAAACCGGACTAAGTCCACTAAGTTTGTGTTAAAACTGACCCGAATCCATCCTGAGTCAGCTCTGCCCGAACTGCCCAAATAGTGGCTGCCTAAAACTGCCCAAAACTGGAAAGTGTAATCTACCCAGAAATTGCACCCAAACAGCTGTTGTGTTCGACAGCTTGTGACTCCCATTCCCGAGCCCTCCGAGCCCCGGGTCCAACATGCATGAGTGCTAAAATGTGTCAACTACGACCCCTAATAAGTATTTTTTGTAGAAAAGTTGTAGAATAAAAACTCAGAATGATTAAGTAAGGTATGTTACCGGTAAAATCTGACAGTGTACATTTTGTCGTTCGAACGGCCAAAACTTCAAATTTTTCAACATAACCACCTCGGGTTTGAACATGTACGAGTAGTATGGTGTCTTACCTACAACTCTTATAAAAAATCTTGACTCGAAACGAAACGAGATAAAAACTAAATGTATTCGAAAATAAAGTGTATAAAAAGAACGAATATAAGTTTATACCTTCGGTCACGTTTTGCTTCGGATTCGAGTGTCCCAAGACTAACCCGAGTCTGACCTGAGGCTCCTCTAACTCTCTTGCTAGTATGGTCTCTCCTCTCACTCACTCACTCTCTCTCTCTAAAAATGCTAGAGACTCTAAGTGAAAGTGTAAGTGTCCAAGTGCATGTGGTATGTATATTTATAACTAAATCTTGTGTGCATATCAAAAGTGTGTGTGCGCCTGCCGTGTAAGAGCGAGGGAAAAAACTGGGGGTTGCTTCCTAGCCTCACAATTGCAAGCATCATCATAGGTTTGTCTAATTTGCATGCATTTGCATTGATACACCACATGCAATATAAATGATGATGATGGAGTATGAAATAAGTAATCTCTAGGGGAAAAAGATATGCATGCTGGCTATTTCTAGCCATGTAAAAAAAATATAGGTGGAACCTTGGTTGCTCATTACAAAACTGTTCAATTCTGATCGCAAACGAACTTCGTAAATACCGACGTGTGTGTATATATATATCAATGCAACCAAAAAAATGATAAGAATTCGATAATCTCGAGTGTTTGGCCATAGTTCTCGCCTCCCTTGTCAGTTAAATTAACAATGTCATCACCTACTAATATTTTGTAAAAAAAATCAAATTTAGACAAAAGAATCATTTTATTTTAAAAGAATTATTTTTTTATTTTTATTTTTTTAAACTCTATAAAATTAATAACTATAAACTTACCATTTTAAGTTTCCAAAATAATTTAATTGATTAAAGGATCGGGATTTCACATTCTTTCCACCTTGGGAAGTTTGGTCCTCAAATTGTCGTTGCTCTCAAGTCTGAACAATTTTGTCTAAAGGCTAGAAAGACTAAATCATACACATATAATCATAATGCTACTAGCGATCACATTCATGAATACATTAGGATGATTGGGATGCATCCGAGTCGTGTCATCTACCATGAAACCAAAAACCCGAAAACACAAAATAACAGTCAGCCATACCAAAATCCAAAACAAACGAACGGAGGGGGGAAAATCATCTATGTTCCCGAATCTTGGCTGGGGCTAGCTGGTGGGGCATCTGCGAGGTCATCCAACTCTATCTGCTCCTCCCCCAGAGAAGATCTCGTCCTCGAAAAGGTCATCGTCTCCGAAAGGGTCATCGTCCTCGAAAGGATCATCGTCAGAAAATTCCTCTTGTCCGGGTATTGGCCCCTCAACTGGGGCGTCTACCACCTCGTACTCTAACTCCTGCGGAAAAATGTCCTCTTGGTCGATGGGTTCTACCTAGACCTTTTCTTCTTCCTCTGACTCCTCTCTTTTAGCGTCATACCCATCATCCTTGGACCCTTCTTCTTCCTCCTCATCATCATTGTGCTGACCAACTCCTGACGGCTCTCTAAGATACCAATTATTTGCGACTTCTGCTCGAATCTCATCACACTGGTGGCATATCATATCTAACATTTCTTTGGTGACTCGACGTCTTTTGGTTGCTTGCTCTCCTGCCACAACTTAGACCTGCTTCCCCATATACTCGGGGTGTTTCTGCATGATGCTAGCAGCTATGGCTTGAGCCAATGTGCCTGTCACCATGCTGATTGCGTCATCGTTAGGTGCTGGGTCATTGTCAGAAATATTTATCCCGTCAGCACCCTTGTGAAAGCGAAAACCTCCCTGAGAATTGCTCCTACTGAAACTGCTGACGGAACTGGAGCTCGACATATCTACCGTACACAAGATATAGTCTTGTTAGTACCTGCCCTATCATTGTCGTTACTTAATTATACAAGTTACATATGTAAAATACATGCCCAAGTAACTATTACATCCAAGTGTGTGATTACCATGTCTCAAATCTCATAGCATTGGGGTTTTATTTTGAAATCCGGCTGATGAGGTTTAATCCATCAAGGCCTCAATTTGTAAAACCAGTTTAGGGATTTTCGTAATGTCAGAGTGCAATATTTAAAAGAAAGAGTGGAAATTTTTTTTTTTAAAAAAATCCCGAAGTGCTAGTGATAAACTAATTATTACATCACATGATAGAATCTTAGGCTCGGCCATAGGCGACTCGACCAGAAATCAAAAGTACAATAACATAGAATCTGAAACGAAAATACTACACAAGAAAATAATAATAACAATAAAATTAGACAACTTGACGAAGGTACTAAATGAAGCAGCGTCCTCGTCTCTGAAAGCACCTGTAGTTGTAGTCAGCAACAACTCTTAAGCACTAGAATTTTGTTATACAGTGTTTATCGAGTTTCATGCATAATACGATTTTTCCTTGTAACACAAGCATTGTGAAACAATTTATAGTCTATAAATATGACAAGTAATCAATGGCATTTGCAAAGAATCATAATTCTTTTTCTAAAGCCTAGCTTCTCAATTATGGGTTTCGAGTGAATAATTCAGTTCTATGAACGGTTTCCATTTCCGGATAATAGCCAATTTATTTGTTCAACGGTCACCGAATGTAGGGAGTTACCCTATTATATGTAAAATCGGCATGACATCATCCGGCAGATCTATCGGTCGTCGATCCTTCAACCTTATCCCATTCACCTCGCCATGTTTCTTGTCCGCTGGTGGTCGGGGCACTGTACAGTAAATTACTATCTCCATTTCAGGACAATAGTCAATTTATTTGTTTAATGGTCACCGAATTTAGGGAGCTCCCCTATCAAATATAAAATCAGCATGACGTCATCCGGCGGATCTACCGATCGTCGATCAACTACTAAGTCTCGGGTTGGGCCTAAACATGATTTGGTTCAAATGAACGTTTTCGGAAAAGATAATGTTTTTTGTTTCGAAATTCAAATAATGCTCGTGCGAGTTTTAACCCGGACTAAGTCTACTAAGTTTGTGTTAAAACTGACCCAAATTCGTCCCGAGTCAGCTCTGCCAGAACTGCCCAAATAGGGGCTGCCCAAAACTGCCCAAAACTGTCCAAAACTGGGTAGTGTAATCTGCCCAGAAATTGCACCCAAACAGTTGCTGTGTTCGATAGCTTGTTACTCTCATTCCCGAGCCCTCCAAGCCTCAGGTCCAAAATGCATGCATGCTAAAATGTGTCAACTACGACCCCTAATAAGTATTTTTTGTAGAAATGTTGTAGAATAAAAACTCCAAGTGATTAAGCAAGGTATGTTACCGGTAAAATCTGACAGTGTACATTTTGTCGTTCGAATGGCCAAAACTTTGTATTTTTCAACATAACCACCTTGGGTTTGAACATGTATGAGTAATATGGTGTCTTAGCTACAATTCTTGCCAAAAATCTTGATTCGAAACGAAACGAGATAAAAAAATGTATTCAAAAACAAAGTGTATAAAAAGAACTAATATAAGTTTATACCTTCGGTCAGATTTTGCTTCGGATTCGAGTGTCCTGAGCACATCCTGAGTCTGACCCGAGCCTCCTCTAACTCTCTCTTGCTAGAATGGTCTCTCCTCTCACTCACTCACTCTCTCTTGCTAAAAATGCTAGAGACTCTAAGTGAAAGTGCAAGTGTCCAAGTGCATGTGGTATGTATATTTATAACTAAACCTTGTGTGCATATGAAAAGTGTGTGTGTGTGTGTTTCCCGTGTACGAGCCAGGGATAAAAATGGGGGTTGCTTCCTAGCCTCACAATTGCATGCATCATCATAGGTTAGTCTAATTTGCATGCATTTGCATTGGTACACCACATGCAATATAAATCATGATGATGGAGTATGAAATAAGTAATCTCTAGGGGAAAACGATATGCATGCAGGCTATTTATAGCCATGTGAAAAAAATATAGGTGGCACCCCCGGTCCCACCTTGATTGCTCGTTACAAAACTGTTCAATTCTAATCGCAGACGAACTTCGTAAACACCAACATGTGTGTATACATATCAGTGCGACCAGAAAGATGATGCGAATTCGATAATCTCAAGTGCTTGGCCATAGTTCTCGCCTCCCTTGTCAGTTAAATTAACAATGTCATCACCTACTGATATTTTATAAAAAAATTCAAATTTAGACAAAAGAATCATTTTATTTTATTTTATTTTTAAAAGATTTATTTTATTTTATTTTGAAAAGAACTATTTTATTTTATTTTTAAAAGAACTATTTTATTTTATTTTATTTTATTTTTTTAACTCCATAAAATTAATAACTATAAACTTACAATTTTAAATTTCCAAAATAATTTAGTTGATTAAAGGATCGGGATTTCACACCATACTTCTCTTGGGATCTCCATTGTTGCCTATATAAATATCGTTATACCTTCTAGGTCAAACACAACTTGATAATTAAATTATTGAGAGAGTTTCTGTGAAGGCAAAGAGATCACAATTTTGAGCCCATCCTCGGTACGTGATTGAGGTGTAATAGGATTACGCTAGAAGATCTCAAGGTCAGTCGAGTGAGATGAATCCAGCCATGTTCAAAGTTTGACCAAGATCAAACTATTGAAGACAACCGAGATCAAACCCGATAGATCTCGAATGTATGAACCCTAGTTCCGCCAAGTAGGGTTTCATAATTTTTGTTGTATAAACTGTATGTGTTTATCACTGGGTCTCGAGAATCGATCCCTAACAGTGGTATCAGAGACGGCTATTTTGGAAACTGAAGATTTGACCATAATAGTTGGGATTCCTATTATGTTTGTGTTTCTTTATTCATATGTGATTGGTATTATTTCCTTGTTTAATTATAGTTTCCTATAATTTTGGACGATATGGAATATTGACCTATACCTAGATCACTCACATGCAAATATTTTTATAACCCTCACGGAAAAATATTTTTAAATAACTAAGTGGGAGAGAGTTTGTCACGTGCAAATCTCATGGTCTCCATCACTAGTTTGTAGATGACATGATTAATTTTGTGTGTTGGTTTTGAACCTTCGTCTACATTGGACAAAATTAATTGTGGAATCATCGGTACAAGCTTCAATTGGATAGCTCTAACTTAATTATTGTCTGAATTATGTCTCCATCTGAAATGATTCATTGCGGAATAATTAATTTAGTGTGAGGTGATGGTGTACACTTAACTATAAATAATAGTATCCTCTCCATCTGAGTCACTACTATTATTTGTGGGACCAAAGCTAAGTTGGCTATTTAATTTTTCTTAACAATAGTTTTTTGTCTAGATAGTTAAAATTAAAAGGAATAGACCTATTTGCACAAATGATGAAAAATAGTAGACTTTCTCATCGAAGGCATACTTTTCACGGTGTGATAGATTGCCAACATTTTTCTTTAAATAGTTTGGTAGAGAGAACCAATTTTTAAATGAAATTCAAAAATTTTATTTTCCCTTCATAATTATTATTATGTGATTCTCAAATTCAAGAATGGGCAAGACAATCCACTTTCTGTCATTCTCAAAGGAAACAAACTCACTGGACCTAATTATATTGACTGGAAAAGAAATTTCGATATAGTGTTGACTGCTGAGGAGTACAAATATGTGCTCAGTGAGGAATGTCCACAAAAACCAAGTGGTGGGCAACCGATGAGGAAGCCCGGCCTCACAAGAAGTGGGTTAAAGCTGATGAGATGGCGCGGTGTTATATTTTGGCATCTATGTCAAATATTCTGCAACATCAGCATCAGTCTAGCATGAGTCTATGCCCAATGCATATGACATGATGCTGAACCTCAAACAAATGTTTGGGGAACAAAATCGTGCAACAAGGCTGGTTGCTATGAGAGACTTGCTTAACACAAAGATCCCTGAAGAGAGCTCAGTAAGGGATCATGTTATAAAGATGATAGGTCATCTAAATGAACTAGAGATCCTTAGAGCTAAAATGGATGGGGGAACCCAAATCGATATCATATTCCATTTGTTACCAGAGAGCTTTAAGAATTTTCGCATGAATTACAATATGAATAAATGTTGTTATACTTTGGCGAAACTTCAACAGCAAAGCGCGTAATGAAAAAGTCAGGAAATGCGTTTATGCTTGAGAAGGTTCTGCTTCTAAACCCAAAGGCAAGATGAAGCAGAAAAAGGCTCAAAAGCAGGTTGTAATTCCTCTAGTGAATAATGGTCCTCAAGGTGGAGTGAAAAAGCCTAAGGGCAAAGGTTTTCACTACAAGCAGTTAGGCCACTGGAAGAAGCAATGTCCAGTCTATCTCAACAAATTGAACAATCAAGGTAAAACTTACTCACTAGTGGTTGAAACATGTTTAGCGGTATTATCTACAAACTCTTGGTGTGTAGATACGGGAGCCACTAATCATATTTGCAATTCATTGTAGGGGTTTCAGAGAACCAGGCAGCTTAGTGATGGGGAGATTTACCTACGCATGGGCAATGCTACGAAAGTAGCTGCAGTAGCAGTGGGAGACTTACATCTTAGTTTTGGTAGTGATAGGATTTTAATATTAAAAGATTGTCTTTATGTTCCTAGTATTAGAAAAAATTTAATTTCAGTTTCTAAATTAGTAAAAACGGTTATTTGGTTAATTTCAATAACTCTGTGGTTATTAAATTTAATAAATGTTTTATATGTTCTGGTTCATTGATGGATGATCTTTATGTTATTAATCATATCTCTCCCACAAAACAACTGAATGAGCTGAATAATACAAATAGTATATCATGTAAGAGAAAGACACCTTTTGAATTGAATCAAACGTATCTTTGGCACTTACGCCTAGATCATATTAATCTAAAACGGATTTCTAGACTGGTTCAAAGTGGACCATTGAGTTCATTGGAAGTAAAGAAACTTTCAATTTGTGAATCCTGTTTAGAAGGTAAAATGACAAAAAGGCCCTTCTCGGCCAAAGGGTATAGAGCCAAAGAGCCGTTGGAATTAGTTCACTCTGATTTGTGTGGACCTATAAACGTCCAAGCAAGCAAGAGGTGGCTTTCAATATTTCGTCAGCTTTATTGATGATTATTCAAGGTATGGGTACATTTATTTGATGCACCGTAAGTCCGAAGCCTTTAATAAATTCAAAGAGTATAGGATGGAAACAGAGAAGCGTCTTGGAAAATGTATCAAGACACTATGATCTAATTGTGGTGTCGAATACCTCTTGGGAGATTTTAGGGACTGCTTATCTCATGAGGGGATTACATCTCAATTGTCTGCACCTGGTATGCCACAACAAAATGGTGTAGTAGAAAGAAAGAACAGGACTCTTATGGACATGGTAAGATCTATGATGAGTTATTCAGATTTACCAATTTTGTTTTGGGGACATGCATTAGAAACAGCGGCATATATTCTTAACTTGTTACCATCTAAGTCAGTACCTTCTACTCGCACAGAACTGTAGACTGGGCACAAACTTAGTCTGCGGCATGTTCAGATTTCGGGTAGTTGAGCACATGTGCTGAAAGGGAGCGCCGATAAGTTGGAATCGAGGACAGAAGTTTGTTTTTTTGTAGGGTACCCTAGAGGAACGAAGGGTGGTTTATTTTATAGTCCTAAGAATTAGAAGGTCATTGTTAGCACCATTGCCCGATACTTAGAGGAATACTATGTTATTGATCACAAGCCTAAAAGTAAGACTGTTCTAGAGGAATTGAGAGGCGAAAGACCAACGCAAACTTTTTCAGCACCATTAGTACAAGAGGAAACGCCACAAGAAATAAGAGTTGACACAATGGTGCCTCGTCGCAGTGGGAGGATTATTATTCAACCCAATCGATACATGTTCTTGGGAAAATAATTTGATAGAGTCCCTGAGGAACTGGATGGCAAATCCTATAACTACAATGAAGCAATGCAAAACACAAATGTGAAAGTTTGGTTAAAGGCTATAAATTTAGAAATGGAGTCTATGTACTCTAATCAAGTTTGGGATCTTGTAGAACCACCCGAAGGAATAAAACCCGTTGGATGTAAGTGAATCTACAAGAAAAAGAGAGGAGTCGATGGGAAAATGGAAACCTTTAAAACTAGGCTTGTAGTGAAAGGTTTTACTCAGAAAGAAGGGATCGACTATGAAGAAACTTTTTCAACGGTAGCCATGCTGAAGTCCATTCAGATTCTCTTATCCATTGCGGCTCATCTCAATTACGAGATTTGAAAAATTGATGTCAAGATTGCATTTCTTAACAGCAATCTGGATGAATGCATTTACATGGTGCAACCAGTGGGATTGATAGCAAAAGGTCAGACATAACTTGATAATCGAATTATTGAGAGAGTTTCTATAAAGGCAAAGACATCACGATTCTGAGCCCATCCTCAGTACGTGATTGAGGTGCAATAGGATTACAGTAGAAAATCTCAAGGTCAATCGAGTGAGATCAATCCAACCGTATTCAAAGTTTGATCAAGATCAAACTGTTGAAGACATCCGAGATCAAACCACACTACAACAAATAAGGTTTGTAGCATCAATTGGAATTTGTCTCCAAATAGAGCAATTTTGTCGCTAATCCAATACGCGACAAAAGTATTCGTCATTTCTGTTTGTTGCCTATAGTTTCACGCCAAAACCCATCACGGCAAGGAAACAGAGATTTTGTTGACTTTAAGTTTGGTTTAACGACAAAATTGTTCCTCGCAAAATATAATAATAATTGCTCGCCCCATACCCATTTCGTCGTAGATATGGTATTAAATTAATAATTATATATTAATAGACGACGAAATATTTTGTCGCTGAAACTTTTTAATCACTAGGAATTATTTTGTAGCGAATTAGTTTAGCTAAAAACATTTGCCAAGAAAAATGTTCGTCGTTAATAATGGCCATGAATTAATTGGTTTAGCTTAACGTGCTTTTGTCGTGATATGATATTAAATTAATAATTGTATATTAATAACCGATGAAATATTTCGTAGCTGAAACATATTTGAATCACTAGGAATTGTTTTGTCCCGAATTAGTTCAACTTAAAACATTTGACGACAAAAATATTCCTCATTAATAATCGCAAGGAATTATTTTTGTCGCTAATTGGTTTAGCTTAATGTATTTCAAACAAAAAAAAAATTGTCATTATTAACAATCCGGAATTTATTTGTATGGCTAGGTTTCCTTCCCCTATTTAAGGAGGAAAATATATGTAGCTGTAATGCTTTGCCTTTCCCTAGGAAAAGGTTTCCTCGCAAATTACATTAGACGACGAAAAATATTTCCTTATTGAAAACCAAGGCATCATAGGCCACGAAATATTTCCTTGGCCAACTACTTGGAGGATAGGCATTGGTGAGGAATTAGTTTGTAGCAATGTACATTAATTAATTAAAATCATATATATTTTCAAATATATGGAATGCTACGCATTCATATCATCTTATCCCTGCCCAAACAGAAACATTCACGAGTCCAACCAAAAAACAAAAAATCAGCATACAACTTTGGACATCATCTCAAAAAGAAGTTTCATTAACCAACAAACTGAAACCAACATGTACATTCCTTAATCGCCAGAAAAGTACCAAAAAACAACTACTAACGTTCCTGTGTTAATAACAATGAAAGACCACAAAAGTAAACCAAAATATACTGAGGACGTCATCTCAAAAATAAGTGTGTCAAAATAAAATCTTGCCACACCTAGTTAAGCCGCCAACCTTGTGCTTATGTAATCTGTCAAAACAACAAACAAAACCAAAACAAAAGCATTAGAGCAACTCCAACAGTCGCACATCCAGCAACTAGTCAAAAGTACCAAAAATCACCATAACCTTTTTCGGACATTTCCATCTTAAAATGAATAAACCATTATGATTCACAAGTCCAATGATCATTACTTGTTATGACAGTAGGAGTTCCCAAGTCCAATGATCATACATCAACATGAAGACTTCTCTTTCACAGGCTTATCTATAAGCACCTAATAGAATCTACCAAACTAAGGATCTTTCTCCAAGGCAAAATCTTCCAAAGCATTAGATTACCACATCAAGAAAATATAGTAGACTGGTAGAGCTAATCAGTAATCACAAAAAAAAAAAAAAAGCAACCGAGATTTCATCAAACAGATTGCTAACATCATTCACAAAATATAGGTAAATCAATATCCAGCAACAGCTCATCAAACAACTTTCTTCTCATTCTTAAACAACTTACAAACACCAATTGATATGATTAGGTTCCTTAAGGTTTTATGTATGATACTATGCTAGTTGGAGAATAGGGCACTCTGTTCCTTTTTCCCTTTCTCTATTAATCTCCAGCTTGAGATCCATACATTGAAATACTCAGCTGGGAAGGTGTTATTAACACCCACTCATCTAGCCATAGTCATGGAATATGCAGGTGGAGGATTCAGTACAATAATTTGATCATTTGATGGCGAATTTTATCATAAGAAATATCATCAACTACGAAATTCTACCGTCCATTTACGAAACCAATTTGTTTAGTTCAGGCAAGATTTTTCTTTCAGCAACTGATATTAGAGCTGCTTTTAGAATGCATGGCAATAAGGCTCTACTTAATTTCCCTGCTGAATTTGGGGCGGAATTTTCTACTAGTGAAACCTTTACCCAGAGTTTTAGCTCAAGAATATTAGGTAAGCAAGGTTCAAGTTCTAGTTGAAATGGTAATAAACCTTGTTCAGTTAGAAGTACTCCTGCATAAACACTGGAATCTTCACAACCCATGAGCTTGAAAGAAATGTACAATGGAAACGAAAAACATGCTTTGAATAATGTATTGCCACATTACGTTACATAGGTAAAGCCTAATCCTATTATTACAAATTTTGCTAGAATTAGTTCTATCCTACTGACACAAGGAAAGAGAGTTCATGAATTTTCTTTTGAAAAGCTCTTCACATAAAGTGATCAATACAAAGGATCGAAACAGAAAGTAGGCCAAGTCCCTACTTTTTTTCTCTAAAGTGGAAAAGGAATGAGAAAACAATTCCAGGCCAATCTTTTGAAACCAGACCAGACGAACTGGTTAAACCGACTGAACTATCGACCGGTTTTACTTACATACCGAACATGCCATCAAAACCATTTTAGATTAAAAACCTATGAGTTTCAATAATACTGGAACCATCAAAACCATTTTAGATTAAAAACCTATGAGTTTCAATAATACTGGAACTCACCCACAATTAACCTGTTAAACCTTCAAAACCGTTGCTGCTTATGTGTAGGACAGGTCAACTACGCACTTATGGTTTGTCAGTTTGATATATAGATGCTCGGGACCAGGGGTTAGTTTTGGTGTTAACTTTTCCAAGTGGGACTGTGGGACTCAAGTGAAGTGTGGCTTTAATTGCCTAAAATCCTACCCTTCATGTGATGAGATGTGGAACTCAAACCCAACCAGTAATATGCTTTCACACGCATCAATCAAGTTGCACAATTACAAACTCATCCCAATAAACTACGATGATTTATACTGCAAAAACAAAACAAAAAACTAAATTTTACTGTAATTTGTACACCTTCCACATCAAAAATACAAAAAAAAAAGAAGTATTTTTGTATGCCACTAAATATTCCTTTTATTTCTTTATAATTTTTATTTTTATATATATCAATGAGGTATTTATGACACCATGGTTCGACTCTAAATGGAACAGTGACTGTTTGTTTCCTTTTCCGGTTCTCTCACTGGTCTGATTTTGAAGATATTGTCTGGGCTATGAAGTACAAATACTTCTAGATGAGAGTCGCACCCGTATGTATCTATATCGAGTACCGATACTCGTAGATACATATGATAGTTGGTAATGGGGTTAAGCAATGGCACATGGTCTATTACGTACAAAGTTATATCTCCTAAGTCTTGAACTGGTAATGAACTCAGCAATATGTTATCCCTGTTTTTGACACATGCCTTCACCTACCACACTAACAATGAAAAGGTATAAGTTAATTTGCCAAGAGAAGTAATTGAAGGTTCTTCAACCCAATAAATCATATTCTGGATGTATATGTTAATAATAAGGTTTTTAAACTTTCTTCTATCTCTCTTCTTTTTGACCTTCAATTTTTTTCTAGCGAAAGGGGGTGGAACACTATCAATCACGTAGTCATGTAACTGCTTACGTACTAACTTATCTTTTCTTAAGTACAGTAAATTGGTTTAATGTTACGGGTCACTAATATAAAGTAACTACTATTTACACTTTATTACGAACATGTCTCATTGATTGATATGGAGGGGCCAACTCTAATATATCAAAAGCATATTGCAAGTGAATTGTCCACTGGAGTTAATTCTTTGCAGTTCAAAGCATGCAGCTTCCGTGGTTTTGAAAGGATATTTTAGTGATGGCAACGAAGGACTAAACAATCAAAGCAAGAATACATAATCAAAGCAACCTTAGGAGCCAACACAAGAACCATCAACAAACTAAACAATTAGCTACTGAGGCAGTAGCAGAATGAAAAAAGAAAATTGGATATCAATGCGAAGTAAATTAATTTGAAGTAAGTAAACTTAGTATAATAACCAGCAAGCTGTGGTCCTCGAACATGCAAAGTATTGGTTGAATCCGCCCCCTTGTTGTCTTAAGAAATCCATGATCATAGATGTGGCTTCTTCTTGTTATTTTTTACCCTCCAAAAGTTCTACTATGGAATCTTTGCGTGTTCGCAACTCCTCCTTTTGCGCCAATATTTCCTCCTTGTGCGCTAATATTTCTGTCTTGTGTGCTGATATTTCTTGGTTTTGCGTTGATATTTGCTCCTTTTGCGCCAAAATTTCTTTGTTCTTGTACCTTTGCCTCCAGGCGTGACACATATTCGTCGTTGTTTGCAACTACAACAGCGGTCCTAAGAGAAGACGTAGGCCTCATACCTAGTCCTTTCACATAGCCTGTCCTTGGCTTGAGTACAATCCTAGATAGCTCCTCTTGTGTCATCGGGGTCGCATTAGGCTGGGAAGACTGTTTGGCCTTTATCTGTTCCATCTTATCCTGTCATTAAAAAATAATGGAACAATATACAAAGGTAAGTTGTTAGCTATAAAAATTTAGCTAACATAACAAATAAGTAGATATATGTACGCAATTCTTCTTGCTTTCCTTGCATATCCGTTGTTGTGTCTTTTCATTATAGTGCGTGGATTTGTAAACGTCCTTCAGCACGGGCTCAAGACCACTATCTTGTTTCATCTGGTCGATTGAATTTGAAAACAATCAATTCATTCAGCATATCCACAATTTTATTAAAATTGAGAGGTAAAATAAAATATACCTTATGTACCCTTAATGGGGATGGATCTCGATCCGCATCTATGTTTTGACTTACTTTTGCTCTTATTTTGAATATTTATCTCTAATCTCTTCTACAAGGAGAAGACTCAAACGAGTGTCATAGTTAGAACAGACAGTGCGCAGAACATGGCGATGAGTTGAGGAAAATGGCATGGGGGAATTGATATGTGTAGCCCCATTCCATTGAGGCACTTGTCAAGTTTTTGTCAAGAATAACACTTGTCCATTTGACTTGTCCACCAAACTACTTTTTGACTTGTAATGAAAATATCTTCGAAACATGGAATGAAACTATCTTCAAGATATGTCCTCCCATTCACATGGATTCCATAGAGAAATTTCAATGCAGAATGTATGACGTGGAATACAAATAAGTTTTCAAGATACGTCTCTGTACCCAACTTTGAAATATATCACTCTACCACATCTTAAGATTTATCATTAGTAAGCTTTATTAAGATTTGAAGCTTGGAAAACCCAATGTTTCCATTTGAAAGTATAATGAAAGATTCCTGCCAAAGTGGTCATTGGTCAAAGAGGTTACCTGAAACTTTGGATTACTCCACTTTTCATCAATTAAACTCGTCCATTATTGGAGGTTGACTTGAGGTGGTGGGTGGTTTCTAGCATGCTCCTCCCTTTTAGCTTTCTTAAGTTGGTTGTATTTTCTGTAAAGCCTATGGGAGAAGTCACTCAATCTTCATCCAAAGTGTGTTGTTAGCGCCTTACTAACATCAATGGGATCACCTTGCAGGTCAAATTGATTCTACCAAATACAATACTAGAAGTCAGGAATATTGTACATTTATCAAAGAAAAAAATAGTTAGGTATCGCAACTACAAATGGGAAAAATGCAAAATATAGAAGCTGCTATAATGCCAAATATAAGATCCAAACAATGTCAAAATAAGTTACAAAGTACATAGATTACCACTATACGTTGAAGAATAGGAGCCTTAACAGCTTCGTCAACTTCCTTCCATTTGGGAACATTGAGATTTGCCAAATGAGTCCGAACTTTGAGGCCAATTTTTTAGGCCAGTTTAGCAGCATAGTTCCCTACGGGCGCAAGAAACTCTTGTGGGATGGGAAGAAGCAATTTTCCTCTTTTTTCAACTAATTCTTGCACCTCTAAGCCACGCGTTGGTCCACGACCACGCCTATCAACTGCTAGTATAATGACATCATATCAATTAAGTGAACAAGTTTAAATTAGTTGCCTCATGTTCATTCTGCTACAATCTTACCAGTATAGATGGTGAGGGTTGGGTAATTGGTGCTGCCTCACTTTGCAGCTCAACATTGAGAGCCGATGAAGATTGGGCACCCACTTCTAGACACGTAGTCGACCTTGTTAGTCTTTTAGGGACATTAGTTGCCTCAGATGGCATCTCTGTGTCCTAACATAAAATAATACGAATTACATAATCATAAATAGATAACAAAAGAGAATCAACATGAATAGACAACAAACCAAAAGAAGCAAACACCATTTTGCACGTACCATTCAAACATATACAAAATATGAAATGGACATATACGTACCTCAAGTTCACTAGAACCAATAGAGTCATCATCGCTTTCTTCCTCATCATCTAATGGTCTATAAACACCATCGTCCACCTCAACCCTTGTTCGTTTTCCATTTCCATTTGCACTGTTGGGCTCACTCGAACCTATCAAAGAAATTGATGTTTGCTTCAAGCACAACTCTTTCATTTTCCTGTTGTTAGAATTGATATTCTTGTTTCTTTGCTTCTCATAATCTGTTAGTTTCTTCTGCTGGGCTATAAAACCTGGTGGGAGCATTGTTTTCTACTTTTGGACATTTTGCACAACTCTGAGCCATAATTGACATGAAAACTCAAGAACAATCATGAAGCAAAGAGATGTGAACAAAAGCTGAAATCAAGTGAACAAATGCTAAAATCAAGTACATATACTGCAAATAAAACCGAGAAATGGGTAAGAAATGGTTCACATGCATAAATGACTTCAAAAGTAAAGAACAATCATATGTATGCATAAATGACTTCAATATTAAGAACGTCATCCATATACATCACATAAATGAGAATTACATATCAGAATCCATATCATCATTAGGTATTTCATGCTCTCCAACAAGTTCGTCATCTGTTTCCCCTTCCATTGCTTCATCTAATGGCCCAATCCCCAAAATATCCTCAGCTTCAGCATCAGCCCTATAACATCGAATATCATCTTCAATGTTAATCGAGACAACTGATGTCATGTTTTCTTGTTGGAATGCAATACTAGATTCTGGGATATCTAAGCGTTCTGCAAAACACACCCCTATGTTGAACTAGTAGCACGACTTGCCAAGGTTCGCCCCATTTTGTATCATTTACGTAAAATACTTGTTTCGCTTGACTCGGTAGAATAAACGGATCATTTTGATACCAACGACTGTTAACATCAATGCTTGTGCAATATGTATCGATGCGTATTGTTCTACTTCTCCCTTTTTTGTTGTTGGTGTTGTACCATTCACATTGAAACAAAACTACTATATTACCAAACATATACTCAACTTCCCAAATATTGCTCAAATGACCGTAAAAGTTGTGCATCTCTCCCTCGTGATCCCCTTCTGCAAGCACACCACTATTCTGACTTGTACGACGATTATCAAGTTCTCTAGTATGAAACCTCATACCATTAATAATGCAACCTGAATACGGTTTCACTAGCAAATTAGGACCATTTGCTAACGACCATAGTTCATCGGTTGCTTCTGGTAACTCATCAAGTCTCAGCCTATTTATTTACAACCACAGGTAGGACAAAAAAATGATTAAGTTAGCTAAATACAACTCTATATCGGTTTTATAGTATTTAGCTTGTTGCAAATTTTGAAAAGTCTTTCTCTTTGAACCACTCGAGAAATTCTTTTCGTTGTATATTTGTTATTTGTTGTCCACTTGGAACATATGATAGACTCTTGTATTCCCTACACAAAGAATGTGAGAAATGATTAAATTACAACTATTAACCATTGCCAACAAGGCTTTAAAAAAGACAAACATGTCCAAATATTAGAAACACATACTCTAAATACTTCAGGGCTATTGTACAACACAAACCAATGAGCAATATCACGAAGCTCCTGTGGTTGGTCACTATCCCTTGTGCCCAGCCCAATAGGTCGAGTTGTTCCTGTGAATACTATCAACCCTTGTCGATGCTCAACACGATCTTCATTGCGTTCGGGTCAAGTATGCACTGTTTCAATCCCGTCTAGCTATGTTGAGCAAAATGTAATACACTCCTTGACAATGTAATCTTCTGCAATCGAACCTTCTGGTCGAGCTCGGTTGGAAACAAAGCTTTTTAATTTTCCAAGAAACCTAAAACAAGTTAAGACTAAGATTACATATGCAAAAAAATTACATTTAAATTCACACGTAGGTTACAATCAATTACCTTTCGATCGGATACATCCATCGATATTGCACTGGTCCTCGATAATAGCCTCATGCGGCAAATGAACAGCTAAGTGAACCATCACATCAAAAAAAAGTTGGAGGAAAAATCTTTTCAAGCTTGCATAGTATGTAGACTATACGTTCCTCTAGTTGCTCTAAATCACTCTGCCTCAGTGTCCTAGAGCACAAGTCTTGGAAGAAGCCACCTAACTCAAATAGTGTTGTACTAATCTCCTTGTCCACAAAACCTTGCATGCCTATTGGCAGAATTTTTTGTATGAGTACATGACAATCATGGCTTTTCAAGCCAGTCAATCTACCATTTGTTGAATTCACACTCTTGGCTAAGTTTGCCGCATAACTGTCAGGATACTTGACTGATTTTAAATAAATCAAAGAAAGCCTCCCTCTCTTTAGGAGTTAATGAAAAGCTTGCTTGCGGCTTCATATTTTTTTTTTAGGAAGTTTTTGCAACCACAACTCTTTCCGTATACCCATATCTTCCAAGTCCTTACGTGCCTTTTCTGTGTCTTTGTTCTTCCCATCAATGCCCAACATTGTTCCAATGACATTTTCACAGAAATTTTTTTCTGTGTGCATAACATCAATATTGTGTTTTAGCTTCTGTTTCTTCCAGTATGTTGCCTCATACAAAATGCTTACCTTTGTCTAGTTTCGTTCAAAACGAGGTCTTTTCTTGTTGAATGGATCCTTTCCCAAATTGAAACCCTTAATAGAATCCAACTGCTTTTGTATTTTTTCCAATGGTAACTTTAAAGATCTCTTTCACTTCTCTTGCTTACCATTGTAGGCCCCCCTCTTTCGCCGTTCAGGATGGTTCTCATGCAAATAACATCGATGGTTCATGTATGCAGTTTTATTTCTCAAAGATTGATAATATGGTTCATCATTGCACGTATAACAAGCATAATGACCATTTGTTCTCCACCCAGACAAATCACCAAATGCAGGCCAATCGTGTATTGTCCACAACAAAGCTACACACATTTGAAAAGTCTCACCACTTGAGGCATCGTAAGTTAGAGAACCATTTTGCCATAACTCCTTTAATTCGTCCACCAAAGGTCTCATGTAGACATCAATATCTATCCCCGGTTGCTTATCTGCTGGGATAAGTAGTGTCAACATGAAAAATGGCTCTGTCATAGCCAACCAGGGTGGGAGGTTATAAGCAGTAAGAATGACAGGCCACATGCTATATGAGTTGTTCATATTCCCAAAAGGGTTGAATTTGTCAACTGCTAGCCCAAGCCTCACATTGCGAGGGTCTTCGAAAAAATCAGTATGCTGCATATCAAAGTCTTTCCACTCTTGACTGTCAGCTGGATGCCTCCATTCACCATCATCCACCCATTTTTCCTTGTGCCATCTCATGTTCTCTGCTTTCTTCCTCGACATGTACAATCTTTTCAACCTTGGTGTCAAAGGGAAGCAACGCAATACCTTATGAGGAATCTTCTTACCCCTGCCACGATTGATCTTGTATCTAGATACCTTACATTTTGGACATTTATTAAGTCTTTCATTCTCTTTCCAATAGAGTGTGCAGTCATTTTTGCATGCATCAATGAGCTCGTACGATAACCCCAAGTCACGAAGTATCTTCTTGGCTTCATAAGTTGACTTAGGCACCAAGTTAACCTTTGGTAAAAGTTTAGTCAAAAACTTCAGCAATGTGTCAACGGAAGTATTGCTCCAACTATTCATTACCTTCATATTAAGTAACTCAATTACAAACTTCAACAATGTATAATCTGTAGATCCTGGGTACACTTCACGCTTGGCATCATTCAATAATTTGTTGAACTTTTGAACCTCCTCCTTTTGGGTTGTATCTATTGATTCCCCTCTTATTCGGTCTTCCACCAAGGCATCAGTACCACCATCTACATCCTCATTGTTTCCCGTTTCATGAGGCTGAGGTTGGTTTGATACACGTTGTTCCCCATGCTCATGCCAAACAATGTAACTTTGCATAATCCCATGCTTCATCAAATGGAAGTGCTCATCTCGAGGATTATGCCGACGATAGTTCACACACTTCCGACACAGACATAGAATATTACCTTGTGGGTCAATACTTGCCTTCGCAAAATTAAGAAAGGAATTCACACCATCAAAATATGGCTCACTCATCCTGCCATCAACTGTGAGGCCCAATTTCATCCAACTCTTGTCCATTTATGTTCATGAATGCAAGGTGAGGTTGTAGTCATTGTCAATTTATATTAGTACACCAAATAATGTTTGTAACGACAACTGAAAGTTATCACCAAATAGTAAATAAAGTTCATATGGGCCTTTGTCCTTCTTTAATTGTACCCGTTCTAACCCAAAATATAGAAATGGAATCTGTCTCCCCCCCCTCCCCCCTTTTTTCTATCCATCTATACACAGATCCAAGGGGAATACCCCTGCAATACACATGCAATGCACATCACAAAAATATTGTCTTAAAATTTCTATCCAGTTCTGTTCATGATAACAATTTCGTCGTTAACCAAAAACACGCGAACATATTTGTAGCTTATGTTTGATGCCTGTAGTTTCACATAGATGAAAAAAAAAAGTTACTCATGAACCAAATACTAAAAGTGAATAAACAGCATGTCAAAAGTAAATAGGAAAAACCAATCAGGTTTATATGGCATACAAATGAGAATATAATCACAAAAATACACATGCTAACACAACCACCTTACTGCATATTCAAAGAACACACAGAATACATAACATGCCTTGCTTCAAGGGAATGGTTAAACTTCAAAAATGGGTCAAAGCAAAAATTAAAAAGAAAAATTATCCAAAAAATTAATGTATAATCTAAATATACTCAATTAGCAGTTTTAGGCCACCCTTGAGATAAACAATAAATTCAAGGGTCTTGTGTATGTGTAATGGACTCTTACTGAAGCTAAGCTCCTGACTGAAACGATTACAAAGATTAAAACAATCACAGACACGACGTCATCACAACTCGAAGAACAAAAATCTTAACTAAATTGGCACTCAAGAACAAGAGTTCGTTGACACAAACAAAATCTCTCATACATAAATACATATATATATATATATATATATATATATATATATATATATATTCATATATTTGAAGGAAAAAAGAAGCCATATCTTGTAGATCCAAATATTTTATGTGTTTTTTCCTATTCTAAAGCACACAATCTGGTCCTTTATTCCTTTCATAAATTGATTTCCACAACACAAGCAACAACCACTATGAATTTTGCAAGTTCCAAACGGTTTTTAGTTATAAGTTATTGTATTTTTCTCATGTGCCTTCTTAGAATTTTTCAGAAACACCTAAAATCGAGTAACTTTGCTTTAATGTGAGGAATCACAATCATGACAATCATCGTAATTTTTTCTTAACAAAGATGAAATGGATTAATCAAAGCAAGCCTACAGTGACTGAATCCTAAAGAAGGCAGGAGTTTGACAAGGAGCCAAACCGAACAGGGAATAAGAAAAGAATAGAGGAAAAATTACAATTGCAGGAACCTAATCCCCTCTAAACATCTAACAATATCCTAGACCGAGTAATGCCTAAAATTAAGCTCATGTTTAAGCCAAGAAGTAGCCCTGAGTTTAATCAGTTTGGAAACCTCTGCTACCTCTAGCCTTTTGTTGTTGAAAACCAAATTGTTCCTGGCAATCCAAACTGACCAAACTAAATTAGTGCTAGTTTACATTACCTGATCAAGATCCAAATGACAGTACAGACAGTTTGAATGGAACAATAGTGAAGGGATAAATAGTCCCTTGGGATAGGTAATCCCAATGGAGTAGCAGAGTTGGTTTTTTATGGTACCATATTTTGCAAGCTAATCTAGTCCATCCACATTACAGTACAACCATTTGATAGTGAAGGGATGTATTGTCCCTTGGCATATGTAATCCCATCGGACTAGTAGAGATGGCATTAATAGTACCATATCTTGCAAGGTATTATATATCCTTGTTTATGGGAGATTTCATATCTGACAGATATTAACCTTGACCTTAAGGCAAGATTTGCAACCAAATGCAGGATAGGTGATTCCATTGCATTCACAAAACAATCTTAATAACACATAGCATAGGTGATAGGACTAGGGACTCAAGAGAACAATAGGAAAATTTTATAGACAAGGATCCATGGTGGTAGCTTACCTCTAACTCACTGAGGAATTCAATATGTGCTTAAAACATCATCAAACTTTGGGACAAATTCACTAACTAATGGACCGAGTTAGCACACAGAAGTTCAATCAGTAGTTTTTAGGGCCAGGAAGAGAAAGACTAAGTGTATTTCAAAAGAGCTACTTCAGGCAGTCATCTAGTTGACCTCCGCAATGTAGGTAGCCTAAAGTTTAAATCATTCTTTTATGATATAGACGGAATCTCATATCAAATAAATTACTAACCCAAAAAACTATATTCCAGAACACAAAGTTACTAACCCAACCACTTTGACAAGCACAAGTAATGCTCCATCAAACCCAAAAAACTATATCTCACTGCCAACTTATATTTTTTTTCTGAAATGAAATCTTCCAACATAAATTTGAAAAGGGAAGAACAGAGGATAAAGCAATAAACCCCATCTCTTCCCCAAGAATAGATCTTTTGTACCCTTTTTATATACCAAAACACTATTAATTAGTTTCGGAAAAATGAATTGTGCATCTTGTACATGTGCCAATGTGAATTCAATCACATAAGATGTACTGCTTACAACTTCCTTGTATCCCAACCAAATTAAGCCTCGTCTCTCAATCAATTGGTTTGGCCTGGCTACTTGGATCTTTTTATGCTATTCTACTTTGTCAACGGCACAAGGGATAGAGGAGGAGCCGCCAGAGGAGTCAAACGATGACAGCACCGAAAACCTGAGATGGAATCTACTTAACGACTCAAGATCTACTGTGCCTTTGCGACGGCCGGCTTTCCTGCTTTGCGAGGCTGACGTTCCTGCTCTGTGACGGTTTGTTTCGCGTTCGTTCTCAGCTGTGAAGGAGATACATCTGTATGAGACCCAAGGTTGAGGATATGACCTACTCACCGCCAAAATATATTGACACATTTGGTAAAACCTAAACAACTTATTTTATTAGTATCTCCACAAAATATTTTGTCACCAAAAACAAATTGGTTCCTCAAAGACAAAAAAGCCAAGTCACCTCTTTAGAATACCTACAAAAATACATTTTCTAGTTTTGCATCAGCAACAACCCAAAAAAATATAATATGGCCATTAAAATAATTTTTCTCACCCAATCTTTTCTAAGCCAAAATATTTTCTCACTAAATATCACCCAAATTTTCCCCACAAAACTATTTCCTCGCCAAAAACTTTTCAAAATCCCGCCATAAAATAAAAGTAGACACGCCAAATTCCATTTACCAAGGGCGTCAAAATAGTTTCCTCGCCTGAATAAAGTTTTTAGCAACAAAATAATCTGTCACCTGTTTGTTCTTTCAGTTTGGTGGCGACATAACAGTTTTCCTCGCCCAAGAAATTGTTTTAGCGAGGAAATAATCCGTCACCAATTTGTTCTTTCAATTTGGTGGTGACAAAACAATTTTCTCGCCCAAGAAATTGTTTTAGCGAGGAAATAATCCGTCACCTATTTGTTCTTTCAATTTGGCAAGGACAAAAATTTTACGCGGTTATTTTTTGGCTACAAATTACTTATATTTGTTGCCTTTTTGGGATACTTTGGCGAGGAAACTCAAAATTTTGTCACCAATATTTTATGTTTGGCGAGAAAACTCAATGTCGTCGCCTTTCATTGAATACCATTTACTAATTACGACGAATCCATTTTTTTCCTCACAAATTATCTTCAATTAGAGACAAAATCAAATTTCGTCTCTAGTTTTTGTCGCAATAGGCCAACTTTGTTGTAGTGCCAGACAGATCTCAAAGGTATGAACCCTAGTTCTGCCTAATAGGGTTTCATAATTTTTGTTGTATAAACTGTACATGTTTATCACTAGGTCTCGGGAATTGGTCCCTAACAGGACAGTCTGAAAGAACTATTCAAACACTAGAGGATCTATTATAGGCTTGTGCACTGGAATTCCAGGGTAGTTGGTGAGAATATCTACTGCTAGCAGAATTCACTTATAACAACAGTTTTCAGGCTAGTATCAGTATGGCACCATTTGAGGCTCTGTATGGATGGAAGTGTAGATTGCCATCTTGTTGGACGACAGTGGGAGAAGTGGAACTCACAGGACCTGAAATAGTACAAGATACAACGGAAAAGGTTAAGTTAATTCAGGACAAGCTTAAGGTAGCCCAAGACGTCAAAAAAGCTATAAAGACGTGAACCGACGTGAACTTGAGTTTCAAGAGAGTGAATTAGTTTTCTTAAAGGTCTCACCAATGGAAGGAGTCGTACGATTTAGGAAGAGGGGAAAACTTAATCCTCGGTATATTGGACCTTTGAGGTTGTTGAGAGGATTGATCCAGTGGTGTATCAGTTGGTTTAACACTTGAACTGGCCAACATGCATGATGTTTTCCATGTGTCCATGCTTAAGAGGGTATGTATCAGATCCAAATCATGCACTAGAACAACCACCGAGTGAATTGGAGAAAAATCTGCAATATGAAGAACGACCTGTGCGGATTCTAGACACACGTGTCAAGCAATTGTGGAATAAAGACATCTCATTAGTTAAAGTCTGGTGAGAAATCAAACGACCAAAGAAGCCACATGGGAAAAGGAGGCGGATATGCATGAGAAATATTCAGAGTTGTTCGACCTAGGTACCATCTACGTAAAATTATTATTATTATTATTGTTAGTATTGATCCGAATTGTTAGTTAATTATTTGGGATAACACCTAAGTTTGATGAACCTCTTAAGGAGGGGAGGATGTGAGACCCTGACTTCGAATAAGAAAGTGAAGCATAAAAAAAATATTATGGATATTTTAAAAATTCAATTAAATTAGGAAACAGAGACTTTTTTAGTTGAGTTGGCAATATTTTAGACGAATGTGGAGAAATATTTTAAGAATGATTGAAGTTGGATCGAATCATAATTGGATGCCCAAGGCTGGTTCGATAATATATTTTATGCAATATTGATAACTGAAGATTAAACCCAATATTACTATAAAGGAACAAACGGTCGATGTCAGGGATCCCTAAAACTAATTTATTTACTTCATTTTTTTTTACCGAAATATCAAATAAAGTTACATATGAGAGTATAATGGTAGAGATATTCTTTTTACCTTACCATTAGGGTAGAAACCAATTTCCTTAGTCATGCTAAGACTTTCCAAGAAATTGACACCTAGGAGGTTTCATTTCTCTTACACCTCAAACTTGCCTAGGATTAGTACGTATAGATATTTTGTTTTTGCAACAGAAATCCAAGCACCTCCCTTTTCTTTTCAACTTCAGGAAACAGAAAAAAGGAAGAGAAAGGAAGAGAAGGAAGAAAGAAGAAGAAGAAGAAGAAGGTGGTGGGGGTGGTGTTGGGTTTGGTTTTTATTCACTTGCAAGGTAAGGATACTCCTCTCATGTTAAGGGTTTAATATTTTCTCCCACTTGTTAGCTAATTAATACCTTAAAAATAGGAGAAAACTAGAAAGAAACCCAGAGAACCAAAGGTTAAAGAAGATGAAAGAAGATGAAAGAAGAAGAATTCATTGGAGATGGAACAAGCTCCTCTCAAGGAGAAACTATGTGTAAGTTAAAAATGTTAGGTTGTTTCAAGTTTTTTTTATCACAATCTTAATTGTAGGATATTATAATACCTTTATTGATCAGGTTAGAGGTCTAAAACCGAAAAAAATAAAAGAAACAAGAAGAAACCAGAGCAGCAATAGTGCTGCCAGAAATCGGACAGATTCTGGCTAATTCTGAGCTGTTTTGGAGTTTCGTTTCGGGGCTCAGTCCTACCTTGTCTTGGAATCTGCTAAACATAACATAGGCCTAATTTGGGTTCTAGAACAAGATGTGATAAACCAGAGGTCGTTCTAACATCGGGAAGAGGGTCAACGGCTGAGTGAAAAATGCCTTGCGATTAGGGTTCAACACTTGCTCTCTAATCGAAAATTTAGAACTCGATCTAATTTTTCTAATAGGAGTGTTAAACCGAAGACCATCGAGTCGTAGGTTTTACCGATAGAACATTAGGGTTTTATTAATACCATTGAACGTTAAACGTCGATATTAAATGAAATATCCTTGACTTATTGTAGGAGATTGACAAATAATCAAATAAGACAGAAAGGTGAGTTCGAATACGACTTTATTACGTGTTCATTTTAGAAAGCATGAAAGCTTATTGTACTTTATCATTCATATGTTCATGCCATTTATGGTTAATATTGTCCATATTACAATCGTGAGTTGAATGGGAAAATAACATTGAGAAAGGTTGATATTCATTCAGAACGGTGTCTCGTCCGCTAGGGAATAAAACATAGTAAATTGTGTGAGATAAGGTTGGAATCACGGGCCAATGTGATTAATGGATGACGTCATTCCACGCATGCTAGAGATGCACAGGGGGTAGCTCCCTCTTAACAAGATTGGCGACCGTTATATTGAACGCTAATCATGCAGGTTTAAATATCGAATGGAAATTTGATGACTATAACATGATAAACTTAAACGTTGACTTAAGCGTTGACTTGAGCTTAATAATATGAATTCCATTGACATAAATAAATTGTTGCACGCATTGCACATTGGTTAACATAGAGGAACCCGTAATGTTTCTTATTTGGATTCACTAGCAAGTTGTGCCAATGATGTTATTAAACAACATCCCAGGTTATGGAGCTGGTGGCAGCGGACAGTAAGGATTCAGGAAGATTTGGCATAGAATAGTGTAGATAGTATATCTTCACTTTGATGTCTTTACTTTTTGACCATGTTAAGGCCTGTCAGTTGGATTGTAATAAATTTTAAAAAATTATTCTGAAATAATGCACTTCCTTGGCTAACCTTTCAATGTAATAAAAGTTTACGTTTCTGCATACTCTAAATAGTTTGTGTACATTATTACATACCAAATTGGAAATTCCTAAACTAATTATGTTATAGGCTTTAACGGGTTAGACTCGTTGGTCGGCCACTAATCCTTCCCATATTGGGATGGGTCATGACAGTTTGTCTATGCCAACAATACACAGGTAAGACATGATATGGCATGTAATGTAAATAGTACATAACAAGATAAACAAGTTATAGAGCTAAGCTGACACAATTACGTACATCCTCATTCACAAGTTTATCTCTCAACATTTATGTTCATTCAATTTGTTTCATTATTAGTTCATCATTTCATACTTTTCATTCGATTGCAATTTGAACATCAGCACCGCGTTTGAAGACAGGCAAACAAGACATATCATCTTGCTAGAGCAATTCTCTCAAAAAGCTAGACAATTTACATAACTAGGACCGCTCCCCGAAGGAGGCTAACATCAATTCATTTATCACTAGCACAACTCCTAATGGAGGCTATACTACTGTTTATTTAGACATATCATCTTGCTAGAGCAATTCTCTCAAAAAGCTAGACAATTTACATAACTAGGACCGCTCCCCGAAGGAGGCTAGCATCAATTCATTTATTACTAGCACAACTCCTAATGGAGGCTAGACTATGTTTATTTATCACTAGCACATCTCTTCACGTATGCTAGAACATTTTCATCTCGATATTACTAGCACATCTCCACGAGAGGGCTAGACTGCAAGGCATTATGTCGAATGCGTAAAAGATTGTAACTTCACAATATTTACATTTCACAAGTGATAACATCGTAGCTTTCCAACTAACTCCCATTGTTCACGAGGTCCATATACAACTAAATACCAATCCTCACGCATCATATCTCAAGCTAAAGTCAAACTCATTAACATCATATTGTAATAAGATTTTACTAAACGTATGAGAAAACTCATCCTTAGGGTAGAAAGACAACCCATCAAAGAGGGAGATAATGAAATGTTTGTTGAAGAACCATGTAGTTGAGCAAATCCGAAGGAAACATCCATAACATGATGAATATTGACCAAAGTCCTAGATAACAAGGAAAATTTTGGAATATGGGTCAAAACAAGACAGAAACCCATAGATCAAGCAGAAAATATCCCTACCTCAAAAGAGTAGCTCTAAAGCTTGAGCTTCAAGGTCCAAGCTTCAGTGGTGGAAGGAGAACTCCCAAACAAAACCCCTTCAAGTGAAAGTGTGCCTCCAAGCTCAAAATATCCACTAATTTTGAGATACTAGTGATGGATCTTGAAGGAATATGAATAATATGTAAAGGAATCAAGGATTTGGAGTGTAAGTTTGATGAAGAAGAACACTCCTAGAGAGAGAGGATTTGCCCCATTTTAACCCCAAAAAATGCGCATAATAGATCCTGACCGGATCGGGTGATCGAATGGTCCAAAATTTGATCGGTTAGGTTTTTGTACTGTCCCAAAAATGCCAAAGTTCCATGTATAAAATACGAGCCTGACCACATCGAGTGACTGGATGGTCCAAATTTGAACGATCAGATTTTGCCACCAAAAATGCAAAAATCTGACTGGATGTTATGGGGCCTGACCTGATGGCTCCTAAGCCTGACTTGATGGCCTCCCCACCTTTCTTTCACCTCCCCCCTCACCTCCTTCATCGTTAATCATCCAATTCACGTAATACTTTTCAATATGAGTTAAATAACGACATTTTGATTAAAAAGATCAGTAGCCTCTTCAAAATGCATCACATAACTCACCAACTCATTCATCAACTTCCATTCACGAATAGCCAAGCTTGTCATACAAAATGCTTTTCTACTCAAAGCATCCACTACAATATTCACCTTCACTGGGCGATATTGCAAATGAAAGTCATAATCTTCAATGTGCTCCGTCCAATGACGTTGTTTCAAGTTTTAACTCCTTTTGAGAGAAGAGATACTTCAAGCTCTTATGATCAGAAAAGACCTCAAACTTTTCCTCGTAAAGGTAATGCTAGCAAATCTTCAATGCAAACACTACTATGGCAAGCTCCAACTCACAAGTGGGGTAATTTTGTTCGTGAATCTTCAACTGCCTAGACCCGTAGGCCACAACTAGTCCCATCTGTATCAACACACATCCAAGTCCCTCTTTCAACGCACACAATACATGGAGTAACCAACTCCCCTTCCCCTACAATCAATACTGGGGTGCTAGTCAAACACTGCTACAACTCCTCGAAAGCTGCCTCGCAAGCATCGCCCCAAATAAAACGCATCCCCTTATGAGTCAATAGATTCATAGGCATCACCAAATGAGAGAAGTCAAGTACAAAACAATGACAATACTGACCAAACCCAAAAACCTCCAGATCTCGAAAACATTCCTCGGTCGTTGTCAATCCATCAGTGACTCTACTTTCCCCGGATCAACAGTTACTCCTCCCTGTTAGATTACATGCCTCAAAAACTTAACTTTGAAAAGCCAAAACTCACACTTGTTAAGCTTAGCATAAAGACGGTGCTCTCTCAAAAATCTAAGAACGATGGCAAGATGTGATTGGTGTTCTTTCTCTGTAGTTGAATAGATGAACATGTCTACAAAAAATCACTACAAACTGATCAAGGTACATGAGAAAAATACGGTTCAGTATGCCCCTTTTCATTTTGTAAAGCTTTTGATCTTAGGAGTCCCTTTTTCGGGATCTTCTGCAGCATCTTTGTCAAGCGCCTTGTTAGGCCTCTTTCGAATTCCTTCATCATCTGCTAGAAGGTGCAGGGATTCGGCTCATAGTCTTTTTCTTCTTTTTTTCATTGTTTTTCCTGGGGTTGTATTTCTATATATTCGGTTAATCCCTTTTTAATTTTAAGCTGGTTTATCCAAAAAGAAAATACAGTTCATAACATCCATGAACATTGCTGGCACATTAGTCAATCCGAACGACATAACCACAAACTCATAATGCCCATAGTGTGTACGAAAAGCGGTCTTCAGGATGTCCTCATTTTGAACCCTCAGATTAAGAACCCCGAACAAGTCATCAATTCTTGGCATCGATACTTGTTCTTCACGGTCACGCGGTTCAACTTCCGGTAGTCGATACACAAATGCAAAGAACCATCCTTCTTCTATGCAAATAAGGTTGAAGCTCCCCATGGTGATGTACTAGGATGGATAAAATCCAAATCCTGTAACTCTTGCAATTGGATTTTCAACTCCTCCAATTCGGTTAGCATAAAACCATACGGAGGCATAAAAATTGTTGCGGCACTCGGAATCAAGTCTATCTCAAACTCAATCTCTCTCTCTCGGGAGGTAAATCAGGTAACTCTTCCAAGAACACATCCTAAAAATCGCGAACGACTAATGGCAACTCACTGCGTGCATGCACATCCTCATCAAGAGTCAAACTAGCCAACAACGCATAAATAGAATTCCGCTCCCGAGGTTCATACAAATAGGGCTCTAATGACTCCCGATGTTCCCTAAAGAACTCAAAACAACCATCATCGGGTGAACAAATACAAACCTATCACTTAAAACAAATAATTATAGCATGATGGGTGGACAGCTAGTCCATACCCAGGATAACATAAAATCTAGTCATACCCAAAATAATGAAATCACAAGTAAAATGGCGGTCTAGGATGACAAGCTCGCAATCTTTACATATACGGTGAAGTTGGGATTCCCTCCAATAGGTGTCTCTACATATAACGATAGGTCTAACGAATCGGTCTCTAAATCCAAAGCACAAACAAAAGATGCAGCAATAAATGAATGCGATGATCCAGAATCAAATAGAACTCTCGAAAAAGAGTTAAACACGAGAAATGTACAGCTCACAACAGATGTGTCCGAGCTCTG
Source organism: Arctostaphylos glauca (assembly GCA_019985065.2). Lineage (NCBI taxonomy): Eukaryota > Viridiplantae > Streptophyta > Magnoliopsida > Ericales > Ericaceae > Arctostaphylos > Arctostaphylos glauca. The sequence goes on along the minus strand of JAHSPW020000004.1, from coordinate 33,315,422 downwards.
AGAAGTAGATGGTGCCACAGCATAAGTGATATTGTAAGCTCTAGTAGGAATACGATAACTTTGCATATACCCGCCTCCTTATCTAACATAGTTCACCTGTGCCGAAGAATTAGCCTTTTTCTTAGATTAAGAATCCCGAACCGATGTGGCCTGACGAAGACGGGGTTGCTATTGTCACTGTAGAGCCCTAAATGATTATTGCCCCTGACCTTGCCCCTATTTTGTTTGTTGCACCTAGCCAACCTCACTACGTGCTCCTCCCCCTTGAGGACAATTCCTCAAAATATGATCTTCCTTAACACACGTGTAACAAACTTTGGGAGGCACGGGGCACTGAAAACGGATATGACCCAGTTGGTTGCATCGAAAGCATACACTCAGATGGCTAGAAGTATTACTTCGCAAATTCGATGAAGCTAGCAGCCTAAGGTTAGAATGTTCCCTTGGAGATAAAAACTGCTCCCTTTGTCACTTACGTCCCTGACTCCTAGAACTCCCCGAAGAAGATGAATTAGGCATCACACTCAACTGCCTTGGCTCCGAAACTCTGGAACCTCGCTATGTCTCCTTGGGCAATTCTACGCTTCTTGAACATTCAACAATGTCAACAAAACTCATCTTTTGTTGGCTCACCACAAGCCTCTTAGCAAAAGAGTGAAGGCCCCTCTCAAATCGCTGACACTTACAATCTTTCAAAGCCACGAGCTCTAGTGCAAAAATAGGATAAGGTTTGAAACCTTGCAACATATTCTGACATGGTCAAGGCCCCTTGTTCGAATCTCCCAAACTGCTCATGTAGTTGCTCATGATAGGATTCTGAAAAGTATTGATTCCCGAAGAGAACCTCAAAGTCTACCCATGTCAATGTCTACACATTCGGTTCATCAATCCTAGCTGCTTGCCTAGCGGCCCTCCGTGCGTCTTTCCTTGACTGAAGGATTGACTCCCACCGTTCGTTCACCTCTCCTATCAAATAACATGCCCCAATGCTGACCCTCAAGTTATCCTCTACTATCCTTAAAGCCTTGAACAACTTACGTATCTCTAAAAGCCAATGGTTAGCCAAGAGAAAATCACCACCCTCCCCGCTGAACTATGGTGGGTTCAAATGATGGAACTCCCTTATCGCATCAATAGCCCAATTATCAGCACTAGCCTTTGTGGCTGGATTTAGCAAATTGGTCTCGGCAAGCGCCAACACAAATTCCTTTGCAAACACACCCAAAACAACTGGTGGTTCAAAGTTTTGTTCCACTTCCTCATTCACCTCCTCCACATGAGGAACCTCTCTTTGTTGACTCATAACATCCTCCAACGGTATCTCATGATAGCGGCCTTGGCCTTGGGATCCACCTAGTCTCACGCCATGTCTAGGAGACATAATGCTACAAAGTACAAGTACTAACAATGTCAAATAGCTATTCAACACAAGGCCAATGCCTTACACAGGTTCTCAACCTGGTTCATCAGTTGTACCTTACTCATAAGCAATAAGAAGTGCAATGCATATGAATGCCATGCACATAAGTACACACATGCTCTTCTAAAATGCAGAGTTTTGAACCCATGAAACTCTAAGTCTCCCCACGGTCTCAAAGTATTCTAACTCACGCTCTGACACCAAGTTGTCACGCCCTCATTTGTAGACAAGATAAATATTCATATTTACTATTAATGAACCTCACCATTTCTCCAATATACAAACCCCAAATCACAATTTCCATAATTCACGTGTGACAATGAGTTTCAAAATGTTACAATCAAAAAGGGCTCTCCTGGCCCAAGTAACTCAAAATAGAAAGTTTAAACGAATACAGTCAATTTGCTCCCAAAATAACATTTGACTAAAGAGCAGTCAATTTACATCTTTCAAAAATAAGTCCTAAAGATGTTATATAACTCCTACGATGAAATTTTTCAAAAACATGCATCATCATGCACCCATGTTCATCCAAATCATGCCTTCGAAGCAGTGCCTGAAAAATAAAGAGATGAGCCACAATGCCTAGTAGATATGTATCTACCAATATTACATGAATATGCAATGATAAGGCATGCAACATGAACGATTAATAATGACATACATAAGATAATAGATCGATAAGTTATCAATCCTGATCAAAATATCTGAGACAACATCATGCCAAGTGAAGTACACTAAGTAACTCATAGTTCTCATATCAATCCAATTATTCTTGTTCTGACTAGCACCACCCGTCGGTGGCTAGACAATACCGAAATATACTAGCACATTTTCGAATGGAAGCTAGACATCGCATAACTAGCACATCTCCTGTCGGAGGCTAGACATTGCATCATGTAAATGCAAGGCAACCACTTACAATCCAATAAATTTCTACATAAGATTCATCGCACCAAAGGGCAATAGCATACGCACATATAATCGTCAAATGGAAACCCTAAACCATGAGTTCATCATCTACTTATAACCGTGTATCATGACCTTGAACTAAAAGTCCAAAACCTCAAGACTCAGTATAAACCATTAAGCAAAGTTGCCTGACAAGTCGCTAGAGTGAACCTAATATCGTTGGATGCACCAAAAGTTAGAAGGAGTCGCTGGTAAGTCACCCCAATAAGTCGCTGGAGCAACTTGGGTATTGGTCATGTCACTGGAGCAACCTCAAAGTTGCTAGAGTGACTGTGGCAATCTCTAGTGTCGTTGGAGCAACTCTAGTGATATCTAGAATTGCTAGATAGTTCGTAGCTCGTCCAAATTGGTAAAAAAACAAAATGCACAATCTAAACACGGATTCAACTACCATTACCATGAATATACCCATAGTAAGGGTGAAACAACCATACCTCAAGCTTCAAATCGACATATTTGATGAAGAATGAGAAACCTAACTCTGAATGACTTCTTGAGCTTCAAATGCTAGATTCCCGAGCCTCACTCCACGATCAAGCTTTGATTCCACATCTATCACGATAAGAACAAGCAATGTATGGAAGGGATTCACAAATGGTTTAGAAATATAGATGGGAGTTTACAAAGAAGTGGGAGAAAAACCTAGAGAGAGAGAAGAGATTGTGGTGTGGGACTTCTCAAGCCTCTTACCTCCCCAAATACTCGGATTTTAAAGTCTAAAGGGACCCCTCCCAAATAGACTAACACCACTCTAAATGCGTATGAGTCTAATAAAAGCTCCAAGTCTAAGCCTCGCAACCAAAAGTCTCGAAGCTCAAATAAATCAAATCAAATCAATATCTCTCAAAATAAACTGTAAATATTAATTAAAAACTTAAAATTTTTCAGGCCCTTAAACTCATGTCCTCAGCCTTCTGCCATGAGTTTTTAGAGTGGAACTCAAACCTCCTCTGCTAATGAACCCTCCAAAGATCATTCTGATTTTGCCAATGGGTTGGACCACTTCCAACTCTCGGTGTACTTTCCTATGCTCGTCCAGTCTGCTTGGCTCTCCTAGCCGTTGTTCACCCCCGTTTCATCACTCAGCCATGAATTGGTTCAGTTTCCCTCTTTGAGCCAACTTTTTGATTTGGCATTTTAGGTCGAACCACTCTGATGTGTCATGCATGTGATCCTAGTGGAACCGATAATATTTTCTGGGAAACTTGGTTGCCGAGTCAATTATGAGCCTCTTAGGCTTTTTAACCTCTGGTTCATTAGCTATACGGTGCAGGACTTGCTCCAGCAGAACCGTTAGTGTGATGAATCTATCAAACCTCTCTATTAGGCTTGCTTTCTCTCTTCTTGTCCCCTTGCCTCAAGGTTGTTCTTTTTGGCTGGTTGCCTCGCGTCCTCTGGTTCAGGCCATCTCCTGATGACTTCTTCGCTTTTTCCCAATGTGTTGTCATAACATCCTCGATGTTCATATGATGTTGTGTCTGGGTGATTAACTCGGCTATACTCCTTAGAGTCCTTTCAAAAAGGTGGTAGAAAAACTAAGTGGGCTGAAGGGCACCCATGAAAGTGGTCAGTGTGATCTTTTGTCAACCTCATCGATGTCGGGGGCTTCATCGTTGAAGCACATCAAGTAGTTTCTTATTGACTCATCCCAATGCAGCTTGACATTCAAAAGATAGGTAGCTAACCGACGAGGCCATCTTTCATTGTAAAAATGATTGAGAAATTGATGGCTCAGCTGCTCGACCGAGCCAATTTTTAGCTTGTTGAACCAGGCTCGTGCAGGTCCTCTCAGTGTGGTGGGGAAGGCCTGGCATATGATTTTGTTGGGCATTACATGTAAGACCATAAAGGCCTTGTATGTCTTCAAATGGTCCAGGAGGTGTCTCATACCGTCGACCTGCTCCATCTATAGCATTTCAAATTTGGAGGATAGGGGCTCACCATTACTACCTAAGTGAACAGCAGCTTCAGTAGTGGCACTTGCCTCCCTGGCCTAGTTGGACTTCTATCCTCTATCTACTTGAGGATGTCCTCCAGCTTTTCTCGCAGTCATCCGATCTCTGCCTCTAGCGCGACAGGCCCTCCTGCATAAGCTCCTTCACTTTGGGCTTAGAGGCATGCTTCCCTATCCATGGGTTGTTGTTGACCTCTTCCTCCAATGGCCTCCCCTCTACCACCGCTACTCTAGATTCCCCACTGGAAAGGCCCGTTAGGTTGACCAGTTGTGGTCCTCCGCAATGGAGTTACTTCATGAGGGCCTGGTTTTTTTCCATCGAGGTGGCAACCATCTTCGTAAGGTTGTGCACCTGGGCTTCCAGAGGGTTCGCTACCTATGAAAGAGATCCCCTCGTCCACTATTGCAGGAGACGTTCCTCCCTTGGCCACCACCGATCGACGATTTGTGTTCACCATTGTCTTCGATTGCTTAGTTGAGTTTATATATATCGAGAATTCTCATTCCCACAAATGGTGCCAAACTAATGATGCCAAAAAATGGTGATGACCCCATGCCTAACCTAACCCACCGAGCTACTCCTACAGACAAGTCCAATGATTGGGGTGATTGGCTGGTCATGGACCCTCTGTCGATCAAGTTAGAATCGTATTCTAGGCGGAAGCTCTTAGTGAATTTTGGGAGACTATGATTGCATACCTTTTACATCCTCTATGCACTTATTAATACTTGGATGCAGGAGTAAGGACTAGGGGTGATTATTGGCCGTGATTTCAGCAATTGAGTGATTTGTGCTAATTCCCTCTCACATCATTTGGGAGATGTTGAAGGATCTAGAGCGCCATTAAAGTGATCAAGTGGTCTCCCCACAGTAGTATCCACAAAATGCCCCTTATGCCATGGTCGAGCAATCCTACTAGTCGGTCGATAGTGGACCAGCTGATCAGCCTGTGGCCTAGTCAACTGGCCATTTTGATCGGTCTGTCTAACTATTCCAATCGGTCTATATGGAGCCCATATTTAGACTCTACGCATACAAATGTGTATATATAAAAATGGGTTTATATATACATGTACAAATGTACATATATATGCATCTACATATATACATGTGTGTGTATATATACACACACACATTTGTACATACGTAAATATATGTATATAAATGTGTACATATATATACAGTCCCCTTCCTATGAGGGATCCCTCATTTTGTTAAAATACAAACCTCCTATTTTCTAATTAAATTTTAATAATCCGAACTATTCAATGTGTTTAAAATATATTTTTAAGGGTAATCACGTGAATCGGCTCAAATAAATATCGGAAAGAGCTTGATCCAATTAGTTTTTTTACAAATGCTGACAGGTATAGTTTTATAATAAACTACTTGGACAAAGCCCTTCTTGGCAATATTTTGAGTTGATTTTTTGCGAGTACCCTAAGAAATATATTTTAAACACATTAAATGGTTTGGATCATCAAAATTTGATCATGAAAGGAGAGGTCCGTATTTTAGCAAATACCCAATCCCTCATTTTGCTAAAATGCGATATCTCGTTTCTTGACCAAATTTTGATGATCCAAATTATTCAATGTGTTTAGAACATATTTTTAAGAGTACTAGCAAGAAATTGGCTTAAACAATATCGGGAAAGGTTTGATCCAAGTAGTTTTTCATAAATATTTTTAAGGGTACTTGGATCAAGCTCTTCCCTATAATGATTTGAGTTGATTTCTCGCGCGTATCTTTAAAAATATGTTTTAAGTATATTAAACAGTTCGGATTATCAAAATTTGATCAGGAAAGAAAAGGTTCATATTTTAACAAAATGAGAGATCCCTTATTAGACGTTTTCTACACACAAACACATACAAGAAGAGAGGATCATATGACTAAAATAAAAAGAAGGTCACTTACTAAATAAACTTCTTTTTTATTGATTCTAAAAGAAGGCTTGGGGAAATGTTACAAGGAAAGTAGAAAGAGAGAGGGGGAGTATATCAATATGAAGAAGTGGGTAAAGGATGTGGTTCCGTCCAATGGCACAAATATAGGTTTAAATAGATAAAGCCTAGGCTACTATTATGGACTTCAAAACATCCATTTGAATCTGAGGTCATTGCTGCGGATTTCAAAACATTAGTTTAAAATTCGGATGGGTGTCATTGATAATGTGGAGTCGTACAGGGCATCTTCTTTTGCTATTTGATGTTCTCCATCTGCTCCCATCATGTTTTTAATGTTGCGAAATTCTTCGTCAGTAAGATTGTTCCACCAATGATCATTATTAGAGTAATTAAAATAAGTCTCATCATCATCAGACTGCTCTGGATTGATAATTTGCTCTTGTTCTGCCTCAGTTAATTTATATGTAGCAAGACTGGTAACAAATTCATTAATGTTCAACTTGCTGCATAGAGGGGTATGATGTTGTAGGATGGTCTTTTAGAATAAATTATTGTTCGTTCTCCGTGAGCAAGACAAACCTGAGAACGTGTTTGAACCCAATCTTTGAGATTCTTCAAAACCTTGGCTCAAATTTATTTTTTTGTCATTTGAACTAGGGGTTCCTTATAAGGTTTTGCTAGAGGCTCTCTGCAAATGACAATATACTGATATGCTGGCAGGATATCAATAGATTGTTCAAATTCTATCCATTCTTGTGGGTCTGAGGTACTAGAGAGATGAAGGATCTCATCCTTCATTCTAATATTGCTTATGATGTTGATAAGAAATGATGGTAATCCTCGAAGATCGATGTCAGTTTTGGTCTCTAGATTACAAATGAACTCATTTTCACAGAGCCATAACTTACGATCTTAGTGATGTTCTACTAGAAATCGAGTGGTATTTCCTTGAACCAGTGTTGGAGTAGGAACGAGAGTTGCTAGCATGGATTAGAAGTTCCAATAGTTTTATTGAATTCAGTATTCCCTCGAAACTCTTCCATTAAAAATAGAAGAACTTGTGTTGATTTAGGATGTGAAATGATTTGACAATCAATGACCTTTTGATAGGAGACAAGTTTAGTTTTTCAAAATCTCCTGCAAGAGCTTTTAAAATATTTAAAAACTCATGCTTCTTGTTTTGATTAAAACAATTGAGTAAATTATTTAAAATTTATTTTTGAACATAACATGTGAAACCCTACTAAGCGAAATTAGGGTTCATACCTTTGAGATCTCTCTGGTTTGATCTCGACTATAGTCACATTTTGATCCTGATCGAACTTTGAGCACAACTGGAATGATCCTGCTCGATTGACCTCGAGATCTTCTACCGTAATCCTATTGCACCTTGATCACAAACTGAGTGTGGGCTAAAAAATATGATCTCCTTACCTTCACAAAATCTCTCTCAATATTTCGAGTATCAAGTTGTGTCTGACCTAGAATGCATAGCGGTGTATATATAGCCAACTATAGGGACCCCTAGGAGAAGTATAGGTTGGGCATCCTATAAAATTTGAGATTCCTAATCGAACCCAAATTAATTTCAAATTATATAAATTATAATTCATACCACTACAGAATTATAGTTGTTTTCCCTTCCCATATCTCAAAATTATATTTCGAGCTTCATGTTATTAAATATTTATTTATCTCCCCACGTTAAGATTACATACACCCGTTGATTAAAATAAATTACTGACAATTTATTTAATTAATATCTATAAAATTTCTTAAGACCTTCCACTTAATTTATTCGTTATGTCAGATACTAATATCCACCTGCAGAGTTTGACATAATCGAAACTTATAATCTTCCTCAAGAGGATATTATTAATGCCTATAAAGGGACGTGGATTCTATTAATAATTAACAGTTGTCATACACTTAATATTGTGACTCAACTCATTGAGACTATTGGCCCACAAGATCTCACTCTATAATGAATCAAAGTCAACAACATTAAATGTACGCATCCTTTAATTATCTTTCGATTAAGAGTACAAGCATTCGTAATAACCATGAGGTGTGAATTGTATTATATTGTCAGTATGAATATAATTATCTTAAAATGGTCATGTTCAATACACAAAAAGTATATTAACACGATGAGTTAAGACTATACAATTTTTCTTCGTCAAGAAGACCTACTGAAACACTGTATTACAGTTCTACTAGAGCTGTGTCCAATTCCATCTAAAACTGTGAACTAAAGACTAATACTCTGCAAGAATCAATAATTTGATTCTCTGTATATAAGTCCTCTACACATCATATTATCTACTATGTGGAATAAGAGACACTCATGCACAATATGATATGACATAATGCAAATATTGCCCATAATGACTCTCATCAAGAAAAGAATTAACTATTTAAATAATTCAAAACAAATATTAATGAATTACATAAAGTCATGGCTTTATGTTATAAAATCCTAATAGGAAAGGTGTTCCTAACAATACTAGAAAAAATACCTTTTCAGTCAACTTTTTTGCAACGGTGGAATTTTTTGTCGCAAAAGGTATCCTTTTTGCGACAGCAAAATTGTCCGCCGCAAAAAATTGTCCTTTTGCGACAGCCGAGTTTTCCTCGACGACTTCATCATCCGTCGCAAAAAGTGAGTACTTTTTGCGACGATATACTAACCCGTCGCATGTAGTACTCACCTTTTGCGACAGCAGATCATCCTGTCTCAAAAGCAACTGTCTTTTGCGACGGCTACATTTCCGGTCGCAAAATTAAGTACTTTGAAAATTGTATTTTTTAAAGTCAAAATATTTTTAAAACTAAAAGAATTAGTATTATATTTAAAATTGAAATAAAATTAGTATTATTTTTAAATTTAAAAAAAGTCATACTTTAAATTAAAAATAAAATATTTTTTAGCGTAATTTTTGAATTTTTTTGTGCTCATTTAAACTTCCTTTGAGACTTTTAATTGGTGAAAAATATTAAAAATTTAAGCACAAAAGTGTTATTCTTTGATTGAGAAATAGTATATTCATTTTTGAAATTTGTTTCCTTTCTAGTTGCAATTGGGCAATTAGAATACGTTTTTTCAAATGACAAATAACTTGAATGGGTAAATAAATAAAAGATGAATGGATACGTAATTAAACTCACTCTTTTTGTTAGTCACATAACATTGTTACATGAGATGAGTTGATCCTGTTAGATTTGTCACTAAAAAATAATTAGTAGTTTTGTTATAATTGCTCTTAACCTAACTAATAATAAAAATAAGAATATTAGTATACATTACAATGAACGTCAACAATCTGCAGGAAGATTTAAGTATTCTTCTTTTGTTTTTTGTACTTGTCCACATAGAAAGAGGAAAGTCTGATTCATCTTTTTTTTAAACATGTCAATTTATTTTGTTAAGTGAGAAACTGTGATACATCGACTCCCCTATGTGACCTAAACCTATACTCTAAATCGTAGACTCTAAATGTTAAACCCCAAAACTAGACCCTATACCGTTAATCCTAAACACTACACCCTAGATCGTAAACTCCAAACCCTAAATTTTGAATTTGAAATCCGAAACACGAAACTCTAATCACGAATTCTTAAACCATGAACCCTAAATTGTGAATTCTTAAACTATAAGTCCTAATCTTGTCACTCCCATTAAACCTAAACCCTAAACATTATATCCTAGACTCTAAACTGTAATATCCTAAACCCTAGATCATAAATCTTAAAATCTAAACTTGAAACCCTAATTTTTAAATAAGTTAAAGCAAATCCTATTTTTAGATTATTTTTATTTTTCTAATTTTTTTATAATTTAATTCATATTTTTTAAGTTTTTTAAGAATTCTTGTAGGTGATACATATTTGAAGGTCGATTCGAACTCTGAACGACGATTCCAACTTTGAAGGTCTCTAACCAAGGGCGGAACCACTACAGGACTGTGGTGGGCTCCAGCCCAGGTGACCCACGAAAATTTCGCTCAATTCTTTTCTTTTATATATATATATATATATATATATATATATATATATATATATATATATATATATATATATATATATATATATATATATATATATATATATGTAAAATTGATGCCCAAATAAATTTAGCCCACCCCATTTTGCAGCCCAATTCAATCTTAGGGGTTTCAATTTTAGGTTTTCCAGTCATCCTCAATCGATCGTAGCATTGAAGGGTTTCAAGTTTTACTCAACCCTCAGTCGATTGCTATTTGCTCCAGTCCTTCGGCTCCGGTCATCATTCGCCTCAAGCTCTAGTCCTCCGGTCGTCACTCGCCTCAAGCTCTAGTCCTCTGAATTTCATTCTCGTTGGGGCAATCGGTATGTTTCTGTCACTGATATCTGAAGTTCTTCGATTTCTAAGTGTATGATCTGAACTTCTTCTGATTTCTTTGTTTATGATCAATAATTAAGAAGATGTTGATTTCCTTCCCATGGGACTAATGAGGGTGCGTAGGAGTGTAAGTGAGAATTGATAAATTGAAGTGAATCAAAAAATTAAAATGAATTGATTATCGTATTGAGAGTTCTATCGTAGCTTAGATCTGTTACAAACTTAGAATAACTGAATCTCCATATTTTCTTCTCTTAGGAGGAGCGTAAAACAAAATGTAAAAGTTCATCTTGTGCCATAGTCTTATTACACGTTGAGCCCTAAAAATATGTTTTTTGTTTCAAGTTAATATGTTGGTTTCGTGTGATTTGGATGCATGTAGGTGAAGAATGTTTGGCCTAATGTTGATGCCCATAGTGGGGTGTTGCTGAACAGGCACCAAATTATCTTGTCTAGAAGACATAATCCAAGCAACCATCCTTGGTTAGCCACAGTAAGTGATCTTTCTAGTGATTCTATTTTTTATGGGACTTAGGACTCTCAGCTTCTACCATTCAATGAGGTGTTTGCAATGACAGCCATCCCAGTTTTGAATGTGCAGAAGTGCATAAAGTGAGGAAAAGAAGACTAACCAGTTAAAAATGGGTTAGTTGGAACTCTTAATATCTCATTGAAACACTCATGCATCTACAGATTTTATCTTCTTTTTCCATTTGAATTCCACACAAGTCTTATCTAATTGTCTTATTGTGATAACTTGTGAATTCCAGCCTTCTTGGAGCCACCCACCTTTCAAAGTTCCTCTGCTCTAATTGATGTATATTTATGCATTTCTTTACGCAATTCTTTCTTTAATTTTGAAACTAGTCTCGCAGGTTACCTAGTTGCTTGTGTTCAAACAGTTAAACTTGTCAAGTAAATGGTGTTCCAATTCTAACCCAGTTTTTTGTTTGGGGCATGGCATATGATTGTGGGCACCAGAAAAGACCTTCATTGAAATAGTAAATCATGGCAGACTTCACAAATTTAGTTACAGTGTCATGCAACCCTTACATGGCATATGATTGTGGACACTAGTGCTTGATTTTTAATAAGCTTGGGAAGCTGTTAATCCCCAAGAAGAGGGGTGCTGAGAGAAATACAAAGCAAATAAGATTATTAACAGACATCTTTTGTTGACCTATCTCTGCCTTCTAGTTTACATACTACTTTCTTCAAGAGTTATTTTCTATATCAAGGTAAGATGTCATGAACAATTCTACCATTATAATGTGTCCCCACACTTGCTAGTTATTATTGTTTGAAAGCAAATAAGGGGTTGATGATTTCTGATTCCCCGCACACGTGTTGATGGTTTATTTATTTACCATGCATTTTTCGACATGTCCTCGGTGTGTCCGTGTCCCCAGCGTGTCCAACACGCGTACGGGGACCTCCGAGCCATGTCGGTGCTGCATAGCTATCCCACATTGTTAGATGTCTGTACTCTTGCAAACATAAAGTGATATGTTACGGTTATCTTATAATTTGTTTTGATGATTTCTACATTCTCAGTACCCTTGGTAGTGTTAGGTTCTTGTTTTGTTGAAGGAGCTCAATTGGTTGTATCTGGTGTATCCTGTATCCAATTTTGGAATTCACAGGTTTTATATGGTGATGATGGCACTACAACTTTTGGAAACTGATTTCTATACTTGGTTGGATATGCCTTGTTGTGTTGTTGCTACTGTTTCAAGTTGAAGGTCAAGATGCTAAACACAATGATGAGTTTTTTATTGCTGCTGTTATACAAATGCCGATGAGGTTGCTGCTCACCTTTTGGCTTTGCTGATTTTTTACTGTCATTTAGAATGGTCTTTGCTGCCACGAGTTGTGGAAGACGACACTCATATTTTGTAACTTGTGTTCTCTATTTCTATTGTTAGTTCTTAACCATATCATATTTACATAGTAGGGGTGTAATTTTATGAATGGAGAATGATTTAAAAATTATAATATGTGGTTATGTTTGGAATAATTGTTGTTATTTTGTTGTCTAAGAAATTATATTAGTTAATTTGTGGGATTTGAGACTATGAAATTATTATTAAGTGATTTGAATTGATCCAAAATATAGATTTTTTTTAATGCAATGTCTCTTACGACGCCAATTTAGCTGTCGCAAATAATAAGGCTTTTTGCGATGGCATAAAATTCTGTTGCGAATAGTTTTTATTTTTTGCGACGGTTGCTAAGCAGTCGCAAAAAGTCATCATTTTTTGTGATGGCAAATTCAACCCTCGTAAAAAGTAAGGACTATTTTCGATGGCCACTTCAGCTGTCGCAAAATGTCCTACCTTTTGCGACTGCCGATTAGTAGTTGCAAAAGATTTTTTTGCCGTCGCAAAAAGCTTTTGCCACCTCAGCAGATGCGACCCTTACTAGGCCGTAGCAAAAAATCTTTTGCAACGACTGGGTCACTTTTTGCGACGGCTTAGTAGTTGACTCAAAATGTCTTTTTCTAATAGTGTAATATAACTTGTTGCTGAAGATTTCTAACAAGTAAGGAGGAAGATGGTAGACAAATTCCTTCCATACAGATTAAGACATTAGACAACTTAAACTTAATGTCCACTCAGTTATCACTTGCACCAGTTAAAGACTGAACTATTTTTTCAAAGTATTAGGTAGGAACAAGTCATTCCTGAATATAGTTCATATATGCACTACTATCTACAAGTACAATAGCATTGTTGATAGTATATTCTTGGTTAATAATTAAATTAACATGAATATACAATTTTTCAATTGTTAAGTTAGGGGAATTAATAAACAAATTGGTGAAGAAGTAGAAGAACTTCCCAAATTGTTTCAACAAGTAGGATCTGTTAGGGACCGATTCCCGAGACCCAGTGATAAACACGTACAGTTTATACAATAAGAAATAATGAAACCCTACAAGGCGAAACTAGGATTCATACTTTGGAGATATGTCTGGTTTGATCTCGGCTGTCTTTAACATTTTGAACTTGATCGAACTTTGAACACGGCTGGATTGATCTCGCTCAACTGACCTTGAGATCTTTTACCGTAATCCTATTGCAGCTCAATCACGTACCGAGGATGGGCTCAAAATCGTGATCTCTTAGCTTTCACATAAACTCTCTCAATAATCCGATTATAAGTTGTATCTAACCAAGAAGGGATAACAGTGTTTATATAGGCAACGATAGGGACCCCAGGAGAAAGTATGGGCTGGGCTTCCTATCACTACAACAAATTGCAGCAACGGCGACCAGAATAGCGACAGACTAAAAAACGCATCGCCATTGAATATAGATTGGCGACACACTTTGTCAAACTCATTGGCAATCCCTGTCGCTAATTATTAGCCTGAAGAAATTGGTGGGATAATTTTTGGCGACTAAGTTTACTATACTTTCGGCGACGAGAAATGTTGTTGCAGAAAAGTATTCACATTTGGCGATGCAAGTTGCATCGGCAAAAATATTTTATTTTCACGACAATACTTTTGGCGATGCGAAATATTGTCGCCAAAATTTTTTTACATTTGGCGACGCAGTTTGCATTGCCCAAAAGTACACTTTGAGCGATGAAAATTGTTGTCGTCGAAAATTATACTTTCAGCGATGTAAATTTTTTGTTGTTAAAAAGATTTTACACGTGGTAATGCAAATTACATTGCGAAAGGATAATTTTATTTTTGGCACAATTGGATCTTATGGCTCATATGGGGGGGCAGAAGCTGAGCGTAGTGGAGCGGAGCGAGGGAAGCGAAGCGACCGAAGGTGATGGTTCATTTGGCTGTTCATTTGTCGCGTGAGGCCATGATTGCTGGACCCGTTCAATATAGGTGGATGTACTCAATTGAGAGGTGAGTGTTAACACAATTTCTTAGAATAAGTAGTTTTTCATTTATCTAGTGTGTATAATGATAATTTTTCGGTTCAAGGTATCTTGGAAAACTAAAAAAGTATGTCACCAACAAAGCACGGCCTGAAGGTTCAATTGTCGAGGCTTACATTGTCCAAGAATGCCTTACTTTTTGTTCAATGTACATGAGAAATGGGGCAAATAAATCTGAGCGGAATAAAGATGGCGGGGATCGTGGCTTTGGAATGGAGATATTCAACCAGCATGTTCGTCTCTTCTCTCCCATAGCAAGGGCTCCCAACCCTTCTAAAAAAGAACGAGAACTTGCTCATTGGTTTGTGTTATACAATTCTTCGGAGGTGGAGCCATATCTAGAGTATGTATCCATTTTATTTTTATGTTAGCATAACTCGCAAACTTATTGATTTTTTCTACTGCTTGCCGTTAATTAAATTTTTATTATACGACATAGGGAACACAAAAACAGTATACAAAATCCACAAGGACAAGATATGACTGAGATACAACAAGCGGAATTTCCAAATTGGTTCAAAGAACGTGTAAGTATCACAAACTTAAAAGTCATTAAATAGTAAACAAGTTTCAGTTATCGTTAACATTTACTGAGATGCTTGACATGTGTACTCATGTGTAGATGAACGAATTAAGAACTCAAGGATCACAAGAGGAAACTGAGGATTTGTGGTCATTATCAAATGGTCCAGGTTCCATAATTGATACTTATTCTGGCTGCATTTGCAATGGTGTCCGATTCCACACCAGAGATCGTGAAAATCGCCGAATGTGTCAAAATAGTGGGATAGTCGTGGAAGGGAATCATAAAGGGAAGAATATTAACTTCTACGGCTACTTGAGTAAAATATGGGAATTACGATATGCACATGGCGGTAGAGTAGTTATATTTCAATGTGAATGGTACAATACCGGTCATAAAAGTAGAATATACACCGATGAGCATGTTACAAGCATTGATGTTACGAGGCTGTGGTATAAAGATGATCCATTTGTCCTTCCAAGTAACGTGAGGCAAGTCTTTTACATTAATGATACCATCAAAGGAAAAAATTGGCGAGTGGTAGAACTAGTTAGACACCGAGGTGTATGGGATGTACCGGAGCAGGATGATTCACCTCATGATCCATTTCAACAAGACGAAACCGTAGATGGTGGTGTCCCAATCCGCGTTGAAGGTTTTGAAGTTCAATACAATACAAATAATGTGAATCCTGAGATCATTCATGGTGATGATCGCGTGGTTGTGCCCTCCGATGACCAAGATAATGAGGATGACACCATGGTGGAATATATGGATGACGAAGATGATGATTTGAGCATACAAAATGAGATGGATGATGTTGATATAGATCCTGATATAGATTATGATATCTAGGTTATGAAAATATGTAATTTCTTATAAACAGTGGTATCGTGCTAATGGATTTCTGGATTTTGACATGTCAAAGAATTTCTACCTTTATGTTTCAAAGTATTGTATTATGCTTCCTACAATGTATTCATTTGTTACATGTGAGTTATGCAATATCGGTTAGTAGCAATTATTTTTTCCTTGTTTGTGATTGCACATGCAGACTGTAAAGTAGAATCTAACACAACTTTCTTCTCATTTTTCCCATGCATTCAGCAACATGTTTGTCAAGCCGGGGTTCTTGACCAAACAAATGACAGAAATTGAAAAGGAGAGACAAAAAAATATCGAAGAAAACCAAAAGGTATTGAAGGCAGCTGGCATACAAACCATGGCCAATTCATTGTTTGCTTTAAAACAAAATGGTAAGCGTAAAGATAGAACGGACAAGGTGGGCCATGTCCCTGATCCTGAGTATGTACCACCTGAAGGTGCAGAAAGTCTAAGTTCCTGTAGTGACGATGAATATCGTAGGTCTCAAGCAAAAAAGGTGATATTTTCACATAATTAACTGGTTACATTATATGGTATACTATTAAGTTTCATTCATTAACAATGTAGTAATCATTTCAGGTAAAAAGCATGGGCCCAGGAGCAAAGAAAGGCGGTCCTAGTCCTCAAATTGTGAGAAAATCATGCAGAGTTCAAGAAGAGCGTGGCAGCCATAATGAATCAACTATAGCTTTGTCAACTGAACCTACAACTAATGATGTTGAAGGAATGCCTCCTATGGTTGACCAGACTTTAGAGCTACCCACCTTACCTACTTACGAGACCAACCAGCCTTCTAGCCCACGTCATGTCATAGGCAAGGGTGAGAAATTATTTCACACAAAAATTGTATTTGTAAAACTCATTTTATTCAACTAACTTGACATCAAGTACTGGTTAATAGGGTCTACCTCAATCCCAAGTAAGAAGCGTGTACGAGGTCCAACACGAGGGGTTAATGTGGATAGGATAAGAAAAAATCTTGGTCAGCCCATTCCCGTTGAAATAGATCGTGAAGCAATGGCAATAGTTGGACATTATGCAACTTCTGTGGCTTATGCTATCGGGGATAGCATTCGAGCTCATGCTCCGGTTCGCGACATTGGGTGGGGAGAGATTGAGTTTGGAATCAGAGAATCCATTCTTCTGCGTTTTGGGGTATTATAAATTTTTTGGGCAATCTTTAATGCATTATCCATCTAATTTACACAAGTATCGACTTATATTAAATCAAATGTTTTCTTACAGCAAACTTTTGGACTTGGTGACTATAAGAATGATATGGTTCTTAGGCGTATCCTCGATGTCAAGTGCCAGTCTTTATATGCAGAATGGAAGTGTAGGTTATACAAGCAGTACAGAAAAATCAAGAAGAAGGTGGTTGACCCCAAAAACCATCCGGTATATCCTTGTAATCCAAATGATTGGGTATTCATGATTGAAAATGTATGGCACACAAAAGCTTGGAAGGTAATTTTTAATTTTTTAACTATACGCTAAAGAGCTTGGAATCAATTGCACACATAAGATTTGATCTTGTTTTATTTTTTTTGCAGAAGAAGTCTAAGAGAGGAAAAAATGCACGGAAGGGTCTGAAATATAATCATACTAGCGGCTCCCAATCATTTGTAGCACGAGCTTCCAAATTTGTAAGTATGACTTTTTGCAATTTTTATTTTATAATATTATAAACTTCTTATTCTAATGTTGCAAAAAAACGCAAATGAACTCTTACAGCTCACAACCGAAAAGAGAGACCAGTCCTTTGCGGAAAGGTTCAAGGAGACGCACATACGCCACCGACTAGGAGAGGAAGTATGGATAAATGAGAAGGCTAAGCAACATCATGTACGTATGAACATACTAAGCATCGTTCTACAAACCTATACGTATATAATGTGTTTGGGTATGATTTCTCTCCTATTTTTCTATTGTTGCATTTGGAGCACCTGGTTGCAAGCCCTACCCCAAAGTTGAAAGACTTTTTGGAGTAGAGCACCAGGTTGCAAGACTCCTTATTTTGCTTGATTGCATTGTTTGACTTCTATATAATGTGTTTGGGTATGATTTCTCTCCTTTTTTCTATTGATGTATTTGGAGCACCTGGTTGCAAGCTCTGCCCCAAAGTTGAAAGACTTTTTGGAGTAGAGCACCAGGTTGCAAGACTCCTTATTCTGCTTGGTTGCATTGTTTGACTTCTATATAATGTGTTTGGGTATGAATTTCTTTCCTTTTTTCTATTGTTGTATTTGGAGCACCTGGTTGCAAGCTTTGCCCCAAAGTTGAAAGACTTTTTGGAGTAGAGCACCAGGTTGCAAGACTCCTTATTCTGCTTGGTTGCATTGTTTGACTTCTATTTTGCTTAAATTTGTTTTTGTCGCATTTGTTTGGCTTCTATGAAATAAGAGAGAACGAAGTTTTATCACATCATGGGGCTACTTGAAAAATTTATTCAGTAGAAGAAAAAGAGGAAAAAAAACGACCTCAAGAGCGATTATACTTTAAATTGGGTGGTTTCAAGAGATTTAGATCAATCTAACTAGGCGCTATTCGTATTTTTTTTTAACTTTTCTTTATCCATGGCGTGCTACATTCTGCTGTTGCAGCTGTATTAATATTGTTAGGTGCTAGTTCATTATTCATGTGTATTGAGATATTGTGCTGCGTGGCTGGAAATGCAGCTGCATTGGCAGCAAATTTTGTTGCTGTTGGCTGAAAAATGCAGCAGTTGGCCGCATTTTAATGCAGCTGTTGGCTGAATTTTGCTGTTGGTGGTAGTTGCAATTTTACTCCTGTTGGCTGGTGCATTTCCCAGGCTGTTGGTAGCAGCAAAATTGTGTTGCATTGAGGTGCATCATATTATTGCTACAGCTTTTTTTGGTTGTTGCTGTTAGTTTGTTTCCTAATAGTCCTATGAATGATCTAAAGCTCTTAAATAGATACTACACTATGTGTCCTTGGCTTTTTTCGAACAACTCTTACACCTATGTTGTTGGCTTTTGTATGAATACACTTTTCACATACTACTTTCTTCTAATATAGAGTTTTATATATGGTTGTAAGGCTTGTTATCAAATTTCATGTTCCTAAACATGGTGATGTAGGATGAGATTGTTAAAAGAATTGAGGAGCAGTCGCAGCCCGATGTAACAAATCCCCTATCAGAACAACAGATTTCCGTTGATGTGCTTGGTAAAAGATCGGGCTACTTGAAGGGATATGGCATCCGTAAGAGCAACTACAGTACACAATCTCAAGGAGCCCCAAATCCAGATGTAGAAGCTCTTAAACAACAAGTTGCTGATTATGCAAAGAAATTTGATGATCTGATGCTCATGTTGACGAATGGTATAAATCCAGCCATCATACCTGGGTTAATTCAAAGGAGCGAAAATATGGAAGAAAACTTGAGTGGACGTACTAATTAAAATTAATGTCAAACATATAGTTTTAGAGATAATTTTTGGTCTTACTCGATGCATTGGACATCAATATTAGTTTTTGGATGCATTGTTGCTCGAGTAAGTTTTTGACTTTCTCTTGAATGTTTGGACAAGTTGAGATAACTTGTTTTTGAATTGCAATATATATTATATTAGAATGAATGTATCTATTGATTTCAATGAAGTTTTTAATTAGTTTTGGTGGATAAATGTATGTTATCGGGTAATTAGGGAAAATAAATTTTATCAAAATAAAAATTTAAAGTTCTTTTGCCGATGCAAAAAAACAGTTGCCGATGCAAAAAAACAGTTGCCAAAAGTTACTAACAAATATATACAATTTACCTTTGGCGACAAAACGTTTTGTTGCTAATAGTTTTATTCTTGCCAATGTAATATTGCATCGGCAAAAGTGTTATATTCTACAAATAAAATACACTTTTGCCGATGAGAATTTATGTCGCTGAAAGTACTTTTTTTGCCGATGAGAACTTATGTTGGTAAAAGTATTCTCTTTTGCCGACGAGAACTCATGTCGCTGAAAATACTCACTTTTGCCGACGAATGGAGTATGCATCGGCAAATCTCATTAACGACATGCCTATGGCGACAAGGTGCCAACACAAGGACTTTCGTCGGCAAAGTCCTTTGCCGACACAAATATGCATTTGCCGATATACTAAATTACATGGGCGTTGCCGCAATTTGTTGTAGTGTATATAATTCGGAATTCCTGGTCCAACCCGGATTAATTTCAAATTATATAAATTATTAATTCATACCACTACAGAATTATAATTGTACTCCCCTCCCATATCTCAAATTATAATTCGACCTCCATGTTATTAAATGCTTATTTATCTCCCCACGTTAAGATTACAGATACCCCTTGATTAAAATAAATTACTAACAATTTATTTAATCAACATCTATAAAATTTCTTGAGACCTTCAACTTAACTTATTCGTTATGTCGGATATTAATATCCACTTGTAGGGTTCGACATAATCGAAATTTATAAGTTTCCTCAAGGAGATATCATCAATCCCTATAAAGGGACGTGCATTTCATTAATAATTAATAGTTGTCGTACACTTAATATTGTGACCCAACTCATCAGACTATTGGCCCACAAGGCCTCGCTTTATAATGATCAAAGTCAATAATATTAAATGTATACATCGATTAATTATTTTTGGATTAAGAGTACAAGCATATATAATAACCATGAGGTGTAAATTGTATTATATTGTCAGTATATATACAATTACCTCAAAGTGGTCCTGTCCAATACACACAAAGTGTACTAACACAGTGAGTTAAAACTATGCCATTTTTCGTAGTTAAGACAGACCTACTGAAACACTGTGTTACAGTCCTACTGGTGGTGTGTCCAATTCCACCTAAGACCGTGAACCAAAAATTTATATTCTACAAGAACTGATAATCTGATCTTCTGTGTGAAATCAAATTCTACACACCAGATTATCTACTATGTGGAATAAGAGACACTCATGCATAATATGATAAGATATAATGTAAATATTTGCCCATAAATATTCTCATCAAGAAAGAAAATAATTATTTAAATAATTCAAACAAATATTAATTCATTACATAAAGTCATGGCTTTTAGTAAAAATCCTAACAGGATCCTCTTTGGTTTGAATCTTATCTGGTGAGATAGAATTTCTGGACTAGCAAGTCCATTATTTATGTGGATAAGATCAAATGCTGAGTCACAACCAAAGTTGTCTCAATTCAACATCTACATTGCTAACTTCTTTTCTTAAATCTTGAATAGTAACCTGTTTAGAGCAACTAGAAGACTCTATTTCTCTTGAAAACCTTATTAATATTATAATACTTGCTATGATTAGTGGTTTTTTCAATAGAAGAAGAAGATGGTTATATTAGGAAAGAAGATAGAGAAATTTCTATAATTTTCTTCCTTGACTCAAGATCTTGAATTTGGTCAATAAGACTGATCATTTCCTGCTGAGAATAAGTTAAGACATTAAGACTTAACCCATTCATTTCATCAAAACCCTTGAAATTATCCTATTTAGAAGAGCAACATGTTCCAGTACAAGCTTTAGGAGAAGGTGAAGATTCGGATGAAGTACATGAAAAATCTAATTCATTTCATTCTTTATTTTCAGAATCAGATTCGGATGAAGTAGATGAAAAATCTAATTCATTTCAGTCTTTATTTTCAGAATCTGATAGTGATGAAGT
Organism: Arctostaphylos glauca; assembly: GCA_019985065.2. Lineage (NCBI taxonomy): Eukaryota > Viridiplantae > Streptophyta > Magnoliopsida > Ericales > Ericaceae > Arctostaphylos > Arctostaphylos glauca. Next base: position 33,293,792 of record JAHSPW020000004.1, on the reverse strand, counting down.
ATCAAAATTCAGTAGCAACTTACTTAATTGTAATTTAAGACCTTCATCAACTTGAAGTTCATTTAACTTCTTTTTGGTTGAGCATTTGTTAGTATAGTGATCTATTTTACCATATTTGTAACTGTTAGGATTTTATACTAAAAGTCATGACTTTATGTAAGAGATTAGTATTTGTTTGAATTATTTAAATAATTATTCCCTTTCATGATGAGAATCTTTATGGACAATGTTTATACTATTAGGGACCGATTCTCGAGACCCAGTGATAAACACGTAAGACCGTGAACCAAAAATTTATATTCTACAAGAACCAATAATTTGATCTTCTATGTGTAAGCCAAACTCTACACATTAGATTATCTACTATGTGGAATAAGAGACACTCATGCATAATATGATAAGATATAATGTAAATATTTGCCCATAAATATTCTCATCGAGAAAGAAAATAATTATTTAAATAATTTAAACAAATATTAGACTGCCTAACTTTTTGTGAAAGGGTCTGTCACGTTGTTCGCTGAAGCAATCTTGGTCACCGTTACATCACCTCTCTGAACGAATTCTTGTATAAGATGATATTTACGCTCAATGTGCTTTCCCTTCTTATAATCCTTGGTTCGTTTGAGTTAGCAACTGCACCACTATTATCACAATAAAGTGTAATAGTTGATTTCACTAAAGGGACCACCCAAATGGCCTCCTTGGCTGCCAAACGATCTTATGTAGAATATTAATATCCACCTACAGGATTTGACATAATCGAAACTTATAAGCTTCCTCAAGGAGATATCATCAATCCCTATAAAGGGACGTGAATTCCATTAATAGTTAATAGTTGTCATACACTTAATATTGTGACCCAACTCATCGAGACTATTGCCCAACGAGGCCTTACTTTATAATGAATCAAAGTCAACAATATTAAATGTATACATTGATTAATTATCTTTCGATTAAGAGTACAAGAACACATAATAACCATGGGGTGTAAATTGTATTATATTGTCAGTACAAATATAATTACCTAAAAGTGGTCCTGTCCAATATACACAAAGTGTACTAACATAGTGAGTTAAAACTATACCATTTTTCATAGTCAAGACAGACCTACTGAAACACTGTGTTGCAGTCCTACTGGTGGTGTGTCCAATTCCACCTAAGACCGTGAACCAAAAACTTATATTTTGCAAGAACCAATAATCTGATCTTCTGTGTGTAAGCCAAACTCTACATACCAGATTATCTACTATGTAGAATAAGAGGCACTCATGCATAATATGATACGATGTAATGCAAATATTTGCCCATAAATATTCTCATCAAGAAAGAAAATAATTGTTTAAATAATTCAAACAAATATTAAATCATTACATAAAGTCATGGCTTTTAATATAAAAACCTAACATATATTATATCGTATCATATTGTGTATGGGTGTCTCTTATTCCACATAATATATAATCTGGTATGTAGAGTTTTACTTACACACAAAGGATCAGATTATCGATTCTTGTAGAACATAAGTCTTTGGTTCACAGTCTTATATCAAATTGGATACACCACCAGTAGGACTGTAATACATTATTTCAATAGATCTATCTTGAATATGAGAAATGATATAGTTTCAACTCACTGTATTAGTACATTTTATGTGTATTGAACAGGACCACCTTGAGGTAATTGTATTTATACTAACAATATAATACAATTTGCATATCATGGTTATTATAAATATTTGTGCTCTTAATTCAAAGATAATTAATGCATGTGTACGATTAATGTTGTTGATTTTGATTCATTATAGAGTGAGGTTTAATGGGCCAATAGTCTCGGTAAGTTGGATCACAATATTAAGTGTATGATAACTGTTAATTATTAACGAATCCATGTCCCTTTATAAGAATTGGTAATATCCTCTTGAGAAAGCTTATGTGTTTCGATTATGTCAAATCCCACAGGTGGATATTAGTATCTGAAACGAATAAGTCAAATGGAGTGTCTCAAAAAATTTTAATTTGGGAAGATAAATAAGCATTTAATAACATGGAGTTCGAAATACAATTTTGAGGTATGGGAAGGGAATGCAATTATAATTATATAATGATATGAATTATAATTTGTATAATTCAAAATTAATCCAAGTTCGATTAGAATTTTGAATTGTATAAGAAGACTAGTCCATACTTCTCCTGGGGGTCTCTGTCATTGCTTATATACACACCGTTATGCCTTCTGGGTCAGACACAACATAATACTCAAAATATTGAGAGGGGTTCTGTGAAGGTAAGGAGATTGTATTTTTCAGCTTACATTCAATTCGTGATCAAGGTACAATAGGATTACGGTAAAAGTTCACGAGGTTAATCAAGTAAGATCATTCCAACTGTCCTCTTATTTCTGTCGAACCAAACTGTGAAAGTTGTCAAGATCAAATCAGAGAAATCATGAAGGTATGAACCCTAGTTTCGTCTTTTTGTTTCATATTTTTTGTTATATACTCTGTGCGTGTTCATCACCGGGTCTCGGGAATCGATCCTTAACAGTGGTATCAAAATCGGCTGTGTAATGTATGTTGTTTATATAGACCATGTTGTCCAGGAAAAATACAACATAGTATTGTGCTAAACGTTTGTTTTGCAGTTTCTCCTATCCACTTTTGTGGTCATGTATGTATGATTGTGTGACAGTCAGTTTTGGTGCGATTGGACCCCACACTGTTTTTATATGTGGTTATGTTTTTTTTATTATTATTAGTTTTGCGGCTTGTAATATTAATACGTAGAATGTGAACTCCTGTCATATGGAGACTTAGGATTTAATGTAACGATTTCAATCTATTCACAGCTTTTTCTTTGATTGATATAGCTTTGTGAACTTCTATTTGGAGGCATAGAATCAATATTTAATAACAGGTTCTGATGATCGAAGAAATTAACGGTTTTGGACCTTTGACCCTTTGCGTTAACATCAACTTCGCTTTAGGGGACAAGTCGTTGACAAAAATCAAGCTTGTTTTGGAAACTGATGATTTAACCATAACAGTTGGCATTCCTATTATGTTTATATTTTCTTATTCATATGTGTTTTGTATTATTTTCTTGTTTAATTATAGTTTCCTTATAATTTTGGACAACATGAAATATTGACCTATACCTAGATCACTCACATACAAATATTCTCATAAGTCTAATAAAAAAATATTTTTAAATAACTAAGTGGGAGAGGGAGTTTGTCATGTGCGAATCTCATGGTCTCCATCACTAGTTTGTAAATGATATGATTAATTTTGTGTGTTGGTTTTGAACCTTTCTCCACACTAGACAAAATTAATTGTGGAATCATCAGTACAAGCTTTATTGAAATAGCTCTAACTTAATTATTGTGTGAATCATGTCTCAATCTGAAATGATTCATTATAGAATAATTAGTTTAGTGTGAGGTGATGGTCTACACTTAGCTATAAATAATAATATCTGCTCCATTTGAGTCACTGCTATTATTTGTAAGACCAAAATTGAGTCAGCTATTTAATTTTACTTGGCAATAATTTTTTTGTCTAGATAGTCAAAATTAAAAGGAGTAGGACTATCTGCACAAATAATGAAAAGTAGTGGACCTTCCTATCGAAGGCTACTATTCATGGTGTAGCGCATTGCTGACGTTTTTCTTTAGAAAAATTTGGTAGAGGGAATCAATATTTTAAATGAAATTCAAAATTTTTATTTGCCCTTCATAATTGTTATTATGTGATTATCAGATTCAAGAATGGACTCTTTCGATTCACTTTATTCATTCTTAAAAAAAACAAACTCACTAGACCTAATTATATTGACTGAAAAAGAAACTTGGCTATAGTGTTGACTGCTGGAGAGTACAAATATTTGTTCAATGAGGATTGCCCATAAAAACTTGATGAGGGGGCAACCAATTAGAAGCCCTCCCTTATAAAAAGTGGATTAAGGCTGATGAGATAGCATGGTGTTATATTTTGGTATCTATGTCAAATATTATTCAACATCAGCATCAGTCTATGCACACTACCTATAGAATAATGATGACCCTTAAAGAAATGTTTGGGGATCAGAATGATTCAGCAAGGCAGGTTGCTATGAGGGACTTGTTTAATACAAAAATGGCTGAAGAGGGCTCAGCAAGGGATCATGTTATAAAGATGATGAGTCATCTAAATGAACTAGAGATCCTGAGAGCCAAAATGGATGAGAAAACCTAGATCGATATCATACTACATTTACTGCTAAGGAGTTTTAAGAATTTTTGCATGAATTATAATTAGAACAAATATTGGTGCACTTTGGCAAAACTTTGTAAAGAACTCCAAGCAGCAGAGGGTGTAATGAAAAGGCCAGAAAATGTGTTTATATTTGAGAAAGGTTCTCCTTCTAAACCAAAAGGCAAGAAGAAGTACAAAAAACCTCAAAAGCATATTGCAATTCCTCAAGTGAATAACAGACCTCAAAGTGGAGTGAAAAAACCTAAGGACAAGTGTTTACACTGCAAGCAGTTAGGCACTAGAAGAAGCCACTAATCATATTGTTAATTTGTTGCAAGAGTTTCAAGAAATCCAGGCAGTTTAGTGATGGAGAGGTTTACCTACACATGGGCAATGCTATGAAAGTAGCAACAATTGCAGTGGGAGACTTACATCTTAATTTTGTAGTGATAGTAATTTAATATTAAAATATTATCTTTATGGTACTAGAAAAGATTTAATTTTAGTTTCTATGTTGGTTAAAAACAGTTATTTGATTAATTTCAATAACTTTATGGTTATTAAATTTAATAAATATTTTATATTATGTTCTGATTCATTGGTGGATGATCTTTATATTATTAATCCTATCTCTCTCACATGACAACTGAATGAATTGAATAATACAAATAGTATATCATGTAAGAGAGAGACACCTTCTGAATTGAACCAAACATATCTTTGGCACTTATGCGTAGGTCATATTAATTTGAAAAGAATTTTTAGACTGATTTAAAATAGACCATTGGGTTCATTGAAAATAAAAGAACTTCCAGTCTGTGAATCTTGTTTAGAAAGTAAAATGACAAAAAGGTTATTCTCAGCCAAAGGGTATAGTGCCAAAGAGTCGTTGGAATTGTTTCACTCTGATTTGTGTGAACCTATGAACATCCAAGCAAGAGGTGGCTTTGAATACCAATTTTATTGATGATTATTCAAGGTATGGATACATTTATTTGATGCGCCGTAAGTTCGAATCCTTTAAGAAATTTAAAGAGTAAGGGCGATGGAGAAGTATCTTGGAAAATATATCAAGATAGTACGATCTAATCATTGTGACGAATACCTCTTGGGAGAGTTTAGGGACTATTTATCTGATGAGGTGATTACATCATAGTTGTCTGCAACTGGTATGCCATAGCAAAGTGGTATAGCGGAAAGAAGCAATAGGACGCTTATGGACATGCTAACATCTATGATGAGTTATTTGGATTTACCAATTTTATTTTGGGGACATGCATTAGAAATAGTGAAATATATTCTTAATTTGGTACTATCGAAGTCAGTACCCTCTACTCCCACAGAACTGTGGACTGGTCACAAACCTAGCATATAGTATGTTCGGATTTGGAGCAGTCTAGCACATGTGTTAAAAGGGAACGCAGATAAGTTGGAATCAACGACAAAAGTTAATTTTTTTGTAGGTTGCCTTAAAGAACGAATGGTGGTTTATTTTATAATCCTAAGGATCAGAATGTCATTGTTAGTACCAATTCTTGATACTTAGAAAAAGACTATATTTTGGATCACAAGCCCAAAAGTAAGATTATTCTAGAAGAATTGAGAGGAGAGAGAGCAATGCAAACTTTTTCAACGCCATTAGTGCAAGAGAAAACACCACAAAAAATAACAGTTAACACAACGGTGCCTCATCGTAGTAGGAGGGTTATTATTCAACCGATTCGTACATGTTCTTGGAAGAATCATTTGATAGAATCCTTGAGGAGCTGGATGCCAAACCCTATAACTATAACCCTCGATCAAACCCAAAGCATTTTTTTCTAGTGTCCCACAATCCAAGGTAGACCTTAAAGCACCACCTTCAAATCTAACATATGTTGTCTTGGGTGATACTGAAAATTACCCTGTTGTGACCTCGTTGAGTTTAGATGATCACCAGAAAACTATATTGTGGAAAGTTCTGTGGGACCCACTCTTGAAAAGCTACCTCCTGACAGACAGCAAACGAGTCCTTCAAGTGTACCTCTGTTAGTCCCTGATCCTCTTGACACTGGCCTCACTACTGAAGAGGCTGCATTTTTAAATTCCTCCGAGGTGGAGTATTTGCAACGACTCCTCGTAGAAGAAGAAGTTGTGGGCACGGAAAGTGAGGTGCCCATTGTTGAACCATTACCACTTGACAAATCACAATCTTTTTTGTTCAATGTCCAACCTCCACAAAAAGAACTCCAAATTTCCCTCGAGAAATTGCCAGACACTTTCATTGGTGAAACTGAAATCTACCCCATTGTGATCTCCTCCATTTCAAGATGATCACCATGAAAATCAAGTAGCGAAAGTTGTGGGCCAACACCAGAAGACCAATAGTTGGAATCATAGAAAAGACCACTTCCCTCTACCTTTTACTGATTGCTTCTTTGCAAGGGACGATGGCCACTCAGCTTATGGTCTCTCTAGTAGACCAAGCACATCCACATGTTCCTCATCCATTCGAGACTTTTTCGTTAAAAATTCTGCACTTAAATTATTTGAATAACTAACATGGGCTAATGTTTAATGTGTTTTTGCCTAATTTTGCTATGCAATCTATTTTGCAAAAAACCCATATGTTGGTAAAATCGGAGGAGAACTTGGTTGATCATGTTTATTCAGATTGGTGAGCTTTTAAGAAGTCTAGGAGACTATAAATCCATGTAGTTTGAGATACCTCCAGTGTTTGCCATGCTCAAACAGGCTTTGATGGTCCGGTATAACCACCTATTTTAAAGCTGCGTATGTAGTACCTAGGAGGTTAGGTCTGACGGCTAGCGCATATGACAATGAGAAATCTGACTGAACCATTAGGCTTCAGTGTCAAACTCTATGGAGATTGCATCAAATAGAGTGGTGGGTAAAGAATTTCTTCAAAATCAAAGGGAGTGGTAGCCTATTAGATGATTACACCTCTTCTCAAGATATTATTGAAAACTTTTGCATATTGTTCTTCCAACGAGTAGGGAAACACAGTTTTTGAACAAGAAAAAAGTCGTACCCATGCCTTTCACGTGAAGAAAGTGGTGAAAATTTTATTATTTTCTTTTCATATATCTATATTATGTTGTTCGGCCTAACCCTTGCAGGTTCCATTGTTCAAGTTGGAGGGTCTCCGTCTCCCACATTCTACCAAGCAGGTACTATTGTTCCCTTCCTATGTATAATTGATGTGTTTTCGTGCATTGAGGACATTGCACATTTCAAGTTAGGGGGAGCAGCTAGCCCCGATATTAGGCCTTGTTGTCTTTTTTGTGTCAGTTTTGGTTAAATTTTTAAATTTTAGTATCTTTGTTGAGTCAATCTTCTCTTGTGTCAATTATGAGTTAATATGTAGGTGCCAAGGAATCGGAATGAGAGTCATGTTTTAATGAGGTTTAAATGTGTTACATTCATCCCATTTATTCAAGTTTGAATGGCTTTGAAAACCATCAAGTTAATAGGTGTGTGTGAATTAATTGATATATGTGAATGGAGATTTTTGTGCGGTATCCCATGAAAAAATTTTGGACTCTTCATTTCTTGCTCTCCATAAATGTCATATCTTGCTTATGTTGACATAGTGCATGCATCATTCTAAAATCTTTCGAACACATGGGAAAGGATACTAAGCCATCATTCTTTGAGAAAACCATATATGAGTCTCTTAGACCATGAATTTGAGCCAAGTCCAAATTAAATTTTTGAAAAAGCCAACTGAATCAAATAATATAAGGATGGTTGGGAGTAAACATGTGAAATGACGATGTTCAGAAGGTATCAAAGTAGAGATGGGACAATCAAAGCATCTAGTCAAGATTTTGGACCAAATTGAAAACAGCGGCAAAATGTGATCGGTTATGCCATCTGTCTGACCGGTCAAAATGGGTTAAACTTTATGAAAAAACAAAAGAAGAAAAAAATAAAAGAAAGAAGAAAAAAATTGCCAAAAGTATAAGAAGGTTCTGTGATTTCTTAGGTAAATCACGCAATATCAAGAAACAGAGGAAGCAAAAACTGAACAGTCCTCGTCCGATTTCTGAAAGGAACCAAGTCCCAAGACGTGCATCAAAACACCAAGTTGAGCCTTCTTAAGCAGCCATACACCAATTTCGAGCCCCAAACGTTCAGAGAAGAACACACAGGAGAAGAGAATCAAGAGGAAGTAAAAGTGAGTATTTGACATGGGAAGTTAGGAAATAATGCCGACCATCGGGGAGTTGACCCAAGCTAGTGTACCGGTGTTAATTGTGATTTACCATCATTTGACACCCAAGGTCATTATAAACCTTAAAGTCCTACGATTGATCCCATTTGTGAATTGGATTGGCATGATTGTGTGCACTATGTCTACAAGAGTTGAGTTGGCATATTCCATGATTTCTTTTTCTTTTGAGCATTGGTTTACTATGTAAATCAATTGCCTAAGTATTTGTATTCTTTAACATGATATGTGAGAATTCATTGGAATATCCATCATGACAATAAAAATCAATATTCTTTGAGAGAGTGTTTGGTAAGGTTTGAAACTGAAGTTTGCATGGATCGTTGAATTGCGTACATTCATTAACACGTGATAGTTCGGAATAAGTTCAAACTTAGAGCGGATGTTGTGCTTGATAGCGTACCTAAACTAAATGACATTGCGCTCTCGAATTTTTATTGTGCATGTGTGACGTGTCTTGTGGTTGATGCAGGGGAAGTATGTTTCGTAGTTCGTTTTGAGTTGAGTTATAGTTAGTAGTCATTTTCTAGTTTTGTTTTTATGTTTGCTGGAGTATAGTCATAGTCATAGTTAGTAGCCAATAGCGGCTCAACATGTCCCTATTTGGCATTCGTGCAGTACTTAATCGTCATTTTATCAAATAATACAGGATTGATAGCTTCTGTCCAATTGCAGATTTTCTATGATAAATAAGGTGTTTGACGATGAAATAATGATATCTGAATACCAAGAGAAAGTCCGAGCCCAAAGAATGATGGAAGTGCGATTGGAGGAAGTGCCGAGGTCGAGAGTGATGCAAAGTTTAAGAAAAATCCAAAGAAAGCTGAAGAAATTAAGAAAAAAGAAAAATTTCATGATGGGATGAAGCTGACCTATTCATCAGGTCAGGCCATCCAGTCATAGGCAAGAAAGGGAAGGAACCTGATCTGATCAAGTCAGGTTTTGAAAAAAAAACATAAAATTTCCAGTTGGTAATCCTGACCAATTAGGGTTAGAGGCTGACTGGATCATCAGGTCAAAATTGCACAAATTTTAGATTTTCTTTATTTTTATTTTTTATTTTTATTTCCTAATTATTTAGTGTTTTTATCTTTTTAGGATAGTTTTCCAATTCTTTTTAGGGTTTCTTCTTATTTAAACCCCTTTGAGGTTTAGATCTAGATACCTAGACTTTTTTTATTAGTTTTCTCTCTAGTTTTTCTATCTTTTTAGGATAGTTTTCCTATTCCTTTTACGGTTTCTTCTTATTTAAACCCCTTTGATCTAGATACCTAGCCTTTTTTTATTAGTCTTCTCTCTAGTTTTTCTTCCAGCTTTTAATTACATAATTTAGTTCCAGCAGTTTTTATTGAAAATCTATTCAAATTTTCTTTCATCTTGTGTTCAAGTAAGATTTATTTAACTTCTTGCACATGTCTTTCGTTATTATTATTTCTTCCTTCAATATGTTAGGCTAAATCTTTTACGCAAGATCCTAAGATAATATTCATCTGATGATCTAGGTTTTTAACATCTTCTCAATTATTTTTCACTGTTTGTTCTTAAATGAATTCAAATTCTTTTTTTTAAGCAAACAAAGAGTGTTAAGTACTTGGTCAATTGTCGCCATTAATTTGGTACATGTGATACTTGGGTTGATGTCCTTCTTCAATTTGAATTAATATTTCTTGAACAAAAATTAATTTGAGAACACATCTTTCGAATTAAATTATTTTCATCAAAAAAATCTTCCTTGACCTAAATTCTTGATTGAGTTATTAAAGAGAAGATTGACTACCAAAATCTAGGTTGAACAGATTCCGAAAATCTAGCCTAATTTCTTTACTTAATTAATTTTTGAGTTCTTTGTAATTTTAGACATTAAAATCTTTTCAAATTTCAGGTTAGTGTCCGAAACGCTACAACTGCAAGTTCCATGACAAACTTTCTACTATTTTTTGTGGATCGATACTCTATCTTGCCGCTCTGTTGATTTTCTATATTTTTTAGGCAAAGATCATTTTAATATTAAAATACTAATTTGGCAGGCACATCATCAACACTTTTGCTGGTCGATTAATGGTTTCTATGAAAGTTAATGGAGAATTGGAAGGGAGCAAGATTGAGCAAGATTGAGCTCGTAAAGGGCTCACCAAAACTAGGGATGAAGTGGGAATTGAACCCCACCTTCGATGATGGCCATCATCAGGATGTGTATACAATCAGGCTAATTGCTAGGAGCGGCGTCGGTCTCTAAAAGGGAGAGATGCACATCATCAGGAATGTTGTATCTAAATCAAAAGACTTGCCTGTCGACATGTGAACCAAACCTATCTCGAAACTTGCTTCTCTTCAGCACCATGTGAGAACCTAGCAAAGGTTCCAAAGGAATCACACAGTAGAGATGAGAAGAATGACGCTAAATAGGTTTGACGGAAGTGTCGAATGACTAAGAACAAGGGTCTGGGACGTATTGGAGCAATGGGACAAGATCACAGGAAAGGGACCGAACGATGGGACATGTTTTCCAAGAAAGTTGATGGGACAGAGATAAGGGCACTATTCATACATGAACAGCACTAGAAAATAAAAATTGCCCACATCCTAAGAAAAACTATAAACAAAAAGAGAGGATTGCACGTAAAAACATAGTGAAATATAGAGATTAGTTCGAAAATACTACCTAAATAGCGGGATTTCTGACAAAAATGCTTCACGAAGAACTTCGGCAAGGACACAACAACTCCAGCGAAAGACCTTTTGGGCATCAAAAAAGTATAGAGAGAGTAGAAAAAGTAATCTCTCTCCCTCCTCCCTCCATTTATAGAGGTATAAGGCTAAGCATCAGATGGCGCGCGAAAAATGAAGCGACATAGAAATGGGTCGTTCAATGAGCGACACGTGGAGCAATCTAGCGTGTTTGGAAATTCATGCCTCTGAAACAACGTGTGTGAAGGAGAAACGACGGCCTGACACTCAACGAATCAGCTGGTGATACGTGTTCAAAACCGTTGTAACTTTTTGCATTCGGCCATCCTTATCAACCAATTGTTAGCCTAGCAGACACTTGGCTGAGGGGATATTATGGAGGGCTAAAATGTAAGGCTGAACCGTCCTTGGATGAAATGAGAATTAGACTGGGCAAAGGAACATGGGTCATGTCAGCAGCATGGGGCTTGAGCCGATGTATTACCGAATGAACCTTCTATGGATAGGTCGGCATAATGATATTGGTCTGACTTTGGCATCATGGTCTTCGGCCAAATAAAGCCGAACAGGCTTAATGCGAGGAAGCTATGGGCTTTGCCAAATACCGACCCATGGGCCTGTCGTTTGGCTAAGGCAGTGAGAATCTTCTGGAATGGCAGTAGGTCCCTAGGAGAAGTATGAATGTCAAGTTGTGTCTGACATAGAAGGCATAACGGTGTTTATATAGACTATGATAGGGACCCCTAGGAGAAGTATGGGCTTGGCTTCCTATATAATTCGGGATTTCTAGTCCAACCTTGGATTAATTTTGAATTATATAAATTATAATTCATACCATTACAGAATTATAATTGCACTCTCCTCCCATATCTAAAAATTATATTTCGAGCTCCATGTTATTAAATGCTTACTTATCTCTCTACGTTAAGATTACAGATACCCATTGATTAAAATAAATTACTGACAATTTATTTAATCAACATCTATAAAACTCCTTGAGACCTTCCATTTAACTTATTCATTATGTCGGATACTAATATCCACCTGCAGGGTTTGACATAATCGAAACTTATAAGTTTCATCAAGGAGATATCATCAATCCCTATAAAGAGACATGGATTCTATTAATAATTAATAGTTGTTATACACTTAATATTATGACCCAACTCATCGAGACTATTGGCCCACAAGGCCTCACTCTATAATGAGTCAAAGTCAACAATAGTAAATGTATACATCGATTAATTATCTTTAGATTAAGAGTATAAGCACACATAATAATCATGAGGTGTAAATTATATTATATTGTTAGTATAAATACAATTACCTCAAAGTGGTCCTGTCCAATACACACAAAGTGTACTAGCATAGTGAGTTAAAACTATTCTATTTTCCGTAGTCAAGATAGACCTACTAAAACACTGTGTTACAGTCCTACTGGTGGTGTATCCAATTCCACCTAAGACTATGAACCAAAAACTTATATTCCATAAGAACTGATAATCTGATCTTCTGTGTGTAAGCCAAACTCTACACACTAGATTTTCTACTATGTGAAATAAAAGACACTCATGCATAATATGATAAGATATAATACAAATATTTTCCCATAAATATTCTCATCAAGAAATAAAATAATTGTTTAAATAATTCAAACAAATATTAATCCATTACATAAAGTCATGACTTTTAGTATAAAATCCTAACAGAAAGAACATTTGCAACCCCCACAAGCACCCTCAATTCCAAGCTTGACTTGAAGCCCTCGACACGTAGAACAACATTGATGTTTCGTGTTTTTTGAAATTTTGAGTGAAAAGGATTCGACGTGCCATGAATCAAATTAGGGATGAAAATTTGAAATCTATTAGGAGAGAGGAAGAGAGAGAAAACGGCAGAGGAAAGAATAAAGGAAAAAAATGAAAGGCAAACGATAAAACATGATTTTTATAGTAAAAATTACACTTTTCTCCTCAAGTTCCATACTTCTTCAATTAAGCTCCCAACGTTCTAGTTTATTCAATTAAGCCCCAAATCTCACTATTACAACAATATCCAACAAAAATAATTACGACCGGGATGGGGTCCTTACAAGTACTTTCGAATAACCTTTCGTGTTCGTAATTGACTTCAACATCAGAGTGCTTCTCGGCTGGCATCGACCGATAAGTACTAGCTAGTTCTTGCTTTTGTAGTATTTTGGAGATCTAGAGGTGCTTTCGGATTCAAGCTTGGAGTAGACAACATTCGGTTAAAGAACTCCACAGCAGGAATCAACCGTTGACATCATCGGTAGGCATTGTTTTGGGGGCATATGTCCATCCATATTTGGTGCATCTTTATCCATCTCTCCAACCAATATTACTTCTTGTTTTGATCAATTTTGTATGGTTAAGAAAAAAATTACAAATATAAATTAGGAATATATTGCATTGAGAAAGTCTAATATACAAGAAAAGTCTAAAAAAATAAAGAACGATAAGGACTATCCAGGCAAGCTCTATTGTTACATCTAATGTTGGTGGATATTAAAACACAATTAATGTTGTTTATAAATACAATGAATCATATGTTTCTGATACTAAGTAAAAATTTGAATTGTAAGTTTTTGGGTGTTTTGTTAGTCCCAATTTCTTCCAGTTACTAGGCCTAGAAACTAGTGACTGTGAGACAAAAGACCACATTAGGTGGAACCATAAGCAAGCAAAGAGCCCCCAATTTCATGTGTCCTTTTATATTAAAAATGGGATTAAATGCAGTTGGCATTGAGGCTTTGTTTTTAGTTTCTTTGTTTCCAGAATATTTTGTGTTGTGCAAACAACCAAAAAGGTTATTCTTAGGAGAAGAGTCCAAAAGGACAGGATATATATACTATTTGACACTCGACTGAGGAGTAAGTAATTGGATGAAAAAAGTATTAGGTATAGCTAACACATCAATAAACTAGGTGTTGACAAGGTTTGCCTCGGCACTTTTGCACCGACTTGAGTAATTGTTCAATGTTCCTAACCATGCCCTAAGATTGACTCACGCAAAAAGGCGAGAGAGTTAGGGCGGGCAAGTCTTTGGACATTTTTATCAAAACTGGAAAAAAACTGAAACTAGGTTCAACCGAAAATAATTTGTAAAACTAGTGCAAAATGCACTCTCAAAATGTGCTACCATCAACATGGCATGAGCATGCCACCCTGGACAAATATTGAACACATATTTAAAATGCGGTACTCTATTATCACATATTGAACAAGCGTAAGCGCACATTCAGAATGTATTTATCTACTATATATAATTCCGAAGAGGGGTGGTTTTTAGGAAGACAACGTAAACGTACTGATAGGGAACGTTGGTGATTGAAGGTGTTACAATAGATCTATGTTGGACCTAGTGTCAACTTACTTAGCCCAGCATAAGTCATTGCAGAGATTGTTTGTGTGTTACATGAGTGGTTACTAGGGGAAGCGTGTGGAAACTAAGAGGCATGTGAAGGCCATAGGTCTCCTACACATTTGAATTATAGCCTGGCATTTTTCAACCGCTGAGTAAATGAATATTTATGGAGCCAGAAGTTCAATACGATGCCGCAAAGGACATGTACCTTATGATTGACTGAAATCAAACCTCATATAAAGGGAAATTGCGAGTGTTCTGAAATAGCCGAATCTTTTTGTCCATCGCAACAAACTTGAAGCGAAGTGTAGATTTTTTTGCAAAGGTTCCAAAAGCGCAGGCAATACAGATGATTTCTGATAGAAGAAATGATTGTCTACACAAAGACTTTTGTCGGAGGCTTCACGTTGAGAATCGTGCTATGAACTGACAGGTCAATACGCCAGAGCTTTATCAAGGACGTTAGAGATGCTGAGAAAAACGGTTAGAACCATTGAGGGCGACCCACAATACAGGTTTGACCCTGATGTTTAAAATTTAACCGAGTAGTTAAATTAATTTTCGAGGTTTATAGTTTAACTTTATGTATCTCAGTTGCAAAGTTTGTGTGAAGTATATATTGTCTACAAAAGTTTATTACTTGACCACACCAGTAGTATGAGACCGACACACATTATATGTTTAACCCCCGCCCTAAAATTAAAAATTAACATAAACTGCATAATTGAAGTAATCTGCATGGAAGACTAATCATCATCAGAGTCTAAGGTAAACACATACGAACACTTTGGATTCTCTTTGAAATAGGAGAATGGTTTATTCCTGAAACACAATCCGTAATTCTTGCACTTGACATATTCATCATTATACCCCCATCATCTTCCTCAAAGTCTGAAAGTTCACCGTCGGGCATAAGTAGCTCATCATTTATAGTTTCTTGTAGCTCATCATTTTGAATCCAATGAAATCTATCTAATCAATGCTTCATTTTTTCGATCTCCGCTTTCAATCATGTAGTTAATGCATCTTAATCATACTTCATGTCTACGCAAAGTTAAGGTGAACGAGCTTTAGGGATGCGTGGACAATGATACTTGCAAAACGTTCCATATCACAATGCTTGTTGTAACATTTCTGCCATTGTAGATTGTTGTATTGTATGTTGAGATTAGGTGGTGGTGTTTGATATGCAGCATACTCAATGACATGGCGAACATCTGAATCCCATGGCGTGTACATCAATAATTGTTCATTCTCTAGCCCCCTCTTCACCCTGTACCACGTGTTGTACACCAAGTCATTGTACATTCTAATGGAATGAGGGTGCCCAAGTGATGTGCGTTGTTGGGAGTATGATGCATGTGCTGATATATTGAAGGATATTGTTATATATTTTGGAAGGCGGTGTTATTTAGATGAATGAAGATTGCAAGAACATCGGCCACCCTCCTCCAATTTTTGTTTAGATGAATGTTTTTTTTTCCTTCTTCATTTGATGATTTTCGTGGAGTATTTACTACAAACAATTTTGGTGAATGATTTTCGCAACCAGTGGTGGCTGGTATATGAATGCACACGAAAATGCATATCGTACATGTGTTTTATAAGCATTATTGATACGTGCCAGTGCCTTGCTTTTTGCTCTGCATCTAGGATTGGGAAAACCAATTAAACGCAAACTGAAAATGCATTTATGGAAAACGCAATCCAAAGATGCGTTCTTTAACCAAAAATTGGTAAATTGTCTAAGATGTGCACCAATTGTGTCAATTGAAATATAGAAAAATATTTAATTGGTTAAAAATTCCAGATTGCATTACCAATAATTGCTAATTATCCAAGATGTACACCAATTTTGTTAATCGAAATACATGAAAATATTTAATTGGTAAAAAATTCCAAATTGTACCTCTTGTTTTGATAAATTATGAAATATGTTGTATGGCATAATTATGTGGATGTTAACTATTATTTCTCGTCATAATATTAGAAGTCCAAAATTCTACACTTGCTTTGCAGTTACACGAAATAGTTTATTTATATTTATGAAGGCATCATTGTTAATTATGTATTTACTTACAATCTCCAAAATAGGAGACGTAAACTAATTAAAATTAAGAAGCATCATAATTTGGTACACCAAACAAATACATTTTCACAGCAACGACTGAGATTGTTTGATCTAAGGGCTAAGATTCTCTTCAAAAAGCAATTACACACTAATCTTAACTAACATTTATTGGCTCCATGACTTTTATAAAAATAACATAAACGGTACATTAATACTCACCACTTCTCTCTCTCTCTCTCTCTCTCTCTCTCTCTCTCTCTCTCTCTCTCTCTCTCTCTCTCCAGTTAAACACTCTATTTTTCTAAACTAATTAATTTTTATAAATACTTACTTTCCAGTATATAGTATATATGTATTTGTTTCGAAAATATTGCATAGTCCACACCAATCTATATTATAATACACAAGGGTATAGCGTTCTCCAAGCATATTTTCACAATAACAGCTGCGATTGTTTTGATCTAATGGCTGAAATTAACTACAAAAAAAAAAAGTTAAACAATGCAACATGCTAATAATTTGAATAATAGATAAATTAGAATCCTAATATGAATTTAATATTTTGGTAATGTCGTAGGCATAGGTAATGCGCTAATGAATGGAGCTATCTTGAACTACTATCACCGGCTCCGATTCCTCTAGTTGGACATGTACGCCTATTGTGTCCTGGTTCACCACACATGTAATGCCCTACTTCTTGGCAACATTAAAAGAAATTCGGTCTCTAAATATACACGAATGAGTCGAAAAAATACATAAATTGTGGCCCTAAAATTAAAAAAAAACATATAATTGTACAACAATGAGCTCTCTCTAAATACAATAAACACTTCAAATATTTTAATCTGCTTGTTACTAAATCTGCTCCAAAAATTAAAAAAAAATATTAAACCACGGGAAGCATACTATACGATAGGAAAAATCAGGGGCTTGAATAAAGTAGAATCAATAAACAAAGATCACAAGTCAAGCAAAATAATTTCTAACAATGTACATAACTAATCCAAGACAGATCTTGTATCTAGCTCATCTCAGTAACATATCATGCACCACCCAGGTCAAAAATAATATAATCCGTATGCGCTACTCAGGCCTGCATAAAAAATACACCAGATTTCACGGCAGGCAATCAATCATAACAACTAATTTACTGTGACCTGATGCGCTTGCACATGTACCAATCAGATCCATGATAATCAATCACGCAATATACTGTACTATGATTTGATAATCATAATGCTACAGCATAATTAGTCCAATAACAATTTCCAAGATGATCAAAGGATTACAAATATTTTATATGAATAAAATTCTCTAAAGATTAAAAACGTATAGTATACTTCCGGTTTACCTCAAACAAAGATCCTGACCGTTAGATATGTGCATGCTAGTGCTAAACATAATATCCTAGAATGATACTTCGATCGACCACCGTTAGATACAACATCGAAAAATTAGATAGTTGAACGTTTGTGATAGAAATGACTTGCGAAGTTTTTTGATACTCTCGAATTGCGTAAATGAAGAATGGTGTGTACCAAAAATGAAGAAGAAAGTTGTGTTTATATAGGCTCAAATGGTATAAATCTTCATTATGTTAGCAATAAAATTCCATAAAAAACTTTATAATCTACCATAAAAATCCTCCATCAATCCATCATAAAATGGCTCCCTAAATTTCTAGGGGTTATAATGGTTGGCAATTGAAGAGAAAAGGAAAGAATCACCCAGTGTATAGCGCTCCACCATAACACATTTAAGTACGCAATCCCATCCGTCTAATCAAATTGTTAAATTAAAAACAAATTTTAATATAAATATAACAATAAAAATATTAAAGATGCAATTGAATGATTTTTAAAAATTAATTTTACAAACGTTAAAAATTTCATGTTATTACAACACAACATGCAAATTTGAACCTCTAATCACCGCGACTCATGCCAGTCTATTGCATTCCTTAGTTGACATGTTTTTGACCTCCCTTTTCTTCATTCACAACACATTGGTGGCAATATACATTCTATTGCATTCCTTGGTTGACAAGTCTTTAACCTCCTCCTTTCTTTTCCCTCTAAATTACAAAAATACCACTCCATTTCTCCTCCAAATTACTCAAATGTCACTCTCCTCCCTTTTAAAAAGTGTAATTAAAAATAAAATTTAAATAAATAATAACAATTATTATGTAATTTAAAAAAAAACATAATCAATTTAACTTTTTATTTTCGCACGAATTATTATTATTATTTTTTTAAAACTCATAAAATTGAAGGTCGCAATTAGTCTTAAAATTTATCAATTAAACCACGATTAAAATTTTGAATTTTTTTAACTAATCAAGTTTTTATCTTCCCACTAGTTCTTTATTTTTTTATCTTCAAACTAGTTCTCCCAAATTTGTACTTTGTGGAGAAACGAAGTATCAAGAAAAGTTATATTATTGTAAGTTAATACTTATCTAATGTATTTCAATAAGTTGTCTATAGTTATTATTTTTACTATAACGATGAGTATGTTATTCTTTTTGTTGTGTAGAAATTTAAATATTCGATCCGATAACACGATATGCGAAAGATAGGAAACCATCTGAAACAGACTCAGATCTTTGGAGTTTTGCATGTAAATTTCTATACCGCAAGATTTATACCAATTCGCATGATATCTCTTAAATACTCAACCTACTGGATATGGTTGACCCCACTGGTGTATTGGGTCGTGACATGCTAATTATTTGATTCGTAAATTATTTTTGTATCATGAAAAGTATAAAAATAATGTAATATAGATTCAATTTATACTAATAATAATTTAATTCAATCAAGTTTCGAAAATGGTAAGAAAAAGAGAAAATAGCAATCAAAGGGTAGTAAAGTGGCAATTGATGTTGTTCCATTGCAGTCATGCTATATCCCAGTTGCACATACGATTGAATTTCCCAAAAGACTGAATCAATGAACAAAAATAATTTAAGAAAAAAAATCTATTTTTTTAGAGAGAAAATAATTTTTTAAAGAAAAAAGAATCAACTAACTTACAATAATCCTAAAATTCAACAACTATTTATAAAATATTAGGAGTTCGCGGTGAATCTCAAAATAATTGTTTAAATTCACGCTAAATTTTTAGTATTTTTTTAAGAATAAAATTCAGAAAGCACGACCGAAAAAGGGTTTAAATAAGCGGTATCGATCATTTTTTCTATAAAGCTAGGTGCATTAAGACATGTAATGAATGTGAATATTTTTGGATGATTTAAGAAATTTTTAACTTTGTTTCATAAATCAACAAAAAAAAAAGAAAAATAATATTAAAATATAAATCAATAAATAATTTACTATAATTCAACAATCATTTATTAAAATAATCCGAACTCACAATTAATTTCAAAATAATTTTTAAGTCAATGGTAAATTTTTAGTATTTTTTTGAAAATAAATTCAAAAAAAACAACAATCGAAAGAGGTTTGAATGAGCAATGTCGGTCACTTTATTTCCTCTAAAATTTGACGGATTAGTACAATTGATGAATATGAGTATTTTTGAAACGTGTTCATACCGTTGTGTTGAATGATCCCGGTCAGTTGCTTTCTTTCCATATAATGCATACAGCTTTGGTTGCTGGCTGGGCCAGTTCAATGACTCTATATGAATTAGTGATTTTTGATCCCTCTGACCCTGTTCTTGATCCAATGTGGAGACAGGGTATGTTCGTTATACCTTTCATGACTCGTTTAGGAATAACCAATTCATGGGCGGTTGGAGCATCACAGGGGGTACTATCACGAATTCAGAGATTTTGGAGTTACGAATGTGTGGCCGGGCCACATATTGTCTTTTCTGGCTTGTGCTTCTTGGCAGCTATCTGGCATTGGGTGTATTGGGATCTAGAAATATTTTGCGATGAATGTATAGGAAAACCTTCTTTGGATTTGCTCACTATAACTGACTCCATTGAATTCGCCGCCATAGAACTCAAGAGTTACACCTACTTGTTCGACACTATATTTTGATTCTGCTCTTCGAAAGGGAACGTCGGCTCTAACAATTCCGTCGATGTCTACCGAAACAACTGGAAATGTTTCAAAAAAAAGTAGGCATACGACGTACAAAAAGTTTTTCTTCAATATTTGCATGACTAATGTTTTTCTTTTCTTTTTGCATGACTAATGTTTTTTTTCTTCAATTTATGCATCACCAGAATATTTAAAAAAAAAAAAACAATTTAATAACCGAGCTCATGGTTAATATTTAAATATTATTTTTAGTCAACGGTGAATTTTTGATACTTTTTTAAATCAAAACTTGCACGACACGAAATTTATTTTCGTACAACCAAATATTTAAAATAAAATAAAAAACTATTGAAGGAGAGATAGGAATATTTTATTTATAATAAAATCTGCTAAGATTCCCGTGGGAATTCTATTTAACTTGAAAGAGAACAGCTTTCATAAACCCCACGTGCCTTCTGATTGGGATGCTCGCGATTTTATATATGGCTCCATAGACCAACACTTTTTTAGACCAATATTAGACCATGGCTAAACTCTTGATTTCCGATTAAATTTTAATGATCCGAACCGTTCAATATGTTTAAAACATGTTTTTAAGGGTACCTGCAAGAAATCAGCTCAAAATATTACCGGAAAAGGCTTGACAAACAATGGTTCAAAATGCTGACAGGAACTGTTTTATAAATCACTATGGATCAAGTATTTTCCGGTAATATTTTGAGTTGATTTCTCGCGGGTACCCTTAAAAACATGTTTTAAACACATTGAATGGTTCGAATCATTAAAATTTAATCGGGAATCAAGATATTAGACATTGGTCTAATATTGGTCTAAAAAAGTGTTGGTGTCTTTAGTCTTACAATCACTCTCTCTCCCGAAGTTCTTTTGATTAGATCATGGCTCACTCGGCGGTCTCTCAGGTGATACTACTCTTGGGGATTTTTTTTTTTTTTGTTGCTTTCAATATACGTTAATTAATTGCTGGGTGATTTCTTAACTAAAGTTTAAACTTGGTTCCAGTTCTCTCTTACTGTCCCTTTCAATAGTGATTCGTCTCTCCAAAATATGTTCTTATAGTACTTGGAAACCCTACTGATGAATACCAATTTCTAAATTAATTTATTTTTTGCTTGCTCTTTCATGGAAACAGTATACACACCATGGAATGGAATTTAAGTTTTCTGATGTTGCAGAAGTCGTAAAAGATGTAGGGTCATCAGTGGATACTGCAGTTGAGTACATTTTGGTTTTCATATCCACCTCGATTTTGTATCTTTTGAGATTTTCTGGAAGCAAGTTTGCATTATAGAATGCCAATTTTTAGTTCATATACAATGGCTACAGAGTACACATCTGTCGTGCACATAACATGTTTGATTAAATGCCAATTTTGCATTTGTTCCATAATGGAGATGACAAAGCGGTACTACAAGCACATCCTATAAAAATGATGTGTTTGGATTGGACCAATCATTTTATTTAGATGTGTACAATATACTTTCTTGAATCATTTTATTGTGTTTTGATTGGGCCAATCATTGTGGAAATTTGATTTGAGGGGTGCTTCAAGTAAAGGGAAACACTACCTAACACAGCCTCTTGGTTTCATGGGATGCATGCTAACCAAAACAATCTCTCATTAGACCATGTTCGCCATTATTGTCATGCTTGCAATGCTATTTAATTTGAGCAACCATTTGAGTTTTTCTTTTGCTTACCTTTTTCAGATGCGATGGTGCTTTTGAAGTTCATAAGAGACCAAATAGGGTTTCCTCGAAACTATCCTCATGAGTGTCCATTGAGTTTCCTATCCTTTTCTTGGGTGGATTATGTTGTCTTTGTGTGCTTTCTTTCATTTATTGGCACATAAAAGTGCTTTTGTAAAAATATGTTATGGAATTTGACCTACGATGCCCTCCATTTAAAAACCTTATTGATGTTTATGTATAATTTGATGATCTGGGTATTGACACAAGCAAAGATCTATAATGCCTCTTCATACTACCTTCTATTTCATGATTGATTGTCATGTTTGTTTGATCGCTTTGGTCAGGTTTAAAAATTCTTATTGAGTGCCTTCTTTCAAAAAATTTAAACTTTGGATCAAGTGCCTCCTGGCATTGACGTTTTGCTACGAGATTTAATTTTAAAGCATTCGAGATTCATTGATGGGATGCTCATGCCTATGTTGCTTTGATATGTAATAACACAAGTCAAAAGTTTTTCTTTGATATGGAGATTTTTTATTTTATTTATGCTAATTATCAGTGGTGTTGGATAGAAACAATGAACTTCCATACTTTGTGGTTTAATAGAATTTGATTAGCATAATAAAAAAGATAGTAGCCAAAAATCGTGTGGTTTTCTTTATTTTTATACTGGCTTTGGAGAGTGAATGAGATAATGGCCAAAAATTGTGCAGTTTCCTCATGAGTGTCTTCTTATATTGCCATTGCGTTCCCTTTAAACTATAGTATAGAGAAACAAGTATTGTCTTTTATGTGTTATCTTCACATTACTGTTCAACAAGCAAACTTTAGTGTACTCATTTTAGTCGAGTATTTACCTACAAATGTGTACTCATTTTAGTCGAGTATTTACCTGTAATTTTTTTTTTAATTTTCGATCAAGTGCCTTCAGGCACGGGCAATCCGCTATGTGAAAACAATCAACCTTTCCTCAATGTTATATAACAGTGAATACGGCATTACGAATGTTATATAACAGTGAACTGCTAAGTGAATTGGTTATTATGAGGTTGAAGAAATCTTTCCTCAATTAAATTCATTTAATTTGGATCGAGCTCAGTTAGTAGATAATTAATTTCATGAAAAAAATACACGAAGAAGCAAGAAAATTCTTTACACCAGTTCAATTTCCAATCAACCTGGTGGAAATGTTTTGGACCAGTGGCGTGTTTTTATGTTAGTTGTGATCAATTTATTTTTGTAGCTTTTGTTTGAAAGAAGCATTCATTTTTATGTACTCATGAATACGCTACATACTTATGAATTCCGTTTCCATTAGGTTGGTCATTTGTGAATGGAACTTCTGGTATTTTTTGAGCCGTAAGTCTTCCCTCTCCTATATTTTTTTTATATTATATTTCGGCAAATTACCAGGATAGCTTTGAATCCGTCGTCGTGACCAGCCACGTAAGCTACTTTGCAGGCCCCCAAACCATATATGTGTTTATATACGTTTCTGATTTGAACCATTTGTGTTTGTCCGAATTGATTGCAAACCTCCCATTTAAACTGTTCTAGGTTCCCACCTCCAACGAGGATGTAATCGTCTTCGAACTAATGTCGATCACCCTGTTGATGATCCTACTGGTACTTCTACATGGCCTCTTGCTCTAAGGCACAATAACGACGACTCCTGTGGCACTTGCTTATAACAAGGTGAAAAGTTTCCACGTGCTGTCTACATGGCTTCTTGCTGTCTAAGAGCATTATAATTGTCAAAAATTTTGTGTTTGTCTTAATCAAATGCAAAGTTTTTTAAAATATTAAGAATCTCATTATTCATGTTTATTGAGCCAAAGTGGAGAGTTGATTAGATTTACCTCTTAATGTTGTTTGGAGATCTTGATAATGTTACTATCGCAGCATTGTAGATTTACATCCATCAGTAACATGCCAATCTGTAAGTTTAAAAAAACAATTTGCCCTTTTCATTTTTTATCAGGCATGTGATTTCAAGTCACATCTTTTTATAATGACTTTTCCATTTCATGGGAGAAGCTTATGTCGCGTTGCTTTTGCAACTGTGAATCAGCTAATTCAATCGAAACGCACGCTTTTCTTCTTCTAACTCACTCATTAATCTGGTATCTCAGGTCCAATATATGCTTCTACTCGATGTGTAAAACAGTGCTTTATGGTTTGGTCTTACATATTTGAGCTTTGTTGTGGGAAGAGCCTTAACAATTATGTAGAGACTTTCGTTTTTTTCTTTTGTTTGCAACGAGAAAAGGGTCGAGTTTGTGGCTATTCTAACATCTTTTAGCTATCTTTTTAACATGGATTCAATTTCGTTGGTTTAATTTCATTCGTAGTGCCGTAGGCACGGGTAATACGCTAATATATATATATAGGGTGTATGTACATATATACACCCTGTAGGGTAAAACGCATTGACCTCCTGTGAGGTCACTAACAATTGTAGGGACCTCCCCTCATGTTTTAGAAAATGCAAAAGCCTCCCCTACTTTATAAAATATTAGAAAATCTTTTACCCCCTCTAGGTAACTTCTGTTAAAACTTAATAGATTTTGATGATGTCAATATATATTTTAACTTTAAATTCCAAAAATACCCTCTAATGTGTAAATGGAGAAATTCTATAACTCATTTGTTTGTCGGATAAAATGCACTGACATCTCCTGAGATTTTTAACAATTGCAGGGACCTTTTCTGTGGTTTAAAATGCACTCAGTTACCCTAATTTTTAAAGTATTTTACTCTTTTTCCTCTTGTTACTTTCCATTATATTTGGGTTAATTTGTGTTGATGTCATCAAAATATTTTGCATAAATGTCAAAAAATATCCATGCTCATGACTATAAAAAAGACTCACATTCTCCATAAGGCACAAATTATTTTTTGGCCTACTCACTTCACTAAAAATTAAACGTATGTTATTTATTTTTTTGAGTTAATTTTTTTAACAAATGCATTAATTAATTATTTATTTATTTATCAATGTAATTTCTTTTTTTTAGTTATGGATATATCATCTAGTACCGGAATATAATTGATGGTATTGTAATTTTTTATTTTACAAAGGCACTGTGCATATATTCTCACCTTACCAAAAAATAAAGGTAGTCTCTGAAAATTTTAAAAATATAAACTGAAATTAAATTTGAAATTGTCTCGACTAGAGGTTCCAAAAGAATAAAAAAATACGAATTAAATTGTAAAACAATTCAGAAAATACAAAAGTAATCTAAAAACAGTGTTCATTTTGACTTATTTTTTATCTTTAATATTTTTTTAGCTTTTAGACATAATTTTATACTTTTTAAATTTATTTCGTCAAGTCGAACAAATAATCTATAAAAATTGAGACAAAACTAGTACATTAAATTTTTTGTAAATTATTTATTCGTCTCGACGAGTAGTTTCATAAAAGTAAAAGAATATGAATCAAATTTTAAAAAAAAAAAGTAGAATTTTTTTTAAACTTAATTTTTTATCTTTAGTGAACTTTTTAAACATAAGTTTATAAACTTTTTAAGTTTATTTCATTAAGACGAACTAATAATTTATAAACATTTGAGGCAAAATCGACAAATATAAAAGAATTAAGCAAAGGCAAAAAAACAAAATTGCAAAGAAAAATTAGATCAAATTAAGCATAAAGAGTTAAAATATTTAAATTCTAACAAAAAAATTTAAATGTAGGACTCACTACTTTTTTAGAAAGTAAACACCAAAAAAAGTGTTAAAATTTAATTTTTTAATTATTTTTTTACCGTTTATAACAAACTAAAAATAATAATAATAGATTGGGGTTAAACATTACAAAGACCCGCTTGTATACACAAAATTATTTTATGTACAAAGTAAGGGAGGTGAGTACATTTTTTTAAACTATATGAGAGATCTCTGCAATTGTCAAAAATCTCAAGGGAGATAAGTGCATTTTACGATCAAAATTAAAACCGTATGCTTCAATTTCACGACAGGAGAAAAAGAGAATAATAGTTTCAAAAACAAAAGAGATTACTGCATTTTTTCAAACCACAGGAGAGATCTCTGCAATTGTTAAAAATCTCATAGAAGGTCATTGTATTTTACTATATATATATATATATATATATATATATAAATGGTTACACCGAGATCCCGCAGAATCTATTGTTTGAATTCAGAGCCATGTTGACCTTAGCCTAAGATGAATGAAAATAAACAATGTTGCTTTCGGAACTGGGGGAGGTGCTGTGCACCTGTGCACAGCAGCGGTGCTGTGCACCAAACCTGCGTAGTTTTGTGTTGCAACGAACCGTCTTTTTGTGTATTTTGTACACGTAATCTGTTTAAAAAATTTTATTTTAAAATTTCGAGTTCACAGTTAATTTCAAAATATTCTTTTAAGTCGACAGTGAATTTTTTAAATTTTTTTGAAAATAAAATTCAAAAAATACGACCTAAAGAGATTCAAATGAGCAGTATTGGTTATTTTTTTTAATGCGGCAGCGGCAAAACGGATATATTTTTGTAGTTCTCTTTTAACTGTTGTCACCGCCGCATTAAAAAAAATAACCGATACTGCTCATTTGAATCCCTTTAGGTTATGTTTTCTGAATTTTATTTTCAAAAAAATTTAAAAAATTCACCATCGACTTAAAATAATATTTTGAAATTAACCGTGAACTCGAAATTTTAAAATAAATTTTTTTTAAGAGGTTACGTGCACAAAACACACAAAATGGCGTTCCGTCGCGGCACAAAACTGTGCCGTTTTAGTGCGCAGCACCACTGCTGTGCATAGGTGCACAGCACCTCCCCCATTCCGTTACTTTCCCACTTTTCACGTCCTCTTTTCAGATCTCTGACCCTCTACACCAAAAATTGTACTTTGTTT